>OX465599.1:208380000-209630000 GCA_950022295.1 Bromus sterilis
CCCCTCATCTCCAAGGAATTCATCCAGGGTGTAGTTCTTGAACTCGGTGTCGTTGTCACTCCTAATTGCCAAAATCTTTGAATTGTGTTGACGTTGAGCTTCATTGGCAAACTCGATGACGGTTTTTTGGGTCTCACTTTTCTTCTTGAAGAAATAAACCCAAGTATATCTTGAATAATCATCAACAATAACCAAGCAATACTTCTTCCCGCCAAGACTATCAAATGAGGGAGGCCCAAAAAGATCCATGTGAAGGAGCTCCAAAGGCCTCTTGGTGGAGATGATATTCTTGACGGGGTGTTTCTTCTCATGAAGTTTCCCTTCAATGCATGCCCTACAAGCACGATATTTGGCAAAGCTAACATTTGTTAGTCCAATGACATGCTCACCCTTGAGAAGTGTTTGCAAAGACCTCATATTGACATGGGCTAGTCGGAGGTGCCAAAGCCATCCCACATCAACTTTAGCCATTAAACACATGGCGATATTGGTGGCGACTTTTGAGAAGTCCTCCACGTGTCCAACAAAGGCTACTTTAAGAGTTTTGCTCCACATTAGGGTGACCATGTCTTTATCAAAGAAGGTACAAAGGCACATCATGGCAAGTTGACGAACAGAAAGTAAATTAAAGGCACAAGTCTCAACTAGCAATACTTTCTCAATGGACGAGTCCGGAGAGATTATTACTTTGCCAAGACCTAATACCTTTGACGTGTTTGCATCTCGAAATTGGACACGGGTGGTTCTAGATGGTCCGAAATCAATGTCCACCAACATGTCCTTGCTTCCGGTCATATGACTTGTAGCCCCGCTATCAAGTATCCATGAACCCCCACCGGAAGCCGCCACCTACATGAGATCAATGCTTGGATTTTGGTACCCATTCATGAATGGGTCCTCTCGCGTTAGTAACAAGGGTCTTAGGCACCCAAATGGACCATGCAATATACTCATCAAAGGAACCAACAAATTTGGCATAAACATGCCCATCATTAGTGCAACGAAGAACATAAGAGGGGTTAGTTGATCCGGCAAAGTCATTGGGAGTGGCATCACTCCTCTTGGTCCTTCCACCCTCAATGGCCTTTGCCACTTTTTCTTGAGGCTTCTCCCCTTCCTTCACAAATGTGACTTCCTTTGAAGGAGGCGGTGCCTTGCCTTTGTTCTTTTTTTTCTTCCTCTTCTTGTTCTTCCTCTTTGATTACTTTGTACCAAAACCAATGCCTTCCTTTCCAATGACCTCCTTTTGGGAACTCAAGAGATCATTAAGGTTCTTTTCTCCTTGAATGCAAGAGACAAGTCCCTTCTCAAGTTGTGCCTTCAACCTAGTGTTTTCCTCAATGAGAGGAGCATGCTCACAACAAGAGTTAGAGGAACTAGGTTTCTCTACCACAATAATAGGAGAAAAGGTAGTAATTTCTTTAGTGAGTTGCATACTTGTTTCATCATGAGCCTTCCTAAGAGCCATGAGTTCATGTTTTAAGGACTTGTGGTACTTTTCGACTTGCTCATGATCCACAAGAAGTCTTTCATGAGCCTCAACAAGTTCATCAATTTTAGTCTTGAGATCACAAGCAATAGCATTAGAATCTTTAAGGTCAAGTTTTAGCTTAGAGATATCAATAGCATACGTCTCATCAAGAGACAACTTAATCTCACGCTCTTCTTCGAGAGAATGAGATAGCTCCCCTATCTCATCCGCATAGTCGCGACTATGACCTTGCAACTCGATGATAGTCTGATCAAGTTGCTCAATGTGAGCATGTGCTTCTCCTAGTTGTTCCACGAGAGCCACAAAATGTCCCTTTACAACACCTTTGAGCTTGGACATGAATAGTTCGAATTCATTCTCCTCATATGCTTTGGGCTCCTCATTTTTCTCCACACAATCCAACAAAGAGGGGTTAGTGGGAGTAAATGGTTTAGAGTGAGGAGTTACCGAGGTAGTCTTGGCCATAAGACACTTGTGGAGGATGTGAGGGTTCTCGTTGGGGGAGTTGAAGAGAGACATTGATGAGGGGGATTCAAAGGCGATGTCAACGGTGGCGGTTGCCACAATCTCATCACTTCCTTCATCCTCCTCATCATCGGAATAGTATTCTTCTTGAGCCACCAACACACGTTGTGGCTTCTTCTTCACAAAGGTATTGTTCAATGGTGGCTTGTTCTTCTCCTTACGGATGAGCTTTCCACCGTGGTCTTCTCTCTTCTCATACGGACAATACACAACAAAGTGACTCACATTGCCAAAATTGAAGCAAGTTCTTATTTTTTGGCCCTTTGGCTTGAAGCTACTTGAGTTGGACTTGAAGTTCTTCTTGTTTCCCCAAAATTGTCTTGAGGCTAGAGCCATGTGCTCATTGTAAGCATACTTGGTGTCTTCTGGACCCACATCCTCTTCATCTTTATCTTCCTCAACTTGAACCTCCTTGGCCTTCAAGGCAAGAGATGGCATCTTGGAGCCGCTTTGGCGAGCCAATTTTAACTCGGCCGTGGAGTCCAAGATTTCCATGGCAACGAATTCATCCAAGACTTGGTTTGAACTCAACTCGCGAAAGTCGGGCCTTTGACGAATGACCTTGGTGATATGCTTCTTGTGTAGGAGCATAGCCATGATGAACTTTCTGTTTATCCATCCGTCATCGGTGTCCATGCTCCCATGGTCCGTCGTTGAATTTGCGAGAGCCACCAACCTTTGATGAACACCCTCGGAAGACTCCCCTTTATTCCGGACAAAGTGATCGGCTTGATCTTGAATCTTGTCAAACTTTGAGCAACGTATGCTAGTGCTTCCCATGAGAGTCCTCTCAAGAATATCCCACATCTCTTTGTCCGTTTCACACTTTAGGACAAGATTGTATTTCTCTTCCTTCAACCCATTTTCTATCACGAGCATAGCATGGCTGTTGATGGTGTTGTCCCGATATTCTCTTGGGGTCATGTTGTGGCGGTCACGAGGAGTAAATCCCTCCTCAACGATGCGCCAAAGTTCCACGGAGGACCCCTTCAAGTGTCTCTTCATGCGATGAGCCCAAACCGGATAAGCATCTTTGTTAAGAATGGGAATAGTTCCTGCATGTGCAAAATGGGGTTCGGGTAGAGGTAGAGAGTTATAAGTAATAGGAGGAGCCACCGCGGAATGGATACCCGATCCATTCCCTGTACGAGGAATGGATCGGATATCATTCCTACCATCATCATTAGATTGGGAGATGACATCTCCTCCACCCAACGTTGGAATATTGGGGATGATGGTGGGGTTGCTCTCCGAGGGCATCCTTGACATGAGACTACCAAGCATATCGGTGACTTTGTTCATGTGAGCCTTAATGGCGGATATTCCTTCATTGTACTCATGTCGAGAGATAGATGATGAGTCATCCTTTGCGAGCGTATTCATGAAGCCCTCGATACTTGGATTCCCTTCCAAAAGAGAAGGGTTCGGAGTAGCTCCTGGAAGCTCAACCTCTACCAGTTTATCCTCTTGCGACATCCTCTTAAGGCGGTAAAGCCCTTAATAAGAGACGAGGCTCTGATACCAATTGAAAGGATCGGAATGTCGACTAGAGGGGGGTGAATAGGCGACTAACACTTTTTAAACTTTTCTTAACAATTTAGGCTTAACAAGGGATATAGGTTGTCTAGATATGCAACTATGTGAGCAACCTATATGCCAACAACTATGATATAACAAGCAAGCAATAAGAAAGTAACTTGCGCAAAGTAAAGGTAAAGGGGAACAAGGGAGACAAGGATATGTTTCCGAAGTTCCTTCTCTTTAGAGAAGTACGTCTCCGTTTGGAGAGGGTGAGGAGCACAATGCTCACACGAAGCCAACGAGGGCCACCCTATTTCTCCTCACGCTCTTACCGATGTAAGATGTCGTGATCCACTACGAGGCGGCCTTGAAGGTGGCAACCAAACCTTTACAAACAAGGTTGGGGCAAAATCCACAACTGAATTGGAGGCTCCCAACGAAACCACGAAGCTTCACCACAATGGAATGTGGCTTCGAGGTGACCTCTTCCGCCTAGGGCACCAAAGCACCCAAGAGTAACAAGATCCACACGGGATTAGTGGGGGGATTAAAATATCCTTTGGTGGAAGTGTAGATCGGGGCCTCCTCTTCCAAACCCTAGAGAATCAACAAGTTTTGATGGCTAGGGAGGGAGATCGGGCAAGAATGGAGCTTGGGCGTCAATGGAGGTGAGAGCAATAAATGAGGTACCTCACAACGGGGAAGAAGACCCCCTTTTATAGGTGCCCTTAAATGCAGCCGTTGGCTATCCACCAACCACGGTAGTACCTCTTTAGAAGCGGTACTACCGCGTTGCGGTACTACCGTACCGAGAGCGGTACTACCGCTCCACGGTACTACCGAGCCCCAGTGCCGCCCCCACTACCGCAGAGTCCAGTGGGAATCCGGTAGTGGATGCGGTACTGGTTCATGGTACTACTGCGCAGCGGTACTATCGCTCTACGGTACTACCGAGCCCCAGTGCCGCCTCCACTACCGCAAAGTCCAGTGGGAATCCGGTAATGGATGCGGTACTGGGTCACGGTACTATGGCGGAGTGGTACTACCGCTCTGGGAGCGGTACTACCGCTCCACGGTACTACCGAGCCCCAGTGACGCCTCCACTACCGCAGAGTCCAGTGGGAATCCGGTAGTGGATGCGGTACTGGTCCACGGTAATACCGTGGAGCGGTACTATCGCTCCTAGAGCGCTACTACCACTCTGGCAGATCCAGAGAGCCACATCCAAGAGTCCCCACACCTCCACGACGCAAAATAAATATGTGGGTGCAGAAAGTGAGACCGTGTGATGATTCCACCCACCATTTCCAAAGAGGATCCCCTCTTCATAGTATGGTTTTCCTACGACTCAATTAACACAAAAGGAGATCGAAAGAAAAACTCCGTCTTCACGTTTCGTACACCGAGGGGACAATAATCGTCTTGTGCCAATAATGTCGTTATCTGAAATGCTCATTGCACCCGGTTAGTCCGCAAATATATTGTCATCAATCACTAAAACCAATCAAGGGAAAACATGCCCTATCATCCGGCGTTGAGCCGCCGACAGCCCGTGACGTGGCCGGCCATTAGCCACTAATCACCCCACTAACCAACCCCTAACCCTCATTGACAGTGGGCCCTACCCCACTAATTAACCGTGGGTTAATATTAAACAGAGGGAATTAACCCCACTGTCTATGACAGCCTGACCCCACAAGTCATCCCCCCCCACGTCATGATTACACCTTGGTGACGCAATAAATAGAAAAACAATTAAAAGAAATTACAGAAAGTACAGAAAATAGCCAAAATTTCAACAAATCATAGAAAATTCATACTAACTCCAAATTTAATAAATAATATATGAAAAATGATCAGCAGAAAATGATCTATCCAAATTTAAAACTTTCAACTTTGTTTGAGTTGAAGTTGAAATGGGACCAGTAGCTTTTTCTATTTGGTTTAAATGAAATTAATTCAAATTTAATTCAAATGCTTTTCCACTTTGAACCAATACAATGTAAACTTGGTCACTTGTATATCAGAGACATATTACACACATGATCACATGGTTTTCAAAGAACAAACAATAGCAATTGCAATTTGGTTAAATTGAAATTCATATGTGGAGTTTGAATTTTCATTTCAAATGCAATACAGTTCATTTAAATCAAATGTACCACAAACCAGCACCATTCACATCATGGACAACTATATCATGTGTATGTGCATTCTATTTCAATGTTGCCCCCCTTTGTTGATGATTGTGCCGGTAACAGTGCTTCCGAGACGGTGATCACCCCGAAGGAGATGACCACCGTTAAGACCCGTGTATCGTCAGCAAGGCAAGCAGACCCCATTGATCATGTCTATAAAATCCTACTTCCCTCTCAGTCTCTCGTATGCATGTTTAGGAGATCACCGAGACACGTTCTTACGCATAGTTGAACCCATTCCAATGCATGACCTATCATTTTGTCACTGTATTAAGAAAACCACAATCCTAGCCGATATAGGAGTTGAATGATGAGCATGTGGCCCCTACAACTGTTACTTCTTATTGTTGCTTATTGGTACAATGAGGTTACATTGAATGTAAGTCGGGATGGATGATCACAGTGATGCTAATGATAACGTGTTGGTGAATCTACCCTAATACAAGGTGATCGATGAGAGGTTGTGTAGGAGTACACAGTGGGTTGTCTCGTTGAACACCACCTTAAGCACCGAGTTCTTGTCTAGTAATCCAAGACAAAGAGTACAACCACACATTGGGCTCACTGAACCCTCTCGGACTAGTACCTTGATCCGTGTTGACGTCCAGGAGTCACATTAGTTTGGGCTTTCCATTTGGCATGTGCATAGAAAAAGAACGATGAAGAATGCATCATATTAGATATGTGGGTGCACCTGTGAGGCAGGAAAACCATCTGCCAAAGGTGGCGTCTCGGTCACTTGCATTGTTTGAGTCTGTTTCGTTGATCCGGCCGGGCTCTCGAGCGGAGGCAACTCAGATAGTCGACTCCTAGAATAGACCGGTTGTGAGCGAAGTGTCGTGGTGAACATCCTCGTTGTCACCTCTTGTATGATGGCGAGCAAAAGGCGGTAACCGATGGTCATGTGTGTGTAGTTTACACCCCTGCAGGGTTAACAAAACTATTCGAATAGCCGCGTCCGTGGTCATGGACTACTTGGAACCTGTACCTGATTATTAGAAAACTTGAATGGATACTCTAAAACTCTCAAGATAAGCATGAGTGCTATGGCTTGCTTCCTCGTGGGGAAGTCGAGGAAGTAACCATAGTGGTGTATTGGTTGGAGACTTGGTACTGGACTCGTGTACGCTTCTCACCTCAAGTCCGGCACTCGCATTACAGGACTAGCCAAGTCAAAGCTGGCACTTCTGCATGTTGAACCCCACCTCCTTTTACCTTGAAACTGGAGCATGAGTAGTATAGTTTTGATGTAAGTCTTGCTGAGTACGACTTTGTACTCATGTTTGCTTATTCTATGTTTTAGATAAGAACCCGGACCCCGATGGAGTCACCTTCGTGAAGCTCGATGTTGACTAAGCTAGTATAGTTCCAGACAGCAGTCTGGTCCCTCGTGGAAGGGCATGTATGTTTACAAGGCTTCTCTAAGCCATTTGTTAAACTTGTCTGTACTCAGACCTAATTTGCTTCCGTTGTATGATGTAATGTTGATCACAGACATGTGATCTTTGTATGCTCTATGTGTAAGTCAATAACTAAGTACTTTGTAGAGTTATGTGATGATACCTGTTGTTCATACTAGACATGTGTGCTTCGTGTATGATTATAACATGCATGTCTTAGTATGGGTTTTCGAGACCTTAGTTGTGTTCTGGCTGGCGGTCTTTTATACACCAAGTGGCCCTTAGATGTGCACAGCTTGGGCATCGCGATGCGATTGCTCGTGACTGTCACGTGCACACTTTGTTGTATGATCGAGCCCGCCCTAGACCCCGACTAAGTGATCGGGCTGGAGCTTGTTTATGTAAGGGTTATGATTCAATCGATAACATGGTTGAGGCGACTTCTCTATGAGTATGGGATTTCACCACCCATAATCATTTAGACTTGTGAGCGGGCGATGAGGACCCATCTTAGTTGATTATCTGGCCTGGATGGGATGCCCCTCACGTACGATGCTTTCCGAGAGTGTTCTGTGCTTGGCCTTGTGTTCTTAGACAAATGGGTACGGCTCTCGGCTCTCCATGTGATTGCATCGTGACTGGAATTACATATGCATATTACGGGTCCCGACACTGTTATTTCTATTGCTTCTGTGGTATCCAAACCCTCATCTGAGGATACCATAGACATTGCAGAAGAAAATGCTAGGTTGAAGAGTCTACTGGAAACCGGTATGTTCAAGAGTCTGAAAGGGCATCAGATTCTTTGTCAGATCCTCAGGAAACAGATTCTCAACAGGAATCCGAGGAAAGAAGGTGTCGCGTTCACTCGGAAACTCAACCCTGATGGGTCTTACTGGAAACCTGAACAATACCCAAAGACCACCTGGGTTCTAGCAAAGATGCCTCCTTCTGATCCCTACACTTTATCTGGTTATGATACTGTTTCCTTAGATGTGGTGATTGAGTCTTTTGACTCAAACTATAAACTGTCTAAGGATGTTAATGGTGAGGTATTCGCCAGATAAATCGGATCTAACTGCAGGAACAGTTCTCCAGTCAAGCAAATCTGGGTTCAGAAGGACCTCATCACTAACCTCCCTGTGAATGCAGATGCAAATGAGCCGAGGGTATCATCAGAGGACGATACTTCAAATGGAAATGATTATCATTATGTCTCAGCTAACCATTTTGTCCACAGGGATACTCCTCATAAGAATGCTTATTCATTTGTTTATCCTGATACCACCATATCACGTCCCATTAGGTCTCATCATACTCGTCAGTCCTCATACACTTCAAAACCACCCATTAAGATATGGGTGGTAAAGAAGAACTGATCATCTTTGCAGGGACATGTCCTGAGGAAATTATAAATTCTGCAGATCATATGCCCAGGACATCATTTAAGTCAGTTGAAGGAGATTTATATTGTTTGTTTTCATGAAATCAATTGTGAGGAACATCCTGAGGAATTAATTCTGAGGAACCATAAATTCTTCAAACTAAGACTGGCTCACAATATGTTGTATGAGATACTAATTCCTTTGTAGGGAAAGACTGAATGGGTGATGGACAGTGGATGCACAAATCACATGACTGGTGACAGAAGCCTTCTCATGGAATCATATCTGAGTCCTTTTTCGAAGAAAACCATCACCTTTGCTGATAAAGGTAAAAGTAAGGTATTGGTCCTCGGCAGAGTTGCTATATCTCGAGACCAACACATTGACAAGGTCATGCTTATTGAATCCCTCGGATACAACCTGATGTCCGTCTCGATGCTGTGTGATCTTGATCTCGTTGTTCTCTTCGGGAAATATGGTTGTGTAGTCTATATGGTTAGCGATAATGTAACATCCCAATTTTCTCAATTCGGATGTTAATAGATCATCATATGCATCTCATTCTACTTCCGCATTTTTCTGGAGTTTTAAAATATTTTTAAACATTTTTCATCACATGGCAATTCGCTGGAGAGGATATAAAAGGACTTATCCCCATTTTTAAATTGTTGGAAAATAGTTTAAAATATTTTTGGAGACTTTTTAAATTCACTTTGGAGATATAGATATTTTATGAAAATATTTTTGGGATTTCATTTATGCTCCGGAAAAGTTTTAAAATCAATTTTGGAGTTTTTCGGTATTTTTTAACATGCCAGAAAAGTATTTAAAAATATTTAAAAATAAATTGCAAAGTTTTTATTTTTATTTAATATTTTGGTAAAGCCAAAAACTCAGTTTTATTATTTTAAAAATATTGGCGAAGACGGAAATTAAAAATAATATTTCGTGATTTTTCTAAAATTATTTTGGGCCTAATGGGCCGTTCTGTTTTTTTTTTCGTCTCACCGAATTTGTTTTTAATTCGGATTTCAAAAAAAAATCTGCGGATCGGGATATAAAACCCGCGGACACGCGGGGCGATTAGGGTTTCGCCCGAACCCGCCGCGCCGCCCGACCCGCGAACCCATCGCCGCCTCGGACTGCCGACGTCGTTCGCCGCCGCCGCGCCGGCCGGTCGTCGCCACTGCCACCACGGTGAGGTCCGCGCCACCCCGCGCCTCCTCACCGCCGCCCCTCGCCGTGGCCGGCGCCGCAGGCCGCCCCTGCTGGTCGCGCCGCGCGCCGCCGCGCCGGCCAGCCGCCGGCTAAGGCCGAGCCGCTGCCGCCGCCGGATTCCGGCGAGATCCGGTTTTGGATCCGCCGGGGACCCGATCGCGTTTTCCGCGTTATTTTATTTACGGATAGGTCCCTGTTTGCAGATTAGACCCCGTTTTCGCGCGGTACCGTTTTTGCGAGTACTTTTTAACCGTAACTCGGAATCGAGTGATTCAGTTGCGATGCGACCGTGGTGAAATTTTCTAGCCAGTAGACTAAGTCTCACAGAAGTTTAAAGTTTTCAAATTTGAATCCCAAGCAGATCCAAATTTGAACTTCCGGTAACCGTATCTTATTAACGGTGCGCCTGTTTGCGCCGTTTCTTTTTGCGTTGGTTTTATTTTGACAAGTAATTTAAGTTTAGGTACTGTTAGGCAAGTTTTGCTACTGTTCTTTGAATGTTTATTTCTGTTTGTGCATATTTGTATTGAATATATGTTGATTGGTGCTATGTTTGCTCGTATAGATTGTCCGGAGTGTGCCGCCTCGTTTTGTGAGGATTGTGAACGTCAGGAACAGCAAGAAGGCAAGTGATGCTTTGACCATACTCATACCTATATTTTCTATATGCATTATGTTAAGAATATCACCCTATTTCATGATAGGTAGTTTACTTTACTGTTGCTGCAAACCAGTTAGGATAGCCACATATCTTGACTTGTATTTGTAGATCAACCTAGCACGTGTTGTTACTTATTGCTATGCTTTATAGACGTGGATTGGTGTGACGCCCCCAAAATCAGACCGTGTACAGTAATCATACACACAGGGTACACGACTGAGATTAGGGTGCCACGGTGATAATATCACAGCACAACACTAAACATAAAATGATAAACAAATATATTACAATAGAGGGGGTCACGCGGACCCGAATATATAAGTCATACAAGCCATAATATCTGAGTACAGACATAGTTAGTCAAGTTTTGCCTTAAGAAGTCTAGCACAAATCACATCAGAGATACAGATCGAAAAGGCGAGGCCTCCTACCTGGGATCCACCGAACTACTCCTAGTCGACGGGGTACTCCTGCTCCTGGGTTCCAACGTCGGCTGCAGCGGCCGATCAGGCAAAACAGTAAAGGAAATAAAGCAGGTGAGTATCTAGTATACCCGCGAGTCTTACGTCCGCTACTAAGCATTATGCAATGTATCAACGGAATGAAGAGGCTGTATATAGTGGACTGAAAGTCAGAAATTTAGAGCAAGGGTAAGAAGCTAGGCCTATCGAGGACTAGCATCTTCCGACGATGTCTTGCAGCATGAGGTAAGAATCAGCCAACAGTTTATATAAAGCAGTAAAGTAACAATGAAGCAGAAGTTGCTGCAACATTGAATAATAATAAGTTGTAATAATTAACAATGCCTCCGAGTTCACCTCCTCGGCATCCCCGCGAGGAAGAGAACCCGGAACCATACAGTTTAATATTAATAGTTTCTAGTGGTAAGATCCAGCTTCAGCATAAAGCGTCATGTTACCGTGGACACGGCTATCGATAGATTAATCTTCCCTGCAGGGGTGCACTTGTGTTACGCTACACGCACGGATCTCCAGGGTGGCGGGAACCTTGTTAGGGAACGCTCCACCGAGGCTATCCGACACTTCATAGCCCATCTTTCAAACTCAACAGAGAGGTCATCCGCCGGACTATATCCTATGTACGCGGGGCTTTGGACCCTAACCCCAACGTACTCCTGCACGGTGCGAGGCTGGCCGATGAAGTTAAATCAAAGCAAATACAAATCACACTGCCGCGGCAAATAAGACAACACCACTTCCCGGCGCAGGCCGCGGTACTGCTGACGTCTGAAGAGTCCTCGGACGACACTAAGAAGCAGAGGAGCCCATAACTCGTAGTTCCCACGGGTAGGTAGTGCGTACATGGCATATAGCCAACTCAAGACATTCACTGAACCATTTAGCATTTTAATTAACCTGTGTGACAACCGTTATCATTGCCTCGACTTAACTGACCCGCGGACAACGACAGCAGCCAGGACCACCAGTACATCGGTGCCTGCCCCGTCGTCCCACCAAGTCACTGGGGTTACCAACAAGGTGAACCGTCTCCTTACCTTGTCTCACGTGTGCTCCTGGAGGAGCTCGACTTTCGTGGGTTGGTAACTCTCGTGGCCAATAATCAGGGGCCAAGCACACCGGTACACTGGTCGTACCCTCCCTGACGTCCCGTCGCAATACCTCTCGCGGACACCGTTGGGTCGCCCGACTTCTTACCTGAAGGACAACCGTTTACAGGACCCTATGGCGGCAAGACAAAGTCAGCCTCGAATGGAGTACAAGGATTACTCCTTGATAGCTCACACTTGAGGTGACTAGGCATAACCCAGATAGAGGCCTTTGGCGGTGTCTGCATTGTAACGTACCTGTGCAGTTATAATATTTGTATCCGCGTTCACTCCCCTGAGTGATCACGGCCCTCTATCTAATCCTAGCTAACAATGCGCAGGGTTCACTGCTGAATAATGCAGAAAAATAATAACAGGCAGCATAGGATAAAGGAAGGCACATCAAGGGGCGACAAAAATCAGGCTATGCAGTTGAATAGGATTGTAATCGTAGCAGCAGCAGTAACAATGCCTAGTGCAAGAAAAGTACGGAAAGATAGGCGATATCTGTGGAAGAGAATGGCTCTGCTTGCCTGCAAGCTCGACGGTAGTAGTAGGGTCGTCGACGACGTAGTCGTACTCAGCAGCGGTGTAGTCGACGGCAGCAGTTGGGTCTACCGAAGATTAAGGGGGGGGAGGAAAACAGTAAATACACAGCAATAATATACAAACATATGCATGACATGACAGATGAAATGTTAATGGTATTCTAACGCAGTGTAATGCACATTGCTCGGAACGGAAATTCATCTGGGGATGAACTACCGGCGCCGGGTGATTACCGGACAGGGTGTCCGGAGGGGGAAGGATCAAGCCGGAGGTGTCGTGGTTACCGGACAAACATAAGGGGGTGTATCCGTGCTATTTGATCTATTCCGAACAACATTTGTGTTCGGAATAAATTCATCCGGGCACTCTAACAGTACCGGACAATTTATCGGACAGACGGCCCGGAGGGGGAATGTTCGATGTTCGTTGTGTTAGAGGGGTGTGGTAGACATACAGATAGCGTATTCGTATTCGTTATATTTTTCTGATCAACTTTCATGTATAAAGTTTTTGAATCCGAGTTACGGTTTAAAAGTTATTGAATTTCAAAGTTTAAATCAATTTAAATGATTTTCTGGATTTCTTTTATTATTTATTAAAAATTATCCAAAACATTATCCACAACATTATCCAGAACAGTGCTGACATGTGGGGCCCACATGTCAGCCTCTGTTATTTATAAAACATTTAATTAAATTAGAAAATGCCTCTGGACCCACATTTCATTGACTGATTAACTTAACTAAACAGTTTTAATTAAGTTTTATTAAATTTTTAAACTTAACCAAGGAGGGCCCGCATGTCAGTGACTGGGACTGCCCAGTCAGCATAGTTGACTGGTCAACCCAGTCAACTGGACCACGGGGCCCACTGGGTGCGACCCAGGGGGGCTGCCCCAGGGGTGCCACGTCGGAGGCCACCGGCGACTGGTCGCCGGCGTGCCCAGCACGGCGGAGGCCACGGTAGGGGCGTCGGAAACGGGCTAGGGGGCACCATTCGTTGTGGGGTTGGATGCATTCGAACGGGAGGACAACGCTGCGTCGATTCCAGGTGGTGGCGACGTCGGGGGTGGCCGGAAAATGTGCCGGCGACGAGGTCAGGCGGCGGTGTCGCACGGGTGAAGTGGTCGATGACAAAAGCGGGCACGGGAGGGGGCGTGGCGGGTACCACTCGACGCGGACGACCACGGGGAGGAGTTTGGTGGTGGTGCGGTGGCTTGGCGTGGACGCTTACGAGCTCGAGCTCAACAATGGCGGAAGGGGGTTCTCGGGCTCCCATGGCACTTTGGTACAGCCGAGGGAATCGATTGCTCTATGGGGTGGGATCGACCCTATGGTCCATGGGGAGCACGCGGGTGTCATTTGCGTGAGATGGGACGGACCAGGCCGACGGCTACGACGACGAACCACGGCGGCCGGAGCGAGCTCGAAGGGGGAAACGGCTACGGCGCTATCGGGACTCAACGGCCAGTTGGCGACGAACGGGAAGCTCACCAGGAGCACGACGGAGGTGGCAGCGGGCTCGATGCGGGCGTGTGGTGGCCGGAATTCGTCGCGGATCCCGCCGGAGCCGAAGACGAAGGCGGTGGAGTAGCGCTTGCTGTGGTGGACTCGGGCTCGATTAACCGTTGTAGTCGACGAAGACGACGACGGCGCAGCCTCTGGACACCACGTCGGGGCGGTCCGTGCCCGTTGGCCACGTCTGGCCACGGCAATGGCGACGGCGGCGCTCGGGAAACTTTCCCCGAAGCGTGAGAGAAGAGGAGGAGGGGAATGGAGGTGCGGGGGTGTCCAGGGGGTCGAAGGGGTTGTTCTTATCGCGACCGCGGCGGCAGGGAGCAGGTGAAGGGCGGGGCCGGCCTGGCAGCGGCGTGCCCAGGGCGGCCGCCGTACGGGAGCAGTTGGGGGTGGTTGGGGGAGGAAGAAGACAAGGGGGGTTTGGGCTGGGCTGAGGTGGGCCTCGCCCTGGGCGGGTTTTTAGCCTTTCCAATGTTTGTTTTGTTTTCTGTTTGCTCAATTTCTTTCTGTAATTGATTTATTAACCCTAGCATTTTTGTAAAAGGTTATTAGTGTTTGTAAATTAGTGTTACATATTACTGAGGTGTCACAAAATATATTGCTGCAAAATAAAATCATTAGATATTTCTTTTAAATATTAAATGCCCAAAGTAGGGGTTTTAACCTACTGTTTGAATTGTTTGGAACTTTCTGCAACTCCAAAAATTACCAAAGTTGGTCCAACATGATCATAATGATTTTAGGCAATTTACAAAAATAGTTCCATGATTTTTTTGGAACAACTTTAATTGAGCACTTTTGTTTTAGTTTCCATTTAAAGTAGTTTCAACTAGGGTTGGATTTCTTGATGAGCAAGATGCATTGTGCTTTGGGTTTTGATTACCAACCAGCATGGTTTGAAAAGAGTAGAAGCAAAGTTTGATTAGGGACAGGGGATAACAGTGATTAACAAACAGTGATGGTCAACAGTGATTATGATTACTGTTACAGGATTTGAGGGTGTTACAAATCTCCCCCACTACAAGAATTCTCGTCCCGAGAATTTAAGTGGTAGCGAGGAAAAGATCGGGGTATTCATCACGAAGGCGATCTTCGCGTTCCCACGTGGCTTCATCTTCAGAATGATTCGACCACTGGATCTTGAGGAACTTGACGGTCTTGTTGCGGGTTCGCCGCTCAGACTGATCGAGAATGCGTCTTGGATGTTCTCGATAAGTCAAGTCTTGTTGCAGCTCGATCATATCATGCTCCACTTCGCGGATAGGATCCTTGAAGCAGCGACGGAGTTGCGACACATGGAAGACATCATGGACTTGGGAGAGGTTCGGCGGCAATTCCAACCGGTATGCCACGGGTCCACTCCTGGAAAGGATACGGAACGGACCAATGTAGCGAGGAGCCAACTTGCCCTTGATACCGAAGCGATGAGTGCCCCTCATGGGAGTGACACGGAGGTAAGCGTATTCACCAGGTTGATACTCCATTTCACAGTGTTTACGGTCATAGTTGCTCTTCTGACGAGACTGTGCAGCCTTGAGATTTTCTTGCACAATGCGAACTTGTTCTTCAGCTTCTTGGACAAGATCCGGTCCGAAGTAGGGTCGTTCCCCAGATCCTGACCAATTCAGGGGGGTTCGACATTTACGTCCGTATAGAACTTTGAAGGGGGCCATCTTCAAGCTAGCCTGATAGCTATTGTTGTACGAGAATTCCGCGTACGGGAGGGCATCCTCCCATTTCATGCCGAAAGAAAGGACACAAGCGCGAAGCATGTCTTCCAGCACTTGATTAACTCGTTCAACTTGGCCTTGCGACTGGGGGTGATAAGCGGTGCTGAGATTCAGACGAGTCCCGAAAGCTTCCATGAAACTATTCCAGTATCGTGAGGTGAAAATGCTGCCACGGTCTGAACTGATCTCCATCGGAATACCGTGGAGTGACACAATTCGGCAGATATACAAGTGTGCTAATTGACTAGAAGTGATCGTCTCCTTGACCGGCAGGAAGTGTGCAATCTTGGAGAATCGGTCGATGACGACAAAGATGGCATCGTTACCTTTCTGTGACTTAGGAAAACCGGTGATGAAGTCCATCTCGACTTTGTCCCACTTCCAATCAGGAGGGGGGAGTGGTCGCAGCCAACCAGCAGGTTTCTGATGTCCGGCTTTGACGCGACTGCAAACGTCACATTGAGAAACATAGCGGGCGATGTCTTGCTTCATGTAAGGCCACCAGTACTGTTGACGAAGGTCTTTATACATCTTGGTACTGCCAGGGTGGATTGACAAGGTAGAGTTATGGGCTTCTTCCATGATATCCGGACCACAGTTAATGAGGGGCGGGCTCACAGGAACTACTAAGCGGCCCTTGAAGTACACAGTATCACCATCATTAGCATCAATGGTAAACGAGGAGGGCTTTCCTTCGGCGATGTCCTACTTGATCTTCACAATGTCCGGGGCCAGAGATTGTCTACTCTTGATGAGCGCGTCGAGCTTTAACTCGAGAACCAGGTTATTGACGTAACCTTGAGGAACAATCTCGAGATTCAACTTGCGAAACTCTTCATACAGAGGTGGTTGCTGCACCTGAACCTCAAGTTCAGAACAGTAAGCTTTGTTGCTCAAGGCATCGACCATCACATTAGCTTTGCCAGGGGTATACGAAATATCCATGTTGAAGTCGGCTATTGTCTCGAGCCATCGTTGTTGACGAAGATTCAGGTCTGGCTGAGTAAACAGGTACTTCAGACTTTGGTGGTCGGTGTAGACCTCGCAACGATTACCGACGAGGTAATGTCGCCACAACTTCAATGCATAAATTACTGCTGCCAATTCGAGATCATGGGTTGGATATTTTTCTTCGTGAGTACGCAACTGACGAGAGCCATAAGCAATCACCTTGCGCTCTTGCAATAGGACACAGCCTAATCCTTGACGAGACGCGTCGCAATATATCACGAAGTCCTTCTGAGTATCAGGGGGAGCGAGCACCGGGGGAGAAGTTAGCTTGTCCTTGAGTGCTTGAAAACTTTCTTGACATTTATCTGTCCACTCAAACTTGACGCCTTTGTGAAGAAGATTAGTCAGAGGCCTAGCAATCTTGGAAAAATTCTCGACGAAACGGCGGCAATAGCTAGCGAGCCCGAGGAAACTGTGGACTTGCTTGACGGTCTTGGGAGGAGTCCAGTCCAGAATAGCCTGGATACGTTCTGGGGTGACGGCAATGCCATCCTTGGAAATCACATGTCCGAGGTAGGTTACTTCGGGAAGCCAGAATTCACACTTAGAATACTTAGCGTAGAGTTTGTGTTCTCGAAGCTTCTCCAGTATAAGACGAAGATGTTCAGCATGTTCTTCTTCATTCTTGGAATATATCAATATATCGTCCAGATAAACCACGACGAACTGGTCGAGGTACTCCATGAAAATATAATTCATCAATCTGGAGAAGGTGGCTGGAGCATTGGTTAAGCCAAAGGACATGACGGTGTACTCGTATGAACCATAGCGAGTGATGAAGGAAGTCTTCGGAATGTCCTCATCATGGACTCGGATTTGGTGATAACCCAACCTCAAGTCGAGTTTAGAAAACACCTTGGATCCGGCAAGTTGATCATACAGATCGTTGATCCGGGGAAGTGGGTATTTGTTCTGGATGGTGGCTTGGTTAATGGGCCGATAATCTTGGACCAATCGGTTTGTCCCATCGCTCTTCTTGACAAAGAGCGAAGGTGCTCCCCAAGCTGAGGAACTGGGGCGAATGAATCCTTTCTGAAGTGCGTTGTTGATTTGCTCCTTAAGTTCAAGGAGTTCATGTGGCGGCATCTTGTAAGGACGCTTGGCAATAGGAACAGTGCCTGGCTTCAAGTCGATGACGAATTCAACTTCTCTGATCGGGGGTATTCCCGGCAGTTCTTCTGGGAAGACGTCGGGAAAATCGCGAACGACCGGAACGTTCTCGATGCCTTTCAAAGGTGAGACATTCAAAGCATTCATCATAAAGATCTGTGTTTCAGCATTACGGGTAACTCGGGCGGTGTGGTTAACAATCCTACCGGAGGGGTGAAAAAGCTGGACAGACTTGGTGCCACAATACAGTGCGGCATTGTGAAATTTCAACCAATCCATTCCCAGAATGAGGTCTATGGTGGAAGACTTCAGGAGGATGGGCGACGCAAAGAATTCAACTCCTTCGATTTCAATGGTGGTGTTTGGCACTATCATGGTGGTTCGGCATTGGCCTATCGGGGTGCGAACAACCATCGGTGGTTTCATCGTTTCGTACTTGAAGTTATGCGAAAATGCAAATGCTTCCGACATGAATGAATGCGATGCTCCTATATCGAATAAAACAGCAGCAGGTACAAAATTAACGAGAAGGGTACCCATCACGGTAGCGGGTTGTTGCTGAGCTTCTTCAACGTTGACGTGGTTAGCATGTCGACAAGCATAAGCAGCAGACCCAGTATTATAGTTGGGGGTCCGGTTGTTGCCACGACCATTTCCACGGCCAGCGGGGTGAACTACCAGTTGCTTCTGTTTCTAGGGGCACTCCCTGGAAAAATGCCCCGGTTGGCGGCACGTGAAGCATAATCCATCCTGAGGACGAAGGGGTGTAGCATTGGGTGGTGCAGGCAGAGGTCTTGGCATCTGCGGTGGTGGAGGCAGACGGGGTGCAGCATAAGACGGCCTTGGAGCAGGGACAGCTGAATGGGTCACACTGGTAGGGAGCCAGATACGACGCTTCTGCGATGCGCCCGAAGATGCGCCAACGTCATGATAACGCTTCAGAGAGTTCTTGTGCTCCATCTGGGCAGTCTCGACGGTGATAGCCTTGTTCACCATGGTGGCGAAGTTGGCGAAATCATGAACGGAAAGAGCGAGCCTGAGTTCTGGGTTGAGGCCACGACGGAACTTCTGCTGCTTGCGAGCATCAGTGGTGATCTCTCCTTCCGCATAGCGAGAGAGGTTGAGGAACTCGCGCTGATAGGCTTCAACGGTCATGTCGCCCTGAGTGAGGTTACGGAATTCTTCCGCCTTACGATCCATGATCCCTGAGGAATGTCGCGGGCGCGGAAGGCAGACTGAAATTCATCCCAAGTGATGACTTCTTCAACTGGCAGGGAACGCTTGTGGGTGCTCCACCATTGAGCAGCGGCGCCTTTCAGATGATAAGACGCAAAGTTCACATAGTCGGCTGGATCGACATTAGCAGACTCCAGCTCGTGAGTGATGTCGCGAAGCCAGTCATCAGCATCCAGCGGCTGAACAGTGTTGCGGAACATAGTGGGGTTGAGGCGGGTGAAGTCGTGCAGAGTCACAGTGGCATGCTGATGGTGGTGCCCATTCTGATTCGGCTGGGGGAACTGAGCCATGATATTCTCCATGAACTGACGATTCATCTCGAACTTCTGCATCATCGCGGCCATGTAATCCGGCGGCGGAGGTGGGTCGTTGGCAGCACGACCACGACCACGACCACCACGACCAGCCATCCTGCTAGAATTTAACAGGGGTATTTCAGCAATGAAATTTAACGAGATACCGGAGTCAAGCCTGAAGTAAAATGACAACGAAAAGGAGGCGCAGAAATATAAAGGAGTAGTCATATAAGACATACACATTCGCACACAGAATCAATCGAAAATCGGGCAGCGTAACGCCGTAGAAATTAAGGAAAATGGACTCTCTAGGCGGCGCGCAGACCGCGGTAAGGAATACACGACGCGACATAGATTCCACTATGTCAATCACGCCGCAAGAAAACTGTTGGCCACAGGAGTTGATGCCAGAGAACGCGCGGCCTGCCCAGAATGAGAATGGGATCCGCGGTCTGGGATCTGGCGTACGACGCCTGCGACACGACTCAATCAATGGGGGAAGCACCAAAAACGCTGGGTGGAATCAAGAGAACGTGATACTAATGTCAGATTTTTTTTTTAAACTTACCAGCAAGGATAAGAGAGCAGATTCCCAGAGCATAGGTAAGGAGAAAAGGATCCTAATACCATAGATATCACACGTAGTGACATCGATGTGGGTCCGTAAGCCAAATGTTAAGTTAGCAAAATAGTTTTTTCAAAGTCTAGACTCAACTTCGACCAGGTGGTGGTGGGGTGGCTTCCTACAGGCAGTCGGCTCTGATACCAACTTGTGACGCCCCCAAAATCAGACCGTGTACAGTAATCATACACACAGGGTACACGACTGAGATTAGGGTGCCACGGTGATAATATCACAGCACAACACTAAGCACAAAAGGATAAACAAATATATTACAATAGAGGGGGTCATGCGGACCCGAATATATAAGTCATACAAGCCATAATATCTGAGTACAGACATAGTTAGTCAAGTTTTGCCTTAAGAAGGCTAGCACAAATCACATCAGAGATACAGATCGAAAAGGCGAGGCCTCCTGCCTGGGATCCACCGAACTACTCCTAGTCGACGGGGAACTCGACGTCGTAGTAGGCGCCTCCAGGGTACTCCTGCTCCTGGGCTCCAACGTCGGCTGCAGCGGCCGATCAGGCAAAACAGTAAAGGAAATAAAGCAGGTGAGTATCTAGTATACCCGCGAGTCTTACGTCCGCTACTAAGCATTATGCAATGTATCAACGGAATGAAGAGGCTGTATATAGTGGACTGAAAGTCAGAAATTTAGAGCAAGGGTAAGAAGCTAGGCCTATCGAAGACTAGCATCTTCCGACGATGTCTTGCAGCATGAGGTAAGAATCAGCCAACAGTTTATATAAAGCAGTAAAGTAACAATGAAGCAGAAGTTGCTGCAACATTGAATAATAATAAGTTGTAATAATTAACAATGCCTCCGAGTTCACCTCCTCGGCATCCCCGCGAGGAAGAGAACCCGGAACCATACAGTTTAATATTAATAGTTTCTAGTGGTAAGATCCAGCTTCAGCATAAAGCGTCATGTTACCGTGGACACGGCTATCGATAGATTAATCTTCCCTGCAGGGGTGCACTTGTGTTACGCTACACGCACGGATCTCCAGGGTGGCGGGAACCTTGTTAGGGAACGCTCCACCGAGGCTATCCGACACTTCATAGCCCATCTTTCAAACTCAACAAAGAGGTCATCCGCCGGACTATATCCTATGTACGCGAGGCTTTGGACCCTAACCCCAACGTACTCCTGCACGGTGCGAGGCTGGCCGGTGAAGTTAAATCAAAGCAAATAAAAATCACACTGCCGCGGAAAATAAGACAACACCACTTCCCGGCGCAGGCCGCGGTACTGCTGACGTCTGAAGAGTCCTCGGACGACACTAAGAAGCAGAGGAGCCCATAACTCGTAGTTCCCACGGGTAGGTAGTGCGTACATGGCATATAGCCAACCCAAGACATTCACTGAACCATTTAGCATTTTAATTAACCTGCGTGACAACCGTTATCGTTGCCTCGACTTAACTGACCCGCGGACAACGACAGCAGCCAGGACCACCAGTACATCGGTGCCTGCCTCGTCGTTCCACCAAGTCACTGCGGTTACCAACAAGGTGAACCGTCTCCTTACCTTGTCTCGCGTGTGCTCCTGGAGGAGCTCGACTTTCGTGGGTTGGTAACTCTCGCGGCCAACGATCAGGGGCCAAGCACACCGGTACACTGGTCGTACCCTCCCTGACGTCCCGTCGCAATACCTCTCGCGGACACCGTTGGGTCGCCCGACTTCTTACCTGAAGGACAACAGTTTACAGGACCCTATGGCGGCAAGACAAAGTCAGCCTCGAATGGAGTACAAGGATTACTCCTTGATAGCTCACACTTGAGGTGACTAGGCATAACCCAGATAGAGGCCTTTGGCGGTGTCTGCATTGTACCGTACCTGTGCAGTTATAATATTTGTATCCGTGTTCACTCCCCTGAGTGATCACGGCCCTCTATCTAATCCTAGCTAACAATGCGCAGGGTTCACTGCTGAATAATGCAGAACAATAATAACAGGCAGCATAGGATAAAGGAAGGCACATCAAGGGGCGACAAAAATCAGGCTATGCAGTTGAATAGGATTGTAATCGTAGCAGCAGTAGTAACAATGCCTAGTGCAAGAAAAGTACAGAAAGATAGGCGATATTTGGGGAAGAGAATGGCTCTGCTTGCCTGCAAGCTCGACGGTAGTAGTAGGGTCGTCGACGACGTAGTCGTACTCAGCAGCGGTGTAGTCGACGGCAGCAGCGGGGTCTACCGAAGATTAAGGGGGGGAGGAAAACAGTAAATACACAGCAATAATATACAAACATATGCATGACATGACAGATGAAATGTTAACGGTATTCTAACGCAGTGTAATGCACATTGCTCGGAACGGAAATTGATTTGGGGATGAACTACCGGCGCCGGGTGATTACCGGACAGGGTGTCCGGAGGGGGAAGGATCAAGCCGGAGGTGTCGTGGTTACCGGACAAACATAAGGGGGTGTATCCGTGCTATTTGATCTATTCCGAACAACATTTGTGTTCGGAATAAATTCATCCGGGCACTCTAACAGTACCGGACAATTTATCGGACAGACGGCCCGGAGGGGGAATGTTCGATGTTCGTTGTGTTAGAGGGGTGTGGTAGACATACGGATAGCGTATTCGTATTCGTTATATTTTTCTGATCAACTTTCATGTATAAAGTTTTTGAATCCGAGTTACGGTTTAAAAGTTATTGAATTTCAAAGTTTAAATCAATTTAAATGATTTTCTGGATTTCTTTAATTATTTATTAAACATTATCCAAAACATTATCCACAACATTATCCAGAACAGTGCTGACATGTGGGACCCACATGTCAGACTCTGTTATTTATAAAACATTTAATTAAATTAGAAAATGCCTCTGGACCCACATGTCATTGACTGATTAACTTAGTTAAACAGTTTTAATTAAGTTTTATTAAATTTTTAAACTTAACCAAGGAGGGCCCGCATGTCAGTGACTGGGGCTGCCCAGTCAGCATAGTTGACTGGTAACCCCGGTCAACTGGACCACGGGGCCCACTGGCACCGACCCAGGGGGGTTGCCCCAGGGGTGCCACGTCGGAGGCCACCGGCGGCTGGTCGCCAGCGTGCCCAGCACGGCGGAGGCCACGGGATGGGCGTCGGAAACGGGCTAGGGGGCACCATTCGTTGCGGGGTTGGATGCATTCGAACGGGAGGACAACGCTGCGTCGATTCCAGGTGGTGGCGACGTCGGGGGTGGCCGGAAAATGTGCCGGCGACGAGGTCAGGCGGCGATGTCGCACGGGTGAAGTGGTCGACGACAAAAGCGGGCACGGGAGGGGGCGTGGCGGGTACCACTCGACGCGGACCACCACGGGGAGGAGTTTGGTGGTGGTGCGGTGGCTTGGGGTGGACGCTTACGAGCTCGAGCTCAACAATGGCGGAGGGGGGGTTCTCGGGCTCCCATGGCACTTTGGTACAGGCGAGGGAATCGATTGCTCTACGGGGTGGGATCGACCCTATGGTCCATGGGGAGCACGCGGGTGTCATTTGCGTGAGCTAGGACGGACCAGGCCGACGGCTACGACGACGAACCACGGCGGCAGGAGCGAGCTCGAAGGGGGAAACGGCTACGGCGCTATCGGGACTCAACGGCCAGTTGGCGACGAACGGGAAGCTCACCAGGAGCACGACGGAGGTGGCAGCGGGCTCGATGCGGGCGTGTGGTGGCCGGAATTCTTCGCGGATCCCACCGGAGCCGAAGACGAAGGCGGTGGAGTAGCGCTTGCTGTGGTGGACTCGGGCTCGATTAACCGTTGTAGTCGACGAAGACGACGACGGCGCAGCCTCTGGACACCACGTCGGGGCGGGCCGTGCCCGTTGGCCACGTCTGGCCACGGCAATGGCGACGGCGGCGCTCGGGAAACTTTCCACGAAGTGTGAGAGAAGAGGAGGAGGGGAATGGAGGTGCGGGGGTGTCCAGGGGGTCGAAGGGGTTGTTCTTATCGCGACCGCGGCGGCAGGGAGCAGGTGAAGGGCGGGGCCGTCCTGGCAGCGGCGTGCCCACGGCGGCCGCCGTACGGGAGTAGTTGGGGGTGGTTGGGGGAGGAAGAAGACAAGGGGGGTTTTGGCTGGGCTGAGGTGGGCCTCGCCCCGGGCGGGTTTTTAGCCTTTCCAATATTCGTTTCGTTTTCTGTTTGCTCAATTTCTTTCTGTAATTGACTTATTAACCCTAGCATTTTTGTAAAAGGTTCTTAGTGTTTGTAAATTAGTGTTACATATTACTGAGGTGTCACAAAATATATTGCTGCAAAATAAAATCATTAGATATTTCTTTTAAATATTAAATGCCCAAAGTAGGGGTTTTAACCTACTGTTTGAATTGTTTGGAATTTTCTGCAACTCCAAAAATTACCAAAGTTGGTCCAACATGATCATAATGATTTTAGGCAATTTACAAAAATAGTTCCATGATTTTTTTGGAACAACTTTAATTGAGCACTTTTGTTTTAGTTTCCATTTAAAGTAGTTTCAACTAGGGTTGGATTTCTTGATGAGCAAGATGCATTGTGCTTTGGGTTTTGATTACCAACCAGCATGGTTTGAAAAGAGTAGAAGCAAAGTTTGATTAGGGACAGGGGATAACAGTGATTAACAAACAGTGATGGTCAACAGTGATGATGATTACTATTACAGGAACTGAGGGTGTTACAATTGGGTTGTGAGAATTTCATGGAGGGCTTGTGAGCTATTTTAATAAACTGTGTAGCAACTTTATAATAAATAGAAATCACTTCTGGACGGGCGGGTTGCATCCCGGTAGTTGTGCCTGGTCTAAGGACAGTGCCGGGGTTAAATGCACCCAATGGTTGTTTTGGTAGTGAATCGGGTGCGACATGGTGTCTACCCTCTGAACGCAGTGGGCGCCGTCCAGGCTCAAAAAGATCAGACATGCAATATTACTAGTAGATTCCGTGTACAACCACTGGCTATATGGGCTCTGGCTTAGCACGAGTACGTTGTGGGGAACCTGGCCCTGGTAGCTAGCTGATGTAGATGTGTGTTAGGTGTACCGGCTACCAAAGGGTGGAGGCAATCTCTTCAGAAAGTCTTTGTCTCAATCTTCGGGTTGAGTCCAGTGGGGAACGTGTACAACCTCTGCAGAGCGTATAAACTGATCATGATTAGCCGTGTCCACGGTTACGGACGAACTTTGAGCAACTATTCAGTACTGTTGATGAATGATCTTGACAGATGAACACTTAATAATAATTTTGGTGGGAAAGATTAGCAGGGGTTGCTGTGTGTTTCAGGTATAATTCAACTTAAAATTTTGACTAGTTTAGTTCAGGAGAAAATTGGCTTTCTGCAAAACAAAACCCTAAGCCTTTCCTTTGAATCACCTTGCATGTAGATGTAGGTCCTTTATATAAACTTTTCCGTGTCACTTGCCGTACAAATCAGATGTACTGACCCGTTGTCGGGCTGTAACCTTCGGTGTTGCAGGTTTTTCAGACGACCAGTAAGGTGCGTTTAGGGTTTGCGAGTCTACACTCAGCATGTTCGCATGTGGCTGTTGATGGGACTCCACGTTACTTGTTTTTTCTTCCGCTATATTTATATTGAATAAGCTAGCCTTGAGCTATGCAACTTGTTATTTATGCTATTATTGATCATACGTCGTAATAATGATGCACTTGTACTTTGATATACATCTATGATACTGTGTGTGCCAGCGAGTTCGATCCAGGGACTGTCACTTGAGCACAGAGACTTCAATTTTGTGTGAATTGGGTCGTTATAGATGGTATCAGAGCAGTGTGTTGACTGTAGGACGTGACCCTAGAAAATGGACTAGAAAAGCCATAGGAAAAAAATATTACTTTACATCACTCTGTCTTGTACTTACTTACCTTCTCTATCTCGTATTCATACCTGTTCTAATCTTGCCTTAGCTCTCTTTGATTTTAGATGAACACTTTGTCATACCGCGCTATGGCGTTTGGACCTGAGCTCAGGGGGATTTGCCACTACCTGAACATCTACGCGCCAGTCTTTCAGCCGAACATCGTGGAGACAAGGGGAGCTGATGACTACTGTAAAGTGGAGACTTTCATCCTTGGAAGCATGAAGAATGAGGAAAGGGTGATCACGGAGTCATTCGAGGTGCATGCCCAGTAGAAGGAGTGGTGTGTGCGCATAGCCTCTCACATAGCTCTTGGACGCAATGTGGAGACGTATGCCTCCCAGCTAAAGGGTACGGTGTACGCGGAGATGGCCAAGGTCCTCCCATCGGGAAACATATTGCCAAAGAGGTTCAGGTATGTGCCTGGGGCCATTTGGCCAGGTACAACCAGCTACATCATCCAGATCCTGGAGAAGCACATCCATTCCCTGGAGAAGAACACTCAGTCAGACCTCTACACCATCACTGAGTTGCAGCAGAAGAACACCAGGCTCAAGAGGGACAACAACAAGCTGAAGAAGGAAAGGTTGGAGATGCAAGCAGAGATAACAAGGCTGAAGGAGAAGATGAAGGCCAATGGAATTGAAGAACCAGAAGAGGAGCCAGAAGTAGAGACCTCGGCAGAAGAAGAGGAGCCGAGTCCCAAATGGCGCAACCGCATTAGCGGGCCCGAATACCGCATGCTGTTTAGCAAAGACAGCATTTGGAATTACTTCACCGGCAATTAGTTTACTATCGTTATCGTGTTAGCGTCTATGACCATGTCGACTTATTCGGTGTGGCAATACTAGGTTTCTTGATGTACTCTTGTGTTATTCGTGGTTATGTTGAGGATCTTATATTACCCGTGGTTGTTTTGAGGATCTTATATCAGTTATAAAATATATTTTAAACTATATAGTGTGTTATGTGATGGTTTTCCGTATGAGTGCATTGGTTGATGATTGTTATATGTTTGATGCTATGGTGATGTTGTTTGGTGAAGTTGATTGGTGATATATGTATTGTATATATAATGCTTGTCATGATCATAATATGCATATGGGTAGGAGCATATTTCCCTAGCTACTTTATGTCTACAACTTACCTATTCTTGCCCAACAGATGCCGCCGAGACGTGATCCCACGGGGAATGAGAACAACAACAATGGAGTGCCAGCTTACATGCAGCAGCTACTTCAAGGACAGGATCAGTTGATCCAGTTTCTCACTCAGAACATGGGTAACAACAACAATGCGCCACCACCACCACCTATGGACACGCTTGCAAGGTTCCTGAGGTTGAATCCTCAGAGGTTCTCTAGCACTCCTGAGCCCATAGTGGCGGATGACTGGCTTCGTTCAGTGGGCCGGAATATGGAGACAGTTGGCTGTACTGAGGCAGAGAGAGTGAGGTTTTCCTCACATTTGCTGGAGGGTCCTGCCGCTGCTTGGTGGGACAACTACTTGCTGACTTATCCCATCGACACCATCACTTGGGCGCAGTTTCAGTCTGCTTTTCGCGCCGCACATGTTTCAGCAGGCGCCATGAGCTTGAAGAAGAAGGAGTTCCGCAGTTTGCGCCAGGGAGGCCGTTCAGTGGCCGAGTATGTTGAGGTGTTCAACAAGCTTGCCAGATATGCCCAGATGATGTCAGGAATGATGTAGCAAGGCAGGAGAAGTTCTTGGAGGGGCTGAATGATGAGTTGGGAGTCCAGTTGACAGTGGCTACTTTTTCTAACTGCCAGGTGCTCATAGACAAAGCTATTGTGTTGGAAGGCAAGAACCAAGCCATTGAGAACCGCAAGAGGAAGTACAACAACAACAATGGTGGCAAGTATAACTCTGGAGTGCATCAGAAGCCGCGCAATTCTTATGCTGCCAATGGAGGACATAACCACAATGGTGGGAATGGCCATGCTCACAGTGGAGGACACAACCATCATGGTGGGAATGGTCACAACCATAATGGCCACAACCACCAGAATGGTAACAAGAATGGCAATGGCAATGGCAATGGAAGGAACAATGGGAATGGGAGAAGCAATGGAGCCAATGGAGGCAATGGAAACAACCGTCAGAATGGCCAGGCACCAAAGGACTTGAGTCACATCCAGTGTTTCAGGTGCAAGAACATGGGACACTATGCCACAGACTGCCCGGAGTCCAATGGGGATGGAGTCGTCAAGCACAATCCTTTCAACAAGGGGCATGTGAACCATGTCAACGTGGAGGAGATCTATGATGATCCTGATGCTGTGATTGGTAAGTTCTTTATCAATTCAGTACCCGCACTTGTTCTTATTGATTCTGGTGGATCGCATTCTTTCATATAGAGGGTATTTGTGGATAAGCATGAGTTACCTACCGTAGTTCTTAAGTCATCTATGCTCATAAGTTCACCGGGAGCGGAGATGTCAGCTAGTTTAGGATGCTATCAGTTGAGCCTAGCCATAGGGAAGCATGTTTTTCCTACAGATTTGATTGTATTGAAGTCACAAGGTTTGGATATTATATTGGGCATGGATTGGCTAGCTAAGTACCAAGGGGTTATCGATTGTGCCAGTCGGTCTATCACTCTCCGTACACCGAATGGGAAGAAGATCAGATATGTGTCCAAGTATAAGCATCAGCACGCGCAGGTGAATTCTCTTAAGGGGGGGTAGCCTGGATGATGTGCGTGTTGTGAGGGATTATCCGGATGTGTTTCCAGATGAGTTGCCAGGTATGCCACCGGATAGGGAGATTGAGTTCCTTATTGATTTAATACCAGGCACGGGGCCTATTGCTAAGAGACCGTATAGGATGCCCGCTAATGAACTTGCAGAGTTGAAGGAACAGATCAGAGAGTTGCAGGCAAAGGCGTTCATTCGCCCAAGCTCGTCACCTTGGGGATCTCCAGTGTTGTTTGTTGAGAAGAAAGATGGAACCCAGAGGATGTGTATTGATTAAAGTTCTCTGAATGATGTTACTATCAAGAACAAGTATCCTTTACCTGTGATTAATGATCTATTTGACCAGTTGGAGGGAGCTTGTGTATTCTCTAAGATTGATCTTCGTTCTGGTTATCATCAAGTGAAGATTCGGGAGAAGGATATTCCGAAGACTGCTTTTACTACAAGGTATGGGTTGTATGAGTATACTGTTATGTCATTTGGATTGACTAATGCTCCTGCATACTTCATGAATATGATGAACAAGGTGTTTATGGAGTTCTTGGATAAATTCGTTGTGGTGTTCATTGATGATATATTGGTGTATTCCAAGAATGAGCAAGAGCATGAGGCACATTTGCGTTTGGTATTGGAGAAGCTCAGGGAGCACAAATTGTATGCCAAGTTCAGCAAGTGTGAGTTTTGGTTGAAGGAGGTAGTATTCCTTGGACATGTTGTGTCAAGAGAAGGAGTAGCTATGGACTCATCCAAGGTTTCAACAGTTACAGAATGGGAGACACCCGCGACAGTTGGAGACATTCGTAGTTTCTTGGGTCTTGCAGGATATTATAGGAGGTTCATTGAGAATTTCTCCAAGCTTGCAAAACCAATGACTGAGCTGCTGAAGAAAGAGAATAAGTTTGTTTGGAGTGAGGCATGTGAAACCAGTTTTCAGGAGTTGAAGAAACGGTTAGTAACTGCACCTGTTTTATGTTTGCCAGATATACATAAGGATTTCCAAGTATATTGTGATGCATCTCGTCGAGGACTTGGTTGTGTTTTGATGCAAGGGGGTAGAGTTGTTGCTTATGCTTCACGTCAGCTTAAGAACCATGAGTAGAACTATCCTACACATGATTTGGAGTTAGCTGCAGTTTTTCATGCATTGAAAACATGGAGGCAATATCTTGTTGGTAATCATTGTGATGTTTTTACTGATCATAAGAGTCTGAAGTATATCTTTACTCAAAAGGAGTTGAATCTCAGGCAGAGTAGATGGCTGGAGCTTATTAAGGATTATGATTTGAATGTGCAGTATCATCCTGGTAAAGCGAATGTGGTTGCTGATGCATTGAGCCGTAAGAGTCATGTCAATGTTGCTAATGTTGAGGATATGCCACTTGAGTTATGTGAGCAGTTCAAGAATCTCAGGTTGGAGATAGTTCCTAAGGGATATGTGGCAACATTGGAGGTGAAGCCAAATTTGTTGGAAAGAATCAGAGAGGCTCAGAAGGGTGATGCAGAAATTGATGAGATAAAAGTGAATATGACCAAAGGTAAAGCAGAGGGTTTCCGTGAGGATGAGCATGGAGCCATTTGGTTTGAGAAGCACATTTGTGTACCGCAAGATGCAGAGATCAGGAAGTTGATTCTTCAGGAGGCACATGATTCACCTTATTCTATTCATCCCGGGAATACCAAGATGTATTTGGATTTGAGGGAGAGATTTTGATGGCCTAGCCTGAAGTGAGAGATAGCCCAGTATATTGCTTTGTTTGATGTTTGCTAGAGAGTCAAAGCTGAGCAGGAGAAGCCAACAGGATTGTTGCAGCCTTTTCCTATACCAGATTGGAAGTGGGATCAGATAGGTATGGACTTTATTACAGGTTTACCCAGGACTCGGTCAGGATATGATTCTATTTGGGTGATTGTTGATCGTTTGACCAAAGTTGCTCACTTCATTCCAGTAAAGACAACTTACAACAGTGCCAAGCTAGCCAAGATTTATATGTCCAGGATCATGTGTTTGCATGGAGTTCCAAGCAAGGTTGTGTCTGATAGAGGTACTCAGTTTGGCGTCAGTTGCATGAGACCTTGGGCACTAGGCTGGAGTTCAGTACAGCGTTCCATCCTCAGACAGATGGGCGGACCGAGAGAGTCAATCAGATCTTGGAGGATATGTTGAGGGCTTGTGCGTTGGATTATGGTTCGAGTTGGGATGACAATTTATCGTATGCTGAGTTCTCATACAAAAACAGTTACCAGGCTAGTCTTCAGATGGCACCATTCGAGTTACTGTATGGCAGGAAGTGCAGGACTCCGTTGATGTGGGATGAGGTAGGAGAACGTCAGTTGTTTGGACCTGACCTGATCAGAGATGCCGAGGAGAAAGTCAAGTTGATCCGTGATAGACTGAAGATAGCACAGTCCAGGCAGAAGAGTTACGTAGATGCGAAGCGCAAGGATGTAACCTATGAGGTTGGAGACCATGCCTATCTCAGAGTTTCACCAATTCGCGGAATCAAGAGGTTTGGAATCAAGGGCAAGTTATCACCACGTTTTTCGGGGCCTTACAAGATCTTGGAGCGCCGAGGAGAGGTAGCTTATCAGTTGGAGTTGCCAGAAGCTTTGTCAGGAGTTCATGATGTGTTCCACATATCCCAGCTGAAGAAGTGTCATGCAGAGATGGCAGATATTCCATTGAGAGATACAGTGCCACTTGAAGAAATTCAGTTGGAGAGTGACTTGACTTATGAGGAGAAACCTGTGAAGATTCTAGAGACTGCAGAGAGAGTTACCCGCACCAAGACGATCAGGCTATGCAAATTTCAGTGGGATCATCACACCGAAGAGGAGGCAACTTGGGAGCGTGAAGAAGATCTGAAGCAAGACCACCCGCATCTCTTTGCTAGCCAGCCCGAATCTCGAGGACGAGATTCATCTTAAGGGGGGTAGGTTTGTAACATCCCAATTTTCTAAATTCGGATGTTAACAGATCATCATATGCATCTCATGCTGCTTCCTCATTTTTCTGGAGTTTTAAAATATTTTTAAACATTTTTCAACACATGGCAGTTCGTTGGAGAGGATATAAAAGGACTTATCCCCATTTTTAAATTGTTGAAAAATAGTTTAAAATATTTTTGGAGACTTTTTATATTTACTTTGGAGTTAAAGATATTTTCGAAAAATATTTTTGGGGTTTTATTTATGCTTCGGAAAAGTTTTAAAATCAATTTCGGAGTTTTTCGGTATTTTTAAAATGCCAGAAAAGTATTTTAAAATATTTAAAAATAAATTGCAAAGTTTTTATTTTTATTTAATATTTTGTTCAAGCCAAAAATTCAGTTTTTTTATTATAAAAATATTGGCGAAGACGGAAATTAAAAATAATATTCCGTGATTTTTCTAAAATTATTTTGGGCCTAATGGGCCGTTCTGTTTTTTTTTCCGTCTGACCGAATTTGTTTTTAATTCGGATTTAAAAAAAAAACTCCGCGGATCGGGTTATAAAACCCGCGGACCCGCGGGGCGATTATGGTTTCGCCCGAACCCGCTGCGCCGCCCGACCCGCGAACCCGCCGCCGCCTCGGACTGCCGCCGCCGCCGTCGCCGTTCGCCACCGCCGCGCCGGTCGGTCGTCGCCGCCGCCACCACGGTGAGCTCCGCGCCACCCCGCGCCTCCTCACCGCCTCCCCTCGCCGTGGCCGCCGACGCAGGCCGCCCCTGCTAGCCGAGCCTCCGTCGCCGCCGGATTCCAGCGAGATCCGGTTTCGGATCCACCGGGGACCCGATCGCGTTTTTCGCGTTATTTTATTTACGGATAGGTCCCTGTTTGCAGATTAGACCCCGTTTTCGTGCGGTACCGTTTTTGCGAGTACTTTTTAACCGTAACTCGGAACCGAGTGATTTCAGTTGCGTTGCGACCGTGGTGAAATTTTCTAGCCATTAGACTAAGTCTCTCAGAACTTTGAAGTTTTCAAATTTGAATCCCAAGCAGATCCAAATTTGAACTTCCGGTAGCCGTATCTTTTTAACGGTGCGCCCGTTTGCGCCGTTTCTTTTTGCGTTGGTTTTATTTTGACAAGTACTTTAAGTTTAGGTACTGTTAGGCAAGTTTTTCTACTGTTCTTTGAATGTTTATTACTGTTTGTGCATATTTGTATTGAATATATGTTGATTGGTGCTATGTATTCTCGTATAGATTGTCCGGAGTGTGCTGCCTCGTTTTGTGAGGATTGTGAACGTCAGGAACAGCAAGAAGGCAAGTGATGCTTTGACCATACTCATACCTATATTTTCTATATGCATTATGTTAAGAATATCACCCTATTGCATGATAGGTAGTTTACTTTACTGTTGCTGCAAACCAGTTAGGATAGCCACATGTCTTGACTTGTATTTGTAGATCAACCTAGCACGTGTTGTTACTTTATTGCTATGCTTTATAGACGTGGATTGGGTTGTGAGAATTTCATGGAGTGCTTGTGAGCTATTTTAATAAACTGTGTAGCAACTTTATAATAAATAGAAATCACTTCTGGACGGGCGGGTTGCATCCCGGTAGTTGTGCCTTGTCTAAGGACAGTGCCGGGTTTAAATACACCCAATGGTTGTTTTGGTGGTGAACCGGGTGCGACATGGTGTCTACCCTCTGAACGTAGTGGGCGCCGTCCAGGATCAAAAAGATCAGACATGCAATATTACTAGTAGCTTCCGTGTACAGCCACTTGCGATATGGGCTCTGGATTAGCACGAGTACGTTGTGGGGAACCTGGCCCTGGTAGCTAGCTGATGTAGATGTGTGTTAGGTGTACCGGCTACCAAAGGGTGGAGGCAACCTCTTCAGAAAGTCTTTGTCTCAATCTTCGGGTTGAGTCCAGTGGGGAACGTGTACAACCTCTGCAGAGCGTATAAACTGATCATGATTAGCCGTGTCCACGGTTACGGACGAACTTTGAGCAACTAGTCAGTACTGTTGATGAATGATCTTAACATATGAACACTTAATAATAATTTTGGTGGGAAAGATTAGCAGGGGTTGTTGTGTGTTTCAGGTAGAATTCAACTTAAAATTTTGACTAGTTTAGTTCAGGAGAAATTTGGCTTTCTGTAAAACAAAACCCTAAGCCTTTCCTTTGACTCACCTTGCATGTAGATGTAGGTCCTTTATATAAACTTTTCCGTGTCACTTGCCGTACAAGTCAGATGTACTGACCCGTTGTCGGGTTGTAACCTTCGGTGTTGCAGGTTTTTCAGACGACCAGTAAGGTGCGTTTAGGGGTTGCGAGTCTACACTCAGCATGTTCGCATGTGGCTGTTGATGGGACTCCATGTTACTTGTGTTTGCTTCCGCTATATTTATATTGAATAAGCTAGCCTTGAGCTATGCAACTTGTTATTTATGCTATTCTGGATCATACGTTGTAATAATGATGCACTTGTACTTTGATATACATCTATGATACTGTGTGTGCCAGCGAGTTCGATCCAGGGACAGGCACTCACTACTGGAAAAACACTGTTTGCCGTCAGTTTCTGGCTTTGCCGTCAGCTTTTTCACGGGGCTGACGGCATAGGATCTATGCCCTCAGCCAGGACAAAAACTGACGGCATAGACCTGGCTGACGGCAGAGAAATCCTTTGTCGTCAGCCCCTTCTAAGCCGTCGGCTGGCTGACGGCATAGAACCCAAAGGCTGACGGCACAGGCGGGCTGACGGCATAGGCTGCTTCTCGGCCCCCCCAGCAGCTCTGCTTAACAGAACCCGTCTTTGCCGTCAGCTGGCTGACGGTAAAGACTAACGGCCGTCTTTGCCGTTAGCCGGCTGACGGCAAAGCCGGGGGTTATCCCCACCCCGTGGCCACGCCCAGCCCCATATCTTGTCTCCACTCAAACCCGCGCCGCCGCCGCCGACCCGCCCCGTGCCGCCGCCGCCGACGACCCGCCACCGCGCCCGAGCCGCCGACGTCAAGCCCCTGCCCCCGCGCCCGACCGCCGCCGTCAAAGCCTCCCCCGCGCGCGCCCGAGCCGCCGCCGTCAAGGCCCCGAGCCCGAGCCGCCGAGGCCCGCCCGCCCTGGTGCTCCTCCTCCTCGCCGCCGCGTCCAAGCCGCCGTCTCCCGCCGCCGGTTAGTAGTTAATTTGTTAGTAATTAGTTAGTAGTTAATTTGTTATTAAATTTATTAAGAATATATGAATTAGTTAGTAGTTAGTATTTAGACAATAGGAATTATTAGTTAATTTGTAGTTAATTTGTTATTAGACAATAGGAATTATTAGTTAATTTAGACAATAGGAATTATTAGTATTTAGATTTAGTTAGCAATTAGTAGTTTATTTGTTATTAAATTTATTAAGAATATATGAATTAGGTAGTAGTTAGTATTTAGACAATAGGAATTATTAGTTAGTATTTAGACAATAAGACCCTAGTACTTAGTTAGTAGAAGTAGGAAGAGAAAGAGAGGAGAAAGAGATTGAGAGAAAAAAATAGAAGAATGAGGAGAAGGATATGAAGAGAAAAAGAAGAAAAGCAAAAGGAAGAAGAAGGGGAATCAGATTAAGAGAATAAGAAGAAAAGGAAAAAGAGGAAGAATGAAGAGATGGAGAGAAGAATAATAATTGAAGAATGAGGAGAAGGAGATGAAAAGAAAAAGAAGAAAAGGAAAAGGAAGAAGAAGGAGATTAAGAGAATAAGAAGAAAAGGAAAAAGTGGAAGAAGGAGAGAATAATGAAGAAAAGAAGAAAATAAGGAGAAGAATAGAAATAGAAGAAGAGAAGAGTAAAGAAAAAGAACTATTAGCTTTATAGTAGTGATATTAATTAGCTTTATACTTTTAATATTGTAGTTGTCAATTAGATGTTGGTATTAGTTAGATTAGTTATCGCGAGTGCGTATTTGTTTTGATTGATTGCATTTAAATGTGCAGTAGCTTCGTGAGGGTTTGGTTTTCGACGACCTCCACTGCATTCGAGAGTGAGCACATTTGTTAACTCTTCCTTCTCCACCTTTATATTGCTCTGTTCCGGCCTTCGTGCCGATGACACTATCTAGATAGGTAGTTTTAGTATTGAAATGCAAAGTCTTCGCGTAACCAATATGCGTCTCCCGTTCGAAAGGGTTACGGTTATAACTATCCATGCATTTGCATATTTATAACGGTGATTCTTTCGAATTGTCCAACGTTATCCATGGACAGCCCGGGTATGTGTAGATTGGGTCATTTTCCTATGCTTTGTTCCGGATCCGATGCAGAGTTTCGACAGCGCCTCCTTGTTGTTCTCCGAGTACACATCCTCTCGGTTAGTTTCCGAGACGTGTATTAGGAGAACAGCGGGGAGGTGCTGCCAAAATTTTGCGTTGGATCGGGAGTAGAGAATGGGAAAATGACCCAATCTACACATACTCGGGTGGGATTAGGACCCATCTTTACCTAGTAGCTGGTAGGTGTGCATGCCGTGCATCCCAATGTTTTAACCATGATTAAAAAATGACCATAATTAATTTGACATACTTGATGAACTGATAATTTATATTGTTCATATGTGGATACTATATAGCTAGCTTGACAGAATGACTGATCGTGAATGGATGTACTCCGGTCACCCTAGTCAGAAAGACATGACCGATGAATGGTTGAGCAAAACCTATGAATTCCTGCAAACGGCATTTTCTAAAGGCCAGCCAAAAACATGGTGCCCCTACACTAAGTGCAAGAATTATTCGCGACAGACAAAGGATGTAATGGGTAAACACTTGCAGATGCGTGGTTTTACTCCCGGCTATACCTTGTGGACATTTCATGGTGAGTCGGCCCAACGTAATAGAGACGAAGTTTTGCATCGGCGCACCGACGATTATGGTACAGGGATTGAAGACATGGTCAATGATTTTGATGATGCTCGGAACAAGGACGAAGAGATGGAGGAATCCGCAAAGGCCTTCTATGCCATGTTGGAGTCTTCAAAACGTCCTCTTCACGAGCACACTAAGATTTCTCAGCTAGATGCCATCGCACAAGTAATTGCTCTGAAAGCCCAATTCAACATTGGAAGAGACCTGTTTGACTCAATGATGACCCTATTTGGGCGGTTTCTACCCGAAGGTCATATTATGCCTTCAAACCTATATGAGTCAGACAAAATCCTTAGTGCACTCAAGATGCCGTATGAGCAGATACATGCTTGTGAGAAAGGATGTGCCTTATTTAGGAAAGAGTATGCGGACGAAACATATTGTCCATTTTGCAAGTCCTCCAGATATGTTGAGGTAGAAAACGCTGAAGGTGAGAAGAAGCAGAGCAAAATCCCTGTGAGTGTTCTACGGTATCTGCCGATCCTACCAAGACTTCAACGACTTTACATGCTCGAAGAAACAGCAAAACAGATGACATGGCACAAACATGGAATTAGGAAAGAATTAGATGAAAACGGAGATCCGATGTTGATACACCCTTCGGATGGTGACGCATGGAAGGCATTTGATGCTAAACATACGGAAAAAGCTAAAGAGCCAAGGAATTGCCGAGTCGCCATCGGTCTCGATGGGTTCAATCCTTTTGGTATGACGGCTACCCAATATAGTTGCTGGCCTGTGTTTGTTATTCCGCTCAATCTTCCACCATCGTCCATTATGCAAAGAAAGCACATATTTCTGACGTTGATAGTTCCAGGGCCAAACTATCCGGGGAAGAATATGAGTGTGTACATGCAACCGCTGATGGATGACTTGAAAGAAGCTTGGGTGAATGGGGTCAACACATACGACGCAGCTAAGAAAGAGGACTTTCAAATGTATGTTTGGTACCAATACTCGTTGCATGATCTGCCGGCATTTGCGCTATTCGTTGCCTGGTGTGTGCATGGAAGGTTCCCATGCCCACAATGCAAAGCAGCTCTTAAGTTTCATTGGTTGCCGGCGGGTGGAAAGTATTCCTGCTTTGACTTGCATAGACAGTTCTTGCCTATGGACCATCCATTCAGAAAAGACAAGAAGAATTTCATGAAAGGTAAAGTTGTCAAACACTCGGCAACACCTGCGTTGACGGGCACACAAATTCATGAACAGTTAAAATCTATGGAGCCTGATCCAAACCGTCCAGGGTATTTCTTGGGTTATAATGAGGAACACGCCTGGACCCACAAGCCATGCATCTGGGATCTCCCCTACTTCGAAGACCTCTTACTACCACACAACATTGACATGATGCACACTGAAAAGAATATCGCCGACGGAGGAGGCGGCCAAGAAGAATCTCGAGAAAGAGTGCAAGAGATTATTGAATAACACGAGGCATGAGATGCGTGTTCAGGCCGTTCGAGATTGGTACGCCAAGCAAAACGAGCCGAAGACGAAGGCTGAATGTCGAAAGCTTTTCCCTGATAAGACCGAGTACATGGAGGTACGTAGATTCCTTAGTTACATTCTTTATTAGTTATGTTAGGGCTAGTTACAATACTTAGTTTCATTCATAGGTGCCCCCGAGATGGTTGGCGGATAAGATGGATTGCTGGGAGATGATAGTGGACAAGTGGTGCACAGTGGCTTGGTTGACCACCCACAATGTGGCCAAGGAGCGTCGTGCCCAATTGGTTGGTGTGCCACACCACCAAGGAAATGCCAACATCAAGCAATACGCCAAAAAATGGGTATGTGTGCCTTGTTTTCTTTCATCATTAATTCATTTGTGCATTATTTTTGTTGTACTAACTCTTTGCCTTTTCTTGTAGGCCAAACACCATAACCAGCCCGAGCCTCAGGGATACGCCGCGTTTGGCATGGCCCATAAGGGCTCGTACAAGACGGCGACACCATATTCTGAGGCGGACGGGTCATCGTCGTACACAAGCCTGTCTGCCTACAACAAGATGACGTCTTATTCTCAGGTTGTCAAACAACTGCGCGGCCCTGACTTTGACCCGAGCCTGAATCCTATGGATGGGGAGGCGTTGATGATCTCTGGTGGCGGTAAGAGTCATGGCACGCTGGCCATGTGTGATGGCTTCGTCCCTATCACTGAGTCTCTCTCTCAGATCAAGGCGAGGCAAACTAGCTCGGCTCCTGTAATACGGCAGCGCGCGAGGCCAGTTGACCTTGCCATCGAGGTTAGTTTTCCTTCATTATTTCTTTAGTTCATTTGACCCTGGATGGATGATGATGAGAAGTGGTTGCAGGCCGCACTTGAGAAAGAGAGGGAGGCCACCAGACTCTTGTTGGAGGAGAGGGACCGGAATACCCAGAGGCTGTTGGAGGAGGAGAGGGCACGCAATAATGCCCATGCGAAGGCTATGCACGACTTCGTTGCGGTAAGTCAGTTGTGTGAGAAGCAAGGCTATGTGTGAGAAGCAACAAGACTATTTATTTGACTTCTCGAAAACTAATTTGCAGGCTATGTGTGAGAAGCAAGGTTTGCCACCCCCTCCGCCGATGCCTTCTCCGGTGGGAACGGTGAGTTCCCTTTCAATGACCAACCTTGCACGGACTTATATCGTTGTATGTTGCCATGCTAACCACATATTTCAACTCTTGCCTTGTTGCAGCATCATTCCAGAGTCGCATCCCACAATCCCTCTCCCTGTCAGAGCCCTACCAACCCAGCGACCAACCGAGATGGTGCTTCTCCTCCGTGACTTGTCATTTGTTAGTTATTCCTCTCCTTCTTATTCTTATTGCTTAGCTCAACTTAGACTATGCCATGCTTTAGTTAGCTTAGTAAATTCTAGTTAGGCAAAAAAATGCATAATTAGCTTAATTACATAAAATTTTTACATAATTAGCTTACTTACCTACAAAATGACATAGACTTTTCTTATTTGGTAAAAACATGACATAATTACTTGATAACACCAAAAATAGCATAATTAGTTGATATTAGAGCTCAAAAATGACATGCCTAGCTCAACTTAGACTATGCCATGCTGTAGTTAGCTTAGTAAATTCTAGTTAGGCAAAAATAGCATAATTAGTTGATATTAGAGCTCAAAAATGACATAATTACTTTAGAAATTTTCAAAAGAAACCATAAGAGAAGAACAAAACAGAAGAGAAGAACAAAGAAGAGATGAAAAATAAGAGAAGAAGAAAGAGGAGAAAAAGATAGATTAAGAAGAACCAAATCTTCTTATTCTTCCTTTTTCTCTTCTTTCTTTTTCTCCATCTTTTTCTTCTTCTTCTTATTCTTCTTCTTCTTCTTCTTCTTCTTCTTCTTCTTGTTCTTGTGTCCTTCTTCTTCTTCTTCTTCTTCTTCTTCTTCTTCTTGTTCTTGTCTTCTTCTTCTTCTTGTTCTTCTTCATCTTCTAATTACTTAGCGCTAAATTCTTTCTTCTTCTCATTATGCAGATTTTGATAAAGCAGCATGGCACATGGATGGATGCTCCAGGGACTCTAGCTAGTTGTAGTCTTAGATGCTTTGTAATGCACTTGGGATTCTTTGCGATACTTTGTGATGCCATCTTTGTTGTTTGCACTTTGTGTTATTTATATCGTGATGTTTTGTGATGCTTTGCGATGCTTTGTGATGCACTTGTGGTGCTGTTTAGGGCCTGGGAGAATATTAATTGTGTTATATATATTGTTGTTTGAAAATGCAGGGAATTAACAGAAACTAAATTTAAAAAAAAACAGGGAAAGTCTTTGCCGTCAGCTTCCTGACGGCAAAGCCTTTGCCGTCGGTGGGCTGACGGCACAGGAGGACACGTGGCAGCTAACTGTTAAATCTGGCAACTCTGGGACGACCAAATGTCCCAGGTTGGCAGCTTTGCCGTCAGCTGGTCTCTGGCTGACGGCAAAGGCAAGGACCACACGTGGCACTGACCGCGACTCCCCTGACAAGCATGGCCCACAAGCAGTAGCTTTGCCGTCAGCTGGTCCCCAGCTGACGGCAAAGCCTGCCGTTAACCCCCCTAACGGGGCTGGGCTTAAATCGTTGCCGTCAACGTTCTATGCCGTCAGCCTCCGCTCCCTAGCTGACGGCATAGGCGTTGCCGTCGGTCGATTTCCAGCTGACGGCGAAGAAGTTGTTTACCGATAAAATCGTGGCCAGTCTCAAGCTGACGGCAAAGCCTTTGCCGTCGGTTAAGGTGGCCTTTGCCGTCAGCTATGGCTGACGGCAAACTAGCAGATTCCAGTAGTGACTTGAGCACAGAGACTTCAATTCTGTGTGAATTGGGTCATTACAGATAACTCCATTGTCTTCAGTGGAGTTAGGAAAGGTGATCTGTATATTGTAGATTTTTCTGAAGGTCCTCAGGTTGGTACATGCCTCATGGCATGTCACAACCCCAAGTTAGGTATGTGCTAGGAATTAATTCAAATGGGGAAAAGAAAAGCCCTGAGAAATTAATTCAAATGGCCAGATAAAAATCTTTTTCCAAAAATCATTTGAACATTTTGAAAATTCCTATAAATGATGCTGATCATTTTAAAAATGGTTTGGGAGCAATCCCATGCTCATGGAATTTTCTAATTTACAAACAATGCCTTGGAAAATTAAATAAACCCCTATTTGATTTAAAATTCAAATGTTTTGAATTTTAAAAAGTGCCAAACTTTATAAGTGGCTACTCTATTATAATATGAGGCCATATAAAAAGTTTCAGCATTTTTAAAAATGCCTAGCTATTTTAATTAGCTAGGTCAACCTATTTACCGAAGAAATAAAAATAAAAAGGAAATTACAGAAAAAGGGAAGCTTACCAGACGCCCCTAGGTGAAGGCCCACCTTGCCTCGGCCGGCCCAGCCCAGCCTTCGCCCTGTCTTCTTCTACCCCGCGGCTCCAAGCAGCTCGCTGGAGCTGGGGAGTGCGGCGACGACGCCACCGCGACAACCGCGGATTCTAGGCCCTCCCCTCTGCCCCCAGAGCTTGCCACGCCACTGCAGAAGCCCCCCGAACGCTTTCCCCTAGCTCTGGCCCCTCCCTCTCTCTCTCCGGCGAAGTAGCCGAGCACCACCGCAGAGCGAGCCGCCGTCTTCGCGTGGCCAACGGCAGCGAGGAGCTCCGCCACCGTGTCCAGGTTCTTCCTCGACGTCGTCTTCGTCGCCCCACACGCGGAATCGAGCCCGGAGGCCCCAGAGACACCGCCCTCTTCTCCAGTTCGCCGCCGGCCGCCGAGGAGACCGAGCTCCAATTCACCACAGCCAAGCCCCCTCCAGCTCCGCCGTCTACGTCGTTGGCTCCAGGGTGAGCGTCTCGTTCGAACACCCCTATCCCCAGCCTCTCCCGTGCACGTTTTCTTCTTGTCGTCGTCGACAGAATCCGGCCGCCGCGCCCGACGACGTAGCCGTGACAAAAGACCACGCTTTTGACCCCCGCCTGCCCCCTTCGCTGCGCAACGCCGCGGGCTGCACGACCGTGCCCTCAGTTCTTCTCCCCGTGGCCTCTATCGCCCTCTCCACCTGAGCCCGAGCCCGGCCGCCGCGCTCCTCGTCGCCGGCATGGCTCCAGGCCTCCCCGAGGTCCCCGGCGTGCTCCACGCGAAGCGCACGAGCGAGAGGCACCCCCTGGTGCCCTCCTCTTCCCTCCCCGTGCCCTTTTTTCCCAAGTCCGGTGAACTCCCCGCCAGTCTCCTGCGAACTCGCCATTAGGGCCCTAACCCTAATCCTAACCCCACCACTAATCCTAACCCATGGGCCACTGACCAGTGGGGCAAGGCCCCCTAATCCCTCTGCTTGTTTAAATTAACCACGGGTTTAACCCCCACTGAGGCTGACAGACAGGCCCCACCAGTCAGAACCCCCCCCACGTCATGCTGATGTCAGCATGACGCAGTAAACCTTTTTCCAGAGTTTTAATATTCCAGAAATTACAGAAAATGGCCAAAACTTCAATAAATCATAGAAAATTCATATTAACTCCAAATTGGAGAAATAATATATGAAAAATGATCAGGAGAAAATAACCTATCCAAATATCCAACTTTCAACTTTGTTTGAGTTGATTTTAAAATGGGACCAGTAGCATATGTCATTTGATTTATTTGGAATTTATTCAAATTAAATTCAAATGATTTTGCAACTTGGACCATGGAATTATGCTACTTTTCAACCACACTTCAGAGGCATATCATACACAATTCAAAATGACTCAAATTGATCAAACAATGTCAAATGTAACTTGACTAAGTTTGAATTCAAATTGGAGTTTGAATTTGCAATTCAATTTGCAATATACTCCGTTTAAATGGAATTGCCCAAACACATCAGAAACATATACATCAAGTTTCAACCTTCAACCATGTGTTTGTGCATTGTATTTATATTGCTTCCTTGTTTGTTGTTTGTCGAGTAGAGGTGCAACCGGAGCAAGAGGCTGCCCCCTTCGTTGAAGACACCGTTATCGAAACCTCGTCAGCAAGGCAAGCAAACCCCCATTGATCATGTCTATAAAATCCCACTTCCCTCTCATGTCTCGCTTATGCATTGTTTAGGATGATCACCATGATAACGTCTCTACCGCATAGTTGAACCCATATCCTTTACATGACCTATCATCTTGTCACAGTAGTAAGCAAACCACAATCCTAGCAGACATAGGAGTTGTTTGATATCATGTGGCCCCTGCAACTGTTACTGCTTATTGCATGCTTAGTGATACAACGAGGTTGCTTTTGATGTGTCGGGATGATGATAAACATGGTGTTGATGAAAGTGAAATGTGTTGGTGAATCTACCCTAATACAAGGTGAACGATGAGAGGCTGTGTAGGAGTACACAGTGGGTTGTCTCGTTGAACACCGCCTTAAGTCCGAGTTCTTGTGTGGTGATCCAAGAAGAAGAGTACAACCACACATTGGGATCACTGACCCCTCTCATCCTAGTACCTCACCCCGTTCGAACCCCAAGAGTTGCAGTAGTTTGGAGTTCTGGTAGGGATGTGGCACGGTCTGCGAAGTGGATGAACGGATTTTCAAGACCGGCTTGGGACCCTACACACATCGTTTGAGGCTGTACTGAAACCTCGGCCGGACTTCCATACGGATCCCCCTCAGATAGGCGACTCTCTGGACTAGAACGGAACTGTGGGCGAAGTGTTGTGGTGGCATCCTCGCTGTCACCTCTTGAACGGTGACATGCAAAAGGCGGTAACTGATGACACGTGTGTGTAGCGGTACACCCCTGTAGGGTTAACAAAACTATTCGAATAGTCGCGTCCGCGGTTAAGGACTGCTTGGAAAGCTTAGCTTGATTCTTAGATAACTTGAACTGGATACTTCTAAAACACACCAAGATAAGCGTGAGTGCTATGGGGTACTTCTCGTGGGGAAGTCGAGGAAGTAACCATAGTGGTGTAATTGGTTGAAGAGATGTAGTGGACTCGTGTACGCTTCTTACCTCAAGTCTGGTACTCGTAGTTCAGGACTAGCCAAGTCAAAGCTGGCACTTCTGCAAGTGAAACCCCACCTCCCTTTACCTTGATACATGTGCATGAGTAGTATAGTTCCTATGTAAGTCTTGCTGAGTACGATTTTGTACTCACGTTTGCTTAACCTATGTTTTAGATGAACCCACCGACCCCGATGGTGGCTTCTACCCGAAGTTCGAAGAATGAAGACTCAGACAAAGACCAAGCTAGTGTAGTCCCAGTCAGACGACTGGTTCCCTCGTGAAGGGCTTGTTTTTAGATAAGGCTTCTCTAAGCCATTTATTAAACTTGTCTGTACTCAGACCTACTTGCTTCCGCTTGTCTGTTGTAATGTTGGATCACATGCTTGTGATCTCTGTGTGCACTCTGTAAGAGTTATTAATAAAGATGTATACTTTGTAGAGAATTGCAATGATACCTGCTGTTCATACAAGGCATGTGTGCTGCGTGTATGTTTATAACATGCATGTCTTAGTATGGGTTTTCGAGACCTTAGTTGTGATCTGGCTGGCGGTCTTTTATACACCAAGTGGCCCTTAGATGTGCGCAGCTTGGGGCATCGCGATGCGATTGTTTGAGACTCTGTCTCGTGCACATTTTTATGTATGATCGAGCCCGCCCTAGACCCTGACTAAGTGATCGGGCTGGAGTAAGTCTATGTAAGGGTTATAATACAATCGATAGTATGGTTGAGGCGACTTGTTTATGAGTATGGGAGTTCACCACCCATATCATTTAGACTTGTGTGCGGACGATGAGGACCCATTTTAGTTGATCATCCGGCCTGGATGGGATGCCCCTCACGTTCGATGCTTTCCGAGAACGTTCTGTGCTTGGCCTTGTCTGCTTAGACAAGTGGGTACGGTTCTCGGCTCTCCATATGATTGTGTTGTAGCGAGGCTTGCATACGCTAACCCCGGGTCCCGACAGACTTGGTATCAGAGCAGGACTGACTGTAGGATTATCAGCCTTGGACGAAGTTGAGTCTAGCCTTCTATAGTTATATAGTTATTCTGGGTATATAAGGGAACAACGTAAGGCTTCTTTTTCTCCTTACCCTCTTCGTTCTGAGTTCTGAGTCACCCTCATCTTATTCTACGGGAAGATAGGACTAGGCTCACCTCTGTCTTACTAGAACATCTCGTTGATTGCCTCCTTATAGCCGTAGGATGGTTGTGGTTGTCCAGAGTCTCCGTGTTTTGAGTTCCTTGAGGAAGTTCTGTCCAATCTCCTCGAGGTTGTCTTGTTTTCCATCCTGGTGTAGCCGTTATGCTGCCAGAATTATCCCGTGTTTCTTTGAATCATTGCCTTTGCATTATAGTCTTCTCCTCCTGAAATCATATCCTTTTATCCTTGACTCCATCGTACAACCTGTTCTGATTGTTGATTTTTATCACACAGGATGTCAAGTGGAACTCGTAGTGCTATTCTTCGGAATCGATACCGTGATCGGAATCGAAATGATGATGAACCTCCAACCCCGCCTTCTGCGGCGGAAATCATGATGGAAGCCGAGCAGAATAGACGTGATCAAACACGCCTTCTGGAGCTCATCGAGCAGAATACCGCCCACCATCGTAATGTGGTGGTCAGCATTCAGGACTTCATCCCCCTCAAGCCACCGGTATTCCGATGTTCTTCTGAGCCCCTTGAAGCTGATGATTGGCTCCGTTCCATCGAGCGTAAGCTTGATACTGCACATGTTGCTCCCGATGACCGAGTTATTTTCGCGGTATACTTCTTGGAAGGTGCTGCTCTTCAGTGGTGGGAGAACTATGTTGCAATGCAGCCAGATGGTCACGTAGTGACTTGGCAGGAGTTCTGTGTTGCCTTTCGAGGGTACCACATTCTGGATGAGTTGATGGAGCGCAAGAAGGAAGAGTTCTGCAATCTGAATCAAGGAGAGATGTCCATTCATGAGTATGTGAGAGAATTCAACTGTCTTGCTCGTTAGGCCCAAGATGAGATCACCACCGATGCCAGAAAGCAGGCAAGGTTCCACAAGGGACTTAGCCCCATCCTTCGTCATGATCTCAACCTCATCGAATTTTCCACCTTTGAGGATTTAGTCAACAGATCCTTTAGAGCTGAGCATGGAAATGAAGTTTTCGAGAAGTCTCGCAAGCATGCTCTTGAGCTTGCCCCTTCTTCCAGTTCATGCCCTCAGAAGCGTATGATCTGGATTCCTAACAGTTTGTTTCCCCAAAACAACCCACCGAGGCCATCCCTTGTGCCGCCTCGCCCACCAGCTCCACCAAACAACCCAGCTCCCCGCACTATCTTTGGAGCCTGCTTCAGATGTGGCCAGCCTGGTCACTATTCTCGTGAGTGCCCCGTAAGTCAGAATGCTCCACCCCATGCCAAAGGAAACCCCACTGTTCGTGCCAATCCACCCCCAAAGGTTCCCACCGCTAAGCCATCCACCTCAGAAAATCTTGGATGTGTGAACCAAATCTCAGTTGAGGAAACTGATAGTACTTCCGACGTCATTCTTGGTACGCTCCCAGTCAATTTTGTTCCCACTTCTGTTCTTTTCGACCCAGGAGCATCCCACTCATTCATGTCGGAGAGTTATGCACTTCGGCTTGATGTATCCTTTGAAGAAATGTTCACCCCTATGATCATTCAAACTCCTGGTTCCAAGTGGCAAACTAATAGAGTAAGCCATGGCAATCAAATTGCAATTGAGGGTTTAGTATTCCTTGCTTCACTCATAGCCCTCAAGTCTTCAGACATTGATGTCATCCTTGGTATGGATTGGTTATCAAGACAACATGCTTTTCTTGATTGTAAAACCAAGTCAGTTAGACTTACACATCCTTCAGGCCAGACAATAGCTTACTCCTCACCAAGAACAAGAACCCAGGTGCATTCTTTGAATGTGCTTCCCCTTCCCGACCTCGAAGATGTTCCGGTGGTTCGTGACTTCCCGGATGTCTTTCCTGAAGAGCTGCCGGGCATGCCACCCGACAGATGTGTAGAATTCATAGTGGATCTTGCCCCAGGAACCGCACCAATTTCCAGACGCCCATACAAAATGGCCCCACGTGAGTTAGCTGAGCTTAAAACCCAACTGGAAGCTTTGTTGGAAAAAGGCTTCATCCGCCCTAGCTCATCGCCATGGGGTTTCCCCGTTCTGTTCGTAACGAAGAAAGATGGAACAGAAAGGATGTGCGTAGACTATCGCCCGCTAAATTTAGCGACGATAAAGAACAAGTACCCACTGCCCAGGATCAATGATCTTTATGATCAACTTGCAGGATCCTCTGTCTTCTCCAAGATGGATTTGAGATTAGGATATCATCAAATCAAGATCCGAAGCGAGGACATTCCCAAAACGGCTTTTACTACTCGTTATGGTCTTTACGAGTATACCGTCATGTCCTTTGGTTTAACCAATGCCCCCGCCACTTTCTCACGCATGAAGAATTCGATCTTCATGGAGTATTTGGACCAGTTCGTCGTGGTTTACCTCGATGACATCCTTATATACTCGAAGAACGAAGAAGAACATGCCGAACACCTAAGGTTGGTATTGATGAAACTTAGAGAGCATCTCCTGTATGCTAAATTCTCCAAGTGTGAATTTTGGCTACCAGAAGTGACCTACTTAGGCCACGTGATTTCTGAAAAAGGCATTGCTATTAATCCCGAGAGAGTTCAGGCCGTCCTTGACTGGAATCCACCTGAATCGGTTAAGCAAGTTAGGAGTTTTCTTGGCCTAGCCAGCTATTGTCGCCGCTTCGTCGAGAACTTTTCTAAAGGTGCAAAGCCTCTTACTGAACTCATCAAGAAAGATAAGAAATTCCTATGGACTTCCAAGTGCGAGGAAAGCTTTCAAGAGATAAAAAGAAGATTGACTTCTGCACTCGTACTTGCACCTCCAGACACCAAAAAGGATTTCGAGATCTATTGTGACGCATCACGGCAAGGGTCAGGATGCATACTTCTGCAAGATCGACATGTGGTAGCTTATACTTCACGCAAATTGCGGCCACATGAAGAGAACTATCCTACCCACGATCTTGAACTCGCTGCCGTAGTTCATGCCCTAACAACTTGGTGACATTACCTCCTTGGTAATCGTTGTGAGATCTATTCCGACCACCAAAGCCTCAAATACATTTTCACCCAGCCAGATCTTAATCTCAGGCAAAGACGCTAGATTGAGTTGATAAAAGATTACGACGTAGTAATTTCTTACACCCCAGGCAAAGCCAATGTCATGGCTGATGCTCTAAGTCGTAAGTCGTACTGTAACAACCTCATGTTACAGCAGTATCAACCACTTCTTCATGAGGAATTTCGAAAGCTTAATCTCGAGATTGTTCCGCGTGGATCCCTTTTCAACTTGGTGGCGAAACCAAACCTTGAGGATCAAATCATAGTTGCCCAAAGACGTGCACGAGGTGTACGCCGAATCAAGGAGAACATTGATAGCGGAGTTGCTAAATGTTTCTCCACAGATAGTAAAGGAACGGTATTCTTTGGAAATCGTTGGGTAGTACCTAAGAATAAGGAACTAAGGCAACTCATCCTCAAAGAAGCCCATGACACACCCCTCTCAATTCATCCCGGTAGCACAAAAATGTGCCGAGATCTACGCCAGAGATTTTGGTGGACTAGGATGAAGAGAGACATTGCTCAATTTGTTGCCGAATGTGATGTTTGTCATCGCATTAAGGCAGAACATCAAAGACCTGCTGGCACACTTCAACCTTTGCCTATTCCAGAGTGGAAATGGGACAAAGTCGGTATGGACTTCATCACCGGCTTTCCGAAAACCCAGAAAGGAAATGATGCCATCTTCGTGGTCATTGACCGACTTTCCAAAGTTGCTCACTTCCTTCCGGTTCGCGAGTCTATAACTGCTAGCCAGTTAGCGGACTTGTACGTCTCTAGAATTGTATCCCTTCACGGTGTTCCTTTGGAAATCAATTCTGATCGTGGTAGCCTTTTCACCTCTAGATTTTGGGGAAGCTTCCAACATGCTATGGGAACTCATCTCTCCTTTAGTACGGCTTTCCATCCTCAGTCTAGCGGTCAAGTCAAAAGGGTTAATCAAATCTTGGAAGACATGCTCAGAGCTTGTGTTATCGCATTCGGAAAGAATTGGGAGAAATCTCTGCCATTCGCCGAATTTGCATATAACAATAGTTTTCAATCTAGAATGAACATGGCTCCTTTTGAACTCCTTTATGGACGACGATGTCGAACACCTTTAAACTGGTCAGAAACCGGTGAAAGACAATTCTTTGGACCGGATATGATCAAGGAAGCAGAAGAGCAAGTTCGCATTGTTCGTGATCAATTGAAAGCAGCCCAGTCTCGTCAGAAAACCTACTATGATCGTCATCATAGGCAAGAAAGCTACAATCTGGATGAGAAGGCTTACCTTCGGGTTACTCCTCTGAAGGGAACCCAAAGATTCGGTATCAAAGGCAAGTTGGCACCACGTTACATCAGACCCTTCCGCATTCTAGCTAAACGTGGAGAAGTTGCCTACCAACTTGAACTACCTCCTCACCTTTCCCGAGTACATGATGTATTCCATGTGTCACAACTCAGGCGTTGCTTCAAGGACCCCATCCGCGAAGTCGACCATGAAACGCTTGATCTCCAAGATGACCTTTCTTATCGAGAATACCCTGTTCGTATTCTTGATTCAGCAGAGCGTGTCACTCGCCGAAAGAAGATCAAGTTTCTGAAAGTTCAGTGGTCACACCAATCCGAGAAAGAATCCACGTGGGAAAGAGAAGACCGTCTCCGTGCCGAGTACCCCACCTTCCTCCCGCAGACTTCTGAATCTCGGGTCGAGATTCTTTTGAGTGGGGGCGAGTTGTCACAACCCCAAGTTAGGTATGTGCTAGGAATAGGAAGTCCCTTTGCATCATGTGAAAAATTCAAAAAGAAATTCAAAAATGGGGAAAAGAAAAGCCCTGAGAAATTAATTCAAATGGCCAGATAAAAATATTTTTCCAAAAATCATTTGAACATTTTGAAAATTCCTATAAATGATGCTGATCATTTTTAAAATGGTTTGGGAGCAATCCCATGCTCATGGAATTTTCTAATTTTCAAACAATGCCTTGGAAAATTAAATAAACCCCTATTTGATTTAAAATTCAAATGTTTTGAATTTTAAAATGTGCCAAACTTTATAAGTGGCTACTCTAATATAATATGAGGCCATATAAAAAGTTTCAGCATTTTTAAAAATGCCTAGCTATTTTAATTAGCTAGGTCAACCTATTATAGAAGAAATAAAACGAAAAAGGAAATTACAGAAAAAGGGAAGCTTACCAGACGCCCCTAGGCGAAGGCCCACCTTGCCTCGGCCGACCCAGCCCAGCCGTTCGCCCTGTCGTCTTCTACCCCGCGGCTCCAAGCAGCTCGCTGGAGCTGGGGAGTGTGGCGACGACGCCACCGCGACAACCGCGGATTCTAAGCCCTCCCCTCTGCCCCAGAGCTTGCCACGCTACTAAAGAAGCCCCCCGAACGCTTTCCCCTAGCTCTGGCCCCTCCCTCTCTCTCTCCGGCGAAGTAGCCGAGCACCACCGTAGAGCGAGCCGCCGTCTTTGCGTGGACAACGGCAGCGAGGAGCTCCGCCACCGTTTCCAGGTTCTTCCTCGACGTCGTCTTCGTCGCCCCACACGCGGAATCGAGCCCGGAGGCCCCAGAGACGCCCTCTTCTCCAGTTCGCCGCCGGCCGCCGAGGAGACCGAGCTCCAATTCGCCGCAGCCAAGCCCCCTCCAGCTCCGCCGTCTACGCCGTTGGCTCCAGGGTGAGCGTCTCGTTCGAACGCCCCTATCCCCAGCCTCTCCCGTGCCCGTTTTCTTCTTGTCGCCGTCGACAGTAGTCCGGCCGCCGCGCCCGACGACGTAGCCGTGACCCGAGACCACGCTTTTGACCGCCGCCTGCTCGCTTCGCTGCGCAACGCCGTGGGCTGCACGACCGTTCCCTCAGTTCTTCTCCCCGTGCCCTCTATCGCCGTCTCCACCTGAGCCCGAGCCTGGCCGCCGCGCTCCTCGTCGCCGGCATGGCTCCAGGCCTCCCCGAGGTCCCCGGCGTGCTCCACGCGAAGCGCACGAGCGAGAGGCACCCCCTGGTGCCCTCCTCTTCCCTCCCCGTGCCCTTTTTCCCAAGTCCGGCGAACTCCCTGGCCTGTCTCCGGCGAACTCGCCATTAGAGCCCTAACCCTAATCCTAACCCCACCACTAATCCTAACCCATGGGCCACTGACGAGTGGGGCCAGGCCCCCTAATCCCTCTGCTTGTTTAAATTAACCACGGGTTTAACCCCCACTGAGGCTGACAGAGAGGCCCCACCAGTCAGAACCCCCCCCCCACGTCATGCTGATGTCAGCATGACGCAGTAAACCTTTTTCCAGAGTTTTAATATTCCAGAAATTACAGAAAATGGCCAAGACTTCAATAAATCATAGAAAATTCATATTAACTCCAAATTGGACAAATAATATATGAAAAATGATCAGGAGAATATAACCTATCCAAATTTCAACTTTGTTTGAGTTGATTTTAAAATTGGACCAGTAGCATATGTCATTTGATTTATTTGGAATTTATTCAAATTAAATTCAAATGATTTTGCAACTTGGACCATGGAATTATGCTACTTTTCAACCACACTTCAGAGGCATATCATAAAAAATTCAAAATGATTCAAATTGATCAAACAATGTCACATGTAACTTGACTAAGTTTGAATTCAAATTGGAGTTTGAATTTGCAATTCAATTTGCAATATACTCCGTTTGAATGGAATTGCCCAAACACATCAGAAACATATACATCAAGTTTCAACCTTCAACCATGTGTTTGTGCATTGTATTTATATTGCTTCCTTGTTTGTTGTTTGTAGAGTAGAGGTGGAACCGGAGCAGGAGGCTGCCCCCTTCGTTCAAGACACCATTATCGAAACCTCGTCAGCAAGGCAAGCAAACCCCCATTGATCATGTCTATAAAATCCCACTTCCCTCTCATGTCTCGCTTATGCATTGTTTAGGATGATCACCATGATAACGTTTCTACCGCATAGTTGAACCCATATCCTTTGCATGACCTATCATCTTGTCATAGTAGTAAGCAAACCACAATCCTAGCAGATATAGGAGTTGGTTGATATCATGTGGCCCCTGCAACTGTTACTGCTTATTGCATGCTTAGTGATACAACGAGGTTGCTTTTGATGTGAGTCGGGATGATGATAAACATGGTGTTGATGAAAGTGAAATGTGTTGGTGAATCTACCCTAATACAAGGTGAACGATGAGAGGCTGTGTAGGAGTACACAGTGGGTTGTCTCGTTGAACACCGCCTTAAGTCCGAGTTCTTGTGTGGTGATCCAAGAAGAAGAGTACAACCACACATTGGGCTCACTGACCCCTCTCATCCTAGTACCTCACCCCGTTCGAACCCCAAGAGTCGCAGTAGTTTGGAGTTCTGGTAGGGCTGTGGCACGGTCTGCGAAGTGGATGAACGGCTTTTCAAGACCGGCTTGGGACCCTGCACACATCGTTTGAGGCTGTACTGGAACCTCGGCCGGACTTCCATACGGATCCCCCTCAGATAGGCGACTCTCTAAACTAGAACGGAGCTGTGGGCGAAGTGTTGTGGTGATATCCTCGTTGTCACCACTTGAACGGTGACATGCAAAAGGCGGTAACTGATGACACGTGTGTGTAGCGGTACACCCCTGCAGGGTTAACAAAACTATTCGAATAGCCGCGTCCGCGGTTAAGGACTGCTTGGAAAGCTTATCTTGATTATTAGAAAACTTGAACTGGATACTTCTAAAACACACCGAGATAAGCGTGAGTGCTATGGGGTACTTCTCGTGGGGAAGTCGAGGAAGTAACCATAGTGGTGTAATTGGTTGAAGAGATGTAGTGGACTCGTGTACGCTTCTTACCTCAAGTCTGGTACTCGTAGTTCAGGACTAGCCAAGTCAAAGCTGGCACTTCTGCAAGTGAAACCCCACCTCCCTTTACCTTGATACATGTGCATGAGTAGTATAGTTCCTATGTAAGTCTTGCTGAGTACGATTTTGTACTCACGTTTTCTTAACCTATGTTTTAGATGAACCCACCGACCCCGATGGTGGCTTCTACCCGAAGTTCGAAGAATGAAGACTCAGACAAAGACCAAGCTAGTGTAGTACCAGTCAGACGACTGGTTCCCTCGTGGAGGGCTTGTTTTTAGATAAGGCTTCTCTAAGCCATTTATTAAACTTGTCTGTACTCAGACCTACTTGCTTCCTCTTGTCTGTGGTAATGTTGGATCACATGCTTGTGATCTCTGTGTGCACTCTGTAAGAGTTATTAATAAAGATGTATACTTTGTAGAAAATTGCAATGATACCTGCTGTTCATACAAGGCATGTGTGCTGCGTGTATGTTTATAACATGCATGTCTTAGTATGGGTTTTCGAGACCTTAGTTGTGATCTGGCTGGCGGTCTTTTATACACCAAGTGGCCCTTAGATGTGCGCAGCTTGGGGCATCGCGATGCGATTGTTCGAGACTCTGTCTCGTGCACATTTTGATGTATGATCGAGCCCGCCCTAGACCCCGACTAAGTGATCGGGCTGGAGTATGTCTATGTAAGGGTTATAATACAATCGATAGTATGGTTGAGACGACTTGTCTATGAGTATGGGAGTTCACGACCCATATCATTTAGACTTGTGTGCGGACGATGAGGACCCATTTCAGTTGATCATCCGGCCTGGATGGGATGCCCCTCACGTTCGATGCTTTCCGAGAACGTTCTGTGCTTGGCCTTGTCTGCTTAGACAAGTGGGTACGGTTCTTGGCTCTCCATATGATTGTGTTGTAGCGAGGCTTGCATACGCTAACCCCGGGTCCCGACATGGCATGAGCCTCAGAGTGCTGGCTATGGCATCGAAGACTCGGCCACACCGGAATGAGGAATCTCAAGAAGCTGGTGCTGAAGAAACATGTCCTCGGGATTGAGGAAATCAGATTCTCAAAGGACCGGCTATGTGGTGCCTGCAAAGCTGGAAAGATCACCAAGCCCAAGAATCCAACGAAGACCATCATGACAACTACAAGACCTCTGGAATGGCTTCACATGGATCTATTCGGTCCTCCAAAGTACTCAAGCTTTGGAGGTAGTATGTATGGTCTTGTTATTGTTGATGACTTCTCACGATTCACTTGGGTGCATTTTCTTCTCTGTAAGTCAGAAACCCCAGCAATCTTCAAGCGCTTTGCCCAGCGAGTCATGAACAACTACAACCTGACGATCAAACACATTTTTAGTGACAACGGCACTGAGTCCAATGTAGCGACCCGGTCCTGAAGGGAACCAAGTCTACTGTGCTTCTGTCTTATCCCTGGATCAGTATGCTAGCACACACAGGTACTCGATGAAATACCATAGTATCACATGTCATAAATTAACGTAAATACATGGTATTTATTACCTTACATCCCTTAGGCTAGAATACACAGTAGAACAATCAATATATAAGTGGAATCCCATCAACGCCAACGGAAAATTTGAGTGTAGACTTCACGACCCTACATCGTATCACTTACTCGACGTATATAATCCTGCAACACCGAAGGTTACAGCCCGACACGGCAAATCATATCCCAGAAAGAAGTAAAATTTCCTACAATACATGCAATTTGGCTGGTGGAGCTTCTACATTTATTTTTGCAAAAAAGCTAATTTTCCCTATAGAATAATAATAACTAAGCTCTACAATAGCATACGATTGAGATGGGAAACCCCACTCAATCTATCCCAAAGTGATTAAACCAATAAATTAATTAAAGATGATGAGACAAATCAATATTTCCACCACTAGTTGCTCAAATTGTCCATAACCGGGGACACGGCTAATCGATTAGTTTTATACTCTGCAGAGGTTTGTGCACTTTTCCCCACAAGACTCGATCGCCTCCTTTGTAGTTTGTCACACTTCATGGTGTATGACAACCGAAAGATCGAGACATGGTCTTTCAGAAGAGTTTCCCTTACTCCGGTAGCACCCATCCCACCTACACACAACTACTTTCATAGCGCTACCTAGTAAGAGTCTCTACAACTGATCAACCAAGCCAGAGCCCATAGTAGCTTGTGGCTGCACACGTAAGCTTCTAGGTATGTCAATAAAAACAGTCCCTTTGATCCTGGGTGGCTTTCCGCAGTCATCACTGGCCATCCCCAGGATACTCGCACCCATCCCACCCAGGTAGTTCATTAACTTTATCTTGGTCCTAATTACTACATTATCACTCATACCTCATAATGATTCACTTCCTAATCCACGTCTACTTAGCATAGCAATATCCTATTATACGATGGTGACAATGATGTAAGGATCAGACCTACCTCAATTAACTACTGGGTGTAATCGCATAGCATAACCTATCATGCAATCTAAAGAAAAAGAACTAATGCATTGAAAACCTAGGTAATTGGGGGTATGATCGAAGAGATGACTTGCCTTGAATCTTGATGAAGTTATTCGCGCTCAAAATTCCGACAATTCTACTCGTCACACTCCGAGCAATCTATCGTAACCAGGCACACAAGGTTGCACACAATCAATACACAAACAAAGGCAAAAAAAGGTTCATGAACTCCAAAATAAAAACTAAATAATTTTTTTTGCAAAACAGATCATGACTGACTTCAAAAAATTGGGTTGTACAGTGTCTAGAATATAGAGTTTAGCTAGGGTTTCCGTTTGCAAAAAGAATCAATCAAATCCGAGTTGTAAAACAAAAAGATACGATCAAAAGAAACTTTGAATTTGAATCTTATGAGATTTGAATATTTTCGAAAATCAAAAAAATAAATTTTAGGGTTTTACTGGATAGAAAAATTTCAAAATAAAACCGTGGGCTTTGGAATCACGCAAAACGGATATACGGTCAAAAAGATATTACAAGAACAAATTTACATAGGATTTAGAAATCTTTTTGCTCGAATCGGAGTCCATAGCTAGTACGGACGACGCCGTGCGCTGCTGCTGGAGTTCGTTGCGGACTCGTGTTTGCGTACGAGTTGGAGAAGAACGCACGCACGTGCGCGTGCGGTGCTGGCTGCTAGCTGGCCTACTCGGTCGGCCTGGCTGGCCGGCTGGGCCGACCTCGGCCCGTCCAGTTTTTTTTCGCGAACTTTTTTTTAGAAAAAATATATATATGTAAAGGTATTTTTAATATAATAAAAGTAGCCCTAAAAAAGTAACATCTTATATTTTTCAAATAATAAAAATACGTAAAATGTAATTACGTTTATATATATTTATATATATTCATATTTTTCTTAAACTTCAAAGAGTTTTATAAAATAAAATATAAGTCAGAAAAATACGAAATAAAATTTTAAAATCTTAGAAAAACGTAAATAATAATTTCAATAAGTTATTTATACAAAATAAAATAATAAAGAAAAACTACATTCAATAAGTTCAAATAAACTCTCAAATAAGATCCAATATAATAAAATGAAAACTTTTATTTAAAACATTTTCCCAATTTTATTTTATTTATTGAAGGAGTCATATTACCTTCTCTCTATTTTTATTTGTTAGATTTGTTTTAAATAATAAATGTAAAAAAACAAAAATGAATATTAGGGAAAGACACCTCTCATTTTTAATATTCATTTAAACTCTAAAAGTTTCAGATCCTAGTCTATCTCACTCAGATCAATTACACACAAATCAAACAAGACAATCATATTATCTAATTATTATAACATTCCAAATTTTAGAATTTTGGGATGTTACAAATCTACCACCCTTAAAATTAATCTCGAGTCTAGAAGGAGATGGTTAGGTTTGGGGTCTTTCGTCTCCGAAATCCCCTAATCCTCCGAAACTCTAGGGTGCTACCACCCTTAAAACAAAATCCCATGTCTTCAAGAATATCACTCCTTCGATGGCTTCCTTCTTACATATACCCCTACTCCTTTGAGGTATTGGATCTTTTATCAAAATAATCGGTCTTTCATTTACTGTACCTTCATGAATGACAGGTCGAACGCCAATACTAACAAATATCGGTACTCTCATAGTGGTCAACAAGAGGGTCTCCTTCAGAAAATTGGTCTTGGCTTATTGTCCCCGTATTACCTATGATTCGCGAGGGTTGCAATATACAGGGCCAACATCGTACCATTCTAAAATTTTGGCTTAGCGTCGTCGACTCTCTCTCTATTATAGGTAAGTCACTCTAGATCTACCATCCCACATAGCAAAGCGAATAATAAGAGTAGCCAGTATGGTGATCAATCCATCTTGCACCCAAATCATTACCTTGTATACGGTTTAGCGAATCTCGCATTCTAACACTCGGGCATCCTCACAAGAACTGCAAAAATTATCTCCTCCACGAACTGAGTTCGGGCAAACCCATGGTTTCTTCATGCCATACAAAACAACTATCATTTTCTTCACAACTCTCAAGTTTTACGTAAACTCCTATGAAATCGTCGGTTGATAGGGCCGTAGCTTCCTCCATGGTTCTTCTTTCCAAAAAAGCATGCTTGATTCTTAACCGATCTTGCAGCTTGGGGGTTATGGCCCACCTCATCTATTTCAAATCTTAACTCCTCCTATGGTTGCAAATATTCTCCATCTCAAACATAAGTCTTGCTTCTCATTCTTAAAATCCAGCTATACTTCTTCCTTGATATCTTTATGCAAACTATCACATCTTCAAACGGACTCATCACTTTTACTTGTCCAACTCCATTATGAGGTCTGATGTAGTTAACAATTCGATCATTCTTCGGGTAGTAATCTAAGATACTACCACCCTTAAAATGAGAATCCAGGGTCTCTTCATTAGCTTCTGAATCACTTCTCCTTGCTTGTAGTGTTACTACTCATAAACATCCAATTCACACATGTGGTTGTTTCCTGACCAAAGGCAGATACTGGCTTCATTGATTCTAAATTTAAACATTGCAATCTCATAGAATTACACATCTCCATCCGACTTCTCAATTTTACAAAATCTTCCCTACTATACTTATTGGATGCTTCACATCTAATCTCTCAGCATAAGACTTATATAAATTAGGACATTCTCCCGGTAAACTGACCTTCCTCCTTGCAGCAAAACAAATTACTCCTTTCCAATTTTGGGGTCTCATTGTGATCACTTAAGCTCCTTGAGGCTTTGTCTTCCTTTCGGGGCATTTGGTAGAGTTGTGCCCTATTTCTCTGCACCTAAAACATATGACTTGACTTCAATCCTTCTTTGTAAAAATTGGGTTCTTCTGGGGATACACATTTCTTTCATCATCTCCATCTTTGGATTTCTGGGATGCATTCATGTTCTCTATATTCTTGACGTCTTTAACATAAGCGGTGTTCTCCGGGGTGTAAGGCATCTTCTGTGACTCTTGATTCATCCTCTTCTTCTTGGTCTCGTTTTTTCTTCTTGCGTGATGGTCGTAGTCTTTACAAGGGCAACCAGGTGCATAACGTCCTTCCTTGTTACAATGCCAACACATGACACTTCCAGAAACCTTGTGTTTCTTCCTCGAACTTTATATGTTACTCCAATCTTCTATTTCTTGTTGGTCATACTCCACTTCTATTGTCGGGAATTTACCCAGATACTCGTCCCCTTTCTTCGTGCAATTTTGTGAAATATGTCCTTCTCCACATGAATAGCACAACTTGGTGCAAACTAGGTTTGATGTTTCTTCAAGAGGGTCTTTATCATCTCCCTTCATCATGAGTACGTTTATTTGTTTACTAAGAGCTTCCTTCGTCCCTTCCTTATGTTGTTGGATCACTTTCTGTACCATGGGGTATAAGTTACACTGGGCGGGGTAATGGGTAGTTCCTTCACATAAGAAACAGGTAATCTGCCTAGTGGGACATTCTTTAGCTGTGTGACTTTCTTCACAATGGGGGCATTCCTCCTGATGTTCCTCGTGGGTGTGTCCTATTTCTCCACAGATCTTACATGCACATGGTTTCTTCAGATCGTTTCCACTAGGCTTCCTTGTTCGGGAGACAAGACGAGATCTTAGCAGAGTCAGTTTGAATTCCTCCCAAGTAATTTCTCCTTGCCATTCAGTGATAGATTGGTACATTCTCCACCAAGTAGCAGCACCTATTGCAAAGTACTTAAGGGCATATTTCACCTTATCCTTGCTTCCAACACCGTTTTCCTTCATGTGATCCTCCATGTTCTGAATCCATTGTTCGGTCTCCAACTGAGTCATTGCTCCGGAAAATATGAGTTCATCTCCATATACCATCTATTGGTTCCAAGGGTTTTGGCTTTAGGGTATAAGTTTGGAGGGGAGGGGAGAACAACACAAAAACATAACACACAAATCACCGCATCTGACGTGAGCATATAATAGGGGTTTAGTCCTCTAAAGGTCATGGGTAATCTTGGGGTCTTCAGAGTCTTCAAAAAATCTTCGAGTCTTCAAAATATTTGATATTTCTAGTTGGTAACTTCCATTCTTCCAATGCACGGTATAATCCCCTTTACAATTAATTGATCATGAGTCCAATAACATGTCCTTCTCGATGTAGCGTAAGATGATCCTTCCAAGTAGTCAAAGTGGCACGGGTATAGTCTAACTTGTTTGGGGGTAAGAGGGAGTGTTTGGTAAAACTCGGAAAAGATGAGAAGTAATGGATTTTTTTTTCAAAATAATATTTTTAGCAATAGAATTTCCTATGGATTTCCAGTTTCTAGGGTCACGACCTACAGTCAACATGTGCTCTGATACCATCTTGTAGCGACTCGGTCCCGAAGGGAACCAAGTCTACTGTGCTTCTGTGCTATCCCTGGATCAGTATGCTAGCACACACAGGTACTCGATGAAATACCATAGTATGACATGTCATAAATTAACGTAAATACATGGTATTTATTACCTTACAACCCTTAGCCTAGAATACACAGCAGAACAATCAATATATAAGTGGAATCCCATCAACGCCAACGGCAAAGTTGAGTGTAGACTTCATGACCCTACATCGTATCACTTACTCGTCATATATAGTCCTACAACACCGAAGGTTACAGCCCGACAACGGGTCAGTACATTTGATACGGCAAATCATATCCCAGAAAGAAGTAAAATTTCCTACAATACATGCAATTTGGCTGGTGGAGCTTCTCCATTTAATTTTCCAAAAAAGATAATTTTCCCTATAGAATAATAATAACTAGTCTCTACAATAGCATACGATTGAGATGGGAAACCCCACTCAATCTATCCAAAGTGATTAAACCAATAAATTAATTAAAGATGATGAGACAAATCAATATTTCCACAACTAGTTGCTCAAATTGTCCATAACCGGGGACACGGCTAATCGATTAGTTTTATACTCTGCAGAGGTTTGTGCACTTTTCCCCACAAGACTCGATCGCCTCCTTTGTAGTTTGTCACACTTCATGGTGTATGAAAACCGAAAGATCGAGACATGGTCTTTCAGAAGAGTTTCCCTTACGCCAGTAGCACCCATCCCACCTACTCACAACTACTTTCGTAGTGCTACCTAGTAAGAGTCCCTACAACTGATCAACCAAGCCAGAGCCCATAGTAGCTTGTGGATGCACACGTAAGCTTCTAGGTATGTCAATACAAACAGTCCCTTTGAGCCTGGGTGGCTTTCCGCAGTCATCACTGGCCATCCCCAGGATACTCGCAACCATCCCACCCAGGTAGTTCATTAACTTTATCTTGGTCCTAATTACTACATTATCACTCATACCTCATAATGATTCACATCCCAATCCACGTCTACTTAGCATAGCAATATTCTATTATACGATGGTGACAATGATGTAAGGATCAGACCTACCCCAATGAACTACTGGGTGTAATCGCATAGCATAACCTATCATGCAATCTAAAGAAAAAGAACTAATGCATTGAAAACCTCCGACAATTCTACTCATCACACTCCGAGCAATCTATCGTAACCAGGCACACAAGGTTGCACACAATCAATACACAAACAAAGGCAAAACAAGGTTCATGAACTCCAAAAGAAAAACTAAATAAAAGTTTTTGCAAAGAAGATCATGATTGACTTCAAAAATTTGGGTTGTAAAGTGTCTAGAATATAGGGTTTAGCTAGGGTTTCCATTTGCAAAATGAATCAATCAAATCCGAGTTGTAAAACAAAAAGATACGATCAAAAGAAACTTTGAATTTGAATCTGATGAGATTTGAATATTTTCGAAAATCAAAAAAATAAAGTTTTAGGGTTTTACTGTATAGAAAATTTCAAAATAAAACCGTGGGCTTTGGAATCACGCAAAACGGATATACGGTCAAAAAGATATTACAAGAATAAATTTACATAGGATTTAGAAATCTTTTTGATCAAATGTAAAATAATTTGGATCTACAGTACCTATTATGTAGAGGGTTTCAAAACAATGATTTTTGCCACTACATTCATCTAAAACGGAGCAACGAATAAAAAGTTACGGCGATTTAACTAACCGCGGCGTGTAGATTTTACGCGACGAAGACGACGATTCCGGCGATCTTCGGCGTCAACGAGGACGTCTAGGATGTAGGGATTGATTAGGAGATCACAACGGTGGTGGTGATGATCTCCAACTTCGTCCGTACGGGCGTGGCGACGCGATGAACCGAGCGCGCTCCGACGAACTTCCGCGGTACGTGGACAAATTTGGGGATCAATCTTGCGCAAGAATAGAAGAGGGAAAAGATGTCTATTAGATGCACAATGAAGAAAGAAGTCGGTATGAAAAATTTAAGGTCAAGGGGAGGCTCACCGGCGACGGGATCTACCGGCAAAGTTGAAACTTTTCGGCGAGATCTACCTCGAAATTGGCTCGATTTGGGGCGGTTTGCTACGAAATTTTGTGAGCAATCGGTGGAGGGGGTCATGGGGTATTTATGGGACAAGTTTTCTTGGTCAAAGAGCAATGGAATCGGAGTCCATAGCTAGTACGGACGCCGCCATGCACTGCTGCTGGAGTCCGTTGCAGACTCCTGTTTGCGTACGAGTTGGAGAAGAACGCACGCACGTGCGCGTGCGGCGCTGGCTGCTAGCAGGCCTACTCGGTCGGCCTGGCTGGCCGGCTGGGCCGGCCTCGGCCCGTCCAGTTTTTTTTTCGCGAACTTTTTTCAAATATATATATATAGAGAGAGAGGTATTTTTAATATAATAAAAGTAGCCCTAAAAATAACATTTTATATTTTTAAAATAATAAACATACGTAAAACGTAATTACGTTTATATATATATATATATATATATATATTCGTACTTTTCTTAAACTCCAAAGAGTTTTATAAAATAAAATATAAGTCGGAAAAATACGAAGTAAAATTTTAAAATCTTAGAAAAACGTAAATAATAATGTCAATAAGTTATTTATACAAAATAAAATAATAAAGAATAACTTCATTCGATAAATTCAAATAAACGCTCAAATAAGATCCAATATAATAAAATGAAAACTTTTATTTAAAACATTTTCCCAATTTTATTTTATTTATTGAAGGAGTCATATTATCTTCTATCTATTTTTATTTCTTAGATTTGTTTTAAATAATAAATATAAAAGAACAAAAATGAATATTAGGGAAAGTCATTTTATTCCCTCTCATTTTTAATATTCATTTAAACTCTAAAAGTTTCAGATCCTAGTCTATCTCACTCAGATCATTTACACACAAATCAAACAAGACAATCATAATTATCTAATTATTATAACATTCCAAAATTTAGAATTTTGGGATGTTACATTCAATAACATCGGTGTGGAAGAATTCTTCGACGACTTGAGAATCACTCATGATTTCTCAGCACCATAAACTCCTCAGAAAAATGGAGTTGTTGAGAGGAAGAACCGAACCCTCATCGAGATGGCTCGAACGATGCTGGCTGAGTACAAAACCCCACTCATGTGGTGTGCTGAAGCAATCAGCAATGCATGTCACATCATCAATCGAGTGTATCTTCACAAGTTCTTCAAGAAGATATCATATGAGCTAATGGTCGGTAAGAAACCCAATGTGAGTTACTTCAAAGTATTCGGTGCACCATGCTGGATTCGTGATCCTCATCATCAATCCAAGTTTGCACCCAAAGCATGTGAGGCTTTCATGCTTGGTTATGGTATCAACTCGCACACCTACAGAGTCTACAATATTAGTCATCATAAAATTGTTGAGACTGTAGATGTGCGGTTTGATGAATCTGATGGCTCGCAAAGAGAGCACCTGCCACCTGATCTAGATGAATCCCCTCCTGAAGAACAGATCAAGAAGATGGGTGCTGGTGATATCATTCCTGTGGATCATCCTGAAGAAACACACATACCTCCTGCTACTGTAGAACATCCAAATCCTGATGAAATAATCCTGATGATGATCCTGATCCTGAGGCTCCGGAGACCCCTGAAGCACCTGAAGCTGATGCAAATGAATCTGATAACAGTGATGACGATGTGCCTCAAGATCGTCTTCCTCGTCTTCCTCGCGTGGCGAATGAAGTTCAAGTGGACAGAATCCTCGCCGACGTCAATCTACCAGGTCCTCTCACTCGTGCAAGAGCTAATCGTATAGCTAACTTTTGTGGGCATTTCTTGTTTGTATCAATTTCAGAGCCCACCAAAGTCACTGAGGCATTCCAAGAAGCAGAAAGGATTCAGGCGATGCAAGACGAACTTCTTCAGTTCAGACTGAATGATGTTTGGGAATTAGTCAAACGGCCTGATCCTCGAGTTCACAATGTCATCGGCACGAAGTGGATCTACTGCAACAAACTCTATGAATATGGACAAGTCATCAGAAAAAAAGCTCGTCTCGTCGCACAAGGATACACACAAGTCGAAGGAATCGACTTCGGTGAAACCTTCGCTCCTGTAGCTAGACTTGAGTCCATTCATATTATGCTTGCATTCGCTAACCATCATAATATCAAGTTATATCAAATGGATGTGAAAAGTGCATTCCTCAATAGTAATATCGAGGAAGAAGTATATGTTGCTCAACCCCCAGGTTTTGAACACGCAAAGAAACCTGATATGGTGTATAGATTGAAGAAATCCCTATATGGACTGAAGCAAGCCCCTTAGGCTTGGTATGACACACTAAGGGACTTCCTCATCAGCAAGGGCTACAAATATGGTTCCCTCGATCCAAATATTTTCACAAAATAATATGATGATGCATTATTCATATGTCAAATTTATGTTGATGACATTATATTTGGATGCACTAACAAGAAATACAGTGAAGAATTTGCATTCTTGATGAGTGAACAGTATCAGATGTCCATGATGGGCGAACTGAAGTTCTTCTTAGGGCTTCAAATTCGTCAACAATGCAACGACATCTTTATCTCTTAGGAGAAGTACCTCAATGAGTGCCTGAAGAAATTTGGGATGCAAGACTGCAAGGGTATAAAGACACCGATGCCTACAAATGGGCAACTAGGCCCTGATGAAAATGGAAAGGACTACGATCAAAAGGTATACCGTTCCATGATAGGTTCTCTGCTATATCTATGTCCATCTAGGCCTGATATAATGTTGAGCGTTTGCATGTGTGCCCGATACCAAGCGGCACCTAAGGAATCGCATCACCAAGCGGTGAGACGAATTCTTCGATATTTGGCTCACATCCCTACGCTAGGCTTATGGTATCCAAAAGGCACACAGCTGGATCTCGTTGGGTACTCAGACTCAGATTATGCTGGATATCGAGTGGATCGGAAGTCTACCTTAGGAAGATGTCATTTCCTCGGACGCTCTCTGGTGTGTTGGTCAGCGAAGAAACAGAACTGCGTCTCCCTCTCCACTGCTGAAGTTGAATACATTGCTGCTGGTGCAAGCTTCTCACAGCTTCTTTGGATGAAGCAAACTCTGAAGGACTACGACATCAACCTGAAGAAAGTACCACTACTATGTGACAATGAGAGCTCCATCAAGATTTCTCATAACCCAGTATAGCACTCGAGGACGAAGCACATTGAGATTCGGTATCACTTTATTCGGGATCGTGTACTGAAGGAAGACATCATCATCAGCCATGTGAAGACTGAAGACCAAATTGTTGATATATTCACTAAGCCTTTGGATGAGAAACGATTTAGCACTCTAAGGTGTGAGCTAAATATCTTAGATTCCTCAAACGTCCAGTGAATGGACACACATCCTAACGCTTAAACAATATTGAAGAATCCTGATGTACAACACACGATGCGTCATACTCCTCAATTCATGAGGAACTACCTTGCTAAGTGTGAAGAAATTAACGTGGAATTGACTCAAGATCCATACGACAATTGTATGGTATCAAGTGCCTCATTCCCTATAAGGTGGGTTTCGCCACCGCCCAAATTCCTCAGGATCTGTTGATCCTCAGTTTCCTCGGTTGAAGTCTTCATCCTGATGATTACCGTGTTTGTCCTCAACAGCGTTCACCTATAGTTATTGTTCCTCAGCATTTTCTTCTCCATCTAGGCGAACGTGATCAGACCCGTCCCTCTGTTCTCACTTATCCATTCTTTCTATCTCATATGCGTTCATTTGGAAATCATGTATTCCTCAGCCTGAGACCATTTGTCTTCATCCTCAGCTTTTGTCATCAGGTTCTCAAAATTGAGGATTATCAGTTATGATTTTCTTTATTTTGTTGCGATTTTACCGCACGTCGTGCTTATCCACCATTATGATAACCACTGAGGATCCCAACGGTCAGGGGCAATCTTGTCCACAAATATCGCAACCCCTCTGCTTTCACACCTCTATAAATAGACATGCACCACACGGTCATTTTCCCCCACCTCTCCTCTCCCTCTCGTGCCGCCGCCCTTGAGCTCTTCAAGCTCTCGTGCTAACGTCGCCAGAGTTCGCCGTCGCCGGGGAAGACTGACTCGTGGTTCCTCGGCATTCGCCTCAGTCCTGGGACGCTTATGTCTTAGTTACTTATTCCTCAGTACTGTTGTGTCTTCAACAATCCTCCCGTTTCTTCATGCCACTACATTCCTCAACAGTATTGCTAGCTTTCTGAGACCTATACCTATGCCTCATTACTTGATTTCCTCAGCCTATTCCTCATGAACGCATATAACCGTACCCAAGTTCCCTTGCAACTTAATTCTGTCATAGGTACATGTCTGCTGAGGAATCGTATGGTTCTCATAGTCTCACTTCATTTGCAGCTCAGCTCGAACGTACCATTCCTCAGTCTCCACCACTGAAGAAAATGGCTCCTCGCCGTAAGCTCACTGATACTGCTAAAGACCTGCCTCCTGAGCTCTATGAGAAGCTGAAGACTCCCGAACATGAAACCGCGGGTGAACGAAAGAAAAGGGTTCAGAAAATCACGCGGGAATGGGCTAAACGATGGGCTGCCTATGAATGGATCAATCCTGAGCATGAGGAATCATTCGCAGTCAATCCACCCCTGAAGACTTTGAGCATCAAGGCTTGTCCTCCTCCTGCACTGGGTGTTGTTCCTCATCCTTCTACCATGAAGACCCGTGATGATTTCCCTGATGCTTATCAGCGTTATCTCAAGCGAACGGCTCATCTCGCTCGTGATCTGGCCCGTGACTTGGCTGGCTCTGTGCAGATTCCACCTTAGACTCAGCCTCAACCTAGGCCACAACCTCCGGCTCAGCATCGCAGAAAAGCCCCTGGCATCAAGCCCTCAAAGAAGTCCTCAGCACAGCCTCATGCTCCAGGTTCCTCATGGCAACGCACGGACGGTGCTTCCCCTGCCTCAAGAATTCGCACTGATGAGTCTGGCAGTGCTCCTCAGGCCTCAACTACAATGCCTCAGCCTCAGCTGAAGACCAAAACTGTCCTTCAACGCGTCCCACGACCCTCACCAAATAAAATTGTTATGTGTGGCGCCATTCATCATAATACTCAGAGTTCTAATGATGAAGATGAATTTGAAGATTTGGCCGGCTTCGTAGCCACTGAAGAACAAAAGATTGAGTATGTGTGTGCTGCAGCCAGGCGCAAAGCTGAAGCAACGGGTTCTAAAATCCCCCTTCTCCTTGATCCCAAGAAGATCTTGGAGTACATTGAAATTTGGTCTGTCAATCCTGATACTCCTCTTGATGATTTGGACATACCTAAAGACATCAAGTTCTACGCTCAACAGTTCCTCATCAATGAGATACATCAACGTGACCTTCATAAACAGTTAAAGTCTCAACTGAAGAAAGTCCACAGTGACTTCAAAAAGAAACCTGTCACGGATGTTACTCCTCAGGAGTTCATCGAGCATCAATGTGAGGTTCATCGCCTTAACACTGAGTATGCCGCAAACTGTGCCTACATCGGCAAATCCAAGGAACAGATGTCTCAGCAGATGCAAAAATTAATGAAGCTTCGGCAGCCCGCTGCCTCAGCATCCCCTGCTGCCTCCGCCCCTACTGATACTGTGCCTGCAGATATCACCAAAGGCCTCAAGCGCATGCTCGATGCCCCACCCTCAACTCCACCTGCTGCGAAGAATCCCTCACTGGAACCCACAGTTGAGGAGCCAATTGATGCTACACCACTCTCCTCGGATCCTCCGGCATCAAGGGCTGCTGATACCATAGCTCACTCCACTGCTGCTTCCACTCAACCTACAAATACTCAGCGCAGCATCATTGTCTTCACCCCACCATCAAAGGAACTGGTCTCAGCTGCTGCTACACCCATTGTTCCAACACCTTAGTGTCCACCTCCACCGATCATCACTGAGATTGAAGACATGGACGTTGATATTGAGGATCATGGTACTCCTCGTGTCCATGATGAGGAATATGATCTGGAAAACTCCCCCACTCATACTATCTTTTTCCTCGAGCTTCACTCCCCCACTATGGCCGAGGTGCTTCCTGATACCTCTCAGCAGTCTGAAGACTCTGTTGGTGCATCATCCTCATATTTTGATCCTGATGAACCTGAAGCCACAAGTGCACCCCCAAATGCTACTGATGACACTGACACTACGGCTACAACAACTGCTGAGCCTGAGACTACTCCCCCCGCAGCTGAAGCTGAAGCCGAGCATAGCACCAATGCTGACACTGAGGCTGCACCACATCGCTCTGAGGATCGACCAGTTACATCTCCCTCAGCGCCAGGAACTTCGCCGAAAATTGTGCCTGTTTCGCATGCTGAAGACCATGCTTCTCCACAGCCGCCACCCTCTGCTTCTGCCTCACCAGCTCATCAAGAGACTGCCTCAGCTATTTCTCTGTGCCTGAAGCAGAAGAAACCATTTTATTGCAATCTTGAAGCTGATGCTCGTCCTCACTTCAACACTGATGCATTCTTCAATGCCATGAGCTTCTTTCAGCCTGGCATCCAGAATCCGTATCATTCTCCTCCGCCAAGCAAGATCCTGAAGTTCTGGACAGCTACTCAGAAGAACTATTATACCTCAGTCCTCTACATGGCCCAAAAGGTTTTTCCTCATAAACATATTCCTCATTTGGATATGGAGGACATTCCTTGCTTCAACGGTGCGCTGTAGGATCTGTTTCATGCCAAGATGCTTCAGTTCTGCTTTGAATGTATCCACTGGAATGAAGAATTAGTGCTTCAGTTTTATGCCACGTGTTGGATATATGCTCTAGAGGCAAATAATATATGATTATTCCAATATATCTAAATAAGTTCATGACCAGTTTCATACTTTGCTGGAACTGTATTAGTGAAACAATGATACAGGTGTGGTATAGAAACAACCAGAGTTCCTAGTCAGCCTCTCATGATGATTGGTTTATCGTCAACTGATGATTGTGGTTTCACGATCATGGAAAATCAAGTCAATTGACAGTAAGGTCACCTCATTGCATGAATGACATGATGAACATTACCCAATGCAAGCATTGCAACATGATCAAATCATAAAAGTTCAATGTTGTAATTACAGAACGTAGTAGCCTGTTCCTTTGACCGTGAGATCACGCATAATTGCTATCTTCTGAGGATGCTTTGAGTGCATTAACCGTCACACTGAAACATGGTGACCATAAAGGTGTATCTTGGCCTATCCGATGGGATATGTTGAGGAGTGTTGATTCAAGAGCGGTATTTGTCAATCCATATAATGGAAAGATACTTCATGGCCAACTCGGTGAGATTGCATCCATAAAGCTGCGTAGCATGTGACTAGGTCACAAGGATGAATATCACGGAACGAGTAAATAAGATTTGTCGGTAACAAGATAGAACTAATGCATTGGATGCAGTTGATCGAATCTTGGACTAATCTAGTATCACATGACAAAGGGAATGGTATACAACGTGCACGGTTCAATCGGTTACTTCCGGAATGCACAGGGGTCATTATGGGCATCCAGGTCCCGCTATTGATCATTGGCCATAGCCTTTGTCTCGGTCATGACTGGAGTGTTCTCGGACCGTAGGGTAACACAATTAAGGGCTCGATGAATATTGGAGACCTTTTTGGAACTATCGGAGTTACCGGAGAAGAGAGAAAGACGTACCGGAAAAGTTATGTGTTGGTCCGAAGGACGTTCGGAGTGAGCTGGAAGGAGTTCCGGATTATCGGGTGATGAAATAATATGTATTATTTATTAATTAAGTGAATTAATAATTAATAATAATTTATTTCATATTGAAAAGTGCAATGGGCCTTATTTGTGAAAGAAGCCCATTAGTGGAAGGAAAAAGGCAAAAATAAAAAAGAGAAAAAGGAAAAGAAAAAAAGGGGGGAGGCGCCATGGGCCTTGGGCCAAAGTGGTGGCGCCACCACCTCCTCCTCCCCTGGCCGGCGCCCCCTCCCTTGCAAGGGACTTTAGTCCCACATTGCTAGGGGAGGGGGGTTGACTCCTTCCGTCTGCCTATATATAGATGGCCAGGGGTACACTTCTTTTACACAGAAAAATTCGCAGAGAATTCAATATTACTCCGAATTGAGATCGGTTTTCACCGGTCTTCTCCCCTCTCTCGTCTCTCCCAAGCGGGGGTCCCCTTGTCTAGAACTTGTGCTGGGATTGAGGCTCTCTGTGTAACATCCCAAAATTCTCCGAATTTTGGATGTTAATAAAATTAAGTAGATAATGATTCTTTGCTTGATGTGTTTGATTTCCTCTGGGATTTAAAACTTTTTGGGAGTTTATTGAATATTAAAAAGAGAGGGAATAAAAGGACTTTCCCTAATATTCATAATTGGTGTTTTGGAATTTATTATTTAAAACAAAACGAACAAAACAAAATGAGAGAAGGTAATATGACTCCTTCAACATATTAAAAGGTTGGAAAATGTTTTAAATCATTATTGGAATTTTTCTGAATATTCAAAATATTTTTTCAACTCAAGGAAATTCATTTGAGAGGATATAAAATGACTTATCCCCTTTTTAATAAAGTTTGAAAATATATAGAATATTACTGTAAAGTTTTTAAAATATATTAAGAGTATTATAAATAACTCTAAAATTATTTTAGGAATTTTATAATGCTAAGAAAGTTTTTATTTCATTGAAATGATTTATTAAATATTTTAAAAGAATTGAAAAAGTGTTCCAATGGGATATTTTTATTTTACAAAATTATTTATTGGTGTAACAATTTTAAAATTTATATTTTATTATTTAGAAATGGTTTGTCAATGCTTTTGAGCAAATAAAAATGTTTTTAATAATTTATTGGATTTTATTTGATTTATGAAAAGTATTTTATGTTTAAATAAATTATTTAGAAAATGTTTTCATTTTTATTTTCCTTTTTGGAAAATGTATTCATTAAATAGTTTTCTTTGTAATATTTGATGAATTTAGAAATTTATTTCATATTTTTGTGATGAGTATTTATTTTTCTACAGTTGTTTGAAGTTTTGGTTTTTAAAGAAATAGGAAATCTGTAGCCCCGGCCCAGTAGCCTTTTTCCTCCTGCGAGCGCATTTCGAGCCCAAGTCGGACCCGTTGTTTTTTTTCTTTCTGTTCTGCCTATAAATAGAAATTAGGATTTCTGTTTATTCTTTTCTTTTTCTTTCCATATAAAAAAAATCGAAAACCTAGCGCAGCGGGACCCATGGACCTCGCCGCCGCCGCCGCCGTCGGGCCCCGTGTAACACCCTCACTGTCAGTGAACAGTAATTACCATTACTGTTCATCTCTACTATTCAAAAAATTTGTTTGATCAATTTGGTTCAATTCAAATTCATATTGCCTTCGATATTGTTGAATGCAATGTGATCATGTACCTTGGTCATGTGGAATCAAAGCAATACCAAGCTCAATTCAAATTGCCTTTGAAAGTAAATAAAATCAAATGACTTTGGTGGAATATTAAAAACAATGTGCAAAATAAACATTGTCCAAAAAATTTTCTTCCACTGTTATTAAATAACTAATATTCAGTGGGGCCTATCACACCAAGTTGGAGATTTTATTAATCTCTTAATAATTCTAAACAAATCCAAAACAGAGGCCAAAAACCCCAAACAAATCATTTAATATTTATTGCAAATACTAAATGACTTTTAAAAGTGCCCAAATCTTTTGTGGCACTAACCTATGATATAACAATAATTATGGGACACAATCCACATTTTACAAAAATGCCTCAGTGGGTGAAACAAAAATAAAACAGAAATTAATAAATGACAGAAATAGAAAAAGAAATAAAACAAGGGCCAACCTAATCTACCCCTCCCCCACTGGGCCACACCTAGCCCACCAACCCATCTACCCCAGAAACCGGCCCGGCTAGCCCAAGTCCCCTCCCCTGTTCCTCCCCTGTCCCGTGTCGCCCATCGGCCGAAGCCCCTGCGACGGCCATTGCCGTGGAGAGCATCCGGCGAGGCCCGACGACCTACAAGACCCCGAGGCACCACGACGCTGGTGCCCTAACCCTAAACCCGCACGCCCCCTTTTCCTCCCCTCGCTCAACCTCTGCCCCGCTCTCCCCCACGCCCGAGTGCGCCCGCGGCCACGGCTTCGGCGCCCGCGCGGCCACCATCCACCCCAACGCCCCCGGAGAAGTCTGGAAGCTCCGCAGTCGTCGCCCAGTTCAATCGCGCGGATTGTATCGAGCCGAAGTGGCTCACGCGCCGCGAATCAGGTCGCCCCCTTTGCCGCGGCTGTCGTCTTCCTCTGCAAATTCCGTGGCCCTCCAAGCCTCCTCGAGCTCATTGCCACCCCTACACGCTCTTGGTGAGCCGCTGTGCCGATTCCCCCCCTTCTCCTCTCCGTTCGGCCAACGTAGCCATGTTCCCCGCCCAAGCCGCCATGGACGGGAGCTCAACCTCCCGTGCCACTGCTCACCGCTGTCCGCTGCTGCTCTGTTGAGCGTGCCGCCGGGGGAACCTACTGTTGCAGCTGCACGTGCGCCCGCGTGGCCTCGCCTCGCGCCCAGACCTCCCCCACCAATCAATTGTTGTGGATAATGTTTCTTTTTAATAATAAAATGAATTAGAAAATGATTTAAATTGAATTAAAACTTTGAAATTGAATATATTTTAAACCGTAAATCAGATGAAAATAATTTATATATCAAAATTGCTCAGAAAAATACAACGAATACGAATACGCTATCCGTTGGTCTACCACCCCCCTCTAACACAACGAACATCGACATTCCCCCTCCGGACCGTTTGTCCGATGATTTGTCCGGTACCGTTAAAAGTACCCGGATGAATTTATTTCGAACACGAAAGTTGTTCGGAATAGATCAACTAACCCGGATACACCCCCATTATGTTTTTCGGGTGTCCACGACACCTCCGGCATGATACCTCCCCCCCTCCGGACACCCTGACCAATAAATACCCGGAGCTGGCAGTTCATCCCTAGATGAATTCCCGCTCCGAGCATAATACATCGTACTGCGTTAGTACACCGATAGAAATTCATTTGTCATGTCATGCTTGTGTTTGCTATGATTGCTTTGTATTTACTGTTTCTTCCCCCCTTTATTCTTCGGTAGACCCCGCTGCTACCGCCGACTACACCGCTGCTGAGTACGACTACTACGTCGACGACCCTGCCCCTACCGTCGAGCTTCCAGGCAAGCAGAGCCATTCTCTTCCCCAGATATCGCCTACCTTTCCGTACATTTCTTGCACTAGGCATATGCTGCTGCTGCTACTTTACAATCCTATTAAACTGCATAGCTTATCATTGTCGCCCCTTGATTACCTTTTCGCTGTCCTATGCTGCCCTATATTTATATGTCTTATAATCAGCAGTTAGCCATGCGCCTTGTTAGTTAATAGGATTAGATAGCGGGCCATGATCACTCTGGGAGTGATCGTGGAAACGATACATTATAAACTGCTACAGGTACGGTTCAGAGCAGACACCGATACAGGCCCCTACCCCGGTTCTGCCGAGCCACTTCAAGTGTGAGCTATCGAGGAGTAATCCTTGTACTCCACTCGAGGCTAACTTTGTATAGCCGACCTAGGGTACTGATCCACGAGTGTCCTTAAAGGTAAGGAGTCCAGTGACCTCACGGTGCCCGCGCAGGGTATCCTAGCGGAACGACAGGTCAGGTGTATTTCACCGGTGTGCGGCGGGCCTGGTACTGTTCGTGGCCGACAGATATCCTGTTGTACGAAAGTCGAGCTCTTCCAAGAGCAAACGCGAGACAAGGTAAGGATACGGTTCACCTTGTTGGTAGCCGCACGAGTTGGTGGGACGACAGGGCAGGTGGCCACTGGCTCTGGTAATGGGGGTGGACCTGGCTGCTGTCGTTGTCCGCGGCTCACCTAAATAAGGACAATGATAACGGTTGTTCCGACAGATAATAATTAAAATGCTTAATGGGTCAGGTGGATGACTTGAGTGGGTCGTCGTTCCCTTTACGCACTACCTCCACGTGGGATTACGGTGTGGGCCCTCTGCGTTGTGGCCTCGTTCGAGGGCTCTTCAGACGTTAGCTTTACCTCGGGCTGATTGCCGGGATTGGACCGCTTACTCCGGTAGTGGGAAGTGGGTCTGCTTCACCGGCCAGCCACGTACCGTGCAGGAGTGCAAAGGACAGGGGTCCAAAGTTCCTTTGTACTTAGGATTTAGACCGGCGGATGTCCTCTTTGCTGAGCTTGAAGGATGGACTTCGGCGTATCGGATAACCTCGGTGGGGCATTCCCTAACAAGGTGTACACCACCCTGGAGATCCGAGCGTGTAGGGTAACAGTAGTGCAGCCCCTGAAGGGATGATAATCTATTCGGATAGCCGTGTCCACGGTAACAGGACGCTTTATGCTGAAGCCAGACTCTACTACTACAAACTACTACTATTAAACAGTTGGTTCCAGGTTTTCTTCCTCGCAGGGAAGTCGAGGAGGGATTCTCGAAGGCATATGTAATTGTTATAGAATACAACTTACTATTATACAATGCTGCAGAAACTTCTGCTGCATTGTTATTACATTCATGCTATTGAACTATTGGCTATTCTCTCCTCATGCTGCAAGACTCGTCGGAAGATGCTAGTCTTCGTTAGGCCTAGCTTCTTACCCTTATTCTGATTTCTATCTTGCAGTCCACTATATATAGCCTCCCCTTTCCATTTGATACATGCATAAATGCTTAGTAGCGGACGTAAGACTCGGGGGTATGCTAGATACTCACCTTTGCTTTATTTCCCCTTTTTCATTTTGCTTGATTGGCCGTTGCATCCGACGTTGGAGCCCAGGAGAAGGAGTACCCCGGAGGCGACTACTACGACTTCGAGTTCCCCGTTGACCAGGAGTAGTTCGGTGGATCCCAGGCAGGAGGCCTCACCTTTTCGATCTGCATCTCTGATGCTATTTGTGCTAGCCTTCTTAAGGCAAAACTTGACTAACTATGTCTGTACTCAGATATTATGATTGTATAACTTATGTATTCGGATCCTCGTGATCCCTGGTATTGTAACATATTGGTTTATCCTTTTGTGTTTAGGATTGTGCTGTGATATTCTCACCGTGGCACCCTAATCTCAGCCGTGTACCCTGCGTGTATGATTACTGTACACGGATTAATTTTGGGGGCGTCACAAGTTGGTATCAGAGCCAGGTTTCGATCCTGGGACCTGTGGGTTATGGGCCCACATCGATGTCACTACGTGTGATATCTATGGTATTAGGATCCTTTTCTCCTTACCTATGCTCTGGGACTCTACTCTCTTATCCTTGCTGGTAAGTTTTACAAACTCTGACATTAGGATAACGTTCTCTTGATTCCATCCGGCGTTTTGGTGCTTCCCCCATTGATTGAGTCGTGTTGCGGGAGTTATACCCCAGGTCCCGGACCGCGGATCCCATTCTCATTCTGGGCAGGCCGCATGTCCTCTGGCATTAACTCCTGTGGCCAACAGTTTTCTTGTGGCGTGATTGACATAGTGGAATATATGTCGCGTCGTGTAATCCTAACCACGGTCTGCGCGCCGCCTAGTGAGTCCTTTTTCCTTAATTTCTATGAAGTTACGCTGCCCGATTCTCGATTGACTCTGTGCGTGAATGTGTATGTCTTATATGACTACTCCTATATATATCCGTGCCTCCTCTTCGTTGTCTCTTTACCTCAAGCTTGATTTTTGTATCTCGTTAAATTTTCATCGCTGAAATACCGCTGTTATATTCTAGCAGGATGGCTGGTCGTGGTGGTCGTGGTCGTGGTCGTGGCGCCAACGACCCACCTCCGCCGTCGGATTACATGGCCTCGATGATGCAGCAGTTCGAGATGAACCGTCAGTTCATGGAGAATGTCATGGCTCAGTTCCCCCAGCCGAATCAGAATGGGAACCACCATCAGCACGCCACCGTGACTCTGCACGACTTCACACGCCTCAACCCCACTATGTTCCGCAACACGGTTCAGCCGTTGGATGTTGATGACTGGCTTCGCGACATCACTCACGAGCTGGAGTCTGGTAATGTCAATCCAACCGACTATGTGAACTTTGCGTCTTATCATCTGAAAGGCGCCGCTGCTCAGTGGTGGAGCACCCACAAGCGTTCACTGCCAGTTGGAGAAGTCATCACCTGGGATGAATTTCAGTCTTCCTTTCGCGCCCGCTACATTCCTCAGGGGATCATGGACCGTAAGCAGGAAGAATTCCGCAACCTCACTCAGGGCAAGATGACTGTTGAAGCCTATCAGCGCGAGTTCCTCAACCTCTCTTGCTATGCGGAAGAAGAGATCACCACTGATGCTCGTAGACAGCAGAAGTTTCGCCGTGCACTCAATGCAGACCTCAGGCTCGCTCTTGCCGTTCATGATTTCGCCAACTTCGCCACCATGGTGAACAAGGCTATCACCGTCGAGACTGCCCAGGTGGAGCATAAGGACTCGCTGAAGCGCTATCGTGACGTTGGCTCATCTTCGGGCGCAACGCAGAAGCGTCGCATTTTTCTCCCTCACAGTGTGACCCAGGCACCTGTCCCTGCTCCCAGGCCTTCGTATGCTGCACCCCGTATGCCTCCGCCACCACCGAGGCCAAGAGCTCTGCCCCCACCACCCAATGCTGCTCACCTCCGTCCTGAGGATGGACTGTGCTTCAAGTGTCGACGCCCCAGTCACATTGCCAGAGACTTCCCCCAGGCTCAGAATCAACTGGTAGTTCACCCTGTTGGCCGCGGAAATGGTCCTGGCAACAACAGGACCCCCAACTATAATATTGGGTCTGCTGCTCATGCTCATGGACATGCTTACAACATCGATGTTGTGGAAGCTCACGAACAACCCGCTACCGTGATGGGTACCCTTCTCGTAAATTCAGTACCTGCTACTGTTTTATTTGATACAGGAGCATCGCATTCATTCATGTCGGAAGCATTTGCATTATCACATAACTTCACGCTTGAAAAGATGCACCCACTGACGGTTGTCCGCACCCCGATAGGCCAGTGCCAAACCTCCAAGTTAGTGCCCAATACCATCGTTAAAGTCGAGGGAATTGTTTTCCTTGCTTCAACCATCCTTCTGAAGTCTTCCACCATAGACCTTATCCTTGGAATGGATTGGTTGAAAGTTCACGATGCCGCACTGTATTGTGGCACCAAGTCTGTCCAACTTTTCCACCCCTCCGGCGATATTGTTAACCACACCACCCGAATAACCCAAAATGCTGAAGTGTAGATCTATACGATGAATGCTTTGAACGTCTCACCTCTTGAAGGCATTGAGAAAGTTCCAGTCGTTTGTGATTTCCTCGACGTCTTCCCAGAAGAGCTGCCGGGAATACCCCCAACCAGAGAAGTTGAGTTCGTCATCGCCTTGAAGCCCGGCACTACCCCTATTGCTAAGCGTCCTTACAAGATGCCGCCGCATGAACTCCTTGAACTTAAGAATAAGATCGACGAAGCACTTCGGAAAGGCTTCATTCGCCCAAGTTCCTCAGCTTGGGGAGCTCCTTCGCTTTTTGTCAAGAAAAGTGATGGTACAAACCGTTTGGTCCAAGATTACCGACCTATCAACCAAGCCACCATCCAGAACAAGTACCCACTTCCTCGGATCAATGATCTTTATGATCAACTTGCTGGATCTACGGTGTTCTCGAAACTTGACTTGAGGTTGGGTTACCATCAGATCCGGGTCCGTGAAGAGGACATTCCGAAGACTGCCTTCATTACTCGCTATGGTTCATACGAGTACACCGTCATGTCCTTTGGCTTGACGAATGCCCCAGCCACTTTCTCCCGGTTGATGAACTATATATTCATGGAATACCTCAACAAGTTCGTCGTGGTTTATCTAGATGATATCTTGATATACTCCAAGAATGAAGAAGAGCGTGTTGAACATCTTCGTCTTATACTGGAAAAGCTTCGAGAACACAACTCTACGCTAAGTATTCTAAGTGTGAGTTCTGGCTTCCTGAAGTAACCTACCTTGGTCATGTGATTTCCAAGGATGGCATTGCCGTAAACCCAGAACGTATTCAGGCTATCCTGGATTGGACTCCCCCCAAGACTGTCAAGCAAGTCAGAAGTTTCCTCGGACTCGCCAGCTATTGCCGCCGTTTCGTCGATAATTTCTCCAAGATTGCGAAGCCTCTGACCAATCTGCTTCACAAAGGTGTCAAGTTTGAGTGGACAGACAAATGTCAGGAAAGTTTCCAAGCTCTCAAGGACAAGCTCACTTCTCCTCCGGTGCTTGCTCCCCCTGATACCCGGAAGGACTTCGTGATATATTTTGATGCATCTCGTCAAGGATTAGGCTGTGTCCTAATGCAAGAGTGAAAAGTGATTGCTTATGGCTCTCGTCAGTTGCGTTCTCACGAAGACAAGTATCCAACACATGATCTAGAATTGGCAGCAGTAATTTATGCGTTGAAGCTGTGGCGACATTACCTCGTTGGTAATCGTTGCGAGATCTACACCGACCACCAAAGACTGAAGTACCTATTTACTCAGCCTGACCTGAATCTCCGCCAGCAAAGATGGCTCGAGACAATAGCCGATTTCAACATGGATATTCATTATACCCCTGGAAAATCTAATGTGATGGCCGATGCTTTGAGCCGCAAAGCCTACTGTAGTGAACTTGAATTTCAAGCACAACAACCACTTCTATATGAAGAGCTCCGGAAGCGGAACATCGAAATTGTTCCGCAGGGATATGTGAACTCCCTGGTTTTCAAAGCAGACCTCGACTCCCGCATCAAGACAGTACAACATTATGACTCTGACATTGCAAAGATTAAGCGCTTTGTCGCCAGTGGAAGACCCTCATTCTTCACTATTGATGCAAATGATGATGATGCGGTGTACTTCAAGGGTCGTTTAGTGGTTCCGGTAGCCAAGGCAAACCTGAATTACGGCACTAATGTCATGAAAGAAGCTCATGATACACCCTTGTCGATTCACCCTGGTAGTACCAAGATGTACCAAGACATTCGTCAGCAGTACTGGTGGTCTAACATGAAGCAGGACATTGCTCGTTATGTTGATGAGTGTGACGTTTGCCGTCGCGTCAAAGCAGAACACCAAAGAACTGCTGGAACTCTTCAACCACTTTCTATTCCTGAATGGAAATGGGACAAGATTGAAATGGACTTCGTCACCGGTTTTCCGCGATCACAGAAGGGTCATGATGCGATCTTTGTCTTGATTGACCGATTCTCTAAGGTTGCTCATTTTCTGACTGTCAAGGAGACAATCTCTGCTAGTCAGTTGGCAGACTTGTATGTTTCCAGAATCGTGTCGCTCCACGGTATTCCGTTGGAGATCAGTTCCGACCGAGGCAGCCTTTTCACCTCAAGATTTTGGGATAGTTTCCAAGAAGCTATTGGCACTCACCTAAGCTTCAGCACCGCTTATCATCCACAGTCGCAAGGCCAAGTTGAACGAGTCAATCAAGTGCTTGAAGATATGCTTCGAGCTTGTGTCATCTCCTTCGGCAAGAAATGGGAGGAATCTCTTCCATTTTCTGAATTCTCGTACACCAATAGCTATTAAGCTAGTCTGAAGATGGCCCCGTTTGAAGTTCTCTACGGACGTAAGTGTCGAACCCCACTGAATTGGTCAGCAACTGGGGAACATGCACTCGTTGGTCCGGACATTATCCAACATGCTGAAGATCAGGTTCGCGTTATCCGTGAACATCTGAAAGCCGCTCAGTCTCGTCAGAAGAGAAATTATGATCGCAAGCATAAAGAAATGGTCTATCAGCCTGGCGAATATGCTTACCTTCGTGTCACTCCCATGAGAGGTACCCATCATTTCGGGATCAAAGGCAAGTTAGCTCCCCGCTACATTGGCCCGTTCCGTATCCTGTCCAAGAGTGGACCCGTGGCATACCGATTGGAACTGCCGCCGAACCTCTCTCAAGTCCACGATGTCTTCCACGTGTCGCAACTCCGACGCTGCTTCAAGGATCCTATCCGTGAGGTGGATAATGATATGATAGAACTGCAGCAAGACTTGACTTATCAAGAACATCCGAGCCGCATTCTTGATCAGTCTGAACGTCGAACCCGCAACAAGACCGTCAAGTTCCTCAAGGTTCAGTGGTCGAATCATTCTGAAGATGAAGCCACCTGGGAACGCGAAGATCGTCTTCGCGATGAATACCCTGATCTTTTCCCCTCTACCGCTTAAATTCTCGGGACGAGAATTCTTGTAGTGGGGGAGATTTGTAACACCCTCACTGTCAGTGAACAGTAATCACCATTACTGTTCATCTCTACTGTTCAAATATTTTGTTTGATCAATTTGGTTCAGCTCAAATTCATATTGCCTTCGATATTGTCGAATGCAATGTGATCATGTACCTTGGTCATGTGGAATCAAAGCAATACCAAGCTCAATTCAAATTTCCTTTGAAAGTAAATCAAATCAAATGACTTTGGTGGAATATTAAAAACAATGTGCAAAATAAACATTGTCCAAAAATTCTTCTTCCACTTTTATTAAATAACTAATATTCAGTGGGGCATGTCACACCAAGTTGGAGATTTTATTAATCTCTAAATAATTCTAAACAAATCCAAAACAGAGGCCAAAAACCCCAAACAAATCATTTAATATTTATTGCAAATACTAAATGACTTTTAAAAGTGCCCAAATCTTTTGTGGCACTAACCTATGATATAACAATAATTATGGGACACAATCCACATTTTACAAAAATGCCTAAGTGGGTGAAACAAAAATAAAACAGAAATTAATAAATGACAGAAATAGAAAAAAAATTAAACAAGGGCCAACCTAATCTACCCCTCCCCCACTGGGCCACACCTAGCCCACCAACCCATCTACCCCCGAAACCGGCCCGGCTAGCCCAAGTCCCCTCCCCTGTTCCTCCCTTGTGCCGTGTCGCCCATCGGCCAAAGCCACCGCGATGGCCATCGCCGTGGAGAGCATCCGGCGAGGCCCGGCGACCTACAAGACCCCGAGGCACCACGGCGCTGGTGCCCTAACCCTAAACCCGCACGCCCCTTTTCCTCCCCTCGCTCAACCTCTGCCCCGCTCTCCCCCACGCCCGAGTGCGCCCGCGGCCATGGCTCCGGCGCCCGCGCGGCCACTGGCCACCCCAACGCCCTCGGAGAAGTCTGGAAGCTCCGCAGTCGTCGCCCAGTTCAACCGCGCCGATCGTATTGAGCCGGAGTGGCTCACACGCCGCGAATCAGGCCGTCCCCTTTGCCGCGGCCGTCGTCTTCCTCTGGAAATTTTGTCGCCCTCCAAGCCTCCTCGAGCTCATTGCCACCCCTACACGCTCTTGGTGAGCTGCTGCGCCGATTCCCCCCCCCCCTTCTCCTCGCCGTTCGGCCAACGTAGCCCTGTTCCCCGCCCAAGCCGCCATGGACGGGAGCTCAACCTCCCGTGCCACTGCTCACCGCTGCCCGCTGCTGTTCTGTTGAGCGTGCCGCCGGGGGAACTTGTTGTTGCAGCTGCACGTGCGCCCGCGTGGCCTCGACCCGCGCCCAAGCCTCCCCCACCTCCCTCGCCGGCATGGCCTAGCGCTGCCGTGCCTCGGCTCGTCGCCGTCGGGAAGGCGTGCGGATCAGCTAATCCCCCCCCTCACACTGACAAAGGGCCCCACCCCCTAATGATCCCTCTTGTTTAATTAACTAGTGGAAAAATTAGTGTGCCTATGACAGGTGGGTCCAGCCCTTAAAATAACCATCTGGAAAATTAAGTTGATTTATTAAGACATGTCTCAATGACAGCTGGGTCCCACTGATAGGTTTAATTAAATAAATGGATTTTATTAGAGGTGTCTATGACACATGGGACCCACTGGTCAGTTGACCAGTCAAAGGCTCCAGCCTATGACATGTGGGTCCCCTCTGTCAGGTTTGACCAGTCAACTGTTGTGGATAATGTTTCTTTTTAATAATAAAATGAATTAGAAAATGATTTAAATTGAATTAAAACTTTGAAATTGAATATCTTTTAAACCGTAAATCAGATGAAAATAATTTATATATCAAAATTGCTCAAAAAAATACAACGAATACGAATACGCTATCTGTTGGTCTACCACCCTCCCTCTAACACAACGAACATCGACATTCCCCCTCCGGACCGTTTGTCCGATGATTTGTCCGGTACCGTTAAAAGTACCCGGATGAATTTATTTCGAACACGAAAGTTGTTCGGAATAGATCAACTAACCCGGACACACCCCCATTATGTTTTTCGGGTGTCCACGACACCTCCGGCATGATACCTCCCCCCCTTCGGACACCCTGACCAATAAATACCCGGAGCTAGCAGTTCATCCCTAGATGAATTCCCGCTCCGAGCATAATACATCGTACTGCGTTAGTACACCGATAGCAATTCATTTGTCATGTCATGCTTGTGTTTGCTATGATTGCTTTGTATTTACTGTTTCTTCCCCCCTTTATTCTTCGGTAGACCCCGCTGCTACCGCCGACTACACCGCTGCTGAGTACGACTACTACGTCGACGACCCTGCCCCTACCGTCGAGCTTCCAGGCAAGCAGAGCCATTCTCTTCCCCAGATATCGCCTACCATTCCGTACATTTCTTGCACTAGGCATATGCTCCTGCTGCTACGTTACAATCCTATTAAACTGCATAGCTTATCATTGTCGCCCCTTGATTACCTTTTCGCTGTCCTATGCTGCCCTATATTTATATGTCTTATAATCAGCAGTTAGCCATGCGCCTTGTTAGTTAATAGGATTAGATAGCGGGCCATGATCACTCTGGGAATGATCGTGGAAACGAAACATTATAAACTGCTACAGGTACGGTTCAGAGCAGACACCGATACAGGCCCCTACCCCGGTTCTGCCGAGCCACTTCAAGTGTGAGCTATCGAGGAGTAATCCTTGTACTCCACTCGAGGCTAACTTTGTATAGCCGACCTAGGGTACTGATCCACGAGTGTCCTTAAAGTTAAGGAGTCCGGTGACCTCACGGTGCCCGTGCAGGGTATCCTAGCGGAACGACAGGTCAGGTGTATTTCACCGGTGTGCGGCGGGCCTGGTACTGTTCGTGGCCGACAGATATCCTGTTGTACGAAAGTCGAGCTCTTCCAAGAGCAAACGCGAGACAAGGTAAGGATACGGTTCACCTTGTTGGTAGCCGCACGAGTTGGTGGGACGACAGGGCAGGTGGCCACTGGCTCTGGTAATGGGGGTGGACCTGGCTGTTGTCGTTGTCCGTGGCTCACCGAAATAAGGACAATAATAACGGTTGTTCCGACAGATAATAATTAAAATGCTTAATGGGTCAGGTGGATGACTTGAGTGGGTCGTCGTTCCCTTTACGCACTACCTCCACGTGGGATTACGGTGTGGGCCCTCTGCGTTGTGGCCTCGTTCGAGGGCTCTTCAGACGTCAGCTTTACCTCGGGCTGATTGTCGGGCTTGGACCGCTTACTCCGGTAGTGGGAACTGGGTCTGCTTCACCGGCCAGCCACGTACCGTGCAGGAGTGCAAAGGACAGGGGTCCAAAGTTCCTTTGTACTTAGGATTTAGACCGGCGGATGTCCTCTTTGTTGAGCTCGAAGGATGGACTTCGGCGTATCGGATAGCCTCGGTGGGGCATTCCCTAACAAGGTGTACACACCCTGGAGATCCGAGCGTGTAGGATAACAGTAGTGCAGCCCCTGAAGGGATGATAATCTATTCGGATAGCCGTGTCCACGGTAACAGGACGCTTTATGCTGAAGCCAGACTCTACTACTACAAACTACTACTATTAAACTGTTGGTTCCGGGTTTTCTTCCTCGCAGGGAAGTCGAGGAGGGATTCTCGAAGGCATATGTAATTGTTATAGAATACAACTTACTATTATACAATGCTGCAGCAACTTCTGCTGCATTGTTATTACATTCATGCTATTGAACTATTGGCTATTCTCTCCTCATGCTGCAAGACTCGTCGGAAGATGCTAGTCTTCGTTAGGCCTAGCTTCTTACCCTTATTCTGATTTCTATCTTGCAGTCCACTATATATAGCGTCCCCTTTCCATTTGATACATGCATAAATGCTTAGTAGCGGACGTAAGACTCGGGGGTATGCTAGATACTCATCTTTGCTTTATTTCCCCTTTTTCATTTTGCTTGATTGGCCGTTGCATCCGACGTTGGAGCCCAGGAGCAGGAGTACCCCGGTGGCGACTACTACGACTTCGAGTTCCCCGTTGACCAGGAGTAGTTCGGTGGATCCCAGGCAGGAGGCCTCGCCTTTTCGATCTGAATCTCTGATGCTATTTGTGCTAGCCTTCTTAAGGCAAAACTTGACTAACTATGTCTGTACTCAGATATTATGATTGTATAACTTATGTATTCGGATCCTCGTGATCCCTGGTATTGTAACATATTGGTTTATCCTTTTGTGTTTAGGGTTGTGCTGTGATATTCTCACTGTGGCAACCTAATCTCAGCCGTGTACCCTGCGTGTATGATTACTGTACACGGATTAATTTTGGGGGCGTCACAAGTTGGTATCAGAGCCAGGTTTCGATCCTGGGACCTGTGGGTTATGGGCCCACATCGATGTCACTACGTGTGATATCTATGGTATTAGGATCCTTTTCTCCTTACCTATGCTCTGGGACTCTACTCTCTTATCCTTGCTGGTAAGTTTTACAAACTCTGACATTAGGATAACGTTCTCTTGATTCATAATATCTGAGTACAGACATAGTTAGTCAAGTTTGCCTTAAGAAGGCTAGCACAAATCAAATCAGAGATACAGATCGAAAAGGCGAGGCCTCCGGCCTGGGATCCACCGAACTACTCCTGGTCGACGGGGAACTCGACGTCGTAGTAGGCGCCTCCGGGGTACTCCTGCTCCTGAGCTCCAACGTCGGCTGCAGCGGCCGATCAGGCAAAACAGTAAAGGAAATAAAGCAGGTGAGTATCTAGTATACCCGCGAGTCTTACGTCCGCTACTAAGCATTATGCATGGAATCAACGGAAAGAAGAGGCTGTATATAGTGGACTGAAGACAGAAATTCAGAGCAAGGGTAAGAGGCTAGGCCTATCGAAGACTAGCATCTTCCGACGATGTCTTGCAGCATGAGGTAAGAATCAGCCAACAGTTTATATAAAACATAAAGTAACAATGCAGCAGAAGTTGCTGCAGCATTGTATATTAATAAGTTGTAATAATTAACAATGCCTCCGAGTTCACCTCCTCGACATCCCCGCGAGGAAGAGGACCCGGAACCATACGGTTTAATAATAGTTTCTAGTGGTAGGATCCAGCTTCAGCATAAAGCGTCCTGTTACCGTGGACACGGCTATCGATAGATCAATCTTCCCTGCAGGGGTGCACTTGTGTTACGCTACACGCACGGATCTTTAGGGTGGCGGGAACCTTGTTAGGGAACGCTCCACCGAGGCTATCCGACACTTCATAGCCCATCTTTCAAACTCAACAGAGAGGCCATCCGCCGGTCTAAATCCTAAGTACTCAGTGCCTTGGACCCCAACCCTGACGTACTCCTGCACGGTGCGTGGGTGGCCGGGAAGCCGTAACAAAAACAACACAGCTCGAGCCAAAGAAGACAGCGCACTTCCTGGCAATCAGCCCGCGGTACTGCTGACGTCTGATGAGTCCTCGGACGACACTACGAAGCAGAGGAGCCCATAAACTCGTAATTCCCACGGGTAGGTAGTGCGTACATGGCATATAGCCAACTTAAGACATTCACTAAACCATTTAGTATTTTAATTAACCTGCGTGACAACCGTTATCGTTGCCTCGACTTAACCGACCCGCGGACAACGACAGCAGCCAGGACCACCAGTACATCGGTGCCTGCCCCGTCGTCCCACCAAGTCACTGCGGTTACCAACAAGGTGAACCGTCTCCTTACCTTGTCTCGCGTGTGCTCCGGGAGGGGCTCGTCTTTCGGGGGTTGGTAACTCTCGCGGCCAACGATCAGGGGCCAAGCACACCGGTACAATGGTCGTACCCTCCCTGACGTCCCGTCGCAATACCTCTCGCGGGCACCGTTGGGTCGCCCGACTTCTTACCTGAAGGACAACCGTTTACAGGACCCTATGGCGGCAAGACAAAGTTAGCCTCGAGTGGAGTACAAGGATTACTCCTTGATAGCTCACACTTGAGGTGACTAGGCATAACCCAGATAGAGGCCTTAGACGGTGTCTGCATTGTACCGTACCTGTGCAGTTATAATATTGGTATCCGCGTTCACTCCCCTGAGTGATCACGGCCCTCTATCTAATCCTAGCTAACAATGCGCAGGGCTCACTGCTGAATAATGCATAATAATAATAATAGGCCGCATAGGATAAAGGAAGGCACATCAAGGGGCGACAAAATCAGGCTAGGCAATTGAATAAGATTGTAATCGTAGCAGCAGCAGTGACAATGCCTAGTGCAAGAAATGTACGGAAAGGTAGGCGATATGTGGGGAAGAGAATGGCTCTGCTTGCCTGCAAGCTCGACGGTAGTAGTAGGGTCGTCGACGACGTAGTCGTACTCAGCAGCGGTGTAGTCGACGGCAGCAGCGGGGTCTACCGAAGATTAAGGGGGGGAGAAACAGTAAATACACAGCAAGCATATACAAACAGATGCATGACATGATAGATGAAATGTTAACGGTATTCTAACGCAGTGCAATGCCCGTTGCTCGGAGCAGGAATTCATCTGGGGATGAACTACCGGCTCCGGGTGATTACCGGACAGGGTGTCCGGAGGGGGAAGGATCAAGACGGAGGTGTCGTGGTTACCGGAACAACATAAGGGGGGTGTATCCGTGTTAGTTGATCTATTCCGAGAAACATTCGTGTTCGGAATAAATTCATCCGGGCACTCTAACAGTACGGGACAATTTATCGGACAGACGGTCCGGAGGGGGAATGTTTGATGTTCGTTGTGTTAGGGGAGTGTGGTAGACATACGGATAGTGTATTCGTATTTGTTATATTTTTCTGATCAATTTTCATGTATAAAGTTTTTGAATCCGAGTTACGGTTTAAAAATTATTGAATTTCAAAGTTTAAATCAATTTAAATGATTTTCTGGATTTCTTTTATTATTTATTCAACATTATCCAAAACATTATCCACAACATTATCCAGAACAGTGCTGACATGTGGGACCCACATGTCAGCCTCTGTTATTAATAAAACATTTAATTAAATTAGAAAATGCCCTTGGACCCACATGTGAGTGACTCAATTTTATTAAAATCTTTTAATAAATAAAAACCTGACAAGGGGGGCCCAGGTGTAAGTGTCCCAGGTTTTAATTTAACCATTAGCTTAAACTAACAGTGGGTTAAGGGGGCTAGGCCCACCTGTCATACTAACATATCCATTTAATCCATTTTATTTACCTAACAAAGATTTCTCGGGGGTGGCCCGCATGTCAGTGGTTGATTAAGTCCTAACCAAGTTGCTAATGACCCATCTGACATTTGGGGCCACACGTCAGTGGCACAGGCGACCCGCCGGCGGCTCGCCGGCGAGCAGACTCCGGCGAACTCGAGCTAGCGCTCGATTCCGAGCACCAAACGAGGCGCGGCTTGTTGCTATGGGTTCAGGAAGACGTGCCGCTTCGATCTACGGTGGGGGAGAGCGATGGGGCGGTCCAGGTCGAGCTCTGCTTCAAAAATGGCGGAGCAGCCGCTCGGGCTCCAATGCCGACTTGCGCAGCGAGGCGAATCCGGGCGGTCCAGTGGGTGGAACTGACCATATGGAGCAGGGGGAGTATAACGATGCCAAAGGCGTGGCCTGCGGCGGCTTGTGTGCACGTCTACGACGACAAACGGCAGCGGCCGGAGTAAGAGAATGGTGGTTTCTGTGTTGGAGCTTATCGGGCGGCTACGGGGAGTTGGGGATGGCGGGCATGCTCACTGTGATCACGCAGACGGTGGAAGTGAGCTCGGGGACGCGTCGGGGTGGCCGGAATCGCTCCGATTCTCGCCGGGGCCGAAGAAGAGGAAGAAGACGTCGCGCTCGCTCTAGTTGATCCCGCCGCAATTCCAAGCGCACGCAGACGAAGTCGACCACCGCACGCACGCCAGACACGTTTTGATCGCATGGGAAGGTCACTGGCCACGGTTGCTCACCACGGCGGCCATGGCGGCTCGGCGGGATTTTTCCCCGACGTGTGAGAGAAGGGGAGGAGGGGAGTGGAGGTGCGAGGGTGTCCAGGAGGGAGAGGGCGTCGTCCTTATCGCGTCGGCGCCGAGGGGGAGCAGGTGGAGGCGGGGTCGGGCTGGCAGCGGCGTGGCCACGGCGGGCTGCCGTACGGGGGCAGTTGGGAGTGGTTGGAGGAGGAAGAAGACAAGGTGGGGGTTGGGCTGGGCTGAGGTGGGCTTCGCCCTGGGCATCAGTTTGCGGTTTTTCAATTGTTTTGTTTCCTGTTTGGTCAAATGCTTTTCTGTAATTAATTTATCAACCCTAGCATTTTTGTAAAAGGTTATTAGTGTTTGTAAATTAGGGTTACATATTACTAAGGTGCCACAAAAGTTTTTGCAGCAAAATAAAATCATTAGATATTTCTTTTAAATATTTAATGCCCAAAGTAGGGGTTTTAACCTACTGGTTGAATTGTTTGGAATTTTCTGCAACTTCAAAATTACCAAAGTTGGTCCCACATGATTATAATGATTTTAGGCAATTTACAAAAATAGTTCCATGATTTTTGGAACAACTTTATTTGAGCACTTTTGTTTAATTTCCATTAAAAGTAGTTTCAACTAGAGTTTGGTTTGTTAGATGAGCAAGGTGCATTTGGCTTTGGGTTTTGATCCCAAGGGCTCAAGTACATGGGGCATGGGGTGCTGATCAACCACAGCAAGATTTGATCATGAGCATCACAAAGTTTTATCAGGTACAAGGGAGATCAAACAGTGATAATCCAACAGTGATGATCAACAGTGATGATGATTACTGTTACAGAAACTGAGGGTGTTACAAATCTACCCCACTACAAGAATTCTCGTCCCGAGAATTTAAGTGGTAGCGAGGAAAAGATCGGGGTATTCATCGCGAAGGCGATCTTCGCGTTCCCAAGTGGCTTCATCTTCAGAATGATTCGACCACTGGACCTTGAGGAACTTGACGGTCTTGTTGCGGGTTCGACGCTCAGACTGATCGAGAATGCGGCTCGGATGTTCCTGATAAGTCAAGTCTTGTTGCAGCTCGATCGTATCATGCTCCACTTCGCGGATAGGATCCTTGAAGCAGCGACGGAGTTGCGACACATGGAAGACATCATGGACTTGGGAGAGGTTCGGCGGCAATTCCAACCGATATGCCACGGGTCCACTCCTGGAAAGGATACGGAACGGGCCAATGTAGCGAGGAGCCAACTTGCCCTTGATACCGAAGCGATGAGTGCCTCTCATGGGAGTGACACGAAGGTATGCATACTCGCCAGGTTGATAGACCATTTCTTTGTGCTTGCGGTCATAGTTGCTTTTCTGGCGGGACTGAGCGGCTTTCAGGTGTTCACGGATAACGCGAACCTGATCTTCAGCATGCTGTATAATGTCCGGACCAACGAGAGTCCGTTCGCCAGTTTCTGACCAATTCAGAGGGGTTCGACACTTACGTCCATAAAGAACTTCAAAGGGGGCCATCTTCAGACTAGCTTGATAGCTATTGTTGTAAGAGAATTCAGCAAATGGAAGGGATTCCTCCCATTTCTTACCGAATGAGATGACACAAGCTCGGAGCATATCTTCAAGAACTTGATTGACTCGTTCGACTTGTCCTTGCGACTGGGGGTGATAAGCGGTGCTGAAATTCAGGTGAGTGCCCATAGCTTCTTGGAAACTATCCCAAAATCTTGAGGTGAAAATGCTGCCACGGTCTGAACTGATCTCCAACGGAATGCCATGGAGGGACACAATTCTGGAAACATACAAGTCTACTAACTGACTAGCAGAGATCGTCTCCTTGACTGGCAGAAAGTGGGCAACCTTGGAGAAACGGTCGATGACGACAAAGATAGCATCGTGGCCTTTCTGCGATCTGGGAAAACCAGTGACGAAGTCCATCTCGATCTTGTCCCACTTCCATTCAGGAATAGAGAGTGTTTGTAGAGTTCCAGCAGGTCTTTGATGTTCTGCCTTGACGCGACGGCAAACATCACATTCAGAAACATATCTGGCAATGTCTTGCTTCATGTTAGGCCACCAGAATTGCTGACGAATGTCTTGGTACATCTTTGGTCTTCCAAGATGAATGGACAACGGGGTATCGTGGGCCGCTCTCATGACCTTCAGGGTCATATCCAGGTTCTCATGCCTGCCCTTGCTGTGAGTAACCACTAAACGGTTCTGGTAGTACGCCGCACCTTTACTATCAATGGTAAAGGGTGAGGGTCTCCCATTGCCGATATCACGCTTAATCTTGTCTACGAAATCATCATAGAACTGTATACCCTTGACGGATTTGACGAGATCCGGTTCGATGTCCAGGTTATTCGCATAACCTCGAGGAACAATCTCGAGGTTCAACTTTTGAAAGTCTTCATATAGAAGGGGTTGCTGCACCTGAACCTCAAGTTCAGAACAATAAGCTTTGCGTCTCAAGGCATCGGCCATCACATTAGCCTTGCCAGGGGTGTAATGTATATCCATGTTGAAATCGGCTATTGTCTCGAGCCATCTTTGTTGGCGGAGATTCAGGTCGGGCTGAGTGAACAAGTACTTCAGGCTTTGGTGGTCGGTGTAGATCTCGCAACGATTACCAACGAGGTAATGTCGCCACAGCTTCAATGCATAAATTACTGCTGCCAATTCGAGATCATGTGTTGGATATTTGTCTTCGTGAGCCCGCAACTGACGAGAGCCATAAGAAATCACCTTGCGCTCTTGCAATAGGACACAGCCTAATCCTTGACGAGACGCGTCGCAATATATCATGAAGTCCTTCTGAGTATCAGGGGGAGCGAGCACCGGGGGAGAAGTTAGCTTGTCCTTGAGTGCTTGAAAACTTTCTTGACATTTATCTGTCCACTCAAACTTGATGCCTTTGTGAAGAAGATTAGTCAGAGGCCTGGCAATCTTCGAAAAATTCTCGACGAATCGGCGGCAATAGCTAGCGAGTCCGAGGAAATTGCGGACTTGCTTGACGGTCTTGGGAGGAGTCCAGTCAAGAATAGCCTGGATACGTTCTGGGGTGACGGCAATGCCATCCTTGGAAATCACATGTCCAAGGTAGGTTACTTCGGGAAGCCAGAATTCACACTTAGAATACTTAGCGTAGAGTTTGTGTTCTCGAAGCTTCTCCAGTATAAGACGAAGATGTTCAGCATGTTCTTCTTCATTCTTGGAATATATCAATATATCATCCAGATAAACCACGACGAACTGGTCGAGGTACTCCATGAAAATATAATTCATCAATCTGGAGAAGGTGGCTGGAGCATTGGTTAAGCCAAAGGACATGACAGTGTACTCGTATGAACCATAGCGGGTAATGAAGGCAGTCTTCGGAATGTCCTCATCACGGACTCGGATTTGGTGATAACCCAACCTCAAGTCGAGTTTAGAAAACACCTTGGATCCGGCAAGTTGATCATACAGATCGTTGATCCGGGGAAGTGGGTATTTGTTCTGGATGGTGGCTTGGTTAATGGGCCGATAATCTTGGACCAATCGGTTTGTCCCATCGCTCTTCTTGACAAAAAGCGAAGGTGCTCCCCAAGCTGAGGAACTGGGGCGAATGAATCCATTCTGAAGTGCCTTGTCGATTTCCTCCTTAAGTTCAAGGAGTTCATGTGGCGGCATCTTGTAAGGACGCTTGGCAATAGGGGTGGTGCCGGGCTTCAAGTCGATGACAAATTCAACTTCTCTGATCGGGGGTATTCCCGGCAGTTCTTCTGGGAAGACGTCGGGATAATCGCGAACGACCGGAACGTTCTCGATGCCTTCGAGGGGGGCGGCATTTAAAGCATTCATCATAAATATATGTGTTTCGGCATTATGGGTAACTCGGGTGGTGTGGTTAACAATCTGGCCGGAGGGGTGAAAAAGTTGGACAGACTTGGTGCCACAATATAGTGCGGCATCGTGAACTTTCAACCAATCCATGCCTAGAATTAGGTCTATGGTGGAGGTTTTCAGGATGATGGGGGACACAAGGAATATAATCCCTTCGACGTCAATGGTGACATCGTGTACCATCATGGAGGTTTGGCAACGGCCTCCAGGGGTGCGGACAACCATCGGTGGGTTCATCTTCTCAAACGTAATGTTACGTGATAACGCAAATGCTTCCGACATGAATGAATGCGATGCTCCTGAATCAAATAAAACAGTAGCAGGTGCAGAATTAACGAGAAGGGTACCCATCACGGTAGCGGGTTGTTCCTGAGATGCTTCCACATTAATGTTGTAAGCATGTCCACGAGCATGAGCAGCAGACCCAGTATTATAGTTGGAGGTCCTGTTGTTGACACGGCCATTTCCACGGCCAGCGGGGTGAACTACCAGTTGCTTCTGTTTCTGGGGGCACTCTCTGGAAAAATTCCCAGGTTGGCGGCACGTGAAGCATAATCCATCCTGAGGACGGAGGGGTGTAGCATTGGGTGGTGCAGGCAGAGCTCTTGGCAACTGCGGTGGCGGAGGCAGACGGGGTGCCGCATAAGACGGCCTTGGAGCAGGGACGGGTGAATGGGTCACACTGGTAGGGAGCCAAATACGACGCTTCTGCGTTGTGCCCGAAGATGAGCCAACGTCCCGATAACGCTTCAGAGAGGTCTTGTGTTCCATCTGGGCAGTCTCGACGGTGATAGCCTTGTTCACCATGGTGGCGAAGTTGGCGAAATCATGAACGGCAAGAGCGAGCCTGAGGTCCGGGTTGAGGCCACGACGGAACTTCTGCTGCCTGCGAGCATCGGTGGTGATCTCTCCTTCCGCATAGCGAGAGAGGTTGAGGAACTCGCGCTGATAGGCTTCAACAGTCATATCGCCCTGAGTGAGGTTACGAAATTCTTCCTCCTTACGATCCATGATCCCCTGAGGAATGTAGCGGGCGCGGAAAGCAGACTGAAATTCATCCCAAGTGATGACTTCTCCAACTGGCAAGGAACGCTTGTGGGTGCTCCACCACTGAGCAGCGGCGCCTTTCAGATGATAAGACGCAAAGTTCACATAGTCGGCTGGATCAACATTAGCAGACTCCAGCTCGTGAGTGATGTCGCGAAGCCAGTCATCAGCATCCAGCGGCTGAACAGTGTTGCGGAACATAGTGGGGTTGAGGCGGGTAAAATCGTGCAGAGTCACGGTGGCATGCTGATGGTGGTGCCCATTCTGATTCGGCTGGGGGAACTGAGCCATGATATTCTGCATGAACTGACGATTCATCTCAAACTGCTGCATCATCGCGGCCATGTAATCCGGCGGCGGAGGTGGGTCGTTGGCAGCACGACCACGACCACGACCACCACGACCAGCCATCCTGCTAGAATTTAACAGGGGTATTTCAGCGATGAAAATTTAACGAGATACCGGAATCAAGCCTGAAGTAAAACGACAACGAAAAGGAGGCGCAGATATATAAAGGAGTAGTCATATAAGACATACACATTCGCACACAGATTCAATCAAAAATCGGGCAGCGTAACGTCGTAGAAATTAAGGAATAAGGACTCTCTAGCCGGCGCGCAGACCGCGGTAAGGATTACACGACGCGACATAGATTCCACTATGTCAATCACGCCGCAAGAAAACTGTTGGCCACAGGAGTTGATGCCAGAGAACGCGCGGCCTGCCCAGAATGAGAATGGGATCCGCGGTCTGGGATCTGGCGTACGACGCCTGCGACACGACTCAATCAATGAGGGGAAGCACCAAAAACGCCGGGTGGAACCAAGAGAACGTGATCCTAATGTCAGCTTTTGTAAAACTTACCAGCAAGGATAAGAGAGCAGATTCCCAGAGCATAGGTAAGGAGAAAAGGATCCTAATACCATAGATATCACACGTAGTGACATCGATGTGGGCCCGTAAGCCAAATATTAAGTTGGCAAAATAGTTTTTTTTCAAAGTCTAGACTCAACTTCGACCAGGTAGTGGTGGGGTGGCTTCCTACAGGCAGTCGGCTCTGATACCAACTTGTGGCGCTCCCAAAATCAGACCGTGTACAGTAATCATACACACAGGGTACACGACTGAGGTTAGGGTGCCACGATGATAATATCACAGCACAACACTAAACACAAAAGGGGTAAACAAATATATTACAATAGAGGGGGTCACGCGGACCCGAATATATAAGTCATACAAGCCATAATATCTGAGTACAGACATAGTTAGTCAAGTTTGCCTTAAGAAGGCTAGCACAAATCACATCAGAGATACAGATCGAAAAGGCGAGGCCTCCTGCCTGGGATCCACCGAACTACTCCTGGTCGACGGGGAACTCGGCGTCGTAGTAGGCGCCTCCGAGGTACTCCTGCTCCTGAGCTCCAACGTCGGCTGCAGCGGCCGATCAGGCAAAACAGTAAATGAAATAAAGCAGGTGAGTATCTAGTATACCCGCGAGTCTTACGTCCGCTACTAAGCATTATGCATGGTATCAACGGAAAGAAGAGGTTGTATATAGTGGACTGAAGACAGAAATTCAGAGCAAGGGTAAGAGGCTAGGCCTATCGAAGACTAGCATCTTCCGACGATGTCTTGCTGCATGAGGTAAGAATCAGCCAACAGTTTATATAAAACATAAAGTAACAATGCAGCAGAAGTTGCTGCAGCATTGTATAATAATAAGTTGTAATAATTAACAATGCCTCCGAGTTCACCTCCTCGACATCCCCGCTGCTCAGTGGTGGAGCACCCACAAGCGTTCACTGCCATGGATGTCACATTGCCAGAGACTTCCCCCAGGCTCAGAATCAACTGGTAGTTCACCCTGTTGGCCGCGGAAATGGTCGTGGCAACAACAGGACCCCCAACTATAATATTGGGTCTGCTGCTCATGCTCGTGGACATGCTTACAACATCGATGTTGTGGAAGCTCACGAACAACCCGCTACCGTGATGGGTACCCTTCTCGTAAATTCAGTACCTGCTACTGTTTTATTTGATACAGGAGCATCGCATTCATACATGTCGGAAGCATTTGCATTATCACATAACTTCACGCTTGAAAAGATGCACCCACTGATGGTTGTCCGCACCCCGATAGGCCAGTGCCAAACCTCCAAGTTAGTGCCCAATACCATCGTTAAAGTCGAGGGAATTGTTTTCCTTGCTTCACCCATCCTTCTGAAGTCTTCCACCATAGACCTTATCCTTGGAATGGATTGGTTGAAAGTTCACGATGCCGCACTATATTGTGGCACCAAGTCTGTCCAACTTTTCCACCCCTCCGGCGATATTGTTAACCACACCACTCGAATAACCCAAAATGCTGAAGTGTAGATCTATACGATGAATGCTTTGAACGTCTCACCTCTTGAAGGCATTGAGAAAGTTCCAGTCGTTTGTGATTTCCTCGACGTCTTCCCAGAAGAGCTGCCGGGAATACCCCCAACCAGAGAAGTTGAGTTCGTCATCGCCTTGAAGCCCGGCACTACCCCTATTGCTAAGCGTCCTTACAAGATGCCGCCGCATGAACTCCTTGAACTTAAGAATAAGATCGACGAAGCACTTCGGAAAGGCTTCATTCGCCCAAGTTCCTCAGCTTGGGGAGCTCCTTCGCTTTTCGTCAAGAAAAGTGATGGTACAAACCGTTTGGTCCAAGATTACCGACCTATCAACCAAGCCACCATCCAGAACAAGTACCCACTTCCTCGGATCAATGATCTTTATGATCAACTTGCTGGATCTACGGTGTTCTCGAAACTTGACTTGAGGTTGGGTTACCATCAGATCTGGGTCCGTGAAGAGGACATTCCGAAGACTACCTTCATTACTCGCTATGGTTCATACGAGTACACCGTCATGTCCTTTGGCTTGATGAATGCCCCAGCCACTTTCTCCCGGTTGATGAACTATATATTCATGGAATACCTCAACAAGTTCGTCGTGGTTTATCTAGATGATATCTTGATATACTCCAAGAATGAAGAAGAGCGTGTTGAACATCTTCGTCTTATACTGGAAAAGCTTCGAGAACACAACTCTACGCTAAGTATTCTAAGTGTGAGTTCTGGCTTCCTGAAGTAACCTACCTTGGTCATGTGATTTCCAAGGATGGCATTGCCGTAAACCCAGAACGTATTCAGGCTATCCTGGATTGGACTCCCCCCAAGACTGTCAAGCAAGTCAGAAGTTTCCTCGGACTCGCCAGCTATTGCCGCCGTTTCGTCGAGAATTTCTCCAAGATTGCGAAGCCTCTGACCAATCTGCTTCACAAAGGTGTCAAGTTTGAGTGGACAGACAAATGTCAGGAAAGTTTCCAAGCTCTCAAGGACAAGCTCACTTCTCCTCCGATGCTTGCTCCCCCTGATACCCGGAAGGACTTCGTGATATATTGTGATGCATCTCGTCAAGGATTAGGCTGTGTCCTAATGCAAGAGTGCAAAGTGATTTCTTATGGCTTTCGTCAGTTGCGTGCTCACGAAGACAAGTATCCAACACATGATCTAGAATTGGCAGCAGTAATTTATGCGTTGAAGTTGTGGCGACATTACCTCGTTGGTAATCGTTGCGAGATCTACACCGACCACCAAAGCCTGAAGTACCTATTTACTCAGCCTGACCTGAATCTCCGCCAGCAAAGATGGCTCGAGACAATAGCCGATTTCAACATGGATATTCATTATACACCTGGAAAATCTAATGTGATGGCTGATGCTTTGAGCCGCAAAGCCTACTGTAGTGAACTTGAATTTCAAGCACAACAACCACTTCTATATGAAGAGCTCCGGAAGCGGAACATCGAAATTGTTCCGCAGGGATATGTGAACTCCCTGGTTTTCAAAGCAGACCTCGACTCCCGCATCAAGACATAACAACATTATGACTCTGACATTGCAAAGATTAAGCGCTTTGTCGCCAGTGGAAGACCCTCATTCTTCACTATTGATGCAAATGATGATGATGCGATGTACTTCAAGGGTCGTTTAGTGGTTCCGGTAGCCAAGGCAAACCTGAATTACGGCACTAATGTCATGAAAGAAGCTCATGATACACCCTTGTCGATTCACCCTGGTAGTACCAAGATGTACAAAGACATTCATCAGCAGTACTGGTGGTCTAACATGAAGCAGGACATTGCTCGTTATGTTGATGAGTGTGACGTTTGCCGTCGCGTCAAAGCAGAACACCAAAGACCTTCTGGAACTCTGCAACCACATTCTATTCCTGAATGGAAATGGGACAAGATTGAAATGGACTTCGTCACCGGTTTTCCGCGATCACAGAAGGGTCATGATGCGATCTTTGTCTTGATTGACCGATTCTCTAAGGTTGCTCATTTTCTGACTGTCAAGGAGACAATCTCTGCTAGTCAGTTGGCAGACTTGTATGTTTCCAGAATCGTGTCGCTCCACGGTATTCCGTTGGAGATCAGTTCCGATCGAGGCAGCCTTTTCACCTCAAGATTTTGGGATAGTTTCCAAGAAGCTATTGGCACTCACCTAAGCTTCAGCACCGCTTATCATCCACAGTCGCAAGGCCAAGTTGAACGAGTCAATCAAGTGCTTGAAGATATGCTTCGAGCTTGTGTCATCTCCTTCGGCAAGAAATGGGAGGAATCTCTTCCATTTTCTGAATTCTCGTACACCAATAGCTATTAAGCTAGTCTGAAGATGGCCCCATTTGAAGTTCTCTACGGACGTAAGTGTCGAACCCCACTGAATTGGTCAGCAACTGGGGAACATGCACTCGTTGGTCCGGACATTATCCAACATGCTAAAGATCAGGTTCGCGTTATCCGTGAACATCTGAAAGCCGCTCAGTCTCGTCAGAAGAGCAATTATGATCGCAAGCATAAAGAAATGGTCTATCAGCCTGGCGAATATGCTTACCTTCGTGTCACTCCCATGAGAGGTACCCATCATTTCGGGATCAAAGGCAAGTTAGCTCCCCGCTACATTGGCCCGTTCCGTATCCTGTCCAAGAGTGGACCCGTGGCATACCGATTGGAACTGCCGCCGAACCTCTCTCAAGTCCACGATGTCTTCCACGTGTCGCAACTCCGACGCTGCTTCAAGGATCCTATCATGTGGAATCAAAGCAATACCAAGCTCAATTCAAATTTCCTTTGAAAGTAAATCAAATCAAATGACTTTGGTGGAATATTAAAAACAATGTGCAAAATAAACATTGTCCAAAAATTCTTCTTCCACTTTTATTAAATAACTAATATTCAGTGGGGCATGTCACACCAAGTTGGAGATTTTATTAATCTCTAAATAATTCTAAACAAATCCAAAACAGAGGCCAAAACCCCAAACAAATCATTTAATATTTATTGAAAATACTAAATGACTTTTAAAAGTGCCCAAATCTTTTGTGGCACTAACCTATGATATAACAATAATTATGGGACACAATCCACATTTTACAAAAATGCCTAAGTGGGAGAAACAAAAATAAAACAGAAACTAATAAATGACAGAAATAGAAAAAGAAATAAAACAAGGGCCAACCTAATCTACCCCTCCCCCATTGGGCCACACCTAGCCCACCAACCCATCTACCCCCGAAACCGGCCCGGCTAGCCCAAGTCCCCTCCCCTGTTCCTCCCTTGTGCCGTGTCGCCCATCGGCCAAAGCCACCGCGATGGCCATCGCCGTGGAGAGCATCCGGCGAGGCCCGGCGACCTACAAGACCCCGAGGCACCACGGCGCTGGTGCCCTAACCCTAAACCCGCACGACCCTTTTCCTCCCCTCGCTCAACCTCTGCCCCGCTCTCCCCCACGCCCGAGTGCGCCCGCGGCCACGGCTCCGGCGGCCGCGCGGCCACTGGCCACCCCAACGCCCTCGGAGAAGTCTGGAAGCTCCGCAGTCGTCGCCCAGTTCAACCGCGCCGATCGTATTGAGCCGGAGTGGCTCACGCGCCGCGAATCAGGCCGTCCCCTTTGCCGCGGCCGTCGTCTTCCTCTGCAAATTTTGTCGCCCTCCAAGCCTCCTCGAGCTCATTGCCACCCCTACACGCTCTTGGTGAGCTGCTGCGCCGATTCCCCCCCCCTTCTCCTCGCCGTTCGGCCAACGTAGCCCTGTTCCCCGCCCAAGCCGCCATGGACGGGAGCTCAACCTCCCGTGCCACTGCTCACCGCTGCCCGCTGCTGTTCTGTTGAGCGTGCCGCCGGGGGAACTTGTTGTTGCAGCTGCACGTGCGCCCGCGTGGCCTCGCCCCGCACCCAAGCCTCCCCCACCTCCCTCGCCGGCATGGCCTAGCGCTGCCGTGCCTCGGCTCGTCGCCGTCGGGAAGGCGTGCGGATTAGCTAATCCCCCCCCCTCACACTGACAAAGGGCCCCACCCCCTAATGATCCCTCTTGTTTAATTAACTAGTGGACAAAATTAGTGTGCCTATGACAGGTGGGTCCAGCCCTTAAAATAACCATCTGGAAAATTAAGTTGATTTATTAGGACATGTCTCAATGACAGCTGGGTCCCACTGATAGGTTTAATTAAATAAATGGATTTTATTAGAGGTGTCTATGACACATGGGACCCACTGGTCAGTTGACCAGTCAAAGGCTCCAGCCTATGACATGTGGGTCCCCTCTTTCAGGTTTGACCAGTCAACTGTTGTGGATAATGTTTCTTTTTAATAATAAAATGAATTAGAAAATGATTTAAATTGAATTAAAACTTTGAAATTGAATATCTTTTAAACCGTAAATCAAATGAAAATAATTTATATATCAAAATTGCTCAGAAAAATACAACGAATACGAATACGCTATCCATTGGTCTACCACCCCCCTCTAACACAACGAACATCGACATTCCCCCTCCGGACCGTTTGTCCGATGATTTGTCCGGTACCGTTAAAAGTACCCGGATGAATTTATTTCGAACACGAAAGTTGTTCGGAATAGATCAACTAACCCGGATACACCCCCATTATGTTTTTCGGGTGTCCACGACACCTCCGGCATGATACCTCCCCCCCTCCGGACACCCTGACCAATAAATACCCGGAGCTGGCAGTTCATCCCTAGATGAATTCCCGCTCCGAGGATAATACATCGTACTGCGTTAGTACACTGATAGCAATTCATTTGTCATGTCATGCTTATGTTTGCTATGATTGCTTTGTATTTACTGTTTCTTCCCCCCTTTATTCTTCGGTAGACCCCGCTGCTACCGCCGACTACACCGCTGCTGAGTACGACTACTACGTCGAGGACCCTGCCCCTACCGTCGAGCTTCCAGGCAAGCAGAGCCATTCTCTTCCCCAGATATCGCCTACCTTTCCGTACATTTCTTGCACTAGGCATATGCTGCTGCTACGTTACAATCCTATTAAACTGCATAGCTTATCATTGTCGCCCCTTGATTACCTTTTCGTTGTCCTATGCGGCCCTATATTTATATGTCTTATAATCAGCAGTTAGCCCTGCGCCTTGTTAGTCAATAGGATTAGATAGCGGGCCGTGATCACTCTGGGAGTGATCGTGGAAACGATACATTATAAACTGCTACAGGTACGGTTCAGAGCGGACACCGATACAGGCCCCTACCTCGGTTCTGTCGAGCCACCTGAAGTGTGAGCTATCGAGGAGTAATCCTTATACTCCACTCGAGGCAGACTTTGTATAGCCGGCCAAGGGTACTGAACCACGGGTGTCCTTAAAGGTAAGGAGTCGGGTGACCCCACGGTGCCCGCACAGGGTATCCTAGCGGAACGACAGGTCAGGTGTATTCCACCGGTGTGCGGCGGGCCTGGTACTGTTCGTGGCCGACAGATATCCTGTTGTACGAAAGTCGAGCTCTTCCAAGAGAAAACGCGAGAAAAGGTAAGGAGACGGTTCACCTTGTTGGTAGCCGCACGAGGCTGTGGGACGACAGGGCAGGCGGCCACTGGCTCTGGTAATGGGGGTGGACCTGGCGGCTCACCTAAATAAGGACAACCATAATGGTTGTTCCGACATATAATAATTAAAATGCTTAATGGGTCAGGTGGATGACTTGAGTGGGTCGTCGTTCCCTTTACGCACTACCTCCACGTGGGATTACGGTGTGGGCCCTCTGCGTTGTGGCCTCGTTCGAGGGCTCTTCAGACGTCAGCTTTACCTCGGGCTGATTTCCGGGCTTGGACCGCTTACTCCGGTAGTGGGAACTGGGTCTGCTTCACCGGCCAGTCACGTACCGTGCAGGAGTGCAAAGGACAGGGGTCCAAAGTTCCTTTGTACTTAGGATTTAGATAGGCGGATGGCCTCTCTGTTGAGCTCGAAGGATGGACTTCGGCGTATCGGATAGCCTCGGTGGGGCATTCCCTAACAAGGTGTACGCCACCCTGGAGATCCGAGCGTGTAGGGTAACAGTAGTGCAGCCACTGCAGGGATGATAATCTATTCGGATAGCCATGTCCACGGTAACAGGACGCTTTATGCTGAAGCCAGACTCTACTACTACAAACTACTACTATTAAACTGTTGTTTCCGGGTTTTCTTCCTCGCAGGGAAGTCGAGGAGGGATTCTTGAAGGCATATGTAATTGTTATATAATACAACTTACTATTATACAATGCTGCAGCAACTTCTGCTGCACTGTTATTACATTCATGCTATTGAACTGTTGGCTATTCTCTCCTCATGCTGCAAGACTCGTCGGAAGATGCTAGTCTTCGTTAGGCCTAGCTTCTTACCCTTATTCTGATTTCTATCTTTCAGTCCACTATATATAACCTCCCCTTTCCATTTGATACATGCATAAATGCTTAGTAGCCGACGTAAGACTCGCGGGTATGCTAGATACTCACCTTTGCTTTATTTCCCCTTTTTCGTTTTGCTTGATTGGCCGTTGCATCCGACGTTGGAGCCCTGGAGCAGGAGTACCCCGGAGGCGACTACTACGACGTCGAGTTCCCCGTTAACCAGGAGTAGTTCGGTGGATCCCAAGCAGGAGGCCTCGCCTTTTCGATCTGTATCTCTGATGCTATTTGTGCTAGCCTTCTTAAGGCAAAACTTGACTAACTATGTCTGTACTCAGATATTATGATTGTATAACTTATGTATTCGGATCCTCGTGATCCCTGGTATTGTAACATATTGGTTTATCCTTTTGTGTTTAGTGTTGTGCTGTGCTATTCTCACTGTGGCACCCTAATCTCAGCCGTGTACCCTGCGTGTATGATTACTGTACACGGATTGATTTTGGGGGCGTCACACCCTGCCTTGCCGGAGCGCCACCGCGCCGGCCACGCCGGCTACGCGCTCCACCGTGCCGCCCCTCGGCTCCGCCGCCGGAGCCCGACGGCCCGCACGCCGCTCGCCGAAGCCGCCCGGCCTCCTTGGCCAGCGCCACCACGGCCGGCCCTCCAACGCCATCCCGGCCGCCACCTCCCCACTCCCACGTCGCCGGATCCGCGCCTCGCCGGAGCCGAACCACCTCGCCCGAATTTGGAGTTCGCCGGAGCAACTCCGGTCAGATCTGGTCCCAGGGACCCGATCGCTTTCTGCGAAAAAAATTATTTGCGAACAGGTCCGTGTTGGCAGAAAACACCCCGGCGCCGTACTCGCAATATCTCCCACACCGTGCGTCGGATCGAGGTGAAACTTTTTGCTACACGCTTGTGTTGTTTTGTACTTTAGCATGGAATAAAAAATTTCACACTTTTCACACTTGTGGATTTGAATTTATTTCAAATTCAAATTCAAATTTCAGAGGCCGTATCTTTTATACCGATCCAAATCGAGTGATTCTTTTTGCGTTGGATCACTCGTGTCATGTACTTTCTGTCTATATCATGTGTACACAAAAATTCAACAGTTTCTTGATCTGTTTAAAGTCAAATTCAATTCAAATTTGAACTTGCTATGACCTGTGTTGTAGTATTCCGTTTCACGTGATTCTTTTTGCATATCGGATCACTTGAGACATGTTATCGGTAAGATTCACACACTTTTCATGTGGGCATGATATTCACCTTGAATTCATAAATGTCCATGATCACAATTCCTTACCGATGAATCTGTATCTGTTGACTCTCTCGAGTTCACTTCCATCGATCACCTTCGAGCACATCGACACCTTTGCTCTTCAAAGCCTTTTTTGTTTTGTTGCTAAAACCTTAGTGATTTGTTTTTTTGATCTGTTGTTTGCCTTGTGATGTGATTGCTTATTTGAGTTCCTTCCGTTGCGATAGATTTCTTAGAGTGTGACGAGTAGAGTTGACTGGACCGCGAGAGTGAAGAACTTCACCGAATGGAAAAGGCAAATTACAATTTGACCATACCTCAACCTATATTTTCTATTATGCATGTAGCAAATTATCACTCTATGCATGTGTAGGATTATATATTATTTTTGATTTAAACCTAGTAGGATAGCCATATGTTCTGACCTTTTATTTTCATTGTCGCCCTAGGATCGTGGTTCTTATATATTGCTATTGCTTTGTAGACGGGGATTGGTTGAGTTATCATTGAGCTATGTGAGGATTAATGACTTGACTAGCAAACTTAAATACAAATCACCTCTGGGCGGGCAGGGAATGCATCCTGGGGCTCGTGCCTTGGATAAGGAGGGACCAGGGATAAATGCTTCCCGAATGGTTGTTTTTGTGTTGAACCGGGTGCGTCATGGTGACTACCCTCTGAACACAGTGGGCGCCGTCCAAGCTCAAAAAGATCGGACAGACAGTGTGACTAGTAGCTTCCATGTACAACCACTGGCTATATGGGCTCTGGCTTAGATGAGTAAGTTGTGGGGAACCTGGCCCTGGTAGCTAGCTGATGTACATATGATAGGTGTACCGGCTACCAAAGGGTGGAGGCAACCTCTTCTGAAAGACTATGTCTCAATATTCAGGTTGAGTCCAGTGGGGAAAGTGTACAAACCTCTGCAGAGTGTAAAAACTGATCATGATTAGCCGTGTCCAAGGTTACGGCCAACTTTGAGCAACAGGGCATTATTGTTGTTGGATGGTCTTGACAGATATTTCACCTTAATAAGAATTTGAGTGGGAACTTTTAATAAAGGGATGGTTGGAATTGGTGTAGCCCGATTCAACCTTACTTAGGACTAGCAAGATAAATTAAAATTTGATTAGTTGTAGTATGTGAGGGAAAAACTGGCTTTCTGCAAAACTAAACCATAAGCTTTCCTTTGACTTACCTTGCATGTAGCGATAGGTTTGTTATATCCTTTTTCGTGTGACTTGCCGTACAAATCAGATGTACTGACCCGTTTTCTGGTTGTAACCTTCGGTGTTGCAGGATTTTATACAATGAGTAAGTGATGCGATGTAGGGTTACGATGTCTATACTCAACTATGCCGGTGGAGTTGATGGACGCCACGAAGCTCTTTATTGTTTTCCGCTGTATTTTATTTTGTAAGCTAGCCTTGAGCGATGAAGGTATGCTTTATTGTAATATTGGATCTTCGATGTAATATATATGACATGTGGTTTATCCTTGATATTACATCATGTACTGTGTGTGCTAGCTATTGATCCAGGGACTAGCACAGAATGCACAGAGACTTGGATTCTTAGTGAATCGGGTCGTTACACTCTGCTATGCGGACGCCGTCGTGCTGCCGAAACTCCGGTTCCGAGAGGTCTACTTCCGCCACCTTCGCTGGATCGAGTCCATACGTGTGCGAGTACTACGAGGTGCTGCACGTGCGGCACTACCACCCAACAGGGTGCTAACACAGCCAGGGGGTTGTGAAAGGTTTACGACTTCATCAACCACGTTTGCGGGAACGTTTCCCGCGCAACGGACTACACCCCGAGGTATGTTTCTGCAAGTCTTTCCGTTACGGCATTACAGCTAGATAGATCTTGGGTTAAGGGCGACGCTAGTTAGAAAAATTATTGTTTTTTGCAGCGAGGCCCAACAGTGGTATCATGAGCTAGATCTATGCTTCGTATTGCTGTACGGTTAGAACACATCGGGGATGTGGGCGTTGATTCTATGATTGTTACCCTCTCACGTGTACTTGTTATATCTGTGGCATTGTTTGATGAAGCGGCCCCCGACCGACCTTACGCGTACACTTACGCGAGACTGGTTCCACGCTTGACATACGGCTTGTACCGTATAAAGTGGCTCTGGGGGGTGTCTGTCTCTCTTACTTTAGCGGATATGGCATTTGCAACGGAGGGCCCCGTACGGGGTGTAATAGAGACAATCTATAATCAGCGTTGTGGTTCAATGTTCGTAGAAACGGTTGATCTATGAAAAGACCTAGCAGCCACGTAAAACATGCAATATACAAATATAGAGGCGTCTAACGTTATATTGCAGAGGGGGCTATTGTTGTTTGCTTAATCTTGATGTAGTGATAGCTTTGCTATGTGTTACTAGAAAGTAGTAAACGATCATCATGATGACACAAACTTAAATGGAGACACTGTAGACTTAGTGCCACCATGATCATACATCTTAAAACATGCTAGTATAGGATACACGGCGGTAGCATAAAATAAGATGATCCCTTATAAAATGCCAAACATAAGTATTCTACCGAAGTGTGCACCACCTGGAAGGTTATCTTTATGATAGGCCGGACGTGACGATCGGGTGTCATACATACATTAGAGTTCACATGAGGTTGGGCCTGGCAAGCCTAGCATATGTCGATATGGCCTTGCTAAGCATCATATAACACTAAGGTCAATTTGGCGAGCCTAGCATATGTAGATATGGCCTCGGAATACTAGAGATCGAAAGATCGAGCATGAGTCACATATAGGATGTGATCGCACAAACTAGTTGTCTACCTTTGAAACTAATCCGTCGGCCGTTGTGATATTCGAGGACGGATAGTGAATCTGGATCATGTAATCACTAAAACTTCTTAGGGATGATTGTTTTAGTGTGAGCTCATCTATAATATGATTATTATGAACTCATTGTTATGAACTAGTCTTAATTGTTTTCCTTGCAAATACTTTGTAGAAAATTAAAATGGACATGAATCAGTATCATGGATTGGTTACTTTCTTACGTGGTGAAATACTTAAAGATGATGGGTCAAATTTCGTTGATTGGTACTTATACCTTTGGGCTGTGCTCAAGAGAGCTAACCTCTTGTTCGTGATACAAGAGCGTATGGGAGACCCTCCAGTAGACAACATGGATAAAAAAGTAATGCTTGATTACCATAATCATCGAAGGACTTACGCCATGGTTAAAAGTGTCATAGAAACTAGCTTTCCGCAAGATTTACGTGAACAATATGCGGATATGGACACGTTTGAGACAATCGACATGATGAAGTCGTTGTTTATACATCAGTTGAGAGTGGCCAGATTTGAGTTAGAAAATGAGTTTCTTACTACAAAGATGGAAGAGAACACTTGTCTGAAAACTCACGTAGCCAAGATGCATGGGATACATCTGAAACTCGTGGAGGACTTTCACTATTGGACCACAGAGGAGTCTTCTATTAACATGGTGCTACACTCGCTTCCACCGAGTTACACAGACTTTGTCCATGACTATATCGGAAGAGGTGAAAGCCTTCAGTTCTTTGAGTTCATGGTCAACCTCCGAGATTTAGAGGTTGAACCCATTGAAGGAGAAATTGTTGATGGAGAAGGTATATGTTTGATATACTCGTTATAAATGTGTGTTCCCTTATACAACATTTGCAGTTTAATAAGTATTTGATACTTGTTCTATTTTATGAAAACAGGGCCTGCCGTTGCATGGACGGGAAGAGGTGCGATCCAGGATTGATGGCAACCAAGACGTTGATGGCCACCAAGATTTCACCAAGACATCTATCATAGGATTATACTTAGAGTATTAGATAAATCTTTTGTAATCAATCGAATATGAACACTTAGTGGTATGTCTTGCATCTCGCGAGACAAAGTTATTCATGTTTTGAGACAAGTCAGTTGTTCCAGTTTGATGAATAAAGTGTGCTTATACTATGATTGCAATTGAGTTTATAATATGATAGAAGCATTTATAAAACACCATAATTTTCAAGTGATATTCAATGTTTAATGATTAAGTTATTATGAATAACAATAAGGTCAAAAGTCATAACTAGATTAAATGCATGAGATGAATTCATAAATGATGAACTCATTAGATACTCGATCTATTAACTCATGAATTTATTATCAACCAAGATGACTAATGACGGAGTTCTAGCAAAGTAGAACTTCCGCCAAACATTGTACATAAATGATGTATTAACCAAGCGCATGAATGATCATTAAAGATGTTTCGCATGATTAATTGAACAAGGATTCAATTGAGATCATAAATCTGAGATTACGGAATCACAATGAAGTAAAATATAAGAAAACAAATCACCATGATGTGATCAAAGTGATAAGTATTATAGTTGACATAAATGGGAGACTTGTGGAAATAATGCCACAAATTACAAAGGAAGTTTAATGTGCTCAAGCACCTGAACCATTCGTAGTCATACTAAAATGTAGTATGGTCTAAATACATTCCCCTTAGGCTAATGCTATTTTGAATGAACAAAGTTGTTATAATTTATTAAGTTAAAACACCCACTTCATGAAATAAGGAAACCATTCTGAATTTAATGAAGCTGATGACTCCATATGATGATGGTGTTAGAAAGTTTCTAGAAGTTTTATATGATATAACTTTCTTTGTATTAGAGTTGTGAGAAATTGTAAAACACACCTTCCCAAATAGCAAAACTTGTATTGCTTGAATTGGTGAATGAGAAGATGGTTCTCAAGGAATAAACCAATGGGAGAAAAGTGAATTCTTTGACCAGGGTGATTGACCCTGCCTCCAGATAACAGAGTAACGCAACGGAAAACGTTCCGCTGAAATGACTCCATGAGAAGAGGAAATATGCTATTGATGATGATCATGGTATATTAGTTAAAGCCTTAGTTTAAAAATAAGAAGATTGTCATGAATACGTTATGTAAGAACAATAATCATGAGTCTTCTTAAGTGAAACAAAAGGGACACTGCTCATAAATTACGAAGGATTGATGGTTACCTAGGAAACGAGAAGAAATGAAATCATATTGAGTTGCATATGGGATGGCTCACATCCTATGAAATAAAGTAGTTATTTCACATTCCGAATAACCAGGAAGTTATTAAGAATGATGCAACACATAAAGATTGATTTGGCACATAAAAGATATTATGGATAAATTCAATAATGATTGACTACGGAAGCGTAGCAATGCTAAATCAATATGGGCATTTCATTCACAAACACTATACTGGGACCATAGCCTGAAGAAAATTGCATCACATTCAAATTTGGAATTTGAAGAGAAGTAGCAATTGGCATAACGAAAGAATATTTTGATAAGATGGACCATAGTACCTCAAGGCAGAAACTCTCAACCTTGATTTGATCAAGTGATTTTGAAGTAATCAAAATATTGAGATGGACTGCAATTTCATGAAACTGAGTGGGAGCTTTGGAGACTTCCTGAAAACTTGGAATACAGAGAGCATTTTCTGAGTGGGAGCTTTGGGAGCAATATTATTATGTCTGACATAATTAGAATAGAAACTTAATAAAAGCTTACTTAGAGATATATGTCGGATATATTTGAGTGGGAGCACAATGTCAATTTCATATATATACGATGACATATGTGAAAACAATCTCATATATATACGTTGATATACATGGAGTTTAAGGCTAATAAGATGAAAGGATTACGAGAATCTTATATGAACGAAATACAGATGTGTCGCACACTAAAATCTATAAGGATAGATTAGGACACGTGTAATGAACATCAAAAGGATTGGAATGATATCCTAAACAAGAAAAGGTTCTTGTGGCTGGGAATTATATAAAGGATGTAAAACCTTAATATCAAAAAATAATGTTTTAATGGAAGAATAGGGATGCACTTTGTCTCAAGACATGTGATCCTATATGACCTTTGACATATGATTCTACCATAAAACGGAAGTTGTGAATCCAATAACAAAATGAATCAAAGGTTCTTAGAAGAAGAACAGGTTCCGATATGCTTGGTTGGCAAAACACAGAACCTGAGCAAAGTCCAAGATTTCAGTATCTGAATAGAAACGGAGGACAATACTCTAAATGATAGAAAAGATAATATTCTTGAATGTAATACTGGATTACGATTGCAAGCCTTATTATGGGTCTATATGAATTAGAGATATCACCAAAAGGAATAGAAAGGAAATGTGAGCTATAATTTCACGAACCAAAACTCTACAAAATATAAATATCTACTTAAGGAAGTAGAAGGTTGAATAAATTTTAGCGTAAGAAGTTTAGACTTCTGGCTGAGTGTATTTTCAGTATACATGACTATGGGAGTCCTAGGGACTAAAACCATTTGTCATTAGAGAATACTATAAAATAAGAAGTCTCACTCTCCCGCCAAACTTATAATTCAAGCATTATTAGATAATGAAGGGTATATCAAGCAAGTTGGCCAATACCTGTTGCAAAGGAACATACGAATCTGAACGGGTACAGATCGTTGACGAAACCTCTTCCATGAGCAAGCATGATCAATAAACACTTATATGATAAGATGATTATGATCGAGAAAATATGCAGCTAGATTATTTGCTATCTAGTGCAAGTGGGAGACTGTTGGATATATGCTCTAGAGGAAAATAATATATGATTATTCCAATATATCTAAATAAGTTCATGACCAGTTTCATACTGTGCTGGAACTGTATCAGTGAAACAATGATACAGGTGTGGTATAGAAACAACCAGAGTTCCTAGTCAGCCTCTCATGATGACTAGTTTATCGTCAACTGATGATTGTGGTTTCACGATCATGGACAATCAAGTCAATTGACGGTAAGGTCACCTCATTGAATGAATGACGTGATGAACATTACCCAATGCAAGCATTGCAACATGATCAAATCGTAAAAGTTCAGTGTTGTAATTACAGAACGTAGTAGCATGTTCCTTTGACCGTGAGATCACGCGTAATTGCTATCTTCTGAGGATGCTTTGAGTGCATTAACCGTCACACTAAAACATGGTGACCATAAAGGTGTATCTTGGGCTATCCGATGGGATATGTTGAGGAGTGTTGATTCAAGAGCGGGATTTTTCAATCCATATAATGGAAAGATACTTCCTGGCCAACTCGGTGAGATTGCATCCATAAAGCTGCGCAACGTGTGACTAGGTCACAAGGATGAATATCACGGAACGAGTGAATAAGATTTGTCGGTAACAAGATAGAACTAATGCATTGGATGCAGGTGATCGAATCTTGGACTAATCTAGTATCGCATGACAAAGGGAATGGTATACAACGTGTACGGTTCAATCGGTTACTTTCGGAATGCACAGGGGTCATTATGGTCATCCAGGTCCCGCTATTGATCATTGGCCGTAGCCTTTGTCTCGGTCATGACTGGAGTGTTCTCGGACCGTAGGGTAACACACTTAAGGGATCGATGAATATCGGAGACCTTTTCGGAACTATCGGAGTTACCGGAGAAGAGAGAAAGACGTACCGGAAAAGTTCTGTGTTGGTCCGAAGGACGTTCGGAGTGAGCTGGAAGGAGTTCCGGATCATCGGGAGATGAAATAATATGTATTATTTATCAATTAAGTGAATTAATAATTAATAATAATTTATTTCAGATTAAAAAGTGCAATGGGCCTTATTTGTGAAAGAAGCCCATTAGTGGAAGGAAAAAGGTAAAAAGAAAAAAGAGAAAAAGGAAAATAAAAAAAGAGGGGAGGCGCCATGGGCCTTGGGCCCAAGTGGTGGCGCCACCTACTCCTCCCCCCTGGCCGGCGCCCCCTCCCTGGCAAGGGACTTTAGTCCCACATTGCTAGGGGAGGGGGGTTGACTCCTTCCGTCTGCCTATATATAGATGGGCAGGGGTGCACTTATTTTACACACAAAAATTCGCAGAGAATTCAATATTACTCCGAATTGAGATCGGTTTTCACCGGTCTTCTCCCCTCTCTCATCTCTCTCAAGCCGGAGTCCCCTTGTCTGGAACCTGTGCTGGGATTGAGGCTTCTCTGCTACGCGGACGCCGTCGTGCTGCCGAAACTCCAGTTCCGGGATGTCTACTTCCGCCACCTTCGCTGGATCGGAGAACGGAGGTCGTCATCGAGTCCGTACGTGTGCGAGTACTATGAGGTGCTGCACGTGCGGCACTACCACCCAACAGGGTGCTAACACAGCCAGGGGGCTGTGAAAGGTTTACGGCTTCATCAACCACGTTTGCGGGAACGTTTTCCGCCCAACGGACTACACCCCGAGGTATGTTTCCGCAAGTCTTTCCGTTACGGCATTACAGCTAGATAGATCTTGGGTTAAGGGCGACGCTAGTTAGTAAAATTATTGTTTTCTGCAGCGAGACCCAACACCATGTTGTATGTCTCTAGGGACCCCAAAGACATCAACACTTGGTTGCTTGAATGTATGACTCAGCATCAGCACTACACTGCCTCAGTGCCTGAGATTGTGGAGATTGTTCAGCTCCCTCCTTCTGAAGCCTCAGTCCCCAGCACATACGGTGCTCCACTTCTTCGGGATGACCTGATAAATATGGTGATGAAGCCGGAAGCCCCTGAAGCTCCGCCCCGGACCAAGTTCCTCGTTTCTGAGCTTCGGTATCTTCCCAGCACACTGTACCGCATATTGGCTAAGTCTTTCTGCCCCATCAAGGGTGATGAATCAACTGCTGAGGAAGCTGTCGGAATCATGAAGAACATTCTGTACAGCCTCTGCATGTCCGCTCCCATCAATGTCTCAGACTTCTTCTTCAGGACGTTGGTGGACACTGCTCAGAATCCTCATATCCTGAAGCCATACACTCCATGGATTATGAAGCTCATCTACACCGAGACTGACATGATCTTCAAGCCTGATCAGACTAATCATCGCCCGTATGTTCCTCCAGTTGAAGTGCTTCAACATACTCTTGACGCTAATGCCAAGGGAAAAGCTCCTTTCTATGAAGAAGTACTTCCTCAGGACTCGCTTGGTGGAAACATTCGTCAGCCTCAGTCACGCACCACTCATGAGGAACGCACACATGCCTCAACTAAGGAAACCACTCAAGCTCGCCTGATGACTGATCGTGATCTCCTCATTAGTCTGCATCAGAAGGTGGATCGGAATCATGACTGGATGAAGCGTCAGATCAGAGACATTCTCAGCTATATGGCGCAGATGCATACAACTCAGAAGAAAGTTCATCAGTATGCTCATCATGCCTTGAAGATCTCGCCAAGATTGGTCTCAGACAACCCCCACTTCCTGAGATTCGGCCTCCACGTCAGTTTACCAAGAGCAAGACACCACCGCTGGCGATGGACTCCTTTTCTTCAGCTCAATAATTCTCTCCTGAAGAAGTTGAAGACATTGCGGCTTGTCCTCGCACTGCAACGGCGTGCCTTCGACCTGATGCTCAGCCCTTAGGCACTATTTTTGGGACGTTAGCTCTAGTCTCTCCTTTTTTCATTTAATGACAAAGGGGGAGAAATTTGATAGTCTTCAAGCGGGTTCTCATGGGGTTCCTCAGTTAAAACTCTCGTTCTTCTGATCATTTTTGTAATGAGTTGTATACTGATATTTTGTGGTTTCTGATACTTTTAAGTTACCTCATGATATTCTTCAAGTTTATCTATTACTCATGACATTCCTCAGCAACCACCGTACTCAGTGCTATGTTTGATTTCTCAATTATTCCATATGATACACTGTCTCAAATAATCTGGGATATAGGGGGAGCTCCTCATGTTTTTCAAAAATTATATCAAGTCTTCAAAACATGCATATCCTCAGGGGCAGCATCTCTATATACGGAAACAATGAATTGTTTTCTTCAAGTTTTTCCTCAAAATTATTTATTTTATCCCGTTGAAGCTTTAACCTGATTGTCATCAAATCACCAAAAAGGGGGAGATTGTAAGTGCATCTAGTGCCCCCTTTTAGGTTTTGGAGTATTTGATGACAAAACAGTTAAGGGACTGATGTGTTTGTGAGTATACACAGGAAAACAGTCCCTGAGGATGAGGTTAACCACCCTAGTTGACCCCCCAAAATGTTGAGGAACATGGGAGAAATCGGTGTGTTTCCTGAAGACTGAAGCTGTGCGAAATCCTGATGAATCAGGATCCTGAAGCGTTCGGTTGAAGCTGAAGCTGTACCAGATCCTGAGGACGTTTGCGCTGAAGAAGAAGTTGAAGCGTAGTCTTCGCTAAGACTTTTTATACTTCTTGATTCGTAGGAAAACACCGCACTGTTGGAGGGGTTGAGGAAAATGAGTTATGTATTTCTGAGGAAGTTCTCAATTAGAAATCTAAAGAAAACCCAGAGAAATCTCCTGCAGTAGAAGTTCAATTCCTTGGGTGTCTGAGACGATGTTCTTCAGGACACCGAGGAGTTTGTCTTCAGTTGAGAAGTCAGGAAACTGCCAGTGCAGTTCGCCTGAAGAATGAGAGAGAGATTCCGACCGTGCCACGTGTCACGTGGAGAGTGCTGGTACCGATCCAGCCAACGTTCCGAAGGGTGGGCATGGAAGTAATTTCATGCATGGGCATTTATGTCCTTTCACCTGGGGTTGCTCCGCGGCTATAAATAGCCACCCCCAGCCCCATTTGTGGGTTGGCTGCTCCGAAAGAAAAACTGACACTTGTCATCTCAAAGCAACCCACCTCATTGAAGAAACTGAAGAACCTATGTGAGGAAAACCACCAGCCTGAGTAGTTGAGCATTTCTGAGGAAGTCAGTTCGAGTGATCCGAGGCTTTTTACTCTTGAAGACTGTGATCTTCCAGCCGATGTAGAAGTCTTCAATCTGAGGAAGTCAAGATGGAATTGTGACTTCCCTGAGTGACTGAGTCTGTGAAGGTTTCGGGAGTCTACCTTGAAGACTCACCTGAGTTATTGGACGGAGTCTGAGGACTTTAGTTCTAGGAGAATAAGGTGAAGACTATGTCTTCTGAGTTCAATCTCGACCTCTCCAACCAGACGTAGAGTTGTCACAGCAACTCGAACTGGTTCATCAAGTCTATGTCTTCGGTGCCCTGGTGCTATTTCTTCAACCTCAGCCTTTAAGTTTACGCACTGATGACTTATCCTGATGCCTTACTTTCTGAGTTTATCATGCACTGATTCCTCAGTTCTTGCTTCGGTCTTACTTTAGTTATGCAATAGGTTGAGTTATTGTCTCGCCTTCGCTTTTGTAGCGCATCTGTTCTTCCTCGTGTTTTAGTTTCCTCAATTTTGTATTGCCTCGGTCCTGAGGAAATCAAAATTCCTCAAGATATTTGAAAATCTCCCATTCACCCCCCTCTGGTCGATATATTGCACTTTCAGAAAGATACATAAACATATGAGTTGACAATAATACTATATTTGGACTTACCAACTCTTTCATTTTTATGTTTGTTCTGGTGAGGTTGTGCACAAACAGTGGAGCATAGCTCGGACCTTCAGAATGTAGAAAGTAATACAGAAACTCAACCAACTTTTCATCCTTGTGTTGATCTAGTTCAACAGAGTATGTGACTATTGCGTTCGTGTAATGGTCATCAAATTGGTTATGTATGACTGAAGGACCTATTTTGAAAAAGATTACTGTTACATTCTCATATCTACTTAATATAATTTGAAAGGCACTTTACTGAATGTTAAAGAATATATTTTTTGTTGAAATCAAAGTAGACAAGTAAATAATTGAGCATGTTATGTAAGGTCAAAAAACACCATGTTTTGGTCACTTCTGATCACCCTTGCCTCCATCCTTATAGACAATGATTGGATGGCTACCATTTATCTTGTTTAGACTGATGAGAAGTGAGTCTCCATCCTCCGGCGAGTATTGGTACATTAACCTACGAAGCCTTGGTCCTGAAAGTGTTGTCCTGTCATCCGTCCTCTTCGCAAGAATCTTAAATAGTTATCCATGTCGTTTACCCAGTCTGACTATACGTGTATCATTATCTTCATCAAGGAGGAACTGATCATTGAAATGGTGGCGTTTCTTGCAAAGTACATACTAGAGTTGAATTTAAATGTAAAGATTATTAATTAAAAGGTCACATTTAATAATTTTACTGGCATGAAAGAGACAGGAGATTAGTAGCAACTTACAAGGCATTTCTGAAACCCTGGAGGAACAACTATGTGAACGAGAGGTGACTGAGATTCTTTCTGGTAAACATTGCATGGTCCATAGGATGAGTAGCAAAAAGAACAGGCCATCCTGCAGCATAAAGAAATAATTGAACTATTAAATTGTAGCAACATCAAAACATGTATAGGTAGGAGGTAAGAAGCAGAAGAGGTATGGTGTTTTTTTAATGTTGTTGTAGAAAATGATGCAACCAAGAATAGAATACTCATTCGAATCGATAGATATAAGATAAATTAATCAATATTGGATGTTTTAAATTTCTAATGTTTTCAAAAATAGATCTATAAAACTTAGTTTTATGATTTCAAGATCTAGAATACAACTTGAAAGCTAAGATTTCTTTTGGTGAAAAATGAAGGGATCGGAGGAGATTACCTTGGAGAACGCGGATGTGTCGAAATCCCCGTAGAAGTTTGTTCTTTGTGGATGGATCTGTGAAAGAGAGGGGTTGAAGTAGTCCGGGCTAGATGAGGAGAAAGAGAGAACTGAAGCGGTTATGGATGGATTGGTGGAGGGGATGGAGGTCTTTAATAATTACGGAACCGTGGCACGTTTTCTTCTCGGGTCCGCTTGGCATCGTGGAACATGGCACTGCGTCTTGGAGTTGCTAGATGTTGAAAAAATACAAAAAAAACCTTCATTTTTAACTGCTTGGGTTATGATTGGTGTGCCTGAAGGACATGTTGTGGTTTAAGCAGGGAAGAATTTGTGGTGTTGTTGTGCGGCAGGTAGTTGTGGTTGTTGTTGCGCGGGACTATGGTTGAACTAGACAGTTGTGGGAGTGACAAATCTATTCCTGTGCCTTTTGTTAAGTGGATGTTGGGTTATGGTTGGTGAATCAGCGAACGATTTGTGGTGTTGTTGTGCCACATGGTTTGAATTAACTTTTTCCTGAAGGCTCATTCTTGCTTATTCTTCAGACACAGGTTTCTATTATCTTGAGCCACAGGGTTTGTTTTTTAGCAAAAGGTTTCAATTTTCCTTCTGTCACGAAACAAGTACATGCTCATAACAAGTACAGGTTTCATTTTCAATGTGCCACAGGGTTTGTTCTTAGCCACAGGATTCAATTTAGTTCTGCCACATGGACATGATTGTTCATCAGCCATAGGAACAAGGGATGTTTCACAGGGTTTGTTCTCAGCCACATGATTCTATTATCATTTCTGCCACATGATTCTTGTTCTTCAGCCACATGCGTTCCTTCCAAAGTGGGCTTGTTCTTCAGCCACAGGCTTTCCTGCCACAAGAGACCTGCATCTGCGCTCCATTATATCCAACTGCAATGTTTGAGAAAAAATATTTCCGTTGGATTCAGTAACTGTTTCCAAAGTTGATAATAGAGTTAGTATAAGCAGTTCTAATCATCTTTTGTTTTTACTGTGGTATTTTTCTCCTGTTTTGAACAATTTCCATTCTGATCTGGTATTTTCATCACTTAGGCCTTCTTTTGGTGTCTCGTGGTCTTTTGTGTTGGAGTTTATTGTGTGAGTTTGTTGTGTTGTTGGTAATTGTTTTTTGATGGTTGGTGTTGTTGAGTGCGCTTTTGACTGGTTACTTCTTGTTGCTGTTATTGGTGTTGTTGGAGTTGCTGGTGTTGTTGGAGTTGCTGGTGTTTGTTGGTGTGTTGGACTTGAGTTTGATGCTACTTTTTATGTTGTTGCACAATTTCTGTTTGCCTTTTTGTCCCGCAACATCTTCCTTCTTCTTTCCGCTTCCTCTTGTAGTCTGTTCTTTTCTATGACTGTGGGGTTTTCCGGACAGCTGGGACTGATGTGGTCTTCTTTTTGGCATCGACCGCATTTCCTCTTTACTTTTTTCCATATCTTTTTTTCTGATCCTGATTTTTTGCGATGTTCCTTTATCGCACGTTTGGATTCTTTCATCAGAGGGTTTTTCAGCCTTGTATCGAAATCTGTTTTGCTCGCTTCTTGTGTCCCGTCATTTGCATCATTTTCTTCCTCGGCTAGTGCTATCATGACTCTACTTTTCATGTCTCTAATGCAATCCTGTAGGACATCATAAGCTTTTTGTTTTTTGCAAGCATCTGAACAGATGTCTGCCATTTCAGTGATTACTAGGATAAACCTCATGGTTTCTTCTCCTTGTCCTTCTATGCTCCTTTCTTCACTAGTTGCTAGTTCTTTCATGTTTTTTGCAACATTTTTTGTCCATCTAGGGTTTATAAATGATTTCGGCAGCTGTAAAACCATCCCTGTGTGGTCCAATACCTTGAGCACGTGGAAGCACTGTATTCCATCCCTTGTCATCTTCCTGCAGGTGCAACTGTAATTTTATTTCTCATCATCGACATCTACGGTGAATATGGACATGTTGAATTCTTCGTGCTTGTACGGACCTGTTGCAATTCGCTTTACTTGATACTACCTTCCAGCTGCCAATTCATTGCAGTGGTAGAAGGTTCGGCTACCCAGCTCTATCTGAAACTTTCTAAATATCTCATTTGTGTATATTTTGCTTGCTTGTGCTTCTATTGGAAAGCCTGTTTCTATTGATGGCGCCTTCTCCATGGTTCTGTATCTCCTCTTGTCCAACGTGGTGATGAAGTTTTGTTGTATAGTTACGTAAGCTTCAAAAAAATTTGCTATGGTTTCCTTGTAGCTCACATTATTTTTCCACGTTGAGTTTGTGCTTTCACTTCTTGACGTCGTCGATGAGAATGGGTAGAAGCAGTCTTTGAAATATGTTGGCGCCCAGAATTTGCGGAGTTCCCACAGTGACTAAAAGTTCTTGTTCTCTTCAGCTTTGTATTTTTTCATTGTTGCTTTCCAAGTATTGTCGAACTCGTCTTCATTAAGCGAGTTCCTGCATATGAAATATATCTCGTTCGACATGTTGGCGTTTTTCACAAACAGTGTTGCGTTATTGTCAGATATGTTCTTACTAATATGCCCCCAGCAGAACCAGTGCTTTGTTCTTGGAAGCACATCCTTTATAGCCCTCTTCATTGCTTGGTCCTGGCTATTATGATATATTTTGGTTCCTTTCCGTTCATTGCCTCAACAAATGTTGTCGAGAGCCATTTGAATGACTCTATTGTCTCATCTTTCAATAGACCTATCCCGAAGAGCACGGTTGACCCATGGTTGTTAACTCCAATTATTGGGGCAAAAGGCAGGCGATAGACATTCGTTGAGAATGTCGTGTCGAACGATATGTACTCGCCATAAAGTTCATAGTTCATCTTGCATACCGAGTATGTCCAGAAGAGGCTCCGAACAGAGTTGTTTGAGTCAGTCTGTTCAACATGGTGAAATCCTGGTCTTTCACGTTGCAGCCTTTTAAACAGCTTCATTGTTTCATCGATGTCAATGTGTCGTAGTTCCTTTCTTTCCTTGTAAGCTATGTTGCTAATGTCGATGGTGTCGAACATTATTCCTCTTCTGTCTCTGCCCATTGCAGTGAATACTTGCATGACCATTCTTGGTTCAAGATTTGCCTTCTGCAAGGTTTTGATTAATAGTTTCTCCTGTTCCGTCATCTTCTTGTAGCATCTCATGAACTTGAGCATCCAGTCGGAGGAATGGAGCTCATGGTTGTGGTCAAGATGGAAGTTTTTCACTACCCATTTTTCAGAATCTTTTTCTTGATCTCGCTTTACTGTCAAGCAGTTCTATCTCCTTTCCTGCACCTTTTTTCATGTTGTTGTTTTTTTTCCTTCCTTTGTGCATCTGAAGACTTGTTTTTCTAGCTTGAAGTCTATTCTTGAATCTCTAGTGGAAGATTTTTTCACTGCAAATCCAGCTTTCCTTGCATATTTGCAGAAAAACATGAAGGCGTCATCTCTCGAATTGAATTACATCCCATCTTCTGGTTTGATTGCTATCGATATTTCCTCGATAGATGGGCATGTCCCCATTGGAAACATGTTATCCATCTCTTTCTCTTCCGCTGTTTGCTTACCTATGTCTATGTCATTTGCTGTGTCGATTGTTTCTTGAGCAGAGTTTAGTTCATTCCTTTTAGAGGCGGTGGAGCTGTCTTGTATTTCAAATGCCGAATCTTTATTCATTGTTTCTAAGCAGCCTAACCTTGACTTTGTTTATTTTGTCCAATACATAAATGATTATGTTCCTTGATTGAGTGTTTGTTCTTGATTGCATCCTTCGATCAGTAGTGCTTCTTCAGGTAAATCATTAGTGATTTTGTGTTTCTTGCTATTATGGCAGATTATGTTCTGCACTGATATACTCTCCGCCGAGTCCTGTGGTTTTGCATGATATCAATTTTAGACAAGTCAGATCTATAGAAAATTTTGTGACTGAAGTGTAGAACAATCTGAGCCTGAGAACATACATTTTAATGTACGACTGTCTATATCAACCTTTGTCTTTTCTTGGCTGTTTGTGCCCGCTGCTGTAATTTTTGGTGTATTCATCTTTGCAGATGCGACGGAGGTTTGGCAGCTTCCCTTCTGCCTTGATATGCTCTTTGCTGATTCCTGTGGTTTTTCCTGTCGACAAGGAAAATTTTAGAAAAGTCAGAAATTAAGTTGCGGAGTTTATCAGATCCATAGAATAAGTTGTGGTTGAAGCGTAGATAATTTCCTGCCACAGGGCATCAAGGAAATTGTGTCATGTTTGCCTGAGAACAAGCACTGTGGCAGAAGAACAAGCCTTGTGGCAGAAGCGTAGATAATTTCCTACCATAGGGCTTGTTCTTCTGCCACAGGGCATCAAGGCAATTGTGTCCTGTTTTCCTGAGAACAAGCCCTGTGGCAGGAAAAGAATCTGCCCCTGTGGCTGAAGAAAATATGTGTGGTTGTCTTCACCTTTGTTTTTTCTCGGCTGTTTTTGTCCGGTGCTGTAATTTTTGGTGTCCTCATCTTTGCATTGGCGAGGGAGGTTACGATTTTGTACGCAGTAGGTGAGCGTCTGTTTAGAGAAGTCCTTATGCTTCCTTCTTTCTCATTGGTTAGCCCAACTCATGTCTCTTCGCGAAAATCAATAGCAACGATATCGCCGGATCTGATGGCGTCGCTACGAGGAGCAACAAGATTTTGTCGTCTCAGGCGGGTATAGGGTTCTGGGTTTTTGGGTTCAAGGGACTTCGATGAACAAACTGGACCTAAGGGTCAGGAAACAACTGGGGCGGAGTGGGGATCTGGGCAAAGGAGGAATACTGGATCATAATCATGAGTAGGGTAAGGAGAGTTATCGGACAGTTCGTCTAGTAAGCAAAAGCATAATTACTTGAGTCAATGTAGTACAAACATTTCACTTTAAACAAGATGGAACAAATTGTGTAAGTGGTTGTTATTTTTGGGTGTTAATAATTGCTTTTAAATATTAGTGGAGGAGGTACACGCAGTGTTGTTTTTACTGATAAATTAAGCAACCTCTCTTACATTTCATACTACTATTAGTGGCTTCTATTTAATTATTGTATGCCTTATTTGAAATTTTGCTTTTGTGGTTGCAAAATGCAGGCCATCATGTATTGTGATGTTTGCAGCTACCCAAATTGCAATGGAATCCCAACTGCAATTCCTCTGTCGTCATTTACAATGCCTCCTCCACAATCTTTTAAAACATGTTTGGTATGTATGGAAAAATACCCAACAGTAACCATTTTTAAGCTTTCTCTTGTTAAACGGATGTTGATAATCAACCAATTGAAATGTGACTTTCATTGTTTCTAAGTTTAACTATATGCCACCTTTCACCTTTTTTGCAACCATTTTAATTGATAATAAAAAAACATACTCTTACCACAACACGTTAAAATTATTGATGTCTTGTTTACTCATTTTATTTACCTTGTTTTTTTAGACCATACCGTGCTTTGTCAGGGACCAGCTTGTTTCATCTATCAATGAGCTGAAAAGACAGTTCTTGGAAGAAGAAGGTTTTGATGTTGATCCTGTTTTCCTAACAAGGGAAGATCTAGAATATCCTATGGAGGTCACACATGAGGTTCTGAGGACTATATTGCATGGATCTAGTTGGACTAAGTTGGTGGCCGACTACGATCTTGCTTACGGAGATTTGATAACCATAGACTTGGGTAGCGACAGTCTAAAGATCGAAATCGATCTAAAGCTGAATGAATCTCGAGGAGGTCACATACCTTTTCCCAAAGCTTCTTGTGGTAAGTGTTTACCTGCAAACAACTTGTTCTGTTTATACTATAATTTGTATTTTAATCTAAAAATAATTGCTATATTTTACATTCACAGATATTTGCACAAAATTTTTTCAAATATCAATGTTTAATTGTATGCAGCCCCGTCGGGAATTTATTCGAAACAGATCGGCTTAAATATGGCTTTTTTCTCTTTTATAGCTCTAGAGGACCTGCATGTTCATGAGAGACGATACATCGAGACAAAAGTATACACCAGTGGTGTACAACTCTCCTTCCTTCAACTACGCCAATTGACCGATGATGTTCTTTTCATTAGCACACTGTTGGACATAACCCCTGGTGTTCACTCGTCGACCATGCCTTTTGTCCACCGCTTGAATGCCACAAACTTGACCACCGGACACCTGGTCATTTTTTTTTGTTGAACTCTGCAAAATAGTATTTGAAAGAATAATTGTAACTTCTTTATATCATGCTGAACTGCAGAAAATTCCGGCTGCTGTGACAAAGGTACTGATATCGAAGCTTCGATATCTTCCCCGCCTGGGATCCACCGAAACTACTCCTGGTTGACGGGGAACTCGACGTCGTAGTAGTCTCCTCCGGGTACTCCTTCTCCTGGGCTCCAACGTCGATTGTAGCGGCCGATCAGGAAAAACGAAAAGGGGATAATAAAGCAAGGGTTAGTGTCTAGCATACCCGCGAGTCTTACGTCCGCTACTAAGCATTATGCACAGTATCAAATTGAAAGGGGAGGCTATATATAGTGGACTGCAAGGTAGAAATTAGAATAAGGGTAAGAAGCTAGGCCTATCGAAGACTAGCATCTTCCGACGAGTCTTGCAACATGGGGAGAGAATAACCAACAGTTTATATAAAGTATAAAGTAACAATGCAGCAGAAGTTTCTGCAGCATTGTATAATAGTAAGTTGTAATAATTAACAATGCCTCCGAGATCACCTCCTCGACTTCCCTGCGAGGAAGCAAACCCGGAACCAAACAGATTAGTAATAATAGTTTGTAGTAGTAGGGTCTGGCTTCAGCATAAAGCGTCCTGTTACGGTGGACAAGGCTATTCGAATAAATTAATCTTCCCTGCAAGGGTGCACTTATGTTACACTACAACGCACGGATCTCCAGGGTGGCGTAAACCTTGTTAGGGAATGCCCCACCGAGGCTATGCGACACTCCATAGTCCATCTTTCAAACTCAACAGAGAGGTCATCCGTCAGTCTAAATCCTATGTACGCCGGGCCTTGGACCCCAACCCGAACGTACTCCTGCACGGTGCGTGACTGGCCGGTGAAGCATAAGCAAACAAAATAAGACATCACCACGCGAGAAAATAAGGCAACACCACTTCCCGGCAATCAGCCCGCGGTACTGCTGACGTCTGAAGAGCCCTCGAACGAGACTACGAAGCAGGGGAGCCCATAACTCGTAATTCCCATGTGTAGGCAGCGCGTATAAGCCAAAAGGCTACTCAAGTCATACGCCGAACCATTAGTCATTTTATTAACTTGCGGGACAACTTTTATCGTTGCCTCGACTTAACTGGCACGCGGACAACAACAGCAGCCAGGACCACCAGTACATCGGTGCCTACCCTGTTGTCCCACCAAGTCTCTGCGGTTACCAACAAGGTGAACCGACTCCTTACCTTATCTCGCGTGTGCTCCTGGAGGAGCTCGGATTTCGTGGTTTGGTAACTCTCGCGGCCAACGATCAGGGGCAAAGCACACCGGTACATTGGTCGTACCCTCCCTGTCGTCCCATCGCAATACTACTCGCGGGCATCATTGGCTCACCCGACTTCTTACCTTAAGGACAACCTTTGCTCAGGTTCCTAGAGCGGCTATATAGAGTCAGCAACAAGTGGAGTACAAGGATTACTCCTTGATAGCTCACACTTGATGGTGACTCGGAAGAGCCGAGCTAGGGGGCCTTAGGTGGTGTCTGCATTGTACCAAACCTGTGCAGTTGTAATAAGTTGTATCCGCGTCACTCCCCTGAGTGATCACGACCCGCTATCTAATCCTAGCTAATAATGCGCAGGGCTCACTGCTGAACATAATATATATTTATATAGGCAACATAGGATAACGAAAGGTACATCAAGGGGCGACAGAAACAGACCATGAAATTGAATAGGATTGTAACGTAGCACCAGCAGTATCAATGCCTAGTGCAAGAACGGTACGGAAAATATAGGCGATATCTGGGGAAGAGAATGGCACTGCTTGCCTGGAAGCTCGCGGTAGGGGTACGGTCGACGACGAAGTAGTCGTACTCGGCAACGGTGTCGTCGGCGACAGCAACAGGGTCTATCAGAGAATAAAGGGGGGGATAAACAATAAATACACAACAATACAAATACAAGGAATGGAAAGCGTGGTGTTGGCGATGTTCTAACGTAGTCTTAAGTATTTTCGATGGAGCGATAATTTATCCGGGGATGACTCAGAAGTACCGGTTGATTACCGGACAGATGATCCGGAGGGGAAGGTTCCATGTCTGCAGTGTTAGAGACATCTGACAGACATGTGGATAGTGTATCCGTGTTCGTTGATCCATTACGAACAACTTTCGTATTCAGAATATTTTCATCCGGAAAGTTTTACCGGCTCCGGGTGATTACCGAACAGTGCAACCGGAGGGGGAATGTCCCGTGTGCGGTATGTTAGAGGGTGTGGTGGGGGTATGGGTAGCGTATCCGGACTCATTGTATTTTTCTAAGAAAGTTTCATGTATAAAATATTTTCATCAGATTTACGGTTTAAAAGATATTCAATTTCCAATTTTAAATCATTTTAAAAGAATTTCTGAATTTTCTTTTATTATTAAAGTAGCATTATCAACAATCTTATCCACAATAGTGCCACTGACAAGGGGGGCCCACATGTCATAGGCAGAGGCATTAATTCATTTTATTTAATTAAACGAAATCTATGGGGTCCACATGCATACACACATTTTATAAAAATCATTTAATTTAATATTCTATTAGTGGGGCCCAGTAGTCATACTAACAGAGGCATAATTAACAGTTCAATTTAACTAAAAGGCCAGAGGCCCACTTGTCATTGAGTGTTAGGGATTGGTTTAGTTAATTAGCAGGGTTTAAACTGGTGATTAGCGCTAATCAAAGGGGTGGGCCCCACGAGTCAGTGGGCACCCTGCGGCAGTTAACGCCCGCACGCCCGCTGGAGCACGTCGGCGTCCAGACCGATGGCCGACGAGGTGCGTGCAGTGGCTACAGGCGGCCGTTTGGCACGGCGTTGGTTCCTACGGGGAGTGGGGCGAACCACACACGCGATTGATGTTGCGAGAGGACATGGGGTGGCCAGAGCTGAGCTCCACCCCAACAATGGTGATGGTGTGGTCACGGCTTGGTCGCCGAGGTGGCTACGACACGCGGGGGAGGGTAAATAGGTGGGGGAGGTGCGCCGGCTCACAGTGAGGCGTAAGGGGATCTCAGGGCGGCCTGGGGCGCGGCGATGGCGACGCAACCGTTGTCGAGGTGTCGCGGCCGAGGCGGAAGGGGGCGGACGATTCGCAGCCCGTGGTTGCTCCGGGCTCGATTCGTTGAAGTAGTCAAACTGGAGGATCCCTGGGATGGTCCTGGACACCTCGCGCCGTCGAGGGGTGGCCGGTGGCCGCGAGATCGACGACGGCTTGCCCACGGCTGTGCACGGGTGAACTCGGGGAAGAAGAAAAAGAGCAAAGGAGGCGGTGAATGCGATCAAGGGTTCGTCCACGGGAGTCTTGGTGGTCTTCTTATCGACACGAGGGCGTGGGGGCAGGTGAGGGAGGGGTCGGCCTTGCAGCGTCGTCGACGGCACTGCCGCCGTTCGGGAAGGTGGAGGAGGCAGTTGGGGAAGAAGACAAGTGGGATAGGGGTGGGCTGGGCCAGATGGGTTGTTACCCTCGACGCTAGATAGGGATTTTTATTTTTATTTTTTTCGTTTCTATTTCTTTGCTTCTTTATTTTCTTTTAGCTTTTGTTTTAATTGCCTAAGCAATTTTATAAAATGTGCAATATGTCCCGTAATTAGTAAGACACAAAATCAGAGTGCTTCAAAAAGTTTGGGCCACAATAAAAATAAACATTATTTTATATAATCAACACTTGATTAAAAGGACTGTTTTGGGCTACTGCTTTATTTATTTCTATTATTTAAACATTGCAATAATTTCCCAAGGTGGTTCCAATACAACCTACAGATTTTAGGCACTTTATAAAATTGGTTGCACAATTTTTAGTTCATTTATAATATCCACTTGTTTATTATAATTTCCATGAAAATTTAATAATTCCCATTTTGGCTTTATTGTTTTATTGTTGACTTGGGATTATTCTAAAGGCTAAGTATGACTTGGTCTAATTATTTGCAAGTTAATTAACAATCTCCCAGAATTCTTGGAGCAAGATTTATAATCCACATTTATTTTGAAATTTTATCTCGATGGGAATTGGAATGAGCTATGATCAAAGGTGATCATGGCTTGCCAATCCAAAGTGACTTGGCACTAATCAAAGTGATTACTGTTGCTGACACTAGGGGTGTTACAAATCTCCCCCACTATAAGAATTCTCATCCCGAGAATTAAAAGGTAGGGGTAGGGGTAGAGTTTCGGTTTTGTATTCTAACAATTCTTCTGGTTCTTTTTGCCCTCCTCGAAGGATTTAATCCTTCACGTTGGGGCCTGCACTGCTCTGCATCGGTGCATCTCGATGAGTTTTCATGCTTTCTTTGGGGCTTCTTCGCACTCACGAACTGGTTAGGAGGCAAAGCTTCAGGGGATCGGACCGATACAAGGTTAATCAAACGGGTTTGTCCAAGGCATGGGGTAGAAAGTATCTCCCGAGTTTAAACTCAGGGAAGTACATTGCGAGAATAAAAGAAAGTGTGAGAAGTTTCAAGCGGATAGGCACGCATTCGATGCCGACGACGGATGATGGGAAGGGGGGCCAGATCATCAGGCACAAGCACTGGGTCTGATATTGGACGGAATATCACGAGGCAGACGACAAGAGTCAGGTTTCGGTCCTGTGGAACTATGGGTTATGGGCCCACAAAGAATCTGGTTTTGGTCGGTTATGTCGGCAACAACATCGGTACCAGGGGCAGTGGACAAAGAGAACCATTTTCCCGCGCGTTAATACGAGGCGGACCCATTGGCAAAAGGTTCTCGCCCATCGGTGGTCACCGAAAAGTCATCAACGATACTAACAGGTTGAACGGACAAGTAGTACACCGAAGTGTTTACATAAGCAGAGAATTATCACTACCCAGATAAGTCATATTCCAGAAAGGTTAAACAAACCAATGGAAAGGAAAAATTTGACGATAGTCAAGTATCGGGGGTATATCTTTCCTAAGGGAAAGCAAAGCAAGATATACATTACCAAATTTGTATTGGCAGGGGCTCAAAGGAGCTTGCCGATGATAACACAAATCATCGAGGGGCAAGGGTGGTATTTCACACGATGGATCCAATTAACACTTGGGAGAGGCAAAAATACTGATGATGAACACGCCACTTTATGTCGAGAGGTTTTAAGCGAATGCAATCGAATAGCGACGACATTAATCGAAGGAATGGTATAGCAAAGGTATCTGGTGTTCCTGGTTGACGACAACCCAGAACCCAAGGAGTGGATACAAGAGGCAAAGGTGTTGTTTCATCAAAATACATTAGATGTAGGGCAAAGGCATGATATCCTCTAGGTACCAGGAGGTAATACTCGAAGTTAGAATGGAGGATCATAGGTGCAGCAGAATTTATCCCAAGGGGATAATTATCTTTACGGGAAGCTTTCATGATAAGTTCTACATCGTGTCCATGGGCATGAACTCGAAGATTGAGGGTCAACTCCCACTTCTTCAATGTAATACCTTTCAATTTACTCCTCGATTTCGATGAAGTTGTCGTGTTGGAAATTTTATCTGGCGTACCACCAGTTGAGTATGACCCACAGAAGTTTCAGGGGTTCACAAGGACGGTTGAAGCATAGATACAACCCATCGGGAAAATTGGCGAATCTATACAACAAACAACGGAAGTAAGGGGTACATCTTTAAAAGTAGAGTACCGAGGTCAAAGTAGAGGATATGACTTACCAAAGTCGGTTCGTATCAATGGAAGAACTCGAGGGTTTTTGAATATGCAAGATCAGTCAAATAATAATCCATCGAAGGATCCGGTGGACCGCAAGGAATCTGATATGAGTATCGGTACTCAACCATAAGAAGAAAGATTGCAAAGGCAACAGATGGCAGGAGCATCAGAATAATCCGATGCTTAAGTACAAGGGGATTGTGATTTTCAGATCGGGAGGTGCATGCAATTATCCATACAGACTTATTTGTGGCAGGGGATTGCAAAGGCGATTAACACTTAGGTTCACGGGAATTTATCGGAGAGTAATCTTTGGAATCTTCCGGTGAAGCAAGCGATCATCTTAGGTGAAGGGCTCTCCGGGTAGATGCGGCCACGAGATCCTAATGTCAAAGTTAGCAAAATCTTTAACCCGAAAGGAAGAGAGAGCAGAGTCCCAGAGTAAAGGTACGGAGAAAAAGATCCTAATATCACCCAATTTGCGACGTGGGCCGATAAGCCACACATCAGTTTTAGTCAAATAGTTTTTCCAATGACTAGACTCAACTTCGACCAAGGAGCTGGACGGGGGTGTCCTACAGGCAGTCGGCTCTGATACCAACTTGTGACGCCCCCAAAATCAATCCGTTTACAGTAATCATACACACATGGTACACGGCTGAGATTAGGGTGCCACGGTGAGAATATCACAGCACAACACTAAACACAAATAGGATAAATCTGATAATACAAACCAGGGATCACGAGGATACGAATGCATAAGTTATACAATCCATAATATCTGAGTACAGACATAGTTAGTAAAGTTTTGCCTTAAGAAGGCTAGCACAAATAACATCAGAGATACATATCGAAAAGGCGAGGCCTCCTGCCTGGGATCCACCGAACTACTCCTGGTCGACGGGGAACTCGACGTCGTAGTAGTCTCCTCCGGGTACTCCTTCTCCTGGGCTCCAACGTCGATTGTAGTGGCCGATCAGGAAAAACGAAAAGGGGATAATAAAGCAAGGGTGAGTATCTAGCATACCCGCGAGTCTTACGTCCGCTACTAAGCATTATGCATAGTATCAAATGGAAAGGGGAGGCTATATATAGTGGACTGCAAGGTAGAAATCAGAATAAGGGTAAGAATCTAGGCCTATCGAAGACTAGCGTCTTCCGACGAGTCTTGCAGCATGGGGAGAGAATAACCAATAGTTTATATAAAGTATAAAGTAACAATGCAGCAGAAGTTGCTGCAGCATTGTATAATAGTAAGTTGTAATAATTAACAATGCCTCTGAGATCACCTCCTCGACTTCCCTGCGAGGAAGCAAACCCGGAACCAAACAGTTTAGTAATAATAGTTTGTAGTAGTAGGGTCTGGCTTCAGCATAAAGCGTCATGTTACCATGGTCACGACTATTCGAATAGATTAATCTTCCCTGCAGGGGTGCACTTATGTTACACTACAACGCACAGATCTCCAGGGTGGTGTACACCTTGTTAGGGAATTCCCCACCGATGTTATCCGACACTCCATAGCCATCTTTCAAACTCAACAAAGAGGTCATCCGCCGGTCTAAATCCTAAGTACGCCGGGCCTTGGACCCCAACCCGAACATACTCCTGCACGGTGCGTGACTGGCCGGTGAATCATAAGCAGACCAAATAAGACATCACCGTGTGATCAAATAAGACAACACCACTTCCCGGCAATCATCCTGCGACACTGCTGATGTCTGAAGAGCCCTCGGACGAGACTACGAAGCAGGGGAGCCCATAACTCGTAATTCCCACGTGTAGGAAGCGCGTATAAGCCAAAAGGCTACTCAAATCATCCGCCGAACCATTAGTCATTTTATTAACTTGCGGGACAACCATTATCGTTGCCTCGACTTTACTGACCCGCGGACAACGACAGCAGCCAGGACCACCAGTACATCGGTGCCTGCCCTGTCATCCCACCAAGTCTCTGCGGTTACCAACAAGGTGAACCGACTCCTTACCTTATGTCGCATGTGCTCCTGGAGGAGCTCGACTTTCGTGGTTTGGTAACTCTCGCGACCAACGATCAGGGGCCAAGCACACAGGTACACTGGTCGTACCCTCTTTGTCGTCCCGGCGCAATACCACTCGCGGGCACCGTTGGGTCACCCGACTTCTTACCTTAAGGACAACCGTTTCTCAGGTACCTAGAGCGGCTATACAGAGTCAGAAACGAGTGGAGTACAAGGATTACTCCTTGATAGCTCACACTTGATGGTGACTCGGCAGAGCCGAGCTAGGGGGCCTTAGGCGGTGTCTGCATTGTACCAAACCTATGCAGTTGTAATAAGTTGTATCCGCGTCACTCCCCTGAGCGATCATGTCCCGCTATCTAATCCTAGCTAAGAATGCGGAGGGCTCACTGCTGAACATAATATATATTTATATACGCAACATAGTATAAAGGAAGGTACATCAAGGGGCGACAGAAACAGGCCATGCAATTGAATAGGATTGTAACGTAGCAGCAACAGTATCAATGCCTAGTGCAAGAAAGGTACGGAAAAGATAGGCAATATATGGGGAAGAGAATGGCTATGCTTGCCTGGAAGCTCGCGGTAGGGGTAGGGTCGTCGACGAAATAGTCGTACTCGGCAACGGTGACGTCGGCGGCAGCAACGGGGTATGACGGAGAATAAAGGGGGGAGAAACAATAAATACACAGCAATAACAACAATACAAATGCAAGGCATGGAAAGCGTGGTGTTGGTGGTGTTCTAACGCAGTGTTAAGTATTTTCGACAGAGCGATAATTTATCCGAGGAAGACTCATCAGTACCGGTTGATTACCGGACAGATGACCCGAAGGGGAAAGTTCCATGTCTACGGTGTTAGAGACATCTGACAGACATGTGGATAGTGTATCTGTGTTTGTTGATCCATTCTGAACAACTTTCGTATTCAGAATATTTTCATCCGGAAAGTTTTACCGGCTCCGGGTGATTACCGGACAGTGCAATCGGAGAGGAGAATGTCCCGTGTGCGGTGTGTTAGAGGGGTGTGGTTGGGGTATGGGTACCGTATCCGGACTCGTTGTATTTTGTAACGACCCGATTCACTAAGAATCCAAGTCTCTGTGCATTCTGTGCTAGTCCCTGGATCAATAGCTAGCACACACAGTACATGATGTAATATCAAGAATAAACCACATGTCATAAATATTACATCGAAGGTCCAGTATTACATTAAAGCATACCTGAATAGCTTAAGGCTAGCTTACAAATAAAATACAGCGGAAAAACAATAAAGAGCTTCGTGGCGTGCATCAACTCCACCGGCATAGTTGAGTATAGACATCGTAACCCTACATCGCATCACTTACTCGTCGTATACAATCCTGCAACACCGAAGGTTACAGCCCGACAACGGGTCCATACATCTGATTTGTACGGCAAGTCACACGAAAAAGGATATAACAGACCTATCGCTTCATGCAAGGGTAAGTCAAAAGAAAGGATTATTGTTTTATTTTGCAGAAAGCTGATCTTTCCCAATCTACCTAGTCAAAAATTTAGTTTAACTTACTACTTAAGATCGAACTGGCCACACCAGTTCAAATCCACACCCTTTATTAAATCTTGCCCACTCAAGTTTATTATGGTGATTCATCTGTCAAGATCCTCCAGTAACAGTAATGTCTAGTAGCTCAAGGATGTCCATAACCGGGGACACAGCTAATCATGATTAGTTTTTACTCTGCAGAGGTTAGTACACTTTCCTCGCTGGACTCAACCCGAAGATTGAGACGAAGTCTTTCAGAAGAGGTCACCTACACCCAACGGCAAGCCGGTACCACCTATCACATCTACATTTGCTAGCTTTGCACGGGAGAGGCTTCCTACATCGTACTCAACTAAGCTAGAGCCCATAAGGCCAGTGGCTGTACATGGAAGCTCCTAGTCACCAAGTATGTATGATCTTTTTGAGCCTGGACGGCGCCCACTTACGTTGAGAGGGTAGATACCATGACGTTCTGTCGACCACCAAAACCAAACATTAGTGGTACAACCTGGTCTCGCCTTAGATAAGGCACGAGCCCCCAGGAAGCACTCCCTGCTCGTCCAGAGGTGTATTCTAATTAAAGGTTTGCTAGTCAAGTCATTAAATCCTCACATAGCTCAATGTAATCTCAAACCAATCCACGTCTACAAGCAGAGCAAATATATAGCAAGCACGTGCTAGGATGTCTAAGCAAACAGGATAAGATCATATGGCTACCCTACCAGGTTTGCAGCAATAATAATATAGAACTTCCTACACATGCATAGGGTGATATTTGCTACATGCATAAGTAAAAATATAGGTTGTGAAATGGTCAAAGTATGACTTGCCTTATACATTCGATGAAGTTCTTCGCTCTCACGATCCAGATAACTCTACTCGTCACACTCCGAGCAATCTATCGTAAAGGAAATATACCACATAAGCAATCACGCATAAAGGAACCAAGAGATTAACAAATCAAACAAAAAGGTTTTAGTCAACAAAAAATAGCTAGGCTCGATAAGGTACAAGTGTCGATGTGCTCGAAGGTGATAGGTGGAAGGTAGACTCGAGAGAGTCAACGGATAAAGAATTGTCGACACAAGATTATGTCCAAGGCATTATGAAATCAAGGTAAAATTCATAGCAATATGAATGGTGTGTGGGTATTTCCGATAGGATGTTTCAAATGATCCGATATGCAAAAGGAATCACATGAAAAGGAATACTACAACACGGGTTATAGCAGGTTGAAGTTTGAATTAAATTTTAATTCAAACGGATCAAAAACATTTGAATGTCGTGTATACATAATATGGAAAGCAATTATATGATACGAGTGTTCCAAGGAAAAAGGAATCAACTATATTGGATCAACGGTATAAAAAACATGACCTTCAAAATATTAAATTTGAATATGAGGACAAACAAATTTACATTGTGCAAAAGTGTGCAAAATAAAATTTTCAATAGTCTACAAGTCAATACAAACGTGTAGAAAAACAATCACCTAATTCTGAAATATGATTTAAAAGCTATAGCAAAAATAAAATCGTGCAACAATCTGTTAAAACTGGGCTGGTTATTGTGGTCCCAAATCCCTTCGCTAGTGGTGATGTATGGGTTAGATAATAAACAGAGGATGAACCAGTTACAGGGCGTGTACAAGGTACAAAACGTGACTACCATAGACGTCGAGCGAGGCTGATCCGATGTGCCTCCGGCGAAGAAAAGATGTCTAACTCATACATCTATCTCTGGGTAACGCACCTGTGCTGTCGGAAGCGATGGCCGGGTTTTAGTTCGACCGCGGCAGTGGCGTGAACCCAGCGCTCCCGGTGAACGCCGGGCGCTCTCCGATGACGACGACTCCTTCCGCGGAGTGCACAAACTTGCGACCTAGGCCAAAAAACCTTGTCAATCGAGTGGGATACTGAGCGAAGGTTCAAGAGGACATAACAAGAACGACTGGGGTGCATCGATAGCGACGCAAACGACTAGCAAAGGCGACGGTCCGGGGAGCTCCGCAGCGAGATCTAAACCCCGGCGGCGGCGATTTTCTTGGAGTAAAAAGAAAGAAAAGGGTTTGGATGGGAGAGGTATAGGCTTATAAGAACCATGGACATGGCAAAGATCTCATAGATCGATTGTTTGGATCGGTTTTGATTTGGATGTAATGTGTTCCCGTAGGACACAACGTACATGCAGGCAAAGCGGAAAAAAAAGAAGATAAGGCGCTGGGGGTGGCTCGATTGGCCGGCCTGCTGGCTGCTGTGCGCGCTCGCAAGCGAGGAGGGGAAGTTGGGCTGTGGTGCTCGCTTGCTGCAGATTTTGTTTTTCTATTCTATCTCTATAAGAAATAAATTACGCAAAAAACAATATATATAACAGAAGTTCCTAAAATAACCAATACATGCAATGCATTATTGCTAATAATATCTAGCACATAAAAATTATCCACAACTCAAAATAAAATAAATTCAAACCATATTTTTACAACATTATTTTGGGCCTTATAAATATCCCCTAAAATTAATTTAGGGTGACCAATAATGCCCAAAATATTTTTAAACTCCAAAAAAAATACAAATAATATCTAAAACATTTTCAAACTCTATTAATATATTGAAGGAGTCATATTACCTTCTCTCTTTTTTTGTATTTTTTTTTATAAACAATAAATTCCATTAGGCCAAAATGAATATTAGGGAAAGTCCTTTTATTCCCTCTCATTTTAATATCCAGTTAAACTCCAAAAGTTGTAAGTCTTAGTGAAAATCAAATATATCAAGCAAACCAAACATTATTATAATTTATTTCATAACATTCCAAAATTTAGAAAATTTTGGGATGTTACAGACTACCACCCTTAAAATGAATCTCGCCCTCGAGATTCGAAAAGGTTAGGGTTTGGGTCTTCATGACAGTTCACCGATCCGCTGATGGTCTAGGGTGCTACCACCCTTAAAATGAATGCGACACGGTCTTCAAAATCTTTAACCCGTTGATGACATCCTTCGTACATTCCTCATACTCCTTTGAGATCTTGAATCCTTAGCGAAAGAGGATTCTTCCATATACAGAACTTTCCTGGCTGACAAGTCAGACGCCAATACTGAGCAACTATCGATTCCCTCATGGTGGTCATCAAGAATACTTCTACGGGATACCTGCAGGAAATGGTCTTGGCCTATACTCACCATATAACTTACTATTATTAACGATAATCTTATATAGGGGTCAATATCGTACAATTTTATGGTTCAGGCTTAACATCGTCGTCTCTCTGCTATAGGTAAGTCACTCAAGATTTACTATCCCGCAAAGCAAGAGCGAATAATAAGAGTAGTCGGCATGGTGATCAATCCATTCCGCACCCAAATCATTACCTTGTATATGGTTTAGCGAATCTCGCAGTCTAACACTCGGTCATCCTGATAAGCATTGCAGAAGTCCTTCTTGTTCATGAACTGGGTTCAGATAATTCCATGCTTCTCCAAGCCAAACAAAACATCTATCGTTTCCTAACAACACTCAAGTTTACGTAGACTACTTTAAACGTGTACTAGTGAACTATCACTTCCTTCGGGGTTCTTCCTTCAGCAAGATAGTGCTTGCTTGTTGTAAGATCCTGGCACATGGGGTTAATCTTGAACTCATCATTAGGTTGCATCCATCTTTCTTCCAGCCTTGACATTAGCAGCCATTGTAGTAGCTTCTTCGGTGTAGGATGAGGATGAGGGGGAATAGAATGTAGAGAGAGAGATAGAGAGAGATACCCATACAAACATCACCCAAGTTTTGAAAATAAGTTTTGATGTGTAGCTGTCAGTAAAATAAGAAATGACAGCTCACAGAACGACCTAACGGTAGAAACTAGAATCTTCCCGGTCTTCAAGTCTTCAGGTCTTCAATGACCGTAGTTTCAGTTTTGCATTGACGAGGCAATCTTCATATACTCTTGTCAGTTGTCGAGTTATTCTCCTTTTTGATGTGTCTTCTTCGGTCTTGAAGCATACTAAATAGATGAGGGGTCTAATGTAACGTAACTTATCCTACTCACGTAAAAGTAATGCAAGGAACAACACACAGCATCAATCAAAAACCTATCAAGGTCAAAGGGCACAAGACAAAACTTAACAAAACAAATCATGACATAAAACATCTAGTCCAACCTTAGCAAAACACACATCGATCCACCTCTCCAACTAACATTAAAAGGTACCATCATACACTTAGTGCACGATTAAGAATGTCTATCCTCCAATTTCCAAACATAAGCCTCATTATGGCGACATCTTCTTCTTTCTCTTCAGCCCTAGACACATCTTGCTGTAGTGTCCCATGTTCCTGCACCGATAACACTGAATTTCGCTAAGATTCTTCTTTTTCTTCTTCACAGGTGCTTCCTTGAACTCCTGGATAATATTCTTCATCCATTCCTTTTGTTGTTGAATCACTTGTTCTGTCATGGTGTAAAGGTGACACTGAACGGGGTAATGATCAGTTCCTTCACACACAAGACATGTGACTTGAGAAGTGGGACATTCTTCAACCGAGTGGATTTCCTCACAATAGGGACATCCATCTTGGTGACCTTCATAGGAGTGTCCTTCTTCACCGCAAATTGTGCAGGCACGGATCCTCTTAAGGGTAACCGTCCTTTGCATCGGGGTGACGAGGCGGGATCCCAACAAAATCTTTGTAAACTTCTTCCAAGAAATCTTCTTCTTTGATTCGTTAATTGCCTGATGAATTCTCCACCAAGTAGCAGCCTCTCCTACAAAATTTTTGACCGCATAGTGGACCATGTGCTCACTTCCAAACTTGTTAAGATCCATGTTCTCCTCCATATTATGAATCCATTTCTCCACCTTCGGTCTTGTCATCACCTCAGAGAAGGTGAGTCCTACTTCATACTCCATCTAGTGAGCCCAAACGACAAGGTTAGGGGCAACTAGGATACAGACAGGAAAACAAACCTCAAGGTAGCACCAAGCATAAGCACACAAACAAGAATAAGGCAAAACACCTACACGCAAACAACAAGACATAACAACAATCACTCAAGTCGCAAAAATCAAACCACACATTCAACTCCTAGAGTAAGGTCATATGTGCAAGACATATGATCTCATGTCGGGACCCGGGGTTAGCGTATGCAAGCCTCGCTACAACACAATCATATGGAGAGCCGAGAACCGTACCCACTTGTCTAAGCAGACAAGGCCAAGCACATAACGTTCTCGGAAAGCATCGAACGTGAGGGGCATCCCATCCAGGCCGGATGATCAACTGAAATGGGTCCTCATCGTCCGCACACAAGTCTAAATGATATGGGTGGTGAACTCCCATACTCATAGACAAGTCGCCTCAACCATACTATCGATTTTATTATAACCCTTACATAGACTTACTCCAGCCCGATCACTTAGTCGGGGTCTAGGGCGGGCTCGATCATACATCAAAGTGTGCACGTGACGGAGTCACGAACAATCGCATCGCGATGACCCAAGCTGCGCACATCTAAGGGCCACTTGGTGTATAAAAGACCGCCAGCCAGATCACAACTAAGGTCTCGAAAACCCATACTAAGACATGCAGGTTATAATCATACACGCAGCACACATGTCCAGTATGAACAGCAGGTATCATTGCAATTCTCTACAAAAGTATACAACTTTATTGATAACTCTTACAGAGTGCACACAGAGATCACAAGTCTGTGATCCAACATTACATCAAACATGCGGAACCAAAGTAGGTCTGAGTACAGACAAGTTTAACAAATGGCTTAGAGAAGCCTTATATATAAACAAGCCCTTCCACGAGGGAACAGTCGTCTGACTGGGACTACACTAGCTTGGTCTTGGTCTGAGTCTTCATTCTTCGAGCTTCAGGTAGAAGCCACCATCGGGGTCGGTGGGTTCATCTAAAACATAGAATAAGCAAACATGAGTACAAAGTCGTACTCAGCAAGACTTACGTAGGAACTATACTACTCATGCACATGTATCAAGGAAAAAGGAGGTGGGGTTTCACTTGCAGAAGTGCCAGCTTTGACTTGGCTAGTCCTGAACTACGAGTACCAGACTTGAGGTAAGAAGCGTACACGAGTCCACTACATCTCCAACCAATACACCACTATGGTTACTTCCTCGACTTCCCCACGAGGAGCACACCATAGCACTCACGCTTATCTTGCGAGTTTTAGAAGTATCCAGTTCAAGTTGTCTAATAATCGAGAACAGCTCTCCAAGTAGTCCCTTACCACGGACGCGGCTATTCGAATAGTTTATTAACCCTGCAGGGGTGTACTGCTACACACATGAAACGATCAGTTACCGCCGGGATCTCGTCACCCTTCAAGCGGGTGTCGGCGAGGATAATTTCCACAACTTTTACCTCACAGCCAACCCAAATTCAAAGGAGACGCCTATCTGGACTGGAATCCACATCGTGAACCCGGCCGGTTTACCGATGTGGTCCCAAAAGATGTGTGCAGGGTCCCAAGCCGGTCTGAATAGCCGTTCTTCCACTTCGCAGACCGTGCCACAGACCTACCAGAACTCCAAACTAATGCGACTCATTGAACTAAGAAGGGGTGAGTTAGTAGGTTGAGCGGGGGTCCATGTGCCCAACATGTGGTAGTACTCTTCGTCTTGGATCACCACACAAGAACTCGGGCTTAAGGCGGTGTTCAACGAGACAACCCACTGTGTACTCCTACACAACCTCTCATCGTTCACCTTGTATTAGGGTAGATTCACCAACACAGTTTCACTTTCATCAACACCATGTTCACTATCATCCCGACTCACATCAAAAACATCCTCATTGTAAACTCTAAGCATGCAATAAGCAGTAACAGTTGCAAGGGCCACATGATATCAGTCAACTCCTATGTCAGCTAGGATTATGGTTTGCTTACTACTGTGACAAGATGATAGGTCATGCATCGGATATGGGTTCAACTATGGGGTAGAATCGATACAAGGTGATCTCCTAAACATGCATAAGCGAGACTGAGAGGGAATTGGGATTTTATAGACATGATCAATGGGGGGTTGCTTGCCTTGCTGACGAGGTTCAGTCACGGGGTCTTCAACGAAGGGGGTGATCTCGGGTTCCAGCTCCACTTCTATCAGCAACATGACAATCATAGAATCAACATAATGTAGAATGCACAATCACATGGATAAGATTGTAATTGTGATGGTTATGGTTGCATTGTGTGGACAATTCTGTTTAAAAGGAGTATATTGCAATTGAAATGCAAATTCAAACTCCATTTGATTTATTGATGAATTTCAAATGCATTTGAATGCATTAAAGTTCATTTGAAAAGGTTGAACATGAAGTGATGTTGTAAAGGTGAGGTAAAGCCTCTGATGTGTGGATGAATCCATCTAAAATAAATGTGTTGCAAAGTCATTTGCAAATTCACTCCAAATTTGAATTTGAAAAGAATCCATATGCATGCTTTCTACTGTTCACCCATTTTAAAATGGTCAAACATAGAAACAAGTTGCATATTCATAATCCTTGAATTTTTTTGATAATTTTAGACATATTATTTGTCCAATTTGGAGTTAAAATGAATTTTCTATGATTTATTGAAGTTTAAAGTCTTTTCTGCCTTTTTCTGAAATAATTAAATTGATTTAACCAATTATGGCATCATGCTGACGCAGGGATGACGTGGGGGGGCTGCTGACAGGTGGGGCCTCTCTGACAGTGTCTCTGTTAATTAAACCGTTTTGAATTTAATTAAACAGAGATTAACAGGGCAGGGGGCCCACAGGTCAGTGGCTTAAGGGGTGGATTAGGGGGTGGTTAAGGGCTAAACGGACGGCGGCTAGCCGTCGGCGTCCTGTGCGCGGCGGCGCTTTGCCGAACAGTGCTACGGGGTACGGAGACCAAGGGGGAGGCACCACTACGTAGCTTGTGCTCCCGCGCGTCCAGTAGACCCATTGGGGTGTCACCGGCATGCTCCAGAACTCGAAGGCGACAGCAATGGCGGCGGCTGGGCTCGGCCAACGACGAAAACACGAGGGAGAGCACGAGGGAAGCCATGAGAGGGGGAAATCGAGGCAGGAGGCTCACCCACACGCGACGGTGAGCTCGACGGGGTCGGGGAGGAGCTGGAGGAGGCGGAATTTGTTGCCGGAGTCGCGGCGGCCAGCGGTGAAGAAGAAGAAGCCCACATCGTCTGCGTTGCTCCTAGGCTTCGATTGGCTTGGGGATTCGGAGGAGAGCTCGGTGGCGCGTCGAGTAGACAAGCTGGGGCTCGCCGGTGTGCTCAGTGGCCACGCCGGAGCAGCGTCGCAGCCGGCTAGGGTTTCGGGTCGTCGTGATTTTCCGCCGGGGAGGAGAAACAGAGGGAAAGGATGGAGGGGGAAGTGAGCTGGGCTTTTCCTGGACACGCGTGGCGGCGAGAAGGAGCACGGGAGGGCTGGGGAGAAGCCACGGCGACAGCTGCGGCATGCCAGGCACGCAGCTGTGTGCTCGTGCCCGGAGGAAGACGACAGGAAGCCCAGCTGGGCTGGGCCGGCTGGGCCTTCGCCTGGGGCGACAGGTAAGTGGTTCTGCTCTTTTTCTTTTTCTTTTTTTCTGCAGTATGTTTGACCTAGCTAATAAAATAGCTAGGAATTTTATTAAATGCCAATATTTTTTATATGGCCTCATTAAATATAGAGCTAGCCACTTATAAAATTTGAGCACTTTTAAAAATTCAAATTATTTGAACTTTAATTCAAATAGGGTTTCAAATTTAAATCCATGCTGCTGTTTGAATATTTGAAAAATCCATGAGCATGGGGTTGGTCCCACATCACTTGATATGTGATCCCACTCATTTATGGGACTTTTAAAAAATGCAAAAGGAATTTTTGGAGCAACTTTTTGAATTAAATTCATCTGGGGGTGTTCTCTCTCCCATTTTGATTTCTTTTGAAATTTTTATCATGATGCAAAGTGACTTGCTAACTTAGCACATACCTAACTTGGGGTTGTGACATCTCATCAACTACACGCAAATCGTTTATCTAACTTCACCTAAAAGTGGTGGTCTGAACTTAAACTTCATCCTTCTTAGCTAAACTGATCTTGAAGATCCTTTCGTAGTATGAAAACTCATTAAACCCCATAGGATACTCCTTCTAGTTCTTGTAATCGTAACTTCAATTGATCCACGATGTTGATGATCTACTTCTCAAAAATCATATCTTCAGGGGCATAAGCAACAAGACAAGGAGTTTAGAAGATGAATAATAGATGAGAGATACTAGTGGGGAGAGTAAGTAACCAAAGAGTGATAAAATAAATTTGTTCCTATGGCTTTTCCTATCCATTTTCTAGGGTCACGACCTATAGTCAACATGGGCTCTGATACCATCTGTAACGACCCGATTCACTAAGAATCCAAGTCTGTGCATTTTGTGCTAGTCCCTGAATCAATAGCTAGCACACATAGTACATGATGTAATATCAAGAATAAACCACATATCATAAATATTACATCGAAGATCCAGTATTACATTAAAGCATACCTGCATAGCTCAAGGCTAGCTTACAAATAAAATACAACAGAAAAACAATAAAGAGCTTTGTGACGTCCATCAACTCCACCGGCATAGTTGAGTATAGACATCATAACCCTACATAGCATCACTTACTCGTCGTATACAATCCTGCAACACCGAAGGTTACAGCCCGACAACGGGTCAGTACATCTGATTTGTACGGCAAGTCACACGAAAAAGGATATAACAGACCTATCGCTACATGCAAGGGTAAGTCAAAAGAAAGGCTTATGGTTTTATTTTGCAGAAAGCTGATTTTTCCCAATCTACCTAGTCAAAAATTTAGTTTAACTTACTACTTAAGATCGAACTGGCCACACCAGTTCAAATCCACACCCTTTATTAAATCTTGCCCACTCAAGTTTATTATGGTGATTCATCTGTCAAGATCCTCTCGTAACAGTAATGTCTAGTAGCTCAAGGATGTCCATAACCGGGGACACGGCTAATCATGATTAGTTTTTACTCTGCAGAGGTTAGTACACTTTCCCCGCTAGACTCAACCCGAAGATTGAGACGAAGTCTTTCAGAAGAGGTCACCTACACCCAACGGCAAACCGGTACCACCTATCACATCTACATCTGCTAGCTTTGCACGGGAGAGGCTTCCTACATCGTACTCAACTAAGCCAGAGCCCATATGGCCAGCGGTTGTACTATTGGGGAACGGGGCAGAAAAAAATATTTTTTTATAACCTACGCATCCCGAACCCAAGACCTATGCTAGCGATGCAAGTAACGGAGGGAATTGGTCACATACGAGTATGTAGTCCATTAAGCGGGAAATGTTCCCGCGTGAACGTGGTTGATGTAGACGTACCGGCAATCCCCGATGCCGCGCAGATCCATGATGACTCCTGAGGCCACCCGGCCCTTGAAGACCGATGACGGGATTACTTCCCCGTCGGAACGTTGTCGGTGAAGACGTCACGACACGGCCTCAATGATGAAGGAGCACCACAAGTGTAGCGCCTCGCGGGATTACACGCATACGGTGTACCCGACGTTCCCACCGGGCTCCGAACCAGAAGAGCAGCGGAAAGAAGATGGATTCAGATCCCGATTCCAGCAGCACGACGGCGTGCGTATGGTGGAGAAACCCCAACCAAGTGTAGACTCCAAACAAGGGGAGTCCACTCAAGGATGGAGAAAGAGAGAGAAGAGAGATCTGAGAAACTTGTCTCAAATCAAATTGTGTGTACAAAAAAGGCACCCCCACCCCTCCTTATATAGGCCAAGGAGGGGTGCCACCCTCCCTCCCCTTCCCATGTGGGACTAAACCCTAGGGAGGGGGGGTTTGGTGCGGCTAGGGGAGGTGGGCTCCCTCCCTTGGCGCCTTGGCCCAAGGGGGAGCTCCCTCCTTCCCCTAATGGGCCTCTTTAGGCCCATAAGCCTTTTAATTCATTTTTAATTATATATAATCATATTTTAATATTTAATTCTGTTAATTAAATAATAAAACATATTTAAACATTATTAAACATTATTTTGAACCTTTAAAAATATCCAGAACAACTTCCAACACCTCCTGGAACAATTCCGGTGTTCTCTCTTATTTCACCGATGATCCCGAATCAATCCTTATTGCGTCGAATACCCTTAAGCATGACACCCTACGGTTCGGGAAACAATAGACATGATCAGACACTCTCTGACCAATGACCATCATGTGGGATCTGGTTACAATCCTTGATGAGCCCCTGCACTTCCATCGAATTAACTTCATCGTTTGAATCGTTAACGTTGAGTCCTGATCCCTTTGTCATACGGTACTTTGTTTGTCCGAGGTTTGATCGTCGGTATCCAATATACCTAGTTCATTCTCGTTACCGACAAACATGTTTGCTCATTCCCATGATATTACAACCCCGTGACCTAGTCACATGATTGCGCAATCTTTATGATGTAATATCATCGAGTGGGCCCAGAGTACCTATCCGTCACTCGGATGGACAAATCCTGTTTTGATCTATTTGCATACTCATCAACATATCTACTTCGGAATACCCAAGATACACCTCTATGGTTACCATGTTTCAGTGTAACGGTTAATGCACTCAAAGCATCCTAGTAGATAGCAATTATGTATGATCATCACGGTCTTAAGGATCGGGTCACTACGTTTATAGTTATCGCAATGTTGAACTATGTGACTGGATCACATTGCAACACTTCTGGTGGGTGGGTGTGTGTCCATCATGTCATTCTCCCAATGACATGACCCCATTGCCAATAGACGGTTCACATCTCATGATCAGGAAACCTTGATCATCAATTGCCCAATGGACTAGTTTACTAGAGTTAACTAGGGACCTGGTTGTTTGTATACCACACGTGTATTAATGTTTCCGCTTAATACAGTTATAGCACAGTATAAAACTTATTATGAACTAATGGAATACGCCAATAAACATATTTTATTTGCCTCTAGGGAACATTCCCAACAGTCTCCCACTTACACTAGAGTACAAATAATTTATTTGCATTTTTCTATGGATCGTAACTCCATATCATGTATATGGTTATAGATCATGCTTGCTTGTGGAAAAGGTTGTATCAACGGTCTGGGTACCATTCAGATCCGTATGTCTTTTGCAAATCATTAATGTCACCTAGTTTGACATTACTTCATTATCCATTATAATGATGAGGTATATATATATATTCAGCGGTAGAGTGAGACTTCGTTTCTTTGTGTTTTAGCAATGACATCCGGTGGGTCACGTGGACTTTCCCATAGTCATGCACACTGAAACTCACTCAGTTAGAAGTCGAACTTCTTAAGCCAGAATATAACTCTTGCCACTTCTAAAGTAGCCATATCATTGTAGATTTAATCCTTCGTGCATTGTATGAAACTTTGATGTCTAACCATGTTTCTTTCAACTTAGGCATTTATTAGTATGATATCTCAATTTTCCAGGTTAGTGTCAGAACTTGAACCAGCATAACATTTATGGTCAAGTCCACTATCCTTTACAAATTAGAGATGTATCCTCAGTTCTCCCCAGATACTGAAGGATAAACTTAACTCTTTGTTCAATGATTTACTCATAAATCATATCACAACATGTTCTTCTTACTAAGAACTTGGGTCACATTACGTCGAGTACAAAACTTTGGTTTTTATATGAAAGAACCTATGACAGAGGCATAGAGGATGTAGCACATCCATTTCTTTCATTTAACCATCATTTAACCATTGTTCTTGTACTGAGATTAACTCGATACTTCTCTTGGATATACAAGTACGAACTACCTTCTTGACTTGTCCCATTCTGAACTTCTTCAGAATCTTATCCAGGAAAATATTCCGACTCAATGATATTAAACGCATTAATCTATCTTAATAGATTTTTAATGCTTAACTTCATTCATGAAAGATTTTCAATAATCATTAATACCAACTACATCATTCACCATATGTTATATATGAGAATGTTGTCACGCTCCCACTAAAATATGTCAGCCACAAATAAGACTAGGATAACATCCACATAGCCCCCACTCAAATATGTCACCCACATATTAAGTTCAGGATAATACTCCCATAGCTCCCACTAAAAATATGTCGTCCACATATTAGGTTTAGGATACTATTCAGCTCCCACTCAGTTTCGTGCAAATGCATGTTTCCTCGATATTTTGTCTAAGTCCAAAATCTTTTGATCATCCATCAAATTGAGAATTTCGGTTACGAGACACTAGCATCCATATGTTTTCCAAAACCTTCTCGTTGTACCAATTACAACCCTTCTTCAAATGCAGGATTTGAGGAAATCACGATATTGATAACAATTTGGATCAATCGTATAATCATATTGACTCAAGCATCGCTACTATTGTAGTCAACCTTTTGAATTTGTCAGAAACATCCTTCATGACATATCGATCTTGATGTCTTCCTTTAATGTTCACATTTATTCCTTATAACCTTGAAGTTATTGAGAATATCAAGGAACCTCTTTACTCGATAAGATTCATGTAATCTTAAATGTAACTCAATATAGGATTCCATGACTCATAGTCATTTCTCGTACTTAGGTCCACCATCGCTTCTTCATAGTTCGTAGGTATGTCTTGTTCCATTAACTTGACAAGTGAATCATGAATATTACTTTGCACAAGGGCAAATATGTATTCTTGAATCCTACTTTGTTCAGTAAAAGTTTCAACCAAAACAACATGATCATTATTATCATTTTCTCCTCTAATTGTAGAGCTTTGGTTTCGGAACACATTCCGTTGCGCTACTCTGACATCTGGAGGCAAGGTCAATTACCTTGTTTGAACTTTCACTTTCTTCCATTAACACATTCATCAAGAACACTTCTTGAAAAACACCAAACTTAGCAACACAAGTTTTGCTCTTTGGTCCTAGTTGCGGAAGATGCATCCATAGTTGACTAAGGATACACTACAAAGATAATTTACCACATAAATTATTTTCCTAGAAACCATGACACACCATAAATTACATAGTGTTGGTTTCCACGAACTCAGATGGTTCCCTATACTTAAGTGAGTGTTTGCTTATTAAATTAATAACTCTAAACAATAATAACGTAACTCGGTAAGAGATAACTTATACTATACACTTTCCAATAGAGTATGATTATAATGTTCAGGCATATCAACAATATTGAAGTGTTCCAAGCATTGTAATTTGTGGAACAACTTTCACACAAGTCCGTATGCCGAAGGCTAACTCAAAACATTTGTCTCTTTGATCAAATCGTAGAGACTTGGTTTTCTCATTAATTTAGTACCCGTCTTCATTCTGAAATCCCTTTGATCACATCAAACTATCCCAGACTCATGTTTCATTAGTGAATACACATATTCATCTAAGTCCACATCTGAAGTTTACGAAATAATGAAATTCATTACATGCTGAAATATTATACATCACTATGTATGATATGCAACAGTCATCGCAAACTCTGTTTTACCAGAATGCGAGGTTTCAGTCATCTCACCTAAAGAGGCATGGTTTGCATGTGTCAAGAGATCAAGTATCTCAAGACTTCATCAAACCAATCATGACTTAAACGGAAGTGTCATTACTAAGTTTGGATAATTCTTGGCATTACAATATTTCTTATAAATGATCAAACTACTACCATCAATATAAGAATAACTCATTCATAACAGTAATGTGACCATAAAATATATCATTCATAAAAGGAGAACAACTGACTTGTTTCTCACTAATATGAATAATTGTCATCGCGAGATGCAAGACACACTAATAAGGTTCACACTCCAAGGATCATAAATTTAATCATATACTAATAAAATGATAGATATAGAGGGAGAGTGTTGTCGACCATCAACTATCTTGATTACCGTCAGCACACATTGTCACCTCATCCCTTCCCAGCCACTCTTTAAGCAGTGAGTTCAAGCATCGAATAATTAATCAACCACACTCAGTGTTTTGTGGGGAAAGACATTTATAACCCGTGTATCAAATATACTTTCTCCGTCAATGACTATTCCTGCATTGGTTCTAACTTTAAAGTTCAAAACTTTAACCATGACATCATGACAGGTGAACGATTCTCCTTCATGACATAGTCTAGACGCGGTCTTTGTTGCTGGGAGGAAGTGAATGCAACTCCCCAGTTATCGCAAAGTAACCAGCCATTCTGTAGTCCAAGTTGTACACAAGGTGTTCATGTATCTTATACATTTTCCAAGTGACTTTCTCAGCAGGTTGTTCCTTCCACCATGGTTGAAAGAAACCCCGTCCATATACTCATATTCCATTACTCTGATTTGTGACTAAGTTCTTTTAAGATCACCTAGCACGTCATACGTGTTGGTGTCTTAATCATGCATTCACAATTCAGATTCCATAGAATGAAGTATGGTGTATCGGACAGTCATTGAATAAGAGACGATGAATACGATACGCATCATCATCTTCCTCAATTACGGAGTTATCCGGTGTATCTCCTAGCAGTTCTCGTATTATGTTTTAACAAGTCATTAGTAATGATTATGTCTCTAACGGTGTTGGTACACATCAATGAAGTAAGACCCATTTTCCTTAAGTTCTACATCACACTAAAGAGCCGTGGTTATAAACATTGGTTATGACATTATCTACAATGATATTTCTAAGACATGAAGATTAAGTTCATAATAGGAGTTCATGTTTTAAACAATCTAGAACTCCCACTCAGACAAACATCCCTCATAGTTTATTCTAAGTGAGTACACAATCCTTGAGAGCTATACCTCCCCCGTGTGACACGACCATCATTATATTCTCAAGGTAAGAAATCATGCCAATCACATCATCCATGTGACTCATGCTCGATCTTTCGATCACTGTGTCCCGAGGCCATATCTGCATATGCCAGGCTCGCCACAATAACCTTAGTGATTATATGTCGCTGATACGTCCAAAACGTATCTATAATTTCTGCTTGCTCCATGCATGTTTTGTGTGATATTGCTATGATCTAGATACACTTTCATACACTTTTGATCATATTTGGACTAACCTATTAACTCAGTGCACCCCAGTGCCAGTTCCTTTTTTCTGCTGTTTTTCTATTTCAGTTTTCCCCCATACAAAAAGTGCTAGAAAAAATCAGGAAAATTCAGATAAAAAATCAGCGTGACGGAAGCTTCGAGAAGAGCCCGGGAGGGGCCAGAGGGGACCCAGGGTGGCCCAGGCGGCCACCCGGCGCGGCCCCACCCCTGGCCGCGCCAGGGGGGGCGCCTGGGGCCCCTGGCCCACCTCTGGCTGCCCCCTTTCGCCTATTTATCCCCCATCACGGGAAAACCCCAGAGGCAGAACCCTATTCCGCGAACTCGCCTCTGTTCCGCCGCCGCCGCGCTTCCGAAGATCGGGAGCACCAGAAGACCTCTTCCCGGCACCCTGCCCGAGGGAGGATTGACCTCCGGGAGCCTCCTCTCCACCATGGATGCTCCCCGGATGTCTCGTGAGTAGTTTTCCTTGGACCATGGGTCCGTGATCAGTAGCTATGTGATGTTCTCCTCCCCTCTTTGATCTTCATTGGTTAGACCTCGTGAGCTGCCCAACATGATCGAGGCACCTTTGTAATATTTCTGCTATTGCTATGTTGAGTTTGATAGGATCTGATGGATTATGAGATTATGTTCAGATTGTGATAGAGTAATATATTTGGTTTTTATCTCTTATATTTTTGTTCCTAAGTAATTCTTGCATGTTCCCCGTTGATGTTTATTTCTTTGGCCAAGTAGTAGGTAGTGACTCCAAGAGGGAGCGTTGTGCTAGATTGTGGGTTCATGCCCCCCCCCCCGATGACACGCTTGAGTGACAGAAACATGAGTCTAGGTGATGTGTTGTTGCCACAAGGGGGAAAACAACGGTGCTTGTAACCGCAGTTACAAGGATTGTTTACTTTACGCAGAGTTCTTTTTAATGCAGTTGTCTGTTGCTTTGGGTTTACACTTTGGGTGGGGCTCTCAACTTAATACCAGCGAGATGTTCTGGATAGATATCTCAAGGTGGATGATTAGTAGTAGATGCAGTTGGATTTCAGTCTACTTACCTTGGCCTACTGCCTGTGCTTTTGAACCTCTTCCTTTCTTTTGTAGCATAGTTAGCATTGCGGTGCGTTCATAATCCTGTCAATTGCCTTTCTGTAATTTGTTTACCTCGCATAGCAATTTTATCGTCTTTTGGGAGAGAGACATCACTAGTGAACATCACGTATCCCGGTCCATATCCTTATCATTGTTTCCACGCTATATTTACTTTTCTGCATTTACTTTCAAGTTGCTATTATTATCCCTTGCGTTTTATCCTTTGTAAACAACAAGACCGGAGAGATTGACAACCTCTCTGAACTTCGTTGGGAACAAAGTTATCTGTGTCTGTGTGCAGGTCCGCGTCAATTGCGCCGCTGACACCTACTTATCCTCTCTAGAGTCCTACTGGAGAAAAACCTTGGTATCTTTACCGAGGGAAATTTGCTGTTGTGTGGCATCAGGCCTTCCACTTGGGGCTCACCAACGAAGGGCGAGAAGACTACACCCGTCGACCCTCGCGCCATCAAGCAAATTTCTGGCGCCGTTGCCGGGGAGTCCAAGTGCTAAGATAGGGGAGTTGCACACTACCCTTTACCTTTGTTTTTTTAGTCTTGTTAGTTTATCTTTCAGTTTTTATCTTTGTGTCTTTTATCAAAAACTACAAAAAAATCTGCCACACTTGCTGCTACTATGGGTTCCACTGAAAACACCAAGTTGCGTGACTTCACTAGTCACAACAACCAAGACTTTATCTGCACTCCCATTGCCACACCTGCCACTTCAGCTACCTCTTATGAAATTAAACCTGCTTTGCTAAACCTTGTTATGAGAGATCAATTCTCTGGTGCTGGAGATGATGCTGCTTTACACTTGAATAATTTTGTTGAATTATGTGATATGCAAAAGTATAAAGAAGTAGAAGGTGATGTTATTAAGCTCAAGCTCTTTCCCTTCTCTTTAAGGGGAGATGCTAAAATCTGGTTTCAATCTTTGCCTAGAAATAGCATAGATTCTTGGGATAAGTGCAAAGATGCTTTTATAGGGAAGTACTACCCTCCTGCTAAGATTATCCAATTGAGGAGTAATATTATGAATTTTAAGCAATTGGATAATGAACACGTTGCCCAAGCTTGGGAACGGATGAAATCTCTTGTTAAGAAATTCCCTACACATGGTTTGACTACCTGGATGGTTATCCAGACTTTTTATGCAGGCTTGAACTTTACCTCGCGGAACCTGTTAGATTCGGCCGCGGGAGGAAACTTTATGTCAACTACACTTGGTGCTGCCACAAAGCTTCTCGATGAAATGATGACCAATTATTCCCAATGGCACACCGAACGCGCTCCAACAGGTAGGAAGGTAAATTATGTCGAGGAAATTACCTCCCTCAATGAAAAAGTTGACTTAATTATGTCTCTACTTACCAAGGAACCCTCTATTGATCCTCATGATTTTCCTTTAAATTCTTTGGTTGCTCAAGAACAAGTAGATGTGAACTTTATTGCTAGAAACAACTTCAACAACAATGCTTATAGGGGAAATTTTGCTAGCAATCCTAGACCGTTTCCATCCAACTATGGGAACAACAACACCTATCCTAGCAACAAGAACCCCTCTTCTGAATTAGAAAGCATGCTTAGAGACTTTATCACTACCCAAAAAGCCTTCAACAAAAATGTAGAAGAGAAATTATCTAAAATAGATAATCTCTCTCTGAAGGTAGAAAGCTTAGCCCTTTATATTGAGATGCTCAAAATTAGAACCTCCCCCCTTGAGGAGAATAAGGCCACTCCTATTAATGCTATCCAGTTACAAATCAATGAAAACATTAGGATGATGGCTAAACTTAAAGAAAGATGGGCTAGAGAAAAAGAGGAAGAGGATAGAATTAAGAGCCTTCCTACGCACACACAGTTGCCACTATCCAAATTGTTGAGGGCACTCAAACTATTAGCACCCAATGCACTCCTAGTCCCGTTGGACCTATTAATGGTGATGCTAATACCTCAACCATAGATAAAGAAACTCCTATGAACATAGAGGGTTTCAAACAAGTGATCCTAGATGAAACTACTACCACCTTTGATAGTAGTGATATTGATTTTGATAGTTGTACCCTCTCAGAAGTTATCAGTTTGCTACACAAAATGTCTAGAGACCCCCACACTAGCACACTTAATCTTGCCTTCACGGAGCATATCACAAATGCTCTCATCAAATCTAGGGAGGAGAAGCTTAGAGTAGAAGCCTCCATACCTAGGAAGCTAGAGGATGTTGGGACCCTATGATCAAAATTAAATTAAATAACTTCTCTTGCTATGCTTTATGTGATGTTGGAGCTAGTACCTCCGTTATGCCCAAAAGAATATTTGATATGTTTGAATTGAAGCCCTTTGAGCCTTGTTCTTTTGGTGTTCGTCTTGTTGATTCTTCCGTAAAGAAACCTTTGGGGAAGATCGACGATGTTCTTATCATTGTCAATGACAATTATGTTCCCGTTGATTTTATTGTTATGGATATAGAGTGTGAACCTTTATGTCCAATTATTTTGGGACGTCCTTTTCTTTGCACTATTGGTGCGGTTATTGACATGAAAGAGGGGAATATAAAATTCCAATTCCCATTTAAAAATGGGATGGAACACTTCCCTAGAAAGAAAATCAAGTTACCTTTTGAGTCCGTTACTCGGGCTAGTTATTCTCTTTCTCTTGATAAAACTTCATTATTCTTTTGCATTAAGCCTAGCTAATGGCTTTAAAGAAGCGCTTTCGGGAGGCAGCCCACAACGAATTTAGGATTTTTCTTTTTGCTTTTGTTGTGTCTTGATGATTGTTACTTCTATAGCAACATCATTGTATCTTTATTTTTCAGCTTTGTCCCAAGTTATAGCCTCTTACGGCAAGGGAAGTAAAAGTTGTGACATGTTGTCCAGAAAACAGATTCTGTCCTCGTGACCAGAAAAATTCCATAAAAATCCCACTTTATCTTTTTGAGCTGAAATTTTTACACAGTATGATCTATACAATTACGAAACTTCCGTATGTTCTGAGTTTTTTTATTTGAGTTGCAGAAGTACCCCTAAAAAATTCTCTACTATCTGCTGTTCTGTTTTTCACAGATTCTGCCACGTTTTGTCTCTCCTAACTTTTGCAAACCTTAATCTTGATTTTTCTTTGCAAAAACTTTTTGGAACTCTTGAGAAACAGTAGCTCTTCAATAATACCTTTATATCCAGTGGAGAAAAATTATTTATTAAGGGTACGAACCTCTCTAATCAGCTTGTGATGAGTTATGTATGAAGGGAGTTTTCAAGTGTGCGATGGAAGATGATGAAAGAAGATCCAGGAGTGTCAAGCGCTCATGCTTGGGGATTCCCCCATGCATCCCCAATAAATATTCAAGGAGACTCAAGCATCTAAGCTTGGGGATGCCCCCGTGCATCCCCTTCTCCATGAACAATCATCAGTTCGTCCTTCGTCTCACTATATTTTTATCACTTCATGCATTATGTGTTATGCTTGAAGCGTCTCGCTCTTAGGTTTTATTTTTAGTTTTATTTAGATTTGCTTGCTGTTCATAACAAGTTAGGTCCTTTCTTACTTTGTGTGGGCGAGAAACACGCTCCACTTTCAAAAATCTAGAACACATCATAGGATTTTTCCTGCCTATCTTCTTGCTGTTGTGTGTTCTTTATCTTTTCATAGCTACTGCCATGTTTAGTCTTAGTTTTAGTTTATCTTTAGCAAGATCCTTGGCTTTTGTTTTAGTTTGTTGCTGGAACTCTCTTTAGTTTTCATGTGTATCTTGTTAAGAGAGTTGGTTGTTGCACTGAGTTGTGTCTTGTCTTGAAAGTAGGTAATTGAGGTTGCTATTTAGTTTTAGTAGTAGCTTGCAATAGTTTTGAGGTATTGATGTGAGTAATGTTTGAACTTTTGGTGTCAAGAGATCTTGCCTATTAGTGATAGGTGTCGTATTTTGGGAAATCCGTGTTTATTTTCAAAACCTACAAAACTAGTTGAGAACTCTAACTACTAGATGGATCACTACTCTTCTGAGGGGTCGAATATCAGAGAACACTCATGTACCATGAGTCGAGGATGCGCAAGGATAACCAAACCCCCATACACTCCTCCTCGGGGTACTTGTCTCTTTGTGAACCTCCTTACTAGATTGAGAGTTACCGATAATAAGTGCATGATTTCTTCGGACTAATGTAAGTATTGAGAGTTGACACTTCCACCTTCCCATATTTTGCTAGCCTTTCCCGTACCGTGCATTGCCTTCTTCTCACTCCGAGAGTTGGTGTCCACCTTCGCCGGTACTTCCAAACCCTTGGCATGATACGCTCTGTCATCATAAGCCTCCTTATATCTTCCCTCAAAACAGCCACCATACCTACCTATCAGGGCATTTCCATAGCCTTTCCGAGTTACATTGCCATGCAACTTCCACCTCTTCATGACTTGATCTTCATGTCATACATGTTCCTGCTACACTGGCAGCGGCATACATTACATACATAATGATAGTGTAAGGCCCGATATGAGGTACTGTTCCAGATCTAGATGTTTCCATCCAGATCCGGGGACGAAGCACATATGCCCCGGATTTCCGACATGATATCACAACATTACAGATACAAGGCTACAACATCTCATACAATCGGCATACAACTGCCTTAAATACAATACAACAGCGGAAGATACAGGTCTGAGTACAGACTACAATCAAATGCCTAGTGGCAAAAGAGAAAACATCGATCCCATAACCACACGGGTCCAGGCCCTCCGCCGGGATCCGCCTAACTAGTCGTCGTCGAGTCTCCACGTGAAACGTCGAACACCATACCTGTTGTCGATCAAGAACCCTGAAAAGAGTTTGGGGCTAGTATCATGAGTACAGAGGTACTCAGCATCCAACTATAGTGGTCATCTGACCCAGCAAGTACTTCATCACTCGTCATTCTAGGACAACTAGTAGTTTACGGTAAGGAAGGGGTAAGTGGTGAGGTTGCTGCCGCACTAACATTTATGAAGTGGCTAACGATCTAGAGAGTAAGATAAGAAGCCAAGCATTCGATGAGGAATCGCCTCCAACAAGTCTTGCTATCAACTACTACGCAAACATAACACCTATCCTATCCTTGTCCTCCTCTTCGCATCCCGACGAAGAAGAAGCCGTCAAGGCACACACACACTGATCAAGTTGTATTAAGATTATCTCAGTTGTTGTTGTCTATGAACAAGGAGTAGGTCTCAAGTTGTCCATAACCGTGGACACGGCTTCTCGAAAAGATTTAACCCTGCAGGGGTGTACCAACTGCCCATTACAAGGCTCCGCACGTACGCCCATCTCTCTCAGTTGCTACCCATCACAGGCAACCATTTTATGATTTAGTTCCAAGAGATCCGAAACGACAGGTCCCTCTAACTAACAACGAACAAATCCGGGTGGCCCCCGGTGAGTCGACATCCATCTCAGGAGCCGGCCGCGCTCTCGATCTGGTCTCTACCGTCTGTCTCGGGTTTAGATAGCCGGTTAATCACACATGGGAAACCGGGTCCTCAGCCGAACAAGGTGGGCCATCAAGGGAACTAAGTCCTCACTGGTCCGGGTTGGTTTGAAAACAACTGGCAGCTGACCAGCACACACACGGTTTCAAATGGTAAATCAGCTTGGGCCACCACTAGAAATGTTTGAAGCTAGGTAGGTAAGAAAAGGGGACCCCATAAAATCCCACACGCGGTTAGGCACGCTCAGTCTTAAAACCAATACCCGGAACTCGGGTCCTAGGTGACTCGAATGGAACAAAGCGTCGGGGCGGGATAGCCTAGACCTTCCATCCTTCGTCAAATATAGTCAACATTATAATAATCATATCATCAACAACAATATAATAATGTGATATCCCAAACCCAGGAGTAACAGGGTAACATCGTAGCATCCTAAGCATGCATACTAAGCAGGGGCTGAGCAACGAGAAATAGTAACATAGCAGTACAAGGTTTGCTGGGAAGGGACATGGCTGTATCGGTTTGAAAGAGGCTGCAAACATGTGGTAGGATCAAATATCGAAGCTAACCTATACTAGCATGCAAACCGCTGGTTGAAATAGAATGGATCAGCAGCAGTTGTTCCAACACTTAGCAAAAAAGCAAAAAAATAGTACAAGAAAGAAAAAAAACAGAGGCTGGAAAAAATAAAAAAGAAAGGGGTGGGGCTCACTTCATGGGTTGTGGCCCATCTGGCCTGGAGGGGGCTGCGTCCTGGCGCTGGGGCAGTGGGCCGCCTGGGGGCGCTTGGCGCCTGGCCCAGCTGCGGTGGCCGGCCCACCTGGCTGGATCGAGCAGGCAGCTCGTGCCTCCCGCACGGAGCCACTGGTGGCGGCGGCCAAATCAACGCGGCGGCGCGCCGGACTCCGGCAGGGTGAGGTCAGGGACGGCCTCGGGTGGCGGGATCGAGGGCGACGCGCGGATCTCGTCGCAGGCAGGGTCGACGGTCGAGGCAGGCGGCACTGAAGGTCCTCGGTGGCCGGACCGAGCTCGCCCGCTCTGTTCATCCATGGTGGGGCGGCGGCGCCAGGTGGTTCCTACGAGAGGGAGGTGGTCAGGGGGAGAAGGAGAGCTAGAGGAGGAGAGGAGGAGATGAGGGGACCGGCTGCCGGCGGCGGGCCTGCTGTCCGGAGGAGAGAGGAGCCGGTGAGGAGCTCCACGGGCATGGCGGCTTGGTCAGAGAGAGAGAGAGAGAGAGGAGAGCTGACGCGATCTGGGCCGTCGGATCTCCGGATCTGACGGTCCAGAACTCATTGGGCGAAATGCGAAAAATGGGCTATTGTGAGGGGGGTGGCTGCAACGTTGTTGCTAGGGAAACCCTAAAAATGGGTGGGAGTGTGGTGGTCTTTATATAGCCCCGGTGGCTGGCAGTTTGCAAAAACATCATCGGTTTTTATCTCGTGCGCACGGTGCTCACGTTTCTGACTGCCAGGGGTCCGCAGTACCTCCGATTCGGGTAAAACTTCGAACTGCGCGATCGGTGCGTCGAGCCGGAGGCATTCACATCGCGCTGGAACCGTTCCGAAAACACTTTCCGGCGCGCTATAAAAATATCCTGTTTAATTATTAAACGGGGTTTTTCGTTCCGTTGGCTGCGGCTGGTCTCGTGCGGTTTTCACGACGGTGATCGGGTGAAACCCGGTGTCGCAAAGGTCGAGTGTCAGGGTGGCAAAGGTCGGTCTCCGTCCGATACGAGATAAGAGGGGGATCGCCGATCGATAAATCGGGGATGCAAACACCGCAAACAAATCAGACAATCAAACAATTCACACCGAAAACAAAATTTTATTTTTTTGTGAAAACTGGGCTGTTACAATACAACACCACCAACAAGGGATCTCGTCCCGAGATCCAGGACGATCCGGGGGAGAGGGGGAAGAGAAAAGAGAGTCGACGATCTTCAACACCACCAACAAGGGACTCTGCTCCATGTCGACGTCGAACTTCCGTCGAGATAAATTTTCCGCAGAGAGACGGCAACGTCGAAAAAACGAATCCGTCAGTGTCAAGAGGAAGAACGACAGCTAAAACCAGGTCAAAGGGATAGTGCTTTTCGACGCAAGTCGTGAAAACACCGGCAAAAGGATGGATGGCAATGGATGACCTAGATGATAACCAAAATCGGAGAAGCTAAAGGTACTACAGGAATTCCCACCTGAGCTCGGAATCGAGACAATACGCTGCAAGCAGGGCATTGTAACGGTTCCGAACTCCACACACTCGAGATCCTAAAGTTTGAAGGGGGATAAGTCGAGAATTAAACACTTACGGCACTTGTCCTGACCAGAGCAAAGGTAAGGAGTAAAAAGATCCTACTCTCCGATAACTAACTTAGTAACTACAAAATAGTTTTTCTCTAGACTCGACTTCGGCCAGAGAAGGGATCCTACGGTCGGTAAGGCTTTGATACCAAGTTGTAAGGCCCGATATGCGTTACTGTTCCAGATCTAGATGTTTTCATCCAGATCCGGGGACGAAGCACATATCGATCCCACCGCGACATATGACGAAGTCATATGCCCCGGATTTCCGACATGATATCACAACATTATAGATACAAGGATACAACATCTCATACAATCGGCATACAACTGCCTTAAATACAATACAACAGCGGAAGATACTGGTCTGAGTACAGACTACAATCAAATGTCTAGTGGCAAAAGAGAAAACATCGATCCCATAACCACACGGGTCCAGGCCCTCCGTCGGGATCCGCCTAACTAGTCGTCGTCGAGTCTCCATGTGAAACGTCGAACACCATACCTGTTGTCGATCAAGAACCCTGAAAAGAGTTTGGGGGTAATATCATGAGTACATAGGTACTCAGCATCCAACTGTAGTGGTCATCTGACCCAGCAAGGACTTCATCACTCGTCATTCTAGGACAACTAGTAGTTTACGGTAAGGAAGGGGTAAGTGGTGAGGTTGCTGCCGCACTAGCATTTATGAAGTGGCTAACGATCTAGAGAGTAAGATAAGAAGCCAAGCATTCGATGAGGAATCGCCTCCAACAAGTCTTGCTATCAACTACTACGCAAACATAACACCTATCCTATCCTTGTCCTCCTCTTCGCATCCCGACGAAGAAGAATTAGTCCAGGCACACACACACTGATCAAGTTGTATTAAGATTATCTCAGTTGTTGTTGTCTATGAACAAGGAGTAGGTATCAAGTCGTCCATAACCGTGGACACGGCTTCTCGAAAATATTTAACCCTGTAGGGGTGTACCAACTGCCCATTACAAGGCTCCGCACGCACACCCATCTCTCTCAGTTGCTACCCATCACAGGAAACCATTTTATGATTTAGTTACAAGAGATCCGAAACGACAGGTCCCTCTAACTAACGACGAACAAATCCGGGTGGCCCCCGGTGAGTCGACATCCATCTCAGGAGCCGGCCGCGCTCTCGATCTGGTCTCTACCGTCTGTCGCAGGTTTGGATAGCCGGTTAATCACACATGGCAAACCGGGTCCTCAGCCGAACAAGGTGGGCCAGCAAGGGAACTAAGTCCTCACTGGTCCGGGTTGGTTTGAAAACAACTGGCATCTGACCAGCACACACACGGTTTCAAATGGTAAATCAGCTTGGGCCACCACTAGAAATGTTTGAAGCTAGGTAGGTAAGAAAAGGGGACCCCATAAAATCCCACACGCGGTTAGGCACGCTCAGTCTTAAAACCAATACCCGGAACTCGGGTCCTAGGTGACTCGAATGGAACAAAGCGTTGAGGCGGGATAGCCTAGACCTTCCATCCTTCGTCGAATATAGTCAACATATAATAATCATATCATCAACAACAATATAATAATGTGATATCCCAAACCCAGGAGTAACAGGGTAACATCGTAGCATCCTAAGCATGCATACTAAGCAGGGGCTGAGCAACGAGCAATAGTAACATAGCAGTACAAGGTTTGCTGGGAAGGGACATGGCTGTATCGGTTTGAAAGAGGTTGTAAACATGTGGTAGGATCAAACATCGAACCTAACCTATACTAGCATGCAAACCGCTGGTTGAAATAGAATGGATCATAAGTAATGTATAGTCCTTGCCTGTTGATAAGTCGGATTCCGAAGGTGTAGTTGATCGCAAGCTCGCATCGTCTCCGAGAGGTACCCGCGGGAGCACACAAGAAGAAAACACTGGAAAGCAATCAACAGTGCACCACTATTACTACGGAGCAATACAAAATCAAAGAGACAACACAAGGCACGGCAACGCGATACGGATCTGTCGGCGAGAACGGTTACTAACGGTTTAAGTGGGGTATCGATCACACACGACGAATATCGCACGTTTACGGTGGTTCAAGTTGCTTAGCTATAGGTGATCAACCAACGGTTGTTAACATAGAAACTCAAGCAAGCATGGCATAGCACACAAACAAGTCAAGAGGTGAAGCACAAAGTAAACTATCTATGCTAGTCAATTTAAGTGAGGCACAACCTAAACATGGCATAACACTAAGTGCCGCACGATGATTAAAAGATTTGGTACTGTTCGGCCCTAAACCATATTTTAGGTTGGTTAACAATAGCAAACAATAGCACAAACACAAATTACACGATAAACTAATCAAGTTACATATAAGGCACACTCCAAACGGAGTTACGGTTAAAAAGATACAAGCAGAACAAATTATGCACACATGCTATATAAACAGGGGTAAATCTAGATGCAAAAGTGCAGCAACATGACATAGAAATACATGGGATGAAATTAGACATGATGCTTAACAATATGAAACTGGAATCACTCAATTCCGATAAACGGTCGCGACACACTCGTCGACCGAAGTTGCAATAAAATAACAGTTTCAGCAACAGCAGCACAATAACATCAGGATCACCACTTTGGAGCAATATATAAACATGATGCAACAAGCAAATATGCCATGTGAATGCATGAAACTTAAGTAGAAACATTGCTTAACGCAACGCAAAAAGAATCAATGCAATAGGCCTCATGGATTTGTTACAATCATCATGCAAAGTTGCAACAAAATATAACAGCAGCACTAAACAGGAAAAGTAGCAGTTTAACGGCCTGATGCCCTGTTCAGCACACAATTACTCAATCTAGATGAGCTCAAACGGAAAAACTTTCTACATACGAATTCTAGAGCACGCAAAACTAAGCAATTTTTGTTTTGGGGGCACGTTCATCGGAGCTACGGATTGATCGTTATCGTCAACGCGGAATCGAATCAGCAGCAGTTGTTCCAACACTCCATGGGCTGTGGCCCATCTGGCCTGGAGGGGGCTGCGGCCTGGCGCTGGGGCAGTGGGCCGCCTGGGGGCGCTTGGCGCCTGGCCCAGCTGCGGTGGCCGGCCCACCTGGCTGGATCGAGCAGGCAGTTCGTGCCTCCCGCACGGAGCCACTGGTGGCGGCGGCCACCTCAACGCGGCGGCGCGCCGAACTCCGGCAGGGTGAGGTCGGGGACGGCCTCGGGTGGCGGGATCGAGGGCGGCGCGCGGATCTCGTCGCAGGCAGGGTCGACGGTCGAGGCAGGCGGCGCTGAAGGTCCTCGGTGGCTGGACCGAGCTCGTCCGCTCTGTTCATCCATGGTGGGGCGGCGGCGCCAGGTGGTTCCTGCGAGAGGGAGGTGGTCAGGGGGAGAAGGAGAGCTAGAGGAGGAGAGGCGGAGAGGAGGGGACCGGCTGCCGGCGGCGGGCCTGCTGTCCGGAGGAGAGAGGCAGCGGTGAGGAGCTCCACGGGCATGGCGGCTTGGTCAGAGAGAGAGAGAGAGGAGAGCTGACGCGATCCGGGCCGTCGGATCTCCGGATCTGACGGTCCAGGACTCATTGGGCGAAATGCGAAAAATGGGCTATTGTGAGGGGGGTGGCTGCAACTTTGTGGCTAGGGAAACCCTAAAAATGGGTGGGAGTGTGGTGGTATTTATATGGCCCTGGTGGCTGGCAGTTTGCAAAAACATCATCGGTTTTTATCTCGCACGCACGGTGCTCACGTTTCTGACTGCCGGGGGTCCACAGTACCTCCGATTCGGGTACAACTTCGAACTGCGCGATCGGTGCGTCGAGCTGGAGACGGTCACCTCGCGCTGGAACCGTTCCGAAAACACTTTCCGGCGCGCTATAAAAATATCCCGTTTAATTATTAAACGGGGTTTTTCGTTCCGTTGGCTGCGGCTGGTCTCGTGCGGTTTTCGCGACGGTGATCGGGTGAAACCCGGTGTCGCAAAGGTCGAGTGTCAGGGTGGCAAAGGTCGGTCTCCGTCCGATACGATATAAGAGGGGGGGAAATAATCGCCGATCGATAAATCGGGGATGCAAACACCGCAAACAAATCAGACAATCAAACAATTCACACCGAAAACAAAAATTTTAACTTTTTGTGAAAACTGGGCTGTTACAGATAGTTACATCTTCTTTATGATTTCGAGTACCTTGTAAAGTGTGAAGATTTCCTATACCTTCTTGTAAAATAGAGTGTTGCCCTTAAGTGAGGAAAAGATCCCAAAGTGGACACATTAAAAGATCCCAAAGAGGACAAATGAGAGTTAAATAGAAAGAGCCATTGAGGCCACCAAAAAAATACAAAAAAAAGAAAAAAGATAAAAAAGAAATAAAAAGAGAGAAAGGGGAAACACTACTATCCTTTTGAGAGATCCACACTAGTACTCCCTTTATATCCTTGTACTCCATAGAGATGATCATTATGCATATAGCTATGTGGGGACCTTCACACTATAGAACTTGGCTTGCATATTCCAAGGATGAGCCTCCTCAAACGAGCTCTAGGTCTTCATGAGTGAGCAAGTTAGATGCACCCCCACTAGTTCCATTGGAGAGCATCCTAGCTCGTATGTGCATCCGTTGCATGGCAATCCCTACTCCTCACATCGTATCTATCATTTGGCATCTCTTGCCTATGATTGTCCTCACTGATGTGAGCCTTTCTCACCCTTTTTGTCTTCCTCCTCCACACTATTTCTCTCTTTTCCATCCAAAGTGTCAACTCTCGTGCTTACGCTCATCCATTGCATGAGTGCTCAAAATATTGAAAAGGAGTGGATCAAATTGACTTGTACCTGGCTAGTGGTCTGGGGACGAGTCAAGATAAGATTCCAGAAAAAGACCTAGTGTGAAACTTTAGTAGATTGAGTTCTCAACAAATAAATTGTTTTTCTCGTATTCCCTATCCCCCTTTTTGCACGCAAACACCATTTGGAGACATTCGAGTCACGGACAGCGAGAGCTCTTGCACCTAATGTTCTTTTGTTACTTGTTTCAATGCTAATATAGACTCTTGCATGTTATGACTTGAATTGAGTTTCTAACCTTGATTGCTTTACTTTTCAAAGTTCTTATATGGTTGCTAGCATGTCACCACAGAAATTATGTTGTTATCATTTACCTACTCGAGGACGAGCAGGAATTAAGCTTGGGGATGTTGATACGTCCAAAACGTATCTATAATTTCTGCTTGCTCCATGCATGTTTTGTGTGATATTGCTATGATCTAGATACACTTTCATACACTTTCGATCATATTTGGACTAACCTATTAACTCAGTGCACCCCAGTGCCAGTTCCTGTTTTCTGCTGTTTTTCTATTTCAATTTTCCCCCATAAAAAAAGTGCCAAAAAATTTGGGAAAATTCAGATAAAAAATTAGTGTGACGGAAGCTTCGAGAAGAGCCCGGGAGGGGCCAGAGGGGAGCCAGGGGGCCCAGGCGGCCACCCGGCGCGGCCCCAACCCTGGCCGCGCTAGGGGGGGCGCCTGGGGCCCCTGGCCCACCTCTGGCTGCCCCCTTTCGCCTATTTATCCCCCGTCACGGGAAAACCTCAGAGGCAGAACCCTATTCCACGAACTCGCCTCTGTTCCGCCGCCGCCGCGCTTCCGAAGATCGGGAGCACCAGAAGACCTCTTCCCGGCACCCTGCCCGAGGGAGGATTGACCTCCGGGAGCCTCCTCTCCACCATGGATGCTCCCCGGATGTCTCGTGAGTAGTTTTCCTTGGACCATGGGTCCGTGATCAGTAGCTATGTGATGTTCTCCTCCCCTCTTTGATCTTCATTGGTTAGACCTCGTGAGCTGCCCAACATGATCGAGGCACCTTTGTAATATTTCTGCTATTGCTATGTTGAGTTTGACAGGATCTGATGGATTATGAGATTATGTTCAGATTGTGATAGAGTAATATATTTGGTTTTTATCTCTTATATTTTTGTTCCTAAGTAATTCTTGCATGTTCCCCGTTGCTGTTTATTGCTTTGGCCAAGTAGTAGGTAGTGACTCCAAGAGGGAGCGTTGTGCTAGATTGTGGGTTCATGCCCCCCCCCCCCGATGACACGCTTGAGTGACAGAAACATGAGTCTAGGGGATGTGTTGTTGCCACAAGGGGGAAAACAACGGTGCTTGTGACGGCGGTCACAAGGATTGTTTACTTTACGCAGAGTTCTTTTTAATGCAGTTGTCTGTTTCTTTGGGTTTACACTTTGGGTGGGGCTCGCAACTTAATACCAGCGAGATGTTCTGGATAGATATCTCAAGGTGGATGATTAGTAGTAGATGCAGTTGGATTTCGGTCTACTTACCTTGGCTTACTGCCTGTGCTTTTGAACCTCTTCCTTTCTTTTGTAGCATAGTTAGCATTGCAGTGCGTTCATAATCCTGTCAATTGCCTTTGTGTAATTTTTTTACCTCGCATAGCAATTTTATCGTGTTTTGGGAGAGAGACATCACTAGTGAAAATCACGTATCCCGGTCCATATCCTTATCATTGTTTCCACACTATATTTACTTTTCTGCATTTACTTTCAAGTTGCTATTATTATCCCTTGCGTTTTATCCTTTGTAAACAACAAGACCGGAGAGATTGACAACCTCTCTGAACTTCGTTGGGAACAAAGTTATCTTTGTCTGTGTGCAGGTCCGCGTCAGTTGCGCCGCTGACACCTACTTATCATCTCTGGAGTCCTACTGGAGACAAACCTTGGTATCTTTACCGAGGGAAATTTGCTGTCGTGCTGCATCACGCCTTCCACTTGGGGCTCACCAACGAAGGGCGAGAAGAATACACCCGTCAACCCTCGCGTCATCAGCCGCGTATGCAAGGCCATGTTTCTGGACATGCTAGGCTTGCTCCACCCATCTCATTTGAACACAAATATGTTTGACACCCGTGTGACACGCGATGCCTCCATAATGGAGATCTTTCTAGATGGTGCTTCACTAAGGAAGGACACTTTGTTGGATTAGTGAGGGATCATCCTATAATGCTACCGTCGTATATCTAATACAAGAAAAACAAGATGCTATAGTATAAATCATACTAACTATGATGCCCCCTGCAAATTAAAGTTTATACGCCTCTACTTTATCTTTTGCAAGTTTTACGTGGTTGATAGGGCTCTCGAGATAGAATAGTTTCTATGCCTACGAACATACAACCACAACACCAATCCCGCAATTGTCTCTATTACACCCCTGTCGGGGCCCTCCGTTGCAAACGTCTTCGCATCGCTAATGTTAGAGAGACAGACACCCCCCATCCACTTATATGGTACAAGCCATATGTCAAGCGTGGAACAAGTCTCGCGTAAACGCGTAAAGTCGGTCGGGGCCGCTTCATCAGGACATTGCTGCAATGCTAAACGAGTACACGTGAGAGGGTAACAATTGGAGAATTGATGCCCACATACTAGATGTGTTCTCTCCGTAAAATACATCTACGCATAGCCTTTCTCATGATACCACTGTTGGGGAACGGGGCAGAAAACAATAATTTTTCATGACCTACGCGTCCCGAACCCAAGACCTATGCTATGGCGATGCAAGTAACGGAGGGAATTGGTTAGATACAAGTATGTAGTCCGTTAAGCGGGAAACGTTCCCGCGTGAACGTGGTTGATGTAGTCGTACCGGCAATCCCCGATGCCACGCAGATCCACGACGGATGACTCCTGAGGCCCTTGAAGACCGATGACGGGATTACGTCCCCGTCAGAACGTTGTCGGTGAAGATGTCACGACACAGCCTCAACGATGAAGGAGCACCACAAGTGTAGCGCCTCGCGGGATTACACGCATATGGTGTACCCTACGTTCCCTCCAGGCTCCGAACCAGAAGAGCAGCGGAAAGAAGATAGATTCGGATCCCGATTCCAGCAGCACGACGGCGTTCGTATGGTGGAGAAATCCCAACCAAGTGTAGACTCCAAATAAGGGGAGTCCACTCGAGGAGGGAGAAAGATAGAGAAGAGAGATCTGACAAACTTGTCGCAAATCAAATTGTGTGTAGAAAAAAGGCACCCCCACCCCTCCTTATATAGGCCAAGGAGGGGTGCCACCCTCCCCTTCCCATGTGGTACTAAACCCTAGGGAGGGGGGGTTTGGTGCGGCTAGGGGAGGTGGGCTCCCTCCCTTGGCGCCTTGGCCCAAGGGGGAGCTCCCTCCTTCCCCTAATGGGCCTCTTTAGGCCCATATGCCTTCTAATTCATTTTTAATTATATTTAATCATATTTTAATATCTAATTCTGTTAATTAAATAATAAAACATATTTAAACATTATTAAACATTATTTTGAACCTTTCAAAATATCCAGAACAACTTCCGGCACCTCCCGGAACAATTCCGGTGTTCTCTCTTATTTCACCGATGATCCCGAATCAATCCTTATTGCGTCGAATACCCTTAAGCGTGACACCCTACGGTTCGGGAAACAACAGACATGATCAAACACTCTCTGACCAATGACCATCATGTGGGATCTGGTTACAATCCTTGATGAGCCCCTGTGCTTCCATCCAATTAACTTCATCCTTTGAACCGTTAACGTTGAGTCCTGATCCCTTTGTCATACGGTACTTTGTTTGTCCGAGGTTTGATCGTCGGTATACAATATACCTAGTTCATTCTCATTACCAACAAACATGTTTACTCGTTCCCGTGATATTACAACCCCGTGACCTAGTCACATGATTGCGCAATCTTTATGATGCAATATCACCGAGTGGGCCTAGAGTACCTATCCGTCATTCGGATGGACAAATCCCGTTTTGATCTATTTGCATACTCATCAACATATCTACTTCGGAATACCCAAGATACACCTTTATGGTTACCATGTTTCAGTGTAACGGTTAATGCACTCAAAGCATCCTGGTAGATAGCAATTATGTATGATCATCACGGTCTTAAGGATCGGGTCACTACGTTTATAGTTATCGCAATGTTGAACTATGTGACTGGATCACATTGCAACACTTCTGGTGGGTGTGTGTCCATCATGTCATTCTCCGAATGACATGACCCCATTGTCAATAGACTGTTCACATCTCATGATCAGGAAACCTAGATCATCAATTTCCCAATGGACTAGTTTACTAGAGTTAACTAGGGACCTGGTTGTTTGTATACCACACGTGTATTAATGTTTCCGCTTAATACAGTTATAGCACAGTATAAAACTTATTCTGAACTAATGGAATACGCCAATAAACATATTTTATTTGCCTCTAGGGCACATTCCCAACATGTACATGGAATCTCCTAGTCACCAAGTATGTCTGATCTTTTTGAGCCTGGACGGCGCCCACTTACGTTCAGAGGGTAGATACCATGACGTTCTGTCGACCACCAAAACCAAGCATTAGGGGTACAACCTTGTCTCTCCTTAGATAAGGCACGAGCCCCCAGGAAGCACTCCCTACCCGTCCAGAGGTGTATTCTAATTAAAGGTTTGCTAGTCAAGTCATTAAATCCTCACATAGCTCAATGTAATCTCAAACCAATCCACGTCTAAAAGCATAGCAAATATATAGCAAGCACGTGCTAGGTTGTCTAAGCAAACAGGATAAGATCATATGGCTACCCTACCAGGTTTGCAGCAATAATAATATAGAACTTCCTACACATGCATAGGGTGATATTTGCTACATGCATAAGTAAAAACATAGGTTGTGAAATGGTCAAAGTATGACTTTCCTTATACATTCGATGAAGTTCTTCGCTCTCACGGTCCAGATAACTCTACTCGTCACACTCCGAGCAATCTATCGTAAAGGAAAGATACCACATAAGCAATCACGCATAAAGGAACCAAAAGATTAACAAATCAAACACAAAGGTTTTAGTCAACAAAAAATAGCTAGGCTCGATAAGGTACAAGTATCGATGTGCTCGAAGATGATAGGTGGAAGGTAGACTCGAGAGAGTAAACGGATAAAGAATTGTCTTTACAAGATTATGACCAAGGCATTATGAAATCAAGGTAAAGGTCATAGCAATATGAATGGTGTGTGGATATTGCCGATAGGATGTTTCAAATGATCCGATATGCAAAAGGAATCACATGAAAAGGAATACTACAACACGGGTTATAGCAGGTTGAAGTTTGAATTAAATTTTAATTCAAACGGATCAAAAACATTTGAATGTCGTGTATATATAATATGGAAAGCAATTATATGATACGAGTGTTCCAAGGAAAAAGGAATCAACTATATTGGATCAACGGTATAAAAAACATGACCTTCAAAATATTAAATTTGAATCCCAAGAAAAACAAATTTACATTGTGCAAAAGTGTGCAAAATAAAAATTTCAATAGTCTATAAGTCAATACAAACGCGTAGAAAAAGAATCAACTAATTCTGAAATATGATTTAAAAGCTATAGAAAAACTAAAATCGTGCAACAATCTGTTAAAACTGGGCTGGTTATTGTGGTGCTTCCACGTGATGGCTCGTGGTTGGCCCAAATCCCTTCGCTAGTGGTGATGGATGGGTTAGAAAATAAACAGACGATGAACCAGTTACACGACGTGTACAAGGTACAGAACGTGGCTACCACAGACGTCGAGCGAGGCTGATCCGATGTGCCTCCGGCGTAGAAAAGATGTCTAACACATACATCTATCTGTGGGTAACACACATGTGATGTCGGAAGCGATGGTCGGGTTTTAGTTCGACCGCGGCAGTGGCGTGAGCCCAGCGCTCCCGGTGAACTCCGGGCGCTCTCCGATGACGACGACTCCTTCCACGGAGTGCACAAACTTGCGACCTAGGCCAAAAAACCTTGTCAATCGAGTGGGGTACTGAGCGAAGGTTCAAGAGGACATAACAAGCGAGGAGGGGAAGTTGGGCTGTGGTGCTGGCTTGCTGCAGATTTTGTTTTTCAATTCTATTTCTATAAGAAATAAATTACGCAAAAAAAATATAACAGAAGTTCCTAAAATCACCAATGCATGCAATGCATTATTGCTAATAATATCTAGCACATAAAAATTATCCACATCTCAAAATAAAATAAATTCAAACCATATTTTTACAACATTATTTTGGGCCTTATAAATATTCCCTAAAATTAATTTAGGGTGAATAATAATTCCCAAAATATTTTTAACACCAAAAAAATTACAAATAATATCTAAAACATTTTCAAACTCTATTAATATATTGAAGGAGTCATATTACCTTCTCTCATTTTTTTGTATTTGTTTTTATAAACAATAAATTCCATTAGGCCAAAATGAATATTAGGGAAAGCCCTTTTATTCCCTCTCATTTTAATATCCAGTTAAACTCCAAAAGTTTTAAGTCTTAGTGAAAATCAAATATATCAAGCAAACCAAACATTATTATAATTTATTTATTAACTTTCCAAATTTTAAATATTTTTCTGAGCAAGTTTCATCTATAAAATATTTTCATCAGACTTACGGTGTAAAAGATATTGAATTTCCAATTTTAAATCATTTTAAAAGAATTTCTGAATTTTCTTTTATTATTAAAGTAGCATTATCCACAATCTTATCCACAATAGTGCCACTGACAAGGGGGTCCCACATGTCATAGGCAGAGACATTAATTCATTTTATTTAATTAAAATAAATCAGTGGGGTCCACATGTCATACACACATTTTATAAAAACCATTTAATTTAATATTCTGTTAGTGGGGCCCAGTAGTCATACTAACAGAGGCATACTTAACAGTTTAATTTAACTAAAAGGCCAGGGGCCCACTTGTCATTGAGTGTTAGGGATTGGTTTAGTTAATTAGCAGGGTTTAAACTAGTGATTAGCGCTAATCAAAGGGGAGGGACCCACGAGTCAGTGAGCCCCATGCGGCAGTGAACGCGCGCACGCGCGCTGGAGCACGTCGGCGTCCAGACCGACAGCCGACGAGGTCCGTGCGGTGGCTACAGGCGGCCGTTTGGCGCGCCGTTGGTTCCTACGGGGAGCGGGGCGAACCACACACCTGATTGACGTTGCGAGAGGACGTGGGGTGGCCGGAGCTGAGCTCCACCCCAACAATGGGGACGGCGTGCTCACGGCGTAGTCTCCGAGGTGGCTACGACACGCGGGGGGAGGGGAAATAGGTAGGGGAGCTGCGACGTCTCACAGTGAGGCGGAAGGGGAGCTCAGGGCGGCTTGGGACGCAGCGATGGAGACGCAACCGTCGTCGAGGTGCCGCGGCCGAGGCGGAAGGGGCGGCCGATTCGCACCCGTGGTTGCTCCAGGCTCGATTCGTTGAAGTAGTCGAACTGGAGGATCCCTGGGATGCTCCTGGACACCTCGCACCGTCGAGTGGTGGCCGGTGGCCACGAGATCGACGGCGGCATGCCCACGGCTGTGCACGGGTGAACTCGGGGAAGAAGAAAAAGAGCAAAGGAGGCGGTGAATGCGATCTAGGGTTCGTCCACAGGAGTCTTGGGGGTATTCTTATCCACACGAGGGCGTGGGGGCAGGTGAGGGAGGGGTCGGCCTGGCAGCATCGTCGACGGCACTGTCGCCGTACGGGCAGGTGGAGGGGGCAGTTGGGGAAGAAGACAAGGGGGATAGGGGTGGGCTGGGCCAGGTGGGCTGTTGCCCTGGGCGCAAGATAGGGATTTTTATTTTTATTTTGTTTTCGTTTCTATTTCTTTTCTTTTGTATTTTCTTTTAGGTTTTTTTTTAATTGCCTAAGCAATTTTATAAAATGTGCAATATGTCCCATAATTAGTAAGACACAAAATCAGAGTGCTACAAAAATTTTGGGCCACAATAAAAATAAACAGTATTTTTTGTAATCAACAATTGATTAAAAGGACTTTTTTGGGCTACTGTTTTATTTATTTCTATTATTTAAACATTGCAATAATTTCCCAAGGTGGTTCCAATACAACCTATAGATTTTAGGCACTTTATAAAATTGGTTGCACAACTTTTAGTTCATTTATAATTTCCACTTGTTTATTATAATTTCCATGAAAATTTAATAATTCCCATTTTGGCTTTATTGTTTTATTGTTGACTTGGGATTATTCTAAAGGAAAAGTATGACTTGGTCTAATTATTTGCAAGTTCATTAATAATCTCCCACAATTCTTGGAGCTAGATTTATAATCCACATTCATTTTGAAACTTTATCTCGGTGGGAATTGGAATGAGCTATGATCAAAGGTGATCATGGCTTGCCAATCCACAGTGACTTGGCACTAATCAAAGTGATTACTGTTGCTGACACTGGGGGTGTTACACAACACCAACAAAAGAACAAGTACTTTGAAAACTCTCAAAAAATTTGAAAAAACAAGGTCACGTTTTTTGACAGATTTAGAATACTCTCCGATTTTTAGATGCAAGAAGAGAACAACAAAGAACAAGTAGGCGATCAACACAAGGATGAAGAAGTTGAACAACACATTGAAGAAGAGAAGGTAAAATTCCATAATTTTAAACATTTATTGCAGCAAAGATCTTGATATGAATGCACAAAAATTCCAGGAGAAGCAAGGCTACAATAAGAAACACAAGGACGATGCCACAACTAATTGTGAGGAGGATACAGCTTCTGAAGAACATATTGCCACAGATTATGATACAGCTGCGGATGCACAAGATGAAACAGGTGAAGATGAAGCACAAGATGCCTCAGCTCATGATACTGTTGACGACGAACCAGAGAAAGCGACGATTGGCGTTGCAGACCAGGATAAGACAACAACCAATGATCAACAACAAGCTACTATAGCTCATAATAATACACAGAAAGAGGAGGAGGTGGTGAAAATAAATAATAGAATATTTTTTACTAGAAATTCATCTACTATACCTCATACCTTTTCATACATTAACACTCAGGTACCTCAGCTGGACAAACATTTAGAAACAACAACCTCATAAGAAAAGGAAGAAGAAGAAGGAGATGCAAAGGACGATACAAGCAAGATTCCAAAATACTACTTTACACTGCTCATTTTATATTATAGTTTAACCAAACTTGTATATTTTGTTTTCTAATCAGATAAACAAACAAGCGAGAAGGAAATTTCGGATAATGAAAGGATGAAGAATGAAATACACAGAGTTGAGAAACTATACAACGAAGTATGTCGAGTACCAATAACTGAAAGAGAACGGTAAGATGTTTTTAACCTCCACCAATCTTTACACACTTCTTTCGTTTCATTGAAAATTAATAAGTTCCAATCATCAATGCTATCAGGGAAAGAATATTTCTATCTACTGAACAATATCAACTTACTGTCGAAGACGCGGCGAAAAGCTTTACTATCGGAAATCCAATCAATACTCAAACAATTGAGCCTGTCATAAATATTACCAAACAACAACGGGCTCAGACAAATGAATTGGTTCTAAGCATTAACAACACGGTAAGCAAATACCATCGCAAACAAATTTCATTTAGCAGTGTAAAACATTTAAACGCAACTAACAAATTTTTGTACATATATGGTGCAAACACAAACAGAAATTAATAAAGGTTGCGAGTATCAACAACTCAAATGATAAAGCTGCGGCGAAACTAAAAAAGTATTTCGGTATACAAGAAGATAAAGGAGAACGATTGGATTCATTTAACATGGTAAGAAATTAAATTATTTATGTGGTTCTCTTAACTGCTTCTAAATATATTTCTGTTATTTAACCCCGTTGATAACATATTTTAAAAATTCTTCAATGCAGATCTTACTACCAGCTCTAATAGGGAATAATCAACAAGACATGGGTCACTATTTCGTCATCACAATTAACACAGAAAAGCATTGATTCGAGCTTCTTGACTCATTGGAAAGCAATGTTGACACATTGCAATATTTCGTCGAGGTAACAAGAAAAATCAAGAAGTTTTGGACAGCAGCAATCAAAAGGTTACAAGACAAAGATCCAAACGCACACCTAACACCGCCCAGTATCGATCATTTTGCAAGGGAGATACTAAAGGTGCCACAGCAGGGAGAAACGTAATAAACACTAACCATTCCTCTTTCGTTACTACCTAGTGCACTGTTCCTCTTTTCGTTTCCAATTTGATTTCCGGGATATGGAGAGTTATGGGATGAAATGGGAGGGGAATACAACACTATCAAATGTCAACTTTCAACTAGGTTAAATAGAAACTTTCAAGTACAACGAATTCCTTATGGTGTGGCAGAAATAAATTTAGTGTGGTTGGGGTTCTGTGGCTGGGTTTCTGTGGCAGTGGAGTTGTGTGGCAGGTTACATGGCTATTGTGTGGTCTGGTGGTTGTGTGGCAGAGATATATTTAGTGTGGCTTGGGTTCTGTGGCTGGGGTTTTGTGGCAGTGTAGTTGTGTGGCAGGACACGTGGCTATTGTGTGGTCTGGGGGTTGTGTGGCAAAAATTGTGTGGCAGAAATATATTTAGTGTGGCTGGGGTTCTGTGGCAGTGACGTTGTGTGGCAGGTTACGTGGCTATTGTGTGGTCTGGGGGTTATGTGGCAGAAATTGTGTGCGATAAAATTTATATAGTGTTGGGGTTAGTAAACACTAACCATTCCTCTTTTCCATAGTCTACTTTTATTAATATGTTTTTTGAGTAAATATTTAATCACATTTAACAAACAGGTTAAACTGTGGGTTCAATACACTGATGAATTTGAAGCACTACGCGAACGGACAAACAGTAAACTTAAACCCAGAAGACGTAGATCAATTGAAGAAGGATACACTATATAAAATGGTGATCTTCTACAATATTGAAACAACATTGTTTCTATTTGGATACAGAACAGGTATTTTTTGCATCAATTTATATCGACATGGAATATTTCTAATTTTCCATTTGTACCTTTTCCAAATATTTGCATCAATATAAATCGATATGGAAAATTCTATTTTTTCACTAATATCAAAAAATATTTCTATGAGCAGACAATTTCGACATAGAATTCCAAACGATGGATGAAACATTGGAACCGGTAGATTGTGAAGAAAAAGAGAACATAGATATTCCTCAGAGCCCGGAACCAGCAGACAATCCTGTTGAAATAAACAGTCAAGATGAAACTGTGATACAAACACCCAGCCAGGAAGATGATCCTATTGATGTTCAAGAAATCGACAATAATCTTCAACACGGCAATCAACAACACAAGACTAAGCAACAAGACGCAGAAGCGGATCTCATGAAAAATGTTGTAGAAAGCAGCACGCAAAAAACAACAGAAATACCGGCAGAAAGTATCAGCAACAAGGACGATCAGCCTCAAGCAACAATTCTACCAGTATCAACGCAGCTTCCTGAAGCATCAAGCACAGAACAGGATACAACACGTCCAGGCCCAAACTCTAAAGAAACTGAGGAACAGGGAGAAGAAGAACTCAATGTTTTGACAGAGGAGACTGAGCAACAAGAAGGACATCTCATCGAAAATGCTGCCGAAAGCACCACGGAACAAACAAGAGAAAAACATGAAGAAACTACCAGCAACAACACACAGGCAGGCATTGAGCAAATAGAACCACACGAACATCCTCAGGCAACAATTCTTCTAGATTCAACGCAGCTTCCTAAAGCATCAGCACGCCCGAGCCCAAACACTAAAAATAAAACGCAGCTGCGAGAAACTGATCAGCCTCATGCCTTCCCACACATGGAAAGACCAGAAAATCCAACAAGGGAAAACCGAGCATAATCAGAAGAAAGAAGGAAGGAAGCATCATTCAAATTGGGAAAACAAGCAATTATACAAAGAAAATTGGAAGCTGCAAAAGTTGACAAAGAAGCAAAGAAAATTGTTGAAGTACAAACTAAGAGCAACCAAGAAGAAAATTAAAAAGCAAAGATGTAGAACTGAAAGCACTGACACACAACCTCAATACAAAGATCCTACATTTGAAGATATTGAGACTATGCAGGACATGAAAAAATCTGGTATACTGACAGCACAACTATTATTATCACATGCACCAAATGCAGCACAGGAGCTAGTACAAATCCTAAACATAAAGGACACTAGCCTTCACAAAGATTTGTTGAGACTCGTCAAACAAGAAGAGAATAAAGTGGAAACAAAAAGGAGAAAAGGCGCTATTGACTCAGCAAACATTATGTCAGGGAAGAGAGCAATAAAACCAACCAACAAACTCTTGAGGAAAATTCCAATACCAACATATCAACGCAAGAGTTTCATGCACAGAAGCAGAGCAGCTAGCCTATACGAATATTTTATGATACAGGGAAAAGAACAATGCAAAGACAAAGTATTGTGCAAGATGAAGTTTGATCACGATCCTAGCTTCCCACCTTTTAAAATTAAAGGACAACAACTATACGAACAACTAGGACCAAGGGATTCATACTGTGAATTACAGATTATGGAAATGGTACTAGCAGAATGGAAAAACTGGAAAAAATGGAAGTGTACAACACAGAAGAAAAAATCATACTCAATCCTAACTTCACAAATGTAAGTGTCTAAATTTTCTAGTCGCTGAAATGAAAAAACAATTTTAAACACTGACAAAAACTCTGTTGACGCGACTTTGCAGCAAGTTCTAAAGATTCCAATAAATGCCTTGAAACCATTCGATGTGATGGCCGCAACAAGAGATTTCAATTACATGGTGGAAGAGAAAGATAAAAGCATGCTCCTCAAAAAAACATGGTAAGAGAATAGATTTTACTTACAGGAAAGAATTTATCTTTAGCCACATCTCTGTCCAATTACTCATATCTTTTCACCACAGATTATGATTATAAATACGATGGACACTCATCTGACATTGTACGTGATCAACAAGTACAATCATACCCTCGACATCCTTGACTCATTGACCTACGGTCAGAAATAAGGGACCTCCAGGACTAAGGCTCACAGATATGCTCCAGAAATGGTAAGTGTGTCAAAACTTTTAATATTTGTAGATTACACAAATAGCAATCGACTAACAAAGATTACAAAAATAGCAATCGACTGACACTGATTGACCGACATTGATTTCAGATGAAGAGGATGTATGCAGTATTGAAGGAGGTCTATGGAGAAGATCAACTCAAGGCCCACGATGTACCAAACTGGGGAAAAATAGGGCTAAGGCCTAGTCATCGCGATGTTCCAAAACAGCAAGGCACACAATGCGGGCTATTTACTCTAAAATTTGCAGTGCATTGGGACGGCGAAACAATGAATGAAAGTGAGGAGCTTACAGTAAGAAAAAAAACTTAAATATAAGCATTATTCTGATAAGTAACAAAAAAAATTAGCACAGCTAAACTTGCATTGCAGGGGGCAAATTCCCAAAAACTTTGGAAGCAAGAATACACATACTTGGCATTGTTTGGACTTTCAAACGTACTTTTGACAGGTGAAGTTCAATATGAATTTGAACCAAAGAAAGTCAATGAATTCAAACCACCACAATCTAGAGAAAGCAATAACTTCTACCAGAAAGGTACTTACGAAAAAGAAATCATGAAGTTTATTTGAATTACTCAATACAATTGTTTCCAATAGTTTAACAAAAAAATCATTTTCAGCTCCAACAAAAACAAAAGAGAAAGAAAAACAAGGCCAATGGAATTAAGCATACATTTTTCACGAGCATTACTTCTATAATGCCTCAGAGGCTATGCAGATAAACGAACTTATCATGAGTAACGACTGGCAACAATCAAATTCAAAGTAAGCCAAACCCCTACATGATTATATTACTACTTGCTTAGATTTCTGACTTAATTTTTTCCAACTGCAGCAAAATTCTGTTTAAGCAAACAGACGACAAGGATGGAAAAGAAATCAAAAGTTTTAAGGCTGCTGATCTAAAAATAGTGTTTGGAAAAGAACCAGGAAAGAAAGCCAAAATAAATATAGACAAACGTGTTATAGCAGCAATAGCAGCAACCTGGGAGCAAATAAGCTTCGAAGAGAGTAATAGAACGATCTTAAGCCCATATTTCACGAAGGTAAAATAGTTATAAAAAATTATTGAATGTCTAAATTCAAATAAGATACAAACACTAAGAATTGTTTTCAAAACTCAATCTGCAGGATGTGCTGAAACTGCAAGAGAAATAAACAATAAAACAATTCAGAACCATCTTGAAAAAGGAAAATATCAAGAAGCATCTCTCAGCACAATAACTGAACAAGCTTTTGGGGTCAAAATTTGTAAGCATTTATCTACAACATGCTTTTACTATAAATTTACAGTCCTTTTTCTCTACACCATGACTATACTTTAATTTTGCAGTGATTTTTCTCCCGTTGTTTTAATATACTCCAAAAACAAAATTTACAGGTGTTCATGCCGTACAAGATTGTAACTAATAAGAGACAACAATACATTCTGTTTGTTGTCGAACGATACAAAGGGGTTCTTAAAATCATGCACCCAGAAGAGACGACAATCGAAGACTTAAAGAATAAACAATTCAAAATACAACTCAAAGATATTGAAGGTCAAAAAAAGAAGAAAAGAAAAAAGAAGAAAGGAGACGAAAAAGAAGAAGAAGAAGTAGAAGAAGATGTAGAACAAATCATAAAAGAATTAAGTAAAAACATGGTAATCACATCTATTACTTAAATTTTACTATATATCTCTCGTTTACTTGGCTATTATCTAGTTTTTTTATTATTAATAACACGTTATACTTTGATCCTTTCATATGCCTAGGCTCAACGCAATGTTAAAAGAACTATATGAAGAAAGTTATGACAATAGCAAACACTGCAAATGCAAGAAATGGACAATTGAAGATCACCAAGTACCAGCGGTCGAGTACGGTGAATCACCATTTGCAGTACTAATACTTGCATTTCTATTTGATGGCACATACTTTGTGGAAAAAGTAGAAAATTTTGACGTAAGTGTTAAAATGAGATTCATTCTAATATTCAAGAGATAGACCACACAAAAACAAATACTAATTGGGTTAAATGATTTTGCAGAGCATCGAACAATACAAGCTAGAATGTTTGTATTATCTCTTATCTAGAAAGATTAACAAGGCAGGAGCCGAAGAAATGGGACAAGAAATAGCAGAAATATTAGGCCTCCTGTCTAGAGAGTAGTGAAAAAGTGAACTCAGTTTGTCTATAACTTCAGATGCAGCAACTCGTGCAGCTGACTGTAAATGTACTTGTAAAGTTAAGCCTTGTAAATTATTTTGCAACATGTCTCCTATTTCATTACCCATGCAGGGTCTCTGAAAGATATAGACTGACTCATGCAGCAAAACCTGTGGCTTCAAGGAAATTGTAGCCTGTGTGTGGCAGGAAAAGAACACAACCCCTGTGGCAGGAAGAGAAGACACCCTGTAGCTTCAAGAAAATTGTATCCTATGTGTGGAGAAGACATCCCCTGTGGAAGGAAGAGAAGCCAGCCCTGTGTGTGGCAGGAAAAGAAGCCCTGTGGCAGGAAAAGAAGACAGCCCTAGCAGGAAGAGAAGCCAGCCCTGTGTGTGGCAGGAAAAGAAGCCCATATGGCAGAAAAAGAAGGCAGCCCTGGCAGGAAGAGAAGACATCTGTAACAGCCCAGATTTCATAAAAATTAAAAAAAAATTCGGTGTGAATTGTTTGATTGTCTGATTTGTTTGCGGTGTTTGCATCCCCGATTTATCGATCGGTGATTATTTTTCCCCCTCTTATCTCGTATCGGACGGATACCGACCCTTGCCACCCTGACACTCGACCTTTGAGACACCGGGTTTCACTCGATCACCGTCGCGAAAACCGCACGAGACTAGCCGCAACCAACGGAACGAAAAACCCCGTTTATTTAATAAACGGATTATTTTCAGGGGCGCCAGAAAATGTTGTCGGAATGTCACCGCAGTGAGGTACGATCGACGGGCTCGACGCGCTGAGCGCGTGGTTCGAGATTTCGTCGGAATCGGAGTCCGTATGGAGTCTCGGCGGTCACGAACGCGATCACCGTACGCACGAGAGGGGTGCCGAGGGCGTTTACGTAAACTGGCCAGCCAACCTGCCTATATAAGGACCCCCACCTCCCAAACCAGCCAATTAGGGTTCCCCCTATGGCATAATTGCAGCCACCCCCCTCCCAAACCTCATATCTGCCCCATTTTTTCCTCTCTCCCCCGAAACCCTAGACTCCAGTGTTTTCTGGCCATCAGATCTGCAGATCAAGGGCTCAGGAGGCGCCATGTCGCCACCCGGAGGCAGCCAGCTCATCCACCGCGAAATCGGGCCCCGCCGGGCCCTCTCCACCGCCGCCGGGCCCGATCTAGGCTTGGAGGCCCTCTCCTCCCGAGCTCCACGGCCGCGCCACCCGGCTCCGCCCGTCGCCGGCGAGCTACCGGCGAGCAAGCCGTCGCCCGCGGCCTCCGGTGAGCACTTCCATGAGCCGCCCCTCTCCCTTCTTCTCTCCTGCTCCCCTCACCCCACTCTCTGCTGCAGGACGTGTCACACCGCCGCCATCCCTCCATGGCCACGGTGAGCTCAAGCTCAAGCCGCGCCGCGCCCCGTGGCCCCATCATCGTCTCTGGCTAGATCCGGCATGGGGCCGACCGGATCCGCCCTGAGCCGCCTCCGCCTTCCCTCTCCCGCGCCGCGCCTCCGGTGGCTGGCCGGCGAGCCATGCAGCAGCGCCGCCGCGGCCATGCTGGATCGGGAGGAGGCAGAGCCTCCCGCTCGCTCGCTCGCTGCCCCCACGTGGGCCGGCCTCCCACACGGCCCAGCCAGGCCGCCACAGCCCAGGCCAGGCCAGATGGGCCTTGGCCCATGGTGAGCCAGGCCGCCCTCCATTTTTTTTCTGTTGGTTATTTCTTTTTTTGGCTAAGTCTGTGAAAACTGTTGCTGTGATCTGTTTTGCGCGTAGTTTTACGGTAGATCTGTACCTCGGATGAGCGTGCCCCCAAAACGAAAGTTCCTCAGTTTTGCGTGCTCTAGCTTTCGAATGTAGAAAGTTTTTCCGTTTGAGGTCGTCTTGATTGTGTAATTGTGTGCTAAACAGGGCTACCTGTCGTTAACCGCTGCTAAGTTGCTGTAACTGTTATTTTATTGCAACTTCGAGTGACGATTGCTTCGCAACCGTTCATCGGAATTGGTTGATTCCTTTTGTATCCTGTTAAGCATTGTTTCTACTTCAGTTTCATGCATTCACATGCCATAATTGCCTGCTGCATCATGATTGTTTCTTGCTCCAAAGTAGCTACCCTGCTGTTAATGTGTTGCTGGGCTGAAAACTGTTATTTTGTTGCAACTTCGGTCGACGAGTGTGTCGCGACCGTTTATCGGAATTGAGTGATTCCAATTGCATATTGTTAAGCATCATGTCTACTTTCATTACATGTATTGCCTTGTCATGATATGCTTGCTGTTCATATAGTTATTGAGCTCCAAAGTTGCTATGCTGCTGTTTTTGACAGCCACCTCTGTTTTTCTCTAAGTCTGTTACTTTGCGATGCCATGTTGTTTGCTTAATATCTTTTGATCTATGATGCCTATTTGCATGATTCTTTTTTCCATGCCTTCCATGTCATGTCCAATTTAGTTTAATATCATTTTTTAGCATGTTTGCATTGATTATCCTGTTTATGCATTGCTCTAAAGTGTGCTTCGTGATGTTGGCAGATTGTGCCCGTAGCTTGTTTTGCTTGTATCTTTTTAACCGTAACTCCGTTTGGGGGTGTTCTTTATATGTAACTTGATTAGTTTTTCGTGTGCTTTGTGTTTATGCTATTGTTTTCTTCTGTTAACCAACCTAAAATATGGTTTAGGACAGAACAGTATCAAATCTTTTAATCATCGTGCGGCACTTAGTGTATGCCATGTTTAGGTTGTGCCTCACTTAAATTGACTAGCATAGATAGTTTACTTTGTGCTTCACCTCTTTCCATGTTTATGTGCTATGCCATGCTTGCTTGAGTTGTCATGTTAATAACCGTTGGTTGATCACCTGTAGCTAAGCAACTTGAACCACCGTAAATGTGCGGTATCGTCGTGTGTGACGAGTACTCCACTTAAATTGTTAGTAACCGCTCTCGACGGTAGGTGTGATGTCTCGTATTGCTTCTTGTTGATGCTTGCACGTGTTTTCCTCGTGGTAATAGATGCTTTCTCGTTGATTGCTTTCCAGTGTTTACCGTCTTGTGTGCTTCGCGGGTACCTCTCGGAGACGATGCGAGCTTGCGATCAACTACACCTTCGGAATCCGACTTATCAACAAGCAAGGACTATACATTACTTATGATCTATTCTATTCAACCAGCGGTTTGCATGCTAGTCTAGGATAGTGTAACAGCCCAGTTTTCACAAAAATAAAAAAAATTGTTTTCGGTGTGAATTAATTGATTGCCTGATTTGGTTGCAGTGTTTGCTTCGCCGAAATAATAATCGGTGAATATTTCTCCCCCGTATTCTCGTATCGGATGCGTGACCGACCCCTTTCCACCACGGCACACGACTTTGCGACACCGGGACTTCACCCGAGCACCGTCGCCACCGGAACGAAAACCCCGTTTATTTAATAAACAGATTATTTTATTGGGGCGCCGAAAAATGTTGTCGGAATGTCACCGCAGTGAGGTACGATCGACAGGCTCGACGCGCTGAGCGCGTAGGTCGCAGTTTCGTCCGAATCGGAGTCTGTACGGAGTCTCGGCGGTCACGAACGCGATCACCGGACACGCGAGAGGGGTACCGAGGGCGTTTGCGTCAACAGGCCAGCCAACCTGCCTATATAATGATCCCCACCTCCCAAACCAGCCAATTAGGGTTTACCCTAATGGAAAATTGCAGCCACCCCCCTCCACTTTGCCAGATCTGCCCAATTTTCCCCTCCAATTTTGAAACCCTAGCCCTGGACGCTCCCGGAGCCGTCGGATCGCAGATCGGAGGGCTCCCGGAGCGCCACATCGCCACCTTGCCTTCCACCTCCCACCTCCTCTCTCTCCTAGCTCAAACTGCCCGTGGAGCCGCCGCCGACAGCAGGCAGCCGGACACCCCATCTCCTCCTCTCCTCTCTCCTCTGCCCGCGCCTCTCCTCTGTCTCACCTCCCCGTCCGCCTCTGTCCCGTGCAGGAACCCCGACGAGCAGCCGCCGGCCACGAGCTCGGCCGCCGCGCCACTCTAACTCCGAGCCGCCGCCAGCGCCTCCTCCACGGCCTCCCTCGAACGCCCCAGCCTCACCGCCTCCGGATCCTGCCTCCTCGCGCCACCTCGCCTGCTCGCTGTCGCCGGCCGGTGACCTCCGCCCCGACGCCAGTTCCCGTCGGGAACGACTGGAGTCCCGTGCGCCTCCAACCGCTGGTGCCAGATGGGCCGGCGCAACCCCAGCGGCCCACTCCAGCGCCGCAGCCCACCGAGCCGCCAGCCCAGCCAGCCTCCGCCCCAGGCCAGTTGGGCCAAGCCCAAACGTGAGGCCCAAAACCTTTTTTTCTGTTGTTAAAACCTGCTGAAAACGACTAAGTCATGTGTATATTTGCTGCTGATCTGTTTTTGCGATGAAGTTTGCGAGTGATCCGTAGCTCCGATGAACGTGCCCCCAAAACGAAAGTTGCTCAGTTTTGCGTGCTCTAGAATTCGTATGTAGAAAGTTTTTACATTTGAGCTCATCTTGATTGTGTAATTGTGTGCTGAACAGGGCATCAGGCTGTTAAACTGCTACAAATTCCTGTTATGTGCTTCTGTTATTATTTTGTTGCAACTTTGCATGATGATTGTGACTCATCCATGAGGCCTATTGCATTGATTCTTTCTCCTATGTGTTAAGCATCATGTGTACTTCAATTCCATGCTTTAACTTGCCATGTTTGGGTGCTCTAGCTGTATTAAATCTTGCTCCAAAGTGGTGATCCTGATGTTAATGTGCTGCTGTTGCTGAAAACTGTTATTTTGTTGCAACTTCGGTCGACGAGTGTGTCGCGGCCGTTTATCGGAATTGAGTGATTCCAATTGCATATTGTTAAGCATCATGTCTAATTTCATTACTTGTATTGCATCTTCATGTTAGAATTACTGGTCATATAGTTATTTAGCTCCAAAGTTGCTATGCTGCTGTTTTTGACAGCCACCTCTGTTTTTCTCTCTGTTACTTTGCGATGCCATGTTGTTTGCTTAATATCTTTTGATCTATGATGCCTATTTGCATGATTCTTTTTGCCATGCCTTCCATGTCATGTCTACTTTAATTGCAAGTCATTTGTGAGCATGTTTGCATTGATTATCCTGTTTATGCATTGCTCTAAAGTGTGCTTCGTGATGTTGGCAGATTGTGCCTGTAACTTGTTTTGCTTGTATCTTTTTAACCATAACTCCGTTTGGAGTGTTCCTTATATGTAACTTGATTAGTTTTTCGTGTACTTTGTGTTTATGCTATTGTTTGTTGTTGTTAACCAACCTAAAATATGGTATAGGACAGAACAGTACCAAATCCTTTAATTGTCGTGCGGCACTTAGTGTTATGCCATGTTTAGGTTGTGCCTCACTTAAATTGACTAGCATAGATAGTTTACTTTGTGCTTCACCTCTTGCCATGTTTGTGTGCTATGCCATGCTTGCTTGAGTTTCCATGTTAACAGTCGTTGGTTGATCACCTGTAGCTAAGCAACTTGAACCACCGTAAACGTGCGGTATCATCGTGGGTGACGAGTACTCCACTTAAATTGTTAGTAACCGCTCTCGACGGTAGGTGTGATGTCTCGTGTTGCTTCTTGTTGATGCTTGCTCGTGTTTGCCTCGTAGTAATAGATGCTTGCTCGTTGATTGTTTTCCAGTGTTTATCGTCTTGTGTGCTTCCGCGGGTACCTTCGGAGACATGCGAGCTTGCGATCAACTACATCTTCGGAACCCGACTTATCAACAGGCAAGGACTATACATTACTTATGATCCATTCTATTTCAACCAGCGGTTTGCATGCTAGTCTAGGTTAGGTTCGATGTTTGATCCTACCACATGTTTACAACCTCTTTCAAACCGATACAGCCATGTCCCCTCCCAGCAAACCATGTACTGCTATGTTACTATTGCTCGTTGCTCAGCCCCTGCATAGTATGCATGCTTAGGATGCTACGATGTTACCCTATTACTCCTGGGTTTGGGATATCACATTATTATATTGTTTTTGATGATATGATTATTATAAATGTTGACTATATTCGACGAAGGATGGAAGGTCTAGGCTATCCCGCCCCGACGCTTTGTTCCATTCAAGTCACCTAGGATCCGAGTTACGGGTATTGGTTTTAAGACTGAGCGTGCCTAACCGCGTGTGGGATTTTATGGGGTCCCCTCTTCTTACCTATCTAGCTTCAAACATTTCTAGTGGTGGCCCAAGCTGGTTTTACCTTTTGCAAACGTGTGTGTGCGAGTGTCGACCTCGCAGATTTTCAAACAACTCGGGCCAGCGGAGACAGAGTTCCTTTGTTGGTCCAAACCTAGAAGCTCGAGGGCTATCCACAGTGTTGGTTTAGTTACCCCGACCTCGTCCAGACGGTAGAGGCCGACTCGAGAGCGCGGCCGGCTTTTGAGTTGGATGTCGACTCACCGGGGGCCACCCGGATTTGTGCGTTGTTAGTTAGAGGGACCTGTCGTTCCGGATCTCTTGGGACTAAATCATAAAATGGTTGCATATCATGGGTAGCAACTGAGAGAGATGGGCGTGCGTGCGGAGCCTTGTAATGGGCAGTTGGTACACCCCTGCAGGGTCAAATCTTTTCGAGAAGCTGTGTCCACGGTTATGGACGACTTGAGACCTACTCCTTGTTCATAGACAACTTCAACTGAGATAATCTTAATATAACTTGATCAACGTGTGTGTGTGCCTTGACTGCTTCTTCTTCGTCGGGATGCGAAGAGGAGGACAAGGATAGGATAGGTGTTATGTTTGCGTAAGTAGTTGATAGCAAGACTTGTTGGAGGCGATTCCTCATCGAATGCTTGGCTTCTTACCTTACTCTCTAGATCGTTAGCCACTTCATAAATGCTAGTGCGGCAGCAACCTCACCACTTATCCCTTCCTTACCGTTAACTACTAGTTGTCCTAGAATGACGAGTGATGAAGTCCTTGCTGGGTCAGATGACCACTACAGTTGGATGCTGAGTACCTCTGTACTCATGATACTACCCCCAAACTCTTTTCAGGGTTCTGATCGACAACAGGTATGGTGATCGACGTTTCACGTGGAGACTCGACGACGACTAGTTAGGCGGATTCCGGCGAAGGGCCTGGACCCGTGTGGTTATGGGATCGATGTTTTTCTCTTTGCCACTAGGCATTTGCTTGTAGTCTGTACTCAAACATGTATCTTTCGTTGTTGTATTGTATTTGAGGCAGTTGTATGCCGACTGTATGAGATGTTGTATCCTTGTATCTGTAATGTTGTGATATCATGTTGGAAATCCGGGGCATATGACTTCGTCATATGTCGCGGTGGGACCGATATGTGCTCCGTCCCCGGATCTGGATGGAAACATCTAGATCTGGAACAGTACCGCATATCGGGCCTTACAGATAGGTTCGATGTTTGATCCTACCACATGTTTACAGCCTCTTTCAAACCAATACAGCCATGTCCCTTCTCAGCAAACCATGTACTGCTATGTTACTATTGCTCGTTGCTCAACCCCTGCTTAGTATGCATGCTTAGGATGCTACGATGTTACCCTGTTACTCCTTGGTTTGGGATATCACATTATTATATCTTTGTTCATGATATGATTATTATAATGTTGACTATATTCGACAAAGGATGGAAGGTCTAGGCTATCCCGCCCCGACGCTTTGTTCCATTCGAATCACCTAGGACCCGAGTTCCGGATATTGGTTTTAAGACTGAGCGTGCCTAACCGCGTGTGGGATTTTATGGGGTTCCCTTTTCTTACCTATCTAGCTTCAAACATTTCTAGTGGTGGCCTGAGCTGATTTACCATTTGAAACCCCGTGCGTGTGCTTGGTGGATCCCCTCGCAATTTTTAAACAACTTGGGCCAGTGGAGACTTTGTTTCTCTGTTGGTCCACCCGATCAGCTAGGACCCGGTTTCCCATGTGTGATTACCGGCAATCCGACCTGCGTCATACGGAAGAGTCCGATCCGAGAGCGTGGTCGTCTTTTGGATTGGGTGTCGACTCCCCGGGGGCCACCCGGATTTGTTCGTCTTTAGCTAGAGGGACCTGTCGTTTCGGATCTCTTGGAACTAAATCATAAAATGGTTGCTTGTGATGGGTAGCAACTGAGAGTGATGGGCGTGCGTGCGGAGCCTCGTAATGGGCAGTTGGTACACCCCTGCAGGGTTAAATCTTTTCGAAAAGCCGTGTCCACGGTTATGGACGACTTGAGACCTATTCCTTGTTCATAGACAACAACAACAACTGAGATAACCTTAATATAACTTGATCAATGTGTGTGTGCCTTGACTGCTTCTTCTTCGTCGGGATGCGAAGAGGAGGACAAGGATAGGATATGTGTTATGTTTGCGTAGTAGGTGGATGGCAGACTTGTTGGAGGCGATTCCTCATCGAATGCTTGGCTTCTTATCTTACTCTCTAGATCGTTAGCCACTTCATTAAATGCTAGTGCGGCAGCAACCTCACCACTTACCCCTTCCTTACCGTAAACTACTAGTTGTCCTAGAATGACGAGTGATGAAGTCCTTGCTGGGTCAGATGACCACTACAGTTGGATGCTGAGTACTTCTGTACTCATGATACTACCCCCAAACTCTTTTCAGGGTTCTTGATCGACAACAGGTATGGTGATCGACGTTTCACGTGGAGACTCGACGACGACTAGTTAGGCGGATCCCGGCGGAGGGCCTGGACCCATGTGGTTATGGGATCGATGCTTTTCTCTTTGCCAGTAGGCATTTGATTGTAGTCTGTACTCAGACATGTATCTTCCGCTGGTGTGTTGTATTGAGGCAGTTGTATGCCGATTGTATGAGATGTTGTATCATTGTATCTGTAATGTTGTGATATCATGTTGGAAATCCGGGGCGTATGACTTCGTCATATGTCGCGGTGGGACCGATATGTGCTTCGTCCCCGGATCTGGATGGAAACATCTAGATCTGGAACAGTACCGCATATCGAGCCTTACAACATCCCTGTGTGTGGCAGGAAAAGAAACCCCTGTGTGGCAGGAAAAGAAGCCCCTGTGAGGAAAGGAAGCCCTGCAGCAGGAAAAGAAGACAGCCCCTGTGGCAAAAGAATTAGCCCCTGTGGCAGAAAAACAAGCATTGTGGCAGGAAAATGAAGCCTGTGGCTCTCTACGAGCCGAAGGCGAGCCGCTGAACTCCCTTCGACAAACACTCCCTTCGACCAAAACTCCCTTCGACCTATGCTTGCCTTTTCATTATATTTTTTAAAACTCAATGAGCCGAAGGCGAGCCGCTGAACTCCCTTCGACAAACACTCCCTTCGACAAACACTGCCTTCGACTTATGTTTGCCTTTTCATTATATTTTTGAAAACTCAACAAGCCGAAGGCGAGCCGCTGAACTTTGTTTTTTCATTACAGGAATTAATTTTGTAATAAAAAGTTTTTATTTAAACTAGTTGAAAGTTGACATTTGATAGTGTTGTATTCCCCTCCCATTTCACCCCATAAATCTCCATATCCCGGAATCAAATTGGAAACGAAAGAGGAACAGTGCAGTAGGTAGTATCGATTACGTTTTAAAAAAAATCGCGCTAAAAGGAAACTGTGCCCACGTAAAGGGAAATCGGGATATAAGTTTTCGTAGAAGTGAGAGGGTTTTTCTGCAAAACAGCCAAAACCGAAAACCAAAAAACCCATAGCGAAACCGGAAAGGGAAACCTCCGAAGCGCAAGGGCTCGACACTTGGCGCTCGCGGAGAGCATCCGCAAAGCGCCCGCGGTTTCCCTTTCCGGGAGGGCGCCCGCTAATTAGTCGCTCCCAAAGAAAATCTGCACCCTGACCCAGAATGCGTCAAGTTTGTGTTCTCCAGCCAAGGATTGGTATCTCATCATCCTCATCTGTTGTGAATGCAAGTCGTCTCGTCGACTCGAGCAACCAACCGACAGGTATGCTGAGGAAATAACATATCAAGATTACTAGCCTACAGGTTGCTCTCTGCGAAATCCGTCTTGCCGAAATGGTATAGGAGATACATGATGCCGACTGATGATGTACGTCACTCCCCCCATCCCACACACACGCGCGCCTAAATTGCTGACTAGTTTTACCTGCCACATCTTGCGGGCCAGAGACGGGCGAGACAGTGACCCATAAGCAGCATCCTTGTGCTTTCAGTACACTGAGGGTAGAGACAATGGCGAAAGATACCCTAGGCATGATGGCAAGAAGTGTAGGCACAATGACGAGAGCCCTTGCATCAGTCAGTACCTGAAGCCGCTGTCAGCGCCATATTTGTTTCTCATGTTGTAGTGATCATACTTCGGACCGCTGTAATCTGCCGCTTTCATCTCTGAGGGCTTAGGCTCTAGATGCCCAGACCCATAGGTAACCTCCCCACTCTTCTCCCGATGGCGATGGCGCAGCCGGTCTTTTGGGACCTTCGTGCTTGCTTGAGGTGTCTCGGTTGAACCATAGAACTCAGCGTATTCCTGCCTCTTGGTGGACCTGTACTTGCTTGAGAGAGTTGAATCCCTGAACTTCGAAGATTTGATGCCCTTCTGAGTCTTTGCCGCAGTCTCGTTAGCAGCACTAGGAGCATGGAGGGTCTCAGTTATCATCGGGGTGCTACTTAGCTTCTGGGCTGGAGTCTCCCTGTCCTCGGGCATCACAAGCCTATCTTTGAGAGGAGTGAGGCCTGTTTTTCTCTTCACACGTTGCAGGCGTTGCGGCACAATGTTCAGGACAAGATTCCCCACACCTTCAACAGCAAGATTCAGTAGATCAGAAACAAGTGTTCCAAAAGACGGCCATCCAGCGCTTGGTTCCTCTTTAAGGCTCTCCACAACCAAAGGTAGCTTTCCTGCAGTACTGCTCTCTTGTTTCTCATCTTCAGATGCTTCTATCTGAATTGTCATCAAAGGTTACTTTAGTAAGCAGCATTACATTACAGAAAACAAATTAAGAGATTTGCTGTTTCAGCCTGCTCTGCTATTTAACAATTATAATAGGAATACATCAGAGAAAAACTCCAAGAAAACCAAACTACATATTCCCTGTGAAAAATCCAACTTCTTGGACAACTGAAACCCAATATACTTAGATAAGATACCTTTTCAGAAGTTGATGAACCAAATCCATGTTGTACCACAGAAAACAGATATCCAGCCACAACGGCACCAATAACCAGTATGATATCTGTGAAAAACAACAAAGTGATATCAATGATCAAATTCATCCAACTAATTTTTGACACGGTTGCATTAAGTACCATAACACCTGAAATAATCATCAGCATGGGCAGCTTTATCAGACACAATCAGCATAAAACTAACCATAAATCCGACCATTCTTATTATCATAGTTAAGGTAGTTCAAAAGGTCAACAATTCCTCATCGTGGCGGACGTGCTTGCCTTTTCCTCATCGTGGCGGACGTGCTGCAGCAACTGATCCGGCAAGATCCCGTTCTGCTCCACCCCATCATCGACGGCGAGCCCCCCGTCGTGCTCCAGTACGCCGATGACACGCTCATTATCATGCGTGCCGAGGAAGGGGCCGTGGAGCGTCTAAGAAGCCTACTTGACGATTTTGCGGCTGCATCTGGTCTGACCATCAATTACACCAAGAGCACGCTCGTGCCCATGAACGTCGATGATGACCAGGTTTCAGCGGTGGCGGGCGCTCTCTCCTGCACCGTGGAAGGGTTCCCGCAAGCGTACCTTGGGCTGCCATCCGCGGCGGACTTCGCTCCGATGCTGGCTAAGGTGGACAAGTACCTCGCCGGGTGGCGAGCCCGTCTTCTATCGCCTGCCGGCCGGCTCGTCCTGATCAATGCCGTGCTGGACGCGCTGCCCACGTACGCTATGGCGGCGGTTGTGCTGCCCCCTGCGGTGTTCTCCAGCCTGGACGCTATGCGGCGTGCGTTCCTATGGAATGCTGCCGAGCGTGCCTCCGGCGCTCAATGTCTGGTGGCCTGGACGCGCGTGTGCCGCGCCAAGGAGGAAGGGGGTCTCGGCGTCCGCGGCCTCAAGACTCATAACTCCTGTCTCCTTCTGAACATGCTGCACCGCCTTCACTGCTCCGACGCCTCGTCACGTTGGGCAACCTGGGTCTGGGCGGAACTGGATGGCCGCTCCCTCCTCACCCCCGGTGTCTACAGATTGGCCGGGGAACACGGGAGGTCGATTCACTCCCTGCTGCCCCTCTACCGCTCGCTGTCTCGCGTGGTTGTTGGGGATGGGCGACGCACATCCTTCTGGCTCGATTCCTGGCTCCCCTGCGGGCGCCTCGCGATCGCCTTCCCCGTGCTGTTCTCGCATGCGGTGAACTCGGAGGTGACGGTGTGGCAAGTCAGCGAGGGCGGCCTCGATCGGTACCTTGTCCCGCGGCTTACGGCTGTTGGCGCGGCGGAACGGCGAGCTATACAGCCCCTCCTCCCGGACGCCCCTCTTGTCGGCCTTGACGAGCGGCAACTTCCTCTCTGTGGTCAATCCAGAGGGCGAATGGGCACTAGTGGCGTCTACAAGCTCTGCCGGATGGGTGGGGAGCTGGCCCCCATGCGAGCTTCCTCTGGAGCTCCCGGGCCCCGTCGCGGGTCAAGTTCTTCGGGTGGCTCCTTGTTCAGCGAAGGATTCACACGCGAGATGTGCTCCTCCGCAAGTCGACCGTCCAACCACTGGAAGCTGGGTGCCCGCTGTGCCCCGAGGCGCTCGAGACGGCGGATCACCTGGCGTTCGCCTGCCCCTTCGCGCGATCCTTCTGGACTGCGGTGGGCGTTCGTGTTGCTGGCTCCGAGAAAGTGGACGACATTCATGCGCTGGATTTGGCTGCAGCAGTCGGCGACTCCTCCATGGCCGAGTTCAAGCTCCTTTGTCTCTGGCGGCTGTGGAAACACAGGAACGGCGTGGTCTTCCGCGACCACGCGCCGTCCCTCCCCCTTATCCTGTCTGGCTGCCGTGAGGATGCTACTCTGTGGCGTTCCCGTCTTCGCGTAGAGGATCGTGCCCATACAGAGGTCTGGCTTCGGGTGTTCTCTCGACCTAGCGAGGGGTGAGCATGCGATAACAAGCTCCCCCCCCCCTCTCTCTCTCTCTCCCTCCCCAATGTAATCCCATAGAAACTCTGTCGCCGCCTTGTTGCTGATCATACAATAATAAAAATTCAGGTGGGGGGCGTTCCGCCCCCTCCCGGTGAACCTTCAAAAAAAAAAAGGTCAACGATTCCATCAACCATATAAGCTATAGCCACTAATAGACATATTGATTAATGATTATAGAGAAACATATATATTGTGAACTTGGAGAAAATTAGTCTCTGCTCAAGTTAATTCCAAGCTGATTCATAATATAAACTCTAATTATAGAAAATATATGGTCGATAAATAGTTCCACATAACACAGTAATAATTAAAGATCAAAATCTCAGGTGTAGTATGTATGTCTATGGTTTGCTTTGATGATCTCCAGGATGTCAATTGGACAGGAACATGGTTCTATATCTCATTATAAGTAGGGGGACCAAGATCAGAAGTTAGAAGAGCAAAACAAGATTTTATTTTATTTTATTTCACTATAGAAACAACAGTGAACCTGTGGTTTTTGAGAGACTGGTGTTAATTATTACTTTGTTTTTACCCCTAACCATAGAACAATTGATCTATGGTAATTTTCTATTAATCATAATGTACAAATATACAAAGAAAGATAAGTTATCCAATTCTTTTCTAGGCCACATGATAGAACAGAAAATCGATGCTAAACCAGTGTTCATAGGTTAATTGTGCACCAATTTTGTAAGATCTCTTGACTTCAGTGGCTTCCTGGGCATTGTAGTGATCTTGAGATTCTCCTTAAGACAGTGAGTCCAGCCATTAATCCCATAGCATTTTTAAGAAATTTGTGATCTCTTTGAGTCCAAATGCTCCAGCATCCCATAATGATAATGTTCAGGCCAACCTCTCTGGGTAATTATTTTAGGGCCAAATGTACCTCATCAAGGAGATACCTTTGAGTTTGTTTGAATGATCTTAAACCAGCAATCTTGGGAAAAATTGCAGTCCCAAAATAAATGTAACAAAGTTTCTTTTTGGTTTCCATTGCACATGGCACAGCAGTAGCTTGGTAAATGAAAGGATTTCCTGTTCATAAGGTTTCTTGTGTTGATTTTGTCATATAGAAGAATCAGGAAGAAAATCTTGCATCTCAGCATTGGTCCACATTTCCATAGATCAGTAAAGAGGGAATGTTCCTTGGAATCATTCCTCAATAGCTTATACAATTACGAGCTGAGTAGTGTGACAGCCCAGATTTCACAAAAATTAAAAAAATTATTTTCGGTGTGAATTGTTTGATTGTCTGATTTGTTTGCGGTGTTTGCATCCCCAATTTATCGATCGGCGATTATTTCCCCTCTTATCTCGTACCGGACCGAGACCGACTCTTGCCACCCTGACACTAGACCTTTGCGACACCGGGTTTCACCCGATCACCGTCGCGAAAACCGCACCAGACCAGCTGCAGCCAACGGAACGAAAACCCCATTTAATAATTAAACGGGTTATTTTTATAGCGCATCGGAAAGTGTTTTCGGAACGGTTCCAGCGCGAGGTGAACGCCGCCGGCTCGACGCGCTGATCGCGCGGTTCGAAGTGTTACCCGAATCGGAGGTCCTGCGGACACCCGGCGGTCAGAAACGTAAATATCGCGCGCGCGAGAGAAAAACCGGGGATGTTTTTGCAAACTGCCAGCTACCTGGGCTATATAAAGACCACCACACTCCCACCTCTTTCTAGGGTTTCCCCTAGCCAAAATTGCAGCCACCCCCTCCACTTTGCCCAAATCTGCCCCAAATTAGCCCCAAATCCGAAACCCTAGCCCTGGCTGCCTCCGGAGCCGTCGGATCGCGGATCGGAGGTCTCCCGGAGTGCCACGTGTCGTCCCTCCACCAACCTCCACCCATCCCTCTCTCTCCTCTCCTCCCGTGCCCGTGGGCAAGCCGCCGCCGGGGTCGGCCAGCACGCCGGCTAGCCCGGCCAGGACGCCGCCGCCGCGCCCAGGTCTCCTCCTCCTCTCACCTTCCTCTCCTTACTTCTCCTCACCCGCTCCTCCCTCTCCCACACAGGTAGCCACCGCCGCGCCGGGCATGGCGCCATGGCCGAGCTTGGTCACAGCCCGAGCCGCCTCGGACAGGAGCTCGCCGCCGGCCCCTGGAGCTCACCTCGCGCCCGCACCGTCCCGGAGCCGTGCCACCGTCCTCCGTCGATCCGCCGCAGCCGCGTGCCCCTCGCCGGCGCGCCACCAGCAGCGCCGCCGCCCGTCGTTCCTGTCGGGAGCGGCCTCCCGATCCAGCCGCCGCTGGAGACCCAGGTGGGCCGGCCTGCTCGCGCCACCAAGGCCCAGCCAGCCGCGGCCCGCAACCAGCCTCCAGGCGCCCCAGCCCGGTCCGGCCAGATCCAGGCCAGTGGGCCGAGCCCAGCTAGGGGTGAGGCCCCGTATTTTTTTTCTTCTGATTTATTGTTTCCTCTGTAAATTTCAGTAAGTCTGGTAAAATTTTGTCTGATGTCCTGTTTTGCAACGTTAATTCCCGTTGACTCGTAGGTCCAAATGAAGTGATTCTTTTTTTGTTTGGTTGTGCTTTGTGTGCTCTAGAGTTTATTTTTAGAAAGTTATTTATTTTGAGGTCATCTTGAATATGTAATTGTGTGTTGAACAGGGCACCAGATCGTTAACTTGCTAATCTGCTGTTAACTACTGCTGTTGTTATTTTGTTCAAACTTTGGGTTATACTTGTGTCAAAATCCATGAGCCTATTGCATTGATTCTTTTTCCTATGTGTTAAGCATCATATGTACTTCATTACCATGTTTTAACTTGTCATGTTTGGGTGCTTTAGCTATATTAAATCTTGCTCCAAAGTGGTGACCCTGATGTTAATGTGTTGTTGTGCTGAAAACTGTTAATTTGTTGCAACTTCGGGTGACGGTTGCGTCGCAACCGTTTATCGGAATTGAGTGATTCCAATTGCATATTGTTAAGCATCATGTCTACTTCCATTATATGTATTGCATTGTCATGATATGCTTGCTGGTTATATAGTTATTGAGCTCCAAAGTTGCTATCCCGCTGTTTTTGACAGCCACCTCTGTTTTTCTCCAAGTCTAACGTTCCGATGACATGTTGCATGCTTAATATCTTTTGATCTATGATGCATATGACCTTGATTCTTGTTTGTACCTGATCATCATCATGTCTACTCCATGCTCATATATTGCTATGTCATGTTGCTGCACTTTTGCATATAGTTTTTCTCCTGTTTATACAGCATAAAAATATCAGTTTCTGCCCTGTTTTCATTATTTTCACCAAGTCCTAGACCAGTAATGTTTTATTGCATTTTGCGTGAGCTATAATTAGTTGTTCATGATGCCTTTTTGCTTGATTCCTTTTGTCATACCTTCCCTGCCATGTCTACTTTAGTTGCATATCATCTGTGAGCATATTTGCATTCATTATCCTGTTTATGCAATGCTCTAAAGTGTGCTCCCTGATGTTGGCAGACTGTGCCCGTAACTTGTTTTGCGTGTATCTTTTTAACCGTAACTCCGTTTGGAGTGTTCTTTATATGTAACTTGATTAGTTTTTCGTGTACTTTGTGTTTATGCTATTGTTTGCTGTTGTTAACCAACCTAAAATATGGTTTAAGGCAGAACAGTACCAAATGCTTAAATTGTCGTGAAACAATTAGTGGAATGCCATGTTTAGGTTGTGCCTCACTTAAATTGACTAGCATAGATAATTTATCTTATGCTTCACCTCTTGTCATGTTTGTGTGCTATGCCATGCTTGAGTGAGATGCCATGTTAACAACCTTTGGTGATCACCTGTAGCTAAACAACTTGAACCTTCCCAAATGTGCGGTATCGTCGTGTGTGACGAGTACTCCACTTAACCTGTTAGTAATCGCTCTCGACGGTAGGTGCGATGTCTCGTGTTGCCTTCTTGTTGATGCTTGCTCATGTTTGCCTCGTAGTAATAGAATGCTTGCTCGTTGATTGCTTTCCAGTGTTTACCGTCTTGTGTGCTTCCGCGGGTACCTCTCGGAGACGATGCGAGCTTGCGATCAACTACACCTTCGAACCCGACTTATCAACAGGCAAGGACTATACATTACTTATGATCCATTCTATTTCAACCAGCGGTTTGCATGCTAGTCTAGGTTAGGTTCGATGTTTGATCCTACCACATGTTTACAGCCTCTTTCAAACCGATACAGCCATGTCCCCTCCCAACAAACCATGTACTGCTATGTTACTATTGCTCGTTGCTCAGCCCCTGCTTAGTATGCATGCTTAGGATGCTACGATGCTACCCTATTACTCCTTGGTTTGGGCTATCATATTATTATATTGCTGTTGATGATATGATTATTATAATGTTGACTATATTCGACGAAGGATGGAAGGTCTAGGCTATCCCGCCCCGACACTTTGTTCCATTCGAGTCACCTAGGATCTGAGTTCCGGGTATTGGTTTTAAGACTGAGCGTGCCTAACCGCGTGTGGGATGCTATGGGGTCCCCTCTTCTTACCTATCTAGATTCAAACATTTCTAGTGGTGGCCCAAGCTGGTTTTACCTTTTGCAAAACGTGTGTGTGCGAGTGTCGACCTCGCCGATTTTCAAACAACTCGGGCCAGCGAAGACATGGTTTCTTTGTTGGTCCACACCTGGAAGCTTGGGGGCTGCCCACATCTGTTTGGGTGGCTAACCCGACCTCGTCCAGCCGGTAGAGGCCAATTCGAGAGCGCGGCCGGCTTTTGAGTTGGATGTCGACTCACCGGGGGCCACCCGGATTTATGGGTTGTTAGTTAGAGGGACCTGTCGTTCCGGATCTCTTGGAACTAAATCATAAAATGGTTTCCTATCATGGGTTGCAACTGAAAGAGATGGGCGTGCGTGCAGAGCCTTGTAATGGGCAGTTGGTACACCCTGCAGGTTTAAATCTTTTTGAGAAGCCATGTCCACGGTTATGGACGACTTGAGACCTACTCTTTGTTCATAGACAACAACAACTGAGATAATCTTAATATAATTTGATGAACGTGTGTGTGCCTTGACTGCTTCTTCTTCGTCGGGATGCGAAGATGTAACAGCCCAGATTTCACAAAAATTAAAATTTTTGTTTTCGGTGTGAATTGTTTAATTGTCTGATTTGTTTGCGGTGTTTGCATCCCCGATTTATCGATCGGCGATTATTTTCCCCCCTCTTATCTCCTACCGGACGGAGACCGACCCTTGCCACCCTAACCCTTGACCTTTGCGACACCGGGTTTCACCCGATCATCGTCGCAAAAACCGCACGAGACCAGCCGCAGCCAACGGAACGAAAAACCCCGTTTAATAATTAAACGGGATATTTTTATAGCGCGCCGAAAAGTGTTCTCGGAACGGTTCCAGCGCGAGGTGAACGCCTCCGGCTCGACGCGCTGATCGCGCGGTTCGAAGTTTAACCGAATCGGAGGTACTTCGGACCCCCGGCGGTCAGAAACGTAAACAGCACGCGCGCGAGAGAAAAACCGGGGATGTTTTTGCAAACTGCCAGCCACCTGGCTATATAAAGACCATCACACTCCCACCTCTTTCTAGGGTTTCCCTAACCACAAAATTGCAGCCACCCCCTCCACTTTGCCCCAAAAATAGCTCCATTTTCGCCCTTTTGCTAGCCCATCAGATCTGGACCGTCAGATCGCCCGATCTGACGCCCAGGAAGTCGCCACGTCAGCCCCTTTTTTTTCTCTGTCCAATCTCTCCTCTCTCCCGTGGATGCGCCCGAGCTCTCCCGAGGTCGCCGCCGGCTTCCTGCTGCCTCCGCCACGCCCCGGTGACCCCTCCACGCTGCGCTCACCTCCCTCCTCGCAGCTGCAGGTCGCCGCCAGCCGTCGTCGCCGCTCCATGGATGGAGCTTGCCCGCGCCGCCCGGGAACACAAGCTCGCCGTGGCTCCGGCCTCCAGAGCCCAAGACCCCGCCGGATCCGCCACCATCGCGCCTGTCCGCCTCCCCGCGCTCGCCCACCTCGCCGGAGGATGGCCGGCGCCGCCGCCCCTCGCCTGAAGACGGCCGCTGCCGCCTGCCTCGCTGGGATCCAGCGGCCTCCCCGACCCGCCAGCGTGGGCCGGCCCCAGCGTGGGCCGGCCCCAGCGCGGCCCATCTCCCTTGCTTCCAGCCCACGGCCTGGGCCTTGGCCCAGAGGTGCCCCCTCTTTTTTTTCCTGTTGTTGGGCCTGTTCAGTGATGTTTCGGCCCAGTAGATGTTTTAGGTTTTTTTGTATTTATTTTTGGCAGATTTATTTATTTCTTGCGATGCTTATATCTTTTCACCGGTAGCTCCGATGGAGACGCTTTCTACATGAAAGTTGCTCCATTTTTCGCGTAGATTAATAAAATGTTGCTTGTTGCCATGTTTGACTTTGTTTACATGTTGTTTACCTGCTAATTACATCGCATGCCACCGTAATTTGTTTCTTTAATAACTTTTCAACTGTTGCTCTGATTAAAATGTTTCTTATATGTAACTTGACTAGAATTGAATGTAGATTGTGTTTATGTTGTTGTTGCTTGCTAATAACAAATATAAAATATGATTTAGGGCAGATCAGTACCAAATCCTTTAATTGTTGTGGGGCAAGTAGTGTTATGCATGTTTAGGGGTTGCCTCACTTAAAATGACTAGCCTAGATAGTTTATCTTATGCTTCACCTTTTGTCATATTTATGTGCTATGCCATGCTTGCTTGAGTTGCCATGTTAACAACCTTTGTCGATCACCTGTAGCTAAACAACTTGAACCCTTGTAAATGTGCGGCATCGTCGTGTGTGACGAGTACTCCACTTAACCTGTTAGTAACCGATCTTGACGGTAGGTGTGATGTCTCGTGTTGCCTTCTTGTTGATGCTTGCTCGTGTTTGCCTCGTAGTAATAGAGTGCCTGCTCGTTGATTGCTTTCCAGTGTTTATCGTCTTGTGTGCTTCCGCGGGTACCCTTCGGAGACGATGCGAGCTTGCGATCAACTACACCTTCGGAACCCGACTTATCAACAGGCAAAGACTATACATTACTTATGATCCATTCTATTTCAACCAGCGGTTTGCATGCTAGTCTAGGAGGGTGTTTGGTTGGGCTTCTAAGCAACTTTTCACGCTTAGAAGCTGCCAGCCCAACCAAACAGCTAGCTTCTATTTGGCTTTTGTGTGCAGCTGCAGATTTCTTGTACGTAAAAACGAAAGCCCCTCCGGAGCAGCTGCAGCTGCGTTCGCTAGCTTTTCACATATCCCACGCTCTCCCTATCCCCGCCAGTTCGCGAAATTTACGAAAGAGATGCCATCCCATATAACCCAGTGGACAACCGGTTTTCCCCACCCCGAGCGATTCCCCACCAGCCTCCCCTCATCCCACGCCATGGAACAGCGCGATGGCGGCTGGCAGCTGGCGGCGCTAGGGTTGTGGGCGTCTTTACTCCGTCCATCAACCACGGCTAGGGCCGGTTCGGGTGAACGTCGGGCGCCGGTCTCCTCCACCTCCAGCTGCCGCCTCGCCTCCCGATCTCCAGCCACCCCACGGCAGCCGTCCTCACCTTCAGTTGCCGCACGGCAGCCGCCCCACGTCTCCCCTCCAGCCGGCACCACCTCCAGCCGCCCCATGGGCCACGGCAGTCGGCCTCAACTCCAGCCAGCAGTTTCTCCCTCACGGCCTCCTCACAGCAAGATAGCCCCGGGATTTGAGATGGATAGAATAATATGTGTGATTCTATGATTAAAAAATACATACATATAGTTGATTATGTGTGCAAAAATTTAATGCATATATGTGTACAGTAGGTCATATGCATATGTATTTTTGGTGGTGTGATTTTTTTTTATGAAATAGATGATGGATGTGTGCAATCTTTATTTCAGTATGAAATAGATGGACACAACAAATAAAGAAAACATATCTAAAACATATTATTATTATTATTATATTAGTACACAATCATCATTTTAGCATCTTAAGGGTATTGCAGACATTTTACACGAAAGGCACAGCTGAGACAGCCAGTTTACCAAACAACAACACTGCCCACAGCAGCTTTTTCACATCTCACAGCCCAACCAAACACCCTCTAGGTTAGGTTCGATGTTTGATCCTACCACGTGTTTACAGCCTCTTTCAAACCGATACAGCCATGTCCCCTCCCAGCAAACCTTGTACTGCTATGTTACTATTGTTCGTTGCTCAGCCACTGATTAGTATGCATGCTTAGGATGCTATGATGTTACCCTGTTACTCCTTGGCTTGGGCTATCACATTATTATATTATATTGCTGTTGATGATATGATTATTATAATGTTGACTATATTCGACGAAGGATGGAAGGTCTAGGCTATCCCGCCCTGACGCTTTGTTCCATTCGAGTCACCTAGGATCCGAGTTCCGGGTATTGGTTTTAAGACTGAGCGTACCTAACCGCGTGTGGGATTTTATGGGGTCCCCTTTTCTTACCTACCTAGCTTCAAACATTTCTAATGGTGGCCCAAGCTGATTTACCATTTGAAACCGTGTGTGTGCTGGTCAGCTGCCAGTAGTTTTCAAACCAACCCGGACCAGTGAGGACATAGTTCCCGTGCTGGCCCATCATGACCGGCTGAGGACCCGGTTTCCCATGTGTGATTAACCGGCAATCCAAACCTGGAGTCATACGGTAGAGACCAGATCGAGATCGCGGCCGGCTCCTGAGCTGGATGTCGACTCACCGGGGGCCACCCGGATTTGTTCGTTGTTAGCTAGAGGGACTTGTCATTTCAGATCTCTTGGAACTAAATCATAAAATGGTTGCCTGTGATGGGTAGCAACTGAGAGAGATGGGCGTGCGTGCGGAGCCTTGTAATGGGCAGTTGGTACACCCCTGCAGGGTTAAATCTTTTCGAGAAGCCGTGTCCACGATTATGGACGACTTGAGACCTACTCCTTGTTCATAGACAACAACAACTGAGATAATTTTAATATAACTTGATCAACGTGTGTGTGCCTTTACTGTTTCTTCTTCGTCGGGATGCAAAGAGGGGGACAAGGATAGGATAGGTGTTATGTTTGCGTAAGTAATTGATAGCAAGACTTGTTGGAGGTGATTCCTCATCGAATGCTTGGCTTCTTACCTTACTCTCTAGATCATTAACCACTTCATAAATGCTAGTGCGGCAGCAACCTCACCACTTTCCCCTTCCTTACCGTAAACTACTAGTTGTCCTAGAATGACGAGTGATGAAGTTTTTGCTGGATCAAATGACCACTACAGTTGGATGCTGACTACCTCTGTACTCATGATACTACCCCCCAAACTCTTTTCAGGGTACTTGATCGACAACAGGTATGGTGATCGACGTTTCACGTGGAGACTCGACGACGACTAGTTAGGCGGATCCCGGCGGAGGGCCTGGACCCGTGTGGTTATGGGGATCGATGTTTTTCTCTTTGCCAGTAGGCATTTGATTGTAGTCTGTACTCAGACATATACCTTCCGCTGTTGTATTGTATTTAAGGCAGTTGTATGCCGATTGTATGAGATGTTGTATCCTTGTATCTGTAATGTTGTGATATCATGTTGGAAATCCGGGGTCATGGTGAGACCGATATGTGCTTCGTCCCCGGATCTGGATGGAAACATCTAGATATGGAACAGTACCGCATATCGGGCCTTACAGAAGAGAAGGACAAGGATAAGATAGGTGTTATGTTTGCGTAAGTAGGTGGATAACAGACTTGTTGGAGGCGATTCCTCATCGGATGTTTGGCTTCTTATCTTACTCTCTAGATCGTTAGCCACTTCATAAATGCTAGTGCGGCAGCAACCTCACCACTTACCCCATCCTTACCATAAACTACTAGTTGTCCTAGAATGACGAGTGATGAAGTCCTTGTTGGGTCAGTTGACCACTACAGTTGGATGCTGAGTACTTCTGTACTCATGATACTACCCCCAAACTCTTTTCAGGGTTCTTGATCGACAACAGGTATGGTGATCGACGTTTCACGTGGAGACTCGACGACGACTAGTTAGGCGGATCCCGGCGGAGGGCCTGGACCCATGTGGTTATGGGGATCAATGTTTTTCTCTTTGCCACTAGACATTTGATTGTAGTCTGTACTCAGACATGTATCTTTCGCTGATGTATTGTATTTAAGGCAGTTGTATGCCGATTGTATGAGATGCTGTATCCTTGTATCTGTAATGTTGTGATATCATGTTGGAAATCCGGAGCATATGGCATTGTCATATGTCGCGGTGGGACCGATATGTGCTTCCTCCCCGGATCTGGATGGAAACATCTAGATCTGAAACAGTACCGCATATCGGGCCTTACAAGTAGTAGGGACCCCAAGGATATAACCATCTCATTAAGAGTTCCATCATGTCTGGAAATAATAGTGTTGCTCAATTGTAAGAATTGATGGTGAGCTTGGATGGATAAAGGTGTTAATAGATTGTAGTACCCCTGTTAGCTAGGGGTTTCCTGTATATTTTTCACCTGTACATGTACTATATATTGTGGCCTTTGGCCTCTGTGGAATACAAGTTATTTATTCCTAACATGCTATTCAAGCATTAGGTTTTCTCTTTCCCTCGCACACGCAACTCTTGCTCCTCCCGATCCGATCTCTCTTCCGGTACGGTGGTGCCCGTTGCTTGTTTGCTCTCCCCGCGCTCTCCCGTCACTATTGCTGGTCATCACGTCGCCGGCCTCCCGCTCGGCCACCCCCATGTCGGCTCTAGTCGCCGCCACCGGTCCGCGCCGCCAAGCCACCGTCCCATCCGCGCCGCCAGGCCGCCGCCCCGTCTGCCACCAGGTCGCCGCCAGCCGCCCGATCCCAATCCAGATCGGCTCGATCCCGGTTCTGCTGCACTGCCCGATCTCGATCCCGTTCCAGATCGAGCTCGGCGTCAGTTGACTTTCTCTTTAAAAAAATAAAAAAAATGTCGGCATCATCGAGCTATGTCGTGATCCCTCGCTGCTCGGTGATATTTTATGGCACGAACTACTCTTTCGTTGCCTTTATGTGGATCCATATGCATGGTCTTCGTCTCTGGGGTGTGCTCTCCGGCGAGGTCCCTTGTCCGTCGTGCCCCACTGCTCCTACGGCTCCTACTCCGCCCACACCACCTGTTCTTGATGCCGATGCTACTCAAGCTGACAAGGATGCATCCAAGAGTACGTATGATGCCGCCGTTGCCGCTTATAACTGGAGTTTCCAAGAGTATACGGACGCTCTTCAGACCTTCCGTCTGGATCTGCCTGCTTACACTCAGTGGATGGATGATGATGCTCATGCTGCGGAGGTTCTTACCACCAGTGTCCAGCCACAGTTTGCTTCTAAGTTTATGTGTCTCGGTACTGTTGCTGCCATGTGGGACCATCTTCGTCAACGTCATTAGCCGTACGGGGATGCTCTTTATCTGTCTGTGGTTCGTCAGGAGCATGCTCTTCAGCAGGGGGACTCCACTATTGATCAGTTCTACACACAGACCGCTGCTATCTGGCGTTAGCTTGATTCTCTTCGCTCTACTGCCTGTGGTACCTGCGCCTGTTGTCGGACTGTGTGCTCTGATTTGGAGTTTTAGCGCACCTTTGAGTTCCTGTCTCAGCCTCGGCGTGCTCAGTTGCTTGCTCGTGGTCGCGTTCCTATTTCTGAGGTGATTTCTAAGCTTCGTGCTAAGGAGACTCGCCTCAGTGGTGTTGGGTTGCTTGCAATTCCCTGTGTGATAGCTGCCTGTGGTCCTCCATCGTCGCCTGCTCCATCGACGCCTTCACGGTCCTCTGCTCCACCGCTCTTACCCACTCCTTCGAGTCAGGGCCAGAGTCGTGGCCAGGGACAGCGCCACAGTCGTCCTGGCTCTCGTTCCCGCTCCCACTGCACCTACTGTGACATGGGTCGTCACGTTGAGTCGAGCTGTTATACGAGTGTGATCTGCGTCAGCAGAAGGCGTCCGCTTCTCCCGGGACTCATGCTCCTTCTGGTGCGTCTGGCTCCTCTACAGTTACCCTCACTGAGCAGGACATTATGCGGATCAAGCGTCTGCTCGCTGGTTCTGGATCTCGTTCGACTGGTACTGCTAGTTCTGTGACTGATTCTTCTAGCATTGCGGCACCACCATCTTCTACGCAGTCAGGTACATCGTCGTGGGTTATGGGTTCTGGAGCTTCCTTTCACACGACTTGATTCTTCCAGTCTATCCTCTCTTCGACCCCATGATTCTCCTATTAGTGTTCTCACTGTTGATGGTACTCCTCTTCCTGTTTCTAGTCGGGGCACTCTTTCTACTTTTTCTCTGTCCCTGATATTTCTCATGTTCCTCGTCTCACCATGAACCTTTTTCTGCCCGCCAAATTACTGACTCTGGTTGCCGCGTCATTCTTTACAACGACTCTTGTCATGTTCAGGATCGTCGCACATAGGCTCTGGTTGGAGCTGGCCCTCGGCGCCATGATTCTCAGGGGCTTTGGGAGTTAGACTGGCTTCGTGTTCCTTCCGCTGCTACTTCATCTGCCAGTTCTCCAGCTGTCGTCACCTCGGCCACCGCCTCGTTTTAGTAGTGGCACCATCGTCTAGGTCATATCTTTGGGTCTCGCTTGTCGTCATTAGTTCATCGTGGTCTTCTGGGGCATGTCTCAGGAGATGCTTCTTTACGGTGTCAGGGTTGTAGGCTAGGTAAACATATTCGGTTACCCTATCCTACTAGTACGTCGGTCTCTCAGCGTCCTTTCGACTTAGTTCATTCTGATGTTTGGGGTCCAGCTTCTTTCGCTTCGAAAGGGGGCCACCAATACTATATCATTTTTATGGATGATTTTTCCCGATATACTTGGTTGTATTTTATGACTAATCATAGTGAGGTTCTCTCCATATATCAGCGTTTTGCAGCCATGGTTCTTACTCAGTTCTCTATGCCCATTCGTGTGTTTCGCGCTGATTCTGCTGGTGAGTATCTCTCCAAGCATTTGCGCAATGTTCTTGCTGAGCAGGGTATTCTTGCTCAGTTCTCTTGTCCTGGTGCCCATGCTCAAAATGGTGTGGTTGAGCGTAAACATCGCCATCTTCTTGAGACTACTCATGCGATGATGATCGCCTCCTCTCTTTCCCCTCACTTCTGGGCTGAGGCTATCTCCACCTCTGCATATCTCATTAATATCCAGCCTTCTACCGCTCTTCAGGGTGTCATTCTCTTGAGCGCCTTTATCATAACTCGCCTAACTATTCTATGCTTCGGTTGTTTGGTTGTGTTTGCTTTGTCCTTCTCGCTCCTCGTGAACGCACTAAACTATCCGCTCAGTCTGTTGAGTGTGTCTTTCTTGGATACAGTGATGAGCATAAGGGCTACCGCTGTTGGGATCCGGTGGCTCGTCGGATGCGTATTTCTCAGGATGTGACTTTTGATGAGTCTCGTCCTTTCTATTCGCGTTCAAGCTCGTCTTCTATGGAGGATCTTTCTTTTCTCCTCTTTCCTGATTCTCCTCCCTTGGTTCCTCCTCTTCCCTCTCCTGTTGATTTGGTGTCGTCTACTCCAACTTCGGTGTCGTCTCCCCCGACTCTTTCCTCTTCTTCATCATTGTCTTCTATGCCCTCTTCCCCAGTCATTTCCTCACCTCCGTCTCCTCCTACCTTCCCTTTCCACTATACTCGGCGTCCTCGTGTTGTCCCCGAGTCCATTGATGCACCCTCTACTTCTGGTGCACCACCTCCTCCACCGTCTTATTATTTTCGTACTCGGCCTTGTCCTCCTGATTTCTATGATCCTGCTAGCTACAGTGTCTTCGCTATTCCGGAGCCGAACACTTACCGTGAGGTTGTTGTCCATCCTGAGTGGCAACTCACCATGGCTGAGATTGTTGCGCTTGAGCGCACTAGCACGTTGGGAGATTGTTCCTCTTCCTCCTCAGATTCGTTCAATCACGTGTAAGTGGGTCTATAAGGTTAAGACCCGTTTTGATGGGACTCTTGAGCGCTACAAAGCTCGTCTCGTTGCTCATGGCTTTTAGTAGGAGCATGGTCGTGATTATGATGAGACTTTTGTTTCGGTGGCTCACATGACTCTTCTTGCCGTGGCATCTATTCATCATTGGTCTGTGTCTCCGCTTGTTGTAAAGAATGTATTTCTTAATGGTGAGTTACATGAGGTCTATATGCAACCACCACCTGTGTATTCTCTTATAGATGGCATGGTCTGTCGTCTTCGTCGATCTCTCTATGGCCTTAAGCAAGCGCCTCGTGCATGGTTTGAGTGGTTTGCTTCTGTGGTCACTGCTGCTGGTTTCTCTCCTAGTGCTTATGACCCTGCGTTGTTTGTTCACTGTTCTCCTCGTGGTCACACTCTTCTTCTCTATGTTGATGAGATGATCATCATTGGTGACGACCCTGAGTATATTGCCTTTGTCAAGGCCTGTCTGAGTGAGCAGTTTCTTATGTCGGATCTTGGTCCGCTTTGTTATTTTCTTGGGATTGAGGTTTCCTCCACTGTTGGTGGATTCTTTATTTCCCAAGAACGGCATATTCAGGACCTTCTTGCTCGTGTCACTCTTTCTGATGCTGTTGAGACTCCTATGGAGCTCAATATTTCTCTTTGTCCTTCTGATGGTTATCCTCTTTCTGATCCGACTCGTTATCGACATCTTGTCGGGAGTCTTGTCTATCTGGCTGTTACTCGTCTGAACATTTCTTATTATGTCCATATTCTGAGCCAGTTTGTTTCTGCTCCCATTTAGGTCCACTACGGTCACCTTCTTCGTGTTCTACACTATCTTCGTAGGACTATCTCTCTTTCTTCTTTCCTCGTTCCATCTTGTTACAGCTTCAGGCCTACTACGATGCTACGTGGGCTAGTGATCCTTTGGATCGCCGTTCACTATTTGCTTATTGTGTTTTTCTTGGTGATTCTCTCATTGCCTGGAAGACGAAGAAGACCTCAGTTCCCCGTTCGAGTGCAGAGGCTGAGTTGCGAGTCATGGCTCTTTTGACTGCTGAGGTGACTTGGTTACGGTGGTTACTTGCAGATTTTGGTGTTTCCATGACGACGCCCACTACTCTATTGTCTGACAGTACAGGTGCTATCAGTATTGCACGTGACCCAGTGAAGCATGAGCTTTCCAAGCATAAGTGTTGATGCTTCCTTTGTTCGTACGAGTGTGCAGGATCAGATTATTGTGCGTGGCGGCGAGAGCAGGGAGGCGAGCGAGTGTGTGCGGCGTCCTCCACGGCGAGTCCCTTTATATAGCGGGGCGGCCTCACCGGGGCGGGACACGAGGCGGCGTGATCGTCGAACTGTTGGGCTACTCAACGCGCCTCATTGATTCCTTGCAGCCGGCGATTGGACTGGACATCAGCGCCGCATTGATGCTCTGCGGCGGCGGCGGGCGCGGGGAAGCCGAGGCAGGAGGATGAGGACGACGCGTGCCCAGACGCCGACAAGTAGGGCCGACGCGCGGCACGCGCGAAACCGCTCGCGCGATTTATCTCTTTCGCGCCGTTTTGTTTCGTCCGGTGCCCCCAAGCGACCCCCAGCGCGCCGGGTCGGCTTGGGATCGCCAGACTCAAAATCGGCTCAATCCGGCGCTATTTGGGCCCTTGGGAGCGCGACTGGGCGGATTTCTTCCGTCCGACGCAAGTAGCGCCGGCTTGGGGGCCTCTTGGGGCGCCGGCTGGAGATGCTCTTAACATTCTGGAGCCAATTTGGTAAACAAGGTCCATAAATATTGGTGAGAATCCAACTAACCCGAGAGTGAACCGAGGTGAATTCTACTGAGATAGAGGATTCATTCTTAAAAAGAGTGGTACCAGAAAACATGTTATCATTCCAGATCATGAGAAGCACACCAGAAGCTCCATTAGAGGCTGCATAGTCAAATTTATTAAATCTCCTAGGACATTTCCGATGTATGAGCTATCAAAGTGATTTCTTTTAATTTCCTGCGGGCAGATGATAGAGCACCCAGCTTCTTCAATCTTATTAGACAGAGCAAGCCATTTTATGTTACCATCGATACCTCTAATATTCAAATTCAGAGTATTCCAAGTTCTAGCCATTAGGTAACAAAATAAGTGTGTGATCACATAAGACGTTATCAGGTATTGTTAGACATCATGACCAGATAATCAATACATACCAAACCATAGGTACTTGGTGCATTTGAGAGTCCAAATGGCATGACCATCCATTCAAACAACCCTTCCTTTCTCTTGAAGGTTGTTTTCGGTTCATCCATGGGTCTGATGCGAATTTAGTGCTTCTTAAAGCTAGCTTTGTGAACACTCTTGCTCCACTAAGCCCATCCAACATATCATCCAAACGGAGAATAGAGAATTTGTACCTTATCGTCATCTTGTTGATGGGTCTACTTTCCACACACATGCACCAAGATCGGTCTTACTTTGGCGTGAGCAGGACTGGTACAACACATGGGCTAACACTTTCTCGAATGTGCCCCTTTTATAGCAAGTCCTCCACTTTCTCCTTCAATACAATATGCTCGTTTGGGCTCATTCAGTAGTGTGGAAGATTAGGAAGACTTGCTCCTGAATTTAAGTCAATTCTATGTTGAATTCCTCTCATCGGTGGTAGGCCACATGGCCCTACAAGAATGTCATGAAATTCAGCTCATAAGCCACGCTCCTTAGGTGGAATGTCGACACCCTGATGCTCTTCTCCTTTCACAATAAGTGCAGCACACAAATATGCTTCCTTCAAGTCTTCCATAAACTCATTAGAGGTGTGAGAAATAGTTTTCATACTTTTCCCCTCCTGGTATTACCATCAGTTTTGTTTGGTAGAATAATGATCTTCCTTCTCCAAATGAACGAGTAAGAATTTCCCTCCCTTTTATGTGTAGTATCCACATCAAATTGCCAAGGTCTCCCAAGAAGAACATGGTTGGCATCGATATCAACCACATCACACAACACATTTGAGCGATAAATCTTGCCCAAAGAAAGGGGCAGGTTGCATTGTTTGGTGATCCTCGTATTCACTCATTTCTTGGTCCACCCAATAGTTAAGGATTTGAATGATCATGGCTATCAAGCATTAAATGGTTTACCAAATTCTCGAAGATAAGATTCTCGCAGCTGCAACTATCGATCACTAATTTGCATACCTTGTGGTTCACCGTGCATTTGCTCTCAAATATTTTCTTCCGTTGTGTGTCGTCAGGCTACGTTGTGGAACATGGGGGATGCTGAATCACACATACCACCTCTTCACCTTCTTCTTGACAAACTTCTTGTCCCTCTACATCTTCAGATTTGTATTCTTCCTCATCGTCTTCACCATCATGGATAGTTGTGTTAACAAATTTCCTCAATGGGCAAACGCTGGATATGTGTCTCTCTTGGCCATATTTATAGCACTTTGGGCCTTCATTTGCCTTATCCTTGCCTCTATAGTTTGCTTCAGGATGGATTGTTTTGTCATTGGTGGAGCGGTCTTTTCTTCCACTCTTAGTGTGTCTCCTAGACAAGCCTTCGGTATGAGGATATGAAGCCTTAGTTGTCTATCTTGTCCTCACAAACCTCTCAGCCTTTAAGGCTAGAGCTTCTTCTTGATCAATGGACCAAATTTGTTGCATCATCAATCGATCTTGAATAGCATCATTGAGACCATTGATGTACCTTGCAACTTGTTGATCTTCATTTTTTGGCAAGGTTTCACCTCACTTGTAGCCTTACAAACTCCTCTGTGTAATCTGGAACAATCCTATTTCCTTAGAGAACAATTATCAAATTGGATAAATATGATCTTTGCCATAATCAGCATGGTCATAATAACGAGCAAAAATCACCCTTTCAAAAGACACTTCATCTACCGCCAAGTTCTCACACGAGGTTCTCCTCACAACTTGTGTTCTTCTTGAAGGCGATGCCACCATGCATCGGCTCCTTTCAGCTTTACACGACCAAAGGAACTCTACAATCTTTCGAAATATCCATGATCTCAATGAAAGTCTCCACTTCATATAACTAGAGGCACCCTTCAATATCAACATTTCCATTAAAAGTTGGGATCTCAGCTTTCACCTTGTATGTATCCCTTGCATATGTAGGGTTGGGTACTCTCTAATATGTAGAGAGATCGTGTTCTTCAAGGGCATCATCATATTCTCCATCTTTAGAATCTTCAACATAAACTGGCCTTCTTAAGGTACGCTGAGCTGCACATTGTTGTGGTAGTCTTGCTCCAAGATTACCTCCCCTTCTTTGTCGTTGAACATCTTCCTCGTCTGATGAATCTTCTTCATTGGCAGGAGGGGGAACACCCTTTCTTATCATCACAACCAGCTGATTGAATCTCCGTTAAGATCTTCACGCAACACTTTGATCTGTTGTTCTGCAACATCCATCCTCTTATCCAGTTCCTCCATTGCTTGTTGCAGCTCACTCTCAAAGAGAAAACAAAAAACTAGTATGGATCAACGAGGCTCTGATGCCACCTAAAGAAGCACAAGGTAGGGGAGGAACAACTCCACCTTGATGCTACAAAGTGTAGAGCACTAGTGTTGAAGCAACTACTTCAACGTGTTGCGCTAGATATCGTAGTAGAGGCGAATATAGGTCGATATGGCAGTAGGAGTTCAATCCAAACTCCTAGAGCACAAGATCTAGTCCAAGATCTTAGATATGAACACCAAGCTCTATTATAGATCGTGGGAGTACACAGTCTGGTTACAAACTAGGTGAGGACCTCTATTTATAGACTTTGGGAAGCCTTCACACCTCAATTTCTACCAATACCTATAACACTCTAGAAAACATTAACACTCTACAAACTAGGTGAGGACCTCTATTTATAGACTTTGTGGTTCTGTCTCTCCAGCTTAATTTTGATGTGTCAAGTGAAAAGTTTGTAATGCCCCTGTACAGTACGCCGGAGGGAGGCCGGGTCGGAGCCGGCGACTTCGCGTGAAAGGCAAGGGGGCCGGCGACCACGCCCAGGAGTCAAGGGGCTGGCGGCCGCGTGCTGGAGGAGAGGATGTCGGCGGCCGCGCACACGAGGCAGAGGTCGGCGGCCGCGCACTGGAGGTAGGAGGCCGGCGGCCGCGCACTGGAGGTAGGAGGCCGGCGGCCGCGCACTGGAGGTAGGAGACCGGCGGCCGCGCACTGGAGGTAGGAGGCCGGCGCCGAGATTGGGCGGAGGAGGCACGGATCCGGCCACGGCAGCGGCACGGATCCGGCGGCGACGACGACGGCGACTGGTCGTCGTGGTAGATGAGGGGGAAAGCTGCTGGTCATCGTGGTAGATGAGGACGACGGCGGCGGGATACGAGATGATGAGAGGATAGGGGCGGGGGGAAGCGACGAGGGGAGTGGCATTGTTTTTGTAAATTCTACAACATGCAAGGGTAACGTGATATACCGCTTCACTGTTTTGCGGGAAGCTCCAGGAAGCTGCTCTCCCCCAGCTATTTTCTAACGTGAAGAGAAGCCCGGTGGGGATATGTAACAGCCCAGATTTCATAAGAATTAAATATTTATTTTCAGTGTGAATTGTTTGATTGTCTGATTTGTTTGCGGTGTTTGCATCCCCGATTTATCGATCGGCGATTATTTCTCCCCCTCTTTCTCGTATCGGACGGAGACTGACCCCTGCCACTCTGACACTCGACCTTTGCGACACCGGGTTTCACCCGATCACTGTCGCGAAAACCGCACCAGACCAGCTGCACCAACGGAACGAAAACCCCGTTTATTTAATAAACGGATTATTTTATTGGGGCGCCGAAAAAATGTTGTCGGAATGTCACCGCAGTGAGGTACGATCGACGAGCTCGACGCGCTGAGTGCGTGGTTCGAGATTTAGTCGGAATCGGAGTCCGTACGGAGTCTCGGCGGTCACGAACGCGATCACCGGACACGCGAGAGGGGTACCGAGGACGTTTGCGTAAACTAGCCAGCCTACCTGCCTATATAAAGACCACCAGCCTCCCACCACCCAATTAGGGTTTACCCTAATGGAAAATTGCAGCCACCCCCCTGTTTTTGCCCCAAATCTGCCTCCAAACCCTCAGATTTCGAAACCCTAGCCTCAACCTCATCGTAGCCGTCGGATCGGTTGATCCAAGGGCTCAGATAGCCCAGATCAACCAGCCAGCCAGCCAGGGCACCCCGGGCCCCGCAGGGCCACCACGGGCCCGCCAGGCCCATCGCGTCGCGCCGCCGCCCGTGGTGGCCGAGTCCGCCGCGCCTCGCCGGAGCGCCTCGCCGGCGAGCTTCAAGCCGACGGCCACCGCGCCTCCTCTCCTCCTCGCGCCCCTCTCCCTCTTTCCTCCTCTGCCTCACCCTCTCCCTCCTCTACCTTTCTTCCCGCAGGTCCGGCCGTACCGCGCCATGGCAGCCGGCTCGAGCTGAGCCGAGCGCGCCCCCGCCAGGTCCTCTCCTCACCGCGCCGCCACGAGGCAGGGCAGCCACGGATCCGACGAGGAGCCGCCCGGATCCGGCACCCCTCCAACCTCCAGCCGCCCTTCGTGCCACGCCGGAGCCGGCAACCGGCCGCCGCCCCTGCTGTCCCCGTCGGGAGGAGGAGGACGAGCCTCCAGCGGCCACTCGCCCCAACCGGGCCGGCCTGCACCGCGTGGGCCGCGCGCCCCAAGGCCCAGCCCGAGCCAGGCGCCCCCAGGCCAGGCGCCCCCAGGCCAGCCGGCCTCCAGGCCTCCCAGCCGCCAGCCTGATGGGCTCAGCCCATGGGTGAGCCAGCCCAGCCCTCTTTTTTATATTTTTTTCCGACTGTTTTTTTTTCTTTTACCCCTGTAAATTTCTGCTAAGTCTGGAAATAACAGCTGCTGTTTCCGTTTCGCGTTGTAATTTCCCGTTAAACCGTAGCTTCGATGAACGTGCCCCCAAAACAAAAGTTGCTCAGTTTTGCGTGCTCTAGCGTTCGTATGTAGAAAGTTTTTGCATTTCAGCTCATCTTGATTGTGTAATTGTGTGCTAAAGTGGGCATCAGGCCGTTAAACTGCTACAAATTCCTGTTAAGTGCTGCTGTTTATATTTTATTCCAACATTGCATGATGATTGTGACACATCCATGAGGCCTATTGCATTGATTCTTTCTCCTATGTGTTAAGCATCATGTGTACTTCTTTTCCATGTTTTAACTTGTCATGTTTGGGTGCTTTAGCTATATTAAATCTTGCTCCAAAGTGGTGATCCTGATGTTAATGTGCTGCTGTTGCTGAAACTGTTATTTTGTTGCAACTTCGGTCGACGAGTGTGTCGCGACCGTTTATCGGAATTGAGTGATTCCAATTGCATATTGTTAAGCATCATGTCTACTTTCATTACATGTATTGTATTGCCATGATATGCTTGCTGGTCATATAGTTATTTAGCTCCAAAGTTGCTATGCTGCTGTTTTTGACAGCCACCTCTGTTTTTCTCTAAGTCTGTTACTTTGCGATGCCATGTTATTTGCTTAATATCTTTTAATCTATGATGCCTTTTTGCATGATTCTTTTTGCCATGCCTTACCTGTCATGTCTACTTTAATTTCATATCATTTGTGAGCATGTTTGCATTGATTAACATGTTTATGCATTGCTCTAAAGTGTGCTTCGTGATGTTGGCAGATTGTGCCCGTAACTTGTTTTGCTTGTATCTTTTTAACCGTAACTCCGTTTGGGGTGTTCTTTATATGTAACTTGATTAGTTTTTCGTGTACTTTGTGCTTATGCTATTGTTTGCTGTTGTTAACCAACCTAAAATATGGTTTAGGACAGAACAGTACCAAATCTTTTAATCATCGTGCGACACTTAGTGTTATGCCATGTTTAGGTTGTGCCCCACTTAAATTGACTAGCATAGATAGTTTACTTTGTCTTCACCTTTTGACATGATTGTGTGTTATGTCATGCTTGCTTGAGTTGTCATGTTAATAACCGTTGGTTGATCACCTGTAGCTAAGCAACTTGAACCACCGTAAACGTGCGGTATTCGTCGTGTGTGACCGATACCCCACTTAAACTGTTAGTAACCGTTCTCGACGATAGATCCGTATCGCGTTGCCGTGTCGTGTGATGTCTTCTTGATCTTGTGTTGCCCCGTAGTAATAGAGTGCCTGCTCGTTGATTGCTTTCCAGTGTTTATCGTCTTGTGTGCTTCCGCGGGTACCTTTCGGAGACGATGCGAGCTTGCGATCGACTACACCTTCGAACCCGACTTATCAACAGGCAAGGACTATACATTACTTATGATCCATTCTATTTCAACCAGCGGTTTGCATGCTAGTCTAGGTTAGGTTCGATATTTGATCCTACCACATGTTTACAGCCTCTTTCAAACCGATACAGCCATGTCCCTTCCCAGCAAACCTTGTACTGCTATGTTACTATTGCTCGTTGCTCAGCCCCTGCTTAGTATGCATGCTTAGGATGCTACGATGTTACCCTGTTACTCCTTGGTTTGGGCTATCATATTATTATATTTTGTTGATGATATGATTATTATAAATGTTGATTATACTCGACGAAGGATGGAAGGTCTAGGCTATCCCGCCCCGACGCTTTGTTCCATTCGAGTCACCTAGGATCCGAGTTCCGGGTATTGGTTTTAAGACTGAGCGTGCCTAACCGCATGTGGGATTTTATGAGGTCCCCTTTTCTTACCTATCTAGCTTCAAACATTTCTAGTGGTGGCCCAAGCTGGTTTTACCTTTTGCAACGTGTGTGTGTTGGTTGGCGCCCCAGCTGTTTTCGAAACAACTCGGGCCAGCGGAGACATAGTTTTTTTGTTGGTCCAAACCTGGAAGCTAGGGGGCTGCCCACATCTGTTTGGGTAGCTAACCCGACCTCGTCCAGACGGTAGAGGCCGACTCGAAAGCGCGGCCGGCTTTTGAGTTGGATGTCGACTCACCGGGGGCCACCCGAATTTGTGCGTTGTTAGTTAGAGGGACCTGTCGTTCCGGATCTCTTGGGACTAAATCATAAAATGGTTGCCTATCATGGGTAGCAACTGAGAGAGATGGGCGTGCGTGCGGAGCCTTGTAATGGGCAGTTGGTACACCTCTGCAGGGTTAAATCTTTTCGAGAAGCCATGTCCACGGTTATGGACGACTTGAGACCTACTCCTTGTTCATAGACAACAACAACTGAGATAACCTTAATATAACTTGATCAATGTGTGTGTGCCTTGACTGCTTCTTCTTCGTCGGGATGCGGAGAGGAGGACAAGGATAGGATAGGTGTTATGTTTGCGAAGTAGGTGGATAGCAGACTTGTTGGAGGCGATTCCTCAACGAATGATTGGCTTCTTATCTTACTCTCTAGATCGTTAGCCACTTCATAAATGCTAGTGCGGCAGCAACGTCACCACTTACCCCATCCTTACCGTAAACTACTAGTTGTCCTAGAATGACGAGTGATGAAGTCCTTGCTGGGTCAGATGACCGCTACAGTTGGATGCTGAGTACCTCTGTACTCATGATACTACCCCCAAACTCTTTTCAGGGTTCTCGATCAACAACAGGTATGGTGATCGACGTTTCACGTGGAGACTCGACGACGACTAGTTAGGCGGATCCCGGCGGAGGGCCTGGACCCGTGTGGTTATGGGGATCGATGTTTTTCTCTTTGCCACTAGGCATTTGCTTGTAGTCTGTACTCAGACATGTATCTTCCGCTGTTGTATTGTATTTGAGACAGTTGTATGCCGATTGTATGAGATGTTATATCCTTGTATCTGTAATGTTGTGATGTCATGTTGGAAATCCGGGGCATATAGCTATGTCATATGTCGCGGTGGGACCGATATGTGCTTCGTCCCCGGATCTGGATGGAAACATCTAGATCTGGAACAGTACCGCATATCGGGCCTTACAGGATAAGTTAAGCCCAAACTAAAAAATGAGTTCTTTTAGGCTTCTGGCTTATTTTGGCCAAAAGCTGCTATAAGCCACAAAAGAACTGGCCCGAAGTATCTCGAAGTAGTCAAAAGGGATTTTTCTGAGTTTATTTCTCTTTTCCTTCTCTATTGTTCATCATCACACTCCGTCGCCCAAGTGTTGGGTAGGTGGTGCCATCAGGCCTAACGAAGATGCCCAACCCCTCAATCCGGACACCGCGGAACTCCCCCTTGAAGGTGGCACCTGACAGACAAGACAACCAGCCCTTCCTAGACAACTTTCCGCACCACAAGCCCCCTTACCCTCGCGCAAACCATAGTTGTCCCATAAGTACTTGCTCTTTCCGTGTGGTGCGCTGCCGGCGAACCCGACGTGTAGACAGAAGTGATCCAGCTGCAAGACAGCACTGAGTCACTGCCAGCGGCTCGGGAGGTGGGCACGAGAGCACCGTCAGTGTTGTCATGGGACGATGCGGGGGCGATCCGGCTTTTCCAGATAGGCTAGTTTCATCTCCCAATGTAGCATCAGCGCCATATTTTCAAGGGAGGGAACGTCAAAATGCATCCTAGAGAAGAATCAGTCTTGGTAGGCTTGAACTATGAGACAGACAGTCATAGGTTTCTGGCCTGAACTACAAAATGGGGAAGTAGCAGCACGGGAAGGAAGGAAGCTGTACAAGATCCCTAACTCAATTTTCCATTCCAGCCTTGGCTTCCTCCTCCCCAAGCTCTGTATGCACCGGGTACCCTCTCTGTTCTCTAATCTCTAACTCAATTATCCATTCCAGCCTCAATCTCTGCTGTTCTCCTGTATTGATAAGTGGGGACTAGAAGATCAAACCAAATTCTAGCACATGCCCACCAAACAGCATCAATGCAACACTCGACATAACTAAAGATTCACATGATCCAATCATATGAAAACAAGGTACATACTTTCCTATTAAAAAATGTTTTAGGCATTTTCGCAAGTCCAATCCCAGTCCAGTAAACCATCTTTCGAACATAAGCAACATTGTTTGAAGAATCTCAATAACCTTTCAAAATAGGATTAGAACTTGTCCTAGGAAAAACAAATGCGTACATTTGAATAAGGAACAGAAACAAGTAAACAAGATAATAAACCTGAAGATAGGAGTGCAGCATCCTGGTAAGTACAGTCCTCTTGCGGAAGGACGATTTTCCGAAGGGCAGCATTCCCACGGTCAATGACCAATAGAGAGCACATTTTCTTCACATATACAACATCAAAATCAGTAGAGAACTTTGCATCTTCACTGGGACCATCCCTATACCCTGGGATATTGGATTTTCCACCAGCAATGGTGGTCACCCCTACATGGAAATTTCAACCACCAACTGTTAAAATAAAACAAAAGGATGCCCTTGTACTATCAAAACATTAGCTTACCTGACTCCCCAATCTTTCGAATTGCCAAATTTGCTGTATCAGCAATGTAAACATTTCCTGTATTATCCACAGCAACACCAGTGGGGCGCTTGAATCTTGCATCAATAGGTTTACCATCAATATGACCTGCATGCCCCTGGAAAGAACCAGCAACTAGTCTTCCCCTGCTATCTGCAGAGAATTTAATATCATTCCCATTAGCTAGACTATTGGACAACCTCTGTACCTATATTCCAATCCGGCCTGAGCAATATAAATAAAATGCAGCCCCTCACGGGATAGATACACTTCCAGTCTTCCACAGATCCTTGACATCATCACAATTTGCACACTTCTTGGTTATTTTGGATAATTCACTGATATGTTCAACAAATTGGTATAATAGTTGCATATGGTAGTTTGTCTTTTTCTTCATAAATGCCATGATCCACAATGAGGATAATTATGGCCATTCTTCAGAACGATCCACTGATTTCATATCATACACAAGCCCCACAAAATGTGCACAGAAGTACTTAAAGAGAATCACATAAGCATTGAACTGTGGGAGCAAGAGAAAAACATACATTCAGATAATGGTGGGGTTATTCGCACAATGTTGCTATGTGCTGAGTCTACTGCAAGAAGTTCTCCGCCTTCAACTGGGGACACCCTAATGGTGTGTGGCGTGACACCGAGCTTGTCTCCTTCAACTAGCGTCTCGACAAAGTAGCCACTCTCAAATTGCACTGCTACATTCCCATCTGCCACATCAGATAAATACCATAACCATGAGATTAAGCTCAAGCCAGAACACAAAAATCATTAGCCAATGTAACTCATATTCACCAGCTGTGACTGCAAAAGAGTTAAACCTGAATCAGTTCAACTCTTGCTGGATAATTCAGGTCAGGCCATTTTAGAATGAGGACTACTTCAGCATAAATGTGGGCTTAGAGTTCCACATGTGATCGAGAAAAGCAAAAGTTAGGAAATGTCAAAATGTTTGACCCTTATGAGAATATTATGGTTAGTACAGCTGCTCCCTGCTCCTGTTTTATTCCTATCCTTCATCTATTGATGAGAGAAAAGCAATATAGGTGTACCAAGAATGAAAAGAGGTTTACTACATCACAAAGATGCAAACAAATTCATTTTGCTCAGATTTCAAACTGATTGACCCTGCAAATTCAGTTTGTATTCATCAAAGACGAAATATTAGGTCACCGTACTGGTTTTTTGAAAATAAAAAGTTTGAGACATGCTATTTGCTAAAGAGATGTGAACTTTAGCATGACAATGTGACGATGTTTATGCAAGGCGTCCCACTCGATTCACGAGTGGTCTTTCATGTTCCCAGAGGCTCAATGTGCGCTTATCAACTCTGGATGCACCCGGCTGGAGGCGGTTGCTTCGGATATCTATACCCGGGGTACCTGGCAACTGTCTAGAAGAATTCAAGACGCTTAAGAAGCTTTTTGTTTTATTTTCATTTCGCTGGGTGTTATTGCTGGATACTTTGTTTTATTTCTTGAGATGTAAACTCTGAACTACTTAGACGTTGCAATAAAAGTTGTGTGCATCAATTGATGCAGAGGCTGGGGCTTTTCCCCTTTTCGAATAAAAAGTGAAGAAAAAAAGAAATGAGGTCTAAATTATCTTCCTATCGAACCTCCCCCTTTACTATCACTTCTTGTATCACAACTATTTCTCACTTCCATTCAATGTATACTAATGCGTCTTTCCGCCTAACCCGACCGCGCCCGACGCTGCGTGAGCATCGGCGGCGCCGCCGTCCCGCCCGACCTGCTCCGGCCACCTCCGTGGCTGCCTCTTCCGGATCCGGCCTCCTCCACGCGTTGAAGCACATGCAGGAGACCAAGCTCGGGATGGTGCTCCTGCGCTGGCGGCTGCTGGGCTCGCGCCACTGCCGTCAAGATCTCCGGCCATCGTCGTCTGTTCGGGCCGCTGAGACCTGATCCGGACTCCCCCGGGTGCCCTCTCCCGCCTCGATCCCTTCGGCACCCAGAAGCCCAGGACAGCCACCCGTGTTGGGGATTCACGATTTGGCTCCAACAGAGGATTGTTTGGAGGTATCGATTGATGATGAGGCTAGTACTGTAGCTCCCGTTGATGCAGAGATGTGTACCATAGCTCCCGTTGATGCTGAGATGAGTACGTACCTACTGTTGACGCCGAGACTAGTGTTGTAGTTGCTGTTGATGCTGAGATGACTGTTGTTGAAGCTATTCCATTGCGTTTCCTATGTGGCCGAACGGATGGCGGGGCTGAAGCTGATTTCGGTGGCGGAAGATACACCGGTGACTCCCTCTCGTTGGGTCGATGATCTACGGGTCGCGGGATACTCGACGGAGAAGGCCGGGGCGGTTCTTCTAATCCCAGTCTCTGATCCGGCTTGGGAAGAGCAGCGGCGGGACGGAGTTACCGGATCCAGCGCTGCCATGGCGGCCGATCTGGTGCGCCGAGTCGGGGCACGGCGTTCGGCCAAGCCTTGGTGGACCTCCGCCTTCGGTCTCTCGCTCAGGGCCCGACCTTGCGCTCCTATCCGATGATCATCCTGCTGGGAGGAACTCAACGAGCTGTACTGGATCGAGGTTTTGGGCTCTTTGCGATGATGATAGTGAGGATGATGATGCGAAAATTCTGGCTATGGACATTGCATCGAATGTGCTTGCAGAGGTGAGAGAGATCACGCAGGATGTGGAGTCTACACCACCTATGCCTCAAGATTCAGGTGGAGGAATTTTGGGCATACGCAGGCTATCCTTCTAAGGAGTCGAGGCACTGGGAGAAGACGGCTGCATGTACTACGTCTGACATCGCGCCGCCGGCTAGGGCTGATAGCCGGGGTTGCATCAAGATCCTGAGGGCGCTGCATAAGCCTGTTATTCGTTTGGGATGGAGAGGTCCTCTTCCCCGACCTCGGATCACACCTCCTCCATGCCTTGGAAAAAATTTCCCGAAGGAGCTCAGGGTGGGCAAGCCATCGCCGGGACAGCAGCAGCAGTTCGACGGACAGGCTGATCCGCTTATCGGCGCCCATGGCGAGCAGCATGTCGACGTTCACGTTGGTGATCAGGTTTCTGTGGCCTCGGGCGCGATCAACTCGGACCCATCGATTTCTCTGCGTTGTGAAGCCAGTTTGATTGAAGTCGGCCGGGACACCTGGGCACATTTGGGCCTGTGGTTTCAAGGACTCTCGCGAGCCCTACCGCGCCATACTTCCCATCGCGCCGACGGCTCCCCCGGATCGCCCTTTGCGCAGCCGCAGTCTCATCTCACGGAGGAGTTGGAGCCTCGACGAAAATTGTTCTCCGAGGTGGTGAAGGGACATGTGGGTACGTCGGCCGGATCGGCGGCGGAAGCCATGACTACTCCAGCAGGGGCGGCTGGGGCTAGGGGTGCTTGACCATCCTCTTCAACGCTTCATCGGAGGACCTTCACGGACGTTGTCGCTGCGCCTTCACCGTGCCAACGGCGGCGCCTCACAAGGCTGTAGGCGGAATATCGGCTACGACAACTCGGGCGACTGCTGCTCTTCTACGCCAGGGGTCCATGTTTGGCGTCTCCGCGGGTCCTCTGACTTTTGGTTCCATCGCCCAAGGTGGAGTGTCGGCTACGATGGTTGTGATCGAGGGAGCTACTCCAACACCGCTCCCTTCCGCAGCGCCGCATGAGGAGGTCTCGACTACGAAGGGTGTGGTCGAGGGGGCTACTGCACCGTCACCGCCGCCTTCCGCAGCACCACACAAGGAGGTCTCGGCTACTAAGACTGGGGTCGAGGGGGTTACTTCACCGACATCACCCCCTCCCACGGCGCCGCATGGTCCAGGACCGTGTGCTCAGCCTAAGGCTTCGCCTAGGCGTAGCACACGTCATCCCGTCGCGGCGGATGGGTCTTCGGTGACGAACGAGGATGCACTCTCAAAGGCGATGAGGCGCCGCGGGTACGTCCAAAAAAATTAATTCATTTTTAGCTTTTTCATCTTCTAAGGTTTCTTCCAATCTAGCCAAAGTAGGAGTGAATTTAGGTAGAAATGAAAATGAAATTGTTGTCTCGACCAACACTTTGAAATATATGGAGTATGACCGACTAAAGGTATACCCAGATGCATCTAGTAGGTCGGTTACCACACCCTTAGATGACGAAGCAAATGCCATTATTGATGGACAACTTCTATCACATCTTGTGGGTGAGCTGACAGAGGTGGGTATGGATGAGGAAGAGCTAGGATCTATCTATGATCTGCATGCTTTCGGGCAAAAATCCAAATCCGCCAAGGACAAAAAAATAAAAAAATGAGAAAGACTGCGAAACAGCCAAAATATCCAATTGTTTTCCAATGAATGGCATCTTCATGAATAGCAGAGGTCTTGGTGACTTGGTTAAACATTTGAATATTGCTTGGTATGTTCGGGATCATAAATTGAATTTTTTGGCTATTTTCGAAACCGGGAGGAGGGATTTCCCAGTGAGTGTCCTTGATCGCCTTTCAGGTGGCATGGACTTCACATGGCACTCTATCCCTCCTCGTGGTAGATCTGGCGGCATCCTGCTTGGTGTACTTTCAGACTCCATGGAAGTTTTAGCTTATACGAGTGGGTAATTTCATATAAAATTCCACATTCGTAACAAAGTTGATGGATTCATATGGAGTCTGGTTGCCGTGTATGGTGCCGCTCAGGAGGAGCGTAAGGCTGCTTTTCTGCGTGAACTGGTGAGCCTAGCGAATAATGATCCACACCCTATCCTAATAGGTGGATATTTTAATTTACTACGGTTTCCACACGAGAAAAGCCAGGGGAGATTCGATAATCATTGGCCTTTCTTGATCTATGTTGTCATTGATAGTTTGGACTTGAGAGAGGTACATATGACAGGTAGACGATTCACCTGGGCGAATAGTCTATCTGAACCGACATACGAAAAATTGGACCGTGTACTGATGAGCACTGATTGGGAAGACAAATACCCATTAGTAACAGTACGCGCCCTTGAACGCATTGAGGATCTATTGGATCATGCCCCTCTACTCTTATCAACCGGAACATTGAAACCAAACGTGCGACACCGCTTTAAATTTGAGTTGGGATGGTTTCTGTGTGATGGTTTCGATGATATGGTTAAAAGGGTGTGGTCAGCTCCGGTCCCGGGTAATAGTCCTGTTCGAAGATGGAACGCAAAAATCCGTAACTTCCGTAAATATCTTCGTGGATGGGCTAGGCACACAACCGGGATTCTAAAAAAAGAGAAGGAGCGTTTGTGTACCATCATTGATGAACTTGACCACGCGGCAGAAACACGAATGCTAACCCGGTAGGAGATTGAGCTTAAAAGCCAATCCAATGCGGAGGTGGCACGAATGTTGCGGGAGGAAGAGATCAGATGGTACCAAAGATCAAAATCTAACTTCATTCTGAAGGGAGATGCGAATACGAAATATTTCCAGAATGTTGCCAATGGCAGACATAGGAAAGAAAGTATTCATGCTCTAAACCAGGATGAAGGTATGATTGAAGGTCAAGAACAGCTTAAGACTTATATTACAAGCTACTATAGAGGACTGTTCGGTGCTCCAGCTGAAGATATCTTGTCCATGGATGAGACTCAGACGGAAGACATACCACAGGTCTAATGAGGAGAATAACTTTTTAAATTCCCCCTCCACAGAAGAGGAGATTAAAAAGTTGGTTTTCCAAATGGAGCATAATAAGGCTCCTGGGCCAGATGGCTTTCCTGCTGAGTTTTATCAACACTTTTGGGATGCCATTAAGATGGACCTTATTGAGTTGTTCAAATGTTGGCATGTTGGACGACTTTAATTGTTCCGTCTTAACTTTGGGGAAATTGTTTTGTTACCTAAGGTTTTGGAGGCAGAAAGGATACAACAGTGTAGATCAATATGCCTCCTTAACGTTAGCTTCAAAATTTTCACGAAGGGCGCAACCATTAGATTAAATTCGGTGACTGATCAGGTGGTTAAACCTACACATACGACTTTTATGCAAGGTAGGAATATCCTCGACGGAGTCGTGGTTTTACACGAGACCGTTCATGAGATGCACACTAAAAAGCTTAACGGAGTCATTTTCAAAATTGACTTTGAAAAGGCTTATGATAAAGTAAAATGGTCGTTCCTCCAACAAACTCTGAGAATGAAAGGTTTTTCAAAGGAGTGGTGTGCTTTGATCCATAGTTGTGTTTCAGGAGGAGGTGTTTCCGTTAACGTCAATGATGAAATCGGACGCTTCTTCCAAACCAAAAGGGATTAAGGCAAGGTGATCCTTTATCGCCCATATTGTTTAATATTGTGGTTGATATGTTAGCGATCATGATTGAACGCGCCAAGCTAGATGGCCAAATTGAAGGAGTAGTCCCACACCTAGTGGATGCGGGATTATCTATTCTTCAATATGCGGACGACACAATTCTTTTTATGGAACATGATCTAGAAAAAGCAGTGAATTTGAAATTAATATTATCAGCATTCGAGCAGTTATCCGAATTGAAGATTAATTTCCATAAAAGTAAATTGTTTTGTTTCGGGGAGGCCCAGGATGCAGCATCTCAATATGCCGAGATATTCGAATGCGAGCAAGGTCAATTCCCTATTAAGTATTTGGGGATACCCATACATTATAGGAGACTTTGACTAATGCAGAATGGAAGCACGTCGAAGAACGTTTGCAAAAAAGGCTAGCTAGCTGGAAAAGGAAGTTGTTGTCCTTGGATGGAAGATTGGTACTCATAAACTCAGTTTTAACCAACATGGTACTGTATATGATATCGTTCTTTCAGCTACCCAAAGGGGTCTTACATAGTTTGGATTATTTCCGATCGAGATTCTTTTGGCAAGAGGATAACGAGAAGAAGTATCGACTGACTAGGTGGAATGTCGTTTGCCGTCCGAAGGACCAAGGGGAGTTGGGTATTCATGACCTTCAGGTCAAGAACTCTGCTCTCCTTGGTAAGTGGCTATATAAGCTACTGACTTCGAATGGTGTCTGCCAAACGCTCCTTAAGCGAAAATACATCGGCACAAAAGCGTTATCTCAGGTTGTATGGAAGCCTGGAGATTCACATTTTTGAGCTGGTCTCATGGCGACAAAGAAAGACTTTTATTGCTTTGGGGTTTTCAAGATTAAGGACGGGTCGGAGATAAGATTTTGGAAGGATATATGGCTAGGAAATGCCACACTCCGAGATCAATATCCGGCCCTATATAACATTGTGCGACATAAGGAAGATACGCTAGCCACGGTCATGCAAGAGTCACCCCCTAATGTTGCATTCAGGAGACTTAATCGGTCCTAGACTAGCATCTTGAAATGCATTGCTAGAGCGGTTAGCGGTAGTGCAACTGTCACAAGGTCACGATGAGTTTCGATGAAATCTCAATAGGACTGGAAAATTCTCTGTGGATTCTATGTATAGGGCGCTTGTCCAACCTGAAATACCAGTCAATAATAATTATAAAATATGGCAAATGAAGATACCTCTAAAGATTAAAGTCTTTGCATGGTATCTTCGAAAATGTGCCATTCTAACGAAAGATAATCTTGTCAAGCGCAAGTGGCAAGGGAGTAAGAAATGTGTTTCATGTGCTCATGATGAGACAATAAAACATCTATTCTTCACTTGTAAGGTCGCACGTTCTATTTGGTCAGCTATCCAAATGGCTTCAAACTTATATCAACCCACATCCGTTGCTAATATCTTTGGCAATTGGCTTAACGGGATAGATAATAAGCTTAAAACCATTCTTAGGATAGGAGCGTTTGCCGTAATATGGTCGCTCTGGCTATGTAGAAATGACAAGATCTTTTCAGATAAAAATTTCACTTGTTTGCAGGTTCTTTATCGATGCACGGGTATTCTCCGTTCATGGTCCATCTTACAACGGGTGGAATATCGAGGCCTTTTTATGGAGCGGGTGCACGACTGGAAGCGGTGGCGAGGGATATTTTTATCCAACATGGGTGGCCGCGTGATCTACGCATAGTGCTACCTTGAGTGGTGATAGTTCTTTCATTGTAACTTGTCGTACACTATTTTGGTTTTTTTTTCTTTTGGTGACTTGCGGCTGTGTGCATCTTAGCTATGCAGAGGCCGGGTGTACTTACTTAAACCTTTTGAGTAATAAAGCCTTTTTTCCAAAAAAAAATCAATGTATACTGTATCTAATTAGAAGATCAGATGGAACTCGGTCACTAAATTACAGCTGCACATGCATCTTAAACTAAGAAGCACAGCAAACTTCGAAACCAGATCGAATCGCTGCTCTCCCACGCCCTCCCGAATTCGCACTATTCGCTAATCTTCAGTAAAAAAAACTAAGCAGACCCTCGAAATAGCGGCAGCATCAGCAACTAGCTAGCGCCAACTCAACCCTCAAAATGGCGGCCGAATTTATTTATTTCCCGCAAAAAAAAAAAAACTCACCATACTGGGGGTGTGAGGACTGCTTGGGCGAGTGGGGGGAAGAAGCCCGTGGCCACTTGACCACCGACGAGAGCTGCCTCACGATGTTATCTGCGATCAATACCACGAGGAAGTGAGTAAAGCTGAGCGAGAAAGCGAGATCGAATCCTGCATTTCCGGGAAGGAGAAATAAGTGCTTGATGGATTGACCTGTGGGGGTGGCGAACGCATTCGCGTCGGACTGGAGGACGACGAAGAGGAGGAGCGCCGTGACGAGAAGGGAGAGCGGAGGAATGGATCCCAACCTCATGGTGCGAATTTTCGTGCCGCTGGTGATCCTCGGTTAGAAAGCAGGCAGAAAGAAAGGGTAAAAGAGAAAAGGAGATTTTCTTGTGTTTTGCGGAGTGCGGCGCGAGGACAGACATTGTGACGCTGCGTGTGTGGGCGCGCTAGGGTAACTCCAAAACGCGGTACATTAAAATCGTGGTCTTTTCTTTTTTTTCGGGAGCAAATCAGAATTACAAGCACTGATAAGTTCTTCCGGGGAATTCCCAAACCAACGACAGTTCTACAGTCTACTTTTTTTTCTCGGGAAGAATTACAAGCACCGATAAGGGGCGCGGCTAATGCGCGCGTCCCAGCCGACGCGCTCGACCAGGTGCCCTTTCCGTTTACGGTAATCAGTCGGCGCACACTATTCCTTTTCCGGTTAAACACCAGGCAGGCTCAGTCTATTCTCTTTTCACGCTACCAATTAACACATTCCGTTTCAAGCACAGCGAACGCCTAGTCTATTTTCTTTTTGAGCTAATCTAATCCTTATTTAAGCACATTTCTTTTCGGACCTTTTTACTGTTCTGACCCCTGACCCCGTTTCAAATTTTTAGCACGATCTCATCCTTTTTATACACATCAACCATCGTGGCGTGTCTGCTCCACTAAGACACGCCAGGGACCCTGGCGTGTCTGCCCTGGCCCCACTTTCTGCCAACGGGTCACGGATCGCTGACATGTCAGGTAAGTGTCTTACCCTAGCCCCACTTTCTGTCTGCGGGTGGATAAGTTAGGTGGTGTCCACCCCCCACACTCTCTTCCTCCTCACCCCCCCCCCCCCTCATCTCGAGCTCATCCCTCCCTTCACACTTTCTTCCCCACTTAAACCTCTCTCAAATCCATTCAAGTTGGTGGCATTCCCCTTTGGAGTTTGTGTGCTTAGCATTGCTTGAGATAATCTCCTTCATCTCTCAAAATTTGATTGGTTGAACTTGTCTATTTTATTGACATTGTTGATTTGCTTCTTAACCCTAGCTTTTGCCTAGATTCACTAATATGCTAGATTTGTTTGAGTTGAATGTGATATGGATGAACTAGGGTTAAGTTAGTAAGTGAGATTTGATAGATTTGTTTGATTTAGTTAGATTTGTTGAGTAGGGTTAAATCCATATTCTAGATTTGTTAGATTTAGTTAAGTGTATGAGTTAGGGATAAGCTTAAATGCTAAATTAGTGAAGTGGGTGAACTGGGGTTAAGTTTATATGCTAGATTTGGTTGATGTAGTGAAGTGAATGACCTAGGGTTATGTCTTATATGATATTTGTATTCTATATTGTGGCTATGTGTTATAAGTATTTATGTTACTTCTTTTAGATGGCAAGAATTTTCAATGTCCATTATGTTGACAAGACATCATTTATGAATGCCGAGATTGTTGACAATGAGGAAGAAGTGTTGACATTTGGTGCAAGCCCTGGTTATGAGGAGGTTGTTCAACAAATTAGGATAGTATTAAATTGGATGGATCCTAGTGACGAAGTTGAACTCTTAGGAAGATATGATGTTGGATCGGGTCAAAAGTATCTAATGAAAAAGATGCCTATCAAGTCGGTTTGCAACGGGGCGCATACAAGGAGATTGTTGCTTCATCGGAAGTAAAGTCTCTTGAAATATTTGCCACCAAGGTCAAGGGTTCTTTTTCTTCATCGGTCGTGTAGAGGGGTGTAATCAAGATTCCTTCCATCGGTCTCCCTGATCATGTTGTTGAATTGAATATCAACATCTTCCGGAAGTAAATCTAGTACATCCTCGTGAGAAAAAGCACCCCTCAGAACAATCATATACTCTCCTCGAAGCCACTCCAAGTAAGTCAAGTAAGCATGCTCGCTGTTCAGAGTCCTATCCATTTCAATTCTCTGGCGTCTCTGATTATTCCACATGCCCACATATAGGGCATGGTGGTCCTCCCAATCAGTGACATTCTTTACTTTTTGTCGATCCATCCTGCAAAATTGAGTGCTCACTTGTTAAAGGCATGAAGATACTCTTTTGTCATCAATAGAGTGTACTAAATTGAGTGCTCACCTGTGAAGCTTCACGCTTGTGTTCACATAATCCGGCGGGGTTTGCTGGCGAGCTCCGTATGCTTTGCGACTCGTTGTGGAAGATGCCAATCGACCGCATAGAAGCATATCATGGGGCATCGCACCCGCCACATTAGTTGATCACGTGTGCACATCTCGTTCAAAGGAAATTGGCGGATGACACGGTATGGCCTCCAGTTGACCTTGATCACATTTGAAAGCAATGATATTCTTAAATAAACGTACGGACGTCAACATCAAAAAAAGTAAATTAAGAAGATCAATTACCTGATGGTGAGTCAATGTATCTAGCTCGTTGATATAAGACTTGTAGCGCCCCATCGAGGACGCTGTGTGTGACGCCCTCAAAATCAGACCGTGTACAGTAATCATACACGCAAGGTACATGATCGAGATCAGGGACTCACGGTGAGATATCACAACACAACTCTACAAATAAAAATAATACAAGCTGTTTAATACAAGCCAGGGGCCACGAGGGCTCGAATACAACAGCTCGAGAACACAAGTTAGCGGAAGCAATAGTATCTGAGGACAGACACAAGGGTACAAGGTTGCCTTAAGAAGGCTAGCACAAAATCAACACTCGATCGAAAAGGCAAGGCCTCCTGCCTGGGAACCTCTGAACTACTCCTGGTCAAAGGGGAACTCAACGTCGTCGAAAGCATCGGGGATCTTCATGTTGCGGGGGTCGGCATCGGGGATCTCCTGCTCCTGGACTCCAAGGCTCTAACGTTGACTGCAGCGACCGATCAGGCAAAACAATAAAAGGGGAAAAATAAAGCAGGTGAGTATCTAGCATACCTGCGAGTCTTACGTCCGCTACTAAGCATTTATGCATTTGTATCAAATGGAAGGGGAGGCTATATATAGTGGACTGCAAGGTAGAAATCAGAACAAGGATAAGAAGCTAGGCCTATCGAAGACTAGCATCTTCCAACGAGTCTTGCAGCATGAGGAGAGAATAGCCAACAGTTTATATAAAGCATAAAGTAACAATGCAGCAGAAGTTGCTGCAGCATTGTATAATAGTAAGTTGTAATAATTAGCAATGCCTCTGAGTTCACCTCCTCGACATCCCAGCGAGGAAGAAAACCCGGAACCATACAGTTTAATAATAATAGTTTGTAGTGGTAAGATCCAGCTTTAGCATAAAGCGTCCTGTTACCGTGGACACGGCTATTCGAATAGATTAATCTTCCCTGCAGGGGTGCACTTGTGTTACACTACACGCACGGATCTCCAGGGTGGCGGGCACCTTGTTAGGGAACGCTCCACCGAGGCTATCCGACACTCCGTAGCCCATATTTCAAACTCAACAGAGAGGCCATCCGCCGGTCTAAATCCTAAGTACGCCGAGCCTTGGACCCCAACCCGAACATACTCCTGCATGGTGCGTGGCTGGCCGGTGAAGTTGAAGCAAATCCAAATAAGACACCACCGCGCGAGCAAATAAGATAACACCACTTCCCAGCAATCATCCCGCAGTATTGCTGACGTCTGAAGAGTCCTCGGACGACACTACGAAGCAAAGGAGCCCATAACTCGTAATTCCCACGGGTAGGTAGTGCGTACATGGCATATAGCCAACTCAAGACATCCACTGAACCATTAGTCATTTTATTAACTTGCGGGGCAACCGTTATCGTTGCCTCGACTTAACTGACCCGCGGACAACGACAGCAGTTAGGACCACCAGTACATCGGTGCCTTCCCTGTCGTCCCACCAAGTCTCTGCGGTTACCAACAAGGTGAACCGTCTCCTTACCTTGTCTCGCGTGTGCTCCTGGAGGAGCTCGACTTTCGTGGTTTGGGTAACTCTCGCGGCCAACGATCAGGGGCCAAGCACACCGGTACACTGGTCGTACCCTCCCTGTCGTCTCGTCGTAATACCACTCGCGGGCACCGTTGGGTCGCCCGACTTCTTACCTTTAAGGACACCAGTTGGTTCGAGTTCCTACCATTAAGTGAAACCAGGAGGTATCACCCTCGACGGCACACTTAAAGAGGTTTGACAGAGACATCAGCGGAATGAATTAAAGAGGAAAACCTCATATCATACCGGTGATGCTACGCTACTGAGCCGACGAGAGTGAAATACGAGTCCATTCCACTCGTAAGCCAAACTCGAAGCGACTCGGCAGAGTATCGCCATTGTAGGTTCCCTAGGGTGTCTGCATTGATTCGTACCTGTTGCAGTTGTAATATATCGTTCCCGCGATCACTCCCAAAGTGATCACGACCCTCTATTCTAAACCTAGCTAACAATGCGCAGGGTTTACTGATGAATAATGCATAAGTAATTATAGGCAGCATAGAATTAAAGGAAGGTACATCAAGGGGCGACAAAAACAGGCTATGCAATTGAATAGGATTGTAATCGTAGCAGCAGCAGTAACAATGCCTAGTGCAAGAAATGTACGGAAAGATAGGCGATATCTGGGGAAGAGAATGGCTCTGCTTTCCTGGAAGCTCGACGGTAGGGGTAGGGTCGTCGACAGAGTAGTCGTACTCAGCAGCGGTGTAGTCGACGGCAGCAGCGGGGTCTACCGGAGATTAAGGGGGGGGAGAAACAATAAATACACAACAATAATAGAAATTCAAGGCATGACAAAGAAGATACAAAGCAACGGGGCTCTAACGTAGTACGATGCACTTTGCTCGGAGCGGGAATTCATCCGGGGATGAACAGCCAGCTCTAGGTGATTACCGGACAGGGTGTCCGGAGGGGGAAGGTACCATGTCGGAGGTGTCGTGGACATCCGACACACATGTGAAAGGTGTATCCGTGTTAGTTGAAACAATCCGAACAACTTTCGTGTTCAAATAAATTCATCCGGAGGGTTTATCGGTATCGGGAAATTATCGGACTGACGGTACCGGAGGGGGACGGTTCGATGTTAGGCATGTTAGAGGGGTGTGGTGGGGTATGGGTATCGTATCCGAACTCGGTGATCCGTTCTGAGAAACTTTCATATACAAAAGTTTTACATCCGGGCAACGTATATCGGTACCGGGAATTATCGACAGACGGCCCGAAGGGGGGGAATGTCGATGTTCGGTACGTTAGAGGGGGATGGTAGACATACGGATAGCGTATCCGTATTCTTTATATTTTTCTGATCATTTTTTATGTATAAAGTATTTTGATCTGAGTTACGGTTTATTTTATATGATTTTTCAAAGCTTTTAAATCATTTAAAAAGGATTTTCTGATTTTCTTTTATTAATAAAATCCAACCTTATCCAGAACCTTATCCACAATAGTGATATGACAAGGGGGACCCACATGTCATACACAACACTAATAAAACTGATTTAATTTAATCTAAATATTCCAGGGGACCCACTTGTCATGGACTCTAGTGTTAAATATGATTATAATTAATCCAGTAATTAGTTTAACAACCTGGGCCCACCTGTCATACCAATAGTTTTCCATTTAAATTAAAACAAAGGGTTAAGCTGGTGGGGCCCATATGTCAGCCAGAGGGGGCTTAACTTAACAGTTTTCTCATTTTAAATTGCAGCTTAATTAACAGGGGGGTCTGGCCCACGCGTCAGTGGAATCAAGGGGGACGTCAAGGCACGGCGAGGTCGCACGTTCTGCCCAACTCCGGCGACGGCTTGATGCGGGGAGGGGCGCGTCCGAAGGGAGGAACCGAGCCGCGTCGAGTGGTAGTCGTTCCGCGGCAGGAGATGGCCGGAGACGAGGTCACGGTCAAGGACGGCGGCGGTCGTCCTCGGGTCAGCGAGGAACTCCGGCTCCGGCGTAGAACCGAAACGCGCAAACGAGCGGGATGGAACCTACGGTTCCCTACGGGCACAACGGTGTCATTGGCGTGCGCAATGCGGCCCGAGAGCAAGCCCGAGGCCATACACGGCGGCGACAGAGCTCGGATCTAATGGCGTCGGCGGTTAGGGGGCGAGCGGAGCAACGAGAGGGGTTGGCGGCGGCGGACCAGCTTACAGGGAGCCTGTAGGTGTGCTTAAGCTGCTCGGGGAAGGCGTGCTGCAGGCGAATCGCGACGGCGGAGCGACGGCGATGCAGAAGAGGAACGGGGGTCGTGCGCTGCGTGTGGACGACCTCGACTCGATTCCTCCAGTGTGCTGACGAAGATGACGACGACGCGCTCGGTGGACACGGCAGCTGGGGCTGTGGGGCGCAGTGGCCGCGCGAGCTCGTGAGCCCGTGGCCATGGCGTCTCGGGTGAGGGTGGGGAACGAGCATGGGAGGGGGGTTAGTGTTGATCTAGGGTTCCATGGGGGGCTCGGGGTCCTTATCCACAGGGCGTGGGGGGGGAGGGCAGGTGAGATTGAGGAGAGGGAGCAGGTGGAGGGGGCAATGGCGCCCGTGCCCTGGCCATGGCCATGCGCCACAGTGCGGGATGGGGACGGGGGGCAGGTGGGAGACAGGAAGAGAGAGAGAGGGTGGGCTGGTCGGGGTGGGCCAGGCTGGGGGGGAGGAGTGGGCCTCGCCCAGTGGCGGGGTTTAGGGGGTTTTGTTTTTTCCCCTTTTTTGTTATTTTTGTTTTCTGTTTGTTCTGTTTGTAATTAGTTTAATGTCTTTTATATTTTTCTACAACATAAAATTTGTTCCAAAATTATGGTTGCATCATAGTTAAGTGGCACAAAAAGTTTGGGCATTAATAAAAATCATTTAGTATTTTGTTTTATTTAAAAGACATTAAATGTCACTGTTTGACCGTTGTTATTATTTGTTTATCATTTTTAATCATGGTAATAAAATCCCATTTCACTTTTAATATAGCTTGCTGTTATTTAGGCATTTTTTTTTAAAATTGGTTTCACAGTTTTTATTTCATTTAAAATTTGCACTTGTTTATTTTATTCCATGGCAATTTAATAATTCCCAAAGCTATTGTTTTTATTTCATAATACTTTCTAAACACTTTAATAGAATACCCATTGCTATTTTAACATGGCCCAAGATTGCTAGGAAATACTATTAATAGTTTTTACAGTGTTGGTTTAACTATGATTTCAATTCCCAATTTAATTCACTTGGCAATACAACAATCCGGCATCCTTGGTTTCATAATCATCAGAGACTTGTGATTCTTGTTGATGACTGAGGTGGATTCGGTTTAACCATGATCAAGTTGATTGACATTCATCCACAATCCTTGGAGCAAGATTTATAATCCACCTAATTTGAAAATTTTATCAGGGTTGGAATTTGGGAGAGCTATGATCAGAGGTGATCATGGCTTGATCATCAACAGTAATGATCACTAACAGTGGAATCACTGTAGTGATTACTGTTACTGATTCTGAGGGTGTTACACTGTGAACACGTCGACACTCGCCCATGTCCAGGCAACAGTGGGGAAGCGCATAGGGCGTGAGGGCGAACCTTTGCCAGCCGACTCCGTCAGGCCGTTAACGGCGGGATTTGCCGTCTACAGACAGACGGCAAACCTCCCAACTTTGTCGTCTGCCTTGCCGGAGGCAGACGGTATCATGACCGGCCGGCTGGCTCCGTCAGGCCGTTAACGTCGTCTACTGACAGACGGCAAACCAGCTTTGCCGTCTGCCTTGCCGGAGGCAGACGGCATAATGACCAAATGGTCACCCAGCTGTTGCCAGATTGCACAGCTGGGCGCCACGTGTCCTCTTTGCCAACTGCAAGCAGACGGCAAACATCTTTGCCGACTGCCTGCGGACGGCAAATAGCCTATATTGTCTCTGTTTTTTCTGTTTTTCTTTTAATCCCTGCATTTGACAAAAAAGCAATATATATATAGCAGCAGAATCAGAAGCACATTTTAACACCACATCACATCATATCAAACAACATATGAATCTCCAACAAGGATAACACATTGTTTCCAAACAAGGATAACAACAATATATACATAGTTCATTACACAAAGTCTCCAAACAGTTCATAACAACAATAAACTGTTTCTAAGCTATATTGAAAGTGAAAATACAGCAACTCCATCGATGCACGACCCTCATAAAGCAAATCTGCAAAATCAAAATAAGAAAGTTAGCGGAAGAAGGAGGACAAGAAGAATAAGTAATAAGAGAAGGAGAAGGACAAGAAGAAGAAGAAAAGAGAAGAAGAACAAGGAGGAGAGAAGAAGAACAGAGAAGAGTTCTTTTCTATCTTCTCCTTGTTTTTCTTCTCTCCTCTCCTTGTTCTTCTTCTTCTTCTTCTGTTTTCTTTAGCATTTGTGAGCAATTAAGCTAACCTTGAGCATTTGTGAGCATATTTTGAGAAATTAAGCTAACCTTTAGCATTTGTGAGCAATTAAGCAAACATTAGCATATTTTGAGCCAATGAAACTAACTTTAGCATATTGTGAGCAATTTAAGAAACTTTAGCGTGTTTTGAGGAATTAAGCTGACTTTAGCATATTGTGAGCCAATTAAGCTAGATTTAGCATTTTGTGAGCCACTTTAGCTAACTTTAGAATTTTTTAAGTGAATCAAGCTAACTTTAGCATTTTGTGAGCGATTCAAGCTAACTTTAGCATCTTGTGAGCAAATCAAGCTAACTTTACCATTTTGTGAGCAAATTAAGCTAACTTTGGCAACTTTGAACAAATGAAGCTAACTTAAGCATTTTTTGAGCCAATTAAGGTAACTTTAGCATTTTGTGAGCAAATCAAGCTAACTTCATCATATTGTGAGCAAATCTGGCTAATCATGCTATTATTAGGCTAACTTAGCTATATTTAAGAATTTCATAATATTTCAGAAGCTAAATATGCATTTTCAAACTAACTAAGCATTTATAAAGCAAAATATACAACACAACTTACCGGAGTGTAGCCCTCAAGGCTGAGGTGGCTGAGAAGCATCCGTCGGGTTGGCCGATGTTGACGGTGGAGAAGGGTCATGGGACGCAGCCCGAGAGTTATGCTGCACGAAAAGATCAACTAGAGGTTAGCACGACGCCACTCAATATGGTATTGATGATCATCAAAAGATACTTACCGTCCCCACAGGAGAAATGATCAGCATTGGTGGAGCGGCCTGACCAGTCTTCTCGCACATAGTCTGCACATTTGTTTTTCATGAGTCAATCATATTAGTTAGTAATATAAACAAAAATTATAACATGCATTCTTTGGGTGAATATGAACAAGTGACTTACCACGAAGAGCTCATACAAGGCCCGGTTCGATGCATCGTGTCGTGCCGCGGCCTCCTCGAGAGCCTTCGCCGTCCTCTCCTCCGCCAGCCGCTCTCTCTCCGCTGCCTTCTCCTCTGCCAACCGCTCCTTCTCCTCCAGTAGCCGCTGGGTGTTCTGTCGCTCTTTCTCAAGAGCTTCCTGCAACCCCACTCCTCTAGTTAGCATTGTAATATTCGATGAGAGAAAACAAGAATGCAAGAGTCCTTATGGATAACCTGAATAGCGAGGTCGATTGGCCGCGGACGAGTCCTTATAGCAGGAGAAGAACTCGTTTGGCGCGCCTTGATCTCAGGAAGAGTCTTATCACACCTAATCAACTTATCTCCAATGGCCATGGCGCCATGGCGCCTTCCGCCACCAGAGATCATCACCAGCTCCAGGTCAATAGGCTTCCCAATCGGGGTGTAAGCCTCCCCGTGCTTCTCCTTCGCCACCTCAGTATAAGCCTTGAGCTTACTATAGGCGGCAATGTTGGTGAAAGTCGAAGGAGTGGCGAGATCCGACTCTGAGAGCGCCTTGGCCTTCTTGTACGACGTTGTATGGGACATGCCATACATGTCGAACACCTGAGGCACCTCTGTTTTATTATGCTCCGCCTAAAAGACAAAGAAAAGCATGATATTAGTAAGTGGGTGCCTAAAAGAAAAAGCAAAGAAGAATTTGCAGATACCCATTTATGCCCGTAACCAGCTAAGTTACGGCTGCCTTGATGGTGTGGCACACCAACCATTTGGGCGCGTCGGTCCTTGGCATTGTTGTGGACGGCCAACCAGGCATCTGAGCACCAGTGGTCCACAATTACCTCCCAACAATCCATCTTGTCCGCACACCATCTCGGCGGCGCCTAAGTTAGTAAACAAGGAAACTAATAAGTAGCCTAGATAGGAATCAAATCAAGCAAACTATTCAAGACTTAAGAAGGGTTACCGTCATGTACTGGGCCCTGGTCAGAAACTTCTTGCGGCAGTCCTTCTTGCTACGCTTGCGCCCTTGCTTGGCATAGTAGTCACGGACCGCCTGCACTCGCATCTCGTGCCTTGTGTTCTGCAAGAGGCGCGTGGCCTCTGCAACTATCACGTCCTCCGCCTCCTGCTCCTTGGACTCATCGACCTTGTAGTAGACCTGCAATAGCACGAGACAACACTGATGAGTGCACCAACTAGCTATTGTCAAGATTTTATTGTGTGAAACAGAAATTACCCAAAAGCCGTTGATCACCATGTCGGCTCTGGTGTGGCATTCGACCCCGTTGATGGTCGTATCCGGCGGGGCCGGGGCAGCACAATAGTGCTCCCATTTGAGTCCAGGCTGCGGAACCTCATCAGGTCCGGGAAATTGAACCAGCCCCGGGAAGTTCTCCCTGACGAGCACACCAAGGATGGAGTTGGGATTGCGGACACCATTGCCGTATATCCAACCCCTGCAGTATAAAAAGACAAAGCCATCAGATAGACATAAGTATAGAAGGTACCGGAAGAGAGTATAAGTGCACCTACGTCTCTCCATCAGGCGTAATCAACCACTTATGGGCGGGAGTCACCGGCACGGACGGGAGCCGTGTACCCCCACGCTGGTACACGGTGGTACCCTCAGCCACCTCCTCCTCATCCGTAGTGTCCAGCTCGGCACCAGCCTCCCCCTCAGGCGTGTGCTGCTCCGGCTGGTCCGGCCAGGGACTCCAGGTCGTGCGGGTGGACGTAGCCTCCTCCTCCACCTCAGGCTGGTGGATCGGAGTGTCCGAGGAGGGATCCACCCTGCAGTGCTCTGGTGAATCAGCCGGAGGTGGCGGCGAGGAAGCAGCAGCAGGTGTCCGTCTCCCTTTCCCGCGACCACCACCTGCTTTGCCTCTCCCGGTCTTCTTCCGACCTCTCCCCCTGGGCACCTCATCAGTAGAAGGAGGAGGCGAGGAAATACTCTCGAGCAAAGACCTCCGTAGAGCCAGAGGTGGGAGCGCATGACCCCTCCCTCGCGATCCTGAGGTCTCGCCCTCCATATCTGTCACAAACCTGCCAAGAATTAAAATAAAATAATTAGTACAATGAGAAAAAGAATTAATAATACAAAAGTAATTACTGCAATAATGAGAATATATATATATATATAATTAAAGTTGAGATGCATACAACTAACAATAGTCGGGATCATCGGTATCTTCTTCGCGATCAATTGAAGGATCGTCATCACTATGACGCGTGTCGTCGATAATGACGGCCTCATCAGGTTCAACAACACCAACATTTTGAAGGCCTTTATGTAAACGGTCAAGCATGAACAGGTCATCTGGAGAAGTAACCTCTTCTTCTTCAGGCTCTTCAACATCGTCGTTAGCGGGTTCACTCTCATTGTCTTCTTCCATGTTCTGGGGTTGCGTAGAGCGGTTTTGGAAACGTTTTTTTATCACGCGTGTTTCTTGGAAGAATTCTCCTTCATATGTCTCTGGGTCAATGTGGGGTACATAATCCTCTTCATTTGGGGGAGGTGGTCTAATATGAGGTGGCACATCATAAACGACATCCCAACCTTTCAAGTTTTCAACCGTTTGGCAGGGGTAGGATAGATAGAAAACCTGGGTGGCCTGTTGAGCCGTAATATAGACATCGGGGACATTAAAATGGGTGTCTTGTCGAATTTCGACTAGACCTACATGTTCATGAGTTCGTCTAGTCCTCGACGGGAGAAACCAATGACATTTGAAGACAACGACGTTGGGAGGATTTTCACCATAGAATAGAAGTTCGTATATTGCTTCAACTCTTCCATAATACTCAATACCTCCGTCGCCGACAGCAGAGACACACGAATTTGTACTTTTTCGATCGGCCATTTTTCGCTCTTTATCAACGGTACAAAAGCGATACCCGTTGATGTCGTATTTCTCAAATACACGGACCTTATTGTCAAAACCATTAGCGACTTGTCTCAATTCGGCGTCCATAGGCTCCTCATTTGCCTATAAGTTTTATAGGAAAGGATTGTTATATTAGTGAAAAATAGGTCGAACCAACAAATGAAACCCTATATATGAATGATAGTTACCATTCGTTTGAACCAATAGATGAAACCAGGATTGCCGTCTCCTTGATTGGCAAGAAGCTCATACTCTGCGATGGAATCACTTTCAATAACCACTCCATTCGAGAATTTGGCGACGTATCGACTGTATGAATTCAGGGGAATTAATAAGAAACAAGAATTATTAGAAGTTGCGAAACAATGTACGTACCGAGCACTTACTCGATGTACGGTCGCACTTCTGTTAGGTTGGTGAAGATATACAGTGTAAGAGTCCGCCATTCTTTGATATCCAAAATCTTATTTCTCGAAGCACCAACAGGTCCGAGCTTCCCTTTGAATAGGCTGAGGTTGGATAGACGCCGTTGGGGGTCGCCAGTATTGTATCGAGGCTTTGGATTATGCAAATGGCGATTTTTGGCTTCATAATGTGCTGTCACGAAGTTTGCCGCCTCCTCGGTAATGAAAGCCTCGGCCATCGATGCTTCAATTCTACGTTTATTTTTACATTTTGCTCGAAGCGTCTTCTGCATTCTCTCCGTTGAATAGCACCAACGATTTTGCACAAGGCCCCCTAATCTTGCCTCGGTCGGGAGATGCAATATCAAATGCTGCATCGGATTAAAAAAACCCGGTGGAAAGATCTTCTCTAACTTGCAGAGCAACTCCGACGCCATATCTTCCATGTCTTCTAGCACGCCATCGGATAGTTCTTTAGCACAAAGAACACGAAAGAGAAATAGCTCAGTTCTGCCAGTACTAGCCACTCTTCCTCGGGGATATAGCTGCGCAACATCACCGACATTACCCGCTCAAGCCATATGTGCCAATCATGACTCTTCAGACCAAATATTTTATGTTTTTCAGGACTCGCTCCCCTCCTCAGATTCGCTGCATACCCATCGGGGAACATCAAACTGTTTTGCACCCACAAGAGAATTTCTCTGATATGCCCCCTTTCAAGATTGAACCAGGCCCTTGGCTTGGACCAATTCTTCTTTCCTTTCGGCTGTCGCATGTTCTGTGAGGGTCTATCACATAGAGTCTCCTGGTCGACTCTAGCTTTAGGATTATCCTTTGACTTCCCATCTATTCCAAAAAATGTACCAAACAGGGCCTCGCCGATATTTTTTTCAGTGTGCATCACGTCAATATTGTGTGGAAGTTCGAGGTCTTGGAAGTAGGGGAGATCCCAGAAGCATGTCTTGTGAGTCCAGGCGTGTTCCGAATTATATCCCTTAAAATACCCGAGACGTTCTGGATCAGGCTCGAGAGAGTTCAACTGTGCCAAGACATGTTCGCCCGTCATCGTAGGTGCTGCCAGGTTTTTGACAACTTTGCCTTTGATGAAGTTCTTCTTGTCTTTTCTAAAAGGATGCTGAGGAGGCAGAAACTGTCTATGCAAGTCGAAGCAGGAATACTTGTCACCCGCCTTCAGCCAATGAAACTGAAGAGCAACCTTGCATGTTGGGCACCCGAACTTTCCATGAACACAGAAGCCAGCGAAAAGCGCATACGCCGGCAAGTCATGCATCGAGTACTGGTACCAAACATGCATTTTGAAGGTCTTTTTGCTAGCTGCATCGTATGTCTTGAACCCTTCGTCCCAAGCTTGTTGCAATTCCTCCTTAAGCGGTTGCATGTACACATCCATATTCTTCCCCGGATATTTGGGCCCTGGTATTATCAACGTCAGGAAAATGTTCTTCCTTTTCATAATCTCTGAGGGGGGGGGATATTGAGTGGCATGACAAATACAGGCCAACAACTGTATGAGGCTGCCATCAGACCGAAAGGATTGAACCCATCTGTGCCGACGGCGATTCGGCAATGCCTTGGCTCCTTAGCTTTTTCCGAATGTTTTTCATCAAAGTGCTTCCATGCTGAACCATCCGATGGGTGAGTCAACATCGGCTTCCCATCTGCATCAAATTCTGTTCTCTTCCCATGTTTGTGCCATGTCATCTGTATGGCTGTCTCTTCCATCATGTAAAGGCGTTGAATTCTTGGTATCACTGGAAGATACCGAAGAACATTTACGGGTATTTTGGTCTGCGTCTTCTCACCTTGACCATTGTCTACCACAACATACCTGGATGACTTGCATTTGGGACAATAGTCTTCGTCCGCATACTCTTTCCTAAATAAAGCATATCCATTTTCACAAGCATGTATCTGCTCATAGGGCATCTTAAGTACCTTGAGGATTTTATCCGATTGGTACAGGTTTGCAGGCATAACATGATCTTTTGGTAGAAACCGCCCAATTAGGGTAGTGATCGCATTGTAGCAATCTGTGCCCAAGTTGAATTGTGCCTTCAAAGCCATCAACCGTGCGATGGCATCGAGCTGACAAAGCTCAGTGTGAGCGTGCAGCGGACGTTTCGAAGACTCCAACATCTCATAGAAGGCCTTCGCAGATTCCTCCATCTCATCGTCCTCATCCCGCGCATCGTCAAAGTTATGCACCATGTCTTCGATCCCGGTTCCGTACTCATCCGTGCGCTGACGGACCACCTCCTCTCTCCGTCGTCCGCCAGACTCGCCATGGAAGCTCCACACCGTATAACTAGGCTTATAACCCCACTTCTGAAAGTGTTTACCCATATCCACCTCTGTCGCCTGTTTATAATTGTCGCACCTAAGACAGGGGCACCAGGTTTTTCTTTGCCCATTTGCAAACGCCGCTCTCAGAAACTCCTTGGTTTTCATTGTCCATTCATTGCTGATCTCTTTCTGATTAGGGCGACCAGTGTACATCCACGCACGATCATCGCTCATCTTGTCGCTACTAAACAACAAATATACCAGTTTGTTAATTTTATTACGTCCACTTTTTATTGCTTTTATCATACATAACTACGGCATATGCAATTAACCTACACACTAATAGGTAAAGATAGGTCCTAATCCCACCCGAGTATGTGTAGATTGGGTCGGTTTCCCATGCTTTGGTCCCGATCCGACGCGGTATTTCGGCAGCACCTCCCCGCTGTTCTCCTAATACACGTCTCGACAACAAGCCGAGAGGTTGTGTATCCGGAGAACAACAGGGAGGCGCTGACGAAATACCGCGTCGGATCGGGACCAAAGCATGGGAAACCGACTCAATCTACACATACTCGGGCTGTCCATGGATAACGTTGGACAATTCGAAAGAATCACTATTATAAATATGCAAATGAATGCATATTTATAACTGTAACCCTTTCGAACGGGAGACACATACTGGTTACGCGACTGCATATTGAAACTATATTGCTAGCTAGTGTCATCGGCACAAAGGCCGGAACAGAGCAAAGGAAGGGGGGTCAGGAGGATAAGACGTGTTTTGCATACCCTCGAGTGGAGGGGAGATCGTCGAACACAGGGAGAGGTCGTCGAACACCAGACTTGCGACGGCTCGAGGTGAAGGGGGAACAACTGCACATTAAAAACCAATAAGCTATTCTGCGGTGTGCTAGAGATATTTTTTCGTTTCAGGTTATGCTAGAGATGCTCTTCGGTCAAGATTCATTTGTACTCCTCCTTCTTCTACTTTCTACTCTTCTTCTCCTCAAGACTCATCCTTCTCCATTTCTCATCCTCCTTCTTCTACTTTCTACTCTTCTCCTCCTCTGACCTCCACCTTCTCTCCTCCTGGCCTCCACCTCCGGCCTCCACCTTCTCTCCTCCTGGCCTCCACCTCCGGCCTCCACCTTCTCTCCTCCCAGCCTCCTCCTCCGGCCTCCACCTTCTCTTCTCCCGGCCTCCTCCTCCGGCCTCCACCTTCTCTCCTCCTCTTTCTTCTTATTTTACATATTATTTCTTTTTTCCTTTACACTTTTTCTTTTATTAACATTTACTCTTTATTATCATTTAAATTTTCTGAATATTGTAATTATGCATCTTATCATTTAAATTTTCTGCATATTGCAATTAACAGAAAAAATAAAAATAAATCATACTAAAAATCTAGAACCTAAAACCTAATATCTACAATTACTAACTAAATCCTAACACTAACTAATTACTAACTAAAATCCTAACACTAACTAATCACTAACTAAAATCCTACAACTATAGAAATTACAGAGAAAAAATAAAAAAAATAGAGGAGGAGCGGGCTCACCGGAGTAGGGGGCCAGAGGAGGAGGCCGGGAGGTGGGCGGCTGCGCAACGGCGAGTGGCGGAGGAGGGCAGCGGCGTCGGCGTCGGGATCCGGCGAGATGCGGCCGCAGGCAGCGGACGGCGGGGCGGAGGAGGGTGGGGGCGGGTGCGGGATCCCGCGGGCGGCGGAGGGCGGGGAGGTGGAGGACGGGGAGAGATCCGGCAGGGGCGGGACGGAGAGGCGGCGACGATGTTTGGGGCTCGGCGACGGCGTGGGGAGAGAGCACGGTTGCGAGGAGGAGTGGGAGAGGGAGTGGGAGAGGGACCGTGAGGGGGGTTAACGGCCCACCGCTTTGCCGTCTGCCGACAGACGGCAACGGCACGTATGCCGTCCGTAGGCAGATGGCAAAGCGGTGGGCTGTTAGCCAGGCATCGTGCCTCGCTTGGGTGGGCCCAGCTGGAGGTTTGCCGTCTGACAACGAACGACATAGGTCTCGTTGCCGTCTGCCTGCGTCCACACAGACGGCAAACATGTGGTTTGCCGTATGTCTACGTGTTATCGTCTGTACTTAGGGCAGTGGACGGCATATCGCTGCTTTGCTGTCCGCCCCGACGAAATGCAGACGGCAAAGCCACTGGCCCATGGCAAACTGGTGAATTCCAGTAGTGATTCACATGCTCTATTTCAAAAGGATCATGCTTACTTTCTCTAAAATACCCATTCCCACTAGCCGGTTCAGTGCAGTCTCTTGAGTAATGTCCAGACCTCTTACAATTGAAACAGACTACTTTGCTCATATCCCTCCTATGCGTCGAAGGGGTGTGTGGTTGATTGGCGTCCCCTCCATTTGAGTTATATCCATGGCCATTGTGCTTGCCCTGTTCATTATGCACATCAGGGTATGTTGATGTAGTACGAGGCTTCTGCTGAACTCCTGAGTTATGCTTGTCATTGTTGTTGTTGTACTTCCTTTTGCGATTTTCTATGGCGTGGTGCTTTCCCTCAAGTACAATAGCCCTATCAATAAGCTCCTGACAATTTGCAAAGGTGGCCACAGTCAACTGAACCCCCAACTCATCGTTGAGACCCTCCAAGAACTTCTCCTGCCTGGCTGCATCCGTGTTGACATCGTTTGGAGCATAGCGGGCGAGCTTGTTGAATTCATCCACATACTCCGCTACTGTGCGACCTCCCTGGCGCAAACTGCGGAAATCCTTCTTCTTCAAAGCCATGGCGCCTGAAGAGACATGTGCGGCGCGAAAAGCAGCCTGAAACAGCGCCCAAGTGACGGTGTCGATGGGATAAGTCACCAAGTAGTTGTCCCACCATGCTGCGGCAGGACCCTCCAGCAAATGTGAGGCAAACCTCACTCTCTCTGCCTCAGTACAACCAACTGTCTCCATGTTCCGGATCACTGAGCGAAGCCAGTCATCCGCCACAATTGGTTCAGGAGTGCTAGAGAACCTTTGAGGATTTAACCTCAGGAACCTAGCAAGCGTGTCCACAGGTGGGAGTGGGGGTGGCGCATTTTGTTGTTGTTGCCCATATTCTGAGTGAGCAGCTGGATCAACTGGGCTTGTCCTTGAAGTAACTGTTGCATGTAGGCTGGCACTTCATTGTTGTTGTTCCCATTGCGCGTAGGATCACGTCTCGGCGGCATCTGGTGGGTGAGCAGAGGTAAGGTTTAGATAGAAACAGGTCTAAGGGGAATCACTACCCATAAACACACAATAACAATCAAGCTCCAGCAAACACACAAGTCATACAAGCACAAACATGTTGGAAATATGCCCTAGAGGCAATAATAAAATGTTATTATATATATTTCCACGTTCGTAATTAATGTTTATATTTCTGTGCTATAATTGCAATGACCCTGACTATGAGATTCAGAAGAAAACTCACTTGCATGTGTGGAAATGTAAACACCAAGAGTTCCTGGTTTAGCCTCTAAGACCAGCTCATGTGCTAACTGATGATTATGTTTTCTTAATCATGGACATTGTTCTTGTAACAAGGATGTCAGTAGCAATGGGAACATATTGTTAGCAGAACAATGATGTTGAACCGACCCCAGTATTGAATGATATACTTATAGATCACATCGTAACTACGTTATAAGTCATATCATGAAATGTTATCATATACGTAATTCCTTAGACCATGAGAGTATCGAGTTGCTTCACACAGGAAGACATGCTTTGGTTCTTAGATGAATCCTCCCGTAAATGGGAAGTAGTAAAATAAGTTCTGGGTATGTCGGATGGTGTGGCTAGTGACCGTGATAGTTCAAGAATGGGATTTGCTCCTTCACGATGAAGAGATATTGACTTTGGGCCCACTCGGTATGACGGTATCCATTCTAGTCTGGCCAGACGCATTGTGATTTAATCACGGGGATACCGGAATACAATAACGAGAAATAGAGACAAACGAGCAAAGAGGATAACGTGTGGCTTGTGTTCAAGAAGTTGTTACACATGGGTGCCAAACATCTCTCCTCTAAATTTGTCGTATATCACGAAGCAAAGGGAATGGTACATGACTAAACATAAAGGTTCACTCGAAGTTTATTCGTGTATGTGCGGGAGTCAACATGGGTGTCCATGGCTCCACTGTTGATTATTGGCTATTGACAAAAGGCTGTTGACCTATGTCCGGAAGATGTTCTGAGTCATGTCCGCATTATACCGAACCTATTGGGTCACACACTTAACGAGTAGTAATCTGTTAGAGAACTAGGAGATGAAAAGAGAAAGGGTACCGGAATTGTTTCGGGTGGAACCGGAAGTGTTTCCGGGTAGCACTAGAAGTGTTCTAGGTGGTGCCGAATGGTATTAGAATATTTGAGAATGGTCTCGAATGATTCCGGAACATTCAAGAAGAGTCTTGAAGTGGTAACAAGACATCCGTGATAGTCTCGGAAGGTTTTGCAACATTCGGTAATAGTTGTGGAAAGGTTATGGAACATCGGGAAAATTGTTCCGGGACTTTCGGAAATGTTCCGGGAGGTTTCGGAAGGTTCCCGGGAGCTTATGGAAGTATTCGGAGGGTTAAGGAACTCTCCAAACCGCGGAAACTGACGTTAGACAAAGTAGGAAGGTCCACAAGGTCGTAACTTGGAAGGAAAAGGACTTTCCTTGAGTCCAACGCCCAGACGCCAGGGTCCTTGGCGTTTTGGACCAGGACGCCGGGGTCCGCGGCGTTTCGGCAGGGAATCCGTGTTGGACTCCTCCTGGTGGCCAAAACCGACTTTGGGGAGAACCCTCGCCCAAGTTGCGACCCCAGGCTTCCACCTATATATTCGGGGGCAGGGGTAGCCCCAAAGACACACCAGAAAAGCCCCAAGGCTGCCCCAGCTAAATGCCACACGCCTCTAATTCTCTTCGGGCTAGATCGTTCTAGTCCGGATGCCGCTAGGCTCTTCTCCCTCTAGTTTCTCTCGGTGGCGTTCTTCTCTGGATGGCGGAGCGCTGCTAGATTGCTACATCGGGATGTGTGGATACCCGTAGAGGGATCATACCTTTGATCCTTCTTCGAGGTCCTTCTTCTTCCTCGGAGATCATGTTCGAGGGACTTGTTCGTGGGACTTGATCGGGACGGATCGTGGGACGGTTCATGGGATAGATCGCGCAACGGATCGTGGAACGGTACGCGGGATCGATATCCTCGCGGTTGGGAGGTCATTGAAATTCCTAGCTGCGGGGATCTACACCAACGGTCTTCACCAACTCTACTTCCGCTACATTGGTTGGTGAGCCATGACCTAAAACCTTGTATGCAATCTTCTTGGATGATCTTGGGTTATTTATTCGTAGGCCGAATTTTTTTGTTTTCTACTACGTTTCCCAACAGTGGTATCAGAGCGATCCTTGATTAGATGCATGTTTAGGTCTAGATCATATGTGTGATATGAGGCATTGATTTTCTTGTTGCTTCCCTGTCATGTGATTTTTCTATGCTTGATGGCAAGTTGAGGTTTTGCTACAAGGATTGAGTTTTCCATCGATCCCTCTATGCTGATTTCAGTATGCTGGTTGCCTTGATCATGGTCTACATCAAACTCCTTGGATCTCATCTTAATCTCGCACTAGAAGATTTAACATGGAGGGGCTTGTGGATTTTATGAACTCAAATCCACACGGGGGTCACGCGTTGAGCGAAGTTTGGCTTGTGGCATTAGTTGCTACACGCACCCCAGACGTTAAACTAGCAACATTGAAGTATCGTGTTTGGTTTGTATAGGGAACAACGTTTGCCTGTAACCTGCTAATCAACCACGATAAAATTTGCAACAACCCGTGTAGATGGCGATCTAACTCGTTTTTGCAGAATGTGCATGTGATGTGATATAGCCTTCAAGATTTGCAATGTGTTTGTGTGAGATGCTATATGTTATGTAATATTTATTCGCGACCTGCGTGTCGTGGTACGGCATGATGATTGGAGTCATATGATTGTCACTTAATTATGGCCTGCGTGCCAGAACTGTTTATTAGCTCGAGGCAAAGCAATAGATAGATGCAAGGTGATGATCTACGATGCGGAGGTGGACCCCGACGCACATGCCGGAAGCCGTGGTGTTGGTCCCGGCACCAAGGACAAAGTTGGTGGACACGGTGACTTCAACCACGACGACGTGAAGACAATGAAGACTTCACGAAGCAAAGGGCTATACTATATCACATAATTTTATGAACTGCCTGTGATGTTTATCCCTTTGATGCACCCTTGTTTGATGCGCGGTAGTCGTATTTTATTAGGGTGATCTCTCGCAAAACAATATCAAGTTGATAGTGTTCTCCCGACTGTAGCACCGTCTATACTATGTTTCACACCGGAGCAGGTCATGTCACATGGGTGCACACGGTGTGACGCATAAAAGACGGGTGTGTTAAAAGAACACACAACACATTACACTTGGTTGTCTTGACGGTTTGGATAAAAGTTTGCTACCGGAACACGCCCATCGAAAGATGAACAAGAATCACATGTGTTGTGATTGGCAAGTTGGCCTACCGGTCCAGTCTAAGTCATCAGTGATGTCACATCAATGGCGGACGATTGGGTCGGATCTTGAATCACTCCAGCATCAATTACGAGAGATATTGATCTGAGTGGGAGCGCACTTAGTAATTAAATTGATTAATCACAAGTGCAACTTAATTATGAACAAAATCTGAGTATTTGCATTATCGTTGTAGAATAATGGCTCGCGTTACCACCTTCCCAATTGATTTTGATTAACTGTATTATCTGGTAAAAGCTTTATGATTGGTACCGTATTGTGAGGACTATCCTCAATAGTGCCGAGAAGGACCATGTCCTATCGCAAATTTTTGATGCTCTCCCGCTGATGCTATGGATGATGTGACACACGTCCATAATCCAAAATGCTAGAATTCCACCACAGCTAAGTGCATTGTGCTCACCACCATGAAACCCGAACTTTGAAACGTTTGGGATAGTTATGTTATATTCATGGAACTGAAAAAATGTTTTCAGTAGTAAGACAATTAATGTTGGATATAAGATATCTAGTACAATGTATGATTGTAAGCATTAGTGAAAATGTTCACTATGCTCTATACAAAACTGATAAGTGTGGGATCCAGAAGAACACCGATCATATGATGATGAGAATTAAGGGAAAGGAAGTCCAAAGGATGTTAGTAAGACTTACACGCCGGAAATTCCATGGCCTGTGCCATCCTTAATCATGTGTGAGCTTTTGTGAGTAGGAGTGACATTGGAAATAGAACTATGATACGTATAAAGGCAAAACGAAAGAAGACTGGAATAACCAGCTCAGAAATGAAAGTCATACGGAGTTATAGATGAATTCATTGCTGGTCAAGAGATGTAATTCTTGGGAATCATGATTAAGCAGTTAATTGTGGATTCTGTATATTGTGATTAAACTGTTGATCACCGGAATATCACATCGATTGCATATTGTTGCAACTCGATGCAAGAAATACTATGGCCTTTATGACTAGCTAATGATGAGTTTTGACACACACGAGAACACGGTAAAAGGTTTACTATATTGTGTGTTGACTCTATGATTATCTTCATAATTCATTTTAGAGTTGAGTAAATTGTTACTACACTTTAGCCTTGTTGCAAAACATCATTTTGAATCATGTTTGTTGCAAGAGAGTTGTTCAAAGCTATGAATAACGTAAAGGCCATACTTCCATTATGAATAGGTTGTATGTTATGAATCTTGATAATAATATTAAAAATCCATAACACTGACGCTAAACGTCGCAAGACTGACAGAAATACCACATAGATGTGGCACTGCCGTTTATCACAAGTGACATAACATGCATGAAGAATTTCCATAAGTGATGGACTTTCGAGTCATATGATTATGAATCACTTGACGCTTGCGATCTTTGTCTCGAAGTAATGTGACTAATACACCGTTGATAGGCCATACATGAACGGGCAACTAAACCATTGGTAATCATACATGATGATGTGTGTAGTCCAATAAGTGTAGTTGTGTGCAGTGGATTCCCTATCTTCACTCATGAGTTGAAGTAGATATGTGGATATCTGTTCAATAGAGACATACGTCTGAAATCTTTGAAATGTTCAAGGAATTTTAGAGTGAAATAGAAATTCATTGTAATGAGAAAATAAAGCTTCTGCAAATTAGATTGTAGAAAGCAATATTTGAGTTACAAGTTTAGCGAACGTCTGATGAGTTGTGAAGAAGTGTCATAACTTGCGTCTCCCGGAACACCACTATGAGTAAAGCGTTCGAGAGATGTAATCAAGCCATGTATGACACGGTAAGATCAAATATGACGTTTATCAATTTTCCATTATACTTATTAAAGTTATGCGTTAGAGACTATGGCTTTTACACTGAAAAGAGCACCATCAAATCTGTTGAAATGACACCATATTAGATGTGGAATGGAAGTGTTAAAACCATATTGTCTTTTCTTAAAATTTGTGTATATGAGACATGTGTTTGACATGCTCAAAACACCAAACCAGATAAGTGCTACTTTGTTAAGGTTATTCCAAAAGGGTTTGGTATTCCTCTATCACTACACAAAAGCAAAACTGTTTGCAGTTAAGAACAATGTGTTTGGAAGAAAATAGTTTCTTACAAAAGAGTGAGTGGGAGGACAGTGCAACTTGTTAAAGATTGTTGAATCTTCAAATAAGTGCGCAGCTGAACCACACAGGTTAGACAAAACTCGTACAAACATTCATAATATGTAAGACGAGATATTATTGTTCGACAATGATAAACCTATGATATACAAAGAAGCGTTGATGGGCCCTGACTCCGGGATTTGGCTAAATGCCAAATAATCCGAGATAGTATCCATGGAAGTAAGTCAAGTTTTGAACTTGGTAGACCCTCTGAAAGACTAAAAGTCTGAAGAATATATATATATGGATCTATAATTGATTCGGATGAATTTTTTTTTATCCATAAAGCTCAACTCGTTGGAAAATTGTTTTCTAGCAAGTTCAAACGTTGACTACGGCGAAATAGTGTCGACCGTAGAGATGCTTTAGTCAATTCGGGTTATATTAGCAATTACTACATATCTCATTTATAGGATATGGTAGAATGAACGTCAAAACAAAGTTCCTACCCGGAAATATAACAAAGGACGTATACGTGATACGACCGGAATGTTTTGTCGATTCAAAGGATGCTAAAATAGATGCAAGCCTTGGATGTCCAGTGATGGACTGAAGCTGGCATAATGGAGTTGGAATTTTCGTTTTGATGAAATTGCCAAAAGAGTTTGTTTTCATCAGGAATAACGAAGATGCTTGAATATTCAAGAAAGTAAGTGGGAGCTGAATGATATTTCTAAAACCTTATGTAGATGACATATTGTTGATTGGAAATGATATAAATTTCCTGACACGAATAAGGAATTCATTGGAAATAGTTTCCAGTTGAAGAACTTGGGCTAATATAGCATTATTATTGAGCACAGTGATCTATGTAGATAGTAAGTGCTTGATCATGCTAAAGCCAACATTACATGTTGACATGATACTAAAGTAGTTTAGTATGAATATGCCAAGAAGGATGTTCTTGCCGAGGTCACGGTGAAAATTTGTTTGCGGAAATCGGTGTTCATGAACACAGATAAGCAAAAACACATGAATTGAATTCCACTCACCTGTGTGTTTGGATTAATCATGTACACCATAATATGTAAAACAACCAGATATGTCCAGTGCTCCAAAAGGTTGTGAGCAAGATATCAAAGTGATCAAAATGTTGATCATTGGACAAACAGGGAAAAGTTAAACTTATGATAGATAAGATATGTTTCTCGGAAAATGGAGAGAATGAAGAGCTCGTTGTAATGAGTTACACCAGCTGAATTTTTGATGTAAATAGTTACACCAATTCAGTCTTCATACTTACTCCGACCGATTTTCGATTTTAATTGGGATTATGTGTTTCACACATAAGGGTGGCACAGTATGGAGGAACTGTGTTAAGTTAGATACTGTGGAGAATTCTATAACAGAGGCTAAGTATATTGTTGCTTAAAGAAGTGACAAGGGAGGGTATTTTGAATCATCAGTTCATTTATGAACATGGTATGGTTTCCTAGATGCTTGAAGCTCATGGAACATTGATGAATGATTTCATGACTTATTCTAAAGGAACCAAGGTCCTGCCAAATGATTCAAACATATACAAAGCTAAACTGATAAAATTAGTGAATTTTATGATAGCGTGAAAACGCGAAGATATGCAAGATACAAACGGGCCTGAAACGTCAGATCCGATGATGAAGTCTATACCACAAATGAAGCATGTATTACACCGGTATGCCATAGGTGTAAAGTGCTCAAGCACTGATAATATTATTGACTCTAGTGCAAGTGGGAGACTGTTGGAAATATGCCCTAGAGGCAATAATAAAATGTTATTATATATATTTCCACGTTCGTAATTAATGTTTATATTTCTGTGCTATAATTGCAATGACCCTGACTATGAGATTCAGAAGAAAACTCACTTGCATGTGTGGAAATGTAAACACCAAGAGTTCCTGGTTTAGCCTCTAAGACCAGCTCATGTGCTAACTGATGATTACGTTTTCTTAATCATGGACATTGTTCTTGTAACAAGGATGTCAGTAGCAATGGGAACATATTGTTAGCAGAACAATGATGTTGAACCGACCCCAGTATTGAATGATATACTTAGAGATCACATCGTAACTACGTTATAAGTCATATCATGAAATGTTATCATATACGTAATTCCTTAGACCATGAGAGTATCGAGTTGCTTCACACAGGAAGACATGCTTTGGTTCTTAGATGAATCCTCCCATAAATGGGAAGTAGTAAAATAAGTTCTGGGTATGTCGGATGGTGTGGCTAGTGACCGTGATAGTTCAAGAATGGGATTTTCTCCTTCACGATGAAGAGATATTGACTTTGGGCCCACTCGGTATGATGGTATCCATTCTAGTCTGGCCAGACGCATTGTGATTTAATCACGGGGATACCGGAATACAATAACGAGAAATAGAGACAAACGAGCAAAGAGGATAACGAGTGGCTTGTGTTCAAGAAGTTGTTACACATGGGTGCCGAACATCTCTCCTCTAACTTTGTCGTATATCACGAAGCAAAGGGAATGGTACATGACTAAACATAAAGGTTCACTCGAAGTTTATTCGTGTATGTGCGGGAGTCAACATGGGTGTCCATGGCTCCGCTGTTGATTATTGGCTATTGACAAAAGGCTGTTGACCTATGTCCGGAAGATGTTCTGAGTCATGTCCGCATTATACCGAACCTATTGGGTCACACACTTAACGAGTAGTAATCTGTTAGAGAACTAGGAGATGAAAAGAGAAAGGGTACCAGAATTGTTTCGGGTGGAACCGGAAGTGTTTCCGGGTAGCACTAGAAGTGTTCTAGGTGGTGCCGAATGGTATTAGAATATTTGAGAACGGTCTCGAATGATTCCGGAACATTCAAGAAGAGTCTTGAAGTGGTAACAAGACATCCGTGATAGTCTCGGAAGGTTTTGCAACATTCGGTAATAGTTGTGGAAAGGTTATGGAACATCGGGAAAATTGTTCCGGGAGGTTTCGGAATGTTCCCGGGAGCTTATGGAAGTATCCGGAGGGTTAAGGAACTCTCCAAACTGTGGAAACCGACGTTAGACCAAGTAGGAAGGTCCACAAGGTCGTAACTTGGAAGGAAAAGGACTTTCCTTGAGTCCAAGGCCCAGACGCCAGGGTCCCTGGCGTTTTGTACCAGGACGCCGGGGTCTGCGGCGTTTCGGCGGGAATCCGTGTTGGACTCCTCCTGGTGGCAAAAACCGACTTTGGGGAGAACCCTCGCCCAAGTTGCGACCCCAGGCTTCCACCTATATATTCGGGGGCAGGGGTAGCCCCAAAGACACACCAGAAAAGCCCCAAGGCTGCCCCAGCTAAATCCCACGCGCCTCTAATTCTCTTTGGGCTAGATCGTTCTAGTCCGGACGCTGCTAGGCTCTTCTCCCTCTAGTTTCTCTCGGTGGTGTTCTTCTCTAGACGGCGGAGCGCTGCTGGATTGCTACATCGGGATGTGTGGATACCGGTAGAGGGATCATACCTTTGATCCTTCTTCGAGGTCCTTCTTCTTCCTCGGAGATCATGTTCGAGGGACTTGTTCGTGGGACTTGATCGGGACGGATCATGGGACGGTTCACGGGATAGATCGCGCAACGGATCGTGGAACGGTACGCTGGATTGATATCCTCGCGGTTGGGAGGTCATTGAAATTCCTAGCTGCGGGGATCTGCACCAACGGTCTTCACCAACTCTACTTCCGCTACATTGGTTGGTGAGCCATGACCTAAAACCTTGTATGCAATCTTCTTGGATGATCTTGGGTTCTTGATTCGTAGGCCGAAATTTTTTGTTTTCTACTACGTTTCCGAACAAAACAATCATAAAATCAACTAGACGCATAACGATAAATTATCTTAAAAAAAGTGGTCTGCCAACTAATCTTTCTTATATAACACTAATATGACTACAAGGTCATCTATAATTTAATAGAGAATATAGTCAACAATGAATGAAAATATGAATACGAGAGTAAGGACTAATAAGTAGGCAAAAGTTGCAAAGTAGAATTTTCACTTCTATGACTTTTCTAATCCATTTTCTAGGGCTACGACCTACAGTCAACACACTGCTCTGATACCATCTGTAACGACCCGATTCACTTAGAACCGGAGTCTCTGTGATCAAGTGCTAGTCCCTGGATCGAACTCGCTAGCACACACAGTATAATAAATGTATATCAAAGTACAAGTGCATGATTATTACATCGTATGATCCAGAATTCAAAACAAATAACAACTTGCATAGCTCGAGGCTAGCTTATTCAATATAACTACAGCGGAAGAAAAACTAGTAGCGAGGAGTCCCATCAACATCCACAAGAGACATGCTGAGTGTAGACCCGCAACCCAATCATACCACACTAATCTTCTGAGAAACCTGCAACACGAAGGTTACAGCCCGAACACGGGTCAGTACATCTGATTTGTACGGCAAGTAACACAAGTGATAAAGCAATCCTACAACTAATTTCAAAACAATAACATGAATCAAGCTTGGTTTGTTGTGCATAAAGTTTGTATTTATCTACTTCTACTTACTACTCAACATTTTTATCATCTCAAGTTAATATCAACCCACAAAGGACATTATCTAACTAAACAGCCTATGAGAGCCCTCAGGATCATAGGATTTCTAATGGCAACCATGAGAGTCCTCGGGATCATGGTTTCGTGAGTATTGTAGAGCCCTCGGGATACAATTGCACACGTACCTCCTATTCGTGGACATCATAGAGCCCTTAGGATACGATGCCACTAAAAACACATTCGTGACTGTTACAGAGCCCTCTGGATGCAACATCACCCTATCGTGAACACTGTAGAGCCCTCAGGATACAATGCCCCTACCTAGACACAAAGTGAACATTGCAGAGCCCTCAGGGTGCAATGCCACACAAACAATCGTAAGTGAATATCACAGAGCCCTCAGGATGTAATACCACTCTACAGTACCTCAATCGCACGTTACTGTTTTACTAATAATAATGTTGTCACAACACTTGAATAACACAACAATCCCCCCATGATTATCATTGCAATAGTAAGCATATAATCACATAGCACAAGAGATACTAAAACATAACAACGTGGAATATAATGATCAATCAAAACATGTGGCTATCCTACCAGGTTTCAGCATAAGGTAGTAATATTTCACATGCATAGAAACATAGGATGTGCATAACCAAAAGTGAAACTTTCCTTGAACGGTGTCGAAGTACTCTAACACTTATTTCTGATCCTTTCTGCACTCCAGACAATCTACACGATCAACAATAATTCATTCAATACACACACAACACATAAGCAATGCAACAGTAAAAGAACCAAATGAAGAGCAATAAAACCAACTAAACAGTAGCTAAACTATAACTACAAGTTACCACGATCCCAACGCAACTGGAATCGGCGAAAACGGATACACCGTATAAAAGATACAGTCACCGGAAGTTTGAATTTAAATCTGTACAAAATTCAAATTCGAAAATTGTAGCAGTGCAAAGTGCATACTTCTGCAAACTAGACTTTACCACTGTCGCAACGCAAAAAGAATCACCTAAAACAGAGCTATGGTTTAAAAGATATAGCGAATACGGTTCCAGGGTGAAATCTGTGAAAAAGGGCTTAATCGCAATTAAAATATCTTTATTGTTGCGAACATGTCCTCGGTTACGGAGCGAAAGGCGTTCGCTCCGGTGAACAGTCCGGCGAACGTTCGTCGAATAACAAACCGCCGTTTAACCGGAATAAACAAAAACCCTAATAATAAACCGAAAAAAAACCCGGATCCAGATCTGGAAACCGCCTGATCTGAACTTGGCCGCTGGATTAAGATCCAACGGCCGGGACACGGCGGCGCGGCACACCGGCATGACGGGCGGCGGTGGCGCGAGCGCGGCTCGGCCCGCGGTGAGGCACCCGTGGCGCACGGCGGCGGGGCACGGGGAACGGCGGGGTCGGCGAGCGGCGGGCTTACCGGCGCGGCGAGGGGCAACGGTGGCCGGCGTCGCTCCGGCGAACGTTCCGGCGAACGTTCCGGCGGCGGAGCTCCTTTCAGCGGGTCCCGTGAGGTGGGATTTCTAGGGTTTTTTTTAAAAAAAAAACGCAAAAATCTGAAAATTATATATAGCCAGCGAAAAAGTTTTTTTTCCTGAGTCCGAAACGGACTCAAATTGCACGCGGCGCAAAAATAGTCATCTAGGGCGCTGGAAGGCCCAAAACGAAATCCTGTTTTTTTTAATTTTTATTTGGTCAATCGACTACGGAGAACATTTTTAAATAATAAAATATGAATTTTAAAATGTCACAAGAATAAAATAAAATAATAAAAATAATTCTTTTTCCGAAATTATTATTTCAGCTATTATGCAAGTTTCATAAATACCTTTTATGCAATAAACTCTGTATAAAAATTATAAAAAATCCCAAAAATAAATTTGAGTCATTTATAATTCCTAGGACTTAGTTTATAAACACCCAAAATTATTTTCAACACTTTTCAACTTTATTTAAAACGGGGATAAGTCATATTATATCCTCTCCAATAAAATTGCCTTAAGTTGAAAAATGTTTTAAATATTCAGAGAAAATTCAAATAATGCAAAACTCCAGCATGACATGCATATGATGATCTATTAACATCCAATTTGTAAAAATTGGGATGTTACACCAATCTTCGAGATTTGAGAGAGATTTGAGGGGAGGAGAGAGGAGCCGCCGCCGCCCCTGTTCGTGCGCCCCCAACCCTGGAACCAACCGAGTACCTCTTCGAAACCGCGCAGTTAAGTTATCCAGGTAAGACACACCAAGGTCCCTGGCGTGTCTTACCAGCCACGTCGGCGATCCGTGGCCCGTTGGCAGAAAGTGGGGCCAGGGCAGACACGCGAAGGTACCTGGCGTGCCTTATTGGAGCAGGCACACCACGATGGTTGGCGTGTATAAAAGGGGTTAGATCGTGCAAATTTTTTGAAACGGGGTCAAATCGTGTTAAAATATGAAAATGGGTCAGAATAGTAAAAAAGTCTTTTCTTTTCTAAGCCAATGGTTTTTCTAGGATAATGATGGGTGAGAAATATCATTTTTAAATAAAATAAACAAGTATTTTCAATTGAAAATAAACCATTATTTAGCTAAAAAACTAATATTTTTTTGCATAAATATCAATTATATTTCTATATTTCATTTTATTATTGTACCATTAAAAATACATCGATCTTTGCCTCGACTTCGCGTACCCTAAGTTGATGTGGCCCTGGTGTCACGTGCTCGTCTCGGCGTCCGTCGTCGCTACCACGACGACTTCCGCCTCGACTTTGCGTACCCTGAGGTTGTGTGGCTCTGCTGTCACGTGCTCTTCTCGGTGTCCGTCGTCGCTACCGCGACGACGTCCGCCTCAACTTCACGCACAGTAAGCATGATTTAAGTTTACTTATGTTTCCCTTTTCTTTAGAAAGTTATATAAAATGGTGTCTATCCACCCCTCCCCCAACCTAAGATAGCCGGTGAGGCTCTGATGTCACGGGATCATCTCGGCGTCTATTGTCGCTGCCACGACGACGTCCGCCTCAACTTCCCGTACCCTAAGCAGGTGTGGCATCAGGTGTCACGGGCTCGTCTCGGCATCCGTCGTCGCTACCGCGACGACATCCGCCTCGACTTCGCGTACACTAAGCTGGTGTAACAGCCCGTGATTTTCACCCAAATTTAAAATTTTGTTTGTTGCTTTATTTTGTTGATTGTTAGAATTGTTTGTAGTATCTGTTTCGCCAATTTATTAATTGGTGATTATATTTCTCACCCTATTTCTCGTATCGGATGTGTGACCGAGCCTTTCCACCATGGCACACGACCTTTTGCGACACCGGTTTCACCCGAGCACCGTCGCAACTTCCGACACAAGACCAGTCATGGCCATCGGAACGAAACCCCCATTTATATTTAAATGGGTTCTTTTATTAGGCATCGGAAAATGTTCTCGGAACGGTATCGAAGTGAGGTAGAACTGACCGGCTTGCCGCGCTGAGCGCGTGGTTCGAGGTTTCGTCCGAATCGGAGGTCGTATGCACTCCCGTCAGAAACGTATTCACCAGACGCGATATAGAGAACCCGGGGGCGTTTGTGTAAACTTGCCAGCCAGACCAGCCTATGAATAGACCACCACTCTCTCCCACCCATTTTAGGGTTTCCCCTAATACAATTGCAGCCACCCCCTACACATATCCAAATCTGCCCTAAACAGCCCCAGATCCACGAAACCCTAGCCCCCAGGATCCCCAACCGTTGGATCTGATGATCGGAGGGCCCTGGAGGCGCCACATCACCCCCGGAGGGGATCCAGCAGCCTCCCAGCCGTCCGGGCCCCGCAGGGCCGAGATCCCGCTGCCAGGGCCCGATCTGGGATGAGGGCGCCGCCGGCGAGCAGCTGCCACGCCGCCTCCATCTGACAAGTCGCTGCAGCCGAGCCTCCTCCCCGCTGCAGGTCGCCTCTCCCGCGCGACCGTGTCCTCCTCCCTCTCGCCCTCACCTCCTCTCCTCTCTGTCCGCAGGAGACGTCGTCGTCGCCATTAAAGGTCGGTCGAGACCTCGCTGTGGAAGGCTCCTCGCCTCGACGTCCGCATGCCGACGACCGGATCCAGGCTAGATCCGGCGGAACCGCTCCTCCTGCGCCCTTCCCCTGGACACTTGGCACCAGCTTCGGCGAGGCGGCGCCGGTAACCGTCATGGAGACGCCCCCAGTACGCGGCCGTGCGGAGACGAGCGGTCCAGCCGTCGTGGTCGTGTGGGCCGACGTAGCACAAGCGGCCCACCAGCGCGCTTCCTCGCCCAGCCCCAACGTGCGCCCCCTGGCCCACTCCAGTGACGTGGCCCACGATGCTCCTCTGCCCTGTGCGAAACCCCACTATGCCTGCCAACTCCGCCGGTTGGGCCAAGGCCCATGGTGAGCGCCTCAGTCCTTTTCCTTTTTTCTACCGCGAGTTGGGCCAGGCCTGTTAGTTTTGCTGCTGTCCAACGCCCTTGTGCGTCATATAGTATTGTGCGCTCGCCCATTTAGACCCGTTAGGCTAGATCCGGCCCAGAGTGGCTTAGTATTATTTTTTCTGTTTATATTTTTGGCAGATTATGTTACCGTTTGGCGATGCTCGTATCTTTTAAACCGTAGGTCGGATCGTGATGCGCTCTACATGAAACTTGCTTAGTTTTTCGTGTAGATTAATAAAATGTGCTCTTTTGCCATGCCTGCACTTTTCTACATGTTGTTTTACTGCTAATTACATCGCATGCCACCGTAAACTGTTTATTTAATAACTTTTTAACCGTTGCTCTGATTAAAATGTTTTTTATATGTAACTTAACTAGAATTGCATGTAGTTTATGAATATGCTGATCTTGTTTGCTAATAAAATAATAAAATATTGTTTAGGGAAGAACAATAGTAAAACTGTTAATTGCCCTGGGGTACTTAGTGATATGCCATATTTAGGATTTTGCTTCACTTAACTTGACTAGCATAGATAGTTTACTTTATGCTTCACCTCTTGCGATGATTGTGTGACACGCCGTGCTTGTGTGAGATGTCATGTTAACAACCTTTGATCCTGTTGTGTAGCTAAACAACTTGAACCATTCTAAATGTGCGGTATCGTCGTGTGTGACCGATACTTCACTTATCCTGTTAGTAATCGCTCTCGACGGTACATCTGTATTGTAGTGCGTTGCCTCATGTTTCCTTCTTGTTGATGCTTGTTTGTGATTGATTCGTAGTAATAGATGCATGTTCGTTGATTGCCTTTCCAGTGTTTACTTCTTGTGTGCTCCCGTGGATACTCTCGGAGACGATGCGAGCTTACGATCGACTACACCTTCGGAACCCGACTTATCAACAAGCAAGGACTATACATTACTTATGATCCATTCTATTATAATCAGTGGTTTGCATGCTAGTATAGGTTAGGTTCGATGTTTGATCCTACCACATGTTTACAACCTCTCTTAAACCGATACAGCCATGTCCCCTCCCAGCAAACCATGTACTGCTATGTTCCTATTGCTCATTGCTCAGCCCCTGCTTAGTATGCATACTTAGGATGCTATGAATGTTACCCTATTACTCCTTGGATTGGGCTATCACATTATAATATTGTTGTGGATGATATGATTATTATAATGTTGACTATATTTGACGAAGGATGGAAGGTCAGGCTATCCCGCCTTGGCGCTTTGTTCCACTCGAGTCACCTAGGATCCGAGTTCCGGGTATTGTGTCACTTGACGACCGTGCCTAATCGTGCGTGGGATTCTATGGGGTCCCTTTGTCTTACCTATCTAGATCGAAACGATTCTAGTGGTGGCCCAAGCTGATTTACGATTTGCAAACCATGCATATGTCTGCCAGGTCGCTCCTACCAGACTTTTTCTTTGAAACATACCGGGCCAATGGGGACATGGTTTCCCTGTTGGTCCAACCTGTCCGGCTGAGGACCCGGCCTCATGTGAGAATTTACCGGCAAACCAAACCTGCGACAGACGGTAGAGACCGACTCGAGAGGGCGGCCGACTTTTGAGTTGGATGTCGACTCACCGGGGCCACCCGGAATTGTGCGAGGTTATTTAGAGGGACTCTGACATTCCGGAGTTTCAGGCGTCATCACACAGCCAAGCGGAAACCGGGCATACATGCGAAGCTTATAATGGGCAGTTGGTACACCCATGCAGGGTTAAAGCTTTTTGAGAAGCCGTGTCCACGGTTATGGACGACTTGGGACCTACGTCTTGTTCATAGATAACATCAACTGAATCATAATTATAACTTGATCAACGTGTGTGTGACTTTATTACTTCTTCTTCATCGGGTGATGAAGGGGAGGACAAGGATAGGATAGGTGTTATGTTTGTGTAAGTAGCTGATAGCAGACTTGTTGGAGGCGATTCCTCATCGAATGCTTGGCTTCTCATCTTACTCTAAATAGAACGTTATCCACTCATATATTGCTAGTGCGGCTGCAACCTCACCACTACCCCCATCTTACCGTGAGAATTTAGTTATCTGACTTGTTGATATAGCTCAACCCTTTCTTCTCTCTTCTATGCACATTATGCAAACGATCTTGGACTACAGAGGAGCTCAACGACCCTTCTTCTAGATGCCTTCGCGGAGACTCGACGACGACTAGTTAGGTGGATCCCGGCGGAGAGCATGGACCCGTGTGGTTACGGGAATGGTGTGTTTTACCTTTGCCACTAGGCTTTTGATTGTAGTATATACTCAGACATGTACCTTCCGCTGATGTATTGATTAAGGCAGTTGTATGCCGGATGTATGAGATGTTGTAACCGTGAAGTTGTAATGTTGTGATATCATGTTGAAATCCGTGACATATGGCTTCGTCATATGTCGCGGTGGGTCCGATATGTGCTTTGTCCTCGGGTTTGGACAGAAATGTCAAGATCTGAACCAGTACCGCATATCGGGTCTTACAGCTGGTGTGGCATCTGGTCTCACGGGATCGTCTCGGCGTCCGTCGTCGCTACCGTGACGATGTCCGCCTCAACTTTGCGTACCCTAAGATGGTGTGGCATCTGGTGTCACATTCTCATCTCAGCAGCCGTCATTGCTACCGCGACGACGACCTCCTCAACTTCGCCTACCCTAAGCTGGTGTGGCATCTGGTGTCACGGGATCTTCTCGGTATCCTTCGCCGCTACCGCGACGACATCTGCCTCGACTTCGCGTACCCTAAGATGGTGTGGTATCTGGTGTCATGGGCTCGTCTCGGCATCCATCATCGCTACCGCGACGACGTCCGCCTCGACTTCGCGCACAGTTAGCGTTTGTGTGGTGTTTAATTCTGTTTCTTTTTCATTTATAAAGATATATAAAGTGGTGCTTGTAAGGCCCGTGATGTGGTACCATCTCGAGTTAGACGCTTTCGCATCCGACTTGAGATGGGAGCGCATAACTAGCCACCGGCGCACAAAACTCGCAGTCGTTTCACTGCCGGATTCTTGACAACAGGTAATAAGTGCATGAACATAAGCTAAGACATAAATATATAGATCCAAGGCATACAATTGCCAATGGTATTATTACATCATTCAGAGATCTCATGGTCCAACAGTACATCACATCAACATCTCAAAAGACACACACGTCCGAGTACGGACAAGATGAAAATTGCCCTAGAGAGGGCTACACATAAAGATGTCGTCCACCCGCGGATCGTCGAAACCCAACTATAGGTTTACTGCACGAAGTCGTCGTCGTACTCCTCTGGCGGAACCTCCACGAAGTACTTGCCGATGCTCGTGTCGAAGTAGTAGTCTGAAGGCCAATCGTTCGTACATAACGTGAAAGAAAGACGCAAGGGGTGAGTATATATCAATACAGTATAAGTAACTTCTCACGGTAAGGAAAGGATAGTGGTTGAGGTTGGAGCCGCACTAGCATATATGAGTGGCTAACGATCTAATTAGAGTAAGGAAAGATCCAAGAATCCGTTGATGATCGCATAAATAAGGCTCTATTCACCTACTTACGCCAAACATAACACAACCTTGTCCCCTCTTTGTCATTCCCGACGAAGAAGAGCAATCAAGGCAACTCGCACGTTGGCAATTTTAAAGCATGATTAAGTTGACATTATTCTATGAACAAGGAGTAGGTCTCAACTCGTCCATAACCGCGGACACGGCTTTTTGAAAAGATTTAACCCTGCAGGGTTGTACCGACTGCCCATCATAGGCTTCTCATGTACGCCCGGTTTCTACTTGGCTGGGTAAACGCCCGAAACTCCGGAACGTCAGATTCCCTCTAACTAATAACGCACAATTCCGGGTGGCCCCCGGGGAGTCGACATCCAATCCAAAAGCCGGCCGAGCTCTTGGATCGGCCTCTTCCGTCTCAACAGTGTTTGGGTTACCGGGACACCTCACGTGAGGTCCCGGGCCCTCGCCGGTCAATCTTGGATGTAAGGCCCGATATGCGGTACTGTTCTAGATCTAGATGTTTCCATCCAGATCCGGGGACGAAGCATATATCGGTCCCACCGCGACATATGAAGAAGTCATATGCCCCGGATTTCCAACATGATATCACAACATTACAGATACAAGGATACAACATCTCATACAATCGGCATACAACTTCCTCAAATACAATACAACAACGGAAGATACATGTCTGGGTACAGACTACAATCAAATGCCTAGTGGCAAAGAGAAAAACATCGATCCCCATAACCACACGGGTCCAGGCCCTCTGCCGGGATCCGCCTAACTAGTCGTCGTCGAGTCTCCACTTGAAACGTCGATCACCATACCTGTTATCGATCAAGAACCCTGAAAAGAGTTTGGGGGTAGTATCATGAGTACAAAGGTACTCAACATCCAACTGTAGTGGTCAACTGACCCAGCAAGGACTTCATCACTCGTCATTCTAGGACAACTAGTAGTTTACGGTAAGGAAGGGGTAAGTGGTGAGGTTGTTGCCGCACTAGCATTTATGAAGTGACTAACGATCTAGAGAGTAAGATAAGAAGCCATGAATTCGATGAGGAATCGCCTCCAACAAGTCTTGCTATCAACTACTTACGCAAACATAACACCTATCCTATCCTTGTCCTCCTCTTCGCATCCCGACGAAGAAGAAGCAGTCAAGGCACACACACGCGTTGATCAAGTTGTAGTAAGATTATCTCAGTTGTTGTTGTCTATGAACAAGGAGTAGGTCTCAAGTCGTCCATAACCGCGGACACGGCTTCTTGAAAAGATTTAACCCTGCATGGGTGTACCAACTGCCCATTACAAGGCTCCGCACGCACGCCCATCTCTCTCAGTTACTACCCATCACAGGCAACCATTTTATGATTTAGTTCCAAGAGATCCGAAACGACAGGTCCCTCTAGCTAACAACAAACAAATCCGGGTGGCCTCCGGTGAGTCGACATCCAGCTCAGGAGCCGGCCGCGCTCTCAATCTGGTCTCTACCGTCTGTCGCAGGTTTGGATAGCCGGTTAATCACACATGGGAAACCGGGTCCTCAGCCGGACAAGGTGGGCCAGCAAGGGAACTATGTCCTCACTGGTCCGGGTTGGTTGGAAAACTACTGGCAGCTGACCAGCACACACACGGTTTCAAATGGTAAATCATCTTGGGCCACCACTAGAAATGCTTGAATCTAGGTAGGTAAGAAAAGGGGACCCCATAAAATCCCACACGCCGTTAGGCACGCCCAGTCTTAAAACCAATACCCGGAACTCGGATCCTAGGTGACTCGAATGGAACAAAGAGTCGGGGCGGGATAGCCTAGACCTTCCATCCTTCGTCGAATATAGTCAACATTATAATAATCATATCATCAACAACAATAATAATAATGATAATGTGATATCCCAAACCAAGGAGTAACAGGGTAACATCATATCATCCTAAGCATGCATACTAAGCAGGGGCTGAGCAACGAGCAATAGTAACATAGCAGTACAAGGTTTGCTGGGAAGGGACATGGCTGTATCGGTTTGAAAAAGGCTGTAAACATGTGGTAGGATCAAACATCGAACCTAACCTAGACTAGCATGCAAACCGCTGGTTGAAATAGAATGGATCATAAGTAATGTATAGTCCTTGCCTGTTGATAAGTCGGGTTCCGAAGGTGTAGTTGATCGCAAGCTCGCATCGTCTCCGAGAGGTACCGCGAAAGCACACAAGAAGGTAAACACTGGAAAAGGCAATCAACGAGCAAGCACTCTATTACTACGGAGCAAACACGAGCAAGCATCAACAAGAAGGCAACACGAGACATCGCACCTACCGTCGAGAGCGCTTAACTAACATGTTAAGTGGAGTACTCATCACACACGACGATACTGCACATTTAGCAAGGGTTCAAGTTATTTAGCTACAGGTGATCAACAAAGTTTGTTAACATGGAAAGGCACCCAAGCTTGGAAAAAGGTGAAGCACAAAGTAAACTATCTATGCTAGTCAATTTAAGTGAGGCACAACCTAAACATGGCATACAGAAAGTGCCCCACGACAATTAAATGATTTAGTACTGTTCTGTCCTAAACCATATTTTAGGTTGGTTAACAGCAGCAAACAATAGCATAAACACAAAGTACATGAAAAACTAATCAAGTTACATATAATGCACACTCCAAACGGAGTTACGGTTAAAAAGATATAAGCAAAACAAGTTACATGCACAATCTCCCAACATCACGAAGCACACTTTAGAGCAATGCATAAACAGGATAATCAATGCAAACATGCTCACAAATGATATGGAACTAAAGTAGACATGACAGGGAAGGCATGGCAAAAATAATCATGCAAAAGGCATCATAGATCAAAAGATATTAAGCAAACAACATGGCATCGGAACGTTACAGACTTAGAGAAAAACAGAGGTGGCTGTCAAAAACAGCAGCATAGCAACTTTGGAGCTCAATAACTATATGACCAGCAAGTATATCATGACAATTTGAATACATATAATGGAAGTAGACATGATGCTTAACAATATGCAATTGGAATCACTGAATTCCGATAAACGTTTGCTACGCAACCGTCACCCGAAGTTGCAACAAATTAATAGTTTTCAGCACACCAGCACATTAACATCAGGGTCACCACTTTGGAGCAAGATTTAATATAGCTAAGGCACCCAAACATGACAATTTAAAGCATGGAAATGAAGTACACATTATGCTTAACACATAGGAAAAAGAATCAATGCAATAGACCTCATGGATTAGTCACAATCATCATGCAAACTTGCAATAAAATAATAACAGCAACACTTAACAGGAAATAATAGCAATTAACTGCCTGATGCCCACTTCAACACAGATTTGCACCATCAAGATGGCCTCAAATCAAAATGCTAACAAAAGATGGATTGAAGTACACACAATTCTAAGCAATTTTCCTTTTGGGCGCAACATCATACGAGCTACCGTTTGATCGCAAATTACAACGCAAAAACGTAACAGCAACAATAATATACCAGGGACTTAGCAAAAAAAAACGCAGCAGGAAAATAAAAAAAGGGGCGCGAGGGCCTCACCATGGGCCGAGGCCCATCTGGCTGGGGCGCCTGGAGGCTGGGCCGCCTGGATCGGTCGTTGGGCTGGCCCACCTGGCCAGTGCGGTTGGGGACGAGGGCGCCGGCTCTGGCCCGATCCCGGCGACCAGGCGGCGGCGCAGCGCCGGTCTCCGGTGAGGGGGCAGGGCAGGGGAGGCGGGGATGGCGGCAGGACGGCGCGGGGTCGAAGGGGCGGCCCGGATCCGGCCGGAGGAGGTCGAGGGGCGGCGGCGCATGGCTAGCCGGAGCCATGGTGGGCGACCGTGGTCGTCCATGGTCGGCGGCGGCCCTGTGGACGGAGAGGAGAGAGGGAGTTAGAAGAGGAGGAGGAGGAGGGAAAAGGGGAGAGGACGGAGAGGCGCGGGGAGGAGGGGCGCGGCGGCGCGGGCGGCGACCTCGGGTACGGCTTGGGCTGCTTCCATGGGAGAGAGAGGAGAGACGGGTCCAGGGGGGCGACGTGGCGTGCTCTCGTCCATCCGATTCGCAGATCCAAGGGCCAAAAATTGCCAGGGAGCTAGGGATGCGAAAATGGGGTATTTTTGGAGCAAAATTCCAGATCTGGGGCTAGTGGCTGCCTATTTTGGCTAGGGAAACCCTAAAAAGGGGTGGGAGTGTGGTGGTATTTATATAGCCCAGGTGGCTGGCAGTTTGCAAAAACATCTCCGGTTTTCTCTCGCGCGCGCGGTGCTCACCTTTCTGACCGCCGGGGGTCCGCAATACCTCCGATTCAGGTAAAACTTCGAACTGCGTGATCAACGCGTCGAGCCGGCGGCGTTCACCTCGCGCTGGAACTGTTCCGAGAACACTTTCCGGCACGCTATAAAAATAACCCGTTTAATTATTAAACGGGGTTTTTCGTTCTGTTGGCTGCGGCTGGTCTCGTGCGGTTTTTACGACGTGATCGGGTGAAACCCGATGTCGCAAAGGTCGAGTGTCAGGGTGGCAAGGGTCGGTCTCCGTCCGATACGAGATAAGATGGGGAAAAATAATCACTGATCGATAAATCGGGGATGCAAACACTGCAAACAAATCAGACAATCAAACAATTCACACCGAAAACAAAATTTTTAATTTTTGTGAAATCTGGGCTGTTACATTAGACCAACAAAGGAACCACGTCCTCGCTGGTCCGGGTTGGTTGTAAAACTGCTGGGGTACCAACGAAGCACACACACGTTTGCAAATAGTAAATCAGCTTGGGCCATCGCCAGAACTGTTTGAAGCTAGGTGGGTAAGACAAGGGGACCCCATAGAATCCCACACACGATTAGGAACGCTCATCAAGAAACACAATACCCGGAACTCGGGACCTAGGTGACTCAAATGGAACAAAACACCTGGTGGGAACAACCCGGTCTCCCATCCTTTGTCAAATATAAGTTAACATCATATTAATAAATATCAACCAATTTCTAATAATAGCATGATATTCCACCAAGCAGGAATGGGTATAAGCAGCAGGTAAGGGCCTACACATACTAAGCAATGGTTAAGCAAGCAAGGTACATAGCCAAACAAGGTTTTGCTAGGATGTGGGGGCATGGATGTTTGGGTTTAATTTGAGAGGCACAAGTATATGGTGGTAGGATCAAACAACCGTTCTAAATACATCTAGGCAAGCTAGCTGAAAGCTATAAGGAATGATACATAAAACCCCCTTGCCCGGGTAGATAGTTGACGAGGGGGTAACCCACGACTCCTGCGTGTGAGGATACCTGGTGCATATGAAGACAGAAGGCTCGCTGGAAGCCTCGACCGGCCCACAACTGGCCCACTCAAGGCATCGACGTAGGAGTCCACGACTAGTGTGGAACCCAAGACTTGGCATCCAAGGCAAAAGCTAGATTAGGCAATCGTCCCTGTAACCTGAGTCGGACTCCCCGAGACCCAGCCTAGTATATAAAGGCCGGGAGGGGTGACGACTCAGGGCATCCAATCTTCAATCAACACCTCCGGTCTTGAGCGAACTCGCCTCGACCGCCACTGTAACCACCTCCCGCATAATACAATCGAGCAGGAAGTACTGTCTCCTCTTAGCCAACGAGTATCGCCAACCTTCTCATCCTCTCTACGATCTAACCCAGGGTCCCTGGCCATGGGATTTGCCGAGGTCAATCCTCGTCAATTAGCGCCGTCCGTGGGGACTATGAAGGTTGGAATCACGATCTCGGCGGTCCCGTCATCAGCAATCAGCAAGTCGACAACTCCATCAGCACTCTACGTCTCCATGGCTCGAGAAGAATTCGATCTGTTCGGGTCCCTCGGATTCATCGCACACCTTCCAATCATGCGACCAGTTTTCGCGGACCTGCGCACTGACGTTAACCTGACCTTTGGTGGGTACCAGATCTACGTCAACCAGTTGGGCACTCTCCGCCTCACAGATCGTGTTCGAGCACCCGCAGAAACAACTGTTACAGCAGCAGCAGCCGAAGACGAAGCACCCGCCCATGCGGCAACTCCGCGAGTCAGCCGCGACTCCCACCTCAATACAAGACATCGCACCTCTCGTGACTGCACAAGTGGGGCACTCGCGAGGAAGAGACGCAACACGGGCGCGACAGATCTATCGACTGAGGCACAGTTCCAAGTATTCATGGAAGACACCCGCAAGCCAACTTCAGACAACATAGGCAGAGATGATGACCCGAGTAGTCACAGAGATGCACGCTCAAACAACAAAAGCAGCGATCCTGACAACACTGGACAGATTACTTTCACCCTTGGCGAACCAGGAACCATACCAAGGAAGGAATTTAGAAGAAAGGAGCACAGCAACCACAAGAACGATGAACCGGAAAGCAGCAGGCGCCAGATCTCGGAAGAGGCAAGAGAGGATCAACCCACCGAGAAAATCTACCTATCTAAAGAAGCAATAGCCAGAGTAAAAGACGCAGTAAAGCGCGGAAAGTTACTCCCAGAAGATGCAACCCACGATGAGCTTAGAGCATACAACAAGCTGGCAAGTGACATCACCACGAAAACAAGACGGCTGCGACTCGAATTGGAGAAGCACGGAAAAATCATTACCGACTCGAGAACCAACCGCAAAGCACTGCCCGAACAACGGAGTGACTCCTCCGACCACGACTCTCCCTCCCGAGGCAAATACATATTCGAAAAATTAAGACGGACAGACAAGAAGAAAGTCTCTCGCAAACTGGACGACTACTTCAGGCTCTAAGAAGATGTCGAAGAAGAAGAAGAACTCACACCAGCAAAAGCCCTCATAATTGCCCATGCATATCTCCATCGTTCTCAGAAGGGCAGAAAGGACAAAGCAGATCGCAACACGGCGATAACACTCAAGGTAATGAGCGACGCCATCGCCGCTTCAGCACGCAAAAGAGCAGGCACAAGGTGAACGCCCCGCCAGCAGACATCGAGCATGGACCCCAGTTCGCCAGATGACGATGACGACGACAACAATGACGACCATCGCAAGCGTCCAGACAAAAGCAAAGACCACGGTTGGGACGACCACGGCAACCGACGTAGTGACGACCAATGGGACGCACGCAATGACATAACGAAAAACAAAATCAACTAAGGAAGATGCAGGCGCGCAGCCAACGAAGAGTACTTAGACGAGCAAGCATCGGACAAAGATCTCGAACCATGCGGCGCACTATGCTTCGCGCGAGCCATACGCGAGACACGGATGCCCAAAGGCTTTAAGCTAAACTCCATAACGCACAAATACGACGGACTGGAGGAGCCAGAGGCATGGCTCGATGATTACCTAACAGCCGTCAAGTTCCAGCGGGGAACCAATATCATGGCATTGCAGTACATACAACTCATGCTCGAGGGATCAGCGCGGCACTGGCTGAAGAACCTACGAAGAGGATCCATCAGCTCCTGGAAGCAGTTTCGCAACGCCTTCATCGAGAACTTCAAGTCAACCTACAAGCGACCAGCATCAGTCGAAGAGCTGAGAGCCCCTGAGGGCATACATTCAGTGGTGTACCATACTTAAAAATTCACCCAAAGACATATCAGACGAAAGTGTGATTGACGCATTCATAAGAGGCTTACAAAGCATAGAATTCAAAGAGCAACTCGGACAGATGAAGGTCCGAACACTCGCATGGTTATTGGAGTAAGCCAACAACTGGGCTGACGAAGAAGACTCCGCACGAAATGAACCAGACATCCAGATGGCGCGCTCAGAACGCGACTACGACTATTACGCTGGTGACAGAGGTTTTGATAGAAGAAGAAAGCGCCCCAGGTGTAACTTCTATGACGACAGAGGACCCGACATGGTCGCGTCCGGTTTCCCAGATGACAGAGACGGCAGGCATCGCGACGACAGCAGAGTGCAGCGGAGGGACAACCCAGAAGAACCACCGCACGCCCAGAAGCGAAATTGGAGATCAAGGCAGCCACGAGACGACACCCGAGCATATCGCTCGGCTAAGGAACAACTCGATGGGCCCTACACACTTCATGGGTTCAAAAACGAATGTGGAGAAGTCAGATCGAGGCACACCCTAAGAAATTCCAGGCGCTTCACCGAGCTCTCAGAAGAAAAGAGCCGGTCCACAACACCAACAGCGCAATCTCTCGCAAGTGTAGAAGTTGGGAAAATCACCCACAACGCACCACCTGCACCCACCGCACTCGCAAGATAGGTAGCAGCCATCCAGGAGTGGTGCACGACACCCAGCGAAAAAGAAGAGTACCCAGAGGCACATGGTCGAATTTACATGATCCAAGAAGGGAGACCATCAAACATGCAGTAGAAGCAGGTCACCAGACAAGTTTTCCTCGCGGTTTCCTCGCACCTCGCCATCCCAGAATATCTGCGTGGGTCTGAGACTGACATTACCTTTTCCCGAGAAGACCACCCGCCAGCCATCCCGCGTCCAGGACACGCCGCACTGGTACTCGAAGCAAGAATTGGAAACTATGACATGTCGCGAGTCTTCATGGATGGTGGCAGCGGAATCAACATCATATTCACCAAAACTCTGGAAGAGATGTTCATACAAAATTCAACACTTAAAACTTCAGGCACGACTTTCCATGGAATCGTGCCAGGCAAAGCAGTTTACCCCCTCGGAAAGATAAGCTTGGAAGTGGTCTTCGGCAACGCGAGCAATTTCCGCAAGGAGATGTTAGACTTCGAAGTGGTCGACTGGAAGTCGCAGTATCATGCCATCCTCGGCCGACCAGCCTTCGCGCGCTTCATGGCAGTACCACACTATGCCTACCTCAAGATGAAAATGCCAGACCCACGGGGAGTCATCACAGTCAGCGGCAGTTTCATAAGATCCGATCGCTATGATAGAGAATTCCACAAGATATCAGAAACCTTTGGAGCACACCAAACCTGTGGAGTCTCCACACAAGAAGAAGAAGCGCTCCCATAGAAGTCAAGGCACAACCGGAAGACTCGCCGGCATCACACGCCAAGGACTCAAGTAATCCTAGCAACAACTTTACATTCTTAGGGCTGTCAAGCCATCGATCTAAGTAAAGGGTTGTCTTCTACAGCCCCCTCATGTAAGAACAGCAGGAAAGATACCGAGAATATTTTTCCAAAAAGTGCTTACGCGACTTCAAATTTGGCACTCGGGGGCTCGCTTGCAGCAGCCACCCCCCGGGGCGTTTTTCGCTTACGCGACTTCAAAATTGGCACTCGGGGGCTCGCTCGCAGCAGCCACCCCCCGAGGCGTTATTCACTTACACGACTTCAAAATTGGCACTCTGGGGCTCGCTCGCAGCAGCCACCCCCCGAGGCGTTATTCGCTGACGCGACTTCAAAATTGGCACTCGGGGCTCGCTCGCAGCAGCCACCCCCCGAGGCGTTATTCGCTTACACGACTTCAAAATTGGCACTCGGGGGCTCGCTCGCAGTAGCCACCCCCCGAGGCTTTATTCGCTTACGCGACTTCAAAATCGGCACTCGGGGGCTCGCTCGCAGCAGCCACCCCCCGAGGCATTATTCGCGTACACGACTTCAAAATCGGCACTCGGGGGCTCGCTCGCAACAGCCACCCCCCCTGAGGCATTATTCGCTTAAGCGACTTCAAAATTAGCACTCAGGGGCTCGCTCACAGAAGCCACCCCCTGAGGCGTCACCCTCCTACGCGACTTCAAAATTAACACTCGGGGGCTCGCTCGCAGCATCCACCCCCTAAGACGATATCCGACCACTCGACTCAACCTTCCAACACTCGGGGGCTTCATCCATAGCAACGGCCCAGCAAAGTAATACAACAAAACCCCAAGGGACTCCACAACAATTGCAGAACACGTCGCCCAGAAGAAAGAAATCCTACAAAGACTACATCTACACAAGGCAGAATTTTCAAAAAAGCCAAGCAACGTCTATACTCCAGGATTTGATTTCACTTTCCAAAGAGCACCCAGAACACGGTCATTTTCTTCGCATACCCACTTCACAACTAGACTCATAGGCTCGTCCACCGCCGCGTAGTGCTCATCCATCGGCTCATCTCGACCGCCAGGAGGACCCTGAGCTGCCAGCATAATATCAACCCCAGGCCAATGACTATGAACAAAGGAAAATGCGCAGCGAGCCCGTGCATGAATCTGATGATTCACAACACGGTGAAGCTCCGCAGGTTGAGAGAACACCCGGCAAAGCCTCTCAAGCGACGATGGAACATGACTCAGTGGATAAAATTCGGAGAAGATTCCACCAAGAACTCTGCAGTAGTACTTAAGAGCTCGCGACACCCTATTAACCCGTAGCCAAAGAACGACGAATACTCGCGCACACGCCCTATCCATCCTAAAGGGATTGTTCGCCTGCACGATCGGATCATCCAAGCGCGACAACTCCGACTGCACGGCCTCCTCCTGCTCAGGAGATAGACCAGCCAACACTTTGTAAGAAGAGAAAGAATCAGCAGAAAGCACAAGGAAAAACTCTCGCGCAGCCGAGCAGTCGAAACAGGACAAAACTCACCCTTCAGAAGATCAGACAATTTCGCCATCCAAGCAGCTAAGCTATCCACAACAGCCTCAGCGCGTTCACGTTTTGATCGCTGGATTGCAACATCACCCTTGAGGCGGCTAATCTCACGATCCGCGTCTCTAAGTCTCAAACAAACAGACTCATAGGCACCCTCGCGGGTATCCTCCTTCAGCAATTTCCAAGCCCGAGAAACGCCCGGGGTGGCCTACCGCAAAAGGAGAACAAGTCAAAGAAAAAGGAAAAAATGAGCAGCACAAAAAGGACAAAGCAATTTCACCAGTAAAAGATCCAGCATCCCGCACTCCAAATGAGGCACATTACAACGCTAAGGATTCATTGAAGTTTAAAGACAAGCATAAGTTTCCAGTTCACCTACTCCGCACCCTGAGATTTGTCGATATCAGCCTCCACAACCAGCTGTAGCTGACGGGCAAGCTGAGTGGCCCGGCTACCCTGTTCCTCTGTATAACTAGGCAGGCTATCCACCATGGAATCCTCAATAGGAACACCATGCCCTAGAAGAAGAACAAAAGATGTCGTAAGCCCACTCACCACGGTTCGCGGACCAAGCCCTCCAACCGATTGCCATTCAGTCCGAACGCAACGACCTGCAAATCAAGACCCTCAGGCCTTTCTTCCTCCTCCGGGAACATATGTTCATGGAGAAGCTTCAGAAGAGTCGAAGCTCGACCACAGACATCCTTCACGGCACCAGCAGCACTCGACACAACATCCACAGTGCCACGGAGAGTGCTCGACTCTGTTGTAGCAGCCCCCGCCACCTCAGCACTCACGGAGCCTGCACCAAGTGGGAAATAACAGTGCTCAGAAACTCAAGATAAGAACCACAGAAAAAGTAAAGATAACAGCCTCCTCACCTGCTATAGAGCTCGCCAGGTCGTGCAGGCATTCACACTTAACCTTTTCCATCAGCTGGAACTCTTTTTCCACCTGCTGCAGTCGTTCGAGCTCGCCATGCTGCACCTGAAGCTCCTTTTCCTTGGACTCCAAAGCATCCCGGAGCAAAGAGAATTCTTTTTCCGCAGTCTCAGCTCGCTTCTCAGCACCTTTTTTGCGACCTACATCACGGGTATCACTCAGGCGACCAACCAACAACTGAACAAGAACAAAAGGGGGAAGAACGCATCTTACGCCTCATGGTGGTCAAGCTCCCCTGGGCCGCGTCATGAGCACGTCGCCACCGATCAGCATCGGTCAGCACGCGCTCGCACATCCAGAACAAAGGCTGGGACCGAATAGTATGTAGAAGTCAGAGCCACGCAAAGGAAAATTCAAGTCTAAGACTGCAACCAACCACAACTGATTGCTCGCAGCCTCGGGGGCTACTCCCATCGGGAGCACTGCCGTGCCCCCAATGTTGCACAAAAATCAATGAAAGCAGAAAGAAAGTCAAGTCTAAGACTACAACCAATCACAAATGATTGCTCGCGGCCTTGGGGGCTACTCCTATCGGGAGCGCTGCCGCGCCCAAATATAGGTCAGAAGGACAAAGAAATCTATACCTGCTCAGCCATGCGATCAAAAAAATTGGCCTTATCCTCAATAGGGAGGCTCCGCCTCTCCAAAAAGTACCTCTCAGGAATCACGTGCTTCATGTCTGGGGGAGAGTTGCCTTCAGTGGCTGCAGCAGATCCCCCGGATGGAGCAGTCGCGGGGGTCGTCCCTGCACCCGAAGCTATAGGAGTCGCGGAAGGAACTGACTGACCAATCGGCATACCGGAGTCAGTCGACTGAAGATCAACAACAGCAATACTCGTGGAGGAAGCAGCCGGAACAGGAACAATACTGCAAATTACACATCATCAGAACAGGAAGTCACAACAAACATCGAAATCACCCAGCAAAAGAAATACGAACCCAACAGGCGCGACATCGGACGAAGTAGCACCCCAAACTTGCGCCTCTTTGGAGCGGCCGGAGGAGGGCAAGGCACAGCAAAAGGCGTGACTGGTGGTAGTTCGCCACCACCAGCCTCTGTATCCCGCCCACTTGCAGTCGAGGAGCGATTGCGTTTGATGCGCAAGGGAGTCAAATCTTCACCGTCATTAGCAGACGATGACTTTCCACTCGCGGACTCAGCAACGTTACATACGAAGCATCCCCATCACCCGCGGGCGCATGATCCACCTTGGCTACATCAGGCTAATCCAGTATCTCCGCATCCTCAGGCTGTGGCGGATTGTTCAACAGGGAAGAATGATTCTGCAAGTAAGAGCATCATCAATAATCAACATATATCAGTCAAATCTCAAAGAGCTTAAGTAAATACCTAGGGTAGAGGCGTATCAGCAGCATATGGACGAATGGGGCTCTCAACACTAGTACTCCTGCATTTTGTATCCTGCTGGACCCGAAACAAAAGGTCATCACCGGAGATGTCCTTGGAAGAACACCTGGTCAGGTCCTCGGGTCCAGTATACCGCCACATGTGGTGCACCCGATGCTGAAGTGGCTAGATGCGCCTCCTCACAAAGACAGAGATAAGTTGGCCACCAGTTAACGCTTTCTTCAAATCATAAATTTTCCGCACTAACGGCTCGACAGCAGATATCTCACCAGCAGACAGAGAATGTGCCCATGATGACCGCTTAGCCACTCGCGCAACTAGATTGAAAGGAGCAAGACCAAATTGCTAACCGTCAACGTGCTGGTCCTTCAGATAAAACCAGCCTTTCCGCCATCTATAGACAGAATCCAACTTCTCAAAATCAAAATAGGAATTTTTATCCTTAATGGAAATGCCCACGCCCCCAATGGCGTACTTAGAGTTCGTCCTCTTCACATTGAAGAGGCGTTTCCAGAGCCCACAATGGGGATAGATCCCTAAGAAGCCCTCACAGAGCGTGATGAAGTAGGCAATATGCAGTATCCCGTTAGGGGTCAAGTCATGCAGCTATAATTGATATGCAAAGAGCAATCCCCGGATGAAAGGATGAACATGAAGTGCAAACCCGATACGTCCAAAACGTATATATAATTTCTGCTTGCTCCATGCTTCTTTTGTGTGATATTGCTAAGATATTGATACACTTTCATACACTTTTGATCATATTTGGACTAACCTATTAACTCAGTGCACCCCAGTGCCAGTTCCTGTTTTCTGCTGTTTTTCTATTTCAGGTTCCCCCCCATATTAAAAGTGATCCAAAAATTCGGGAAAATCCAATAAAAAATCAGCGCTTCGGAAGCTTCAGGAATCACCAAGGAGGGGCCAGAGGGGACCCACCAGGGCCCCAAGCGCCCTTCCGGCGCGCCCTAGGGTGGGGACGCGCCAGGGGCTCGCCTGGACCTCTGGTGGCCCCCCTGGTTGCCCCCCTTCGCCCATATATTCTCCGTGACGCGAAACCCCCGAAGACAGAACCCTTTTTCACGATCTCTCCTTTGTTCCTCCGCCGCCATGCTTCCAAGATCGGGAGGACCATGATCCCTCTTCCCGGCACCCTACTGGAGGGAGGAATCACCCCCGGGAGCTTCTCCACCACCATGGATGCTTCCCGGATGAACCGTGAGTAGTTCTCCTCCCCTCTTTGTTCTTCATGGTTTAGACCTCGTGAGCCGCCCTACATGATCGAGGCTAATATGTAATCTTTCTGCTGTTGCTATGCTGAGTTTGCTGGGATCCGATGGATTATGAGACTATGATCAGATTGTGTTTGAGTAATATATTTGATTCTCCTCTTTTATATTGTTGTTCCTGAGTAATTCTTGCATGTTCTCCGTTGCTGTTTATTGCTTTGTCCAAGTAGTAGGTAGTGACTCCAAGAGGGAGCGTTATGCATGATTGTGGGTTCATGCACCCTGATTACTAGCTTGGGTGACAGAAACATGAGTCTAGGGGGTGTGATGTTGCCACAAGTGAGAAAACAACGGTACTTGTACTTGCAGGTGCAAGGATTGTTTACTTTACGCAAAGTTCTTTAATACAGTTGTCTGTTGTTTTGAGTTTACACTTTGGGTGGGATTCGCAACTTAATACCAGCGAGATGTTCTGGATGATATATTAAGGTGGATGATTAGTAGGTAGATGCAGATGGATTTCGGTCTACTTGTTTTGGCGTACCGCCCAAGCTTTTGAGCCTCTTCCTTTCTTTATAGCATAGTTAGCATTGGTTTGCGCACATAATCCTGTAAATTGCCCAGCTGTAATTTGTGTACCTCGCATGGCTATTTTATCGTCTTTTGGGAGAGAGACATCACTAGTGAACATCATGGGACCCCGGTCCATATTTCCAACACTGTTTACACCCGCTATTAATTTACTGCTTTATTTACTTTTCCGTTGCTATCACTATCATTATTATCCCGTGCGTTTGATCTTTTGTAAACAACAAGGCCGGAGGGATTGACAACCTCTCTGAACTCGTTGGGAGCAAAGTTATCTGTTGTGTGTGCAGGTCCAAGCCAACCGCCTATCTGGCGCCGTTGTCACCTCCCTGTCGTTGTCGGAGTCCTATCGGACACAAACCTTGGTATCTTCACCGAGGGAAATTTCCTGCTGTCTACATCTCAACCTTCCACTTTGGGTAACCAACGAGGGGTGAGAAGTAAACTCTCGCGACATCAAAGCAATTTCTGGCGCCGTTGTTGGGGACTCCACTCTTCAAGATAGGGGAGTTGCACACTATCTTTTATCTTTGCTTTTTAGTCTTGTTAGTTTACCTTTCGGTTTTTGTTTCTTTGCTTTTGTGTCTTATATGAAAAAACAAAAAACTAGTTGCTACCTTTTGCCTTTGTCTTGCTTTGCCTAGTTATGCTATCCTCACCATGGGTGTTGAACCACCCAAATATGGTAGGATGGACATATTTGACATGTTTCACTTGGATCGTCTTCGATCAATTTGTGCTCGCGCTAAAAACCCAACCGACTTGGTTGAGGGAAAATCATTGGATGAGCATGCTCATTATACTCGGCACCGCCTATCTCAGAAAGGAAAACACTTATGGGATCAAATACATGTTTCTTATTGCCATGCTAAACTTTTGTGCTACAATTATGATTTTACTTGTTGTTCTAATATAGATCATAAACACCCCCCTTTCCAATGTGAGTTCAATGAAAATGAGATCTTATCTTCTTATGCTAAAGGTGTCTATGATTACTTTGATGTTGAAAAGATTGAAGAGTTTGTTGCTTTTAAAGGTGCTTATGAGATTGCTTCTTTGATTGAAAGGTATCACGATAATATTCACCAGTCCAAAAACTTTGCAGTTCTTGCTTATTTATTCGAGAATTATACTTCCAATTCTTATATTGAGGATTTTAAAAATAAAATGTTTTCTGCCCAAGAAGAGGCCAATGATTGCTTCGAGGAGGAATCCCATGATTCCAAGGACTCACTTGAAATATCCCTTTCTGAAAATTTTGATACTTGCTTTGTTGATGGCCAAGATGCCACTATGGATGATGCTGACAAAAATGAACTCTCTATAGTTCCTTATGTTAAGCATGAAATTGTTGCTATTGCACCCACACTTGATTGTCCTATTATCCTTTTGAAATCTCCAACTCATATTCTGGAGAACTGTGCTCTTATTAAGGCTCAATGTGATGGGTTGCATTTATCTTATGATCCTAAAGACCGTGTTGAAAATTATACAAGTGTGCTTGTAGGTCATGCACAACATGATTTATGTGATAGTTATATTCTTGATGTTGTTCATGATACTCCTGAAAATTACTTTGAGAGGGGAAAGTTTGGTTGTAGAAACTTCCATGTTGCAAAAACACCTCTCTTCATGTTGAAAGTTTTGAAATTGTTCATGTTCCACCTTTCTATGTATGTCACTTTGAGCTTATTTTACTTACTTTCTTACAAGATGCCTATTCATAGGAAGTGAGTTAGGCTTAAATGTGTTTCATATTTGCTTCTTGATGCTCTCTTTTGCTTCAAATTCTTATTCTTATGAGAGCACCTTTTATAATCGTTATGCCTAGCTTAAAGGCGTAAAAGAAAGCGCTTGTTGGGAGGCAACCCAAGATGTTTTTCTTCTGTTTTTAGTGGTCTTGATGATTGCTACTACTGTAGCAACATCATTGTATCTTTATTTTTAAGATTTGTGCCAAGTATTACCTCATATAACGAGGGAAGTGAAAGTTGTGACATGCTGTCCAGAAAAAAGATTCTGTCCTCGTGACGGGAAAAATCATAGAAAATTTCTAGTTCATCGTTTTGAGCTGATTTTTTTACACAGAACGCTCTATAAAATCACGGAATTTTCGTATGTTCTGAGTTTTTTGATTTGAGTCGCATAAGTATCCCTAAAAAATTCTTTACTACCTGCTGGTCTGTTTTTCACAGATTCTGTCCTGTTTTGCCTTTTCTTCATTTTGCAAACCTTAAACTTTCTTTTTCTTTGCAAAAACTTTTTGGCAATCTTGAGAAACAGTAGCTCTTCAAGAATATCCTTATTTACAGTAGAGGAAAAATTATTTTATTGTGGGTACTAACCTCGCTAATCAGATTATGATGAGTTATGTATGAAGGGAGTTTTCAAGTGTGCGAGGGAAGATGATAAAAGAAGATTCAGGAGTGTCAAACGCTCAAGCTTGGGGATGCCCCCATGCACCCCCAAGAAATGTTCAAGGAGACTCAAGCGTCTAATCTTGGGGATGCCCCCGTGCATCCCCTTCTCCATCAACAATTATCAGTTCGTCTCTCGTCTCACTATATTTTTATCACTTCATGCGTTATGTGCTATGCTTGGAGCGTCTTGCTCCTTATTTCCTTTTTAGTTTTCTTTAGCTTTGTTTGCTGTTCATAAAAAGTTAGAACCCAGATTTCTTTGTGTGGGAGAGAAACACGCTCCACTTCAAAATCTAGAACACATCATAGGATTCTTAAAGCTTATCTTTGCTGTGACTGTTCTTTATCTTTTTCATATCTACTGTCATGTTTAGCTCTTAGTTTTCATGCTTATCTTTTTAAGAGCTTTTGCTTAGTTTGTTGCTGGAACTCTCTTGAGTTTTCATGTTTATCTTGTTTAGAGAGTTTTCCTTTTGCACTGAGTTTTGTGTCTTGACTTGGAGTAGGTAATTGAGGTTGCTATTCAATTGTAGTAGTAACTTGCAATAGTTTTGAGGTATTGCCATGAGTATTGTTTGAACATTTGGTGTCAAGAGCTTTAGCCTATTAGTGATAGATGTCGTATTTTGGGAAATCCGTGTTTATTTTCAAAACTTACAAAGTTAGTTGAGAACTTTAGCTACTAGATGGATCACTACTCTTTGGAGGGATCGAATATTAGAGTACACTCACGTACCATGAGTCGAGGATGCGCAAGGATAACCAAACCCCCATACACTCCTCCTTGGGGTACTTGTCTCTTTCTGAACCTCCTTATTAGATTGAGAGTTACCGATAATAAGTGCATGAGTTCTTTGGACTAATGTGAGTATTGGAAAGTCGACACTTCCACCTTCCCATATTTGCTAGCCTCTCCTGTGCCGTGCCTTGCCTCCTTCTCACTCTGAGAGTTGGCGTCCAACTTCGCCGGTACATCCAAATCCTTTGCACGATACGCTCTGTGATACGTCCAAAACGTATCGATAATTTCTGCTTGCTCCATGCATGTTTTGTGTGATATTGCTATGATCTAGATACACTTTCATACATTTTTGATCATATTTGGACTAACCTATTAACTCAGTGCACCCCAGTGCCAGTTCCTGTTTTCTGCTATTTTTCTATTTCAGTTTTCCCCCATATAAAAAGTGCCGGAAAAATTCGGGAAAATTCAGGTAAAAAAATTAGCGTGACGGAAGATTCGAGAAAAGCCCGGGAGGGGCCAGGGGGGCCCAGGCGGCCACCCGACGCGGCCCCACCCCTGGCCGCGCCAGGGGGCGCCTGGGGCCCCTGGTCCACCTCTGGCTGCCCCCTTCTCCTATTTATACCCCGTCACGGGAAAACTCCAGAGGAGGAACCCTATTCCGCGAACTCGCCTCTGTTCCGCCGCCGCTGCGCTTCCAAGATCGGGAGCACCAGAAGACCTCTTCCCGGCACCCTGCCGGAGGGAGGATTGACCTCCGGGAGTCTTCTCTCCACCATGGATGCTCCCCGGATGTCTCGTGAGTAGTTTTCCTTGGACCATGGGTCCGTGATCAGTAGCTATGTGATGTTCTCCTCCCCTCTTTGATCTTCATTGTTTAGACCTCGTGAGCTGCCCTACATGATCGAGGCACCTTTGTAATATTTCTGCTATTGCTATGTTGAGTTTGATCGGATCTGATGGATTATGAGATTATGTTCAGATTGTGATAGAGTAATATATTTGGTTTTTATCTCTTATATTTTTGTTCCTAAGTAATTCTTGCATGCTCTCCGTTGCTGTTTATTGCTTTGGCCAAGTAGTAGGTAGTGACTCCAAGAGGGAGCGTTGTGCTAGATTGTGGGTTCATGCCTCCCCGATGACATGCTTGAGTGACAGAAAAATGAGTCTAGGGGATGTGCTGTTGCCACAAGGGGGAAAACAACGGTGCTTGTAACCGCGGTTACAAGGATTGTTTACTTTACGCAAAGTTCTTTTTAATGCAGTAGTCTATTGCTTTGGGTTTACACTTTGGGCGGGGCTCGCAACTTAATACCAGCGAGATGTTCTAGATAGATATCTCAAGGTGGATGATTAGTATTAGATGCAGATGGATTTCGGTCTACTTACTTTGGCGTACTGCCCGTGCTTTTGAACCTCTTCCTTTATTCTGTAGCATAGTTAGCATTGCGGTGCGTTCTTAATCCTGTCAATTGCCTTTCTGTAATTTGTTTACCTCGCATAGCATTTTTATCGTCTTTTGGGAGAGAGACATCACTAGCGAACATCACGTATCCCGGTCCATATCGTCATTATTGTTTCCAAGCTATATTTACTTTTCTGCATTTACTTTCAAGTTGCTACCATTATCCCCTTGCGTCTTATTATTTGTGAACAACAAGACCGGAGAGATTGACAACCTCTCAGAACTTCGTTGGGAGCAAAGTTATCTGTGTCTGTGTGCAGGTCTGCGTCAGTTGCGCCGCTAACACCTACTTATCATCTCTGGAGTCCTACTAGAGACAAACCTTGGTATCTTTACTGAGGGAAAACTTGCTGCTGTACCGCATCACGCCTTCCACTTGGGGCCTACCAACGAAGGGCGAGAAGCCGTCATCAAGAGCAATTTCTGGCGCTGTTGTCGGGGACTCCAAGTGCTAAGATAGGGGAGTTGCACACTACCCTTTACCTTTGTTTTTCAGTCTTGTTAGTTTATCTTTCAGTTTTTATCTTTGTGTCTTTTATCAAAAACTACAAAAAAATCTGTCACACTTGTTGCTACTATGGGTTCCACTGAAAACACCAAGTTGTGTGACTTCACTAGTCACAACAACCAAGACTTTATCTGCACTCCCATTGCCACACCTGCCATTTCAGCTACCTCTTATGAAATTAAACCTTCTTTGCCAAACCTTGTTATGAGAGATCAATTCTCTGGTGCTGGAGATGATGCTGCTTTACACTTGAATAATTTTGTTGAATTATGTGATATGCAAAAGTATAAAGAAGTGGAAGGTGATGTTGTTAAGCTTAAGATCTTTCCTTTCTCTTTAAGGGGAGATGCTAAAATCTGGTTTCAATCTTTGCCTAGAAATATCATAGATTCTTGGGATAAGTGCAAATATGCTTTTATAGGGAAGTACTACCCTCCTGCTAAGATTATCCAATTGAGGAGCAATATTATGAATTTCAAGCAATTGGATAATGAACACGTTGCCCAAGCTTGGGAACGAATGAAATCTCTTGTTAAGAAATGCCCTACACATGGTTTGACTACTTGGATGGTTATCCAGACTTTTTATGCAGGCTTGAACTTTACCTCGCGGCACCTGTTAGATTCGGCCGCGGGAGGAACCTTTATGTCAACTACACTTGGTGCTGCCACAAAGCTTCTCGATGAGATGATGACCAATTATTCCCAATGGCACACCAAACGCGGTCCAACAGGTAGGAAGGTAAATTATGTCGAGGAAATTACCTCCCTCAATGAAAAAGTTGATTTAATGATGTCTCTACTTACCAAGCAACCTTCTATTGATCCTCATGATGTTCCTTTAAATTCTTTGGTTGCTCAAGAACAAGTAGATGTGAACTTTATTGCTAGAAACAACTTCAACAACAGTGCTTATAGGGGAAATTTTGCTAGCAATCCTAGACCGTTCCTATCTAACTATGGGGAAAACAACACTTACCCTAGCAACAAGAACCCCTCTTCTGAATTAGAAACATGCTTAGAGACTTTATCACTACCCAAAAAGCCTTCAACAAAAATGTAGAAGAGAAATTATCTAAAATAGATAATCTCTCTTTGAAGGTAGAAAGCTTAGCCCTTGATATTGAGATGCTCAAAATTAGAACCTCTCCCCTTGAGGAGAATAAAGCCACTTCTATTAATGCTATCCAGTTGCAAATCAATGAAAAATATTAGGATGATGGCTAAACTTAAAGAAAGATGGGATAGAGAAAAAGAGGAAGAGGATAGAATTAAGAGCCTTCCTACACACCACATAGTTGCCACTATCCAAATTGTTGAGGACACTCAAACTATTAGCACCCAATGCACTCCTAGTCCCGTTGGACCTATTCATGGTGATGCTAATACCTCAACCGTAGAAAAAGAAACTCCTATGAACATAGAGGGTTTCAAACAAGTGAGCCTAGATGACACTACTACCACCTTTGATAATAGTGATATTGATTTTGATAGTAGCACCCTTTCAGAAGTTATTAGCTTGTTACACAAAATGTCTAGAGACCCCCACACTAGCGCATTTAACCTTGCCTTCACGGAGCATATCACAAATGCTCTTATCAAAGCTAGGGAGGAGAAGCTTAGAGTAGAAGCCTCCATACCTAGGAAGCTAGAGGATGGTTGGGACCCTATGATCAAAATTAAATTGAATAACTTCTCTTGCTATGCTTTATGTGATGTTGGAGCTAGTACCTCTGTTATGCCCAAAAGAATATTTGATATGTTTGAATTGAAGCCTTTTGAGCCTTGTTCTTTTGGTTTTCGTCTTGTTGATTCTTCCATAAAGAAACCTTTGGGGAAGATCAACGATGTTCTTATCATTGTCAATGACAACTATGTTCCCGTTGATTTTATTGTTATGGATATAGAGTGTGAACCTTTGTGTCCAATCATTTTGGGACGTCCTTTTCTTCGCACCGTTGGTGCGGTTATTGACATGAAAGAGGGGAATATAAAATTCCAATTCCCATTCAAAAAGGGGATGGAACACTTCCCTAGAAATAAAATCAAGTTACCTTTTGAGTCCGTTACTCGGGCTAGTTATTCTCTTTCCCTTGATAAAACTTGATTCTTCCTTTTGCATCATGCCTAGCTAATGGCTTTAAAGAAGCGCTTTCGGGAGGCAGCCCGCAATGAATTTAGGTTTTTATTTTTGCTTTTGTTGTATCTTGATGATTGTTACTACTGTATCAACATCATTGTATCTTTACTTTTCAGCTTTGTGCCAAGTTATAGCCTCTTACGGCAAGTGAAGTAAAAGTTGTGACATGCTGTCCAGAAAACAGATTCTGTCCTCGTGACCAGAAAAATTCTAGAAAAATCCCAGTTCATCTTTTTGAGCTGAATTTTTTACACAGTATGATCTATACAATGACGAAACTTCCGTACGTTCTGAGTTTTTTTATTTGAGTTGCAGAAGTGCCCCTAAAAAATTCTTTACTATCTTCTGTTCTGTTTTTCACAGATTCTGCCACGTTTTGTCTCTCCTTACTTTTGCAAACCTTAAGCTTGCTTTTTCTTTGCAAAAACTTTTTGGCACTCTTGAGAAACAGTAGATCTTCAAGATTATCTTTATATGCAGTGGAGAAATTTTTTATTTATTAAGGGTACTAACCTCTCTAATCAGCTTATGATGAGTTATGTATGAAGGGAGTTTTCAAGTGTGCGTTGGAAGATGATGAAAGAAGATCCAGGAGTGTCAAGAGCTCAAGCTTGGGGATGCCCCCATGCATCCCCAATAAATATTCAAGGAGACTCAAGCATCTAATCTTGGGGATTCCCCCCGTGCATCCCCTTCTTCATCAACCATCATCAGTTCGTCCTTCGTCTCACTATATTTTTATCACTTCATGTGTTATGTGCTATGCTTGGAGCGTCTCGCTCTTAGGTTTTGTTTTTAGTTTTCTTTAGCTTTGCTTGCTGTTCATAACAAGTTAGGTCCTGTCTTACTTTGTGTGGGTGAGAAACACGCTCCACTTTCAAAATCTAGAACACATCATAGCATTTTTCCTGCCTATCTTTTTGCTGTTGTGTGTTCTTTATCTTTTCATAGCTACTGCCATGTTTAGTTTTAGTCTTAGTTTGTCTTTAGCAAGAGCTTTGGCTTTAGTTTAGTTTGTTGCTGCAACTCTTTTTAGTTTTCATGTTTATCTTGTTAAGAGAGTTGGTTGTTGCACTGAGTTGTGTTTTGTCTTGAAAGTAGGTAATTGAGGTTGCTATTTAATTTTAGTAGTAGCTTGCAATAGTTTTGAGGCATTGTTGTGAGTAATGTTTGGACTTTTGGTGTCAAGAGCTCTTGCCTATTAGTGATAGGTGTCGTATTTTGGGCAATCTGTGTTTATTTTCAAAACCTACAAAACTAGTTGAGAACTCTAGCTACTAGATAGATCACTACTCTTCCGAGGAGTCGAATATTAGAGTACACTCACGTACCATGAGTCGAGGATGCGCAAGGATAACCAAACCCCCATACACTCCTCCTCGGGGTACTTGTCTCTTTGTGAACCTCCTCATTAGATTGAGAGTTACCGATAATAAGTGCATGAGTTCTTCGTACTAATGTAAGTATTGAGAGTTGACACGTCCACCTTCCCATATTTTGCTAGCCTTTCCCGTGCCGTGCATTGCATTCTTCTCACTCCGAGAGTTGGTGTCCACCTTCGCCGGTACATCCAAACCCTTGGCATGATACGCTCTGTCATCATAAGCCTCCCTTTATCCTTCCTCAAAACAGCCACCATACCTACCTATCAGGGCATTTCCATAGCCTTTCCGAGTTACATTGCCATGCAACTTCCACCTCTTCATGACTTGATCTTCATGTCATACATGTTCCTGCTACACTGGCAGCGACGTACATTGCATACATCATGATAGTTACATCTTCTTTATGATTTTGAGTACCTTGTAAAGTGTAAAAGATCTCCTTTACCTTCTTGTAAAATAGAGTGTTGCCCTTAAGTGAGGAAAAGATCCCAAAGTGGACACAATAAAAGATCCCAAAGAGGACAAATGAGAGTTAAATAGAAAGAGCCATTGAGGCCACCAAAAAAATACAAAAAAATATAAAAAAGAGAAAAATAAATAAAAAGAGAGAAAGGGGCAACACTACTATCCTTTTGAGAGATCCACACTAGTACTCCCTCTATATCTTTGTACTCCATAGAGATGATCTTTATGCATATAGCTTGGAGAGCTTCTTAGCTCGTATGTGTATCCATTGCATGGCAATCCCTACTCCTCACATCATATCTATCATTTGGCATCTCTTGCCTATGATTGTCCTCATTGATGTGAGCCTTTCTCATCTTTTTTGTTTTCCTCCTCCACCATATTTCTCCCTTTGCCATCCTAAGTGTCAACTCTCGTGCTTACGCTCATCCATTGCATGAGTGCTCAAAATATCGAAAAGGAGTGGATCAAATTGACTTGTACCTGGCTAGTGGTCTGGGGACGAGTTAAGATAAGATTCCAAAGAGGACCAAGTGTGAAACTTTAGTAGATTGAGTTCTCAACAAAAATACTTTTTTCTCGTATTCCCTATCCTCCTTTCTTGCACGCAAACACCATTTGGAGACATTCGAGTCACGGACAGCGAGAGCTCTTGCACCTTTTGTTCTTTTGTTACTTATTTCAAAACTAATATAGACTCTTGCCTGTTATGACTTGAATTGAATCTCTGACCTTGATTGCTTTACTTTTCAAAGTTCTTTTATGGTTGCTAGCATGTCACCACAGAAATTATGCTTGTTAGAATTTACCTACTCGAGGACGAGCAGGAATTAAGCTTGGGGATGTTGATACGTCCAAAACGTATCGATAATTTCTGTTTGCTCCATGAATGTTTTGTGTGATATTGCTATGATCTAGATACCCTTTCATACATTTTTGATCATATTTGGACTAACCTATTAACTCAGTGCACCCAAGTGCCAGTTCCTGTTTTCTGCTGTTTTTCTATTTCAGTTTTCCCCCATATAAAAAGTGCCAGAAAAATTCGGATAAAAAATCTGCGTGACGGAAGCTTCGAGAAAAGCTCGGGAGGGGCCAGAGGGGGGCCAGGGGGGGCCCAGGCGGCCACCCGGTGCGGCCCCACCCCTGGCCGCGCCAGGGGGGCGCCTGGGGCCCCTGGTCCACCTCTGGCTGCCCCCTTCGCCTATTTATCCCCCGTCAAGGGAAAACTCCAGAGGAGGAACCCAATTCCGCGAACTCGCCTCTGTTCCTCCGCCGCCGCGCTTCCAAGATCGGGAGCACCAGAAGACCTCTTCCCGGCACCCTGCCAGAGGGAGGTTTGACCTCCGGGAGTCTCCTCTCCACCATGGATGATCCTCGGATGTCTCGTGAGTAGTTTTCCTTGGACCATGGGTCCGTGATCAGTAGCTATGTGATGTTCTCCTCCCCTCTTTGATCTTCATTGTTTAGACCTCGTGAGCTGCCCTAATGATCGAGGCACCTTGGTAATATTTCTGCTATTGCTATGTTGAGTTTGATTGGATCTGATGGATTATGAGATTATGTTCAGATTGTGATAGAGTAATATATTTGGTTTTTATCTCTTATATTTTTGTTCCTAAGTAATTCTTGCATGCTCTCCGTTGCTGTTTATTGCTTTGGCCAAGTAGTAGGTAGTGACTCCAAGAGGCAGCGTTGTGTTAGATTGTGGGTTCATGCCTCCCCGAGGACATGCTTGAGTGACAGAAACATGAGTCTAGGGGATGTGTTGTTGCCACAAGGGGGAAAACAACGGTGCTTGTAACCGCGGTTACAAGGATTGTTTACTTTACGCAAAGTTCTCTTTAATGCAGTAGTCTGTTGCTTTGGGTTTACACTTTGGGTGGGGCTCGCAACTTAATACCAGCGAGATGTTCTGGATAGATATCTCAAGGTGGATGATTAGTAGTAGATGCAGATGGATTTCGGTCTACTTACTTTGGCGTACTGCCAGTGCTTTTGAACCTCTTCATTTCTGTTGTAGCATAGTTAGCATTGCGACGCGTTCTTAATCCTGTCAATTGCCTTTCTGTAATTTGTTTACCTCGCATAGCATTTTTATCGTCTTTTGGGAGAGAGACATCACTAGCGAACATCACGTATCCCGGTGCATATCCTCATTATTGTTTCCAAGATATATTTACTTTTCTGCATTTACTTTCAAGTTGCTATCATTATCCCCTTGCGTTTTATCATTTGTGAACAACAAGACCGGAGAGATTGACAACCTCTCTGAACTTCGTTGGGAGCAAAGTTATCTGTGTCTGTGTGCAGGTCCGCGTCAGTTGCGCCGCTGACACCTACTTATCATCTCTGGAGTCCTAATGGAGACAAACCTTGGTGTCTTTACTGAGGGAAAACTTGTTGCTGTACCGCATCACGCCTTCCACTTGGGGCCTACCAACGAAGGGCGAGAAGACGTCATCACTCTGTCATCATAAACCTCCTTATATCCTTCCTCAAAACAGCCACCATACCTACCTATCAAGGCATTTCCATAGCCTTTCGAGATACATTGCCATGCAACATCCACCTTCTCATGACTTGATCTTCATTTCATACATGCTACTTGCTTGATCGATGAGCCGCATGCTAGTTGGGCCTTGCCCTAATCATTGCTACATGACGCGCTAGTATCATTGCATATCCTGCTACACTGGCAGAGGCATACATTTGCATACTTCATGATAGTTTCATTTTCTTTATTTGAGTACTTTTGTAAACTGTGAAAGATCTTCTATACTTCTTGTAATATATAGAGTGTTGACCCTAAAGTGAGGAAAATATCCCAAAGAGGACAAAATCAAAAGATCCCAAAGAGGACAAATGAGAGAAATAGAAAGAGCCATTGAGACCACAAAAAAATACAAAAAAATAGAAAAAAGAGAAAAAAGAAATAAAAAGAGAGAAGGGGGCACACTACTATTCCTTTTGAGAGATCCACACTCGTACTCCATCTTATATCTTGTACTCCATAGAGATTATCATTCATGCATATAGCTATGTGGGGACCTTCACACTATAGAACTTGGCTTGTATATTCCAATGATGAGCCTCCTCAAATGAGCTCTAGATCTTCTTGAGCAAGCAAGTTGGATGCACCCCCACTAGTTCCATTGGAGAGCTTACCTTAGCTCATATGTGCATCCGTTGCATGGAAATCCCTACTCCTCACATCATATCTATCATTTGGCCTTCTCTCGCGTATGATTGTCCTCATTGATGTGAGCCCTTCACACCCTTTTTTTGTCTTCCTCCACCATATTCTCTCTTTGCCATCCTAAGTGTCAACTTTCTTGCTTACGCTCATCCATTGCATGAGTGCTCAAATTATCGAAAAGGAGTGGATCATTTTGACTTGTACCTAGCTAGTGGTCTGGGGATGAGTCAAGATAAGATTCCAAAGAAGACCAAGTGTGAAACTTTAGTAGATTAAGTTCTCAACAACAAAAACTATGTTTTACTCTCTCATAATGCCTATCCCCTTTCTTGCACGAAAACACCATTTGGAGACATTCGAGTCACGGACAGCGAGAGCTCTTGCACCTTTATGTTCTTATGTTTCTTGTTTCAATGCTAAATATAGACTCTTGCTTGTTATGAGTTGAATTGTTCTTATGAGTTGAATTGGATTACATGCCTTGATTGCTTTACTTAAAAGTTCTTATATGGTTGTAGCATGTCACCACAGAAATTATGCTTGTTATCATTTACCTACTCGAGGACGAGCAGGAATTAAGCTTGGGGATGTTGATACGTCCAAAACGTATCTATAACTTCTGCTTGCTCCATGCTTCTTTTGTGTGATATTGCTATGATATTGATACACTTTCATACACTTTTGATCATATTTGTACTAACCTATTAACTCAGTGCACCCCAGTGCCAGTTCCTGTTTTCTGCTGTTTTTCTATTTCAGGTTTCCCCCATATTAAAAGTGCTCCAAAAATTCGGGAAAAATCCAATAAAAATCAGCGCTTCGGAAGCTTCGGGAATCACCAAGGAGGGGACAGAGGGGACCCACCAGGGCCCCAGGCGCCCTCCCGGCGCGCCCTAGGGTGGGATCGCGCCAAGGGGCCGCCTGGACCCTTGGTGGCCCCCCTGGCTGCCCCCCTTCGCCCATATATTCTCCGTGACGCGAAACCCCCGAAGACAGAACCCTTTTTCGCGATCTCTCCTTTGTTACGCCGCCGCCGCACTTCCAAGATCCGGAGCACCAGGAGCCCTCTTCTCGGCACCCTTACGGAGGGAGGAATCACCTTCGGGAGCTTCTCCACCACCATGGATGCTTGCCGGATGAACCGTGAGTAGTCCACCTTGGACCATGGGTCTATGATCAGTAGCTATGTGATGTTATCCTCACCTCTTTGTTCTTCATGGTTTAGACCTCGTGAGCTGCCCTACATGATCGAGGCACATATGTAATCTTTCTGCTGTTGCTATGCTGAGTTTGCTGGGATCCGATGGATTATGAGACTATGTTCAGATTGTGTTTGAGTAATATATATTGAGGCTACATAAAAATTTGAATTTCAAAAATGCTCAAATTTTATAAGTGGCTAGCTCTATATATATTGAGGCCACATAAAAATTTGTAGCATTTTAGAAAATTTCTAGCTATTTTTTTAGCTAAGACAAAACAATTACAGAAAAGAAAAGGAAACAGAAATAAGAAAAGGGGCTTACCTGCGAACAAGCCCGACTAATCCCCCCCGAGCCCACCAGCCTGGCCCAGCCCGCCGAGTCCTCTGTCATCTTCCTCAAGCAGCTCCGTGGCGAGCCAGGGCGCGTCGTGGACGCCACCTCGACGCCGGAGACCTTCCAGGAGAGCCCGAGGCTTATCCTCCCGCCGTAGAGACCTCCTGGACGTCGTGCTTCCTTTCCCTCTCCTCGCAGCCATTTTCCCTCTTCGCACCGCTCGAATTTACCGTCGACAGAGGGATCACCGGAGCGCCCCGCCATGGCAGGCGCGGCCACCGTGACCTAGAGCTCCATCAAAGGTGTCCCTCGAACTCGTCATCGTCGACTACGTCCGTCTGCAGAAGATGGAGCCCCAATTCCTCCCCGAGCCGACGCCATCGTCTCCAACATCTCGCCGGATCCGCGAATCGTCGTCGTTGATTTCTCCGGCCACGCTTCATCCTCGCCTCCACCGTCTGCACCGTCGAGTTCCTTGCAGCGCGGTGAGCTTTTCCCCTCAAGCCTTCACACCCATCCCTTCCTCTAGCTAGAGATGCCATGTTCACCGGAGAACAGAGCCGCCGTGAACCTTGTCGGCGAGCCCCCGCTTTGCAAACGTCCTTGCAACCTTGTCTTTCGCATGCGCCGTGCTCTTCTGCTCCAAACCAACCTAGCCCCGCTCCAAGTAGTGCCATGTAGCGTTTTCCACCCCACGGCCGTGGCTTCTTCGCCGCAAAGCTTGACGCCGGCGAGCGTTCAGAGCTCCCCAACCCTCCCCGTGGGCACGAGGTGATGCGGACGTGCACGAGGAGCACTCCAGTGCATTCCACGTGCCAAACCGTGGCCAAAATGGCACTCCGGCGAGGCGCCGCCGTCCTCTGGGTCGCCGTAGTCATGACGCCGGCAAGGCTGTGTTAATTAGCACTAATCCCCTGCACTAATCCCTCCCAGTGTCACTGGCCAGTGGGCCTAGAATCCCCTAATCCCTGGTTAGTTTAAAACTAACCGGGTTAGTTAACCCACTGTGGCTGACAGGTGGGGTCCCCTAGTCAGTTTGACTGGTCAGCCCCCTGCTGACGCCATGCTGGCGCAGTGCTGACGCAGTAAAGGTTTTAAATCGATTTAATAAATCAGAGAAATTCCAGAAAATACATTAAACTTTGGAAATTCATAATTAATTCATCCTAACTCCAAATATAGCAAATAATATGTCTAAAATTATCAGAAAAATACAAGGATTATGAATATGAAATTTGTTTTCATGTTTGACCATTTTAAAATGGGTGAACAGTAGCAAACATGCATATGAATCCTTTTCAAATTCAAATTTGGGGTGATTTTGCAATTGATTTTGACACCCTTAATTCCAATGGTTTCATCCACACATCAGAAGCTTTACTTCAACTATAATACATCACTTCATGATCAACAAATTCAAATGAACTTTCATGCATTCAAATGCATCTGAAATTCATCGATAAATCAAATGGAGTTTGAATTTGCATTTCAAATGCAATATACTCCTTTAAAATGGAATGCTCAACACACCAGCACCTTGGACATCACCATTACAATCTTATTCATGTGATTGTGCATTGTACATTATGTTGATCCTATGATTGTCATGTTGCTGATAGAAGTGGAGCCGGAACCGAGATCACCCCCTTCGTTGAAGACCCCGTGACTGAACCTCGTCAGCAAGGCAAGCAAAGCCCCATTGATCATGTCGATAAAATCCCACTTCCCTCTCATGTCTCGCTTATGCATTGTTTAGGATGATCACCATGATAACGTTTCTATCGCATAGTTGAACCCATGTCCTTTGCATGACCTATCATCTTGTCACAGTAGTAAGCAAACCACAATCCTAGCAGATGTAGGAGTTGATTGATATCATGTGACCCCTGCAACTGTTACTGCTTATTTCATGCTTAGTGGTACCATGAGGTTGCTTATGATGTGAGTCGGGATGATGATAAACTTGGTGTTGATGAAAGTGAAATGTGTTGGTGAATCTACCCTAATACAAGGTGAACGATGAGAGGCTGTGTAGGAGTACACAGTGGGTTGTCTCGTTGAACACCGCCCTAGTACGAGTTCTTGTGTGGTGATCCAAGATGAAGAGTACAACCACACATTGGGCTCACTGACCCCTCTCGGCTTACTAACTCATCCCTTTCAATGTCCAGATGTCGCAGTAGTTCGGATTTCTGTAGGTATTGTGGCCTGGTAGCCAAGTGAGAGAACGGATCATCCGAGACCGGCTTTCGCACCACGCACACATCGTCTGGTCCACTTCGGTAAACCGGCCGGGTTCACGATAGTGGCAGACAACCCAGATAGGCGGCTTTCATGGACTAGATCGGCTATGAGGTAACGGTTGTGGTGGCATCCTCGCTGTCATTTCTTGAACGGTGACACGCAAAAGGCGGTAACTGATGGCACGTGTGTGTAGCGGTACACCCCTGCAGGGTTAACAAAACTATTCGAATAGCCGCGTCCGCGGTTATGGACTGCTTGGAAAGCTTAGCTTGATTATTAGAAAACTTGAACTGGATACTTCTAAAATACACCAAGATAAGCGTGAGTGCTATGGTGTGCTTCTCGTGGGGAAGTCGAGGAAGTAACCATAGTGGTGTAATTGGTTGAAGAGATGTAGTGGACTCGTGTACGCTTCTTACCTCAAGTCTGGTACTCGTAGTTCAGGACTAGCCAAGTCAAAGCTGGCACTTCTGCAAGTGAACCCCACCTCCCTTTACCTTGATACATGTGCATGAGTAGTATAGCTCCTATGTAAGTCTTGCTGAGTACGATTTTGTACTCACGTTTGCTTAATCTATGTTTTAGATGAACCCACCGACCCCGATGGTGGCTTCTATCCGAAGCTCGAAGAATGAAGACCCAAACCAAGACCAAGCTAGTGTAGTCCCAGTCAGACGACTGGTTCCCTCGTGGAGGGCTTGTTTTTAGATAAGGCTTCTCTAAGTCATTTGTTAAACTTGTCTGTACTCAGACCTACTTTGCTTCCGTATGCTTGTTGTAATGTTGGATCACATGCTTGTGATCTCTGTGTGCACTCTGTAAGAGTTACTAATAAAGATATTTACTTTGTAGAGAATTGCAATGATACCTGCTGTTCATACAAGGCATGTGTGCTGCGTGTATGTTTATAACATGCATGTCTTTGTATGGGTTTTCGAGACCTTAGTTGTGATCTGGCTGGCGGTCTTTTATACACCAAGTGGCCCTTAGATGTGCGCAGCTTGGGGCATCGCGATGCGATTGTTCGAGACTCTGTCTCGTGCACACTTTGATGTATGATCGAGCCCGCCCTAGACCCCGACTAAGTGATCGGGCTGGAGTAAGTCTATGTAAGGGTTATAATACAATCGATAGTATGGTTGAGGCGACTTGTCTATGAGTATGGGAATTCACCACCCATATCAGTTAGACTTGTGTGCGGACGATGAGGACCCATCTCAGTGGATCATCCGGCCTGAATGGGATGCCCCTCATGTTCGATGCTTTCCGAGAACGTTCTGTGCTTGGCCTTGTCTGCTTAGACAAGTGGGTACGGTTCTCGGCTCTCCATATGATTGTGTTGTGGCGAGGCTTATATACGCTAATTCCGGGTCCCGACAGACTTGGTATCAGAGCAGGACTGACTGTAGGATTATCAGCCTTGGCCGAAGTCGAGTCTAGCACTCTATAGTTATATAGTTACTCTGGGTATATAAGGGAACAACGTAAGGCTTCTTTTTTCTCCTTACCCTCATCGATCTGAGTTCTGAGTCACCCTCATCTTATTCTACGGGAAGATAGGACTAGGCTCTCCTCTGTCTTACTAGAACATCTCGTTGATTGCCTCCTTATAGCCGTAGGAAAGTTTTGTCCGGTTTCCTAGCATTGTTGTAATGCTGATTTCTTACATCCTATTATGTAAGTGCTGTATCTACATTGGAAGAAAATTGTTTTCTTGCAATTACAGCCGTTATGCTGTCCGAGTCATTCCAGGTTTCTTTATAATCTGATGCAATTGCAAAGAATCCTTCTCCCCCTTTCGGTTGTCCTTTAGAAGATTTCTAGGTGGCATTCCCGACAGTTCTTTAGTGTTTGATGTAGGTTTTCTTCTAGAAACCTATAGTGATTCAATTGCAGCCCTTCCTCCCACTTTAGATGTCTTCTAGCCAGAAGAACCACACTAACCATCGTTTTGGGGTACTTTGCTACTCTCACATATCTGTTGTAGCCCCTAGTAAACCTTGGTCATCCTCTAGGAAGCTATCCAGAGATCCAACCCCTTAAGCCTAGCCACCCGACATATGTGTAGAATTCATAGTGGATCTTATACCAGGCACAACCCCAATTTCCAGACGCCCATATAGAATGGACCCACATGAGTTAGCTGAGCTTAAAATCCAACTTGATGCTTCTTTGGCAAAAGGCTTCATCCGCCCTAGCTCATCGCCATGGGGTTGCCCCGTTCTGTTCGTAAAGAAGAAAGATGGAACAGAAAGGATGTGCGTAGACTATCGCCCGCTAAATTTAGCGACGATAAAGAACAAGTACCCACTGCCCAGGATCAATGATCTTTATGATCAACTTGCTGGATCCTCTGTCTTCTCCAAGATGGATTTGAGATTAGGATATCATCAAATCAAGATCCGAAACGAGGACATTCCAAAAACGGATTTTACTACTCGTTATGGTCTTTACGAGTACACCGTCATGTCCTTCGGTTTAACCAATGCCCCCGCCACATTCTCACGCTTGATGAATTCGATCTTCATGTAGTACCTAGATAAATTTGTTGTGGTTTATCTTGATGATATTCTCATCTACTCGAAGAACGAAGGAGATCACGCCGAACACCTAAGGCTGGTATTGATGAAACTTAGAGAGCACCGCCTTTACGCCAAGTTTTCCAAGTGTGAATTTTGGCTACCAGAAGTGACCTACTTAGGCCACGTGATTTCTGCGAAAGGTGTTGCAGTCAATCCCGAGAGAGTTCAGGCCGTCCTTGACTGGACTCCACCTGAATCGTTTAAGCAAGTTAGGAGTTTTCTTGGCCTAGCCAGCTATTGCCGTCGCTTCGTCGAGAACTTTTCTAAAGTTGCAAAGCCTCTAACTGAACTCCTCAAGAAAGATAGGAAATTCCAATGGACTCCCAAGTGCGAGGAAAGCTTTCAAGAGCTAAAAAGAAGATTGACTTCCGCACCCGTACTTGCACCTCTAGACACAAAAAGAGATTTCGAGATCTATTGTGACGCATCACGGCAAGGGTTAGGATGCATACTTCTGCAAGATCGACATGTGGTAGCTTATGCTTCACGCCAGTTGCGGACACATGAAGAGAACTATCCTACCCATGACCTTGAACTCGCTGCCGTAGTTCATGCCCTAACAACTTGGCGAAATTATCTCCTTGGTAATCGTTGTGAGATTTATTCCGACCACCAAAGCCTCAAATATATTTTCACCCAGCCAGATCTTAATCTCAGGCAAAGACGCTGGATTGAGTTGATAAAAGATTACGACGTAGTAATTTCTTACACCCCAGGCAAAGCCAATGTCATGGCTGATGCACTAAGTCGTAAGTCGTACTGTAACAATCTCATGTTGCAGCAGTATCAACCACTTCTTCATGAGGACTTTCGCAAGCTCAACCTTGAAATTGTTCCTCATGGCTATCTTTCTACCTTGGTGGCGAAACCAACTCTTGAGGATCAAATTATAGTTGCCCAAAGGCGTGCACGAGGTGTTCGCCGGATCAAGGAGAACATTGCTAGCGGAGTTGCTAAATGTTTCTCCACAGATAGCAAGGGAACGGTTTTCTTTGGAAATCGTTTGGTAGTACCTAAGAATAAAGAACTAAGGCAACTCATCCTCAAAGAAGCCCATGACACACCCCTCTCAATTCATCCCGGTAGCACAAAAATGTACCGAGATCTACGCCAGAGATTTTGGTGGACTAGGATGAAGAGAGACATTGCTCAATTTGTTGCCGAATGTGATGTTTGTCGTCGCATTAAGGAAGAACATCAAAGACCTGCTGGTACACTTCAACCTTTGTCAATTCCCGAGTGGAAATGGGACAAAGTCGGTATGGACTTCATCACCGGCTTTCCAAAAACCCAGAAAGGAAACAATGCCATCTTCGTTGTCATAGATAGACTTTCCAAAGTTGCTCACTTCCTTCCGGTTCGCGAGTCTATAACTGCTAGCCAGTTAGCGGACTTGTACATCTCTAGAATTGTATCCCTTCATGGTGTTCCTTTGGAAATCAATTCTGATCGCGGTAGCCTTTTTACCTCTAGATTTTGGGGAAGCTTTCAAAATGCTATGGGAACTCATCTCTCCTTTAGTACGGCTTTCCATCCTCAGTCTAGCGGTCAAGTCGAAAGGGTTAACCAAATTCTTGAATACATGCTCAGAGCTTGTGTTATCTCATTCGAAAAGAATTGGGAGAATTCTCTTCCATTTGCCGAATTTTCTTATAACAATAGTTTTCGATCTAGTCTAAACATGGATCCTTTTGAACTCCTTTATGGACGACGATGTCGAACACCACTAAACTGGTCTGAAACCGGTGAAAGACAATTCTTTGGACCGGATATGACCAAGGAAGCAGAAGAGCAAGTTCGCATTGTTCGCGATCAATTGAAAGCAGCCCAGTCTCGTCAGAAAAGCTACTATGATCGTCATCATAGGCAAGAGAGCTACAATCTGGATGAGAAGGCTTACCTTCGGGTTACTCCTCTGAAGGGAACCCAACGTTTCGGTATCAAAGGCAAGTTGGCCCCACGTTACATCGGACATTTCCGCATTATTGCTAAACGTGGAGAAGTTTCCTACCAACTTGAACTACCCCCGCACCTCTCCCGAGTACATGATGTATTCCATGTGTCCCAACTCAGGCGTTGCTTCAAGGACCCCATCCGCGAAGTCGACCATGAAACGCTTGATCTCCAAGATGACCTTTCCTATCGAGAATACCCCGTTCGTATTCTTGATTCCGCAGAGCGTGTCACTTGTCGTCAGAAGATTAGGTTTCTGAAAGTGCAATGGTCACACCACTCTGAAAGAGAAGCCACGTGGGAAAGAGAAGACCGTCTCATTGCCGAGTACCCCTCCTTCCTTCCGCAGACTTCTGAATCTCGGGACGAGATTCTTTTGAGTGGGGGCGAGTTGTCAGATCCCTCTGTTAGGTATGTGCTAGGGTTAGCTAGTACCTTTGCATCATGTCAAAATTTCAAAAAGAAATCTTGGAAATCAAATTCAAAATCAAAATGGGAGAAGGAACACCCCCAGATGAATTAAATCAAATGGCCAGATAAAAATCTTTTTCCAAAAATCATTTCAACATTTGGAAAATTCCTATAAATGGTGCTGATCATTTTAAAAATGGTTTGGGAGCAATTCCATGCTCATGGAATTTTCTAATATTCAAACAGTGGCTTTGGAAATTTAATAAAACCCTATTTGATTTGAAGTTCAAATTATTTGAATTTCAAAAATGCTCAAATTTAATAAGTGGCTAGCTCTATATATATTGAGGCCACATAAAAATTTGTAGCATTTTAGAAAATTTCTAGCTATTTTTTTTAGCTAAGACAAAACAATTACAGAAAAGAAAAGGAAACAGAAATAAGAAAAGGGGCTTACCTGCGAAGAAGCCCGACTAATCCCCCCCGAGCCCACCAGCCTGGCCCAGCCCGCCGAGTCCTCTGTCATCTTCCTCAAGCAGCTCCGTGGCGAGCCAGGGCGCGTCGTGGACGCCACCTCGACGCCGGAGACCTTCCAGGCGAGCCCGAGGCTTATCCTCCCGCCGTAGAGACCTCCTGGACGTCGTGCTTCCTTTCCCTCTCCTCGCAGCCATTTTCCCTCTTCGCACCGCTCGAATTTACCGTCGACAGAGGGATCACCGGAGCGCCCCGCCATGGCAGGCGCGGCCACCGTGACCTAGAGCTCCATCAAAGGTGTCCCTCGAACTCGTCATCGTCGACTACGTCCGTCTGCAGAAGATGGAGCCCCAATTCCTCCCCGAGCCGACGCCATCGTCTCCAACATCTCGCCGGATCCGCGACTCGTCGTCGTTGATTTCTCCGGCCACGCTTCATCCTCGCCTCCACCGTCTGCACCGTCGAGTTCCTTTCAGCGCGGTGAGCTTTTCCCCTCAAGCCTTCGCACCCATCCCTTCCTCTAGCTAGAGATGCCATGTTCACCGGAGAACAGAGCCGCCGTGAACCTTGTCGGCGAGCCCCCGCTTTGCAAACGTCCTTGCAACCTTGTCTTTCGCATGCGCCGTGCTCTTCTGCTCCGAACCAACCTAGCCCCGCTCCAAGTAGTGCCATGTAGCGTTTTCCACCCCGCGGCCGTGGCTTCGTCGCCGCAAAGCTTGACGCCGGCGAGCGTTCAGAGCTCCCCAACCCTCCCCGTGGGCACGAGGTGATGCGGACGTGCACGAGGAGCACTCCAGTGCATTCCCCGTGCCAAACCGTGGCCAAAATGGCACTCCGGCGAGGCGCCGCCGTCCTCTGGGTCGCCCTAGTCATGACGCCGGCAAGGCTGTGTTAATTAGCACTAATCCCCTGCACTAATCCCCCCCAGTGTCACTGGCCAGTGGGCCCAGAATCCCCTAATCCCTGGTTAGTTTAAAACTAACCGGGTTAGTTAACCCACTGTGGCTGACAGGTGGGGTCCCCTAGTCAGTTTGACTGGTCAGCCCCCTGCTGACGCCATGCTGGCGCAGTGCTGACGCAGTAAAGGTTTTAAATCGATTTAATAAATCAGAGAAATTCCAGAAAATACATTAAACTTTGGAAATTCATAATTAATTCATCCTAACTCCAAATATAGCAAATAATATGTCTAAAATTATCAGAAAAATACAAGGATTATGAATATGCAATTTGTTTTCATGTTTGACCATTTTAAAATGGGTGAACAGTAGCAAACATGCATATGAATCCTTTTCAAATTCAAATTTGGGGTGATTTTGCAATTGATTTTGCAACACCCTTAATTCCAATGGTTTCATCCACACATCAGAAGCTTTACTTCAACTATAATACATCACTTCATGATCAACAAATTCAAATGAACTTTCATGCATTCAAATGCATCTGAAATTCATCGATAAATCAAATGGAGTTTGAATTTGCATTTCAAATGCAATATACTCCTTTAAAATGGAATGCTCAACACACCAGTACCTTGGACATCACCATTACAATCTTATTCATGTGATTGTGCATTGTACATTATGTTGATCCTATGATTGTCATGTTGCTGATAGAAGTGGAGCCGGAACCGAGATCACCCCCTTCGTTGAAGACCCCGTGACTGAACCTCGTCAGCAAGGCAAGCAAACCCCCATTGATCATGTCGTTAAATCCCACTTCCCTCTCATGTCTTGCTTATGCATTGTTTAGGATGATCACCATGATAACGTTTCTATCGCATAGTTGAACCCATGTCCTTTGCATGACCTATCATCTTGTCACATTAGTAAGCAAACCACAATCCTAGCAGATGTAGGAGTTGATTGATATCATGTGACCCCTGCAACTGTTACTGCTTATTGCATGCTTAGTGGTACCATGAGGTTGCTTATGATGTGAGTCGGGATGATGATAAACTTGGTGTTGATGAAAGTGAAATGTGTTGGTGAATCTACCCTAATACAAGGTGAACGATGAGAGGCTGTGTAGGAGTACACAGTGGGTTGTCTCGTTGAACACCGCCCTAGTACGAGTTCTTGTGTGGTGATCCAAGATGAAGAGTACAACCACACATTGGGCTCACTGACCCCTCTCGGCTTACTAACTCATCCCTTTCAATGTCCAGATGTCGCAGTAGATCGGATTTCTGTAGGTATTGTGGCCTGGTAGCCAAGTGAGAGAACGGCTCATCCGAGACCGGCTTTTGCACCACGCACACATCGTCTGGGTCCACTTCGGTAAACCGGCCGGGTTCACGATAGTGGCAGAAAGCCCAGATAGGCGGCTTTCATGGACTAGATCGGCTATGAGGTAACGGTTGTGGTGGCATCCTCGCTGTCATCTCTTGAACGGTGACACGCAAAAGGCGGTAACTGATGGCACGTGTGTGTAGCGGTACACCCCTGCAGGGTTAACAAAACTATTCTAATAGCCGCGTCCGCGGTTATGGACTGCTTGGAAAGCTTAGCTTGATTATTAGAAAACTTGAACTGGATACTTCTAAAATACACCAAGATAAGCGTGAGTGCTATGGTGTGCTTCTCGTGGGGAAGTCGAGGAAGTAACCATAGTGGTGTAATTGGTTGAAGAGATGTAGTGGACTCGTGTACGCTACTTACCTCAAGTCTGGTACTCGTAGTTCAGGACTAGCCAAGTCAAAGCTGGCACTTCTGCAAGTGAACCCCACCTCCCTTTACCTTGATACATGTGCATGAGTAGTATAGCTCCTATGTAAGTCTTGCTGAGTACGATTTTGTACTCACGTTTGCTTAATCTATGTTTTAGATGAACCCACCGACCCCGATGGTGGCTTCTATCCGAAGCTCGAAGAATGAAGACTCAGACCAAGACCAAGCTAGTGTAGTCCCAGTCAGACGACTGGTTCCCTCGTGGAGGGCTTGTTTTTAGATAAGGCTTCTCTAAGTCATTTGTTAAACTTGTCTGTACTCAGACCTACTTTGCTTCCGTATGCTTGTTGTAATGTTGGATCACATGCTTGTGATCTCTGTGTGCACTCTGTAAGAGTTACTAATAAAGATATTTACTTTGTAGAGAATTGCAATGATACCTGCTGTTCATACAAGGCATGTGTGCTGCGTGTATGTTTATAACATGCATGTCTTTGTATGGGTTTTCGAGACCTTAGTTGTGATCTGCCTGGCGGTCTTTTATACACCAAGTGGCCCTTAGATGTGCGCAGCTTGGGGCATCGCGATGCGATTGTTCGAGACTCTGTCTCGTGCACACTTTGATGTATGATCGAGCCCGCCCTAGACCCCGACTAAGTGATCGGGCTGGAGTAAGTCTATGTAAGGGTTATAATACAATCGATAGTATGGTTGAGGCGACTTGTCTATGAGTATGGGAATTCACCACCCATATCAGTTAGACTTGTGTGCGGACGATGAGGACCCATCTCAGTGGATCATCCGGCCTGAATAGGATGCCCCTCATGTTCGATGCTTTCCGAGAACGTTCTGTGCTTGGCCTTGTCTGCTTAGACAAGTGGGTATGGTTCTCGGCTCTCCATATGATTGTGTTGTGGCGAGGCTTATATACGCTAATTCCGGGTCCCGACATAACGATCATCTCTATGGAGTACAAGGATGAAAGTGCAATATATCGACCAGAGGGGGGGGGGGGTGAATGGCAGATTTTCAATTTTACTACCAGATTTTGGTTTTCTTCAGGACTGAAGCAATACGAAGCTGAAGAAGTAACCAAAATGTTGAAGAAATAAAACTTCACAGAATCTAATCATTAGGGCAGCTCATCACAATGCAACAGAAATAAATTAATTCAGATAAGCAGAAGTGCTTCAGATGCATAGTATGAAGACTAAGAGCAGAGGGAGAACTGAAGGATAAGAAGTCAACATAGCAAGTACTGAAGCTTAAGAGGTTGAAGAGATAGCACCAGTGATTGAAGACTTTGGTTTGGTAGACCAGTTCAAGTTGCTGTGACAACTCTACGTCTGGTTGGAGAGGCTGAGATTCAACTCAGAAGACATAATCTTCACCTTGTTCTCCTTGAACTAGAGTCCTCAGACTCCGTCCAATAACTCAGGTGAGTCATCAAGGTAGACTCCCGAAACCTTCACAGACTCAATCACTTCGGGAAGTCACAATTGCATCTTGACTTCCTCAGACTGAAGACTTCTACACCGGCTGGCAGACCACAGTCTTCAAGAGTAAAAAGCTTCGGATCACTCGAATCGACTTCCTCAGAAATGCTCAACTACTCAGGCTGGTGGTTTTCCTCACTTAGGTTCTTCAGTGTCCTTAGAGGTGGGTTGCTCTCAAATGACAAGTGTCAGTTTTTTCTCTCGGAGCAGCCAACCCACAAATGGGGCTGGGGGTGGCTATTTATAGCCGCGGAGCAACTTGAGGTGAAAGGACATAAATGCCCATGCATGCAATTACTCTCATGCCCTCGAAAATGACCGTTGCTAGACAAGTTCTAGCCTCTCCCCACGCAACACGTGGCACGGTCAAAGTATTCTCTCTCCTCACGATTTTCAGAAGAGTCGCACTGGCGATCTTCAGACTCCTCAACCAAAGTTAGTTATCTAAGTGTCCTGAAGAACAACGTCTTAGACACCCGAGGACTGAACTTCTACTGCAGGAGATTTCCTCAGGGTTTTTCTTCAGGATTCCTAGTTGAGAAATTCCTCAGACCTTTGGAACTCGTTTTCTTCAACCCCTCCAACAGTACGATGTTTTCCTACAACTCAAGAAAGAAAAAGACTTAACGAAGACTACGCTTCAGCTTGATCTTCATCTTGACATGTCATCAGTATGGCGCAACTTTCTTCAGGATCACAATTCTTCGGGATCCAGTTTCTTCAGGATTCCAAGTCTTCAGGATCCTGTTTCCTCAGGATTCCAAGTCTTCAGGATCCCGTTTCCTCAGGATTTTGCGCCAATACGTTCTTCAGGAAAACCTTCGTTTCTTCAATGTTCCTCAACATTTTGGGGGTCGACATTGGTGGTTAAACACCTCATCAGGGACTGTTCTCCTGTGTACACTCACAAACACATCAGTCCCTTAACCGTTTTGTCATCAAACTCCAAAACCTCAAGGGGAGGGCACTTGATGCACTTACAATCTCCCCCTTTTTGGTGATTTGATGACAATCAGGTTAAGCTTCAACGGGGATAAAATTATGAGTTTGAAGAATAAAAATTTGAAGAACATTTCTATCATTAAGCTGGATATAATGCAGCTCCCCCTGAGGATATGCATATGAGTTGAAGAATTTTTAATATCTAAAGCATTTTGAGGTATATGAGGAGCTCCCCCTATATCCAAACATTTTTGAAGCAGTGCATGTTATGAAGTGTTTGAGGAATTTAAACAACGCATTGAGAGAGGTGTTTGCAGAGATAATGACATGCATATATGATAAACTTGAGGAAATAGGATGAGGTAACTGAGGAATAGTATCAGGCAAACACCAAAATAACAGTTTACAACTCGTTACAAAAAAAATCTGAAGAACGAGAGTTGTAACTGAAGAACCTCCTAACTAAAACCCGCTTGAAGACTAACAGATTTCTCCCCCTTTGTCATAAAATGAACAAAAAGGAAAAAACTGAAGCTAACGCCCCTTTGAAGATGCTTCAAGGCTGAGGTGAGTCACGCCTGAGGCAATCCGTTGCAGTGTGAGGGCAGGCAGCTGTGTCTTCGGCTTCTTCAGCAGTCATCTCTTGGTTTGAAGAATAAGAATCCATGGCCGGAGGAGGAGTTGTGCAGCGTCTGAATTGCCTCGGGGGTCTGATTGCAGGAATCAGAGGCTTTTGAAGATCCAATTTTGCAAGGTCTTTAGGGGTGATTACTTCTCTCATCAAGGCATCGATATGTTGATATGTATGATGAGTATACTGATGTACTTTCTTCACTGAAGAATGCGTCTGAGCCATGTAGCTGAGTATTTTAGAAAACTGACGCTTCACCCAATCATGATTTCAGTCAACCTTCTGATGAAGACTAATCAGAAGCTCTCGGTCAGTCATCACTCGAGCCTGAGTCGTATCCTCAGTAGAGGCATGAGTTCTGGTTTCATCAGTAGTGCGAGACTGAGGATGACGAATGTTTCCACCAAGGGAATTTGTCGGGAGAACTTCTTCATAGAATATGCCTTTGCCCTTATCATTTGAAGCAATCGTATGCTGAAGCACTTCGACAGGCGGCAGATAGGTCCTATGATTCGGACGATCAGGTTGGAAATCAATACCAGTCGTGGCTCGGATGAGCTTCATGATCCATGACGCGTATGGCTTCAGGATATGAGGATTCTGTGCTGCATCCACCAGAGTTCTGAAGAAGAAGTCAGGAACGTTGATTGGCCTAGAGATGCAGAGGTTGTGGAGTATGTTCTTCATGATGCCAATGACTTCTTCAGAAGTGGATTTATAGCCTTTAATGGGGCAGAAGGTCTTCGCCAGAATCCGATACAGTGTACTTGGCAGATACAGAAGCTCAGAAACTGGAAACTTTGTGCGAGCTGGAGCTTCAGGTGCCTGAGGCTTCATAAGCATGTTCATCAGGTCATCTCGAAGAATTTGAGACCCATAGGAGCAAGCAGTTGGGGAAGTGCACTGAGGCAACTCAAGAATGGAAATTGCTTCAGGAACAGTGATGGTGTAGTGATGATGCTCAGTCATCCACTCGAGGACCCAGGTGGTGATATCCAGAGGATCTCCTGAAACATACAAAGTTGCATAAAACTGAAGTACAAGCTCTTCGTTCCAGTGGATGCATTCGGAGCAGAACTGAAGCAGCTTGGCATGATGTAGATCCTGAAGCACACTGTTTAAGCAGGGAAGGGCTTCCATATCCATTAGAGGAATATGCTTGTGAGGAAACAGTTTGTTTTGCTTAGAGAGAACTGAAGCATAATAGTTCTTCTGAGTGGCTGTCCAGAACCTCAGCAGCTTTCGAGGTGGAGCAGAATGATATGGATTGTGAATCCCCTCTTGGAAGAAACTCATCGCATTGAAGAAATCAGTAGCATCGAAGCTTGGGGTATCATCAGCTTCAAGGTCGCGGAAGAATGGTTGCTTCTGCTTCGGACACAAGGGCCGAGCTTGAACTGGGCCTTGAGGTGGTGTAGGCGCTTGAGGCACTTCAATCTGAAGAGAGGCTTGAGGCTGAGGCGGAGCCGCTGCAGATTTTTCAGGAACAGACGTGTTGAGGTCCTTGGGAAGACGATGTGATGTTGCCTCTTTGTCTTCAGATCCATCCTTTGAGGCTTCAGGATGAGCATTTGTACTGTTTTCTGCTTCAGGAGGAGCATTTGTACTATGCTCGGCTTCAGCTTCAATTTCAGCGGTTGGGGGATCTGTCTTAGGATGAGCAGTGGTTGTTTCCGCAACATCAGTATCAACAGTAGTGGTGGCTGCAGCATCAGTTTCAGCAGCAGAATTTGTGGGAGTACTTGTGGCAACTGGTTCATCAGCATCAGACGCTGAGGACGATGCACCAACTGATTCTTCAGACTGCTGAGAAGTATCAGGAAGCACCTCGGTCACGGTGGGGGAGTGAGGATCAGGTGAGAAGATAGTATGAGTGGGCGAGTTGGTCAACCCATAATCCTCATCATGGGCGCGAGGAGTTCCATGATCCATAATGTCGACGTCCATGTCTTCAACCTCAGTAATAATCGGTGGGAGTGGGTACTGAGGAGATGGAACAATGGGTGTTGCAGCACGGGGCGGAGTGAAGACGATTAAGCTGCGCTGAGGATTTGGAGGTGGAGTTGAGGCAGCAGTAATGAGAATGGTGGTATCAGCGGCCTTTGATGCCGGAGGAGCTGAGGAAAGTGGTGTAGCATCAATGGGGTCCTCAACAGTAGGCTTCTTCGCGGCAGGTGGAGTTGAGGGTTGGGCTTCGGGCAGGTGCTTGAGGCTTTTGGCAGAGGCAGCAGGGGGTACTGAGGAAGCAGGCTGTCGAAGCTTCATCAACTTTGCCATCTGCTGTGACATCCGTTCCTTGGATTTGCCTATATAAGCACGGTTGGCAGCGCACTCAGTGTTGAGGCGTTGAACTTCACATTGATGCTCTATAAACTCCTGAGGAGTAACATCAATGATAGGTTTATTTTTGAAGTCACTGAGGACTTTCTTCAGTTTGGCCTTCAACTGTTTCTGAAGATCACGTTGATGAATCTCATTTATGAGGAACTGTTGAACATAGAACTTGATGTCTTTAGGGATGTTCAAATCATCAAGAGAAGTGTCAGGCTTGACAGACCAAATTTCGATGTACTCCAAGATCTTCTTGGGATCAAGGAGAAGCGGGATTTCTGAACCCGTTGCTTCAGCTTTGCGTCTGGCCGCAGTACGAAGATATTCAATCTTTTCAGCTTCAGTGGCGACGAAGCCGGCCAAATCCTCAAATTCATCTTCATCATCAGAGGTTTGAGGAGTATGATGAATGGCGCCACACATAGCAGTTTTCTTTGGTGAGGGGCGTGGGCCGCGTTGAAGAACAGTTTTGGTCTTCAGTTGAGACTGAGGCATTGTGGTTGAGGCCTCAGGAGTATTACCAGATTCATCAGTGCGAATCCGTGAGGAGGGAGCAACACCATCCGTGCGTTGACATGAGGAACCAATAACTTGAGGCTTAACTGAGGACTTCTGGGAGGGCTTCATGCCAGGAGCCTTTTTGCGGTGCTGAGGCGGAGGTTGTGGCCTGGGTTGAGACTGATCCTGAGGTGGAATCTGTACCGAGGCATTCAAGTCATGGACCAGATTCTTGACACGGTTGCTACTGCGTTTGAGGTATTGTTCATATGCCGCAGGAAAGTCATCAGGGGTGTGCATTGTTGTGGAATCAGAAGTGACTCCTGGTGCAGGAGGAGGTCGAGCCTAGATACCCAAGGTCTTCAGCGGCGGATTGAAAACAAACATTTCCTCATGCTGAGGATTAAGCCATTGATATGCCACCCAACGCTTGGCCCATTCCCTCGTGATCTTCTGGACCCTTTTCTTACGATCATCAGCAGTTTCACGTTCGGGAGTCTTCAGCTTCTCATAGAGCTCAGGAGGCAGGTCTTTAGCAGTATCAGTGAGCTTACGCCGAGGAGCCATTTTCTTCAGTGGTGGAGACTGAGGAATGGTTCGTTCAAGCTGAGCTGAAAATGAAGTGAGACTATGATAACCATACGATTCCTCAGCAGACATGTACATGTGACAGAGTTAAGTTGCGAGGGAAGTGGGGTACGGTTATATGTGTTCGTGAGGAATAGGCTGAGGAAAGCAAATGAATGAGGCATAGGAATAGGTCTCAGAAATCTAGCAGTACAGTTGAGGATTAACTGGCTTGAGGACACAACAGTACTGAGGAATAAGACACTAAGGAATAAGCCACTGAGGAATAGGCATACCAGAACTGAGGCGAATGCTGAGGAACCACGAGTCTTCTTCCCCGGCGACGGCGAACTCCGGCGACGTTAGCACGAGAGCTTGAGGAGCTCAAGGGCGGCGGCGTGAGAGTGAGAGAAGCGGTGTGGGGAAATGACCGGGGGGGGGGGGGTAGAGTGCTATTTATAGAGGGGTGAAAGATGAGGGGTTGCGAAATTTGTGGACCAGATTGCCCCTGATTGTTGGGATCCTCAGTGGATATCATAATGGTGGATAAGCACGACGTGCGGTAAAATCTCAACAAATTGAAGACAGTTGTAACTGTAAATCCTTGATTTTAGGAACTTGAGGACAAGGGCTGAGGATGAAGAAAAATGGTCTCAGGCTGATGATGAAGACTAATGGTCTCAGCCTGAGGAATACATGATTTACGGATGAACGCATATGAGATAGACAGATTAGATAAGTGAGCACAGAGGGACGGTCCGATCACGTTCACCTAGATGAAGAAGCAAAAGCTGAGGAACAATAGCTATAGGTGAACGCTGTTGAGGACAAACACGGTAATCATCAGTGATGGAGATTTCAAATCCCGAGGAAGCTGAGGAACAACAAATCCTGAGGTGTTTGGGCGGTGGCGCTACCCACCTTATAGGGAATGAGACACTTGATACCATACAATTGTCGTATGGATCTTGAGTCAATTCCACGTTAATTTCTTCACACTTAGCAAGGTAGTTCCTCATGACTTGAGGAGTACGACGAATCGTGTGTTGTACATCAGGATTCTTCAATATTGTTTAAGCGTTAGGATGTGTGTCCATTCACTGGACGTTTGAGGAATCTAAGATATTTAGCTCACACCTCAGAGTGCTAAATCGCTTCTCATCCAAAGGCTTAGTGAATATATCAACAAGTTGGTCTTCAGTCTTCACGTGGCTGATGACGATATCTTCCTTCAAAACATGATCCCGAAGAAAGTGATACCGAATCTCAATGTGCTTCGTCCTCGAGTGCTGTACAGGATTCTGAGAGATCTTGATGGCGCTCTCATTGTCACATAGTAGTGGTACTTTCTTCAAGTTGATGCCGTAGTCCTTCAGAGTTTGCTTCATCCAAAGAAGCTGTGAGCAGCTAGCACCAGCAGCAATGTATTCAGCTTCAGCAGTGGAGAGGGAGACGCAGTTCTGCTTCGTCGATGACCAGCACACTAGAGAACGTCCGAGGAAATGACATGTTCCTGAGGTAGACTTCCGATCCACTCGATCTCCAGCATAATCTGAGTCTGAGTACCCAACGAGATCCAGCTGTGTGCCTTTTGGATACCATAAGCCTAGCGACGGGGTGTGAGCCAAATATCGAAGAATTCGTTTCACCGCTTGGTGATGCGATTCCTTAGGTGCCGCTTGGAATCGGGCACACATGCAAACGCTCGACATTATATCAGGCCTAGATGCACATAGATATGCAGAGAACCTATCATGGAGCGGTATACCTTTTGATCGTAGTCCTTGCCATTTTCATCAGGGCCAAGTTGTCCATTTGTAGGCATCGGTGTCTTGATGCCCTTGCAGTCTTGCATCCCGAATTTCCTCAGGCACTCCTTGAGGTACTTCTCCTGAGAGATGAAGATGCCGTTGCGTTGTTGACGAATTTGGAGCCCTAAGAAGAACTTCAGTTCGCCCATCATGGACATCTGATACTGTTCACTCATCAAGAATGCAAATTCTTCACTGTATTTCTTGTTAGTGCATCCAAATATCATGTCATCAACATAAATTTGACATATGAATAATGCATCATCATATCGTTTTTTGAAAAGAGTTGGATCGAGGGAACCATATTTGAAGCCCTTGCTGATGAGGAAGTCCCTTAGTGTCTCATACCAAGCCCGAGGGGCTTGCTTCAGTCAATAGAGGGCTTTCTTCAATCTGTACACCATATCAGGTTTCTTTGCGTCTTCAAAACCTGGAGGTTGAGCAACATATACTTCTTCCTCGATATTACAATTGAGGAAATCACTTTTCACATCCATTTGATATAACTTGATATTATGATGGTTAGCGAATGCAAGCATAATACGAATGGACTCAAGTCTAGCAACAGGAGCGAAGGTTTCACCGAAGTCGATCCCCTCGACTTGTGTATATCCTTGTGCTACGAGACGAGCTTTGTTTCTGATGACTTGTTCATCTTTATCGAGTTTGTTGCGGTAGATCCACTTCATGCCGATGACATTGTGAACTCGAGGATCAGGACGTTTGACTAATTCCCAAACATCGTTCAGTTTAAACTGAAGAAGTTCGTCTTGCATAGCCTGAATCCATTCCGCTTCTTGGAATGCCTCAGTGACTTTGGTGGGCTCTGAAATTGATACAAACGAGAAATGCCCACAAAAGTTAGCTATACGATTAGCTCTTGCACGAGTAAGAGGACCTGGTAGGTTGACGTCAGCGAGGATTCTGTCCACTTGAACTTCATTTTCCACACGAGGAAGTCGAGGAGGATGATCTTGAGGCGCATCTTCGTCACTGTTGTCAGATTCATTTGCATCTGCTTCAGGTGCTTCAGGAGCTTCAGGGGTATCAGGAGCCTCAGGATCAGGATCGTCATCAGGATTATTTGCATCAGGATTTGGATGTTCTTCAGGAGCAGGAGGTATGTGTGTTTCTTCAGGATGATCTACAGGAATGATATCACCAGCACCCATTTTCTTGATCTGTTCTTCAGGTGGAGCTTCATCTAAATCATGTGGCAGGCGCTCTATTGGGTTTCTTACAAACCATTAGCTCGTATGAAGTTTTCTTGAGGAACTTATGAAGATACACCCGATTGACGATGTGGCAGGAAGTGTTGATTGCTTCAGCCCACCATATGAGAGGTGTGTTGTATTCAGCAAGCATCGTTCGAGCCATCTCGATGAGGGTTCGGTTCTTCTTTTCAACAACTCCATTTTGCTGAGGAGTGTATGGAGCTGAGAACTCATGAGTGATGCCCATCTCATCGAGAAATTCCTGTACGCCAGAGTTCTTGAATTCGGTGCCGTTGTCACTTCGAATGTGCTTGATCTTTAGGCTGTAGTTGTTCATGACGCGCTTGGCGAAGCGTTTGAAGACAGCTTGGGTTTCTGACTTAAAATTGAGAAAATGCACCCAAGTGTAACGTGAGAAGTCATCAACAATAACCAGACCATAGCAATTTCCTCCGAAGCTTGAGTACTTAGGAGGACCGAAGAGGTCCAAATGAAGAACCTCAAGAGGACGAGTAGTAGTCATGATGGTCTTGGAAGGATGCTTGGCCTTGGTCATCTTTCCAGCTTCGCAAGCACCACATAGCCGGTCCTTCGTGAATATGATTTCCTCAATTCCGAGGACATGTTTCTTCAGTACCAGCTTCTGGAGATTCCTCATTCCAGCGTGGCCGAGTCTTCGATGCCATAGCCAGCACTCTGAGGCTCGTGCCATGAGGCATGTAGCGACCTGAGGACCTTCAGAGAAATCTACAATATACAGATCACCTTTCCTAACTCCACTGAAGACAATGGAGTTATGGCTAACCATATAGACAGCACAACCATATTTTCCGAAGAGAACAACGAGATCAAGATCACATAGCATAGATACAGACATCAAGTTGTATCCAAGGGATTCAACAAGCATGACTTTATCAATGTGTTGGTCTCGAGAGATAGCCACTCTGCCGAGACCCAATACCTTACTTTTACCTTTATCGGCGAAGGTGATGGTTTTCTTTGAAGAAGGACTCAGAGATGATTCCATAAGAAGGCTTCTGTCACCAGTCATGTGATTTGTGCATCCACTATCCATTACCCATTCAGTCTTTCCCTGCAAAGTAATTAGTATCTCATACAACAAGTTATGACCAGTCTCAGTTTGAGGGTTTTATGGTTCCTCAGAATTAATTCCTCAGGATGTTCCTCAGGATTGATTCAGTGAAACCAACAGTAAAAATATCCTTCAACTGACTCAATTGATGTTGTCCTGGGCATATGATCTGTAAAATTTGTGATTGCCTCAGGACACGTTCCTGCACAGATGATTAGTTCTTCTTTACCACCCACATCTTAATGGGTGGTTTTGAGGTACATGAGGGCTGATGAGGGCGATGAGACCTAATGGGACGTGAGATGGTGGTATCAGGATAAACAAATGAGTAACCATTCTGATGAGGGGCTTCCCTGTGAACAAAATGGTTAGCAGATACATGATTATAATCATTTCCATTTGAGGTATCGTCCTCAGATGATACCCTCAACTCGTTTGCATCTGCATTCACAGCAAGATTAGTGATGAGGTCCTTCTGAACCCAAATCTGCTTGACTGGAGGGCCATTCCTGCAGTTAGTTCCGATGTATCTGGCGATTACCTCACCATTAACATCCTTAAACAGTTTATAGTTTGTGTCAAAAGACTCAATCACCACATCTGAAGAAACAACATCATAACCAGATAAAGTATAGGGATCAGGAGGAGGCATCTTTGCCCGAACCCAAGTGGTCTCAGGATATTGTTCAGGTTTCCAGTAAGACCCATCAGGGTTGAGTTTATGAGTGAATGCGACACCTTCTTTCCTCGGGTTCCTGTTGAGGATCTGTTTCTTGAGGACGTCACAAAGAATCTGATGTCCTTTCAGACTCTTGTACATGCCGGTTTCCAGTAGACTCTTCAACCTAGCATTTTCTTCACAAATGTCTATGGTATCTTCAGATGAGGGGTTAGATACCACAGAAGCAATAGAAATAACAGAGTTTGAAGACATTGAAGAACTAGGCACAGAGATAATTCGGTAATGTTCAATTCATTTTAAACAGGGAGGATTGAATCCTTCTTGTGGCATGATGATCTGTTGGGAGAGGAGTGAGTCATTTTCTTTCCTCAGATTGTCATGTGGCATCCTCACACGTTCAAGTTCTTGCTTCCTCATGAGAAACTCATGAGCCAGCTTCTCATGATCGATGAGGAGTGCCTCATGACGATTGAACAAGTCATCAAACTTTGACTGAAGAACTTTTGATTCATCAGTCAACTTTTGAGTCTTCTTCATTTCCTCAACCAACATATCATCACTCTTGTTTAGTGAAATCTGGATCTTTTCAAGTGCACGTTGTTGTTTAGAAGCAAGTTTAGCAAGTTTAGCATAGTTTTCATCAGGTTCTTTATCAGAGGGATCATCTGGTGATGAGTAAGAAGATACCTTGGAGGACTTGGCCATGAAGCAGAAGGCAGAGGTTGTGTCTTCAGTTTCATCATCAACATGTGATAGACCAGATTCCTCAGTGCTGAAGATTGACTTGGAGACAAGCGACGTGGCAAGAGCCAGACCGGCCACACCCTCAGATTCTTCTGATTCTTCTTCCTCAGCATCAGGGTTGGAACCAGATTCCTCCGAGTCCTATTCTTTGCCGAGATATGCGCGAGCCTTACGGGAATTGCTATTCCTGTATCCAGTAGACTTTGAGGATCTTGAGGATTTCTTCTTTGTCTTTTCATCAGAACTGTCATATTTCCCTTTCTTCTTCTTCTTCAGTCTAGCTTCCTTTTCCCATAGAGGACATTCAGCGATGTAATGCCCAGGTTTCTTGCACTTGTGGCAGACTCTCTTTCTTGCTTCGACAGAGTCATCATCTTTGCTTTTTCTTGAGGACGATCTTGAGGAATTTCCGAAGCGATTCTTCTTCGTGAATCTTTGGAACTTTCTGGTGAGGACAACAAGTTCCCGGCTGAGGGTTTCAGGATCATCAGTATCAGCCTCAGACTCTTCATCAGAGGACACTCTTCGTGCTCTAGCTTTTAGCGCGCGGACCTTAGGCGTGGAGCTGTATAAATCTTGTTTTTCAGAGAGCTTCAGTTCATGACCATTGAGGCGCTCGAGAATGTCCGCTGGATCCAGAGTCTTGAAGTCAGGCCTTTCTTGAATCATCAGCGACAGGAACTCAAACGAGTCATCCAGTGACCTCAGTAGTTTCTTCACAACCTCATGATCTGTGATATCAGCGGCACCTAGTGCTTGAAGTTCATTTGATATGTCGGTGAGTCTGTCAAAGGTTTGTTGCACGTGCTCATTGTCCAGCCTCTTGAACCTGTTGAAGAGACTGCGAAGTGTATCAACTCGTGAGTCTCGTTGAGCAGAGACTCCTTCATTGACTTTTGACAGCCTTGTCCATATCTTCTTTGTAGTATCCAGACCACTGATACGGTTAAACTGAGCCTTGTTAAGATGACCACCAATGATGCTTCGAGCCTTTGCATCAAGCTTCCAGTTTTTCTTGATGACTTCAGGAGCAGTCATCAGATTAGCTTCAGGAATGCCTTGATCAACAATATCCCACAGATCCTTGTCAATGGCTTCAAGATGCATCCTCATCTTGTTCTTCCAGTATGGATAGTCTGTCCCGTCGAAGATGGGGCAGTTTGAGGCAACGCTCATTGTACCTGAGGTCGACATAACTAAAACTCCAGGTGGTTCAACCGAATCACATAGAACAAGGGAGTACCTTGCTCTGATACCAATTGAAAGTGCAATATATCGACCAGAGGGGGGGTGAATGGGAGATTTTCAATTTTACTACCAGATTTTGGTTTTCTTCAGGACTGAAGCAATACGAAGCTGAAGAAGTAACCAAAATGTTGAAGAAATAAAACTTCACAGAATGTAATCATTTGGGCAGCTCATCACAATGCAACAGAAATAATTAAATTCAGATAAGCAAAAGTGCTTCAGATGCATAGTATGAAGACTAAGAGCAGAGGGAGAACTGAAGCATAAGAAGTCAACATAGCAAGTACTGAAGCTTAAGAGGTTGAAGAGATAGCACCAGTGATTGAATACTTTGGTTTGGTAGACCAGTTCAAGTTGCTGTGACAACTCTACGTCTGGTTGGAGAGGCTGAGATTCAACTCAGAAGACATAGTCTTCACCTTGTTCTCCTTGAACTAGAGTCCTCAGACTCCGTCCAATAACTCAGGTGAGTCTTCAAGGTAGACTCCCGAAACCTTCACAGACTCAGTCACTCTGGGAAGTCACAATTGCATCTTGACTTCCTCAGACTGAAGACTTCTACACCGGCTGGAAGATCACAGTCTTCAAGAGTAAAAAGCTTCGGATCACTCGAACCGACTTCCTCAGAAATGCTCAACTACTCAGGCTGGTGGTTTTCCTCACTTAGGTTCTTTAGTGTCCTCAGAGGTGGGTTGCTCTCAAATTACAAGTGTCAGTTTTTTCTCTCGGAGCAGCCAACCCACAAATGGGGCTGGGGGTGGCTATTTATAGCCGCGGAGCAACCCGAGGTGAAAGGACATAAATGCCCATGCATGCAATTACTCTCATGCCCTCGGAAATGACCGTTGCTAGACAAGTTCTAGCCTCTCACCACGCAGCACGTGGACCGGTCAAAGTATTCTCTCTCCTCACGATTTTCAGAAGAGTCGCACTGGCGATCTCCAGACTCCTCAACCGAAGTTAGTTACCTCAGTGTCCTGAAGAACAACGTCTGAGACACTCGAGGACTGAACTTCTACTGCAGGAGATTTCCTCAGGGTTTTTCTTCAGGATTCCTAGTTGAGCAATTCCTCAGACCTTCGGAACTCGTTTTCTTCAACCCCTTCAACAGTACGATGTTTTCCTATGACTCAAGATAGAAAAAGACTTAACGAAGACTACGCTTCAGCTTGATCTTCATCTTGACATGTCATCAGTATGGCGCAACTTTATTCAGGATCACAATTCTTCGGGATCCAGTTTCTTCAGGATTCCAAGTCTTCAGGATCCTGTTTCCTCAGGATTCCAAGTCTTCAGGATCCTGTTTCCCCAGGATTTTGCGCCAATACGTTTTTCAGGAAAACCCTCGTTTCTTCAATGTTCCTCAACATTTTGGGGGGTCGACATTGGTGGTTAAACACCTCATCAGGGACTGTTCTCCTGTGTACACTCACAAACACATCAGTCCCTTAACCGTTTTGTCATCAAACTCCAAAACCTCAAGGGGAGGGCACTTGATGCACTTACAAAGGATATAAAGGGAGTACTAGTGTGGATCTCTCAAAAGGATAGTAGTGTTCCCCCTTTCTCTCTTTTTAATTCTTTTTCTCTTTTTTCTATTTTTTTGTGTTTTTTTGGTGGCCTCAATGGCTCTTTCTATTTAACTCTCATTTGTCCTCTTTGGGATCTTTTATTGTGTCCACTTTGGGATCTTTTCCTCACTTAAGGGCAACACTCTATTTTACAAGAAGGTAAAGGAAATCTTTCACACTTTACAAGGTACTCAAAATCATAAAGAAGATGTAACTACATGATGTATGCAATGTATGTCGCTGCCAGTGTAGCAAGAACATGTATGACATGAAGATCAAGTCATGAAGAGGTGGAAGTTGCATGGAAATGTAACTCAGAAAGGCTATGGAAATGCCTTGATAGGTAGGTATGGTGGCTGTTTTGAGGAAAGATATAAGGAGGCTTATGATGACAGAGCGTATCATGCCAAGGGTTTGGATGTACTGACGAAGGTGGACACCAACTCTCGGAGTGAGAAGAAGGCAATGCACGGCACAGGAGAGGCTAGCAAAATATGGGAAGGTGGAAGTGTCAACTTTAAATACTTACATTAGTCCGAAGAACTCATGCACTTATTATCGGTAACTCTAAATCTAATGAGGAGGTTCACAAATAGACAAGTACCCCGAGGAGGAGTGTATGGAGGTTTGGTTATCCTTGCGCATCCTCGACTCATGGTACGTGAGTGTTCTCTGATATTCGACCCCTAAGAAGAGTAGTGATCCATCTAGTAGCTAGAGTTCTCAACTAGTTTTGTAGGTTTTGAAAATACACACGGATTGCCCAAAATACGACACCTATCACTAATAGGCTAGAGCTCTTGACACAAAAAGTTCAAACATTACTCACATCAATACCTCAAAACTATTACAAGCTACTACTAAAATAAAATAGCAACCTCAATTACCTACTTTCAAGAAAAGACACAACTCAGTGCAACAACCAACTCTCTTAACAAGATAAACATGAAAACTAAAAAGAGTTACAGTAACAAACTAAACAAAAGCCAAGGATCTTGCTAAAGACAAACTAAGACTAAAACTAAACAAGGCAGTAGCTATGAAAAGATAAAGAACACACAACAGCAAAAAGATAGGCAGGAAAAATCCTATGATGTGTTCTAAATTTTGAAAGTGGAGCGTGTTTCTCTCCCACACAAAGTAAGAAAGGATCTAACTTGTTATGAATAGCAAGCAAAGCTAAAGAAAACTAAAAACAAAACCTAAGAGCGAGACGCTCCAAACATAGCACATAACGCATGAAGTGATAAAAATATAGTGAGACGAAGGACGAACTGATGATTGTTGATGGAGAAGGGGATGCACGGGGGCATCCCCAAGCTTAGAAGCTTGAGTCTCCTTGAATATTTATTGGGGATGCATGGGGGCATCCCCAAGCTTGAGCGCTTGACACTCCTGGATCTTCTTTCATCATCTTCCATCGCACACTTGAAAACTCCCTTCATACATAACTCATCATAAGCTGATTAGAGAGGTTAGAAATAATTTTTTTTCGACTGGATATAAAGATAAACTTGAAGAGCTACTGTTTCTCAAGAGTGCCAAAAAGTTTTTGCAAAGAAAAAGCAAGCTTAAGGTTTGCAAAAGTAAGGAGAGACAAAACGTGGCAGAATCTGTGAAAAACAGAACAGAAGATAGTAAAGAATTTTTTAGGGGCACTTCTGCAACTCAAATAAAAAAACTCAGAACATACGGAAGTTTCGTAATTGTACAGATAATACTGTGTAAAAATTTCAGCTCAAAAAGATTAACTGGGATTGTTCTGGAATTTTTCTGGTCACGAGGACAGAATCTGTTTTCTGGACAGCATGTCACAACTTTTACTTCCCTTGCCGTAAGAGGCTATAACTTGGCACAAAGCTGAAAAATAAAGATACAATGATGTTGCTACAGAAGTAACAATCATCAAGACACAACAAAAGCAAAAAGAAACACCTAAATTCGTTGCTGGCTGCCTCCCGAAAGCGCTTCTTTAAAGCCATTAGCTAGGCATGATGCAAAAAGAAGAATCAAGTTTTATCAAGAGAAAGAGAATAACTAGCCCGTGTAACGGACTCAAAAGGTAACTTGATTTTCTTTCTAGGGAAGTGTTCCATCCCCTTTTTGAATGGGAATTGGAATTTTATATTCCCCTCTTTCATGTCAATAACCGCACCAACGGTGCGAAGAAAAGGACGTCCCAAAATAATTGGACATAAAGGTTCACACTCTATATCCATAACAATAAAGTCGACGGGAACATAGTTGTCATTGACAATGATAAGAACATCGTCGATCTTACCTAAAGGTTTCTTTATGGAAGAATCAACAAGACGAACACCAAAAGAACAAGGCTCAAAAGGCTTCAATTCAAACATATCAAATATTCCTTTGGGCATAACGGAGGTACTAGCTCCAACATCACATAAAGCATAGCAAGAGAAGTTATTCAATTTAATTTTGATCATAGGGTCCCAACCATCATCTAGCTTCCTAGGTATGGAGGCTTCTACTCTAAGCTTCTCCTCCCTAGCTTTGATGAGAGCATTTGTGATATGCTCCGTGAAGGCAAGATTAAGTGTGCTAGTGTGGGGGTCTTTAGACATTTGGTGTAGCAAGCTAATAACTTCTGAGAGGGTACAACTATCAAAATCAATATCACTACTATCAAAGGTGGTAGTAGTGTCATCTAGGCTCACTTGTTTGAAACCCTCTATGTTCATAGGAGTTTCTTTTTCTATGGTTGAGGTATTAGCATCACCATTAATAGGTCCAACGGGACTACGAGTGCATTGGGTGCTAATAGTTTGAGTGTCCTCAACAATTTGGATAGTGGCAACTGTGTGGTGTGTAGGAAGGCTCTTAATTCTATCCTCTTCCTCTTTTTCTCTAGCCCATCTTTCTTTAAGTTTAGCCATCATCCTAATATTTTCATTGATTTGTAACTGGATAGCATTAATAGGAGCGACCTTATTCTCCTCAAGGGGAGAGGTTCTAATTTTAAGCATCTAAATATCAAGGGCTAAGCTTTCTACCTTCAAAGAGAGATTATCTATTTTAGCTAATTTCTCTTCTACATTTTTGTTGAACGCTTTTTGGGTAGTGATAAAGTCTCTAAGCATGCTTTCTAATTCAGAGGAGGGGTTCTTGTTGCTAGGGTAGGTGTTGTTGTTCCCATAGTTGGATGGAAACGGTCTAGGATTGCTAGCAAAATTTCCCCTATAAGCATTGTTGTTGAAGTTGTTTCTAGCAATAAAGTTCACATCTACTTGTTCTTGGGCAACCAAAGAATTTAAAGGAACATCATGAGGATCAATAGAGGGTTTCTTGGTAAGTAGAGACATAATTAAGTCAACTTTTTCATTGAGGGAGGTAATTTCCTCGACATAATTTACCTTCCTACCTGTTGGAGCGCGTTCGGTGTGCCATTGGGAATAATTGGTGATCATTTCATCGAGAAGCTCTATGGCAACACCAAGTGTAGTTGACATAAAGGTTCCTCCCGCGGCCGAATCTAACAGGTTCCGCGAGGTAAAGTTCAAGCCTGCATAAAAAGTCTGGATAACCATCTAGGTAGTCAAACCATGTGTAGGGCATTTCTTAACAAGATATTTCATACGTTCCCAAGCTTGGGCAACATGTTCATTATCCAATTGCCTAAAATTCATAATGTTACTCCTCAATTGGATAATTTTAGCAGGTGGGTAGTACTTCCCAATAAAAGCATCTTTGCACTTATCCCAAGAATCTATGTTATTCCTAGGCAAAGATTGAAACCATATTTTAGCTTCTCCTCTCAGAGAGAAAGGAAAAAGCTTGAGCTTAACAACATCACCTTCTACTTCTTTATACTTTTGCATATCACATAATTCAACAAAATTATTCAAGTGTAAAGCAGCATCATCTCCAGCACCAGAGAATTGATCTCTCATAACAAGGTTTAGCAAAGCAGGTTTAATTTCATAAGAGGTAGCTGAAGTGGCAGGTGTGGAAATGGGAGTGCAGATAAAGTCTTGGTTGTTGTGACTAGTGAAGTCACACAACTTGGTGTTTTCAGTGGAACCCATAGTAGCAGCAAGTATGGCAGATTTTTTTGTAGTTTTCGATAAAAGACACAAAGATAAAAACTGAAAGATAAACTAAACAGACTAAAAAACAAAGGTAAAGGGTAGTGTGCAACTCCCCTATCTTAGCACTTGGAGTCCCCGGCAACGGCGCCAGAAAACTTGCTTGATGGCTTCTCGCCCCTTCGTTGGTTACCCCAAGTGGAAGGTTGAGATGTAGTGCAGCAGCAGTTTTCCCTTGGTGAAGATACCAAGGTTTGTCTCCAGCAGGACTCCAGAGATGATAAGTAGGTGTCAGCGGCGCAACTGACACGGACCTGCACACAGACACAGATAACTTTGTTCCCAACGAAGTTCAGAGAGGTTGTCAATCTCTCCGGTCTAGTTGTTCACAAGGATAAAATGCAAGGGATAATGATAGCAAGTAAAAGCAGTAAAGTAAATATAGTGTGTAAACAATAATGAGGATATGGACCGGGATACGTGATTTTCGCTAGTGATGTCTCTCTCAAAAAAGACGATAAAATTGCTATGCGAGGTAAACAACTTACAGAAAGGCAATTGACAGGATTATGAACGCACCGCAATGCTAACTATGCTACAAAAGAAAGGACGAGGTTCAAAAGCACAGGCAGTACGCCAAGAGAAGTAGACCGAAATCCATCTGAATCTACTACTAATCATCCACCTTGAGATATCTATCCAGAACATCTCGCTGGTATTAAGTTGCGAGCCCCACCCAAAGTGTAAACCCAAAGCAACAGACAACTGCATTAAAAAGAACTCTGCGTAAAGTAAACAATCCTTGTGACCACCGTCACAAGCACCGTTGTTTTCCCCCTTGTGGCAACAACACATCCCCTAGACTCATGTTTCTGTCACTCAAGCGTGTCATCGGGGGGCATGAACCCACAATCTAGCACAACGTTCCCTGTTGAAGTCACTACCTACTACTTGGCCAAAGCAATAAACAACAACGGAGAACATGCAAGAATTACTTAGGAACAAAAATATAAAAGATAAAAACCAAATATATTACTCTATCACAATCTGAACATAATCTCATAATCCATCAGATCCTATCAAACTCAACATAGCAATAGCAGAAATATTACAAAGGTGCCTCGATCATGTAGGGTAGCTCACGAGGTCTAAACAATGAAGATCAAAGAGGGGAGGAGAACATCACATAGCTACTGATCACGGACCCATGGTCCAAGGAAAACTACTCACGAGACATCCGGGGAGCATCCATGGTGGAGAGGAGACTCCCGGAGGTCAATCTTCCCTCCGGCAGGGTGCCGGGAAGATGTCTTCTGGTGCTCCCGATCTTCGGAAGCGCGGCGGCAGCGGAACAGAGGCGAGTTCGCGGAATAGGGTTCCTCTTCTGGAGTTTTCCCGTGACGGAGAATAAATAGGCGAAGGGGGGCAACCAGAGGTGGACCAGGGGCCCCAGGCGCCCCCCTGGCGCGACCAGGGGTGGGGCCGCGCTGGGTGGTCGCCTGGGCCCCCTGGCTCCCCTCTGGCCCCTCCTGGGCTCTTCGCGAAGCTTCCTCCACGCTGATTTTTTATCTGAATTTTCCAGAATTTTTCTGGCACTTTTTATATGGGGGAAAACTGAAATAGAAAAACAGCAGAAAACAGGAACTGGCACTGGGGTGCACTGAGTTAATAGGTTAGTCCAAATATGATCAAAAGTGTATGAAAGTGTATCTAGAACATAGCAATATCACACAAAACATGCATGGAGCAAGCATAAATTATAGATACGTTTTGGACGTATCAAGGGGCGAGAAGTAAACTCTCGCGACATCAAAACCCACGAGGGAAGAAGATTTGGAAGCATACCCGTTCGTCGGGGTGAGTTACGGGAACCTCTTCATTTCCAAGAATCCGAGTAGCACCATCTGCCACAACGCCATCTGCCTCCAGCGCATCCAGATCCGCAGCTCCAAAAGCAGACCGCTCCCATCTACCGGACATCCTTGCTGACTCCTGCGCTGCACTTCGAGGACACCTGGACATGGATCTCGCCACACAGCCGCACAGAGTAGAGAGGCAAAAAGCATAGGAAGCAGAGGAAGAAGAACAAGCAGAGGAAGGCAAGGGCTGGGTAAAACCTAAATCCACCCAGCCCCCATTATTTAACCAAAATCCGTGGAATATCCAACCACCGTTGATCTCGGAACCCCGCAAACGTGGCGCGATCCCACGATACTTGTGAAACATGGAAAACCCAACCGGCGCAGTAACCATACCGCCCACCCCGCGCGAAAAACGAGGACCATAATCACACAGTGCGAAATTTCCGGGCAGCATTGTGTCACGTCATCTCCATTCACAAGGTATGGCCACCCAACCTGTCAGGCAGGCCGGCAACGTCACATCTCGGCAAGGTGTGCTGAGTACGCGTCATTGCTATCTGTCAGCAGTCCGTTTCTAAAACTTTTGACCACATTTCAAAATTTTTACTCCCATCGGGAGCACCTCGCAGCAAGGTCCAAACCTCGAGGACGCGGGTGGCTATTCCCCCCTATAAACAATAATCGCTACGTCTACAGAGTTCGTGTGCTCCCTCACCCAGAAGGAAAAGATATGATCGAGTGACCACTCGCACCAACAACAATCGCTACATCTACAGAGTTCGGGTGCTCCCTCACCCAGAAGGCAATGATGTGCTCGAGTGATCACTCGCACTAAAAAAAGCGATACCTCTACATAGTTCGGGTGCTCCCTCACCCTGAAGATAGCGAGACATTCAAGTGGCTACTCGCAAGACTCGACTAATACCCAGGAGGACAATCTGCCCACGCACTCGACGACTATTCGAGTGGACGCATCTCTTATCGACTCCTTGCCTGAGCTCGCAAAAGCTCTGCGGGTGACTACTAATAGTCCACTTGATCTGTTTATTCCAAGTGGGTGCATCTCTAATTAGGCTCCGCGCCTCTATAAAAATGATGCCTGGGCGGCAACACACTGCACCCCAGATGCCGCGCAAGCTTAGCGCGTAGGTAAGACCCTGCTGCGCAGTGGGCCTGGCCGGGACTTGCCACTACACGACTTCACTCCCGATGTTTTCCATGCGCTTTCATGAGGAAAGATGAGCCGATAACGGACGCGTTAAGGATGTTTGCTGAGACCAGTGGTATTGATACTGTAAGGCCTGCAGCGGTATGGACTTTGCTAGACACCGATCGTTTCGAAGTTCTTGTTGAGGGACACAGGATTGATTGGGCTACTGGGTTATTTTCCACTAGTGCAATTCACCAAGGCTCGACCAGTCGACTACCTTGGGCCCTTTCAGCTTATCATCCCTCGAATAAACATTTTTATGGCTAACAGCCAACGACTCGCAGCCGAGCTGCACATATTATGGCAAGTGATGGCGGATACGAGTCCCTGCATGACTCTTCGAGTCCCCAAGGCACTCGGGGGCTACTGACGAGGGGGTAACCCCATGACTCCTCCGTGTGAGGATACCTGGTGCATATGAAGACAGAAAGCCCGCTGGAAGCCTCGACAGGCCCACGACTGGCCCACTCAAGGCACCGACGTAGGAGTCCACTACCAGCGTGTAAGCGAAGACTTGGTGTCCAAGGCAAAAGCTAGATTAGGCAATCGTCCCTGTAACCTGAGTCGGACTCCCCGAGATCTAGCCTAGTATATAAAGGCCAGGAGGGGTGACGGCTCAGGGCATCCAATCTTCAATCAACACCTCCGGTCTTGAGAGAACTCGCCTCGACCGCCACTGTAATCACCTCCCGCATAATACAACCGAGCAGTAAGTACTGTCTCCTGTTAGCCGACGAGTATCGCCAACCTGCTCATCCTCTCTATGATATAACCCAGGTTCCCTGACCATGGGATTTGCCGAGGTCAATCCTCGTCAATAGTCGACGGAGTAGACATAGCAGGGTCCTCGGGGTCGGTGTCGGACAGCTCCACGTAAGTCTCCTCGGCAAGCTCAGGCTCTAACGTACGGTACCGGCAAAGAGAAACACCACATATAAGCATCGGGATCAAAGATGCACAAGCATGATTGCATGTTCAAGTTTAAGGCATGGTGTGACCCTAGCTAGTCAAGTTTAAATGAAGATCATGACGACACGTCAACGATACTCCATATGCAATTATTAAATTATTGGCCTTGGTCATGACCTTAAGTTTAGGTGCAAGGGACATGGATTACATGACATGGCATAAGCATAAAGGAATAAAAGAATGCATAACGACGCTAAAATAAACTAACGATTCCAGAGACGGAAAGGTGTCGACGAGAGTTGACACCGGAAAAAGTTTTCAACAACTCAAAGTTGTGGAAGGAAGAGACGTGAAAGGCAGCACAAGGGTGGAATGATTGATATCATGTGACAACATGACAAGTGAAGTTGAGGAAAGCGACCCAAAAGACGAAAAGAATTGACATGTGCTAAAGAATTGAAAAGTAAAGGGGAAATGGTGGCACACATGGAAATGCATTACGTCTCACTTTGTATTTGCCGAAACACAAAATGGATACCACCATCTTAAAACTTGGGGTTTTCTGCCCCAAAAACATGTACAACATGTGGGCATTGAGCTAGCATTGGAAGATTCAAACTCCAAGGAAAATGGAATTTAAATCAAATGAGAAAAAGGAAAATTACAAAAAAAAACAGAGGGAAAGCCCTCCTGGGCTGACCTAGGTTGGTGCTGGCCCAGAAGAGGGACCAGCCCACCACCTTACTACTCTACTGCTGCGGGATAATTGGGGTGAGCCCACCTAGCTCCAGCGACTACGGACACCGACATATAGGCCCCCCATGTTAGCCTCACTGGCTAGAGCAAAAATGTGAGGGGGGGATTGCTCCCCGAGGGATTCGAACCCCTGACGCCTCCCTCCCCTGCACTGCTCTCTACCACTGCGCTACTGAACCCGATTTGTTTAGAAACAGGCTGCAGACAACAAAAGCAGCCACTGGTCCTAAACTGAATTTCGGACATGGAAACCGACGACGACGAGGTATTGCAGCGAGTTTGGCCTCATGCACACGACACCGGCGACGTTGCTGCTACCTGGAATCAAAACTTGGCACATCCAGCCACACGAGGGTGCACTTCCTGGCCACTGGGAGGTCACGGTGAGGTGTCGGGCTCGCCGGACACAACACAGCGGAGAAAAGATCCCACCTTCAGAACACACACGCCGACGACGTTTTCCGGCAACGCGGGCGTCGCACACAGTGCAACTCCGGCACCACCGCAACGTGCAAACGCAAGGGGGCGCATCCATGTATCCATTGGCGCCCGGATCTGGCCACAACAACGCCAAGGAGGCAACTTACCTCGCCAGAAATATCACGGCGGCGCTGCAGCCTGACGAACATCGACAGAGACGACGCGCGAAGAGGTGACGAGTCCAAGGTGGCTCCTTTGCCTCCCTCCGCGCGTCCAGAACGTGACCGGCGCACGCGCGCGTGCATCCGGGACATGCCACGGGAACGCCGGCTACGAATTCCACGGAGGCGACGACAATCGTGGCAGCGGCCTACGGCTACGCGAGGGACTCCTATGCACTTGATGAAAGATGGAAGGAGGAGGAGTCACAGCTCACCTAGGGGGTCTCGGAGACGACCTCGAGCAAGCCGTAGAGGAAGGAGTCGTTTCGTCCGGCATCGAGGAAGAAGAAGAACCGCGGCTGTCGATGGCGGCTCGAGCTCGAATCGCGAAGCGCAGCTCGTCCTGCATGCCGGGAAGAGGACGGTGAGGTGCTGGAGATGACGCAGACGAGTGCACGTTCAACAGCGAGGAAAGCCGACGGCGAATCGCACGTCGGGCTCACCGGAGTCAGGCAGAACAGGGGAGGACCCCGACATCCATGGAGGCGGCGGCGTGACGAATTCGAGGGGGGGAACTAGACGCTAGGGTTCCCGGAGGGGCTGAGAGCCGCAACTTATAAGGGGCAGGCCCCTGGCCACGTCGACGGCGGGACTGCCGCCGTGGCTCGCCGGTGTGAGAGGAGGAGGGAGGAGGGGACCTCTCCACGCTGGAGAGGTGACGCGGGAGAGCCCTCCGATTGAGATTCGACGGCCACCATTGCTCCCGCGTACCGGTTCGCCCTACTAGGCTGGAGCCCGAGAAAAGGAAGCCCAGGTGGGCTGGGCTTGGGTGGTGATCCATAGAAAGGAAAAGGGAGGGATTTCCCATTAATAAAATAGCAGAAAATCCCAGGAGTTTTCCACAGCAAAAGGCAAAAGAGAACAACATATAAAAATATGTTTATGAATCCTTGCAAAATTCCCCATTTTCTAAAATTGGTTTGGCCAATTTTTGAGCAAAAAAATGTGGAGCCCATTTTGAATTCAAATTCACTTTGGATAAGAACCCACATTTTTGGGGGAGCTAAAATGGGTGCAAGGTTTTTGAAAAGCTAAAATGGGGCTATGCCAACTTTGAGGTTAAGGGGAGTTAACATGCAAATGGAAAAATTCCTCCAATGACTCTCTTTAAGCATCTTGGACCATTTGAAAACAAAATGAAATGAGCCCAAACATAGATGGCAATCAAGATCGCCACATGGAATTACATCATCTTGCAACATAAGAAGTTTCAAGGCCATTGGAGAAAGTAAAATAATAGCATGTTTATTACTTTCACTGATGGGCTGTTACAGCTCTCCCCTACCAACGCAGGATCTCGTCCCGAGATCTAGGCATGAAACAACTCTGGATACTCGGAACGGAGATGATCTTCACGCTCCTAGGTTGCCTCCTTCTCTGAATGATGTGCCCACTGCACCTTCATGAACTTGACGGTATTGTTGGGCGTCTTGCGCTCGGAAGTCTCAAGAATACGGACCAGACGCTCTGAGTAGGAAAGGTCCACACTCAACTTGTTGTCGCCCAAGTCAACGGCCTATTCTGGCTACTTGAAGCACTACTTCAGCTTGGACACGTGGAACACGTCGTGCACCATTGCTAGACTCTCGGGAAGCTCGAGCCGAAAGGAAAGAGGTCCCCTAGTCTCGAGGATACGGAATGGGCCGACGAATCTGGGAGCCAGTTTTCCTTTGATACCAAAGCGGTGAGTTCCCCTTAATAGAGACACTCTGAGGTATGCCCAATCGCCAACCTGGAAAGCAACACCTTGGTGCCTTTTGTCATAGTAGGCCTTCTTCCTTGATTGTGCTGCCTTGAGGCGCTCTCTGACAATCTTCACTTTATCCTCTGCCTCCTGGATCACATCTGGATCGAACAATTGCCTTTCTCCTGTCTCGGACCAGTTCAGAGGTGTCGTGCACTTCCGGCCATACAACACCTCAAAGAGTGCTGCTTGCAGACTTGCCTGATAGCTGTTGTTGTACGAAAACTCAACATACGGCAAGCATTCCTCCCATTTCATGCCAAAGGAAATGACACAGGCTCGAAGTATGTCCTCTAGGATTTGATTCACCCTCTCAACCTACCCACTGGTCTGAGGGTGATAAGCGGTACTAAACAACACTGTAGTACCAATATCCTTTTGGAAGGCCTGCCGAAACTTGGACATGAAAAGGCTGCCTCTATCAGAGCTGATTTTCTTGGGAATGCCATGCAAAGATACAACTCTTGTGGTATACAAGTCCGCCAACTAAGCTGCTGAAATGGAGTCCTTCACTGGAAAGAAGTGGGCAACTTTGGAAAGATTGTCAATGACGACAAAGATGGCATTGTTCTTCTTCTGCGACAAAGGGAAGCTCGTCATGAAGTCCATCTCTATGTGATCCCATTTTCACTCCGGAATCTCAAGTGGCTGGAGTAGCCCTGCAGGTTTTTGGTACTGTGCCTTCACTCTCCTGCACACATCACACTGAGACATGAAACGGGCAACATCCCACTTCATAAGAGTCCACCAAAAGATTTGCTTGAGGACTTGATACATCTTAGTGCTGCCAGGGTGAATCGATAGCTCGGAATCATGGGCCTCCTTCATGATGACCTCTCTGAGATCTCCCTCCTTGGGAACAACAACTCTCCCCTCGAAGAACACAGTGCCGTCATTATGCACTGAAAAGCAACCGTACTTGGGCACTGAGGCCGCAATACCCTGTTTGATCTTTTGAATCATTGAGCTGCCAGACTGAGCTTCACGGATCTTCTCATGGATAGTGGGCTCTACCACAAGGTTGGCAAGGTAGCCTGCTAGAACTAGCTCGAGATTGATCCTGCGAGAGGACTCACACAAATCGGGGGTGGATCTTCTGCACTTGGGTATTATTGCATCGCCCTTGCGGCTCAGTGCATCAGCTATGACATTTGCCTTCCCAGGCGTGTACTGAATATCAACTGTGTACTCAGTAATGGTCTCAATCCACCTTCTTTGCCTCAAGTTCAGATTTGGCTGAGTGAACAAGTACTTCAGACTCTTGTGGTCGATGAACACATGCACCTTCCTCCCTTATAGGAGGTGTCGCCAAGTGATCAAGGCGTGCACAACTGCTGCCAGCTCCAAGTCGTGCGTATGATAGTTCCTCTCACTCGTCTTCAACTGCCATGAGGTATAGGCCACAATGTTCTTGGCTTGCATCAAAACGCCGCCTAGCCCCTACAATGAGGCATCACAAAACACTTGAAAAGGCTGTGACTTATCTGGAGATGTGAGAATTGGAGCTGTGGTCAACTTCTTCTTCAACTCCTCGAAGGCTGACTGGCAAGCCGGTGACCCAGTGTATCGTTTGCCATTGCACGACAATTATGTCATTGGCTTTACTATTTTGGAGATATTATGCACAAACCTCCTGCAATAGCTGGCGAGGCCGAGAAAATTCCTTAGCTACTTCACATTCTTTGGCGGAGCCCATTCTTGAATTGTGCAGACACGCTCTGGATCAACCGCGATACCCTCGGCGGAACTGACATGGCCAAGAAAGTTGATCATGTCGAGCCAAAACTCACACTTGGAGAACTTGGCATAGTACCGGTGCTCTCTCAACTTCTGCAGCACCAAGCGAAGATGTTCCTCATGTTCAACCTCTGACTTGGAATACACAAGTATATCGTCGAGGTAGAGGATGACAAATACATCGAGCCACTCTTGGAACAAATAGTTCATAGCTCTCATGAAGGTTGGAGGGGCGTTTGAGAAGCCAAATGTTATGACTGTGAACTCATATAGTCCATAACGTGTGCTGAAAGCGGTCTTGGGGATATCTTCTTCTCGAACTCAAATTTGGTGATAACCCATCCGCAAGTCAAGCTTGGAAAACAACTTTGCCCCATTCAGTTGTTCGGACAGATCATTGATGCGGGGTAAAGGGCTTGTTCTTGATGGTATTTTTATTGATGTCGCGATAGTCCTGGACCAACCGGCTAGACCCATCTTTCTTCTTCACAAACAAAGATGGGGAACCCTAAGGGGAAGTGCTCGCGCGGATAAAACCGCCCGCCTCTAACTCTGTCAATTGCTTCTCGAGCTCAATCAACTCTTCCGAATACATCCTGTACGGATGCCGAGAAATCGGCTGAGTACCAGGCTCTAACTCAATAACGAACTCAATAGCTCAAACTGGGGGAATACTTGACAACTCCTCTGGGAAGACGTCTGGAAACTCACAGACAACTTTGACTTCTTCAAGCAAAGGTGCGACTCCTGCGTTCAGGGCATACAACTGTGCTGCTCCTGCCATTGAGCCACAAGTGTACAAGATTTCTGCGCCTGACTCATGTGTCAACTTGACAGGTCTGGTTGGACAATCAATGTTGGCCTTGTGCTGCGCAAGCCAATCCATGCCCAAAATGACATCGATGTCGGAACAGGTCAACACGATCAACGAAGTTGAGAAGGGAAGTTACTGGATATGGGTCTCCATATCTGGGACAAAGGCAGATGATTTTTTCTTAGAACCTGGAGAAATAATAAATAGTTGCTGAGATAAACCTTGCAGATGTAACTCAGCACGCTCAACGAACACTCTGGAGATGAAAGAGTGGGAAGCTCCGGAATCGAACAAAACTGTCAGATGAACTGAACTAACAAGCAACCTACCAATCACAATCTCTGAAGACAACTGAGCATCTGCCATCATCACATTGTTAACTCGATTTGCATGTGGATGGGCCCTCACTATTGCATTGGTCGGAGTAGAGCGAGGTGGGGGCGGTGGGTGCTGAGCAATGCGTTGGTCGGTGCACTTGGGAGAAGTGTGCCCCGGCTGTCCACACTTGTTGAAGATGACGCCCGACCTGGGCTGGGACTGCGGCCTGGGTGGCCTCGCGTGTGGTGGTGTAGAGCGAGGGAGCTGATGAACTGGGACGGGAGGGCAGGAAAAAGTGCGGACAAGTGCTCCCCCTCGGCTGGAACTGCTGTCTCTGTGGTGGCGCCTCTGTGACCCAAGTATTCGCTTTCTTGTGGACCATCGCTGCCGAGCTGTACTCTCTCTGTCGCTTCCTCTTTGCGTCCCAATCTGACATAGCTGACTCCTATCGGATCGCTCTATCGACGAACTCTGAGAACAGCGTAGGGTTGCACTGGGTGAGTCCGTACTTGATATCTGTGCTGAGACCCCCGCGGAACCTGGCAATCCGATTGGCCTCTGTGGAGACCTCCTCAGGAGTGTACCTGGCGAGCCTGACGAAGGCCAGGTCGTACTCCCGGACTGACCTCTCACCCTGTCTCAGAGCCACTCGGGATATGCGCTGCTCTGAAGTCTCTGACGAAGTTCTCCCAAGTGATCACAACATCGCCTCTGTTGGCCTTGTAGGTAGTGTACCAGCTGCCTGCTGCACCTTGAAGCTGGAAGGAGGCGAAGGTGACGTAGTCGACTATCCTGACGGTGTTCTCGTTGAAGTGCTTCTTGATCTCTTCCAGCCAATCATCCGCTTCCAGCGGGTCTCGAGCCTCTGAGAACCTGGGGGGGGGGGGGTTGATGGCGAGGAACTGCCGCAGGGTCGTGTGCTGTGGTCAATCGTTCCTCTGGGCGGTCTGGTTCTGGAGCATCTGCAAGATCGCAGCCGTGCCCTGAGCCACTGCGGCCACAGCCTCCCCAAGGATAGGGTTCTCCGGCAGCGGCATGTTCCCTCTCGGCATCCTGTATACAGGAACACTTATGAGAACATGGCAGAAATATGGATGAAACCAGAAGATAAATAATTTTGACAACAAAACTTCCTAACGAGGTATGAGGAACCCGAAAGCTGAATATCCAACAAGGTTAACCCGGGAAGTCCGAAAGCTAGGTGCTACTGGAATCCCCAAACCGAGATCATCTGAATCCAAGATAATAATCTGCTAGCGAGCACACAACAATATATACGAGTGGTTGAAGACCTGAACGTTGAGACATCTGCCCTGAGTGGCCCGCCGAAGCGATCTCCTATAGGGGGAGGAACCACATCCGGAGGATGCCAACCATCCCTGTATAGGAGTTTCACCTGAGGTACGCCGTAAGCAAGGTGGAGCTGTCAATCCCAAGTGGCGGCTCTGTGTTCTCAACGTACCCCAACCCTTCTCGTCGCTAGCAAAGAATTATAGAGGAATCGACATCCCATGTAAACAAGAACCTAGTTTTTGTTGAATAAGATGAGTTGTAAAGAGAAAACATCGTTTTACTAACTCACGGAAAAGGGGTGGGAGGGTGGGGTAAGAAGAAAAAGAAAGAGTTCCTACTCTCCGATTTTTCTTTAGTAACTACAAATGGTTTCTAGACTCAACTTCGGCCAGTAAGGGGTCCTACAGTCAGTCCTACTCTGATACCAAGTTGTAAGGCCCGCGATGCGGTACCATCTCGAGTTAGACGCTTTCGCATCCGACTAGAGATAGGAGTGCATAACTAGCCACCCGCGCACGAAACTCGCACTCGTTTTGCTGCCGGATTCTCGACAACAGGTAATAAGTGCACGAACATAAGCTAAGACATAAATATAGAGATCCAAGGCATACAGTTACCAATGGTATTATTACATCATTCAGAGACCTCATGGTCCAACAGTACATCACATCAACATCTCAAAAGACACACACGTCTGACTACGGACAAGATGCAAATTTCCCTAGAGAGGGCTACACATAAAGATGTCGTCCACCCGTGGATCGTTGAAACCCAACTGTAGGTCTACTGCGCAAAGTCTTCTTTGTCCTCCTTCGGTGGAACCTCCACGAAGCACTTGCCGGTGCTCGTGTCGAAGTAGTTATCTGAAGGCCAATCGTATGTACATAACGTGAAAGAAAGACGCAAGGGGTGAGTATATATCAATAAAGTATAACTAACTTATCACGGTAAGGAAATGATAGTGGTTGAGGTTGCATCCGCACTAGCATATATGAGTGGCTAACGATCTAATTAGAGTAAGAAAAGATCCAAGAATCCGTTGATGATCGCATCAATAAGGCTCTATTCACCTACTTACGCCAAACATAACACAACCTTGTCCCCTCTTTGTCGTTCCGGACGAAGAAGAGAAATCAAGGCAAATCACATGTTGGCATTAAAGCATGATTAAGTTGATGTTATTCTATGAACAAGGAGTAGGTCTCAAGTCGTCCATAACCGCGGACAGGGCTTTTCGAAAAGATATAACCCTGCAGGGGTGTACCAACCGCCCATCATAGGCTTCGCATGTACGCCCAGTTTCCACTTGGCTGGGTAAACGCATGAAACTCCGGAATGTCAGAGTCCCTCTAACTAACAATGCACAATTCCGGGTGGCCCCCGGGGAGTCGACATCCAATCCAAAAGCTGACCGATCTCTTGGATCATCCTCTTCCGTCTCAACAGGGTTTGGGTTACCGGGACACCTCACATCAGGTCCCGGGCCCTCACCGGTCAATCTTGGACCAACAAAGGAACCACGTCCTCGCTGGTCCGGGTTGGTTGTAAAACTGCTAGGGTACCAACCAAGCACACACACGTTTGAAAATAGTAAATCAGCTTGGGTCACCACTAGAACAGTTTGAAGCTAGGTAGGTAAGACAATGGGATTCCATAGAATCCTACACACGATTAGGCACGCTCATCAAGAAACACAATACCCAGAACTCGGGACCTAGGTGACTCAAATGGAACAAAAAACCTGGCGGGAACAACCCGGTCTCCCATCCTTTGTCAAATATAAGTTAACATCATATTAATAAATATCAACCAATTTCTCATAATAGCATGATATTCCACCAAGCAGGAATGGGTATAAGAAGCAGGTAAGGTCCTACACATACTAAGCAATGGTTAAGAAAGCAAGGTACATAACCAAACAAGGTTTTGCTAGTATGTGGGGGCATGACTGTTTGGGTTTAATTTGAGAGGCACAAGCATATGGTGGTAGGATAAAACAACTGTTCTAAATACAGATAGGCAAGCGAGCTGAAAGCTATACGGAATGATATATAAACCCCCTTTCCTGGGTAGGTAGTCGACAGAGCAGACGTAGAAAGGTCATCGGCTCGGTGTCGGACATCTCCACGCAAGTCTCCTCAGCAAGCTCAGGCTCTAACGTACGATACCGACAAAGATAAACACCACATATAAGCACCGGGATCAAAGATGTACATGCATGATTGCATGTTCAAGTTTAAGGCATGGTGTGACCCTAGCTAGTCAAGTTTAAATGAAGATCGTGACGACACGTCAACGATACTCCATATGAAATATATTAAATTATTGGCCTTAGTCATGAACTTAAGTTTAGGTGCAAGTGACATGGATTACATGACATGGCATAAGCATGAAGGAATAAAATAATGCATAACGACGTTAAAATAAACTAACGATTCCGGAGATGGAAAGGTGTCGACGAGAGTTGACACCGGACAAAGTATTCAACAACTCAAAGTTGTGAAGGAAGACACGTGAAAGGCAGCACAAGGGTGGAAAGATTGCTATCATCTGACAACATGACAAGTGAAGTTGAGGAAAGCGACCCACAAGACGAAAAGACTTGACATGCGGGGTGGCATACATGGAAATGCATTACGTCTCACTTTGTATTTGCCCGAAACACAAAATGGATACCACCATCTTAAAACATGGGGTTTTCTGCCCCAAAAACATGTTCAACATGTGGGGATTGAGCTAGCATTGTAAGATTCAAACTCCAAGGAAAATGGAATTTAAATCAAATGAGAAAAAGGAAAACTACAAGAAAAAAAAAACGGAGGGCAAGCCCTCCTGGGCTGGCTTGGGTTGGTGCTGGCCCAGCAAAGGGACCAGCCCACCTCCTTACTACGTTGCTGCTGCGGGGCAATTGGGCTGAGCCCACCTAGCTCCAGCGACTAGGGACACCGACAGACAGGCCCCGCATGTCAGCCTCACTGCCTAGAGAAAAGGGGGGGGGGGGGATTGCTCCCCGAGGGATTCGAACCCCTGACGCCTCCCTCTCGCGCACTGCTCTCTACCACTGCGCTACTGAACCCGAATTTTTCAGAAACAAGCTGAAGACAACAAAAGCAGCCACTGATCCTAAACTGGATTTCGGACATAGAAACCGACGACGGCGAGGTATTGTGGCAAGGCTGGCCTCACGCACATGACGCCGTCGACGTTTCTGCTACCTGGAATCGAAACCTGGCACATCCAGCTACACGGGGGCGCACTTCCCGGCCACTGGGAGGTCACGGTGAGGTCGCGGGCTCGCCGGAAACATCACGGCGGCGCAAAGATCCCACCTTCAGAACACACACACGGGCGATGTTTTCCGGCGACACGGGCGTCGCACACAGTGCAACTACGACACCACCGCAATGTGCAAACGCAAAGGGGCGCATCCATGTATCCATGGGCGCCCGGATCTGGCCACGACAACACCAAGGAGGCAACTTACCTCGCCGGAAATATCACGGCGGCACCGCAGCCTGACGAACATCGACAGAGACGACGCGCGAGGAGGTGACGAGTCCAAGGTGGCCCCTTGGCCTCCCTCCGCGCGTCCAGAACATGACCGGCACACGCGCGCGTGCATCCGGGACATGCCACATGCACAGCGACTACGAATTCCACGGCGGCAACGGCAATCGCGGCGGCGGCCTACGGCTACGCGAGGGACTCCTATGCACTTGACGAGAGATGGAAGCAGGAGGAGCCGCAGCTCACCTAGGGGGTCTCGGAGACGACCTCGAGCAATTCATAGAGGAAGGAGTCATTCTGGTCGGCGTCGAGGAAGAAGAAGAACCGCGCCTTTCGACGGCGGCCCGAGCTCAAATCGCGAAGCGCAGCTCGTCCTGCACGTCGGGAAGAGGATGGCGAGGTGCTGGAGATGACGCAGATGAATGCATGTTCAACGGTGAGGAAAGAAGATGGCGAATTGCACGTCAGGCTCACCGGAGTCAGGCGGAACAAGGGAGGACCCCGACGTCCATGGAGGTGGCGGTGCGATGAATTCGAGGGGGAAATTGGATGCTAGGGTTCCCGGAGGGGCTGAGAGCCTCGACTTATGAGGGGGAGGCCCCTGGCCACGTTGATGGTCGGACTGCCGCCGTGGCTCGCCGGTGTGAGAGGAGGAGGGAGGAGGGGACGTCTCCACGCTGGAAAGGCGACGCGGGAGAGCCCTCCGATTGGGATTCGACGGCCACCCTTGCTCCCGCGTCCCGGTTCACCCCACTGGGCTGGAGCCCGAGAAAAGGAAGCCTAGGTGGGCCGGGCTTGGGTGGTGATCCACAGAAAGCAAAACGGGAGGAATTTCCCGTTAATAAAATAACAGAAAATCCCAGGAGTTTTCCACACCAAAAGGAAAAAGAGAAAAACATATAAAAATATGTTTCTGAATCCTTGCAATATTCCCCATTTTCTAAAATTGGTTTGGCCAATTCTTGAGTAACAAAAATGTGGAGCCCATTTTGAATTCAAATTCATTTTGAATAAGAACCCACATTTTTGGGGGAGCTAAAATGGGTGCAAGGTTTTGAAAATCTTGGAAAGGGGAAGGATTGGGCTATGCCAACTTTGAGATTAAGGGAGTTAACATGCAAATGGAAAAATTCCTCCAATACCTCTCTTTAAGCATCTTGGACCATTTGAAAACAAAATGAAATGAGCCCAAACATAGATGGAAATTAAGATCACCACATGGAATTACATCATTTTGGAACATAACAAGTTTCAAGGCCATTGGAGAAAGTAAAATAACATCATGTTTATTACTTTCACTCATGGGCTGTTATAGTGCCTATCCACCCTGACCCCACCCATAAGATAGCTGGTGAGGCTCTAATGTTACGGGCTCGTCTCGGCGTCCGTCGTCGCTATCGCGACGACGTCCCCCTCGACTTCGCGTACCCTAAGTTTGTATACGACATAATTTTGGGATTTAAACTTTTAATTCACCATGAAATACGTGAATAAATTTGACTAAGCGGGCATGTGCTAGGCGATATACATGTAATAAAAATCTGCTCGATGGGTGAAACTTCTTACGATCTCCAGCCATGCTTCGCATAGTTGGCCCCGGAGCGCTGCGAGCTGTTGTGTGCATCGCTCGCTCCCGCGAGCGAGCGCCAGGGAGGCGTTTCGGGAGTTTGATTCCATAATAACAGGGATACAGTCACGCGGCTCAAGTTCTGTTATACACGGCGGAACTCCTTGTAACCAGACTGCACAAGATCCGGTGCGGCTATAAGAGGCCAAACAGTCTGCAACCCTAATTTGATATCTAGTGATTTTCTTAGGAACAAACTCCCTTTCCTCCATTAAAGACTTGATTTCAGCAACAAGATGACCATAGCAGGACTCGGACAAACTTGTATCGACGAGTGATGATAAAACCACAGAAGAATCTGCTTGCACCCAGACCAGAAGCGTGGAGTGTTGAATGGCCAAGGTGTAAGGCACGCGATGCAGTACCATCTCGAGTTAGACGCTTTCGCATAACTAGCCACCGGCGCACGAAACTCACACTCGTTTCGCTGCTGGATTCTCGACAACAGGTAATAAGTGCATGAACATAAACTAAGACATAAATAGATAGATCCAAGGCATACAATTGCCAATGGTATTATTACATCATTCAGAGATCATTCAGATCCAACATTACATCACATTATCATGTGAAAGCCACACATGTCCGAGTACGGACAAGAAGCAAATTGCCCTAGAGAGGGCTACACATAAAGATGTTGTCCACCCGCGGATCGTCGGAACCCAACTGTAGGTCTACTGAGTGAAGTGGTCGTTGTTCTCCTCCGGCGAAACCTCCACGAAGTACTTGCCTGTGCTTGGGTCGAGGTAGTAGTCTGAAGATCCAATCGTTTTGTACATAATGTGAAAGAAAGATGCAAGGGGTGAGAATATATCAATACAGTATAACTAACTTCTCATGGTAAGGAAAGGGTAGTGGTTGAGGTTGCAGCCGCACTAGCATCTTTTGAGTGGCAAATGATTAATATTAGAGTAATGAAATATCCAAGAATTCGTTGATGATCGCGTCAATAAGGCTCTATTCACCTACTTACGCCAAACATAACACAACCTTGTCCCCTCTTTGTTGCTCCGAACGAAGAAGATCAATCAAGGCAACTCACACGTTGGCAGTTTTAATCATGATTAACTTGATGTTATTCTATGAACAAGGAGTAGGTCTCAAGTCGTCCATAACCGCGGACAAGGCTTTTCGAAAAGATTTAACCCTGCAGGGGTGTGCCAACTGCCCATTATAGGCTTCGCATGTACGCCCAGTTTACACTTGGCTGTGTATAATGCCTGAAACTCCGGTACGTGAGAGTCTCCCTAACTAACATCGCACAATTCCTGGTGGCCCCCGGGGAGTCGACATCCAATTCAAAAGCCGGCCGCGCGCTCGGATCGGGCTCTTCCGTCTCAACAGGGTTTGGGTTACCGGGAGACCTCACATGAGGTATCGGGCCCTCGCCGGTCAATCTTCAACTAACAAGGAACCATGTCCTCACTGGTCCGGGTTGGTTGTTAAACTGTTGGGGTACCAACCAAGCACACACAGTTTGCAAATAGTAAATCAGCTTGGGACACTGCTAGACTTGTTTGAAGCTAGGCAGGTAAGACAAGGGGACCCCATAGAATCCCACACACGATTAGGCACGCTCGTCAAGAAACACAATACCCGGAACTCGGATCCTAGGTGACTCGAATGGAATAAAACACCTGGCAGGAACAACCCGGTCTCCCATCCTTTGTCAAATATAAGTTAACATCTTATTAATAACTATCAACCAATTTCTGATAATGGCATGGTAATCCACCAAGAAGCAATGGATATAAGCAGCAGGTAAGGGCCTACAGATACTAAGCAATGGTTAGGCAAGCAAGGTACATGGCCAAACAAGGTTTGCTAGGATGTGGGGATCATGGCTGTTTGGGGTTTATTTGAGGGGCACAATTATATGGTGGTAGGATCAAACAACCATTCTTAGTACAGCTAGGCAAGCAAGCTGAAAGCTATAAAGAATGATATAGTCCACCCCCTTTCCTGAGTAGGTAGTCGACGGAGCAGACGTAGCAGGGTCCGCGGGCTCGGTGTCGGACAGCTCCACGTAGGTCTCCTCGGCAAGCTCAGGCTCTAACGTACGGTACCGGCAAAGAGAAACACCATAAATAAGCATCGGGATCAAAGATGCACAAGGATGAATTGCATGTTCTAATTTAAGGCATGGTGTGACCCTAGCTAGTCAAGTTTAAATGAAGATCGTAACTCCACGTCAACGATGCTCCATATGCAATTGTTAATTTAATGGCCTTGGTCATGACCTTAAGTTTGTGTGTAAGTGACATGGATTACATGACATGGCACAGAACTGAAGGAACAAATGAATGCATAACAACGTTAAAGTAAACTATCGATTCCGGAGAAAGAAAGGTGTCGATGAAATTTAACACCAGACAAGTTTCAAAAGAAGGAACAGAGACAAGCCACTCCTGTATAACAATATGTTAGGGGCTGGTTCAAAAGAATCAAAGATCACAGATGACATGGTGCATGATCAAGAAAAGGGAAATGCAACAAAGGACATGACATGCACTAATGTTGGAAAAGCAAAGGGGCAAAAGAAGAAAAGGAAAATAAATGGGGTACACGTGCTATGTGCAGCCATCCATTTTTGTGTTGCACAAAACAAAAAAATGGATGGCTCCATTCAAATCATTGAACATTTCTGCCCCAAAAGCATATATGGCATGATGAAATTGGAGTATGGGTGCCCTTGCCCTTGAAAACATATTTGAATTTTGAATTCAAATCAAAATTTTAAAAGGAAAACAGAAAAGGAAAAAAAGGTGACACAACACTTGGGTTGGTCATGGGCACAACAGGCCCAACTCTTTTCTTTCTCTAGACTCCCGTGGACTCAGCCCACTCCGCCTGGGTGGCCTGGGCCACGGCCATGTGGGGCTCAAATGTCAGCCTTCTATCCTTTTGCAAAAAAGAGTGGGGGAAATGTCCCCCTTAGGGATTCAAACCCCTGATGCTTCCCAATCGCGCACTGCTCCCTACCACTGCGCCACTGAATCAGATTTGAACAGATACAGGTTGCAGACAACAAAAGCAGTCACTTTTCTGTTAACTGAATTCAGACATTGAACCCGACGATAACGAGGTATTGCAGCGAGGCTGGCCTCATGCACACGACGCCGGCGACGTGCAGCTGCTTGGGGGCTGCATGTGGAACTTGCTGCAAGACGGGGACACAGATCCCGGCCACGAGGAGGCCATAGAAGCTCCCTGGCTCACTGGCAACACCACGACGGCGACGCACCTGCTGAACTTCACAGAACGGCTGCCCCTAGCCTGTTTCCGGCGACACTCCCGTCGAACACAGGGCAACTCTGACTCGACTACGGCTTGGAAACGATAGGGGGCACATCCGCGTACCCATGGGTGCCCGGATCTGGACGTGAGGTCACCAAGGCGGTGCCTTTACTCGCCGGTAACGACACGGCGGCGACTAAACCCGCTCTGCACTTCTTCAGACGCGGCGACGTTGATAGCAACCCGAGCCCAAGGTGGATCCTTGGGTGCCATATGTGCGCACCAGACAGACAAGGAGCGCGCACGAGCACGTACGAGTTACGCCATGGGGACGGCGGCCACTGTCACATCCCAACTTTTACTCTTCTTGTTAATCTAGTTAACCAAAAATTAGAGCCAACAAAAACCTTGCATGAAATGTTAGGTCGTGTTTCAATGATTGAACTTGTGTGCTTAGGGTTAGTCATGTTGTTGCTTGATGATGCACTTATGATGATGATCATTTTGTGTTGCATGTGCCTAATGTCTGCCATGCATGCAACTCCTCTTGAGATTATCTTAAAACTGGCAACTTGTCAAATTCTAAAAACCCTTGGTGCTAACACCTAGTAAATTTTCTATAGAGTAATAATACTAAAAGTTTTAGCCACCACAAAAATCCTTTGGCATCAACCTTTTTGGTTGTTTGCTAATAACTAAAATGCTTATCAATAAAATTTCCTAACTACATAAAATCATAAGGAAATGCATGCATGATCTTTATATCTAACCTAATAATAATAACAACAATAATCATAATACTAATAATAAGAGAGTTTTATATTTTTTATTATTATTTTATCTCTTAAAAAAATGGGTGTTTGGTGCTTAAAAAAAAGAAAAAAAAAGAGAGAAACACCCTAACTACCCCACTAATCTGTCCCCTGATCTCTCTCTCCCGTAACCCCCCCTCTCTCTCACGTTCTCTCTCTCCCTCTCCCCACGCAGGGAGAGCCTCTCTCCCTCTCGTAACCTCTCTCTCTCGTTCTTCTCTTCTCTCTCCCAAGCCCTCCTGTCAGCCACCCGTGACCTCGATTGCCCAACCCGGAGCGACCCCGAGGATCGCTGGCGTGGCCTACCCCTTGCGGAGCCCCCAACCAGTGCCCGTGATGTGACCGGCGAGGGACACGGTGGAACCGACCCACCTCCGCTCCCTCAAGAGCTCCCCCGCCGCCCACCTTCGCCAATGGTGCCCGAGGCCATGGATCGCCACCTCGACCTCCCTCCCGTTGCAGCCGCTCCGTTCCGCTATAAAAGGAGGTCCCGGCGCCCTCCTCAACTCACCCCACTCGCCACACACCACCCAGCCACACCACCGCTCCCGCCCGCCTTGCCAGCCCGAGTAGAGAAGGAAGAAGAGGAGAAGGAGTTGGAGCGGAGGAGGAGGAGGGAAGCCAGAGGAGGAGGAGCAGGGGAGGCCGGCGTGCCGCCCCTCTGCCTCGCTCATGCCGGAGCCGCCGGCCAGGAGGAGGAGGCGACGCCCTACACCGAGCCTGTGCTACCCCGACGCGCCTACCCCGAGCCGACGCCACTTCCGACGACCGCAGTCGCCCTGTACGCAAAAACGGATTCCCCTGCCAGAGCCGCGCCCCCGCCACACCTCACCATCTCCTACAGCCGCCCGGAACGGCTCCCCCGGTGAGCTCCGTTCCCTGCTGTACACCATGGCCCGTTTTTTTTCCGCGATGCATGTCCGGTTTTAGGGCAAAAATGGAGCCCCAGGCCTCCTACGACCTCGCCCCGCCCCTTGCCTCCAGCCTCCGGCCACCGGAGGGCCGCCGGCGAGGCTGGCCTTGCCTCTGGCCGCCATGGCCTGGGGAGGCCGAGCCTCCCAGGCTCGCTGGGGAAGACGAACCCCCAGCCGTCAGATCGGACTTGATCCGACGGCCAGGGGGCACTCATACCCCTTCGTTTTTAGAGGAAAAAAAACCCGCTGCTGCGCTACGCTGGGCTCGGCCCGTTTTAAAAAAAAATGAAGGGAGCGCCGTGGGCGCCTGATAGCCGGGCTGGCCTGCTGTTCTTTTTTTATTTTTCTTTTTAAAAACTGTAACACTGTTTTACTTATAGAAAAATAAATACAGCTCCAAATCCAGTGAAACAAATTTTGTTGAGATCCTAGATTTATGCCCTATTTTTCTGGTTAGTTAGATTTATTATTTGCAGAAGTATTTTAGTGATCAATTTGGTGTTATTATTATTGTTATTACTTAACTTGTGCTTAGATAATATAATTAAACTTTTTAAATATTTAGGCAAAACAAAATAATAATAATAATATAGTATTATCTTTGTTTAATTATCTAATTAAGTTGTAGTTTAATAATATAATTAATGATGTTAATAAAAGTATATAGAGTATTTTATCTATAGTTATACATATTAATGTCTCATATACATTTAAGTCAATTATTAATAATTAAATAAGTTAGATATAAAATTACTATGGTAATGTTATAAACAGTAGCTACTTATTATATTTGTTAGATAATTGTTATGCATTTAGATATCAAGTTATCTATATAATAAAAGTATGCAAACAGAACCAATACACAGGCCCAACTCACTGTAGCAACTTACACCCTGAGCAACATATTAACTGGGCCTTGACTGTAGCAATTTATCTCTATTTGTTTCTGTACAGAACTAAAATAATATTAGAAAAATAACCACCCATCAGAAAATTATGAAATAAAATTTGTTGTGATCCTATGGTTATACTTTATTTTTCTGTATGAATAGAATTGTTGATTGTTTAAATAAAATTAATGATCATATTACTATTATTGCTAGCATTTCATGTTAGGATAATTTTAGCTTATTCTTTGTTAATCAATCAAATAGGCTAAAAATTTATTACACTTGTATTTGGACAGTAGCTAATTATGGTTGTTATTGAAATAAATTTAAGTATGATCTAAAGTTATACAAAAGTAACTTGTATAAAATCCCTTGTGGTGAGTGGCATAAATTTTTGCTTAGCCCTATGAACTTGTTACATCACCACTAAAATTTTGCTCACATGTGTTAATCCTAATATGTTTGATTGGTAGGCCTCATTTTTTGTTTGATTGGGTGCCAAGTGATTGTTATGTTGGTTGAGTGTTGCTTGGAATTAAAGTGATAGTAATGGGTGTTATTTTTCCGCAACGTGTAGACGAGACGCCTGACGTTGCAGGTGAAGACTCCTTCCAAGCCGAAGAAGCCGTACCGGGAGACACCGCCGAGGAAGGCAAGCCATTTTCAAAAACTTAACCTTGTCCTACATTTTTACTTCCTTTGTACCATATTATATATCATGATCTTGTTATATCATTTTTGGGTTGGGATTTGTACTAGTTTATTAGGTGAACCCCACATACCTTGTAAGCCTACCTATTTGGGAGAAATAAACTAGACACCGATAATCTTGGTACTACTACAAGCCTTGTTAGAGAACTAGTGACAACATAATAATTTGGTTAATCTTGCTCCCCCCCTAATGTATTGGCATACATCTAAGAAGATGTGATGGCCAAGGTTGTGGTTGTTGGAAACATCGTTGAACATATTCAAAGTCTAGAGGGACTCTCTATAAGTGCCGCCAAAACCTAGTATTACAGTACAACCACAATACTCTGGTATGGGACAGGGCTAGTTGGAAGCTTGCTTATCTTAGTACGGGGATCTTATAACTACATGAGTGAGGTACACGATGGTACCCAGAAGCCGGAATCCTGCAGATGCGTCGGGGGTGTAATACGCTGGACTATATCAGTGTCGGTACGGAACTTTGCCGCACCTCTACTACGGTGAAGGCTTGCTCGAGGAGCCTGACCTTGCACACGGACAGTTCAGGATGTGAGCATCGGGTAGATCACCTGTACTAGGATAGGCAAGGGGAAGACTACGGTCGATTATCCGAAAACCACATACTGAGGTATGACGAACCGTGGGAACTCACGGCGGATGTATCGAATGTTGTGGGTAAAGTGTACAACCTCTGTAGAGTGAAAACTATTCGAGTAGCCGGAGTCCACGGTCATGGACAGCTAGTGAGGCCACACTTTGTGGGGAATAGATGAGAAATTCTAGTACTGAGATTTTGGTTCACGATGATGATGTTGGTATTATGAAAAGGGTTGGACATGATTTAATCAAATATAAATTGTGGGATTAAAATTTGTCAAGAGTAAAATATTGCCAACTTAACTAATATTGAGTAGTTAGGTCCCCCATGTTAAACCCCACCATATAGCCACCCCATTATTTTCTTGTACAAAAATCTTTGTTCCTTTCTTTAGGTGGTTTGCGAGTACTTTGTATGTACTCACGGCTTTGTCCCTGGTTATTCAATCGGCCAGGCTTGGAGGAGCAGGTATTTGACGATGACGCGACTGACGAGTACTAGGATGTGCTACGCTCTGAGCTTTGCCTGTGGATTGTGATGCTGCTATCTATCTTGCTTTTGCTTATTCCGCTGCCATTTGAGCCCGATGAGGCCGTGTAAGACTATGTTTATGTATGACTTTGTACTCGGTACTGTATGAAATTGTGACTGTGATATCCATTGTCGAGTTTTGCGTCATGCGACACTGATCATGGGAGCATGACGGTATGCACAGCTGGCCGCTTCGGACATATAGTCCGGGGTGCCCACAGACTTGGTATCAGAGCCCCTGTTCCGACCGTAGCAGCCTAGTTAGAATGGACGATAGATAGGATGGGGGGAAATCAAAAATTATTTTCTAAAATAAAGAGATGGTAATCTGCATAGTATAAAATGCTTACCTCTCTTATCCCTTCTATACTAAACCATTTATAACTGTTTTGTTATGTTTAAAATATTGCACACTTGTCATCTAACTTAAACTTATAAAAATTGTAGATGGCTGGAGTTCCGGTGCACCACCTGCAGCTGACTCAGGCTGGGGATACGCTCTTTGCTCAGGATCTGATCGAGCTGCTTCAGCTTGTTCACCGCCCCGTTGCAGATTTCTGGGCCTACGAGATCTCCGGGAGGAAGGATGTGGAGGCTCGCCTAGTTGTGCGATGTGCGCTCCGAGGATCGGAGGTTACTCCGCGGTCGGACACCATCGCCTTTGTGCTGTACGCCCGTACTTGGGAGGAGGGTCTGCGTCGAGCTTGTCAGGAGGCGATTGCTCGCCTTGTGAGGTTCCACCAGTATGAGCTGAGATCCACGCGGTTCCGTCACTACGGGATGCGCGATGGCGAGGGAGATCCCACTCCCGGCATTCCTCACCCGATCATGGGGGATCACCTGATCGCTATGGAGAAGCACTTGGCTTTGACTGAGGCTCAGCTGGATGAAGCCCGGTTTAAGCACGACTACAACCTCCAGACAGGGGGTCACGTCCACATCGACCCCATCGACCTAGAGTCCCGGGACTGGATTATAGAGGAGCTGTAGGGCCAGGTCGTCCGTCTGGAGGGGAGTAATGAGATGCTGAGGAAGAGGACCAGGAGCCTGAAGCGCAAGTGCGCGGATTTGGAGGACGAGATCGCCGCTCTGGATGATGGCGAGGACATCCGGAAGGAGGATGATGCCTACCTTAGTGTTGACGAGGACCACGACGAGGAGGAGGACGTCTCGAACTCCGAGGATCGTGCTTTCATCGACGATGAGGAGGAGAGTGACACGTAGGAGGTGTCCCATTGAGTAGTTGCCACTTTTGGGTTTAGTCGTGGCTCGGTTTGATGATTGTGTGGTTGGTTATCTGTAAGACTTGGTTATGTATGAGACTTATGCTATCGTTATGCTACCATGTGCTGATTTACTAGTTGCAAGTTTATTGTCTATCTTATATGTCTTGCTTGTGTATGATAACTAAATTGTTAGGGACTTACCCCCCCCCCCCCTTGTAGACTAAATTCCCTCTTATCTTACGCCATAACCTCAGGATGTCGAGGCCCACCCGCAGCAACCCGAGTGGATCCGGTGATGTGCCACCGCCACCACCCGACCCGAACATGGCGCAACTTCTGCGACTACTGATGGAGGAGCGCCAGGCTGCTCGTGACGAGCGCCAGGCGAACATGGCTGCACTCCAGCAGCTAGTCCAGGCCGCCACCAATGCCAATCAAGGAGGCGGAGGAGCTGGTGGAAATGAGGAGCCCATGTCTCGGCTCCGAGATTTTCAGAACACCAACCCGCCCGTGTTCTCGCAGACGAAGGAGCCTCTAGATGCTGAGGATTGGCTCCGCACCACGGAGAACAACCTTACTGTCGCCGCTGTTGGCAACAACGAGAAGGTCCTGTATGCCACTCACTACCTCGCCGGCACCGCTAGGAGCTGGTGGGAAGGAGTGCGTGCCCGTCTTCCTGAAGGGCAAGTACTCTCCTGGGCGGAGTTCTCCGCCAAGTTCAAGAAGGCGCACATCCCCACTGCACTGATCAGGAGGATGAAGGATGAGTTCCGCCACCTCAAGCAAGGGGGTATGACTGTGGTCGGTTATCTTGACCGATTCACTCAGCTGTCGAGGTATGCCCCGGAGGAGGTGGACACCGAGGAGAAGCGGAAGGACCGTTTCCTGGATGGACTTCACGATGAGCTGCAGGTTGTTCTGCTGGCCATGCAGTTCCCTGATCTTGAGTCTCTCGCCGATGCTGCTATTATGATGGAGGGAAAACTCAAGATGGCCGCTGAAAACCGCAAGCGCCGCATGATGCAGCAGGGTGGATCCAGCAACCCCCGACTGCGTCCGACACAGCCGCCAAGACCAGCACAACAGCCTCAGAGGAGCCCTTACCCAGCGCCACGCCCCAATGCTCCTACCCGCCCTGTTGGAGTTCCGCGTCCAGCAGGCGAAGTTCCCCGCAACCCTGGAGTGATCTGCTTTGGATGTGGTCAGAAGGGCCACTACTCGACAGAGTGTCCCAACAAGAAGAATGTTGCTCCACGCCCCAATGCACCAACGCCAGCTAGAGGGAACCCCGGCCGCAGCAATGCCCCACGCGGTGCGTCTAACGCCGCGAAGGGACGTCTAAATCATGTGCAAGCCGAGGAAGCCCAGGAGGCCGCAGACGTCATCTTGGGTACGTTCTTAGTTAATTCAGTACCTGCCCAAGTATTGTTTGATTCTGGTGCATCCCACTCGTATGTTACGACGTCATTTGTGAATAGAAGTGGGATGAGGTCCGAGCCCATGAGGAGGTCCATGAGCGTGCAGATTCCAGGGTCTCGAGTCAAGGCATTTCGCACATGTTATGGTGTGCCCGTAGAGATCCAAGGAGTCATGTTTCCGGCAGAATTGATTGTGCTGGGAACAGAAGGGATAGAGGTGATACTTGGCATGAACTGGTTGTCCAGGTACCGAGGTCGGATAGATTGCACAGAGAGGACAGTCACCCTCACCAGTGCTGAAGGACTTAGGATAGAGTACTCAGACCTGACCGACAAGACCCGAGCCTGCTGTCATCAGAGTGTCTCGGTGCCATCCCTTGAAGAAGTGAAGGTGGTATGTGAATTCCCGGATGTCTTTCCGGAGGAGTTACCCGGTATGCCGCCTGATCGGGATATCGAGTTTATCATCAAGTTAGTGCCTGGCACAGCCCCGATTGCATAGAGACCCTACCGATGAATGCCAAAGAGCTGGTTGAATTGAAGAAGCAGCTGAATGACATGCTCCAGAAGGGACTGATTCGACCCAGTGCTTCACCCTGGGGTTCGCCAGTTCTCTTTGTGGACAAGAGAGACGACACCATACGCATGTGTGTGGACTACCGTAAGCTGAACGAAGTAACCATCAAGAACAAGTATCCGCTCCCCAAGATCGAGGATCTGTTCGACCAGTTGAACGGAGCCCGAGTCTTCTCCAAGATCGATCTGAGGACCGGATATCATCAGCTGAAGGTCCGAGAGTCGGACATCCCCAAGACCGCCTTCACGACCCGCTATGGTTTGTTCGAGTACACTGTGATGTCTTTCGGACTTACCAATGCCCCGTCCTATTTCATGAACCTCATGAACAAGATCTTCATGAAGTACCTTGACAAGTTTGTAGTGGTGTTCATTGACGATATCCTGATATATTCCAAGATGGAGGAAGAGCATGCCGAGCATCTACGCTTAGTCCTCGAGACATTGCGAGAGCACCAGCTGTACGGCAAGTTCAGCAAGTGCGAGTTCTGGCTCAAGGAAGTTGGATTTTTGGGACATGTATTGTCAGAAGGAGGAATATCCGTCGACCCCGCCAAGATTCAGTCTGTCATGGACTGGACAGCTCCGACAACTCAGACCGAAGTGAGAGGATTCCTCGGACTAGCGAGATACTACCGCAAGTTCGTGGAAGGCTTCTCCAGCATTGCCCGTCCCATGACCCAGTTGTTGAAGAAGGACCAGAAGTTTGTGTGGACAGAAAAGTGTGAAGCCAGTTTCCAGGAGTTGAAGAGGAGATTGGTATCTGACCCAGTGTTGACTATGCCTGACCTGACCAAGAGCTTTGATGTGTACTATGATGCATCAAAGATTGGTTTGGGTTGTGTGCTTATGCAAGTGGGCAAGGTGATTGAGTACCTGTCACGACAGTTGAAGCCGCACGAGTTGAAATACCCCACCCACGACTTGGAGCTAGCCGCAGTTGTGCTTGCTCTCAAGAGATGGAGACATTACCTGATGGGTCACCGTTGCGACATCTACACAGACCATAAGAGCCTGAAGTACATTTTCTCGCAGAAGGAGTTGAACATGAGGCAGAGGAGATGGATCGAGCTGATCAAAGATTATGATCTTGGAATCCACTACCATCCTGGCAAGGCCAATGTGGTAGCAGATGCCCTCAGCCGCAAGCCGTGCACACTTAACGCAATAATCAGAGAGACGCAGCCAGCTCTGCACGAGGAGTTCGAGAAGCTGGGTTTGGAACTTGTTACACCCGGTTTTCTGGCTCACCTCGAGCTGACTCCGACTCTATTTGACCAGATCAAGGAGGCACAGAAGGGACACGACAGTATCGAGGGAATCAAGAAGAAGATGCCCCTCGGCAAGGCCCCTAAGTTCACGACGGATGATGAAGGAGTTCTTTGGTTTGATGGCCGATTGTGTGTGCCTGATGTAAAGGAGTTGAAGCTCACTATCCTGAAGGAAGCTCATGATACACCTTACTCCATCCACCCCAGAGGGACTAAGATGTATCCAGACCTGAAGGACTTTTTTTGGTGGCACGGTATGAAGCGTGAGATTGCCTTGTATGTTGCCAAGTGCGACATCTTCCAAAGGGTGAAGGCAGAACATCAGAGACCTGCAGGATTGTTGCAACCACTCCGAGTCCCTGAATGGAAGTGGGAACAGATAGGCATGGACTTCATCACAGGACTACCGAGGTCGAGCAAGGGACATGACTCTATCTGGGTCATCGTCGACCGACTCACCAACGTAGCGCACTTTATTCCAGTCCGAACCACCTATCGAGGAGATCAGCTGGCAGAATTATACATGTCAAGGATCGTCTGTCTGCATGGAGTTCCGAAGGAGATTGTGTCTGACCGAGGCACCTAGTTTACCTCGAGATTCTGGAAGCAAGTCCAGGAGGCACTCGGCACTAAGCTCACTTTCAGCACAGCCTATCACCCGCAGAATGGGAGGATTGCTTGCCGTATGCAGAATTCTCCTACAACAACAGCTATCAGTCGAGTCTGCAGATGGCCCCATTTGAAGCATTGTATGGACGGAAGTGCCGCACGCCCCTAATTAAACTGGTCTCAGACCGGGGAAGGGAAGATCTTTGGACCCGATGTTTTGAAGGAAGCTGAGGAGCAAGTCCAATTGATTCGTGAGCGCCTCAAGACCGCTCAGTCCCGTCAGAAGAGCTATGCCGACCCCAAGCATCGAGAGGTGACTTTTGCAGTTGGAGACTTTGTGTATCTCCGAGTCACCCCATTGAAGGGAATGCAGCGATTCCATGTGAAGGGGAAGTTAGCACCACGATACATCGGACCATTTGAGGTGATATCCAGACGAGGTCAAGTTGCCTATCAGTTGAGACTACCAGCAGAACTATCCGATGTGCATGATGTATTCCACGTCTCGCAGCTCCGGAAGTGTCTGGAGGTACCGGACAAGCCCGATGTTTTCAAAAACATCGATCACCGCACGGTGGATATCAACCAGGATCTCACATACCGCGAGACACCCCTTCGTATCCTGGAAGAAGCCACCCGAGTCACCCGAAAACGCGCGATCAAGTTCCACAAGGTCCAGTGGACCAACCACACTGAGGAGGAAGCCACCTGGGAACATCTCTTCACTAGCTTTTGAATCTCGGGGACGAGATTCTTTTTAAGGGGGGAAGGTCTGTCACATCCCAACTTTTACTCTTGTTAATCTAGTTAACCAAAAATTAGAGCCAACAAAAACCTTGCATGAAATGTTAGGTCGTGTTTCAATGCTTGAACTTGTGTGCTTAGGGTTAGTCATGTTGTTGCTTGATGATGCACTTATGATGATGATCATTTTGTGTTGCATGTGCCTAATGTCTGCCATGCATGCAACTCCTCTTGAGATTATCTTAAAAATGGCAACTTGTCAAATTCTAAAAACCCTTGGTGCTAACACCTAGTAAATTTTCTATAGAGTAATAATACTAAAAGTTTTAGCCACCACAAAAATCCTTTGGCATCAACCTTTTTGGTTGTTTGCTAATAACTAAAATGCTTATCAATAAAATTTCCTAACTACATAAAATCATAAGGAAATGCATGCATGATCTTTATATCTAACCTAATAATAATAACAACAATAACAATAATACTAATAATAAGAGAGTTTTATATATTTTTTTTATTATTTTATCTCTTAAAAAATGGGTGTTTGGTGCTTAAAAAAAAGAAGAGAGAAACACCCTAACTACCCCACTAATCTCTCCCCTGATCTCTCTCTCCCGTAACCACCCCTCTCTCTCACGTTCTCTCTCTCCCTCTCCCCACGCAGGGAGAGCCTCTCTCCCTCTCGTAACCTCTCTCTCTCGTTCTTCTCTTCTCTCTCCCAAGCCCTCCTGTCAGCCACCCATGACCTCGATTGCCCAACCCGGAGTGACCCCGAGGATCGCTGGCGTGGCCTACCCGCTTGCGCAACCCCCAACCAGTGCCCGTGATGTGACCGGCGAGGGACACGGTGGAACCGACCCACCTCCGCTCCCTCACGAGCTCCCCCGCCGCCCACCTTCGCCAATGGTGCCCGAGGCCATGGATCGCCACCTTGACCTCCCTCCCGTTGCAGCCGCTCCGTTCCGCTATAAAAGGAGGTCCCGGCGCCCTCCTCAACTCACCCCACTCGCCACACACCACCCAGCCACACCACCGCTCCCGCCCGCCTTGCCAGCCCGAGTAGAGAAGGAAGAAGAGGAGAAGGAGTTGGAGCGGAGGAGGAGGAGGGAAGCCAGAGGAGGAGGAGGAGGAGGGGAGGCCGGCGCGCCGCCCCTCTGCCTCGCTCACGCCGGAGCCGCCGGCCAGGAGGAGGAGGCGACGCCCTACCCCGAGCCTGTGCTACCCCGACGCGCCTACCCCGAGCCGACGCCACATCCGACGACCGCAGCCGCCCCTGTACGCAAAAACGGATTCCCCTGCCAGAGCCGCGCCCCCGCCACACCTCACCATCGCCTACAGCCGCCCGGAACGGCTCCCCCGGTGAGCTCATTTCCCTGCTGTACACCATGGCCCATTTTTTTTTCCGCGATGCATGTCCGGTTTTAGGGCAAAAATGGAGCCCCAGGCCTCCTACGACCTTGCCCCGCCCCTTGCCTCCAGCCTCCGGCCACCGGAGGGCCGCCGGCGAGGCTGGCCTTGCCTCTGGCCGCCATGGCCTGGGGAGGCCGAGCCTCCCAGGCTCGCTGGGGAAGACGAACCCCCAGCCGTCAGATCGGACTTGATCCGACGGCCAGGGGGCACTCATACCCCTTCGTTTTTAGAGGAAAAAAAAACCCGCGTCTGCGCTACGCTGGGCTCGGCCCGTTTAAAAAAAAATGAAGGGAGCGCCGTGGGCGCCTGATAGCCGGGCCGGCCTGCTGTTCTTTTTTTCTTTTTCTTTTTAAAAACTGTAACACTGTTTTACTTATAGAAAAAATAAATACAGCTCCAAATCCAGTGAAACAAATTTTGTTGAGATCCTAGATTTATGCCCTATTTTTCTGGTTAGTTAGATTTATTATTTACAGAAGTATTTTAGTGATCAATTTGGTGTTATTATTATTGTTATTGCTTAACTTGTGCTTAGATAATATAATTAAACTTTCTGTTAAATATTTAGGCAAAACAAAATAATAATAATATAGTATTATCTTTGTTTAATTATCTAATTAAGCTGTAGTTTAATAATATAATTAATGATGTTAATAAAATTATATAGAGTATTTTATCTATAGTTATACATATTAATGTCTCATATACATTTAAGTCAATTATTAATAATTAAATAAGTTAGATATAAAATTACTATGGTAATGTTATAAACAGTAGCTACTTATTATATTTGTTAGATAATTGTTATGCATTTAGATATCAAGTTATCTATATAATAAAAGTATGCAAACAAAACCAATACACAGGCCCAACTCACTGTAGCAACTTACACCCTGAGCAACATATTAACTGGGCCTTGACTGTAGCAATTTATTTTTATTTGTTTCTGTACAGAACTAAAATAATATTAGAAAAATAACCACCCATCAGAAAATTATGAAATAAAATTTGTTGTGATCCTATGGTTATACTTTATTTTTCTGTATGAATAGAATTTTTGATTGTTTAAATAAAATTAATGATCATATTACTATTATTGCTAGCATTCCATGTTAGGATAATTTTAGCTTATTCTTTGTTAATCAATCAAATAGGCTAAAAATTTATTACACTTGTATTTGGACAGTAGCTAATTATGGTTGTTATTGAAATAAATTTAAGTATGATCTAAAGTTATACAAAAGTAACTTGTATAAAATCCCTTGTGGTGAGTGGCATAAATTTTTGCTTAGCCCTATGAACTTGTTACATCACCACTAAAATTTTGCTCACATGTGTTAATCCTAATATGTTTGATTGGTAGGCCTCATTTGTTGTTTGATTGGGTGCCAAGTGATTGTTATGTTGGTTGAGTGTTGCTTGGAATTAAAGTGATAGTAATGGGTGTTATTTTTCCGCAACGTGTAGACGAGACGCCTGACGTTGCAGGTGAAGACTCCTTCCAAGCCGAAGAAGCCGTACCGGGAGACACCGCCGAGGAAGGCAAGCCATTTTCAAAAACTTAACCTTGTCCTACATTTTTACTTCCTTTGTACCATATTATATATCATGATCTTGTTATATCATTTTTGGGTTGGGATTTGTACTAGTTTATTAGGTGAACCCCACATACCTTGTAAGCCTACCTATTTGGGAGAAATAAACTAGACACCGATAATCTTGGTACTACTACAAGCCTTGTTAGAGAACTAGTGACAACATAATAATTTGGTTAATCTTGCTCCCCCCCTAATGTATTGGCATACATCTAAGAAGATGTGATGGCCAAGGTTGTGGTTGTTGGAAACATCGTTGAACATATTCAAAGTCTAGAGGGACTCTCTATAAGTGCCGCCAAAACCTAGTATTACAGTACAACCACAATACTCTGGTATGGGACAGGGCTAGTTGGAAGCTTGCTTATCTTAGTACGGGGATCTTATAACTACATGAGTGAGGTACACGATGGTACCCAGAAGCCGGAATCCTGCAGATGCGTCGGGGGTGTAATACGCTGGACTATATCAGTGTTGGTACGGAACTTTGCCGCACCTCTACTACGGTGAAGGCTTGCTCGAGGAGCCTGACCTTGCACACGGACAGTTCAGGATGTGAGCATCGGGTAGATCACCTGTACTAGGATAGGCAAGGGGAAGACTACGGTCGATTATCCGAAAACCGCATACTGAGGTATGACGAACCGTGGGAACTCACGGCGGATGTATCGAATGTTGTGGGTAAAGTGTACAACCTCTGCAGAGTGAAAACTATTCGAGTAGCCGGAGTCCACGGTCATGGACAGCTAGTGAGGCCACACTTTGTGGGGAATAGATGAGAAATTCTAGTACTGAGATTTTGGTTCACGATGATGATGTTGGTATTATGAAAAGGGTTGGACATGATTTAATCAAATATAAATTGTGGGATTAAAATTTGTCAAGAGTAAAATATTTCCAACTTAACTAATATTGAGTAGTTAGGTCCCCCATGTTAAACCCCACCATATAGCCATCCCATTATTTTCTTGTACAAAAATCTTTGTTCCTTTCTTTAGGTGGTTTGCGAGTACTTTGTATGTACTCACGGCTTTGTCCCTGGTTATTCAATCGGCCAGGCTTGGAGGAGCAGGTATTTGACGATGACACGACTGACGAGTACTAGGATGTGCTACTCTCTGAGCTTTGCCTGTGGATTGTGATGCTGCTATCTATCTTGCTTTTGCTTATTCCGCTGCCATTTGAGCCCGATGAGGCCGTGTAAGACTATGTTTATGTATGATTTTGTATTCGGTACTGTATGAACTTGTGACTGTGATATCCATTGTCGAGTTGTGCGTCATGCGACACTGATCATGGGAGCATGACGGTATGCACAGCTGGCCGCTTCGGACATATAGTCCGGGGTGCCCACAACCACGCACGGCTCGTCGGCGACGAAAACTATGGCGACAGAAAACTTGACATGGAGGGGACGGCTTACGCGCACGACTACGGCGAGAGGAAGGGGTGTAGCTCACCGAGATGTGGTCGAAGATGAGCTCGATCACTTCGCAGAGGAGGTAGTCAACGTTGTGGACGTCGGAGAAGATCAACCTCGCCGGCGGACGTCGAGGGTTCGGGGAGGACTCGCGGCTCCTACGCCCGATCTGAAAGGAAGGAACAGTGAGAAGAGGTTGCAGGAGGGTGTACGCGAATGCATGTTTCACGGCAACGTGGGACGGCGACGAATTTGGAGCATCTCACCGGAATCCATGGCGGACCAGGGGAGGACGAGGAGGAAGCACGCGGCGGCGGCGGCGGGAGGAATTGAAGGGGGAAAACGAACTCCTAGGGTTCCCAAGAGGGGCCAGGAGCCGCTTCTTATAAGGGGGAGGCCCCCTGGCCACGTCGACGGCCGGTTGGTCGCGGTGGCACGCCGGTGTGAGAGGAGGAGGGAGGAGGGGACCTCTCCACGCTGTAAAGACGAAGCGGGAGAGCCCTCCGATGGAGATCGACGGCTTAGACGTCTCTCGCGTACCGGTTCGCTGGACGGGCTGGAGCCCAACTCGGGCAGGCCCAACTGGGCTGAGCCGTAAGCCACCTTGCAGAGAAAAGGAAAAACAAAAGGGATTTCCTATTTAAAAGAAATAGGGCCCTTTTGAGGATTTTCCAGAGAAAAATAAAAGGGATAATAACATAACAAAATATGTTTTGGACTCCCTGGATTATTCCTGATTTTACAAAATTGGTTTTATCCAATTTTGAACAAGTAAAATCTTGGGCTTAATTTGACTTCAAATCAAATTGAAATTCAACTCCAATCTCCAGAGAGCTAAAAATCAGAGAAAGAGTTTAAAAAATCTTGGGAGGGGGAGGGATTTGGCTATGCCAAAGTTGAAGCTTAGGGGAGCACACATGCAAATGGAAAAAATGCCAAAACACCCTTCTTTGAATCACAAAGAGTTATTTGAATTCAAATTCAAATGGGCTCAAACATGGATGTCATTCAAGATCACCACACAATATTACATCATCTTGCATGTGAATAAGTTTCACAACCATTGGACAAAGTAAAATTACAACATGATTAGCAATTTCACTGGTGGGCTATTACACAAGGCCATACCTTGCATTATTCCATGAATTTCAGCTTCCAAGGCATCCTTGCAATGGAATAGGACACGATACGCCGAGAATATGATTGTGCCATCATGACGACGTCAAACCATACCCATAGCGGCAGAACCATCAGCTGGTTGGAAAGAACCATCAACAGATAGCGCAACCCAATTCGCCGGTGGAGGAGTCCACGGATCCGAGCTTGCCGGTTCACGACCTGCCTACATCTCTAATTCTTGCAGGATGTTCATCTTCCCTTTGATTATTTTTTCCATAGAGTACTATTGAGACAATCTTAGGGATTTGAAGTAACTATCCAAGAAATCCACGGTTACCTCCACGGATGACTGCTTCTTCCCATGCAGCACATCGGTACGCACATTCCAGATACGCCAGGAAACGAGGATCACCATATCCCGTACTGGCTCGGAGCAGGATGCCAGCACTTATATTCCTGTATTCACCATAAACTCCCTAGGTTGTAAGGGCCACACTTGACGCATAGCCTCCCAAATTGATATTGCATGTCCACATGAAATAAGGGCATGGAAAGAATCTTCCCTTTATATACCACACATCGGACATGTACTTCGGCTGCTAATATTCCTATGTGCCTTGCATTCATTGGTCGCCAATGCACCGGAGCACGCCTTCCACGCAGAAATATGCATTTTAAGTGGGACCTTGGACTTCCACAAAAGCTTCCAGATTTTCTGATCACCTTCCGGGGACGTGATGGACGCCCCACCTGCTTCCATTACCTCTCGGGCCGAATTGGCCAAATGGTATGCACTCTTGACAGAGAACATGCCGTGCTTCCCAGGGTACCAGGTATGAAATCCGCCCTTCTTCTTGGGAATGCTTCACAGTTCAACTATCTCTACCAGCTAATCTTGCCAGAAAAAACTAGAAAAGTTTTGACACCTATCTATAAGAACAACTGAAAAAAAAATCTGGGACATAAAAGATTTAATATCTGACACAATATGCGCGTAAATGGATCTATCCTCCTCGATGTTGCTAATTAACTTCACCACTTGACTGGAGTCTACTTCCAGAATAATCTCCTTTTGTATTATTTGTTGTGCAGTTTGTAAGCCTTCTCTACATCCCATCAGCGTGGCCTCTAAGATAGGAAGGTTCTATCCATGAGTATGTTCCATGAGTGAATCCACATGTCTTGCATCACTATACAGGTTTTGCAAGGTCGTGATAGCAGTGTTTGGCACGAAATACTTGAGGGAACCAAATGTTGCCGACACAGCCTGATTGTTAGCAACCAATGAGGCTAGAGGGTTTCCGGAGATGCTTGGTAGCATAGACTGCATGCATTGGGAGTGAAAGAACTGTCCATTTGTTTGGAAGGGAAGTATAAAGGTCATGTGAGAGCTTGCACAGTGATACTTGAGGCCGTGGAATCACAGGATCTGTGGATATGTCACTCTTTTTTGGCATGGATGGTTCCCACAATGATATCAATGTGCTTCAGATATCTCTAGTGTTTGGTAGGCTAGCTGAAGGAAATAGCACTCTGGTTAACTTTGAGGTCAATGGCCACCAGTACAACAAATGATACTACCTAGCAGCTGGTATCTATATATCCTCTGTGGTCAAGCAACACAACCTGTTTATGGAGGTCTGCACATGGTTGGAGGATACAACGAGGGATGTTTTTCCCCACGTGGATGACATTATAATCTACAAATTGGCCCTCCTCCATCGACGTCGATCAAGATCTCTACCTAGTGCATGTATTTCATTGTTTTCTTTTACATTTCTCTATTGTGTTCGAATTAGAAGCGGCTGTGTGCATCCTAGATATGCATAGGCCGGGTGTAATACTTATAATTTTAAGTAATAAAGTGCTCTTTTATCGAAAAAATACTTGTGAAGACAATGTCCAAACCGTTTGGAGATAAGAGGGCTAGCTTTACTCAAGCACAGAAGAGTGCGAGGAAGGATGTGGAGCATGCATTTGGTGTGCTCCAGTTTCGTTGGGCTATTGTTCGGCATCCTACTAGAACATGTAGCACCCAAAAGATGTGGGAGGTGATGACTGCTTGTGTGATCATGCTCAACATGATCGTAGATGAAGAATGTCCGGAGGATATCAGCTTTTGGGCTTCCAGTGTCAGGGTACAAATGTTGTGCCTAAGCGTATATCGACATCATTTGCACAATTCACCCAGTTTCATGCAGATATGCGAGATTACCACACTCATATTCAGCTTCAGGATGATTTGGTTGAGCATGTGTAGACACACCTTGGCAACCAGTAGATGTATGAATCTCTTTTTATTTCAATTTTGTAGTAATACAAGTATGAGAAGTATTTGTGATTTAAAACTATTTATTTGTCTGATAAAACTATGGTTTTTATTGTGATATATTCTATGTTGTGAAAATTCGGACAATAAAGTGGCCTTGCGGACAACACCAATGTGTCGTGTGGTTGTCTGCAACGACCAGAAAAGCGTAGGCGCTCCAGCAGGCGCAAACGGGCAAAACACGAACAAAAACCACGCGTGTTTGCGGTCGTGCATTGGAGTTTCCCTTAGGACAACTACCCAAATGTCCATAGTTGGTCCGTTTGGGTCTTCGCGAATAAAAACGAGGCGCAACGACGCGACCAAGATGGACCTCATTTTTGGTCTGCTGTTGATATGTTCCAAATGTATCCATAATTTTTGCTTGTTCATGCTCATTTGGTTGACATTGCTATGTATTTTTGATGCACTTTCATAAATTTTACAATATTTTTAGGAACTAACCTATTAACCCAGTGCCAAGTGCCAACTTTTGTCCTTTTGTTTTGAATGCCCATGATTAAAGAAGATTATGACACTATATGTGACATCAGGGATGGTTTAGTGAGCCTTGTGATATGCACAAATACGGAACTTGTGCATCCTACTTGGCTCACTTGCATCATCCCTGGAGTTGCTTGTGTGTGTCCAATCTAAGTATGAGGCACAAATACAAATCACCTTTCATGATTAATTTTGTTCTTGTTTTTTGAATGTCGATGATTAAAACAGATTGTGGCACAATATGTGACATCGGGGATGGTCTATTGAGCCTTGTCATATGAACAAATACGGAACTTGTGCATCCTACTTGGCTCACTTGCACCATCCCTAAAGTTGCTTGTGTGTGTCAAATGTAAGTATGAGGGACTATTTAAAATTACTTTTCTACTTTTTGGAATGTCGATGATTAAAACCATTATGAAACCATGTGAAAATAGGGTTGGCCGAGTGAGCCTTTTGATATGCACAAATACGAAACTTGTGCATCATACTTGGCTCACTTGCACCACGCCTGAAGTTGCTTGTGTGTGTCAATTGTAAGTAAGAGGATTGATGTGGGTATACCCCGCTGGTCGCCACCATGACTATACCCGGTGTGTGTCAAGATCGGAGGCCCACCAGAAGCCTCACAAGACCACTCGAAGGCCGCTCGGGTGAACCGACACGATGAAACAAGACATGAAGCCCAATGATACATCCCAAATGTATCTATAATTTTTGCTTGCTCCATGCTTCTTTTGGTGATATTGCTACATGTTTTGATGCACTTTAATGTCTTTTACAACATATTTGGGAACTAACCTATTAACCCAGTGCCCAGTGCCAGTTTCTATATGTTTTTGTCCATGCATTGCAGAAAAAGGTGAAAAATCAAAGTGCCCAAAAAATTACCAAAAAATGACCAAAATTCTTATTCATTAGAAGAGACCTACAGAAGGAGGATGAGCCCTAGGGGTGGACTACAACCCCCCAGGCGGCCATAGGGTGTGGCAAGGGGGGTGGCTACGCCACCTGGACACTTGGGCCAGGGGGCACCCCCAGGTCCCCCGTTGGCTCTTATTTATTCTCTCGTCGAGGAAACCCTGAATCCGGAACCCTTTTCTACAAAAGCAATTCGATCTCCACCGCCGTCGCCAACAAGCTTTAGGGGACCAGAATTTCCTATTTCGGCACCCTACCGGGACGGGGAAGTGCCCCCGGATTCACCTCCATCGACGTCGCTACCTCCCCATGATGATGCGGGAGTAGTTACTCCTCGGGGCCAAGGTTTCTACTAGTAGCTATGTGGTTAATTGTCTCTCCCATGATGTGATCTTGATTGCGATCATTGGCTATGTTAATCTAGTTGTCTCCCATGATTACCCCCTTCTTCTATGTATTTGATTGATGTACTCCTTTGGTGATATTTCTAGAGTCCACGGTGACGCGTGATGACCCAATTTATTGATTCGACACAAGGGAAGCCAAAGAATATTTATAAGCTTTGACAGTTGAGTTGTCAATTCAACCGTACCTGAAAGATACTTGCTTGGAAATGAGATACTAGTGGTAACAGTGATATGGAAGTGATGGTGGCAGCGGATATAGTGGTGGCAAAGCATCGGAAGTAAAAACGGTAAAAAGTAAAGTAACTTGTAACCAGCATAATTAAAATACTGTAGGCTAGGGGAACGGATGGTTGGGCGTTGCATGGATGAAATATAACATGTAATTTACTTCGGGCAAGGCACACAGAAAAGTAATGATCATCTAGTCAGATATCAAACATTAGGCATGTATCCCAAGGTAGTTGTACGTGCTTGCAATAAGAACTTGCACAACATTTTTTGTCCTACCATCCCGATACAAACGGAGCCAAAAGGAACTTATGGAGATTAAGGTGCACATGTAAAAGAGCATTGGAACAAAGCATTAACAATCAATGAATACATGGCATCATCAAATTCTAGTCCATCCCCTTTGGTGTCCCAACCTGTCACCATTGGGATCGCTGGTTCCGGACTATAATAGGTGCATACTACTCATAGATAGGATCAAGAACACAAATATATTCATGCAAACACATAGGGTTTAGATCTAAAATAATGACACTCGGGCACAAAGTGACAAGCAATAAGAACAACAAGTTGTAGAAAATATGATAAACACCATAGTAGATGATAGGCAACACTGCTCCCAATAATCTGATGAACTATTACATGATCTAACTCATCCAATCCCTACCATCCCCTTTGCCTACAGCAGGGAATTACTCACACATGAATGGTGAAGTCATGGAAGGATTATGGAGTGGTGATGGTGATGACGATGGCGATGATTCCCCCTCATCGAGGCCAAAACAGCCTCCAAATTAGCTCTCCCGGAGAAGAACAAAGGGTGGCGGCGGCTCCATGACGAGAATTGGCAAAACGACTTCTGTTCTGGGGTTTTTCCGTCTCGGGTAAAAATAGAAGTCGAGGTAGGGCACCAGAGGGGGTGGGACCCACCCAGGAAGCCCCTGGCGTGGCCAGGGATATGGCCGCGCCACCTGGCCGCCTGGGCCAGGGTCAGCCCCCTTTGGCCCCTCTTCTGACATTTGGTTCCTCCGGTGCGTGAATTTTCTCTATTTTTACTGGAATTTTTTGGGACATCCAAAAGACCATTTTCCTGCACACAAGAAAACCATACATGCAACTCTGCTAAAAAAATCGTCAGTCTGGGTTACTTTCATTCAAATCATGCAAGAATGAGGTCAAAACAATAGAAAAAGTGTTTGGAAAAGTCGATACGTTTGAGATGTATCAACTCCCCCAAGCTTAGCATATTGCTTGTCCTCAAGCAATTCAGTTCAACAAACTGGACGCGACAAAGAAAACTTTGACAAACTTCTTTTGCTTCATTAGATGTACATAAGCATGCACTACGAACAAGACCGGAAAGTGTTGGAACAATGCTACAAAGACAATGCACGAAGCAATCCTTCTTTCATGTGAAAAGTTTCAAACAACCAAGAATGAATAATATGCTACTGAAAATCAATACAAGATCACAATGCACATGACTTGAGCATACTAGAGTGGTATCTCGCCAGCCTCTATGAGTGAAGCAAAACATAAATGCAGAAGCTCCTTCGGAGTTTTAGAGGAGACTAGAAATAAATATTTCAGAATGAGTGATATCACAATCATGCAGAAGACAGTGTGGTACTTTGGGACAATGCACATTACACTCAGAACGACAATTATGCTCTCAATAGTTGGTGCTTTGAAGAAAGAAGGGGAGATTCTTGAACTGTGGATTTTGATGGCAAGGTTGAAAACCCGTGGTTGGAAGCAAAGACTAAACAAGTACCAGAGCTCGTGGTTTTGAAAACAGAGATAAAATGTTTTTGGGAGTGTAACTTTTTAGTCAAAGGTAACAGTAAATATTTTCAATATCTTCCATACCAACCATATTAGTGGCGGTTCCCATGCTCTTGTATTATGCCTACACTTGTGTTCCCTTTCATCTATCATAAACGGTCCATGGCCAGCAATAATTGCGTGGTGCCTTTTATCCTGCCTCAAGTATGGAGGGGAAGATTGTGAGTCTCCCTCCACCTATCATTAGCAGTTGGTGGCCAACATTTAGTTCCATTTAGTTCCGTCATCAAGTATGGAGGGAAAGTGTAAGCTTTTATAAAATGTGAAACAAGTGAGAACTGGGCATTTCCAGACCGACCTCTGCCTCATAAATTTGACTAGAATAAACTTTGTCAAGGAGTAAAACATTTTTAGCATGGAAGATAATGATTCCCCCTAACGCTCCATGATCTTGTACGGATACAAAAAGAGAAGCGCATTTGAATAATTTTGAGATGGTACAAGAAAGTCTTCATTGGGATGGCCGATAAATGCCATATATATGAAGGTATAGTGGACTCATATGGCGCAACTGGTTTCAAGGTTTGGATGCGCAAGAAGAATTCCGCTTAGTACGGGCGAAGGCTAGCAAAAGACGGGGAAGCGACCAACTAGATAGCAATAATGTTCATAATCATGCAAAGCGACAAAGCAACATTGAATCGGACATGAAAGTGATATAACTATTCTAAAATAAAAAGATCATCAAGGCTTGATAGACTTTCAGTCATAAACATGTGTAAGCATGTGTCAAGTCAATCCAAAAATTCTCCGAAGGGAAAATACCACTTTGATATTCCAAACCATGAACAATGCAATGCATGAAAATCATTTCAGTAACACATTATGCACTCCATCTATTTGAGAATAGTCACAAGAAAGCATGAACTACTGGGAAAACATTGTAAACATAGCACTATCTCGCTACAAGCTGGTCTCTAGATCATAAGTACAGGCATATGTACAAAAGTAGAAACAAAAAGAGTTCATACCGGCTTTCCTTGTTGCATCCCTTCCGTCGATCTTCGTCATTATTGCCTTTTCACTTGCACGATCGAGTGTAGAAAGATATAATCAAGTGCAAATGCAACCACAGACATAAGAAAGGAGAAATCTTTTTTTTTGCAAATTAAGAAAGAACATAGAAAAACAGACAAAACTTCGAAAAGATTAAAGCAAACATCATGGATGATACAATGAAAGGGGAGAAGGGAACATACTCCCCCAAGCTTAAGCATTTGGCCTAAGTTGGGCTCGGCTACTGCGGGCCCCGGGAGCTTCCTTCGGCTCCGGGGTAGTATTGGTAGGTCCACCTGTCGTACGAGGTCTCGGGTGCGTAGAAGGACGTCCTGCTATCCTCCTGTGACGCCCCCAATTGATGATAATGTACAGTAATCATACACACATGGTACATGGTCGAGATCAGGGTGCCACGATGAGAATATCACAACACTACACTAGACACAAATAAGATAAATCTTTAAATTACAAGCCAGGGATCACGAGGATCCGAATACATAAGTTTTACAATCATAATATCTGAGTACATACATAGTTAGTCAAGTTTTGCCTTAAGAAGGCTAGCACAAATAACAACAGATCGAAAAGGCAAGGCCTCCTGCCTGGGAACCTCCGAACGACTTCTAGTCAATGGGTAACTCGACGTCGTAGTAGGCGCCTCCGGGGGACTCCTGCTCCTGGTCGCCAGCGTTTGATTGCAGCAATCCGGGTATGTAAAACAAAAGAAGGAAATAAAGCAAGTGTGAGTATCTAGCATACTCAGCGAGACTTAAACCCAGGCTACTAAGCATTTATGCACTTGTATCAAAATGAATGAAGAAGCTATATAGTGGGCCAAATGATAGAAGTACCAGGGTAAGAGGGAATATGCTAGGCCTATCAAAGACTTGCATCTTCCGATGATTCTTGAAGTTATTTATAAAGCATAAGTAACAATGCATCAGAAGTTGCCGCAACATTGTATAATAGTAAGTTGTATTAATTAAAAATTATCAATGCCTCCAAGATCCCTTCCTCGACTTTCCTGCGAGGAAGAAAACCCGGAATCAAACAATTTAGTAGTAATAGTTTGTAGTACTAGAGCCTGGATTCAGCATAAAGTGTCCTGTTACTGTGGACACGGCTATTCGAATAGACTTTCTTCCCTACAGGGGATGCACTACTATTACGCAACACGCTCGGATCTCCAGGGTGGTGTGTACCTTATTAGGGAATCCCCCCTTGAGGCTATCCGACACGATGTAGTCCTACCTAGGCTCAATTGAAAGGTCATCCGTCGGACTAAATCCTATGTACGCATGGACATTGGACCCTTGCCCTTTGTACTCCTGCACGGTGCGAGCCTGGCCGGTGAAGCAAAAGCAAATATCACCGCTGCAGCAAAAAGACACACCACTTCCCGGCAATCAGGTCGCGACACTGCCGATGTCTGAAGAGCTTTCGATAGAATGTACGTCGCGGAGGGCCCACACCATAATCCCACGTGGAGTTAGCGCTTATAGGACACGTCGACCCACTCAAGTCATCCACCTGACCCATTTAAGCAATTAATATTATCTCGCAGACAACCGTTATTGTTGCCTGACTCATTCACACAACGGACAACGAACAACAGTCAAGACCACCAGTACATCGAGGCCTGGCCTTTCATCCCGTAAAAGCACGCGGTTACCAACAAGGTGAACCGTCTCCTTATCTTATATCACGTGTGCTCTTGCAAGATCTCGACTTTCGTGGTTTGATAACTCTCGCGGACAACGATCAGGGTCCAAGCCCACTAGTACGTCGGTATTCCATCCCTGTCGTCCCGTCGCAATACTACTCGCGGGCACCGTTGGGTCACCCGGCTTCTTACCTTTAAGGACCACCGTGGTTCAGAGCCCTAGGGTGGCACTACGGAGTCGACAACGAGTGGAGTACGAGGATTACTCCTCGATGGCTCACACTTGAGGTGGCTCGCTAGAGCCGTGATAGGGGCCTTTGGCGAGGTCTTCTTTGTACCGTACCTGTGGCAGTTATATATATTTGTATCCGCATTCACTCCCCAGAATGATCACGGCCTGCTATCTAATCCTAGTTGACTAATCGTACATAACTAATAGGCAACATAGGATAAAGGAAGGTACATCAAGGGGTGACAATGACAGGCTATGCAATTGAATAGGTAAGCAACATAGCAGCACTAGTGCAATAGATAAATATAGACAAATAGGCGATGTATGGGAGAGGTGATGGGGCACTGCTTTCCTGGAAGCTCGACGGTAGGGGTACAATTCGTCGATGACATAGTCGTACCTAGCAGCGGTGTAGTCGGCGGTAGTCGCGGGGTCTACAGGAGAATAAGGGGGGGGGGGAGAAACAGTAAATATAAAGCAATCATATGCAAACAGATGCATGACATAACATATGCAATGTTAATGGTGCTCTAACGCAGTACAAAGCGTTTGGCTGGGAGCGGGAATTCATCCGGTGGTGAACTGCCAGCTCCGGGTGATTATCGGCAGACGATCCAGAGGGAGAAGGTTCCATGTTCTGTATGTTAGAGGGGTGTGGTGGGCGTATGGATAGCGTATTCTTATTCGTTGTATTTTTCTGATAAATTTCCATGCATAAAGTTTTTCCATTGGAGCTACGGATTAAAATATATTAATTTCTAAAGTTTTAAATCATTTAAAAGAATTTCTGGATTTCTTTTATTATTTAAATGCAAAATTACCCATAACCTTTCCAAAACAGTACTGACAGAGGGGCCCACCTGTCATACACAGAGGTGTTTGACTGGTCAAACTGACCAGTGGGTCCCACCTATCATAGAGATATTTGAATAAAAACATGTTATTTAATCTAATTACAGTGGGGTCCCACGTGTCATAGAGACATTCTATTTAAACATTTTTATTAATCTAGTGGTTAATTTAAAGGGCAGGGCCCACATGTCAATGACTCAAAGTGTTATTCCAGTTATTTTAAACAGAAACAATTAACAGGCGCAGGGGCCACATGTAAGTGACCTACAGGGGGGATTTGTGGCTAATCACACTGCTGACACGCGGGGGCCCCAAGGCAGCCACACCGGAGCCTCACCGGAGACAGGACACCGACGGGGTCGACGGCGAGCACGCTACAGGCCACGGGATGGTGCACGGCTAGGCTTAATCGAACGAGAAGAGTCCCGCGGTTCGAATGGTGGTGGTGGCTTGGCCGGGGTGTCACCGGAGCAACGCCGGCGATGACGGAGGCGAGGATTGCGCTATGGGTGACGACGAGATTGATGTTTCCATGGGCTAGCTTGAGCGTGCGCTACACGGGTGTGCTCCTGGGAGCGTTGCGAACAAAATGACGTGGCTGACGCGTCAAATGGGCGAGACATGCCACGACGGGTGAGCTCGTCGGCGGCGAGGATCTACGGCTCCAATGGCGTCTACGACTACGAGCGCAAGAAGCTAAGGGGAGGCATGGGGAAGGCGCAACCGCTCACCAGCAATGCAGTGGAGGTGACGACGTGCTCGGGGATGACTGGACGGCGACGAAATCGAGCTGCAATGGACGACAACCATGGAGAAGGGGGAAGACGATGGCGGGGGTCCAGGAGGCGTCTCCGTCCAATTCCTCACGTGGGTTGGCATAGTCGACGACGACGCGACGAGTGGACACGTCGGGGAGGGGGTGCGAGATCACTGGCCGTGTGAGCTCACGACCATGGCGGCGGTGGCAGGGGCTCGAGTTTTCCCCGACGAGGACGAGGCGAGGAGGAGGGGAAAGTGGTGCGGGCTCGATCCACAAAACGCGGGGGCTTGATCTTTATCGCTCCACGACGCCACAACGGCAGGGGAGCAGGTGAGAGGGAGGGGACCGGATTGTCGGCGTCGACGGCATCGACATGGCGCCAGTGCGAGAGGTGGGAGGAGAGAGGAGTTGGGTCGGCTTGGCTGGGGTTGCCCTGGGCGTAGCTTAGGGTTTTTCTATTTCCTTGTCTTCTTTTCAGTTTTCCTTTCTTCCTGTATTTATTTTAGTTACTTTTGTATTTTTGTAAAATTTGTAACCTGTTCCATAATTAGTATTGCACATTACTGGAGTGCCACAAAAAGTTTGGGCCTTAACAAAAACCATTTAGTAATTCTTTTGAACATGCAATGGGTAAATGGTGCTGTTATAGCACTGTTTGAATTGTTTGCTATATTTAAATATTGCAATATATGCTCAATGTTGGTTTAACATGGTCCACTGATTTTTAGGTATTTAACAAAATTGGTGGCACAATTTTTGGTCAAGATTTTATGTGCCACAATATTTTTAATATCAACCAAGGGGCATTTTGAATTGGTTTTGATTCAAAAATGATCAAGGCAAGATTAGTAACAGTAATTGTCATTAGCAAAAGTGATTACTATTACATGACACTGAGGGTGTTACAAATTTCCCCACTACAGGAATTATCGTCCCGAGAATTTAAGCGGTAGAGGGGAAAAGATCGGGGTATTCTTCACGAAGGCGGTCTTCGCGTTCCCAAGTGGCCTCATCCTCAAAATAATTTGACCACTAAACTTTGAGGAACTTGATTATCTTGTTGCGGGTTCGACGTTCAGATTGATCAAGAATGCGGCTCGGATGTTCTTGATAAGACAAGTCTGGCTGCAATTCCAGCACTACATGATCCACTTCTCCGATCAGATCCTTGAAGCAGCGACGGAGTTGCGACACGTGAAAGACATCATGAACTTGGGAGAGGTTCGGCGGCAATTTCAATCTGTATGCCACTGGTCCACGTCGGTAAAGGATAGGGATCACGCCGATGTAGTGAGGAGCTAACTTTCCTTTGATCCCGAAATGATGAGTGCCCCTCATGGGAGTGACACGGAGGTAAGCCTGTCTGCCGGGTTGATACACCATTTCCTTGTGCTTGCGGTCATAGTTGCTCTTCTGGCGGGACTGAGCAGCCTTCAAATGTTCACGAATAACTGATGTGCGAGATGATGATAATGGTTTCTCGCCCTTCGTTGGTTACCCCAAGTGGAAGGTGAGATGTAGAATATCAGCAAATTTCCCTAAGTGAAGATACCAAGGTTGAGTTCAATCCAATAGGACTCCGATAATATAAGTAGGTGGTTCGGCAAGTGATGCGCCATCTGAAGAAAATCACTTGCTTCTCCTGGACCTGCACACAGAAACAAATAACTTTGCTCCCAACGAAGTTCAGAGAGGTTGTCAATCGCTCCGGGCTTGTGTTTACAAAGGATCAAACGCAAGGGATAATGATAATGGTGATAGCAACTGGAAAGTAAAATCAGAAAATAAATAAGCGTGTAAACTGTGATGAGAATATGGACCGGGGTCCCGTGATGTTCACTAGTGATGTCTCTCTTCCAAAAGACGATAAAACTGCTATGCGAGGTAAAAAAATTACAACTGGGCAATTGACAAGAGTATAAACGCACCGCAATGCTAACTATGCTACAAAGAAAGGACGAGGCTCAAAAGCATGGGCGGTACGCCAAAACATGTAAACCGAAATCTAACTGCATCTACTAATAATCATCCACCTTGAGATATATATCCAGAACATCTCGCTGGTATTAAGTTGCGAGCCCCACCCAAAGTGTAAACCCAAAGCAACAAACAACTGCATTAAACAACACTTTGCGTAAAGTAAACAATCCTTGCAACCGCGGTTACAAGCACCATTGTTTTCCCCCTTGTGGCAACAACACATCCCCTAGACTCATGTTTCTGTCCTCTGTTTCTTCTTCTGGTCTGAGTTCTTTGATTGCGATGATGATCTCGTCTATGTAGACCTGGATGTTTCCACCAATCTGGTTTCTCATGTATGCTTGCGTCATTCGCTGGTATATTGTTCCTGCGTTGTTTAGGCCAAAAGGAATTTTGGGGCGGCAGGATGTGCCACAAGGGGTGATGGCCAAGGCGTGCTCTTCGTCTTTTTCCTCCATCCTAGCCTGATTGTGTCCTGAGTAGGCGTCGAGGAGCGATAGTAGGTCGCATCCCGCTGTCGAGTCGATTATCTGATCGATTCTTGCTAGGGGAAAGTGATCCTTTGGGCCGTGTTTGTTGGCTGGCCCGTAGTCGACGCACATCCGCAGCACGTTTGTGTCTTTCTTGGGGACCGGCACAGAGTTGGCGATCCAAGTGGCTTTCTTCGTCTCTCAGATGAATTGGCCGTCGAGTAATCGGTTGACGTCCTCTCCGATTGCTTTGCGCTTGGGTTATATGAGTCTTCGTAGCGCCTGCTTTACTGGCTTGGTGTTTGGCTTGATGCGCAGCGCGTGTTCCGCGAACTCGCGCGGTACTCCTGGCATGTCGGCTGGGCCCCAGGCAAAGATTTCCCATTCTTCACGGAGGAAAGTGATGAGGTCGGTCACTTGTTATTCCGGGAGGTGGGCGTACACGGGGACTGTTTTTTCTGGGTCCGTCGGGTGCACCTGGTGGGTGACCGTGTCGCTATCGATCCTGAAGTCCCGCCCATACTCTTTTGACTCGCTTCGGCTTGCTAGCGGAAAGATACTTTTGTCTGTCGCCATGGCTATTTCTGTGAGTTCTTTCTCGGCTCCGAAGGTGTCGGAGGCTTTTTGAAAATCGCGATCGCACTTGTCTGATTTGGTGAAGCTCCCGTTGACTGTAATGACGCCTGCGGATCCTGGCATCTTGAGTTTGAGGTAGGCGTAGTGCGGAATCGCCATGAATTGTGCGAATGTTGGACGTCCCAGTATGGCGTGATACTGCGACTGCCAATAGAGTAATTCAAACTCGAGGGTGTGTCTTGCGAAATTGCGTCTGCTGCCAAAGACAACTTCGAGCGCGATCATTCCAAGGGAAGTAGCCGCTTCTCCTGGGATTACTCCATATACCACGGTACTTGATTTTTTCCATACTGATCGTGGGATCAGTATCTTGCGTAGGGTGCTGAAGAAGATTATGTTCATGCTGCTGCCTTCGTCCATGAAGATTCTGTCCATGTCGTACCCTCCAATTTGAGCGTCGAGTACCAGGGGCGCGTGCCCTGGCCTTGGGACTGCAGGCGGGTGATCGCTCTGGGAGAACGTGATGCTGGTGTCTGCGCTGTGTAGCTGGTAGACTTCGACTGTGTTTAGATTCTCGGCTACTCTGACCTGCAGGGTGCAGGCGTCCTGTTGGGCTTGCGATACCCTTCCTTCTTGGATCGTGTACACCTGTCCTTGAGTCGGGTTAGAGCGTCTTTCGGGACTTGGAGTCGGCGACTGCTCGGTTCGTCGGGTGCGCTTGGCTTCTCGCTGTTTTTCCTCCTTCAGGCTGTCGGCGAGTTCGTTGAACAGGCGGCAGTTTTCCAGAGTGTGGCCCGATCTGATGTATCCCCGGGCGTCTTCGAAGCAGTGTATCGTGCAGGGTCCTTCTAGCTGCTCCTCGGCCGTGAGTTTGCTGGATCCGGCGTGCCGTTTCCTCCTTGAGATTCGGAAGAACAGCGCGTGATCCACCGGGTGCTCGTGGACTCACGGGTCAATTTCGATCCCCTTGCTTAGATTCTGGTTCCTTATAAGATTGGCGAATTTGTCTGGTCTTCGATCTGGGTCATAGTATTCGCCGGTCTGAGTCTCAGAGTCGCTGTCCTCGCGGGCGGCGGCTGTCCGCACGGTGGCGGGTCGTCGGGTGGTCGGCAAGCGCGTGGATGTATAGTTCAACTCGTCGAGTGGGGTCCTTTCGTAGAATCCTCGCGCCTGTCTTCTGGGTCGTCGATTTTTTTCTCGTTGGCGATGATCTTGGCGATCGCTGATCTCGAGCTCGGAGTCGGTGTCTTGTTGTGCAGCGGTTTCCTGGGTGGCGGTGGCTCGTCGAGTGGTTGTCGGGCCCTCTGCTTCGTGCTGTAGCTCGTCGATCGGGATCTCCGTGTAGAACCCTTGCGCCTTTCTTTTGGGTCTTCGAGTTCTCCTTCGCTGGCGGTGGGCTCGGTTGCCGCCATAGAACTGGTCTTGGCACGGCTGCAGGATGAGTGATCTCGTTGGGGCGGCAGAGGTGTTTGCCGTGATCTTGAATTCTTCGGGTGGATTACATCTGGTTCTTGCTCTTGAGTTGTGGCTTGCTGAAGTCGGAACCGCCGAGATCGTAATTCCAACCTGTGTAGTTCCCACAGACGACACTAATTGACGGGGATGTACCTCGGCAAATCCCATGGTCAGGGACGCTGGGTTAGTCATGAGAGGCACAGGTTGGACGATAGCTCGCCGGCTAACAGGAGGATACGTTCCTGCTCGATCTTATTGATTGGAGGTGGCGATTATAGGGAAGCCAAGGCTAGTACGCACAAGGCTAGGGTTACAGATTGTGTTTTGCTTGATCTCGACGTCTCCCCTCCTAGCCTTTATATACGAGGCTAGGTCTCGGGGAGTCCGTCCTGGATTACATATGAGGTCCCCTAACCCTCATCTTGTACCATATGGCAGGTTTGCACCTTCCTTATGAGTCGCGGACTCCTACGTCGGTGCCACTAGTGGGCCAAGGATGGGCCTAGGCAGCATCTCTGTGGTCCTTTTGTCTTCGGGTACACCGGGTAGGCCCATCCATAGGAGTCCTAGGGTCACCCCCTCGTCACCAACGCAGTCCCTAACTCAGATAGGAAGCCGGCATCCCGCTCATTAGAACAAGCCCTCACGGGAGCAGAAGCCATCACTGATGCCTTGAACTCTCTCGATGAGGCTTTTTCCATACCAATGACAACGGAAAATCAGGAGGCCTGGAGGACAAGGGTCAACGGACTCAAGGGACGGGTGACGAGCATATGTAGGGAGATCAACGCCGAAAAGGAGCAAATGGCGGAAAGAGAAACTCGGCTCATCCAAGAATCCAGGCACCTTCGGGAAGAGTCACAGCTGATAAAGGCTCAGCGACTAAGCCTTGCCCACACACGTCCCTAGGGACCTGCAAGTTGGATCCCCCTGACTACCATGGATGAGCGCTATTCCAGATCCCTCACCAGTCGACTCTTCCAGGATACACGCCACCTAGACAGCCGGTTCTTCTATCACGCCCAGATCAGTTCCATACACCTCCTCATCACTTCAATAACCCCATGGAAAATGTCATGGCGGAAACTCGGTTCCTCACCAACGCACCAATTCATGGAGACACTCTAGCGGATCATGCCGCTCGAGAAGCTGTCGACTTACTCAAGACTGCGATCACACAGCAAGCCCAATATTCAGAAGGACTCTCATAGTTATATGGGACTCCGTATCAAAGTGTGAGCTGGCAAGCGGAATCGCCGGCTTCCGCAGCCTCGATCATTCATCGCCAGCATGGAGCGCCACCACCTCCGGGCCCTCACGGGTCAGTTGGAATTCTGGATTTTCCGACTCCTAACCCCGAGCGCCGTATAAAGCCGGTGACCCAATTTCCCCCACAAGATCAAAATACGGAGTTCGTCAGCAGATCTGTGGGTAACCGGTGTATGGTGTCGGCTTTGAGGAACACACGCTTGCCACCAGATTTCAAGGGACCGTGTAAGATCCCAAATTACACAGCCAACATGGAACCAGCGATTTGGATTGAAAGCTATGATCTCGCCATGGATATGCTGCAAGCCAGCGAAGGAGTTTGTGCCCGCTACATCACAATGATGTTGCAGGGGTCGGCTCTTACATGGTTCAAAAACCTCCCAGAGAACTCCATCACCTCTTAGGAAGATCTCGAAGAGAAGATTATCAAGAATTTGCAAGGCACTTGCCAGCGAGCCACCACAATTGTCGATTTGGAGCACTGTGTCCAAAAGGAAGGATAGTCGGCCCTGAGCTGGGCACGATGAGTCACGGAGATAGTCCATTCCTCGGACACTATCACTTCCCAGACAACAATGATCGTCTTGGAAGGAAACTGCAAGTTTGAGCCCTTAGTACTTAAACTTGGCCAAATCAAGAGAGCGTTCAATAACATGGGAGAGCTCATGAATGCAGTTATCAAGTACGCCGAGTCTAACAAAACCAAGGATGTTGACTCAGAAGAGGATAAAGCCACCCAGAATAAAAAGAACAGTGGCAAAGGATCCCAGAGCCAGAATCAACAAACCAAGCGTTGACTTGATCAGACTACTTCTGACTTGGTAAGAAAAACAAATGTCGGCTTCCAAAGGCAGAAGCAGGGGGCAATAACTACTGACAGTCGGAAGGAAATTTTCTCCCCCCAAGCAGCTTTGAAGAAGCTATGAAAAGGCCTTGCCCAACACATAGTAAAACCGGCCGTCCAGCCAACCACACCTGGGAAGATTGCAACTTCATGAAAGAGTTCGCACAGCGTGGAATCCAGGGACCTCCCGGGTCAGGTTGAGGAGCCGGCCAAAACAGCAGTAACCAAAATTTCGGCCATCAGGGAGCCCCCGCGGCACCTCAATATCAAGGAACCAGAGGAGGAGGGCAGCAAAATCAGTAAGGGCTTGCAGGATTCCAAGAAAACCCGAAACAACTTCAAGACCACTCAGCATATCATCTCTTCACCACCAGTACCTGTCGGAGGGACAGGAAACTGCAGCAGAGAGCCGCCATGGCTGTGGCCACGGAGCCAGCTTGTGCCAGATGGCTTAATTGGTCTGAACAACCGATCACCTGGACAAGGGACGACCACCCCCCAGTGGTAGAGAACCTGGGCACTCTGGACCTGGTAGTTTCTCCACAAATTAGATGTTACACACTTCACAAAGTGCTCATGGATGGAGGAAGCAACATCAACATCCTTTACTACGAGACTTTCCGCGGAATGGGATTGACTAAAAACAACTGCAACCCTCCAACACCGTTTTCCATGGAATATTCCCAGGCAGGTCGGCACGCCCGATAGGCAATATCTATGTAACACCCTAAGAATCAGTAACAGTAATCACTACAGTGATCCACTGTTAGTGATCATTACTGTTGATGATCAAGCCATGATCACCTTTGATCATAGCTCTGACAATTTTCAACCTTGATAAAATTTTCAAATTGGGTAAGTTGTAAAAACTTTGCTCCATGAATTTTGGAGGCTTGTCAATCACCTTGATCTGGGTTAAACCTATTTATCCTTAGTCATTAGAGTAATCCCAAGGCAATGATGATTATGAAACCAATGTTGGGTTATCGAAATTTTTATGGAATTTAAAATGAAAATGAAAATTATAGTGGGACCTTTATGATGAAATCTATTTATATAATGCCTAGCAATCATTAGGCCATGGTTATCATAGCACTAGTTATTTTAGTTAAAGTGTTTTAGGAATAATATGAAGTAAAGAAAATTATAATAATATTAATAATAATAGCTTGAGAATTATTACTTTGCCTTGAATTTTTAATAAACAAGTAGAAATTAAAGTTAACCAAAAGAATGCAAAGACAATTTTATAAAATGTTTAAAAATCAGTAGGTCATGTTAGAAATGAAGTGGAAATTTATTAAATGTTTGAGTATTTAAAATAACTAAAACAGTAGCTAAGGGAGCCCTAATTAATTATTTATACTTTATATAATATTCAATTTCTTTTGTTTAGATCCAAAACATTTTGGGTAATGTAAAATATTTTAATATGAATATTAGGACCATTGGCACAATTTTATAAAATCCCTTGTTGGCCAAACAAATTAAAGTAAAAAAGAAAATGGAAATGTAAAAAACAAAATATGAAAAAAAGACTAAAACCCGCCTGGGGCGAGGCCCATCCTGGCCCAGGCCCTCCCTCCCTCTCTCTCTCCTTCTTCCCCTTCACCTGCCCCCCACCCCGTACACGCACAGGAGCAGGGCGCCATGGCACTGCTTGGCCGCCCCCCCTCACCTGCCCCCCTACCTGCTCCCCCCTCACCTGCCCCGTAGGGGATAAGGACCCTGGCCCCCTACAAACCTGGATCGGCCGCCCTCCATTTCCCCCTCCCAGATCCACTCGCCTTCCTCCTCCAGAGCCCGACGGCAGACGCCATGGCCGCCGGATCGTGAACCCACGCGGCCAGTGAGCTCCACACGCCGCGCCGCCGTGTCCCAGCGCTGCGTCGTGCTCATCTTCACCGCCCACCAGGAAGAATCGAGCCCAAGATGTCTACTGCGTGCACGTCGACGTCGTCTTCTACCTCGGTTCCGACGAGATCGTCGCTCAATTTTGACTGCCCCCGGCCTCCTCCGAGCCCATTGCCACCTCCTACGCCCCGCCGGTGAGCTCCTCGGCCGCCGCCAAGTGCTCTTACTCTCCCAATAAGCCCTTAGGCATGTTCCCATTTTGCGCGCTCCGGCCGCCGCCGTGGAATGTCGTGGCCGTGCCCCCGGAACCGCTCTTCCCGCGCCAACTGCACCGGCGTGATCCCCGTGTGCCGTAGGCCCGATTTGTCGCGTTAGCTCGTTCGTTTGCACCCCGCACCGCGAGTCTCCATTGACGCCCGAGCGCAACCGCCGCCTTCCTCGTCTCCGGCGAAGTTTTGGTCGCCCCCAGGCCACGACACCACCACCCATCGACTTGCGGCTCAACGCTCATTCGAAGGAGCCCAGCCGCACCTTCTCTTGTGCCCTGTGGTGTGCGCAGGCTCGACCTTGTCGGAGTCTGTCTCCGGCGAGCCTCCGGCGACCACCTTTGTCGCCGACAGGTGGGTCCCGCCCGCCAGATGATTACCCACTGCTAATCCCCCCCCTTAAGACACTGACGTGTGGGCCTACCCCCCTAATTAAACTGTTAATATTAACATAACCCTCCTTTGTCTATGACATGTGGGCCCTAGGCCATTTGTATAAGTTAATAGAACTCTTAGTTGCCTCTCACTGACAACTGGGTCCCACCTGTAAGGAATTAAGTTAAAATAAATAAATATGCTAATAGTCTATGACATGTGGGTCCACTGGATTATTTAAATTTAGTTAAATCATTTTTATTAATTTTGAGGTTGACCAGTGGGACCCACTGGTCAGGTTTGACCAGTCAACCCTCTGTGGATAATGTTAGAATTTATTAATAAAAGAAAATCCAGAAATTGATTTAAATTTATTTAAAATTTGGAAATTCAATATCTTTTAAACCGTAAGTCGTATCAAAATAATTTATATATCAAAGTTGATCAGAAAAATGTAACGAATACAGATACGCTACCCGTACACCCACCACCCCCCTCTAACGTACCGAACATCCAACCGTCCCCCTCCGGCAGCGTCTGTCCGATGATTGCCCGATACTGATAAAGTACCCGAATGAATTTATTTCGAACACAAAAGTTGTTCGGATTGTTTCAACTAGCACGGTTACACCATCCACACGTTTGTAGGATGTCCACGACACCTCCGGCATGAACCCTTCCCCCTCCGGACACCCTGTCCGGTAATCAACCGGAGCTGGCAGTTCATCCCCGGATGAATTTCCGTTCCGAGCAACGTGCATTGCACTGCGTTAGAACACCGTTAACATGGCATCTGTCATGTCATGCATATGTTTGCATTGTTGTGCTTTGTATTTACTGTTTCTTCCCCCCTTCATCTCCGATAGACCCCGCTGCTGCCGTCGACTACACCACTACTGAGTACGACTACTTCGTCGACGACCCTACTTCTACCGTCGAGCTTCCAGGCAAGCAGAGCCATTCTCTTCCCCAGATATCGCCTATCTTTCCATACATTTCTTGCACTAGGCATTGTTACTGCTGCTGCTACGATTACAATCCTATACAATTGCATAGCCTGTTTTTGTCGCCCCTTGATGTACCTTCCTTTAATCCTATGCTGCCTATTATTACTTATGCATTATTCAGTAGTGAAGCCTGCGCATTGTTAGCTAGGTTTAGAATAGAGGGTCGTGATCACTTTGGGAGTGATCGGGGGAACGATATATTACAACTGCAACAGGTACGGATCAATGCAGACGCCCTAGGGAACCTACAACGGCGAGACTCTGCCGAGTCGCTTCGAGTTTGGCTTACGAGTGGAATGGACTCGTATTTCACTCTCGTCGGCTCAGTAGCGTAGCATCACCAGGATGATATGAGGTTTACCTCTTTAGTTCATTCCGCTGATGTCTGTGTCAAACCTATTTAAGTGTGCCATCGAGGGTGATACCTCCTGGTTTCACTTAATGGTAGGCACTCGAACCAACCGATGTCCTTAATGGTAAGAAGTCGGGTGACCCAACGGTGCCCGCGAGTGGTATTGCGACGGGACGACAGGGAGGGTACGGCCAGTGTACCGGTGTGCTTGGCCCCTGATCGTTGGCCGAGAGAGTTATCAAACCACGAAAGTCGAGCTCCTCCAGGAGCACACGCGAAACAAGGTAAGGAGACGGTTCACGTTGTTGGTAACCGCAGAGACTTGGTGGGACGACAGGGAAGGCACCGATGTACTGGTGGTCCTGGCTGATGTCGTTGTCCGCGGGTCAGTTAAGTCGAGGCAACGATAACGGTTGTCACGCAGGTTAATTAAAATTCTAAATGGTTCGGCGGATGTCTTGAGTAGCCTTTTGGCTTATACGCGTTGCCTACACGTGGAAATTACGAGTTATGGGCTCCTCTGGTTCGTAGTGTCGTCTAAGGACTATTCAGACGTCAGCAGTACTGCGTGCTGATTGCCGGGAACTGGTATTGTCTTATTTTCACGCGCGGTGGTGTCTTATTTGGATTTGCTTTAACTTCACCGGCCAGCCTCGCACCGTGCAGGAGTACGTCGGGGTTAGGGTCCAAATCCCCGCGTACATAGGATATAGTCCGGCGGATGACCTCTCTGTTGAGTTTGAAAGATGGGCTATGGAGTGTCGGATAGCCTCGGTGGAGCGTTCCCTCACAAGGTTCCCGCCACCCTGGAGATCCGTGCGTGTAGTGTAACACAAGTGCACCCCTCCAGGGAAGATTAATCTATTCGAATAGCCGTGTCCACGGTAACAGGACGCTTTATGCTGAAGCTGGATCTTACCACTACAAACTATTATTATTAAACTGTATGGTTCCGGGTTTGCTTCCTCGCAGGGGAGTCGAGGAGGGAACTCAGAGGCATTGTTAATCGTTACAACTTATTATTATACAATGCTGCAGCAACTTCTGCTGCATTGTTACTTTACGCTTTATATAAACTGTTGGCTGATTCTTACCTCATGCTGCAAGACATCATCGAAAGATGCTAGTCTTCGATAGGTCTAGCTTCTTACCCTTATTCTGATTTCTATCTCGCATTCCACTATATACAACCTCTCCTTTCCGTTGATACAATGCATAATGCTTAGTAGCGGACGTAAGTCTTGCGGGTATACTAGATACTCACCCTGCTTTATTTCCTTTACTGTTTTGCCTGATCGGCCGTTGCAGTCGACGTTGGAGTCCAGGAGTAGGAGATCCCCGATGTCGACCACCGCAACATGAAGATCCCCGATGCCTTCTACGACGTCGAGTTCCCCGTTGACCAGGAGTAGTTTGGAGGTTCCCAGGCAGGAGGCCTCGCCTTTTCGATCGGTGTTGTTTTTGTGCTAGCCTTCTTAAGGCAACCTTGTATTCTTGTGTCTGTACTCAGATACTATTTCTTCCGCTAACTTTGTGTTTTCGAGATGATGTATTCGAGCCCTCGTGGCCCCCGGCTTGTATTAAGCATCTTGTATTATTTTATTTGTAGAGTTGTGTTGTGATATCTCACCGTGAGTCCCTGATCTCGATCGTGCACCTTGCGTGTATGATTACTGTACACGGTCTGATTTTGGGGCGTCACAAGTTGGTATCAGAGCCGACTGCCTGTAGGACACCCCCTTCCAACTCCTTGGTCGAAGTCGAGTCTAGTCTTTGAAAACTACTTTACTAACAGTGTCGTATGGCTTATCGGCCCACATCGCAAACTTGGTGGTATTAGGATCTTTTTCTTCGTACCTTTACTCTGGGATTCCACTCTCTTATCTTTTCGGGAAATTTTGCTAACTCTGACATTAGGATCTCGTGGTTGCATCTACCCGGAGAGCCCTTCACCCAAGAGGATCTCTTGCTTCACCTGAAGACTCTGAAGATTTCTCTCCGATAAGTTCCCGAGAACCTACGTGTTCATCTCCTTTGCCATCCCTTGCCACCGATAATTCCGTATGGATGATTGCATCCACCTCCCGTTCTGGAAAACATGATTCCCTTGTACTTAAGCATCGAATTATTCTGATGCTTCCATCACCCGATGCCTTTGCATTCTTTCTCCTTCTGGTTGAGTGCCGATACTCACATCTGATTCTTGCGAACCACCCGACCTTTGGTGGATTACTATCCGAATAATCCTACATGGCTTCTTCCATGTGTTGATTGGATTCACCGTGCGAAATACCATCCTTTCCCCTCGGTGATTGGTGTTATCATCGACAACCTCCCTTGACTACCTGCCAATACAACTTGGTCGTGTATATCGTGCTCTGCTTTTCCTTGGGAAATCTATACACGTGATACTTGTGTATCATCATTTTTCTCTTCCTTTGGTCTGATTGATCAGACAATCAAATTCTTCCTTCCATTGGTCTGTTTAACCTTTCTTGTGATATAAATTATCTGAGCAGCGATGATTCCCTGCTTATGTAAACACCTAAGTGTACTACCTCGTCAGTAACCCTTGTTGCCATTGTTGATGACATCTCGGTAACCACCGGGACGAGAACTTTGCCAATTGGTTCGCCTCGTATTAACGAGCAGGAAAATGGTTCTCAATGTCCAGTGCTCCTGGTACCGATATTCTCGCCGACATACCTAACGAGTTGTTCTATGACAATCCTTGTATCGTGATCGCGTAATATGCCACCACTCTAAGCCATAGTTCCACAGGACCGAAACCTGACTCTTGTCACCGACCTTGTGATATTTCGTCCGATATCAGACTCCGTGATTGTGTCTGATGATCGGGGCCCCTTTCCCATCTTCCGTCATCGGCATCGAATACGTGCCTATCCGCTTAAAACTTCTCACGATGTACTTCCCTGAGGTTAAACTCGGAAGGACTTTGTACCCCATAGCCTTGAGCAACCCCATTTGATTGATCTTGTATCGATCCGACCCCCTTAAGCTTTACCTCTTGACCTGTTCGTGAGTGCGATGAAGCCCCGAGGAAAGGATGAAAACCTATCGAGATGCCCCGATACAGTGCAGTGAAGGCCTCAACGTGAAGGATTAATTTCTTCGAGTAGGACAACAAGAACCAGAAGTTTTGATAGGAGGCGAAACCGAAACTCTACCCCTTACACTACTTTTAATTCTCGGGACGAGAATTCTTTGTAGTGGTGGAGATTTGTAACACCCTCAGAATCATTAACAGTACTCATTACAGTGATCCACTGTTAGTGATCATTACTGTTGATGATCAAGCCATGATCACCTTTGATCATAGCTCTGACAATTTTCAACCTTGATAAAATTTTCAAATTGGGTAAGTTATAAAAACTTTGCTCCATGAATTTTGGAGGCTTGTCAATCACCTTGATCTGGGTTAAACCAATTCATCCTTAGTCATTAGAGTAATCCCAAGGCAATGATGATTATGAAACCAATGTTGGGTTATCGAAATTTTTATGGAATTTAAAATGAAAATGAAAACTATCGTGGGACCTTTATGATGAAATCTATTTATATAATGCCTAACAATCATTAGGCCATGGTTATCATAGCACTAGTTATTTTAGTTAAAGTGTTTTAGGAATAATATGAAGTAAAGAAAATTATAATAATATCAATAATAATAGATTGAGAATTATTACTTTGCCTTGAATTTTTAATAAACAAGTAGAAATTAAAGTTAACCAAAAGAATGCAAAGACAATTTTATAAAATGTTTAAAAATCAGTAGGTCATGCTAGAAATGAAGTGGAAATTTATTAAATGTTTGAGTATTTAAAATAACTAAAACAGTAGCTAAGGGAGCCCTAATTAATTCTTTATATTTTATATAATTTTCAATTACTTTTGTTTAGATCCAAAACATTTTGGGTAATGTAAAATATTTTAATATGAATATTAGGACCATTGGCACAATTTTATAAAATCCCTTGTTGGCCAAACAAATGAAAGAAAAAACAGAAAATGGAAATGTAAAAAACAAAAAATATAAAAAATGACTAAAACCCGCCTGGGGTGAGGCCCACCCTGGGCCCAGCCCCTCCCTCCCTCTCTCTCTCTCCTTCTTCCCCTTCACCTGCCCCCACCCCATACACGCACAGGAGCAGGGCGCCATGGCACTGCTTGGCCGCCCCCCCTCACCTGCCCCCTACCTCCTCCCCCCTCACCTGCCCCGTAGGGGATAAGGACCCTGGCACCCTACAAACCTAGATCGGCCGCCCTCCATTTCCCCCTCCCAGATCCACTCGCCTTGCTCCTCCAGAGCCCGACGGCAGACGCCATGGTCGCCGGATCGTGAACCCACGCGGCCAGTGAGCTCCACACGCCACGCCGCCGTGTCCCAGCGCTGCGTCGTGCTCATCTTCACCGCCCACCAGGAAGAATCGGGCCCAAGACGTCTACTGCGTGCACGTCGACGTCGTCTTCTACCTCGGATCCGACGAGATCGTCGCTCAGTTTCGACTGCCCCCGGCCTCCTCCGAGCCCATTTCCACCTCGTACGCCCCGCCGGTGAGCTCCTCGGCCACTTCCAAGTGCTCTTACTCTCCCAATAAGCCCGTGGGCTTGTTCCCCTTTTGCGCGCTCCGGCCGCCGCCGTGGAATGTCGTGGCCGTGCCCCCGGAGCCGCTCTGCCCGCGCCAACTACACCGGCATGATCCCCGTGTGCCGTAGGCCCGATTTGTCGCGTTAGCTCGTTCGTTCACACCATGCACCGCGAGTCACCATTGAAGCCCGAGCGCAACTGCCGCCTTCCTCGTCGCCGGCGACGTTTTGGTCGCCCCCAGGCCACGACACCACCACCCATCGACTTGCGGCTCAACGCTCGTTCGAAGGAGCCCAGCCGCACCTTCTCTCGTGCCCTGTGGCATGCACAGGCTCGACCTCGTCGGAGTCTGTCTCCGGCGAGCCTCCGGCGACCACCTGTGCCGCCGATAGGTGGGTCCCGCCCGCCAGATGATTACCCACTGCTAATCCCCCCCCTTAAGACACTGACGTGTGGGCCTACCCCCCTAATTAAACTGTTAATATTAACATAACCCTCCTGTGTCTATGACATGTGGGCCCTAGGCCATTTGTATAAGTTAATAGAACTCTTAGTTGCCTCTCACTGACAACTGGGTCCCACCTGTAAGGAATTAAGTTAAAATAAATAAATATGCTAATAGTCTATGACATGTGGGTCCACTGGATTATTTAAATTTAGTTAAATCATTTTTAATAATTGTGAGGCTGACCAGTGGGACCCACTTGTCAGGTTTGACCAGTCAACCCTCTGTGGATAATGTTAGAATTTAGTAATAAAAGAAAATCCAGAAATTGATTTAAATTTATTTAAAATTTGGAAATTCAATATCTTTTAAACCGTAAGTCGTATCAAAATAATTTATATATCAAAGTTGATCAGAAAAATGTAACAAATACGGATACGCTACCCATACACCCACCACCCCCCTCTAACGTACCGTCCCCCTCCAGCAGCGTTTGTCCGATGATTGCCTGATACCGATAAAGTACCCGGATGAATTTATTTCGAACACGAAAGTTGTTCGGATTGTTTCAACTAGCACGGTTTCACCATCCACACGTTTGTCAGATGTCCACGACACCTCCGGCATGAACCCTTCCCCCTCCGGACACCCTGTCCGGTAATCACCCAGAGCTGGTAGTTCATCCCCGGATGAATTTCCGTTCCAAGCAACGTGCATTGCACTGCGTTAGTACACCATTAACATGGCATCCGTCATGTCATGCATCTGTTTGCATTGTTGTGCTTTGTATTTACTGTTTCTTCCCCCCTTAATCTCCGATAGACCACGCTGCTGCCGTCGACTACACCGCTACTAAGTACGACTACTTCGTCGACGAACCTACTTCTACCGTCGAGCTTCCAGGCAAGCAGAGCCATTCTCTTCCCCAGATATCGCCTATCTTTCCGTACATTTCTTGCACTAGGCATTGTTAGTGCTGCTGCTACGATTACAATCCTATACAATTGCATAGCCTGTTTTTGTCGCCCATTGATGTACCTTCCTTTAATCCTATGATGCCTATTATTACTTATGTATTATTCAACAGTAAACCCTGCGCATTGTTAGCTAGGTTTAGAATAGAGGGTCGTGATCACTTTGGGAGTGATCGCGGGAACGATATATTACAACTGCAACAGGTACGGATCAATGCAGACGCCCTAGGGAACCTACAACGGCGAGACTCTGCCGACTTGCTTCGAGTCTGGCTTACGAGTGGAATGTACTCGTATTTCACTCTCGTCGGCTCAGTAGCGTAGCATCACCGGGATGATATGAGGTTTACCTCTTTAGTTCATTCCGCTGATGTCTCTGTAAAACCTCTTTAAGTGTGCCATCGAGGGTGATATCTCCTGGTTTCACTTAATGGTAGGCACTCGAATCAACCGGTGTCCTTAAAGGTAAGAAGTCGGGTGACCCAACGGTGCCCGCGAGTGGTATTGCGACGGGACGACAGGGAGGGTACGACCAGTGTACCGGTGTGCTCTGCCCCTGATCGTTGGCCGCGAGAGTTATCAAACCACGAAAGTCGAGCTCCTCCAGGAGCACACGCGAGATAAGGTAAGGAGACGGTTCACCTTGTTGGTAACCGCAGAGACTTGGTGGGACGACAGGGCAGGCACCGATGTACTGGTGGTTCTGGCTGCTGTCGTTGTCCGTGGGTCAGTTAAGTTGAGGCAACGATAACGGTTGTCACGCAGGTTAATTAAAATGCTAAATGGCTCGGCGGTTGTCTTGAGTAGCCTTTTGGCTTATACGCGCTGCCTACACGTGGGAATTACGAGTTATGGGCTCCTCTGCTTCGTAGTGTCGTCCGAGGACTCTTCAGACGTCAGCAGTACTGCGGGCTGATTGCCGGGAAGTGGTATTGTCTTATTTGCTCGCGAGGTGGTGTCTTATTTGGATTTTCTTTAATTTCACCGGCCAGCCTCGCACCGTGCAGGAGTACGTCGGGGTTAGGGTCCAAAGCCCTGCGTACATAGGTTATAGTCCGGCGGATGACCTCTCTGTTGAGTTTGAAAGATGGGCTATGGAGTGTCGGATAGCCTCGGTGGAGCGTTCCCTCACAAGGTTCCCGCCACCCTGGAGATCCGTGCGTGTAGTGTAACACAAGTGCGCCCCTGCAGGGAAGATTAATCTATTCGAATAGCCATGTCCACGGTAACAGGACGCTTTATGCTGAAGCTGGATCTTACCACTACAAACTATTATTATTAAAATGTATGGTTCCGGGTTTGCTTCCTCGCAGGGGAGCCGAGGAGGGAACTCAGAGGCATTGTTAATCATTACAACTTATTATTATACAATGCTGCAGCAACTTCTGCTGCATTGTTACTTTATGCTTTATATAAACTGTTGGCTGATTCTTACCTCATGCTGCAAGACATCGTTGGAAGATGCTAGTCTTCGATAGGCCTAGCTTCTTACCCTTATTCTGATTTCTATCTCGCATTCCACTATATACAACCTCTCATTTCCGTTGATACAATGCATAATGCTTAGTACCGGACGTAAGTCTTGCGGGTATACTAGATACTCACCCTGCTTTATTTCCTTTACTGTTTTGCCTGATCGGCCGCTGCAGTCGACGTTGGAGTCCAGGAGTAGGAGATCCCAGATGTCGACCACCGGAACATGAAGATCCCCGATGCCTTCTACGACGTCGAGTTCCCCGTTGACCAGGAGTAGTTTGGAGGTTCCCAGGCAGGAGGCCTCGCCTTTTCGATCGGTGTTGTTTTTGTGCTAGCCTTCTTAAGGAAACCTTGTATTCTTGTGTCTGTACTCAGATACTATTGCTTCCGCCAGAACGAGCACATCCAACTCGACCTTGCATCGGTACCTCACCCACAGTCCAATGGAGACGCCGAGAGAGCCAACCAAGAGTTGATGCGAGGTATCAAACCCAGACTTTATGTGCCCTTGGAAAGGACGCCGGGTTGCAAGGAGGAAGAATTACCCTCAGTACTGTGGAGTATCAGGACAACTCCTAACAGATCGACGGGCTACACTCCCTTCTTCCTGGTCTATGGAGCGGAAGTATTTCTCCCAAGTGACATCCGTCACGACTCACCAAGAGTCACCGCATATGTGGAAGACGACAATGAGAAAACGAGGCAGGACGCCTTGGACGTTCTCGATGAAAAACGAGAACTGGCAGCAGCTCAGTCGGCTATCTACCAAAAAGATCTGCAATGATATCCTAGCCGTCGCATCAGAAGTCGGACTTTCCAGGAAGGTGATTTAGTGCTCCGCCTCATACAGAAAAAGGAAGGAAAGCAAAAGTTATCCTCTCCATGGGAAGGACCGTTTGTGATCAGCAAGAACCTGTACAATGGATCCTACTACCTGGTTGATATACGCGAGAAGGAAAAATACATGCACATCTATAGAGGAGAGTCCCAGACCGTGGAACATTGCACAACTCCGTCCATATTATACTTGAGTAGAACAGGAACATTATTGTACATCTATATAAGTCGACACTCGTCGCACCGGCTCTCTCCATATAATATATATATAAGTCGACTTTCGTCGCTCTGGCCTTCGCCACATCCAATATATAAGTCGACTCTCGTCGCACCGGCTCTCTCCACATTTATCTGTCATACCGACTCTTCTTTACTTTATTGTTCTCATGTTTTCATCTTGCATCATACATTGCATATTTTTACATTTTATATCTCAGAGACCTGGGGGCTTGATCAACCATCTATCGGCTCTGAGCATGTATATTGCTTATCCAGGGAATCGGGGAGCTCGATGATATTCATCGACTCTTATCTAATAACTCAGCACATATATATGTAAAACTCCACATGTATATTGCTTAGTCAGGGGAATCGGGGAGCTTGATGATATTCATCGACTCTTATCTGAGAACCCGACATATACATGAATGGCCAAACACGCCTTAAATCTTGGCCTGTATAGCTCAAGCTCATACGACCAACGCAAATCGGACTTAGTCTAAACCTTGGGGTCTTCCAGCAACACCTATCAAGTTTGGTTCTAGGCACCGGGAACGGCGGGAACGCTAGTCATATGTGTCGGCTAATAGAGAAGTTTCAACTCTTGAACCAATAATATCTGTCAATGCGAGAAGATGAGGCATGAGTCATCTTCTATATGAGCCTTCGAATTTTCTTTTTTGCATACAAACATCATAGCATACTTCATCTTCAATCATGCATAACAATTCTTTCTTTTTCAAATAAAATTAGAGTTAGACCTATATGACTCGGCATTAGCACCCAGATGCATACACCGACTCATGGGGACTACACTTCAAAACTTCTTATCAAGATTTGGCACGACGCAATGATGTTCGTACCAACTCTTGGGGAGTATCACTTCAAAATTTTCATATGATCTGGTTCAGAACACAAGGTGACCATACCAAACCATGGGGGCAACAAGTCGATCTATCCAATGAGTCGACAATGATACATGTCTGTTTGAATCGACTCATGGGGCTACAAATACCATGCATAAAAATATTTTATCCTAAAGTCAGGTATAAGACCGACTTACCGATTTGATGGGAAATTAAATTTCTCATTCATCAGAGGCTGAGTCTTACATCAAAAGATAAACAAGACAAAATTCGAAAAATACTACTAGATAAAACTACAACTTCAGTGGTCGTCCTCAGATTCGGCTCCATTAGATGAGACTCGGGCCTCCTCTGCATTGTAGTAGAATTCTTCATCACTGTTGCTGGAACTCTCCATACAGCAGCCGGCTCGATCGCCACCCGTGTCGAAAACCCTGGCCCACAGGGTCTCATCACCATCATATCTAAAAATGATAGTGTATCCCTTTTTAATATTCCTGGCGCGAAGAAAACTTTTCCAACCCTTCTCCAGAAACATGGAATCCTAACCAAAGAAACTAGTGGCCACCCAGATGGATCCATGAGGGCACCCCTTAGAGCGGAGCCACAGTCCTGTAGGCTTGGAGAACACCATGATATTGGCAAAAGATTCAGGAAGATTAACCCAGCGACGGATTGAATGACCCTTCACCAGAAACTCGTTTCTTTCGGGAGAAGAATGTGGAGTGTCAAGGTACGGGGATTGCTGAGTAGCGCGTGCACCTCTTCCTCTACCCCGGTCGTGGACTCTCCCACAGCCTCGCCCATGGCCTCGGCCACCGCGAGAACCAGCACTGGAACCAGGATTGCTGGCGGCTAAAGGAACACGGGTGCTGAGCTTGGGAGACATGGAGAAAGTTGCAGAAGTAGAGGAGAAAGCAGAAGATGCACGCACTCAGAAGATTGAGTTACGAGGTGACTATTTATATGGTCACAATAAGATGGTCAATCAATGCCATAAAGGCAGGGGTAGATTACCCATGGTAAGTGACATTTATGAAAGACTCTTCGATTCTCACCACGACATAAATACCCTCAACAGTGGTGTTTCAGGCAGAGAAACCATAAATGCAGTAACGAATCTCTGACTAAAAAGTCAAATGAAATTTTCAAAAGATGGAAGGTGAAACGAAAGCTAAAGAGAAATGGCTCTGACTCCTTATAAACATCAAAGCGTAAGAGTTGTCTTGACCAATTAAAGAGTCAGCAACCACAATGGAATCAAGAAGATTATTATGTATACTTAAGCATCACACCAATCTTGGGGGCTAATGTCGGGAGGATGGACCAAGCCCATAACCCGGCATTAGATTTATGGGCCGACTCACTTAAGGAAGGCCCACAAAAGAAGAACCAGTCACGAGCCGGACGCGCCAATCATGAAGATCGAAGCCGTGGAAGGACTTCGAATTACCTTGTATAGTACGTAGCATCTTTGTAAAGTAAAATAGGACTCCACTTCGCATAGGAGTCGGACTCGTGGAACCCCGGGACCCGGCGCCTTTATAAGTCGAGGTCCACGAGATCCTGAGGCAACTCAATCTCAATCCAAGATAGGACTAGACACTTACGGCGTAACCTAGATCTCCTCGAGACAAAGGTTGTGATCCAACTCTATTGTAATCAATTCATCGACTCTTCTAATCGAGGAGTCCATACCCGTAATAATAAGAAGAAGGACTAGGTCTTTACCTCGAGACAAAGAGGGGCCGAAACCTGGGTAAATCGCCAAGTCTCTTGTCCATGTCGATTCTCTCCTCGTATCCAACTCAAAGCAAAGGTCCCATGTCAAGTTCGACTCTTCGAACATCTGCCGTGACTTTCCCACGACAAGTACCCCGACACGAACTTCGCGAGACTGGTGTCAAGTAAGGTCCAGGCCGCCGGGGGCTTACAGGATCAATAACGCCAGTTTAAATGCTGAATATGACACTAACACACCCATCAGGATAATCCTATCATGCACCTGGGCATCAAAAAAATGGGAGTGAAGTCACGTTGTGGCAAGTCCCAGCCCATCCGACAGTTCAGCGGGGTCTTACCTACACGTGTGTAGTAGTTTCATGGCCCAGGTCTAAATAGGGGCGAGTGCCATTATAGAGTGCATCCACTCGGAAAACAATCGAGTGAACTTTTAGTATGAGCACCTGGTAAAGTTTCGAGTGATCACTTGACGAACCAGTCGATTTCTTCTCATTGATTTTTCCCTGTGTCATCTTGCGAGTAAGTACTCAAGCGCTTATTTTAGAGGCGAGTGAGCACTCAAGCCTTAATGAGATGTGTTTTATGAATACGCCGAGACGAGTGATCAGTTTATGAACAATCACTGCATCCATATTGAGGAGAAAGCTCACTCAGGGGAGGGAGAGAGTGTAAAGGAATTAGTCTCTCTCTTGCCAATGAGAGATGCACTTGCTAGGCTATTATATAAAGGATACCGCCTGTAAGGGAATCCCCTTTACCAAAGCAACAGACGTGGTTCAACTAGCGGAGACTCTTGGAAAAGATGGACTAAAAAGTCCCCAAGTTAGCATATTATGGGGGACCGTCGACAGTAGATTGGGCTTCATATCTAATTTCATTCTAAATATTATTCAATAGGTAGGCTTCTTTCAGTAGAAAACATATTCATTTTCACCAGGCTCTGCGCACCTTTGGTACTTCTAGAGGGAAAGCTATTTTATAGTGACTTCTTTCTTAGGGTAGGGCGACGAGTGATCCTTTAGGATTTCCAAGGTGCTCCCGATAGGAGTTTATTTGATGAAATCAAATCATAGAAAAAGGTTAGTGAAGAAAATAAGCTTAAAATAGGAAAAAGGGGATTCCCTTCTACCTCTGCATGTGCTTAGCATTGTGTTGTCCAATCAGTGCTATAGAGAGGTGATTGTTATAATGATGCTTTGTGCTGTCGATGAAGTATCATGATGTGTGTGGTCTGACCCGACTTGTTACGTCGCGTTTGTGTGATGATGATGCTTTGGTTTGCGCGTGTGGTGGATTTCAGGCTCAGCTATGCCTATTGGGTTTCCAAGAGCGGTTTGAATGCTATATTTTTACTGTCACATTGATCAGGGGCGAATATCCATGGTTGTATATTTTGTATTGGAATCTGAAGTTTTTCCCTCATGATAATGGCGATCTTGCCGCTTCAGCTTCGCGCGTAGAAATGACCTATGTGCCCTTGCGGGGGTGTATATAAAGGTGGGTGATGGCTTCGCGCCCCTCGTTGGTTACCCTAAGTGTAAGGTTCAGATGTAGCTAAGCAGTAAATTTCACTCGGTGAAGATACCAAGGTTATCGAACTGGGAGGACTCCGAATTCTTCAAGTAGGTGTTAACAGCGCAAGAGATTAAGTTACCTAAAGGAGATAAGATTGACGTGGACCTGCAAACAGAAACAAATAACTTTTCTCCCAACGAGTTCAGAGAGGTTGTCAATCTCCCCGGCCTTGTCGTTTACAAAGGATCAAACGCACGGTGGAAATAGTGATGGTGATTGCAACCGAAAAGGAAATAAAACAGTAAAGAGTTGAAGTGTAAACAATGGTGGAAATATGGACCGGGGTCCCATGATATTCACTAGTGATGTCTATCTCAGAAAAGACGATAAAACAACTAAGATGGTTGAACAAATTATAGCTTGGCAACCGACAAAATTATAAACGCACTGCAATGCTAATTATGCCACAAGAAAGTTAGAGGCTCAAAAGTATGCCAAGACAAGTAGACCATTTATCCATCAGCATCTACTCACTAATCATCCACCTTGAGATATCTATCTAGAACATCTCGCTGGTATTAAGTTGCGAGCCCCACCCAAAATGAAAACTCAAAGCAACAGACAACTGCATTAACAAACTTTGCGTAAGGTAAACAATCCTTGCAACCGCAGTTACAAGCACCGTTGTTTTCTCCCTGGTGTCAACAACACATCCCCTAGTCTCATGTTTCTGTAACTCAAGCTAGACATCGGGGGGAATGGACCCTCAATCAAGCATAACACTCCCTCTTGGAGTTACTATCTACTACTTAGCCAAAGCAATAAAAAGCAACGGAGAACATGCAATAATTACTCAAGAACAAAATATAAAAGGAGAACCAAATATATAACTCATCACAATCTGAACATAATCTCATAATCCATCGGATCACAGCAAACACAGCATAGCAACAGCAAGAAAATTACATAGGTGCCTTGATCATGTAGGGCAGCTCACACGGGCTAAGAATTGAATCACATGATTGGAGAGAATACATCACATAGCTACTGGTCATGGAACCATGTTTCAAGTGGGACTACTCACGGACATCCGGGAAGCGCTCATGGTGGTGGAGAAGCTCCCGGAGGTAAATCCTCCCTTCGGCAGGGTGCCGGAAAGAGTTGTTCTGGTGCTCCCAATCTCGGGATCGCGGCGGCGGCAGAAAAGAGGTGAAAACCGTGATACGGGGTATCTTTTTAGGGTTTTCTCATCTGGGGGTGACGAGGGGGTGACCCCACGACTCCTATGGATGGGCCTACCCGGTGTACCCGAAGACAGAAGGCCCACAAAGATGCCGCCCGGGTCCAGCCTTGGCCCACTAGTGGCACCGACGTAGGAGTCAACGACTAATAAGGAAGGCTTAAACCTGGCGTATAAAGCAAGCTTAGGGTTAGGAAATACTATCTGTAATCTAGGAAGGACTCCCCGAGACCTGGCCGACTATATAAAGTCTAGGAGGGGAGGCGTCAAGATAGACCAATAGACAATTTGTAACCCTAGCCTTGTGCGCACTAGCCTTGGCCTTTCCTGTAATCGCCATCTCCAAGCAATAATATCGAGCAGGAACGTCTCCTCCTGTTAGACGACGAGCTATCGTCCAACCTGTGCCTCTCATGACTAACCCAGGGTCCCTGACCATGGGACTTGCAGGGGTTGATCCCCGTCAATTGGCACCGTCTGTGGGAAACGCACATGTTGGAATTACGATCTCGGAGGTTCCGTCTTCAGCAAGCCACAACTCAAGAGGAAGAACCAGATCCAATCCACCCGGAGAAATCAAGATCACGACAAACATCTCTGCCGTCCCATCGATATCGCTCGGCCTACAGCTGTGCCAGGACCAATACAATAGCGTCAACCGAGTCCACCGCCAGCAAAGGAGAAATCGACGACCCAAAAGAAAGAAGCGAGGGCTCTATGCAGAGATCCCGATCGGAGAACTACAACACGAAGCAGAGGACCCACCGACCACTCGAAAACCCACCGCCACCCAGGCACCCGCCGCACAACAAGATGCCGACTCCGAGGGCGAGATCAGCGATCCTCAAGATCACCGCCAACAAAGAAGAAATTGACGACCTAGAAGACAGGCGTGAGGATTCTACGAGAAGACCCCACTCGACGAGTCGCACTACACAGCTACGCGCTCACCGACCACCCGACGACCCGCCGCAGCGCGGACAGCTGTTGCCCGCTAGGATAGCGACTCTGAGACCCAGACCGGCGAATACTACGACCCAAATCGAAGAACAGACGAATTCACCAACCTTATAAGTAACCAGAATCTGAGCGAGGGAATCGAAATCGACCCGCGAGTCCCTGAGCACCCGGCAGATCACGCGCAGATCTTCCAAATCTCAAGGAGGAAACGGCACGCCGGATCCAGCAAACTCACGGTCAGGGAGCAGCTAGAAGGACCCCGCACGATCCACTGCTTCGAAGACGACTGGGGATACATCAGGTCGGATCACACTCTAGGAGACTGCCGCCTGTTCAACGAACTCGCCGACAGCCTCCAGAAGGAAAAACAACGAGAAGACAAGCGCACTCGGCGAACCGAGAAGTCGCCGACTCCAAGTCCTGAAAGACGCTACAACCCGCCTTAAGGACAGGTGTACACGATCCAAGAGGGCAGGGTATTGCAAGCCCAACAGGACGCCTACACCCTGCAAGCCAGAGCAGCCAAGAACCTAAATACAGTCGAAGTCTACCAGCTACATGATGCAGAAACTAGTATCACGTTCTCCAAGAGCGATCACCCACCTACAGTCCCAAGCCGGGACACGTGCCCCTGGTACTCGATGCTCAAATCGGAGGGTACGACATGGACAGAATCGTCATGGACGGAGGCAGCAGCATGAACATAATCTTCGTCAGCACCCTACACAAGATGCTGATCCCACGATCAGTATGGAAAAAATCAATCACCATGCTATACGGAGTAGTCCCAGCAGAAGCGGCTATTTCCCTTGGAATAATCAAGCTCAAAGTTGTCTTTGGCAGCAGACACAGTTTCACAAGACGCACCCTCGAGTTCGAAGTGCTCGACTGGCAGTCACAGTACCACGCCATACTGGGACGTCCAGCATTCGCGCAATTCATGGCGGTTCCGCACTACGCCTACCTCAAACTCAAGATGCCAGGATCCACGGGCGTCATTACAGTCAACGGGAGCTTCACCAAATCAGACCAATGCGATCGTGATTTCCACAAAGTTTCCGACACCTTGGGAGCCGAGCAAGAACTCACAGAAATATCCATGGCGACAGACAAAAGTATCTTCCCGCTAGCAAGTCGAAGCGAGTCAAAAGAGTATGGGCGAGATTTCAGGATTGACAGCGACACGGTCACCCACCAGGTGCACCCGACGGACCCAGAAAAAACAGTCTGCGTGTACGCCCACCTCCCGGAAGAGCAAGCGACTGCCCTCATCGCTTTCCTCCGTGAAGAATGGGAAATATTTGCCTGGTGCCCAGCCGACATGCCAGGAGTACCGCGCGAGTTCGCGGAACACGGGCTACGCATCAAGCCAAGCACCAAGCCAGTGAAGCAAGAACTACGAAGATTCTCAGAACCCAAGCGCAGAGCAATCGGGGAGGAAGTCAACCAATTACTTAATGCCCAATTCATCCGAGAGACGAAGAAGGCCACTTGGATCGCAAACCCTGTGCTGGTTCCCAAAAAAGACACAGACGTGCTGCGAATATGCGTCGACTACGGGCCAGTCAACAAACACTGCCTAAAGGATCACTTTCACCTGCCAAGAATCGATCAGATAATCGACTCGACAACAGGATGCGATCTACTATCGTTCCTCGACGCCTATTCAGGATACAATCAGATCAGGATGAAGGAAGAAGACGAAGAGCATACATCATTCATCATGCCTTACGGTGTATTTTGCTACAGGAAAATGCCTTTCGGACTCAAGAACGCCGGTGCCACATACCAGCAGATGATGCAAGCCTTCTTGAAAGAGAAAATCGGAAGAAACATGCAAGTCTACGTGGACGACATCGTCATCAAAACTTACAGCGCAAACACGCAACTCGATGACCTGCGCGAGACCTTCGCAGCACTCAACTAGTAAAGAATCAAGCTCAACCCGAAGAAATGTGCATTCGTCGTCCCAGCCGGGAAGTTGATCGGATACATGGTTTCCGCTCAAGGAATCGAAGCGAACCCCGAGAAAGTTCAAGCAATCGCCAGGATGCAGGAGCCAACCGACATCAAAGGCGTACATCAGCTCACCGGAAGACTCGCGGCCTTGAGTCGTTTCATCAGCAAATTGGGAGAGCGCACACTGCCATTCTACCAACTGCTCGGAAAAGGAGAGAAATTCGAGTGGACAGAAGAAGCCCGCAAAGCATTCGCGGACCCGAAGAAGACACTCTCGACCCCACCAATCTTGGCGGTACCCAAAGTACAAGAAAAATTGTATCTCTATGTGGCAGCACGCAACAACGTGGTAAGCACAGCACTCGTCGTCGAGCGCACAGAAGAAGGCAAGGTCCAGAGCATACAAAGGCCGATCTACTACCTCAGCATGCTCTTGAAAAAATCCCAGCAGCGGTACCCGCACTACCAGAAGCTACTACTGGCCATCATCACAACCTCAAGAAAGGTGTCGCACTACTTCGACGAACACCCTATCACAATCATGAGCAGCGCTCCACTCGCGGACATCCTCAACAACCCCGGAGCGACTGGGCGAGTCGCCGAGTGGAACATTGAGCTCAGCCCGCGAGACCTGCAGTTCAAGCACCCAACAACAATCAAGGCCCAATTCCTCCCAGATTTTTTGGTCGAGTGGACGAAGGTCCAGACACCAGGCCCCCCGGACCTACCGAACTCATGGACAATGTTTTTCGATGGGTCTAAAATACAGCAAGGAGCCAGAGCAGGAGTCGTTCTGGTCTCCCCCAAAGGAACGAAGCTCAAATACGTCCTCCAGATCAACTTCAGCCACGCCTCCAACAACGAAGCCGAATATGAGGGACTACTCTATGGCATGCGCATGGTCAAAACATGCGGTGCCACTCGCCTCCTAATCTACGGAGACTCCAACCTCGTCGTCCAGTAGGCGATGCAAGACTGCAACGCAGTAGCCGAAAACATGGCGGCCTATCTGAAGCTCTACAATACGCTCGATGGAGGTTTTGACGGTTGCGAGCTCAATTATATCCCCAGAACAAAAACCACAGAAGCCGACGAACTTGCAAACATCGGCTCGACCCGGCGTCTTCCTCGAAAGCATCAGCCAGAGATCCATCAAGGTAACAATAGCAGCACCCGAGGCAGCTGTAGATGACGACACCACTGAGCCAGCATAGGTGGCATTAGCGAGTCCATCCGAAGGCAGCAGCAGCCAAGCGGTCGAACCTACAGATCCAACAGCACTCGAAGGACCAATGTGGACAAAACCGTTCCTCCGATTCCTAATCGAAGGGATGCTACCGCAGGACGTCCCAGAAGCTCGGCGCATCAGTCGTCGATCCAAGGCATTCACAGTGATCAACAGACAGCTATACAAACGCAGCATCACTCAGATACTCCAAAAGTGCATCGACGAAGAAGACGGCAAAGCCCTACTGCTCAAAATCCAAAAGGGTACCTGCAGGCACCACGCGGGCAGTCGAGTGCTCGTGTCCAAAGCATTCCGAGCAGGGTTTTATTGGCCCACTGCGATGAAAAATGCTTGAAGACAACGTACGGCGTTGCATCACCTGTCAAAAATTCGCCAGCAGACCGCACGCTCCAGCCTCAGAACTCAAGACCTTACCACTATCATGGCCATTCGCCACCCGGGGACTCGACATGGTGGGCCCGCTCAAGAAATCATCAAAGGGAGGAAGAACACGCCTGCTAGTAGCAGTCGACAAGTTCACCAAGTGGATCGAAGCAGTGCTCATCACCAGCTCCACAACCCTCACGGTAGTAAATTTTATCAAATCAATAATCTTCAGGTTCGTCGTACCACACAACATCATCACGGACAACGGTACGAACTTCACAGCGGCAGAATTCCAGAACTTCTGCGAAGAACTGGGCATCAAAATCAACTACGCATCAGCCGCGCACCCGCAGTCCAACGGACAGGTGGAAAAAGAAAATGGCCTAGTATGTGGAGGAATAAAAAAACGGCTCCTTGCACCACTTGAGTAGGCCGCAGGCAACTGGGTAGAAGAACTCCCTGCAGTACTATGGAGCCTGCGCACTACCCCAAATACCGCAACCCAGTACACACCTTTCTTCATGATGTACGGGTCGAAGGTAGTGCTACCACATGACCTCAAATTCGGGGCACCCCGGATCATGGGGTACGAAGAAGAGGAATAAGAAGAAGCACTGCAAGATGACATGGACACAACAGACGAAGCAAGAGACACAACCCTAGCAAGGTCAGAGGGGTATCAGGACAAGCTACGCACTTACCAAACCAGCCGCCTGCGCACCAGAACGATCAACAAAGGCGACCTTGTCCTACGGCTCATACAAGAGAAAGTCCACAAGCTTCCCCCCAATGCGAAGGACCGTTCATAATTTCAGAAATCATAGGAGGATGCGCCTATAGAATGAAGAACCCGAAGACTGACGAGGACGTGGGAAATCCTTCTAATGTAGTGAACCTACGCCTATTCTACCCATAGTCTCCACCAGTCATGCTCAACTGGCAGCTCATGTAACCCTTCGATGCAATAAAATGATTTTTCCCATGTACTACCACCTCAAAGCACTTGGGGGCTCGAGTACAAGACTCCCCCCGAGAGACGCTATCATCTCTCACGTGATCTTTACCTAAAGCACTCGGGGGCTCGAGTACAAGACTCCCCCCGAGAGACGCTATCATCGCTCACGCGATCTTTACCTAAAGCACTCGGCGGCTCGAATACAGACTCCCCCCGAGAGACGCTATCGTCGCTCACGCGATCTTTACCTAAAGCACTCGGGGGCTCGAATATAGACTCCCCCTGAGAGACGCTATCGTCGCTCACGTGATCTTTACCTAAAGCACTCGGGGGCTCGAATACAGACTCCCCCCGAGAGACGCTCTCGTCGCTCACGCGATCTTATCCTAAAGCACTCGGGGGCTCGAATACAGACTCCCCCCGAGAGACGCTATCGTCGCTCACACGATATTTACGCAAAGAACTCAGGGGCTCGAGTACAGACTCCTCCCGAGAGATGCTATCGTCGCTCACGCGATCTTTGCTTAAAAGCACTCGGGGGCTCGCGTACAGACTCCCCCCGAGAGACGCTATCATCTCCCGTGCAGTCTGTAACTTAAAAATACGCAAGGGACCAAACAAAAAAACCCCACCGGAAGACGTCCACCTACGGAATTGACAAATGCCCGGAGAAAACAAAGGGAAGCCACGTCAATACACGACCAGCCTAGCAACCTGGCGGAGCACCATGCACTTCGGAAAAAGATATAAACAGAGGCATCAAAACAAATCCTTTAGCCTTCACCTGATCGCCAACAATCACCTAAAGACTCCGGGGCTACTCCCATCGGGAGCGCTGTCGCGCACCCGATATTACAGGCAGCAAACAAAACAAGCGACAAAAGAGACAAATCTTAGTCTACGTTCGACTCTACAACTCGAACGTAGCCTCGGGGGCTACTCCCATCGGGAGCGCTGCCGCGCACCCGATAGAACCCACAGTACAAGGATTTGATGGACTCGAAGACAACTTTCGTTTGCAAAGGACTTTAAGACAGATTCGATTACAAAGACTCAAGCACAATTCACATTACAAGGACCCGAAGACCATTCTCCGTACAAAAGACTCATGTACATTGGATAGAAGGCAGCTCTGATTACTCGAAGGCAATCATCATTACATGGAGAACTAACGTAGTTACAAAAGACACAAGCAGCCGATAAGGCTACAACATTAGTCACCCAAGGAATTACTACTTTTACATGTGTGCCCATGTTGAGATAATTGGCACTAATATGACGAGCATCATCACAGACAGAGGAGGAGTCGAAGAAGCCAACTCATGATGCCAATGACATAACAAAAGGTGAAGCTCGACTTATTTGTGGAGCACCGAAGCCAATGCTCCACCAGCTTCTTCTCCAGCTCCACCCAAGCTGTCGGCGAAGATGACGCCGCTGCCTCCAGTTCTACAAGGTCGCCTGGCGTGCCCGCTTGATCGGTGGCTTGACGTCGAGGTCCTCTCCAGAGCTGGAGGGCACAACATCACCACCCGAGGAGTCGCCAGAGGACGAAGTCGTTGAATACGTAGGCGTACGACTCCCCGACTTGCCGGAATTGTCGCTTCTTGTCTCCTGCCAGTACGGATCCATGCGATTGCCGCTCGGATCAAAAGCGCGGATGGTGAGAGTATTTTCTCCATCAAAGCGGAAGCAGAGGGTATCACCATCACGAAAGTTCAAACGCCGAGCAAACGACTTCCAGCCAAAGCCAAGAAAAATCAAGAGGGAACTATCGATCTCTAACTCAACATAAGAAGGAGATCGAGTGCACCCCTGAAGACGAAGCAGCAAGCCATCAATACTACACTCAGAAACAAGGGCAGAAAATGCAGGAGGAAGAAGAATGCGAGCGGCGTTCCGGCCACAGACGCGTAGGAGGAAATCGTAGCGCCAAAAATCCTCCTCCGACGAAGATGAGGAAGGCGTCGACGACGCACCACGACGGCCGCCGTGAGAGGAGCGCGGAGTACGACTACCACGGCCACGGTTAACATGGCCACAGCCAGTCATACCTGCACCTCGCTTGGTCCCCATGAGAAGAGGAAGAGAAAGGGGAGCAAGATGAGCAGAGGTCGAACACTGCAGCTAGATGAAGAAGAGGGGTCTATTTATAGCACGAACCCAAGAACACGCAGAAGCCCAGATGACGGGAGCAATTAATTCAAAGACCGAGCGTGCTGGGCGACTCGAATTCCGAGACAAAGATGCTTTCACACGGGCGGCACTGTGCGCTGGACGCGTCAAATCTCGCGCATGTTCAATGTGCGCATCGGTAACTCAACAGGCGGCTGTAGCACGCCACAAAAAGCCATCATTATGACCGGTCATGAAGACATGACGGTTCGCAGACAGAGCATCTTTAACGGTCCTCCAGCAAGGAGATCGTTATCCTTACCAAGAAGAAGTAAATCAAGGTGGCAGCGCAAAAGAAAATGCAGCCTGCAAGCACCATTTTTACTGACTCAAATACATCTTTCAAATATATTTAACTCATATCGGGAGCATATCCATTCATGAGAGTCTCGGGTGCTCCCTCACCTAGAAGGAAAAGACGTGCTCGAGTGATTACTCGCACCCATGAGAGTTTTGAGTGCTCCCTCACCTAGAAGAAAAGACATGCTCGAGAGATTACTCGCACCCATGAGAGTTTCGGGTGCTCCCTCACAACGACACAAGATAAGCAGACCTGCACTCGCCAGATCGTACGGTCCCAGAGTATCGGGTGCTCCCTCACCCCGAGAGCGAAGGCGATACTCGAGTGATTACTCGCATAGCTCTGAGTACCTGAACACTCGAAGACCTCCCGAGAAAATTCTCATCTACATTACTCCTCGCCCGAGCGCACGACAAAGCTCCTCGAGTGACCGCCCAAAACAGCTCACTTGATTGTTTATTCCAAATGAGTGCATCACTAACTAGGCTCCGTGCCTCAATAAAAATACATATTCCTGGAATACGATACACTTTTCCCAGATGGCACGCAAGCTTACCGTGTAGGTAAGACCCCGCTACGTAGATCGGTCAGGCTAGGACTTGCCGCAGAGAGATTTCACTCCCAATCTTTCCCATGCGCTTGCATGATAGAAAAAGCTGGGCGGACGCGCCTAGGATACGACCTTTACTGGCGGCAATTGATCACTGTAAGACCTGCAGCGGCATGACTTTGGCTCGACACCAGTGCTCCAAGATCATGTCGAGGGACGTGAGTTTGATTGGGCTACTGCGGTATTTGCCAATAGTGCAATTCACCAAGGCTCGACCAGTCGACTCCTTGGGCCCTTTCATCTTAGCATTCCCTCGAAACAGGTTTTTTCATGGCCCTAGACTGCCAGCGACCCGCGGTTAAACCGTGCATACATCGAAACAACGCAAGAAAGGACTCGAGTCCCTGCGCAACTCTCCGAGCCCCCCAGGCACTCGTGGGCTACTGACGAGGGGGTGACTCCACGACTCCTATGGATGGGCCTACCCGGTGTACCCGTAGACAGAAGGCACACAAAGATGCCGCCCGGGTCCAGCCTTGGCCCACTAGTGGCACCGACGTAGGAGTCCACGACTAATAAGGAAGGCTTAAACCTGGCGTAAAAATCAAGCTTAGGTTTAGGAAATACTATCTGTAATCTAGGGCGGACTCCCCGAGACCTGGCCAACTATATAAAGGCTAGGAGGGGAGGCGTCAAGATCGACCAATAGACAATCTGTAACCCTAGCCTTGTGCGCACTAGGCTTGGCCTTTCCTGTAATCACCATCTCCAAGCAATAATATCGAGTAGGAATGTCTCCTCCTGTTAGCCGACGAGCTATCGTCCAACCTGTGCCTCTAATGACTAACCCAGGGTCCCTGACCATGGGATTTGTCGGGGTTGATCCCCGTCAGGGGGGGTAAATATAGGCCGAAGGGGGACGCTAGGGGAGGGACCCACCTCCCAGGCGTCCTTGGGGCGCGGGCTCCCCCCTGGCCGCGCCAGGTGGTCACCTGGGAGGGGGTAGCCCCTCACCGGCTGCCCTTTGGTGTTCTAGAAGCTTTCGTTGCGCTGATTTCTTATATATTTTGCTTCGAATTTTTTGGGCACTGTAAATATGGTTAAAAACCTGCAATTCACAGACATCGCAGATAAAAACTGCCACTGGGTGCACTGAGTTAGTAGGTTAGTCCAAATATGTGTAAAAAGGTACGAAAGTGTAGCAATACACATAGCAATGTTACCCAAAAGAGCAAGGAAGAATCAGAAATTATAGATGCGTTTGGGACGTATCAACATCCCCAAGCTTAATTCCTTCTTCTCCTCGAGTAGGTAAATGATAACACAGATAATTTATGTGGTGACATGCTAACACATATATAAGAACTTCAAAGTAAAGCAAGTAAGATATGCAATTCAAGTCAAGACAATAACACGCAAGAGTCTATATCTAGTATTGAAACAAGCAGAGTAAGAACATAAAGATGCAAGATCTCTCGCTGTCCGTGACTCGAATGTCTCCAAATGGTGTGCAAGAATTGGGAGATGGGTTTAGAGAATAAAAATACTATATAGTTTAATTGAGAAGTCAATCTACTAAAACTTCACACTTGGACTCCTTCGGAATCTTATTTTGACTCGTCCCCAGACCACTAGTCAGGCACAAGTCAAACTGATCCTCTCCCTTTCGACTTTGCGCACTCATGCAATGGATGAGCGCAGGCAAGATATGTTGGCACTTAGGATGGAAAATATAAAAATGATGGGGAAGGAAGACAAAAAGGTTTGAAAGGCTCACATGAATGAGGACAATCATAGGCGAGAGAAAGCCAAATGATATATATAATGTGAGGAGTAGGGATTTCCATGCAACGGATGCACATATGAGCTAAGGTAAGCTCTCCAATGGAACTAGTGGGGGTTCATCCAACTTTCTTGCTCATGAAGACCTAGAGCTCATTTGAGGAGTCTCATCCTTGGAATATGCTAGCCAAGTTATATAGTGTAAGGATCCCCACATAGTTATGCATGAATGGTATGAAAATCTCTAAGGAGTACAAATTTGACTATGGAGTATGAGTGTGGATCTTTCAAAAGGAATAGTAGTGTTGCCCCTTTCTCTCTTTGTATTTCTTTTTTTCTATTTTTTCTATTTTTTTCTATTTTTGTGGCCTCATTGGCTCTTTCTATTTATCTCTCATTTGTCCTCTTTGGGATCTTTTAATTTGTCCTTTTTAGGGATCTTTTAATTTGTTCTATTTGGGATCTTTTCTCCACTTTAAGGGCAACACTATATATTTTAAAAGAATATAAAGAAGATCTTCACACTTTATAAGAAGTACTCAACAAAAATAAAACTGGAAAACTATCATGTATGCAAATGTATGCCTTTGCCAGTGTAGCGGGATATGCAATGATACTAACGCGTCATGTAGCAATGATAAGGGAAAGGCCCAACTAGCATGCGGCTCCTCGATCAAGCAAAAGCATGTATGACATGTAGATCAAGTCATGAGATGATGGATGTTGCATAGAAATGTATCTCGGAAAAGCTATGGAAATGCCTTGATAGGTAGGTATGTTGGATGTTTTTAGGAAGATATAAGGAGGTTTATGATGACAGAGCGTATCATGCAAAGGGTTTGGATGCACCGGCGAATTACGCACCAACTCTCAAGATGAGAAACGGAAATGCACGGTACCAAAGAGGCTAGCAAAATATGAAAGGTGGAAGTGCCAACAATCGAATACTCGCATTAGTCTGAAGAACTCATGCACTTATTATCGGTAACTCTCTATCTAATCATGAGATTCACTAAGAGACAAGTACCACGAGGAGGAGTGTATGGGGGTTTGGTTATCCTTGCGCATCCTCAAACCATGGTACGTGAGGGTACTCTATATATTCCAACCCCTCCAGAGGTTAGTTATCCATATAGTAGCTAGAGTTCTCAAATAATTTTTGTAGTTTTTGAAAATAAGCACGGATTGCCCAAAATACGACACATCTCACAAATAGGCTCAAGCTCTTGGCACCTTAATGTCCAAACATTACTATAATCAATACCTCAAAACTATTGCATGTTACTACTACACTTGTAATAGAAACCTTATTTACCTACTTATGCAAGACACATAAATGAGTGCAACAAGACCACTCTCTAAACAATATAAGCATGAAAACTCAAGATATTTCCTAGGACAACCTAAACAAAAGCTCTTAAAAATATGAACCTGTAAACTAATAGCTAAGCATGACAACAGCTTTGAAAAGATAAAGAACACACAAAAACATAAGCATGAAAACCTATGTTGTGTTCTAGGGTGGTGTGGAGCGTGTTTCTCTACCAAAAAAATGAAGGCTATGATCCAACTTGTTATGAACAGCAAGAAAAACTAAAAAACATTAGAAAGTAAAGAGCGAGACGCTCCAAGTTTAGCGCATAACATATGAAGCGATAAAAATATAACATGGAGAAGGACGAACTGATGATTGTTGATGGATAAGGGGATGCACGGGGGCATCCCCAAGATTAGATGCTTGAGTCTCCTTGGATATTTATTTGGGGTGCATGGGGGAATCCCCAAGCTTGAGCGCTTGACACTCCCGAATCTTCTTTCATCATCTTCCTTCGTATACTTGAAAACTCCCTTAATACGAAACTCATCATAAGCTGATTAGAGTGGTTAGTACCCATAAATAAATAATTTTTATCCACTAGAAATAAATATTTTCGTGAAGAGCTACTGTTTCTCAAGATTGCCAAAAAAAATTGCAAAGAAAAAGGAAGCTTAAGATTTTCAAAACGGTGAAAACGCGAAACGTGGCAGAATCTGTGAAAAATCAGACCAGCAGGTAGTAAATATTTTTTTGGGATACTTATGCAACTCAAATCAAAAAACTCGGAACAGACGCCAGAAATCTAGTTGTGTAGAGCACAGTGTCAAAAAAATTCAGCTCAAAAATATGATCTGGTGATTTATGGTAAATTGTTCCGTCAAGAAGAAAGAATCTGTGTCTGGACAACATGTCACAACTTTTGAACTTTCTTGTTATCGGAGGCTAAAACTTGGTACAAATCTTGAAAATAAAGATACAATGATGTTGCTATGGTAGTAAAAAAAATCAAGACCACTAAAACTGAAAGTAAAAACATTTTGGGTTGCTTCCCAATAAGCGCTTTCTTTTATGCCTTTTAGATAGGCATGATGATTAGAAAAGATGCTCCCACAAGAGAATATGAATTTGAAGCAAAAGAGAGCATCAAGAAGAAAATATGAAGCAGATTTAAGCCTAACCCACTTCCTATGCATGGGAATCTTGTGAAAAAATAAATCATGAAAGCACAAAGTAACAAGCATAAGAACGAACAAGAAGAACAACTTCAAAACTTTCATTATAAAGAGAGGAGTTTTAGTAACATGGAAGTTTCTACAACGAAACTTTCCTCACTCAAATAATTTTTAGTAGCATCATGAACAACGTCAAGAATATAACTATCATATAAAGCATGTTGTTCATGACCTACAAGCACATGTGTATTATTTTCAATGCAATCACTAGGATCGTAAGACAAATGCATCCCATCACATTGAGCCTTAATAAGAGCACAATTCTCCGAAATATAAGTTGGAGAATTCAAAAGGATAATAGGACAATCAAGTGTGGGTTCAATACAAACAATTTCATGCTTAACATGAGGAACTATAGAAAGTTCATCTCCGTAAGCATCATCCATAGTGGCATCGTGGCCATAAGTATAGAAAGCAGCAACTTCATCAAAAAGTGATATTTCAAAAGAATCCATAGGATCATAACACTCATCAATATAGCATTCATCCTCCTCCTGTAAGCATGGAGGGAAATCATATGAAGTAAGAGTCAAAGGGTTACTCTCATTAGAAGGTAGGCATGGATGGATCCATTCTTCCTTCTTTTGTTCGTCACTCTCCTCCACTTTTTCATCCAAGGAGCTTACAGTTTCAGTTTCCATAGAGTCCTGTGAACCATTAGTCGTTTCCTTTGGAGGAGATATTCTCTCAAGATAATCAGTAATATAATAATTTTCATTGTAATTTTCAAATCAATACTGAAGGCTAGCAAGGCCCTCAGATTTTTAAGGGGCATCATCAGTATTTTCAAGAAAATAAGTAATTTCATAGGCACCCTTAAAAGCAACAAATTCTTCTATTTGTTCTGCATCATAAAAATCATAATTTCCCATAGCATAAGAACCTAAGGTTTCATCATCATTGTACTCACATTTTATAGCAAGGTGTTTATGCCTCATAAAGCAGCAAGTTTCATCCCTGCAGAAAGATATATTATATATAGAGCACATGTTTATAGCATACTCATACGACTGATGTATTAGTGTCCACAAGTGTATCCCTTTTTGCGACAATCGATATTCCTTGTAATATTCTTGTTGATCCTCAGTGAATCCTCCCTTCCAATAAGATCTGGTTTGAAAAAGTTAGCCATTGATGGCAAGTAAGGAACTATACATACTATTTTCTTGGATTTTTGATATAAGACTCTAAAGCAAAAACTAGAAAGTAAACTAACAAGACTTAAAAGCAAAGGAAAAAGATAGTGTGCAACTCCCCTATCTTGAAGATTGGAGTTCCCGGCAACGGCGCCATAAATTGTCTTGATGGCTTCTGGCCCCTCGTTGGTTACCCCAAGTGGTAGGTTGAGATGTAGCTAGCAGTAAATTTCCCCCGGTGAAGATACCAAGGTTATCGAACTGGTAGGACTCTGAATTCTGCACGTAGGTGTCAACGGCGTCAGAGATTAAGTTTCCTACAGGAGATAAGTTTGACGTGGACCTTCACACAGAAACAAATAACTTTGCTCCCAACGACTTCAGAGAGGTTGTCAATCTCTCCGGCCTTGTCGGTTACAAAGGATTAAACGCATGATGGAAATAGTGATGCTGATTGCAACTGAAAAGGAAATAAAACAGTAAAGAGTTGAGGTGTAAACAATGGTGAAAATATGGACCGGGGTCCCATGATGTTCACTAGTGATGTCTCTCCCCCAAAAGACGGTAAAACAAGCTGGGTGAAGAAATTACAACTAGGCAATTGACAGAATTGTAAACACACCGCAATGCTAATTATGCCACAAGAAAGTTAGAGGCTCAAAAGTGTGGGAAGTACGCCAAGATAAGTAGACCGTTTATCCATCATCATCTACTCACTAATCATCCACCTTGATATATCTATCCAGAACATCTCGCTGGTATTAACTTGCGAGCCCCACCAAACTGTAAACCCAAAGAAACAGACAACTGAATTAACAAACTTTGCATAAGGTAAACAATCCTTGCAACCGTGGTTACAAGCACCGTTGTTTTCTCCCTGGTGGACACAACACATCCCCTAGTCTCATGTTTCTTTCACTCAAGCTAGACATCAGGACGCATGAACCCACAATCAAGCATAACACTCCCTCTTCGAGTTACTATCTACTACTTGGCCAAAGCAATAAAAAGGAACATAGATCATGCAAGAATTACTAAAGAACAAAATATAAAAGGAGAACCAAATATATAACACATCACAATCTGAACATAATCTCATAATCCATTGGATCCCAGCAAACAAACATAGCAACAGAAGGAAAATTACATAGGTGCCTTGATCATGTAGGGCAGCTCACAATTGCAAAGAATTAAAGCACAAGATTAGAGAGAAGACATCACATAACTACTTGTCATGGACCCATGGTCCAAGGCGGACTTTTGACGGCACATCTAGGAAGCGCTCATGGTAGTGGAGAAGCTCCCAGTGGTCAATCATGCCTCCAGCAGGGTGCCGGGAAGAGGTCTTCTGGTGCTCCCGATCTCGAGATCGCGGCGATGGTGGAACTGTCTTGGGAAAGTCACGGCAGATGTTCGAAGAGTCGAACTTGACATGGGACCTTTTCTGCGAGGCGGATATGAGTAGAGAGTCAACATGGACAAGAGACTCGGCGGTTTACCCAGGTTTCGACCCCTCTTTGTCTTGAGGTAAAGACCTACTCCTACTTCTTATTATTACGGGTTCCGACTCTTCGATTGGAAGATTCGGTAGATCGATTACAAGAGATTACAGATCGTAATCTTGGTCTCGAGGAGATCTAGGTTACGCCGCAAGTGTCTAGTCCTACCTTGGATTGAGATTAAGTCCTCTCTGGATCCCGTGGACCTCGACTTATAAAGGCCCCGGGTCCCACACTACTGGAATTCACTAGTTTGCCATTTGGCAGTGTCTTTGTCGTCTGTTTTTCGTCGGGGCAGATGGAAAATTAGGGGTATGCCCTAGATACAGACGGCAAACCTCAGACATACGACAAGCCACTCCTTCGCCGTCTGCCTTGGCCAACGCAGACGGCAAATATTCCTATGCCGTCGAGAGGCGGATGGCAAACAACCCAGGGGGCCCACTAAAGCGAGAGACGCGGCCTGGCTAACGGCCCGCTGCTTTGCCGTCTGCAGACTGTCGACATAGGAACTTTTCCCTTCTGTCTGTAGACGGCAAAGCAACGGGCCGTTAACTGCCCGTGGGCCTCTCTCTCCCCAACTCTCTCCACTCTCTCCACTCGCCCCGCGTCCCTCACCGTCGCTGCGCTCAACCCGCCCGCTGTCGCCCGAGCTGCCTGCCACCGGTGAGGCCCACCGCTTGCCCCTCTCCTCCTCCCTCCTCTCTCTCCTGTCCTCCTCTAGCAGCAGCTGCCTCCCCGGATTGCAGAGCGCCGCCGCCACCATCGTCGCCGGTGCCACCCCCCCTCCCGCCCACAGTCGTCGTCGTTGCCGGCGCCACCTCCTCCCCCCCCACCGGCCGCCGCCCTCCTCCACGATGAGCCCCCTCCCCACCCTCTCTGTTTTCATTTTTTATTTTGTTTTAGTAATTTTTACTCATTTCTTCTATGTATTGTTAGAATATTAGTATTAAGCCTCTGTTAATTATATTTAGTTAGGATTTGTTAGATAATTTTTATGTAGGTTTAGTTATTATATTTACTTAGGGTTTGTTCTCTGTTTTAGTTAGAAAATATTTTAAAAATATATTCTATTTAGATTTAATCAGATTTTGTTTTTTTATATTGGTTCAATTAGAAGAAGTAGAATAGGAAAAGATGAAGGGCTCGTTTGATTCATAGGAATTCCATAGGATTCTTGTAGGATTTTATCCCATAGGATTTTATCCTACGTTACTCATTTGATTCATAGGAATTGTTCCTATAGGAATTTTTCCCATAGGAATTTATGTACTACTTCATATAGGAATCCTAACATTCACTCCAACCTCTTTCTACAATTCCTTTGATGGAATCAAACAAACTTTGGTGCAATAAAATCTTATAGGATTGGAGTGGGTATGCCATTGCAATCCTATTCTTTTCATGTTCCTATGATTTTCCTACCCTATGAATCAAACAAGCCTGAATAGGAAAAATATAGAAAATGAAGGAGAAGGAGGAGAAGGAGAAGGTGTAGGAGAAAAAAATATAGGAAATGAAGGAGAAGGAGTAGGAGTAGGAGAAGGAGAAGGAGGAGAAGGAGAAGGATAAGGAGAAGGAGAAGGAGAAGGAGAAGGAGGAGGAGTAGGAGAAAAAATGAGAAAATGAAATAAATGTAAATAATAGGAAAAACAAAAAAATGAAATAAATGTAATTACCGGGATCGAGTGTCGTGTTGATTGGGTGCATTTTAATGTGTAGAACTTTCCCTGCTGTGTGGGTCCGGTGTTAGACGACCTCCGCCCCCTCCATTCGACGACCTCCCTGAGTTTAAGGGTGAGCAAAAAAATTCTTATCCTCTCCCCCTTTGCCTTTGCTCAATTCCGGCCTTTGTGCCGATGACACTATTTAGCTGATAGATTTAGTATATGCATATGTAAACGCACGTAACCAGTATGCGTCTCCCGTTCGAAAGGGTTACAGTTAAAAATATGCATTTGCATATTTATAATAGTGATTCTTTCGAATTGTCCAACGCTATCCATGGACAGCCCGAGTATGTGTAGATTGGGTCGTTTTTTCATGCTCTAGTCTTGATCTGATGTGGAATTTTGTCAGCGCCTTTATGTTATTCTCCAGATACACAACCTCTCGGTGCAAGAAGGAGTGTCGCAAGAAGTATCTGACGAAGGACCAGTACATGATGGTAACCCCTTCTTGCGTTTTCTAGTTTCCTTGATTTGATTCCTAGCTAGACAGGCCTATAATAGCTAATCTTCCTGTTTACTAACTTAGGCGCCGCCGAGATGGTGTGTGGATAAGATGGATTGTTGGGAGGTCATTGTGGACCAGTGGTGCGCAGAAGCCTGGTTGGCCATCCATAACAATGCCAAGGACCAGCGCAGCCAGATGGTTGGTGTGCCACACCATCAATTCAGTCGCAACTTAGCTGGTTACGGGCAAAAATGGGTATGTGTGCTGTGCTAATATTTTCTTTTACACACCCACAACTTAGTCGTTTACTAATATTGTGCTTTGCTTTGTCTTTTAGGCGGAGCATAATAAAACAGAGGCACTTTGGGTTTTCGACAATTATGGCATGGCCCATACAACATCGTACAAGAAGGCCAAGGCACTCCCATAGTCGGATATTGCCACTCCTTCAACTTTCACAAACGTTGTCGCCTACAGCAAGCTGAAGGCTTATACTGAGGTGGCGAAGGAGAAGAACAAGAAGGATTATAGCTCGGTTGGGATGCCTATTGACCCGGAGCTGGTGATGATCTCTGGTGGCGAAAGGCGCCATGGCCATTGGAGATACGTTGATTCGGTGCAGTATGACTCTTCTTCAAATCAAGGCGCGCCAAACGACCTCTTCTCCTGCTATAAGGACTTGTGTGCGGCCAGTCGATCTCCCTATCGAGGTTAGGCATAAGGACTCTTGCATTCTTGTGTTCTCTCATCGAATATTACAGTGCTAACTACTGGAGTGGGGTTGCAGGAAGCTCTTGAGAGAGAGTGACAGAATACCCAACTGCTACTCAAGGAGAAGGAGAGGTTGGCGGAGGAGAAGGCAGCAGAGAGAGAGTGGTTGGCGGAGGAGAGGACGGCGAAGGCTCTTGAGGAGGCCGCGGCACGCCATGATGCGTCGAACAGGGCCTTGTACGAACTCATCATGGTAAGTCACTTGTTCATATTCACCCAAAGAATGCATCTTATAATGTTTGTTTATATTAGTAACTAATATGATTGACTTGTGGAAAACAAATGTGTAGACTATGTGCGAGAAGACTGGTCAGGCCGCTCCACCGATGCCGATCATTTCTCCTGTGGGGACGGTGAGTATCTTTCAATGATCATCAATACCATATTGAGTGGCATTGTTCTTACCGCTAGTTGATCTTTTCGTGAAGCATAACTCTCGGGCTGCATCCCATGACCCTTCTCCCCCATCAACCTCGGGCAACCCGACTGATGCTTCTCAGCCACCTCAGCCTTGAGGGCTACACTCCGGTAAGTTGTGTTGTATATTTTTCTTTATAAATGCTTAGTTAGTTTGAAAATGCATATTTAGCTTCTGAAATTTTATGAAATTCTTAAATATAGCTAAGTTAGCTCAATAATAGAATAATTAGCCAGATTTTCTCAAAATATGATGAAGTTAGCTTGATTTTCTCACAAAATGCTAAAGCTACCTTAATTGGCTCAAATAATCCTAACGTTAGCTTAATTTCCTGAAAATATGCTAAAGTTAGCTTCATTTGTTCAAAGTTGCCAAAGTTAGCTTAATTTTCTCAAAAAATGGTAAAATTAGCTTTATTTCCTCAAAATGACTAAAGTAATGTATTGATGGAGTTGCTGCATTTTCACTTGTAAAGAGAAGAAGACAAGAAGAAGGAGAAGAAGAAGAAGAACTCTTCTTCTTCTTATTCTTCTTCTACTTCTTCTTCTCTTCTCTTCTCATTCTTCTTCTCTTTTCATTCTTCTTCTTCTACTACTTTATCTTCTTATAACTTTCTTACCTTCATTTTGCAGTTTTGCTTAATGGGAGTAATGCTATGATGTAGTGCTGCATTTGGAGACTATGTGTTGTTTTGGTGACTATGTGTTATGTATAAACTTTGATTTGGAGACTATGTGCTATGCATAAGCTTAAAGACTTTGTTCACATGTTTGCTTTGTGTGAAAACATTGTTTGAGACTATATATTGTTGATAATTATCATATACTGCTTGTTGGATACTATATAATGTTATTGGAGATTTAAAAGAAACTAGAAAAATCAGAGGTGTAGCACCCTCTTTGCCGTCTGCAGGCAGTCGGCAAAGGGCTTTCCCGTCTGGTGGTTCTCGGCAAAGGGGACCGTGCCACCCAGCTATGCAATCTAGCAACAGACTGGGTGACCATTTGGTCAGTATGCCTTCTGCATTCCCCTGGCAGACGACAAACTAGTGTCCTGTGCCGTCTTTCTAGCAGACGACAAAGACTTGACATGGGGTGACCTAGATGATGACGTCACTGCTCTTTGCCGTCTATCTCTAGACGGCACACCTCGCCGTTAACGGCCTATCGGAGGGGATTGGAATATGTTTCCGTCATGCTCGCTCTTCCGTCTGCTTGCTGCTAGGTGTTCGGCAAAAAACTTTACCGTACGTCGATTATGTGCAGAAGGCAAAGCACCTCTTTGCCAAAGAAACAGCTGACAAGAGTTGAATCGTCCGGGGACAGACGGCAAAGATCTTTGCCGACGGCCAAACATATGTTTGCCGTTCGCCATGGCAGATGGCAAACAAGAGAATTCCAGTAGTTATGCTAATTATGCCACAAGAAAGTTAGAGGCTCAAAAGTATGGACAGTACGCCAAGACAAGTAGACCGTTTATCCATCATCATCTACTCACTAATCATCCACCTTGAGATATCTATCCAGAACATCTCGCTGGTATTAAGTTGCAAGCCCCACAAAACTATAAACCAAAAGCAACAGACATTTGCATTAACAAACTTTGCGTAAGGTAAACAATCCTTGCAACCGCGGTTACAACCACCGTTGTTTTCTCGTTGGTGGCAACAACACATCCCCTAGTCTCATGTTTCTGTCACTCAAGCTAGACATCGGGCGGCATGAACCCACAATCAAGTATAACGCTCCTTCTTGTAGTTACTATCTACTACTTGGCCAAAGCAATAAAAAGCAACGGAGAACATGCATGAATTACTCAAGAACAAAATATAAAAGTAGAACCAAATATATAACTGATCACAATCTGAAGATAATCTCATAATCCATCGGATCCCAGTAAAAAAAGCATAGCAACAACAGGAAAATTACATAAGTGCCTTGATCATGTAGGGAAACTCACAAGGGCAAAGAATTAAAGAACAAGAATGGAGAGAAGACATCACATAACTACTAGTCATGGACCAATGGTCCAAGGGGGAATTTTCACGGCACATCTAGGTAGCGCTCATGGTGGTGGAGAAGCACCCGGAGGTCAATCCTCCATCCAGAAGGATGCCGGGAAGAGGTCTTCTGGTGCTCCCGATCTCGAGATCGTGGTGACGGCGGGACTATCGTGGGAAAGTCACGGCAGATGTTCGAAGATTCAAACTGGACATGGGACCTTTGCTGGGAGGCGGATATGAGGAGAGAGTCGACATGGACAAGAAACTCAGCAGTTTACCCAGGTTTCGGCCCCTCTTTGTCTCAAGGTAAAGACCTACTCCTGCTTCTTATTATTACGGGTTCCGACTATTCGATTGGAAGAGTCGGTAGATTGATTACAAGAGAGTCGGATCGTAACATTGGTCTCGTGGAGATCTAGGTTACGCCGCAAGTGTCTAGTCCTATCTTGGATTGAGTTTAAGTCCTCTCTGGATCCCGTGGACCTCGACTTAAAAAGGTGTCGAGTACCAGGTTTCCGCGAGTCCGACTCCGACACAAAGAGGAGTCCTATTCTACTTTACAAAGATGTTAGATGCTTAACAAGGTAACACGAATTCCTTCTACGGCTTCGATCCTCATGCTTGGCATGGATGGCTCGTGGCCGGATCTTCTTTTGTGGGACTTCTTCAGATGAGTCGGCCCATCTAATGCCGGGTTATGGGCTTGATCCATCCCCCCTAAAATTAGCCCCCAAGATTGATGTGATGCTTCAGTCTTCACAGTAATCTTCTTGATTCCATTACAGTTGTCGACTCTTCAAATGGTCAAGCCAACTCTGATACTTCGATGTTTTGATGAGGAGTTGGAGCCAATTACATCTAGCTTTTGTTTTCCTTTCCTGTTGAAAATTCCTTTTGACTTTCTAGTCAAAGATTTTGTTATTGCATTTATGGTTTCTCTGCTCGAAACGCCACTGTTGTGGGCATTTATGCCATGGTGAGAATCGAAGAGTCTTCCATAAATGTCACCTACCATGGCTAATCTACCCTTGCCTTTATGAAATTGATTATCCATCTCTTGGTGGCTATATAAATAGCCATCTGGTAGCCCAATCTTTTGGGCATGTGCATCTTCTTCTTCCTCTTCTCCTTCTGCCATTTACTCGATGGCTCCCAAGCTCAACACACGTGCTCCTTTGACTGCAATCGATCCTGGCTCCAGTGCTAGTTCTCGCGGTGGTCGAGGCTGTGGGCGAGGACGTGGAAGAGGCCGTGGAAGGGCAGAGGAAGATGTGCGCGTACTGCTTCTCCAAATGTAGATCCTGGATGTCCACCTTCTTCTCCCGAAAGGAGTGAGTTCTTGGTGAAAAAAGTTCAGACAATCCGTCGTTGGGTCAATCTTCCCGAATATTTTGCCAATATCATGGTGGCCGCCAAGCCTCCAGGACTGTGGTTCCGCTCTAAAGGGTGCCCTCATGGACCCATTTGGGTGGCCACTAGTTTCTCTGGCCAGGACTCCATGTTTCTGGAGAAAGGCTGGAAAACTTTTCTTCGCTACAGGAACATTCACAAGGGAGACACCATTGTCTTCAGATATGATGGTGATGAGACACTGTGGGATAGGATTTTCGACTCGAATGGCGATTGAGCCGGCTGCTGTATGGAAAGCTCCAGTAGTAGTGATGAAGAATTCTACAACAATGCAGAGGAGTCCCGAGTCTCCTCATCTGATGACGAAGCCGACTCTAAAGACGACCACTAAAGTTGTAGTTTTTACTTTTGTCCATGTTGGTCTTGTTTTCTTTTGATGTAAGACTCATTCACTGATGAATGGAAATTTTAATTTCCCATCAGATTTGTAAGTCAGTTTTATACCTGACTTTCAATATTTATGAATGAGAGCCGATGTTTTCGATGATATTTGTATCTGTAGCCTCCTGAGTTGATTCACATGGATTTGTACCTTTGTCGACTAATGAGATAGATCGACTTGTAGCCCCCATGAGTTGGTATGGTCACCTTGTGTGCCGAACCAGGTCATGTAAATAATTTTTGAAGTGATACTCCCCAAGAGTCAGTGTATGCATCTGGGTGCTGTACCGAGTCTTTGAGAAGAAATTTTGAAGTGTAGTTCCCATGAGTCGGTATATGCATATGGGTGGTGTGCCGAGTCACATAGGTCTAACTTTCATCTTAAAATAAAAAATGGTTATCCATAATTGAAATTGAAGTATGATGTTTGTATGCAATAAATTTCAAAGGCTTATATAGAAGCCTACTCATGCCTCATCTTCTCGCTTTGAGAGAGATTATTGGTTAATGAGTCGAAACTTCTCTACAAGCTGGCACATATGACTAACGTGCCCAGTTTCTAGGACCAAACTCGATAGACGTTTCTGTAAGACCCAAAAAGTTTAGACTAAGACGGTTTCGCGTTGGTCATATGAGTTTGAGCTATACAGGACAAATTAAACGGCGTAGGTAAACAATTCATGAGTATGATGGGTTTTCTTCAGATAAGAGTAGATGGGTGCCATCAAACTCCCCTATTTACCCTGAATAGGTCATAAACATGTGGAGTTTTACATATATATATGTCGGGATTTCTTCAGATAAGAGTCGTGGGTGCCATCGAGCTCCCCTATTTCCCCTGAATAGGAAATATACATGCTCAGAGCCGGTAGAGGGTTGATCAAGCCCCCAGGTCTCTGAGAAAACAAAACAAAATATAAAAAATATGCAGTATATGATCGAAAAATGAAAATATGAAGATAATAAAATAAAGAAAAAGTTGGGATGACAACTAGATTGGCGAGAGCCGATGCGACGAAGATCAACTTAATATTAGATTTGGGCAAAGCCTATTGCGACGAAAGTCGACTTTAGTCATTAAATTTGGCGAAAGCCTAGTGCGATGAAGATCGAATTATATATATGGTGAAAGCCTAGTGCGATGAAAATCGACTTCGATAAAATTTTCATGGCAAGAGCCTAGTGTGACAAAAATTGACTTTTATACATATTATATGGTGAAATCCTAATGCGATAAAAATCGACTTATACACATTAATTATCTGTGGCGAAGAGCCGGTGCGACGAGTATCAACTTATATATATTATATGGAGAAAGCCGGGGTGACGAATGCCGACTTACATAGGTGTACAATACTGTTCCTGTTCTACTCAAGTATAACATGGACGGAGTTGTGCGATATTCCACGGTCTGAGAGTCTCCTCCATAGATGTGCGTGATTTTTATTTCTCGCATCTATCAACCAGGTAGTAGGATCCATTGTACAGGTTCTTGCTGACCACAAACGGTCCTTCCCATCGAGAGGATAATTGGTGCATTCCATCTTTTTTCTGTATGAGGCGGAGCACTAGACCACCTTCCCGGAAAGTCTGACTTTTGATGCGACGGCTTTGATATCGTCGTAGTTCTTGTTGGTAGATTGCCGATTGAGATGCTGCCAGCTCTCGGTTTTCATCGAGAATGTCCAAGGCGTCTTGCCGCGCTCTCTCATTGTCGGCTTCCACATACGCTGTGACCCTCGGTGAGTCATGACAAATGTCACTTGGGAGAACGGCTTCTGCTCCGTAGACCAGCAAGAAGGGTGTGTAGCCTATCGCCCTGTTAGGATTAGTCCTAATACTCCATAATACTGAGGGTAATTCTTCCTCCCAGCAACCTGGCGTCCTTTACAAGGGGACATAGAGTCTGGTTTTGATGCCTCGGAGCAACTCTTGGTTGGCTCTCTCGGCTTTTCCATTGGTCTGTGGGTGAGCCACGTATGCAAGGTCAAGTCGGATGTGCTCGTTCTGGCAGAATCGCTGCATAACCCTCTCTGATAGGTTCGATCCATTATCAGTGATGATGTTGTGGGGGTAGCTGAATCTGTATATTATCTTTTTCAAGAATTTTAATGTCGTTGTTGTGTCACATTTGCTAACCGGCTCTGCCTCAACCCATTTGGTGAATTTATCCACTGCCACTAATAAGTGTGTGTTCTTGTTGGCTGACCTTTTGAAAGGTCCCACCATATCAAGCCCCCACACTGCAAAGGGCCAAGTGATAGGGATCATCCTGAGTTCTTGAGCCGGCACATGAGCTTGCTTTGCATAACGCTAATACCCGTCACACTTCTTGACTATATCTTCTGCGTCCGCATGTGCTGTGAGCCAGTAGAACCCATGTCTATAAGTTTTATCCAACAACGAACGAGAGCCGGCGTGATGTCCGCAATCTCCAGAGTTTATTTCATTGAATATTTCTCTGCCTTCTTGTGGTGAGACACATCTCTGAAAAACTTCTGCGGGACATCGCCGATGTAACTCAACATTGAGGAGTACAAAGGATTTCGTCCTCCTGACGATTTTCCTAGCCAGTACCTCCTCTGAGGGTAGGATTCCCCAGGTCTTGTAGTCCAAATAGGGTACAACCCATTAGGGGGTGGCGTGTATTGCGGCCACCAGAGACGGTTCTGTATTCGGCTCTGCTATGTCGTGCTTCTTTGGTGTTTGCATAGACGGCTTTGTCAGGACGTCCAGGAATACGTTTTGTGGAACCTTATTTCGTTGAGAGCCAAGCCGGGACAAAGCATCTGCGGCTTCGTTTAGGTTGCGCTCCACATAATCCACATGGTATCCAACAAAGCGTCTTTCCACCTCTCGGCGATAAGCTGCCATGGTGTCATCTTTGTAGTTCCATTGCCCTGACACTTGTTGAGAAAGAAGGTCAAAGTTTCCATAGTATTGAATCCCTCTTATGTTCATCTCACGATCCAGCCGCAGCCCATGAAGCATGGCCTCATATTCTGCTGCGTTGTTGGTGTAAGTGAACTGTAGTTGGAAGACATAGCATAATTTATCTCCTTTAGGTGAGGTAAGGACCACACCGGCTCCTGGTCCTTGGAGCTGCCGACTCCCATCGAAGTGAAGTGTCCAGTATTTGGTAATCGGCTTCTCTGGGGTGCTTGGATCTTTGTCCATTCATTGGTGAATTCGACCAACCTGAGACTTGATGGTCGTGCGTGGCTCATATTTGATATGATAAGCCCCCAACCCTATAGCCCACTTTGCAATCCTTCCCGTGGCTTACCGGTTCTGGATGATATCTGCAAGTGGTGCTGAGCTGACTACAGGTATGGGGTGCTCCAGGAAATAATGTTTGAGCTTCCGACTTTCCATGAATACACCAATGACCAGCTTCTGCCAATGAGGGTACCGTTGCTTTGATGAAGTCAGGACCTCACTAACATAATAGACTGGTCTCTATAAGGGGTGATCTTCACCGACTTCCATACGATCAACCACAACCACAACACTAACCGCTCGATTTTTGGATGAGATATAGAGTAGCATCGGCTCCTTTGGCTTAGGAGCCGCCATGTTTGGCGCCTGGGACAACTCTTTCTTCAGTGACTCCAGAGCGTGATCAGCCTCATCATCCCAGACGATTTTTTCTCCAAGTCGTCTTAAAAACCGACTTAGGGCAACTACACACCCTGTGATTTGTTGGACTCCCTTCACTGAGGTCGGCATCTGAAGGGCCATGATGGCATTGATCTTCTCCGGGTTCGCCTCAATGCCTCTCTCAGATACTATGTAGCCGAGGAGCTTTCCAGGAGGGACCCCAAAGGTGCACTTGGCTGGGTTTAATTCATCTGATACTTGCGCAGATTCTTGAATGTTTCCTGATGGTCACTGATGAGTGAGTCATCTTTCTGAGATTTTATCACTATATCGTCCATGTAAGCGTGTACGTTGCGCCCAATTTTCTCTTTGAGGCAATTCTGCACTGTTTGCTGATATGTGGCTCCTGCATTCTTGAAGCCGAAAGGCATAGAAGTATATCAGTATATCCCAAAAGGAGTGATGAAATCCGTTTTCTCCTGGTCCTCAAGAGACATCTCTATTTGGTGGTAACTAAAGTAGGTATCAAGAAAACACAGGAGCCCGCATCCCGCGGTCGAGTCTATAATCTGATCAATTCGGGGAAGTGCGAAGGGATACTTTGGGCAAGCCTTGTTTAAGTCGGTGTAGTCAATGCACACACGCCAAGTCATGTTCTTTTTCAAAATGAGGACCGGTTTTGCGAGCCACTCCGGATAAAAAACTTCCATAATGAACCCGGCGGCAAGGAGTCGGGCTATCTCTTCCCCAATGGAGTTTCTTCTTTCGTCGTTGAAACGACGAAGGAATTGCTTGACCAGCTTCAGTTTTGGATCTATATTTAGGTGGAGCCAGCGAGTTCCCTCGGGACACCTGGGTTGTCAGAAGGTTTCCATGAAAAACTGTCCCGATTCTCACGGAGGAACTTCATGAGCGCGCTTTCCTATTTGTCAGACAACCCATTCCCAATGATGAACTGCTGGGAGGCGTCACTAGGGACAAAGTCAACTTTCTTTGTATCCTGAGCCGGTTGGAACTTGGGGTTGTTATCAGGAGTCGGTTTATTTAGAATAGTGGAGTCTTCCGGGTCTACCTTCTCCTGGTATGCTGTCAAGTCCTCCTTGGCGCATGCCGAGTCAGCAAACTTGACGTGTTTCTCATCACACTCCGAGGCCCTAGACCGGCTCCCATCTACTGTGATTGGGCCATAAGGGGCCGACATCTTCATCTTTAGATAAACATAGAAAGGTCGAGCAATGAACCTGGCGTAAGCCGGCCTGCCCAGGATGGAGTGATATGGGCTCTCGAGCTTTACCACCTCGTAGGGTATGATCTCAGAGAAATTTTTTTCAGTGGTCCCAAAAGTTGTCTCCAATAGATTTTGGCTATCGGACGTGCCGACTTTCTTGGTACTATTCCATGGAAAACGGTATTGGAGGGTTGCAATTGTTTGTGAGTCAATCCCATCATGCAGAAAGTCTCGTAGTAAAGGATGTTGAAGCTACGTCCTCCGTCAGTGAGCGCTTTGTCAAGTGTGTAACACCCAATTTGTGGGGAAACTACCAGAGTCAGAGTGTCTGGGTTTTCTACCACTGGGGGGTGGTCTTCCCATGTCCAGGTGATTGGTTGTTCAGACTAATTAAGCCACCTGGGATAAGATGGTTATGTGGCTATGGACATGGCGGCTCTCTGATGTAGCTTCATGTCCCTTCGACATCTACTAGTGGTGAAGACATGGTAAGCTGAGTGGTCTTGGAGCTGTTTTGGGTTTGCTTGGAATCCAGCAAGCCCTGACTAATTTTGTTGCCCTCCTCCTCTGGGTCCTTGGTGTTGAGGTGCTGCTCCGGCTCCCTGATGACCAAAGTTTTGGTTGTTAGAGTTCTGGCCGGCTCCTCCACCAGAGCTGGGAGGTACCTGGCCTTCAGGTCGTGCGAATTATTTCATGAAGTTGCAATCTTCCCAGGTGTGTTTTGGCAGGACCACCGTTTTGACTGTGTGTTGGACAAGGCCTTTTTATAGCTTCTTCAAAGCTGCTTGGGGGGAGGAAATTTCTCTCCGACATGCGGTAGTTGTTGCCCCCCTGCTTCTGCCTTTGGAAGCCGACATTTGTGTTGGCTACCAAGTCAGAAGCATTCTGATCAAGCCGGCCTTTGTCTGTTGATTCTGGCTCTGGGATCCTTTGCCATTGTTCTTTTGATTCTAGGCGGATTTTTCCTCTTCTGGATCGGCATCCTTGGTTTTTTCAGACGCGGCATACTTGATGACCGTGTTCATGAGCTCTCCCATGTTATTGACCGTTCTTTTGAGTCGGCCAAGTTTATGTACAAAAGTCTCAAACTTGCAGTTTCTTTCCAAGACGATCACTACTGTCTGGGCAGTAATAGTGTCTGAGGAGTGTACTATCTCTGCGACTCGTCATGCCCACCTCAGGGCCGCCTCTCCTTCTTTCTGGACGCAATGCTCTAAGTCGACGATTGTGGTGGCTCGTTGGCAGGTGCCTTGGAAATTTTTGATGAAATTTTCCTTGAGATCCGCGCAAGAGGTGACGGAGTTATCAGGGAGGTTTTTGAACCATGTACGAGCCAAGCCTTCGAACATCATTGTGAGGTATCAGGCACAAACTTTTTCGCTGGCCTGCCGCATATCCATGGTGAGGTTGTAGCTCTCGATCCAAGTCGTTGGGTCTATGTCAGATGTATAGTTTGGAATTTTACGTGGTCCCTTGAATTCTGGGGGCAAGTGTTCCTCAAAGATGACACCAGACACCGGTTTCCTGCAGATCTGCTGACAAACTCGGTATTTTGATCTTGTGGAGGGAATTGGGTCACCGGCTTTATGCGGCGGTCGGAGTTGGGAGCTGTTAGGTCCATGATCCTCACTGTCCCCTGACGGTTCGGAGGTGGCGGCGCTCCGTGCTGACGATGACTGTTCGAGGCTGCGGGAGCCGGTGATTCAGCTTGCCGGCTCGTACTGTGATATGGAGTCCCATTTAAGTATGAGACTCCTTGAGAATATTGGGCTTGTTGTGTGATCACAGTCTTGAGTAAGTCGACGGCCTCTTGAGCGGCATGATCCGCTCGGGTGTCTCCATGAATTGGCACATTGGTGAGGAACCGAGTTGCCCCCACGACGTTTGCCATGGGGTTATTGAAGTGATGAGGAGGTGTATGGAAACGATCTGGGCGTGGAGGACGAACCGGTTGTCTGGTGGCGTGAATCCTGGGGAAGTCCATAGGTGAGGGCTCTGGAATAGCGCACACCCTTGGTAGTCAGGGGGAGCCGGCTCGAAGGTCCCTAAGGACGCCGTATGGGCGAGGTTTACTCGCTGAGTCTCTATCAGTTCCGACTCTTCTCGGAGGCGCATGGCCTCTTGGATAAGCCGGGCTTCTCTTTCCGCCATCTGCTCTTTTTCGGCGTTGATCTCCCTCCGTATGTTCGTCACTCGTGCCTTGAGCCCATCGACTCTCGTTCTCCAAGCTTCCTGATTCTCTGATGTCATTGGTATGGCCAAAGCCTCGTCAAGGGACTTCAGGGCATCAATGAGTGATTCTGTTCCCATGAGGACTTGTTCTGATGAATGAGCTGCCGGCTCCCTTCCTGGGTTAGGGACAGCGTCGACAGCCGACTCTGCACCCTGATTTTGTGTTGCGTTCTGGGCCGCCTGACTCCCCTGCCCCCCGGTGTCAGCCATGAACACCGTGACACAGTATGGAAGCTCGAAGTGAGGATAGTACAGGTTGTATTCCGCTGCACCCGTATTGTGTCTGCTGCTCCCAACGGATTGGATGGACCCAACATCTGAGAAGCTTCCTTCACTGGGGTATGAGTTGGCATCAGTTGCTTCCTCTGAAGCGTCGTGCATCGCGGACTCGACAGAGCGCTCCGCTTCTGGAGATCCATCGATGACCCCGACGAAAGTATGCATGGAGCCGGCATGTCACTGACTCGGGACTTCAATGGGAACTTCAGGATCTGGCTCCGGCTCAGATCCGTCCGTCTTGCCGATTAAGATGTGGATAGACTCCATCGGGACCCGATATCATTATTCAACGGAATCGGCTTCAGGGCCCGAAGTCGAGTCGTCAATGTAGAGCTTCCCGCGCCGGTTTCTTGTGATTCGTCCGACAACGAATCCTTCCATACCTTGCAGATCTCCCTCCAGAATCTTAACACCTGCATGCGCAGGCCACACAGTGGGCGCCAACTGTCGTGGGAAAGTCACGGCAGAAGTTCGAAGAGTCGAACTTGACATGGGACCTTTGCTGCGAGGTGGATATGAAGATAGAGTCGACATGGACAAGAGACTCGGAGGTTTACCCAGGTTTCAGCCACTCTTTGTCTCGAGGTAAAGACCTACTCTAGCTTCTTATTATTATGGGTGCCGAATCTTCGATTGGAAGAGTCGGTAGATCGATTACAAGAGAGTCGGATCGTAACCTTGATCTCGAAGAGATCTAGGTTACGCCGCAAGTTTCTAGTCCTATCTTGGATTGAGATTAAGTCCTCTCTGGATCCCGTCGACCTTGACTTATAAAGGCGCCGGGTCCCAGGTTTCCACGAGTCCGACTCGGACAAGAAGCGGAGTCCTATTCTACTTTACAAAGATGTTATGTGCTTAACAAGGTAAGTCGAATTACTTCTACGGCTTCGATCCTCATGCTTGGCACGGACGGCTCGTGGCCGGGTCTTCTTTTGTGGGCCTTCTTTAGACGAGTCAGCCCATCTAGTGCCGGGTTATGGGTTGGATCCATCCCCCCGACAGGAACAAAGGTGAAAATCGCAATGTGGGGTCTCTTTTTAGGGTTTTCTCATCGGGGGGTAAATATAGGCCGAAGGGGGCGCCAAGGGAGGGCCTCATCTCCCAGGCGTCCTTGGGGCGCGGCCTCCCCCTGGTCGCGCCAGGTGGCCGCCTAGGAGGGGGTGACCCCTCTCCAGCTGCCCTTCGGTGTTCTAGAAGATTCCGTTATGCTGATCTTCTATATTTTTTATTACTACCTCCGACCCATAATAATGGTCACACACTTAGTACAACTCTAGTACAAAGTTGTACTAAGTGTGTGCCCATTAATATGGGTCAGAGGGAGTACAATTTTTTGGGCAATGTTATAGATGGGTAAAAACCTGCAACTCAAAGACATCAGCAGACATAAACTATCACTGGGTGCACTGAGATTGTAGGCTAGTCCAAATATGTGTACAAAGGTATGAAAGTGTAGCAAAACACATAGCAATCTCACCCAAAAGAGCATGGAACAAGCATAAATTATAGATACGTTTAGGACGTATCAGTGGGAACTTTTGCTTCCTTTTGTTATCCATATTCTTCCTTTGTCTATCGTTTTTTCTCTTAGGTAGCTATCATGGCTCCCAAGCATCATTCTCATGGAGCTGCTGGAGTTGTTGCGACACGCAACGTTGTCAGCCGTGGCCGTCGGGGTGGTGGTGCTGGCGCTATGGGTGGCGTTGCCAGCCGAGGACGTCGAGGTCGTGGCGATCATGCGCCGTGTGCCATGCGCGGCCGTGGAGGGCGAGGCTTGTCAATGGTCTCTTCGCTTCCCGAGGATGTTAACGAGGGAGCCCTTGGCCATGACTTCGTTCTGCATATCCCTGATTCTGTCCGGAAGCGTATCTCCATTTACTTCTTATTTTTCTGCTCTTTTTTCGGAGTTAAGCCTGGAAGGCTTGTGGCTCCGCTTGCAGGGTTATTCGTACTTCCCCTTTTGGGTGCGGACCCGTGCTGAGGGTTCTTCCTTGGTGTTTCTGGAGACTGACTGGAAAGTTTCACTCGCCAGTTTAATCTGCGCAAAGGTGATAGTCTTTGCTGTCGATTTGACGGAGCGGAGACCCTCTCTATTAGGGCTTTTGATGCTAATGGGAATTGGCTGGAACCGTGCTGGGAGAGCTCAAGCGACATCAACTTGGAAGGTTCGGGTGATACTCAAAGCTCTGCACCTGGAGATGGCTCGTCTGGACGGGGCATCACTAGCTCTCGTTCCTCCGACTCGTCCTCTGGTGGTGGTGATTGACAACCCACAACTACAGGGGTCGAGATAGTCTTCACGGGTATGAATAACCCAATTTATAGATTCGACTCAAGGGGAGCCAAAGAATATCCACAAGCTTTGACAGTGGAGTTGTCAATTCCATCGCACCTGAGATACACTTACTTGCAACAAGATATTAGTAGTAACTGCGATATGGAGGTGATGATAGCAACGGTAATAGTAGAACAGCGAAAGTAAACAACTAGTAACCAGCAGAATTAAAACACTGTAGGCTAGGGAGATGGATGGTTGGGCGCTGCATGGATAAGAAACATCATGTATTTAACTTGGGGCAAGGCACACAGAAAAGCAATGATCATCTAGGCATAAATCAAACATCGGGAATGTATCCCACAGGTAGTTATACGCGCTTGCAATAAGAACTTGCACAACATCTTTTGTCCTACCATCCCGCTACGAACGGGGCCAAAAAGAACTTATGGAGATTAAGGTGCTCCTGTCAAAGAGCACCGGAACAAAGCATTAACAATCAATGGATACATGGAATTCTCAAATTATAGTCCATCCCCTTTGGTGTCCCAAGCTGTCACCTTTGCGATCGCCGGTTCCGGACTATAACAGGTGCATACAACTCATAGATAGGATCAAGAACACAAATATATTCATGAAAACACAAAGGGTTCAGATCTGAAATCATGACACTCGGGCCCAAAGTGACAAGCATTAAGAGCAACAAGTTGAAGAAAAGATGATAAACAACAATCTAGATGATAGGCAACATGCCCCCAACAATCTGATAAACTATTACATGATCTAACTCATCCAATCCCTACCATCCCCTTTGCCTACAGCAGGGAATTACTCACACATGGATGGAGAAGTCATGGAGGTAGGATGGAGTGGCGATGATGATGACGATGGCGATGATCTCCCCTCTCCGGAGGCCAAAATAGCCTCCAGATTAGCCCTCCCGGAGAAGAATAGAGGGTGGCGGCGGCTCCGCGACGAGAATTGGGAAAACGACTTCTGTTTCGCGGTTTTTCCGTCACGGGAATAAATAGGAGCGTCGGTTGGGCACCAGAGGAGGGGGGAGGCCCCCAGGCGGCCAGAGGGTGCGGACCCACCCCTGGCCGCGCCAGGGGGGAGCCTGGGTCCCCCTTGGCTCCCCTCTGGTCCCACTTCTGGCTTCTGGCTCCTTCGGGTGCGTGGATTTTCTGGTATTTTTCTGGGAATTTTCTGATACGTCGAAAAATTCATTTTCCTGCGCACAATAAAACCATACAGGCAGCTCTGCTGAAAACAACGTTAGTCCGGGTGTAAGGCCCGATATGCGTTACTGTTCCAGATCTAGGTGTTTCCACCCAGATCCGGGGACAAAGCACATATCGGTCCCACCGCGGCATATGACAAGCCATATGCCCCGGATTTCCAACATGATATCACAACATTACAGATACAAGGATACAACATCTCATACAATCGGCATACAACTGCCTCAAATACAATACAACAGCGGAAGGTATATGTCTGAGTATGGACTACAACCAAATGCCTACTGGCAAAGAGAAAAACATCGATCCCCATAACCACACGGGTCCAGGCCCTCCGCCGGGATCCGCCTAACTAGTCGTCGTCGAGTCTCCACGTGAAACGTTGATCACCATACCTGTTGTCGGTCAAGAATCCTGAAAAGAGTTTCGGGGTAGTATCATGAGTACAGAAGTACTCAGCATCCAACTGTAGTGGTCATCTGACCCAGCAAGGACTTCATCACTCGTCATTCTAGGACAACTAGTAGTTTACGGTAAGGAAGGGGTAAGTGGTGAGGCTGCTGCCGCACTAGCATTTATGAAGTGGCTAACGATCTAGAGAGTAAGGTAAGAAGCCAAGCATTCGATGAGGAATCGCCTCCAAAAGTCTTGCTATTAACTACTTACGCAAACATAACACCTATCCAATCCTTGTCCTCCTCTTCGCATCCCGACGAACAAGAAGCAGTCAAGGCACACACACACGTTGATAAAGTTATATTAAAATTATCTCAGCTATTGTTGTCTATGAACAAGGAGTAGGTCTCAAGTCGTCCATAACCTTGGACACGGCTTCTTGAAAAGATTTAAGACTGCAGGGGTGTACGAACTGCCCATTACGAGGCTCCGCGCGCACGCCCATCTCTCTCAGTTTCTACCCATCACAGGCAACCATTTTATGATTTAGTTCCAAGAGATCGAAACGACAGGTCCCTCTAACTAACAACGAACAAATCCGGGTGGCCCCCGGGGAGTCGACACCCAATCCAAAAGTTGGCCACGCTCTCGGATCGGACTCTTCCGTCTCAACAGGGTTTGGGTTACCGAGACGCCTCACGTGAGGCCTCGGGCCCTCGCCGGTCAAAGGTGGACCAACAGGGAAACCATGTCCTCACTGGTCCGGGTTGGTTTAAAAACTACTGGCAGCTGACCAGTACACACACGGTTTCAAATGGTAAATCAGCTTGGGCCACCACCAGAAATGCTTGAAGTTAGGTAGGTAAGAAAAGGGGACCCCATAAAATCCCACACGCGGTTAGGCACGCTCAGTCTTAAAACCAATACCCGGAACTCGGATCCTAGGTGACTCGAATGGAACAAAGCGTCGGGGCGGGATAGCCTAAACCTTCCATCCTTCGTCGAATATAGTCAACATTATAATAATCATATCATCAACAACAATATAATATAATATAATAATGTGATAGCCCAAACCAAGGAGTAACTGGGTAACATCGTAGCATCCTAAGCATGCATACTAAGAAGGGGCTGAGCAACGAGCAATAGTAACATAGCAGTACAAGGTTTGCTGGGAGGGGACATGGCTGCATCGGTTTGAAAGAGGGTGTAAACATGTGGTCGGATCAAACATCGAACCTATCCTAGACTAGCATGCAAACCGCTGGTTGAAATAGAATGGATCATAAGTAATGTATAGTCCTTGCCTGTTGATAAGTCGGGTTCCGAAGGTGTAGTCGATCGCAAGCCCGCATCGTCTCCGAAAGTACCCGCGGAAGCACACAAGACGGTAAACAATGGAAAGCAATCAACGAGCAGCATCTATTACTACGGAGCAGCGATACGGCGACGCGATACGGATCTATCGTCGAGAACGGTTACTAACAGTTTAAGTGGGGTATCGGTCACACACGACGAAACCACACGTTTACGGTGGTTCAAGTTGTTTAGCTACAGGTGATCAACAAAGTTGTTAACATGGTATCTCACTCAAGCATGGCATAGCACACAAACAGGTCAAGAGGTGAAGCACAAAGTAAACTGTCTATGCTAGTCAATTTAAGTGAGGCACAATCCTAAACATGGCATAACACTAAGTGCCGCACGATGATTAAAATATTTGGTACTGTTCTGTCCTAAACCATATTTTAGGCTGGTTAACAACAGCAAACAATAGCATAAACACAAATTACTTGAAAAACTAATCAAGTTACGGGCACAATCTTCCAACATCAGGAAGCACACTTTAGAGCAATGCATAAACAGGATAATCAATGCAAACATGCTCACAGATGATATGAAACTAAAGTAGACATGGAAGGTAAGGCATGGAAAAAAGAATAATGCAAAAAGACATCATAGATCAAAAGATATTAAGCAAACAACATGACATCGTGACGTTACAGACTTTGAGAAAAACAGAGGTGGCTGTCAAAAACAGCAGCATAGCAACTTTGGAGCTCAATAACTATATGACCAGCAAGCATATCATGACAATGCAATACTTATAATGAAAGTAGACATGATGCTTAGCGACATGCAATTGGAATCACTCAATTCCGATAAACGGTCGCGACACACTCGTCGACCGAAGTTGCAACAAAATATAAACAACAGCACACTAACAGCAGGGTAGCTACTTTGGAGCCAGATACAATCATGATGCAGCAAGCAATTATGGCATGTGAATGCATGCAACTGAAGTAGAAACAATGCTTAACGCAACGCAAAAGGAATAAATCAGTTCCGATGAACGGTTGCGAAGCAATCGTCACCCGAATTTGCAATAAAATAACAGTTACAACAACTTAGCAGCAGTTAACGACAGGTAGCCCTATTTGAACAGAAAAAACTATATCTAAACAACCTCAAAACAATTAACTCACAAAAGATAAAAGCTAGACCACACAATTCTAAATAATTCATCTTTTGGGCGCAACGCGATCTGAGCTACGGTTTGCTGGGAAAGCTAATCGCGAAACGGAAACAGCAGCTAAAACTTCCAGACTTAGAAAAAATAACAGAAATAAAAAAAAGAGAAAAAAAGGATGGCTCGGGCTGGCTCACCCAGTTGGGACGCGCTGGGGGAGATGGGCCGGCTGGCTGTGGTGGGCCACGGGAGCTAGACTGTCCCACGCGGTGGCGACGGTTGGGGGCGCCTGCTCCCGAGCAGATCGAGCGGGCGGCGCGGTTGGTGGCTCGGCTCGCCGGCCGGCCACCGGCGGCGGGCAGAGGGTGCAGGGGCGAGGCGGAGGAGGCGGCTCCAGGGGGCGAGGGGGTGCCGGATCCAGTGGTGGCCACGGGTGGCGGGGCGCTGCGGCCCGAGCTCGGGCTTCAAGGCCATGGCGGCTCGGCTCCACCTCCATGGGCTCCATGGCACGGCGACCTGCACAGAGAGGAAGAGGAGGGAAAAGGTGAGAGGAGGAGGGAGAGGAAGAGAAGAGAGGGAGAGAGGGCGCGGCGCCGGCTGGTGGTTGCTCCGGCGGCGGTGAGCCCACGGCTGGAGGCGGCGGCGCAACGGGCTAGAGGAGAGAGGAGATGGGATTGGGGCTGACGTGGCGCCTTCGGAGCCCTCCGATCGCCGATCGGACAGCCGAAATCAGTTGGGACTAGGGTTGGACGAAAATGGGGTATTTTGGGTCAGATCTCGACAAAGTGGAGGGGGGTGGCTGCAATTTTTTGGCTAGGGAAACCCTAGAAATGGGTGGGAGTGTCGTGGTCTTTATATAGGTAGGTTGGCTGGCCAGTTTACGCAAACGCCCTCGGTACCCCTCTCTCGCATCCGGTGATCGCGTTCGTGACCACCGAGACCCCGTACGGACTCCGATTCTGACGAAATCTCGAACCACGCGCTCAGCGCGTCGAGCCCGTCGATCGTACCTCACTGCGACGATATTCCGACAACATTTTTCTGCGCCCCATAAAATAATCCGTTTATTAAATAAACGGGTTTTTCGGTCCGGTGGCGATGGCTAGACTTGTGCCGGTGGCGATGGTGCTCGCGTGAAATCCCGATGTCGCAAGGTCGTGTGCCGTGGTGGAAAGGGGTCGGTCACGCATACGATACGAGAATAAGGGGGAGAAAATAATCGTCGATCGATAAATCGGGGATGCAAACACCGCAAACAAATCAGACAATCAAACAATTCACACCGAAAACAAATTTTTTCATTTTTGTGAAAACTGGGCTGTTACACCGGGTTAGTTTCGTCCAAATCATGCAAGAATGAGGGCCAAACAATAGCAAAAGTTTTTGGAAAAGTAGATACGTTTGAGACGTATCACTGATCTCTACTCCAGTTTTGAGCAGGACGCTCATGCCAAGCCATCGCTCAGGAGGGCTTGTCGGAAGGGCAACGGTATCAAGCTGACCATCAGGTGAGCTAAGGTTATCAAGCTTACCATCAGGCTTTCTTAGGGTATCAAGCTTACCATCAGGCGAACTCTCCTTGTATACTTAGGGTTTAATTTTCCTTTGTCTAAGATGATCCCCGAAGAACTGTCGAGTGGTCCTTTTGAATGTAAAGAATCTCCTTGTAAGTCCTTGTGTAAATCAATACATCAAAGTCTTCTATGATGAAATTTTTGGAGTACTTTAGTCTTTGTCCTCTTCATCTTCTTAACTGGTCTCTAATCTATCGGGTGCGCGATAGCACTCCCGATGGGAGTAGCCCCCGAGGCTTCATTCAATCGCTGGCGATTAGGTGGAGGCTCTTAATTCTCGGGTGCATCAACATGTGTGATCTGTTTAGTACTTTGCAGGAGTAACCCTCAAGGTTACTCCTGATTTTCCTGCGATGGAGAATGGGCTCGTGAAGTATTTTTATTTGGCTGGGGGATCCGCCGAGGGTATTGGGGTTCAATGTTGTTCTCTTTTTCTTTCACTGTGTGCTTCGATATAATTTGCGCTATTTGATGGCACTGAAGTAGTTCTCCTCGTTGGTTACCCCAAGTGTAAGGTTTAGATGTAGCCTAGCAGCAAATTTCCCCTAACTTAGAGGATAGGGTTATGTCTCTCGTAGGACTCCAAGATCAGCAAGAAGGTGGTGAAGTAAGTGACGCACCGTCTGAATAGGAATCATTTTCTTAACCTGGACCTGCACACGACACACGTAAATTTTCTCCCAACGAGTTTAGAGAGGTTGAAAATCTCACCTTCCTTGTTGTTTATAAAGGATCAAACACACGGTGGAAATAGTGATGGTGATTGCAACTAAAATGAAACAAACAAGTAAAGAGTTGAGGTGTAAAAAATGGTGGAAATATGGACCGGGGTCCAATGATGTTCAGTAGTGATGTCTCTCTCCCAAAATACGATAAAACAACTAAGCTGGTGAACAAATTACAGCTGGAAATTGACAGAATTATAAACGCACCGCAGTGCTAATTACGCCGCAAGAAATTAGAGGCTCAAAAGTATGGGAAGTACGCCAAGAAAAGTAGACCATTTATTCATCATCATCTACTCACTAATCATCCACCTTGAGATATCTATCCAGAACATCTCGCTGGTATTAAGTTATGAGCCCCACCCAAAGTGTAAACCCCAAGCAACAGACAACTGCATTAACAAACTTTGCGTAAGGTAAACAATCCTTGCAACCGCGGTTACAAGCACCGTTGTTTTCTCCCTGGTGGCAACAACACATCCCCTAGTCTTATGTTTCTGTCACTCAAGCTAGACATCGGGGGGCATGAACCCACAATCAAGCATAACACTCCCTCTTCGAGTTACTATCTACTACTTGGCAAAATCAATAAAAAGAAACGGAGAGCATGCAAGAATTACTCAAGAAGAAAATATAAAAGGAGAACCAAATATATAACTCGTCACAATCTGAACATAATCTCACAATCCATCGGATCCCAGAAAACACAGCATAGCAACATCAGGAAAATTACATAAGTGCCTTGATCATGTAGGGCAGCTCACAAGGTCTAAGAATTAAATCACAAGATTGGACAGAAGACATCACATAACTATTGGTCATGGACCCTTGGTCCAAGGGGTAATATTCATGTCACATCCGGGAAGCGCTCATAGTGATGGAGAAGCTCCCGAAGATCAATCCTCCCGCCGGCAGGGTGCCGGGCCAACGTCTTCTGGCGGTCCCGATCTCGGTATCGCAGCGGTGGCGGAACAGAGGTGAGAATCGTGATGCAGGGTCCCTTTTCAGAGTTTCTGCATCGAGGAGGTAATATAGGTCGAAGGGAGGCGCCAGGGGAGGGCCCCACCTCTAAGGCGGCCTCTAGGCGCGATCCCCCCCTCTGGCCGTGCCAGGTTGCCATCTGAGAGGGGGGTGGCCCCTCTCCGGCTGCCCTCCGGTCTTTTGGAAGCTTCCATTACACTGATTTTTTATATATTATGGGCATTGTAAATATGGTTAGAAACCTGCAATTCACAGACATCAGCAGACATAAACTAGCATTGGGTGCACTGAGTTAGTGCGTTAGATCAAATATGTGTAAAAAGGTATGAAAGTGTAGCAAAACACATAGCAATGCCACCCAAATGAGCATGGAACAAGCAGAAATTATAGATACATTTGGGACGTATCAACATCCCCAAGCTTAATTCCTGCTCGTCCTCGAGTAGGTAAATGATAACACAGATAATTTATGTGGTGACATTCTAACACACATATAAGAACTTCAAAGTAAAGCAAGTAAGATATGCAATTCAAGTCAATACAATGACAATCAAGAGTCTATATCTAGTATTGAAACTAGCAAAGTAAGAACATAAAGGTGCGGTAGCTCTCACTGTCCGTGACTCGAATGTCTCCAAAAATGGTGTTTGCGGGCAAGAAGTGGGAGATGTGTTTAGAGAATAACAATACTATATAGTTTAATTGAGAACTCAATCTACTAATACTTCACACTTGGTCTCCTTCGGAATCTTATTTTGACTCGTCCCCAGACCACTAGTCAAGCACAAGTCAAACTGATCATCTCCCTTTCGTCTTTGAGCACTCATGCAATGGATGAGCACGAGCAAGATATGTTGGTACTTTGGATGGCAAAGAGAGAAATGATGGGGAAGGAATAAAAAAATGTGTGAAAGGATCAAATCAATGAGGACAATCATAGGTGAGAGAAAGCCAAATGATAGATATAATGTGAGGAGTAGGGATTGCCATGCAACGGATGCACATATGAGCTAAGGTAAGTTCTCCAATGGAACTAGTGGGGGTGCATCCAACTTTCTTGCTCGTGAAGACCTAGAGCTATTTTGAGGAGGCTCATCCTTCGAATATGCAAGCCAAGTTCTATAAATTAAGGATCCCCACATAGTTATGCATGAATGATATGAAAATCTCTATGGGGTACAAATATGACTATGGAGTACGAGTTTGGATCTTTCAAAAGGAATAGTAGTGTTGCCCTCTTTTTTCTACTACCTCCGATCCATAATAAGTGTCGCTCATTTTGTACTAAGTTAGTACAAACTTTGTACTAGATGAGCGAGACTTATTATGGATCGGAGGGAGTATTTGTTTTTATTTTTGTGGCCGCATTGGATCTTTCTATTTATCTCTCATTTTTCCTCTTTGGGATCTTTTAATTTGTCCTGTTTTGGGATCTTTTATTTTGTCATATTTGGGATATTTCCTCACTTTAAGGGCAACACTCTATATTTTACAAGAATATAGAAGATCTTCACACTTTACAAGAAGTACTCAACATAAAGAAAACTAAAAATCTATCATGATGTATGCAAATGTATGCCTCTGCCAGTGTAGCAGGATATTCAATGATACTAGCTCGTCATGTAGCAATGATTAGGGCAAGGCCCAACTAGCATGTGGCTCATCAATCAGGCAAAATCATGTATGACATGAAGATCAAGTCATGAGATGATGGATGTTGCATGGAAATGTATCTCCAAAATGCTATGGAAATGCCTTGATAGGTAGGTATGGTGGTTGTTTTGAGGAAGTTATAAGAAGGTTTATGATGACAAAGTGTATCATGGCAACTGTTTGGATGCACCGGCGAAATATGCGCCAACTCTCGAGGTGAGAAAGGGCAATGCACGGTACCGAAGAGGCTAGAAAAATATGGGTGGTGGAAGTGTCAACTTTCAATACTCGCATTAGTCCGAAGAACTCATGCATTTATTATCGGTAACTCTATATCTAATGAGGAGATTCACAAAGAGACAAGTACCCCGAGGAGGAGTGTATGGGGGTTTGGTTATCCTTGCGCATCCTCGACCCATGGTACTTGAGGGTACTCTATATATTCCAACCCCTCCAGAGGTTAGCGATCCATCTAGTAGCTAGATTTCTCAACTTCTATTGGTAGTTTTCAAAAATAAGCATGGATGCCAAAATACAACACCTATCACTAATAGGCTCAAGATCTTGGCACCAAAAGTACAACCATTAGTCAAATCAATACCTCAAAAATATTTTATATTACCACTACACTTATAATTGCAAGCTCAATTACCTACACATGCAAGACACACAACTCAGTGCAACAGACCAACTCTCTAGACAAGATAAGCACGATAACTCAAGAGAGTTCCAAAAGCAACAACCTAAATAAAAGCTCTTAAAATGATAAGCATGAAAACAAGAGCTAAGCATGACAGCAGCTACGAAAGTAGAAACAACACACACAAAGAAAGATAAGCATGCAAACCTATGTTGTGTTCTAGGGTGAAGTGGAGCATGTTTCTCTCCCAAACAATGAAGGCTAGGGTCCAAATTCGTATGAACAGCAAGAAAAACGAAAACAGACTAAAAAGTAAAGAGCGAGACTCTCCAAGCATAGGACATGACACATGAAGAAATAAAAATATAGCATGGAGAAGGAAAAACTGATGATTGTTGATGGAGAAGGGCATGCACGGGGGCATCCCCATGATTAGATGCTAGACTCTCCTTGGATATTTCTTGGGGGTGCATGGTGGCATCCCCAAGCGTGAGCTTTTGACACTCCTGTATCTTCTTTCATCATCTTCCTTCGCATACTTGAAAACTCCCTTCATACGAAACTCATCATAAGCTGAATAGAGTGGTTAGTACCCATCAATAAATAATTTTCTCCACTGGAAATACAGATTCTCATGAATAGTATTGTTTCTCAAGATTTCCAAAAAGTTTTTGCAAAGAAAAAGCAAGCTTAAGATTTGCAAAACGGTGAAAACACAAAACATGGAAGAATCTGTGAAACACAGACCAGCAGGTCGTAAATAGTTTTTTTTGTTTACTTCTAAAACTCAAATAAAAAACTTAGAACAGACGCTAGAAAGTAAATTTTATAGATCATACTATCAAAACAATTCAGATCAAAAAAATTATCTGGTGATTTATGGTGAATTTTTCCGTCAAGCAGACATATTCTGTTTCTTGACAACATCTCACAACTTTTGAACTTTCTTGCAATCGGAGGCTAAAACTTGGCACAACGCTTGAAAATAAAGATACAATGATGTTACTACAGTATTAAGAAACATCAAGACCACTAAAACTGAAAGTAAAAACATTTTGGGTTGCCTCCCAGTAAGCGCTTTCTTTTATGCCTTTTAGCTATGCATGATGCAAAAAAGATCATTATCAACTCCAAAAGAATAACTTGCCTGTGTAACAGACTCATAAGGCAACTTAATCTTTTTTCGAGGGAAGTGTTACATTCCATTTTTAATGGGGAATTGGAATCTAATGGCCCCTTCTTTCATGTCAATGGTAGCACCAACGGTGCGGAGAAAAGGACGTCCCAAAATAATTGGTCAAGAGGGATCACACTCAATGTCCATGACGGGAAAATCAACGGGAACATAGTTATCATTGACAGCAATAAGAACATCATAAATCCTCCCTAAAGGTTTCTTTACGGAAGAATCAAGAATACAAACATCAAAATAACATGGCTTAAAAGGTTTCAATTCAAGGATAGCATACATTCTTTTTGGTAAAATGGAGGCACTAGCTCCAACATCACATGAAGCAAAGCAAGAGAAATTCTTCAATTTGATTTTGACCATAGGATCCCAACCATCTTCAAGTTTTCTAGGAATACAAACCTCTAAGTTGATTTTCTCCTCCCTAGCTTTGATAAGAGCATTGGTAATATGCTCGGGGAAAGTAATGTTATGTGAACTAGTATGGGGGTCTTTAGCCATTCTTTGCAGAAAAGTGATAACTTCAGAGAGACTACAATTATCAAAATCAAGATCACTACCATTAATTAATGTGGTTGTGATGTCATCTAAGCTCATTATCTTGGTAGTCTCTAAATTCAAGGGACCTTCTTTTCCTAAAGTTGAGGTATTAGCATCACCATTAATAGGTCCATTGGGACTAGGGATGTGTTGGGTGCTAAAAGTTTTGAGATCATCAACAACATGTATTGTGGCGATAGTAGTGTGTGTAGGAAGGCTCTTAATCCTATCTTCCTCTTCTTTTTCTCTAGCCCATCTATCCTTAAGTTTGGCCAGCATTCTAATGTTCTCATTAATTTGCACTTGAATAACATTCATGGGTGTAGTTTTCCTTTCCTCAAGGGGAGAAGTTCTAATTTTAAGCATCTCTACATCATGAGCTATGTTGTCTACCTTCAAAGAGAGTATCTCATTTTTCCAGTTTCTCTTCTACACTCTTATTGAAGGCTTTTTGAGAAGTGATAAAGTCCTTAAGCATGCTCTCTAATTCAGAAGTGGAGTTTTTGGTGCTAGAATAAGTGTTGTTGTTCCCATAGTTGTTGGATGGGAACGATATAGGATTGTTGCTACAAAAGTTAATCCTATAAGCATTATTATTAAAGTTGTTCCTAGGAATAAAATTAACATCAACCTTCTCTCCTTATTGAGCAACCAAATAATTTAAAGGAACATCATGAGGATCAATAGGATCTTGCTTAGTAAGTAGAGACATAATCAAGTCAACCTTTTCATTTAAAGAGGAGATCTCCTCAACAGAGTTTACATTCCTATCTGTTGCAGATCTTTTGGTGTGCCATTGAGAATAATTTGTCATCATCTCGTCTAATAGCTTCATGGCAGCACCAACTGTAGTTGACATGAAGGTTCCTCCCGCGACCGAGTCCAACAGATTCTGAAAGGTAAAGTTTAATCCTGCATAGAAATTCTGGATAACCATCCAAGTAGTCAAACCATGTGTAGGGAAAATGTTAACAAGAGATTTCAAACGTTCCCAAGCTTGGCAACGTGTTCATTATCCAATTGCCTAAACTAGATAATCTTAGAAGGTGGATAGTACTTCCCAATAAAAGCCTCCTTGCACTTATCCACAGAATCTATGCTATTCCTAGGCAAGGATTGAAGCCACTCCTTACCTCTTCCTCTAGAGGAGAAAGGAAAAAGCTTAAGTTTAAGAATGTAACCATCTACTTCTTTGTAGTTTTGCATATCACAAAGCTCAACAAAATTATTTAAGAGCACAGTGGCATCATTTCCAGCACCGGAGAATTATTCTTTCATAACAAGATTCAGCAAAGCACGTTTGATTTCATATGAAGGTGCTGAAGTGGTGATACGTCCCAAACATATCTATAATTTCTGCTTGTTCCATGCTCTTTTGGGTGACATTGCTATGTATTTCACTAAACTTTCATACCTTTGTACACATATTTGGACTAACCTACTAACTTAGTGCCCCAAGTGCCAGTTTCTATCTACTAATGTCTCTGAATTTCAGGTTTTTACCCATATTTACAAAGCTCCAAAAATTCCAACAAAAATATATAATAAACCAGCGTGTCCGAAGCTTCACTTCCCGGAACCGCCTGTTCCGCCGTCTCCTCGCTTCTAAGATCGGGAGCACCATATGACCTCTTCCTAACACTCTTCCAAAGGGAGGATTGACCTCCGGGAGCTTCTCCACCACCATGAGAGCTTCCCAGATATGACGTGAGTAGAACCCGTTGGACCATGGGTCCATGACCAGTAGATATGTTATGTCTTCTCTCCAATCTTGTGTTTCAATTCTTAGCCCTTGTGAGCTTCCCTACATGATCAAGGAATCTATGTAATTTTCCTGCTGTTGGTATGCTATGTTTGCTGGGATCCGATGGATTATGAGTTTATGTTCAGATCGTGATGAGTTATATATTTGGTTCTTCTTTTATATTTTATTCTTGAGTAATTCTTGCATGTTCTCCGTTGCTTTTTATTGCTTTGGCCAAGTAGTGGATAGTAACTCAAAGAGGGAGCTTTTATGCTTGATTGTGGGTTCATGCCCCCCGATGTCTAGCTTGAGTGACAGAAACGTGAGACTAGGGGATGTGATGTTGCCACCAGGGAGAAAACAACGGTGCTTCTAACCGCGGTTGCATGGATTTTTTACCTTATGCAAAGTTTGTTAATGCAGTTGTCTGTTTCTTTGGGTTTACACTTTTGTTGGGGCTCGCAACTTAATACTAGAGATATGTTCTGGATAGATATCTGACGGTGTGTGATTAGTGAGTTGATGTTGTTGGATTACAGTCTACTTGTGTTTGCGTATTGCCCATACTTTTGAGCCTCTAACTTTCCTGCAGCATAATTAGCATTGCGGTGCGTTTATAATTTTGTCAATTGCTCAGCTGTAATTTGTTCACCCAGCTTAGCTATTTTATCATCTTTTGGGAGAGAGACATCACTAGTGAACTTCATGGGACCCCGGTCCATATTTCCACCATTGTTTACACCTCCACTATTTACTCTTTATTTCCTTTCAAGTTGCAATCACCATTACTATTCCCATTTGTGTTTGATCCTTTGTAAACAACAAGATCAGAGAGATTGACAACCTTTCTGAACTCGTTGGGAGCAAAGTTACTTGTGTCGTGTGAGGGTCCAGGTTAAGCAAGTGATTCTATTCAGACGGTGCATCACTTACCTCACCACCTACTTGTCGTTCTTGGAGTCCTACGGGAGACAAACCTCGGTATCTTCATCAAGTGAAATTTGTTGCTATCTACATCATAATCTTCCACTTGGGGTAACCAACAAGGAGGTGTTATCTACACCCATCAAGAATAATTTATGGCGCCGTTGTCGGGGACTACAATCTTCAAGATAGGGTAGTTGCACAATATCTTTTACCTTTACTTTTTAGTCTTTTTAGTTTACTTTCTAGTTTTTTCTTTAGAGTCTTATACCAAAAACTACAGAAACAATAGTTGCTTTGTTCTTTCCTGCTACTGTTACTTTGGGTTCTACGATCGTAGACTGCCCCAGGCATGTAACCCCTAGTGGGGACACTCCTAATGATTTCGGGCCTTGCGATTTTGGTTGTCATGATAACTTTTATGTTTGCACCCCTATTAGTAGACCTTTCCTCGAATATGATTTGCGAGATCAATTCTTTGAAAAAGGGGAGGATGCTATCTATCACTTGGAAAATTATGAGAGGGTGTGTGATGAACAAAAACCTTCAGGAGTGGATAGTGACCAATTCAAATTAATATTCTTTGATTTCTCCCTTCGGGGAAAACCAAAGAAGTGGTTCCATTCCCTATCCCGTTGTAAAAAATACTTGGGGAAATTGCAATTATTCTTTCCTGATAGAATTCTTCTTTAAAGAGCTTGACTTTGATAATAGCACTCTTCCTGAAGTTATCACTTTTTTTTGCAAAGAATGGCTAAAGACCCCCACACTAGTACACTTGACATTGCCTTCACCGAGCATATTACCAATGCTCTTATCAAAGCTAGGGAGGAGAAACTCAAGTTAGAGACTTCTATTCCTAGAAAATTAGAAGATGGTTGGGATTGTATGGTCAAAAACAAATTGAATAATTTCTCTTGCTTTGCTTTATGTGATGTTGGAGCTAGTGCCTCCGTTTTACCCAAAAGAATGTATGATATGCTTGAATTGAAACATTTTGATCCATGTTCTTTCGGTGTTTGTCTTGTTGATTCTTCCGTAAAGAAACCTTTAGGGAGGATTGATGATGTTCTTATAGTTGTCAACGATAATTATTTTCCCGTTGATTTTCTTGTCATGGACATTGAGTGTGATCCCTCATATCCAATTATTTTGGGACGTCCTTTTCTCCGCACCGTTGGTGCTATCATTGACATGAAAGAAGGGAACATTAGATTCCAATTCCCCCTCGAAAAGGGAATGGAACACTTCCCTCGAAAGAAGATTAAGTTACCTGATGAGTCCGTTACACGGGCAAGTTATTCTTTTGGAGTTGATAAAACTTGGTATTTTTGCATCATGCATAGCTAAAAGGCATAAAAGAAAGCGCTTATAGGGAGGCAACCCAAAATGTTTTTACTTTCAGTTTTAGTGGTCTTGATGCTTGTTACTAATGTAGCGACATCGTTGTATCTTTATTTGCAAGCTTTGTGCCAAGTTATAGCATTCGATTGCTCTATACAATTATCTTTCTGGCGTCTGTTCCGAGTTTTTTGATTTGAGTTGTATAAGTACCCCTAAAGAAATTATTTACTACCTGATGGTCTGTTTTTCACAGATTCTGCCACATTTTGCATTTTCATCGTTTTACAAATATTAAGCTTGATTTTTCTTTGCAAAAACTTTTTGGAAATCATGATAAATAGTAGCTCTTCATGAAAATCTTTATTTCCAGTGGAGGAAAATTATTTTATTATGGGTATTAACCACTCTAATCAGATTATGATGAGTTTCATATGAAGGGAGTTTTCAAGTATGCCATGCAAGATGATGAAAGAAGATCCGGGAGTGTCAACGCTCAAGGTTGGGCATGCCCCCATGCACCCCCAAGAAATATCCAAGGATATTCAAGCGTCTAAGCTTGGGAATGCCCCCCGTGCATCCCCTTCTCCATCGACAATCATCAGTTCGTCCTTCTCCATGCTATATTTTTATCTCTTCATGTGTTATGTGCTATGCTTGGAGCGTCTCGCTCTTTGCTCTTTTTATTATTTTTTAGTTTTTCTTTCTATTCATAATGAGTTGGACCCTAGTCTTCATTGTTTGGGAGAGAAACACGGTCCACTTGTAATTCCCCCAAAGTTAAGTCGTGTATAGTAATCATACACGCAAGGTACACGATCGAGATTAGGGACAAACGGTGAGATATCACAACACAATTCTATAAATAAAATAATACAAGTTGTTTAATACAAGCAAGGGGCCACGAGGGCTCGAATACAACAGCTCGAAAGCACAAAGTTAGTGGAAGCAATAGTATATGAGTACAGAAACAGGGTACACATGATCTGCCTTAAGAAGGCTAGCACAAAAACAACAACGATCGAAAAGGCGAGGCCTCCTGCCTGGGAACCTGCAAACTACTCCTGGTCAACGGGGAACTAGACGTAGTAGTATCCAGCAGTGAGTTACTCCTGCTCCTGGGCGCCAACGTCGAGTGTAGCGGCCGATCAGGAAAAACCAAAGGGGGAAATAAAGCAAGGGTGAGTATCTAGCATACCCGCGAGTCTTATGTCCGCCACTAAGCATTTATGCATTTGTATCAAATGGAAAGGGGAGGCTGTATATAGTGGACTGAAAGGTAGAAAGTCAGAATAAGGATGAGAAGCTAGGACTATCGAAGACTAGCATCTTCCGATGAGTCTTGCAGCACAAGAAGACAACCAATAGTTCATATAAAGCATAAGGTAACAATGCATCAGAAGTTGCTGCAACATTGTATAATAGTAAGTTGTAATAATTAGCAATGCCTCCATGATCCCTTCCTCGACTTCCCAGCGAGGAAGAAAACCCAGAACCAAATAGTTTAGTAATAATAGTTTGTAGTAGTAGGATCTGGCTTCAGCATAAAGCGTCCTGTTACCATGGATACAACTATTCGAATAGATCAATCTTCCCTGTAGGGGTGCACTTCTGTTACACTAAAACGCACGGATCTCCACGGTGGCGTACACCTTGGTAGGGAATGCCCCACCGAGGCTATCCGACACTCCGTAGCCCATCCTTCAAACTCAACAAAGAGGTCATCCGCCGATCTAAATACTAAGTACGCCGGGCCTTGGACCCCAACCCTGACGTACTCATGCACGGTTCATGACTGGCCGGTGAAGAAACAACAAATACAAATCACATTGCTCGATCAAATAAGACAACACCAGTTCTCGGCGATCATCCCGTGGTACTTCTGGCGTCTGAAGAGTCCTCGAACGAGACTACGAAGCAAGGGAGCCCATAACTCCTTGCCCCACGTGTAGGCAGCGCGTATAAGCCGGAGAAGGCTACTCAAGTCATCCACCAAACCCTTAGTCATTTTATTATATCGCGGACAACCGTTGTCGTTGCCCGACTAATTAACACAACGGACAACGAACAACAGCCAGGACTACCAGTACAACGGTGTCTGCCCTGTCGTCCCGTCAAAGCACACAGTTACCAAGAAGGTGAACTGTCTCCTTACCTTTTCTCGCGTGTGCTCCTCGAGGAGCTCGACTTTCATGGTTTATTAACTCTCGCGACCAACGATCAGGGGCCAACCACACATGTAAACCAGTCGTACCCTCCCTGTCGTCCCGTCGCAATACCACTCGCGGGCATCGTTGGGTCACCCGAATTCTTACCTTAAGGACAGCCGTGGCTCAGGACCCTAGAGAGGCTATACAGAGTCAGCAACGAGTGGAGTACAAGGATTACTCCTTGATAGTTCACACTTGATGTGGCTCGGTAGAGCCGAGGTAGGGACCTTAGGTGGTGTCTGCATTGTACCGTACCTGTGCAGTTATAATTATTGTATCCGCGTTCACTCCCAGAGTGTTCACAGCCCGCTCTCTAATCCTAGTTGACTAGCAATGCGCAGGACTCATTGCTGAATAAGATATATATATTTATAGGCAGCATATGATAAAGGAAGGTACATCAAGGGGCGACAAAAACAGGCTATGCAGTAGAATAGGATTGTAACATCGCAGCAGCAGTAACAATGCCTAGTGCAAGAAATGTACGGAAAAGATAGGTGATATCTGGGGAAGGAAAATGTCTCTGCTTTCCTGGAAGCTCGGTAGTAGGGGTACGGTCGTCGACGTAGTAGTCGTACTAAGCAGCGGTGTAGTCGACGGAAGCAACGGGGTGTACCAGAGAATAAGGGGGGAAGAAATAGTAAATACACAAAAATATAGCAGATACAAAGCAACGGGCTCTAACGTAGTGTTCGGTGATTTCCTCGGCGTAGGAATTTATCCGGGGTTGACTCATCAGTACCGGGTGATTACCAAACAGATGATCTGGAGGGGAAGGTTCCATGTCTACAGTGTTAGAGACATCTGACAGACATGTGGATAGTGAATCCGTGCTCGCAGATCCATTCTGAATAACTTCCGCATATAGATCATTTTCATCCGGAAAGTTTTACCGGCTCCGGGTGATTACCGGACAGTGCAATCGGAGGGGGAATGTCCCGTGTGAGGTATGTTAGAGAGGGGTGATGGGGGTATGGGTAGCGTATCCGTATTTGATGTATTTTTCTGATCAACTTTCATGTATAAAGTTTTTCCATCGGAGTTACGGTTTAAAAGATATTGAATTTTATAAGTTTAAATCATTTTGAAAGAATTTCTGAATTTATTTTATTTATTAGTCTAACATTATCCACAAAAGTACTGTTGACTTGGTCAATCTGACATGTGGGGCCAACCTATAAGGTTGACTGGTCAACTAACAAGTTGGACCCCACTGTCATAGGCACAGTGACAAAACATGGCCATCTTATTTAAATAATCTAATTATCAGCAGGGACCCACATGTCATTCTAACAATGACTAAACTAATTCTATTTTATTTACTAACGTGCTTGGCCCACAAGTAAGTGATAGAGGTGTTATTCCCTATTAAACTTAACAATGGGTTATCTTAACATTGCAGTTAAATCAAGGTTTTGGCCTTGGGCCCATGTGTCAGTGGGGGAATGGGGGATTAGCCCGTGGCTAATATGTGCGTGTGCCCGCCCATGAAGAGCCGGCGCACGGCGAGGCAGCTCCGGCGAGGAGAGGTGGTCGCGGTGATGAGGTGGGTGAGGTCGCGCGCTTGCAGCCGTAGTAGGGCAGCCACAACACAGGTGGAGATTGGCCATGGCCGGGTGCGGCCAGAGCAGCAGCAAGGCCGCAATGGCGCGCGACGGCAGGCGCGACCGGTGTACATCGAGCGGGGCGAATCTGTGGGGAGCGGGGCGTGGCCACGCACGGCCAGACACTCGCGAGCACGATGCCACGGAGGCACACAGGACACGGGACATGCGAGGGGCACAGGATCCCATCTCTGCTGCTGTCCATGGAGGCCCGGTGGGGGCATGAATTTCGGCGGTGAATCGAGACCGGGAGGGGGTGAAATGGGTGTGGTGGCTCACCGTGAGGGCAGGGTAGAGGTCAGGGGGGCGGGATTGGTGCGGCGGCGAAGAATTTGTCGGCGCAAGGTGACGGCCGTGGCGAAGGGAGCGGGCTCGATGGTGAGCGTGCGGACGTCCTGGCTCGAGCTAGTGGCCGGGGTTTGCGTGGACGACACAGGGGAGGCGGCCGGGCAAGCAGGTGGTCGCCAGGGAGGCCACTGGCCGCGTCCACAGCGTCCGCGTGCCCACGGCCGTGCTCGGATGTAGGGAAACGCGGGGCAGAGAACGAGCGAGGGGGAGAATGGAGGGTGGGCGCGATCAACAATTCACGGGGGCGAGATCTTTATCTCCACGAGAACTGTCGCAACCTAGAGGGTGAGCGGGTTCGGCTGCGCAGATCTCACTGTCGCCATGGCCGGGATAGTGGAGCAGTGCAAGGTGGGAGACAAGTGGGTTGGACCAGGGGTGGGCCTCGCCCAGAGGCCACAGATAGCCAGTTTTCTTTTCTTGTTTATTTCTTTTCTATTTCAATCTGTTTGGAATTATTTTATTAGCTTACACATTTATGCCATACATGATCTTGTTTGTAAATTTGTGTTGCACCATAGGGAGCATCCACAAAAATATTTGGACTTTTATAAAATATTTAGCTATTTATTTTTGAGCTATAACTATTAAATGGTGTTGTTTTGCTGTTGTTTATCTTTGTTTGAACTATTTTACAACTTAATAAATTCCCATGACCACCTAGGCATGATCCACTGAATATTAGGGATTTTACAAAAGTCTATGCAAAGGTTTTGTACCAAGTTTTATTTGTCACATATTTTTAATATTCATCAAAAGGCATTTTGAGTTTGTTTGGATTCGAAGATGAACAAGGTATGATTTGCAACAGTGTTTAGCAACAGTAATAGTCCACAGTCAAAGTGATTACTATTACAGACAATGAGGGTGTTACAAATCTCCCCCACTAACAAGAATTCTCGTCCCGAGAATTAAGGGGTAGGGTAAGGTGTACATATTGGTTTCATATTCTAACGAATCTTCTGATTTTTGTTGTCCTTCTCGAAGAAGTTAATCCTCCTCGTTGAGTCTTTATTTTTCTGCATCGGTGCACCTCGACAAGTTGTCCTCCTTTTTTTGGGGTCTTCGTAGCACTAACAGATAGGCTAGGAGGAAAAACTTAAGGGGTCAGAGCGATACCCAGTTAATCAACCGAGGTTGTCTGAGGGACTGGGGTACAAAGTATCTTCCGAGTTTAAACTCGGGGGAATACATCGGGAGAAACAAAAGAAGGTATGAGAAGTTTCAAAGGATAGGCATGCATTCGATATCGATGACGGATGATGAATAGGGGTCCAGAGCGTCAGGCATAAGCACGACGTCTGATACCTGGAATTTTATCACAAGGTTGGTGACTCGAGATTTTCATACGAGGTTAAGCGCGAGGGATAACCTCGGAAAAATGGAGGTACGTGAGAGTCAGGTTTCGGTTCCATGGAACTGTGGCATAGTGCGGATTATGAGTAGGGGGGTGGTGACACAGTAGGTGATCACAATGCAAGGTTTTCCAGAGAATAGCTTGTCAACTATATCGGCAACAACATCAGTACCAAGGGCGAGGGACGAAGAAAACCATTTTCCTTCTCATTAAAACAAGGCGGACCAATAGGCAAAGTTATCTTCCATCGTTGGTTACCGAAATGTCATCAACAATGATAACAAGGTTTTCTTACAGAGTAGTACACCGAGGTGTTACATAAGAAAGGAATTATCACTGCTCAGATTACATGGAACATAAGGAAGGTTAAACAATCCAATGTAAGGGAAAATGTGATGATGCACAAGTAACACATGTATATCTTTCCCAAGAGAAAGCAGAGAAAGATATACATGACCAAGTTTGTGTTGGCAAGGAGTCAAAGGAGGTTGTCGATAATAACACAAATCATCGAGGGGCAAGGATTGTATTTCGCACCATGAATTCAATTAACACTTGGAAGAAGCCAAGATGTCGATGATGACCATGACACAACATGTCGAACGGTTTCAAGAGGATACAATCGAACAATGGCGACATCAAGCAAAAGGAATGGTGAAGCAAAATTATTTGGTGTTCCCGGTTGACGACAACCCCGAACCATGAAATGGCTATGACAGGTATAGGAATTGTTTCATCACAATTCATAAGATGTAGTGCACAGGCATGATATTCTCAAGATACCAGGGGTAATACTCGAATGTAGAATGGTCGATCATAGGTGTAGAAGAATTTATACCATGTGGGTTAATTAGCTTTACGATAAGCTTTCATGATAAGTTCTACATAGTATCCATGGGTATGAACACAAAGATTCAGGTTCGAGTACCACTTCTTAAATGCATAGGCTTTCATTCACTTCTCACTGTCGATGAATTTGTAGCGTTACAAAAAAATTATTTGGCATAACACCAGTAGAGTAAGACCCGTACAGATGGATGAAGCATAGATACAACCCATAGGGACATTTTTCGAATCTATACGACAAACAATAGGTACAAGAGATACAAGTTCAAGGTAGAAGGTTGATGACACGGACCAAATGATACCGTTCGCCAAAGGCATTTCATATCAGAGTAAGTTCGTCAACGATTTAGGACACAAGGGGACGACAGGTAATAATCCACCAAAAAGGTCAGGCGGCGTACAGAGAGTATGGTGCGAGTATTGGTACTCAACCATAAGAAGCAAAATACATAAGCACCGGAGATAGAAGCATCTAAATAGTTCGACGCTGGAGCACAAAGGAATTACGATGTCCAAAAGACGGACAATCAAGGAAGGTTTGACTCACCCAGATCGTACTCATGTTCGGAATGACGTCTGAGCCGGAAGAATGAATTCATAGGGTTAACCAATGATTGCGTGCATTCGCGTACACGGTGATTTCCATAAGGTTAGTATGGAAAAGACGAGGGGTGTTAATGAAGAATAGTAGACATACGGAATTAACCATAGGGCAAGAAGGTAAGAAGAACCTCCAAAGCAGTAGGCTTCCGAGGATTGTCGCAAAATCTCATAATATTACAAAGTATTTTCGAACCACAGGAACCACTGAGGACGAATGGATCCTCGATAAGTGTGAGGAGTTATCTGCAGGGTGAAAGGAGCTTCAAGGCAGTAGGAATAAACAATTTTCGAAACAATGGACAATATTGCGGGGTATCTTGTGTTAACAAGAGAAACTGGAATCAAATGGCTAAATATAAGGTGTATGTAATTATCCATACAGACAAATCAGTGGAAGGGAATTGCAAGGGTGATGGTGATGTCTACGCACGCTTCTATTCTTGTAGACTATGTTGGGCCTCCAAGCACAGAGGTTTGTAGGACAACAAAATTTTCCCTCAAGTGGATGACCTAAGGTTTATCGAACTCAGGTGAAAGGGCATGTGCCCTTATGTTTGGTTTATGTAATTGATGACAATCTTTATGGACTAATGGTTTCCTTGAGTTATACTTTAAGGTTTGTCCATAGGCAACGCTTGAAGATCATATGGTGGCTTCAAGGTTGTAGGATGAAGATTTCGTGTTGACCAAGGTGTTCTTCATGGAGCTTTCCAAAGATTGGTCAAGTAGATGTGTGCAAGGTCAAGAGGAGCATCACGAAGATATCGTATGCTTGGAGCTTGCCGACCATTTGGTGATAATGGTCGTGTGAAGATGTGCCTAAAAGAGGCTCACCCATAATGGAGTATGGGGGAGCTATCTACAAGTCTTCACCGAGCCGGAGGAATCAAGGAATATGTTCCAACTTGAGACGAGCATGATCGTCATCATCAAGCTCAAGTGGATTATGCGCAAGACAAAGGTTTGACTAGATAGGTGTCTAATTTACCGGTCTCTTGGTAGTAGTTAGGAGACCGTGTTATAGGCTAGGCCGAGTCGTTCGTGGAGAGCTCAACTCTTTTGCATCCTTGGCATCATCTTTATTGGTTCTTGTTTGGATTTTCTCTTTGTGGGTTTTGGAGCTTGTGGTCTTCTTCATGAAAAGCTCTTGTTCATCGAAAACGGATTTCATATGCGTCTTCTCGTATGTTTTTCAATGTGGGAGATTTGTCGGGTCGTCTCTGTTAGAGGTTTAACACCTCTATTTGTTTGACATTTCTCCCCTGACCGCTCTGTTTGTTAGCTTTCCATCAAGCTTCAGTTTGCCTTAATCGGAGTTCATTTGCAGAAGTTGTGGCAGTTCAGGGTTAGCCTGTTTTATTTGGAATTCATCTGTTGTGTGGCCTGAGCTCCCTGGTTCTGCCATGGCAGTAGTACCGTGGGTGAGTACTGCACTCACTACCATAAGTCCACTGGACTTTGCGGTAGTGGGCACGGTACTGGCCCCTGGTAGTACCGTGGGGCGGTAGTACCGCTCCCAGTGCGGTAGTACCGTGCCACGGTAGTACCGCGGGCAAGTACCGCACTCACTACCGTAAGTCCACTGGACTCTGCGGTAGTGGGCACGGAACTGGGCTTCAGTAGTACCGTGGGGGCGGTAGTACCGCTCCCGGTGCGGTAGTACCATGGTTGGTGGGCTGCCAACGGGTTCCAACGGCTGGATTCGTGGGAGACTATAAAAGGGGGTCTTCTTCCTCCTTTTTCTCACCCGGTTCTTTGCAAGTTCTTCCCCCCATTTTTGACCTCTTTGAGCTTTCTTACTCTCTTCCCCTCCTATGATTCTTGCTCCTTTTTTAGGGAAAAGAGAGAGGAGGTCTACATCCACATTCTCCACCAAGTCAACTCTCCTCTTTGTGAGGGGAACCTTGTGGATCTAGATCTTGGAGTTCTTTGTGTTCTCCTTGTTCTTCCTCTCATATTCCTCCATAGCTTTTGTTTCTTTGGTGGGATTTGAGAGTTGGGGACTTGAGCACTTCGTGTTCTCTTGCCATTGCATTTGGTGCATCGGTTTGAGTTCTCTCCGAGGATTCTTTGTAGTGATTGAAGTTGAGAATATAGCTACTCTTGAGTGCATAGGCACTCTAGAGTTTGTACCTCGTGGGTGCGTTGGCACCTAGAGGCTTGTTGTTATGGAGCTCAACCATTGTGGTGGAAAGCTTCGGGACGCTACGGGATCCTCCAATTCGGTTATGGAGATTTCCCAGAGCATTGGTACGGGTTATGTGACCGCCCCCATGGGTTGCCATTTGTACGGGTTCGGTGACCTCCCTCAAGTGTCCTAATAGTGGAATCACGGCATCTTGCATTGGTAAGAGCGTGAGGAGAAATAGGGTGGCCCTCGTTGGCGTCGTGTGAGCATTATGCTCCTCACCCTCTCCAAACGGAGACGTACTTCTCGCAAGAGAAGGAACTTCGGTAACAAATCCTTGTCTCCATCGGCTCCACTTGCGGTTATCTCTACCTTTACTTTGAGCAAGCTTATTACATTGTTTATCTTGTGCTTGCTCATATTATTGTGCTTTGCTTGTCCCATAGGTTGTTCATCTAGTCAACCTATTTTCTTGTGCACCTACTTTGTGATAGCCTTAGTGTTCATGTTATATAACTTGCTATCACATAGTTGTTTATCTTGCTTAGTATAAGTTGTTGGTGCACATAGTTGAGCCTAGCTTAGTTAGGTTTCTTGCTTGGCAAATTAATCGTTAAGTTTTATTCCGCCTTTTTTCAAGACGAAACCGTAATTATTTTAAACGCCTATTCACCCCCCCCCTCTAGGCAACATCCACGTCCTTTCATCAGGGAAGTAGAGCTTGAAGATGGTCTCTCTCAAGCAACCCTGCAATAAAGATACAAGAAGTCTCTTGTGTCCCCAATACACCTAATACAACTAGGAGTGGTATAGGTGCACTAGTTCGACGAAGATATGGTAAAATACGAGTGATAGGTGTGGCAAAACAAAGTAATATAAATCTGTAATAAAAAATGCAGCAAGTAAACATGTGACAAAAGTGAGCACAAACGGTGTAACAATGGTGGAAACAAGACCTAGGCTTCATACTTTCACTAGTGGCAACTCCCAACAACATTAACATAGTTTAATCACATGATATTTACCATAAAACATGCAATGGAGACGCACTCGTAGGTCATTCCTTTGTGGTCAAGAGAGGACAAGAATTATGTAGGGATACAAAAGCACACCTCAAAGTTCGTAGTTCTCAATCTATGGATTTCCCAATGTCACCGCGGCCATCCAAAGAGAGTACCGCAATCACCACAACATATCTAAAGGATAGTCAAAGACAAGCACCAAGAGACTCTCAATCTTCAATCAACACACAATAGAGGAAAGTACTCATCATAATATTATTCTAACCCATGTCCAATAGACCGTTGTCACCATGGTCTCGGGGATTATACTAGATAAGATCAAGTGAGTACATCAATCCAATACATAGAGGAAGGGGAAATATCATGGGATCACCCTAGATTAACATAGCCTATGATCACAATGAAGATCACATCATGGGAGAGGGAGAAGAACACATAGCTACTGGTAGAAACCTTAGCCCCGAGGAGGAACTACTCCCGCATCATGGAGGGAGGAAGCAAAGTCGATGGAGATGAATACGAGGGCACTTCCCCGTCCCGGCAGGGTGCCGGCAAAGGAATTCTGGTCCCCCGAAGATTGTTGGCGATGCCGGCGGAGATCGGAATTGCTTCTGGAGAAAAGGGTTCTGGAATCAGGGTTTTCGCGACGGGAGTATAAATAAGAGCCAAAGGGGGGCACAGGGGGAGGTCCCAGTCGCCCAGGCGGCCACCCGGTGCGAGTGGACCCCTGGCCGCGCCAGGAGGGCGCCTGGGGGATGTGGCCCACCCTAGGGCCCCATCCTCTAGCTGGAGGACTCTTCTAGAACCTGATTTTTATATATTTTTCCTGGAATTTTCTGAGCACTTTTAATAATGGGAAAACCTGAAATACAAAAATAACAGAAAACAGAAACTGGCACTGGGGTGCACTGAGTTAATAAGTCAGTCCAAATATGATCAAAAGTATATGAAAGTGTATCAAAATCCTAGCAATATCACACAAAACATGCATGGAGCAAGCAGAAATTATAGATACGTTTGGGACGTATCAACATCCCCAATCTTAATTCCTGCTTGTCCTCTTGTAGGTAAATGATAACAAGCATAATTTCTGTGGTGACATGCTAACAACCATATAAGAACTTTGAAAGTAAAGCAATCAAGGCCAATCATATAAAGTAAGAGTCAAAGAGTTCCTTCTAGTTTCAGCAATTTCTTCTTCCATAGAGTCATCTGAAGCATTAGTCTCTTCCTTTGGGGGAGATATTCTCTCAAGATAATCAGTAATATAATAATTTTCATTGTAATTTTCAAAGCGATACTAAAGGATAGAACGGGTCTCAGATTTCTAAGGGGCATCATCAATATTTTCAAGGAGAGAAGTAATTTCATAGGCACCCTTAAAAGAAACAAATTCTTCTATTTGGTCTGCATCATAAAACTCATAATTTCCCTTAGCATAAGAAGCTAAGGTTTCATCTTCATTGTACTCACATTGGAAAGCAAGGTGTTTATGCCTCATAAAGCAACAAGATTCATCCCTGCAGAAAGATATATTATATATTGAGCACAAGTTTCTAGCATACTCATACGACTGATGTATTAGTGTTCACAAGTGTATCCCTTTTGGAGACAAGTGGTATTCCTTGTAATATTCTTGTTGATCCTCAGTGAATCCTCCCTTCCAATAAGATCTGGTTTCTAAAAGTTAGCCATTGATGGCAAGTAAGGAACTAGACATACAATTTTTTTGGGTTTTTGATATAAGACTCTAAAGAAAAAACTAGAAAGTAAAGTAACAAGACTAAAAAGAAAACGTAAAAGATAGTGTGCAACTCCCCTATCTTAAAGATTGGAGTCCCCGGCAACGGCGCCATAAAATGTCTTGATGGCTTCTCGCCCCTTGTTGGTTACCCCAAGTGGAAGGTTGAGATATAGCTAGCAGTAAATTTCCCTCGGTGAAGATAACAGGGTTATCGAACCGGTAGGACTCCGAATTCTACAAGTAGGTGTCAACGACGCCAGAGATTAAGTTGCCTTGAGGAGATAACATTGACGTGCACCTTCACACAGAAACAAATAACTTTGCTCCCAACGAGTTCAGAGAGGTTGTCAATATCTCCGGCCTTGTCGGTTACAAAGGATCAAACACATGATGGAAATAGTGATGGTGATTGCAACTGAAAAGAAAATAAAATAATATAGACTTGAGGTGTAAACAATGGTGGAAATATGGACCAGGGTCCAATGATGTTCACTAGTGATGTATCCCTCCCAAAAGACGATAAAACAACTAAGCTGGGTGAACAAATTACAGCCGGGCAATTGACATAATTATAAACGCACCGCAATGCTAATTATGCCATAAGAAAGTTAGAGGCTCAAAAGTATGGGCAGTATTCCAAGACAAGTAGACCGTTTATTCATCAGCATCTACTCAGTAATCATCCACCTTGAGATATCTATCCAGAGAATGTCATTGGTATTAAGTTGCGAGCCCCACCCAAACTGTAAACCCAAAGCAAGAGACAACTGCATTAACAAACTTTGTGTAAGGTAAACAATCTTTGCAACCGCGGTTACAAGCACCTTTGTTCTTTTTCTGGTGGCAACAACACATCCCCTAGTCTCATGTTTCTGTCACTCAAGCTAGACATCGGGGGGCATGGACCCACAAGCAAGCAAAACGCTCCCTCTTGGAGTTATTATCTACTACTTGGCCAAAGGAGAGATGGATCTCCCTCCCCTCCTCCTCCTCCCCCCACCACCCTCACCCACCACCATCGATTTGGCCATGAGCCTTCCTAGGAGTTCATCATGGAGAGCCTCCTTCACTGGGATTTCAACACAGGTCTTGCAGTGGAGGATGAGGTGCGCCGTCGTTTCAAATCTTCGGTTCATGCTTCTTCTGGTTCTTCCAAGGAGTTCTTCTTTGTTAGAAAATCTACACGCAAATAAAAACGAAGAAGAACGAAAAAGCAACACAGGGGAAACGCAGATTTAACGTGGAAAACCCTTCCGCGAAGAACGGAAAAACCACAGGGGCCAGCCAATAAACTATTCCTTATTGTGGAGGTGTTACAAACGCCGAGGTATTTAGAACTTGATGATCTATCCTGTGCGGCGGCTTACAAGGTATATTTATAGGCGATAGGAGAGACCTAGGACAACACTTATCCGTACCCACGATGGGCCTCCGCTCCGCTCCGTCAGAAGTTTCCTCTTAACTTCATACATGAATTTGGATCAACTTCAACATTCTTGGTGGCTACTTTATCTTCTGCCTCCTTTCCACTGGATTGCTCTTCGGTTTCCTTAGCCCTTCAATGTTGTATTGGAGGGAGGGCTGCTGGTTTCAAGGTGATTCATATTCAAGATCGCAGTTATCGGTTCTCTCTGGCATCAAATAAAGTTGGACATTTCATCTATTCTCTCAGTGATAGAATTTGGCCGGATCTTATCTGTCACTTCAACTTCTTCAAAGCCAATTGTTTTGACAGCCATTTGAGTTCTCAGGGTTGGTCTGCTGATGTTCAGATTCTAGAAATAAACATGCGTTCCCCATCTGTGTTGTGCTCAAATCTTCAGTTTCTTCACGACATTGCTGCCAGGGACAATTCTTCTGCTTCTGAATTGTCTAAGTTTGAAATTTTTTCAAAGATTCAATTGAATTTACTCTCTGCGTTTGATCATGAAGCAAACTTGAGTCATTCTTTCGTTGAAGCTCGAAATGATTTGAATAATTGTTCTGAATATTTAGAAATCGCTTCAACGCAGCCCTCCATTCAAGGGCTACATGGGTCCATGTCTGATTCCATTCCTTTCACTGTTCAATCTGGTTGCATGGATGCCTTGGATGTCGGGTCACGTCCAAATGGCAACTCCATTAAGTTTGTTGGGACAAACTACCGTACTGAATGGTGGGTTCAAGATCATTCATTTTCGGAGAATATCCTTGATTGGAGGTCGGCAGAATACACTGAGGAGGAAATCCATGTCATAATCAATAAATCTGACCTTCCTTCAATAAGGTTTTAGGTAACCTAAAGTATATAGAGCGAACCCCAGCGCTGGTGTCTCCTAGCGCGAACGCTTCGGCGACTGTTGATTCGGTCACATGGATCACGAAGCACTAGAGGAATCAGATCAAGTTTTCAAATAGGTTCGCGCTTTATCAAGCAAGCGCGAACAGATAAAAACCAATAGTTACTTGCTGCGTAGTGGTGTGCACGCGGGAAGGGAAGCAAGAGGAGGCAGGTTTGAATCCTGCTGCCTCTCCTTTTTTGCAAGCCATATTTTTAGGTTTTTTTTATGGTTAAATATCTTAAAAAATACATGGCAAATTTTTCAAAATTTTGGAATGTTAATAAATAATATAATATTGATTGACTTGTTTGAATTTTAGAGTAAACGAAAACTTTTCTTTTGAGTTTTTGTTTAAAACCTTTACAAATCATTTAATAAAATTTGGATAATCATTTATCCAATAATAAAAATCTTTGTTGTGAAGTTTATTCCAAATTCAAATAATGATTTTCTTTCTTTTGTCTTTTTGAAATTTGGTAGGAACCACAATTAAATATTTTAGAGCGAGAATAAAATGACTTTCTCAAATTTATTGTGGTCCCATACTCATTCTCGAATTTTATTTGAAATTTGAGTTTATTTGATATTGACGTTTAAGAGATATTTAAATATTTCCAACAATTTATTGAATAAAATGAGAGGAGATAATATGACTTCTTCGAAGATAGTATTGAATTTTTTTTAAAGTGCTCATTTGAACACTTGATTATTTTTTTGTAATCATTTTGGTATTTATAAAACCCTAAAACTAATTTGGGGAATTTATTAGTGCCTTAAATGAATTTTGATTGATAAAAATCTATTTATAACATTTAATTCGAAGAGAAATATATTTCTATAATCTCTATATTTTATTTAGTCTACATATATGTTTCGACTTTGGGAGGGATTTGATAATCCAGAATTTTAGTGTTGTTAGGTATTAGAAAATATAAATCCTAGATCATCTGAGCCGAGCCCATGTTTCTGATTTATTTTCCCTCTGTCTTTTTCCTCCCTTGACCTAATTTCCACTAAGGCTCATATCATCTTCTTCTGTCTCACGTTCATGAACGAATGAGTCACTCATTACAGAAAAAACGAGGTACATGGCACCTGGACACGTTCCTCCCCTCCTTCTACTTAATTCCTTGACCGATTCGATATGAAGTCTACATTCGTAGCACATTATAAGGAATTCATTCAGGCAATTAAAACCTCACTTTAATGCTTTTAATGCCATTATTTCTCCATGAATGGCATTAACTCCATTTCCAAAACCTCGCTTTTAATGCCCATTATTTCTCCATGAATGTCATTAACTCCATTTCCAAAACCTTGCTCACTCTCCTTCTATGGACCTCCCATGACCATATAAATACCGCCCCTAGGACCCCTTTGAACCAGACATCCCCACGCATAAAGTCCCTCTTCAAATCCCTCTCCTTCGTGCGCAATTTCTCGTCGGAGTAAACATGCACCCACACTTCCGGTGAAGATTTTTGTCGCCAAGAAAGGTACCTAGTCCATATTTCTTCCTCTAGTTTCTTCCCCTTGCCGATGCGCACCGTTGTGACATATTTTTCCTCTCGATTGCAAGGCCGGAGCACGCCGTCCGTGTCATTGTGATCTTCATTTGTTCTTCTTTACTCTGGCGGAACTTCTCGGCTATCCGAAGGCGAACATGCAGTTATAACCTTGTCCATCGAGTCGTCCAAATCATCCTCTACCCCGTTCGGTTGTTCGTTGACGCCGGAGACCTTTTTCCAAAATTCCGGCGAGATCTCCGGTAAGATTTTCTCCTCTTTGATTCATCTTTTTTTTTTGTAAAAAATTGAATAGGTGCAGACCTATCAGAACTCGCCACGTGGCATCTTTTTTATTAATCCCGTAATTCATTTTAGCAAAAATATCCAAACTTCAAAAATTCGTATCTTCTAGCCCGTAAGTCGGATTTCGACAAATTTTATATCCCCGGATTCCTTGGAAAATGTAGTTTATTATTTTCCAGTAATATTCCACTTTTGATAATTCGAAATTTAACTCAAATTTCTTTTTATAATTGATATACATCTTATTCTATAATTTATTTGGAATATTATCTTCATCAAATTTGATCCTTAAAATCAAATCTTTCTGTTTGGAAAATTGTCACATTCTTTCCATCGTATAAATACACTATTTTGACCTCAAACCTTCGTCCAAGCTTCCCTTTAGTTATATCTCTTTTTTTTATAAATTTGGCTACAAAAATTCAATTTTCTCAACAAGATCATCACGATTTCTATTGGATCTTTTTGAATCCAATCCAAGAATTGATTTCCTATGCAAATATTCATATGAACAAACCAACTGAGTTTGACATACTCTCCATCCAATTGATTTTATAATCAACCTCCAACATATTCTATTGATTTTACAATCCTCAGATATATGATTTCCATCATGTTTCCATCCAATCCAACTTGATCCTATCTCAACCTATCCATGCCATAATAATTAGTTTATTAATAGTAATAACTAAATATTTATGTTTTAGTTGTATCTTATTTGGATCTTCACTTTGGATTGAGTTGTGTGTTGAAGTGTTTCTCTTTTACCGTTAGATATATTGTAACGAGAAGGAGAGATGACTACGAGTAGAATATTTCATCGTCAGGATCCAGGCAAGTTACTCTTTTGATCATGCTCCAGTATTACCTATATTTTTTATATGCATTGTAGTCCAACTTAAATATTTTTCATTGATAGGATTTTATATTATGCTATGCTATTACACCCAGTAGTTCATTGAGGTAGGTCTGAACCTTATATCATTGTCGCCACCGTGTAGAATTATACTGCTTTGCTAAGTAGACGTGGATTGGGAAGTGATTCATGATGAGGTATGAGTGACTAAGTAGTAAACAGGACCAAGATAATCTTAATGAACCACCTGGGTGGAATGGTTGGGGGCACCCTGGAGGAACCAGTGGATTTGCCTGAGTGACCTGGAGATGGCCAGTAATCACTGCGGAATGCCACCCAGGCTTAAAGGGATCAATCATAATTTTCATAACTAGAAGCTTACATGTGCAGCCACAAGCTATTATGGGCTCTGGATTGGTTGATTAGTTGTAGTGACTCTTACTAGGTGGTGCTACGAACGTAGTTATGAGTAGGTGGGATGGGCACCACCAGAGTGAGGGAAACTCTTCTAAAAGACCATGTCTCGACCTTCCGGTTCTCATACAACATGCAGTGTGACGAACTAAAAAGGAGGTGGTCGAGTCTTGTGGGGAAAAGTGCACAAACCTCTGCAGAGTGTACAAACTGATCATGATTAGCCGTGTCCCCGGTTACGGACAACTTTCTGCATCTAGAAGTGGAAATGTTGACGGATCTCATCATATTTAATTAATCAATCGGGTTTAATCAACTTTGGGAATAGATTGACTTGGAGAAACCAATTCAATCATATTATGAGCTTTGTAGTACTGTTATGATACTCTTTGAGTAGGACAAAATCAGCTTTATGCAAACTAAAACTCTTAGAGCTTTTCCACCAGCCAAAATTGCATGTAGAAGATAGGTCTGTTATATATTCTTTTGGGAGTAACTTGCCGTACATTCAAAGTACTGACCCATTTTGGGCTGTAACCTTCGGTGTTGCAGGATTGTATATGACGAGTAAGTGATGCGATGTAGGGTTACGATGTCTACACTCAACTTTGCCGTTGGTGTTGATGGGACTCCACTTATGTATTGTTTGTTTCCGCGGTGTATTCTAGCCCAAAGGCTATAAGGTAATAAATACCATGTACTTACATTAATTTTTGACATGTGATTTATGGTATTTCATCGAGTACTGTGTGTGCTAGCATACTGATCCAGGGATAGCACAGAAGCACAGTAGACTTGGTTCCCTTCGGGACCGGGTCGTTACAAGATGGTATCAGAGCACATGTTGACTGTAGGTCGTGACCCTAGAAATTGGAAAGCCATTAGGAAGTATACTCTCTAAAAATATTATTTTGAAAAATAATAATTATTACTTATCTTTTCTAAGTTTTACCAAACACTCCCTCTTACCCCAAATAAATTAGACTATACCCATGCCACTTTGACCACTGATAAGGATTGTGTTGTGCCACTTCGAGAAGGACAAGATATTGGGCAACTCAAGACCATTTCAGAGTACAAATGTTTTCAACGTGAATGGGAAGTATGGAAGTATGGAAGACTCGAAGAATTTGACGACTCTGAAGATCCCAAGATTACTCAAGACCCATAGAAGACCCGGATACATCCAAGACTAAGATGCTTGTGAAGAAGTTAAGGAATATATTACACAATACCAATAGTATCCAATCCACCATGAGAGTTGTGAAATGAACGAAAGAGGGCGAATAGAGTGCCCGACCATGCGAGCTTATGTGCATGAAGGTACCATAGGAATTGTTTGATTGAATTTATGAGTGATATTTTGAGTTTTCTCAGAGTTTTTGCTATTGATTTAATTATTGGTGTCATTTGAATTGTTAAATTTAAATTTGTGTTTTTAGGATACGTATTCTGTAGGTTTTACTATTAATACAACCTTGAGAGGTGTGAGAAACGGATGATGTATCAGAAGACCATCACATCGATGAAACTCCTTGTATCATAGAATTTGAAGAACCGAAGGGAATGAAGACTTTCTGACGAAAACATAGTAAACGAGTTTATTATGTATGTTTGTTGTTTGATGATTGTTAGGTGGATATCCATCTCCCCTTCTCTCTAAAGATCTATCTCATCTCTGACCAACCTTAAATCCCATAGGTGGATATAATTATTTTGATGAGATCAGCGACCCATTCAAGGTAGAAGATTGTATTCAGAATATAGAAGGGACAAGAATTGCCCATTTGCAAGGAGAACACAATTGTTGAAGACGGAAGTTCCCTATTCTATGGATGCAAGTGTTAGCACAAACCATGTAGGATCATCGCCACCCAAAAACGTTTTATTAGTTTTGCAGTTGAAGAGCTCTTTAAGAGGAGTGAGAAAGACTGAGTGTTAGAATACCAGATTCATCTATCTGCATATGAAGTAATAATTTGAGTACGGGATGGATTGGCCCCCATACCGAAGACTCTTATTGTAAACTTTTGTATGTTGGATTGGTAAATCAGTGAGCCTAAAAATCCCGTAGTAGAGTGCCGATGCGACAAGCCTAAACCATAGAATGGTAAGACGCATTACCCTTTGTAGACATGCATTGTGCCTAACGTAGGTTGTACGGTGAGTAAGAAACATGAAGATTTTCACGAAGCTTCATTTGGAAGTTATTTTGACCACCATGAGCGTCTTGATAGGTAGTTTTGGAACCTATGTATTTTATAGAAAGACTTGTTCTTTGGGGAGATGCAGATTCTTATCTATGGATGCTTGATGAAGAACTATCATGGTATGAAGAATTTTGGAGACCCCATAAGCTTTCTTCTAAGGGTGGTAGTTCCCTAACACCCTGGTGCGGTAAATGATGCGAACCACACCCTGGTTAAGGTTTAGAACTGGTGCCTAGAGCCACGAGCCCTGGGATATGATTTAAGTAACGGAAGCATATGGAATTGTATCGGTGGAAGACAACCCTCAAACAAGAAGTGAAGATAAACTGCAAGCCTCATAATGTTATGCCAAGATCATGGGGAAGTAACCCAAGAAACCTCGACCCCAACCCATTTCTTTCTAGCCTTTGCAAATCTCGAGGACGAGATTTCGTTTAAGGGTGGTAGTTTGTAACATCCCAAATTTTTCAAAATTTTGGAATGTTAATAAATAATATAATATTGATTGACTTGTTTGAATTTTAGAGTAAACAAAAACTTTTCTTTTGAGTTTTTGTTTAAAACCTTTACAAATCATTTAATAAAATTTGGATAATCATTTATCCAATAATAAAAATCTTTGTTGTGAAGTTTATTCCAAATTCAAATAATGATTTTCTTTCTTTTGTCTTTTTGAAATTTGGTAGGAACCACAATTAAATATTTTAGAGCGAGAATAAAATGACTTTCTCAAATTTATTGTGGTCCCATACTCATTCTCGAATTTTATTTGAAATTTGAGTTTATTTGATATTGACGTTTAAGAGATATTTAAATATTTCCAACAATTTATTGAATAAAATGAGAGGAGATAATATGACTTCTTCGAAGATAGTATTGAATTTTTTTAAAGTGCTCATTTGAACACTTGATTATTTTTTTGTAATCATTTTGGTATTTATAAAACCCTAAAACTAATTGGGGGAATTTATTAGTGCCTTAAATGAATTTTGGTTGATAAAAATCTATTTATAACATTTAATTCGAAGAGAAATATATTTCTATAATCTCTATATTTTATTTAGTCTACATATATGTTTCGACTTTGGGAGGGATTTGATAATCCAGAATTTTAGTGTTGTTAGGTATTAGAAAATATAAATCCTAGATCATCTGAGCCGAGCCCATGTTTCTGATTTATTTTCCCTCTGTCTTTTTCCTCCCTTGACCTAATTTCCACTAAGTCTCATATCATCTTCTTCTGTCTCACGTTCATGAACGAATGAGTCACTCATTACAGAAAAAACGAGGTACATGGCACCTGGACACGTTCCTCCCCTCCTTCTACTTAATTCCTTGACCGATTCGATATGAAGTCTACATTCGTAGCACATTATAAGGAATTCATTCAGGCAATTAAAACCTCACTTTAATGCTTTTAATGCCATTATTTCTCCATGAATGGCATTAACTCCATTTCCAAAACCTCGCTTTTAATGCCCATTATTTCTCCATGAATGTCATTAACTCCATTTCCAAAACCTTGCTCACTCTCCTTCTATGGACCTCCCATGACCCTATAAATACCGCCCCTTGGACCCTTTGAACCAGACATCCCCACGCATAAAGTCCCTCTTCAAATCCCTCTCCTTCGTGCGCAATTGCTCGTCGGATTAAACATGCATCCACACTTCCGGTGAAGATTTTTGTCGCCAAGAAAGGTACCTAGTCCATATTTCTTCCTCTAGTTTCTTCCCCTTGCCGATGCGCACCGTTGTGACATATTTTTCCTCTCGATTGCAAGGCCGGAGCACGCCGTCCGTGTCATTGTGCTCTTCATTTGTTCTTCTTTACTCTGGCGGAACTTCTCGGCTATCCGAAGGCGAACATGCAGTTATAACCTTGTCCATCGAGTCGTCCAAATCATCCTCTACCCCGTTCGGTTGTTCGTTGACGCCGGAGACCTTTTTCCAAAATTCCGGCGAGATCTCCGGTAAGATTTTCTCCTCTTTGATTCATCTTTTTTTTTGTAAAAAATTGAATAGGTGCAGACCTATCAGAACTCGCCACGTGGCATCTTTTTTATTAATCCCGTAATTCATTTTAGCAAAAATATCCAAACTTCAAAAATTCATATCTTCTAGCCCGTAAGTCGGATTTCGACAAATTTTATATCGCCGGATTCCTTGGAAAATGTAGTTTATTATTTTCCAGTAATATTCCACTTTTGATAATTCGAAATTTAACTCAAATTTCTTTTATAATTGATATACATCTTATTCTATAATTTATGTGGAATATTATCTTCATCAAATTTGATCCTTAAAATCAAATCTTTCTGTTTGAAAAATTGTCACATTCTTTCCATCATATAAATACACTATTTTGACCTCAAACCTTCGTCCAAGCTTCCCTTTAGTTATATCTCTTTTTTTTATAAATTTGGCTACAAAAATTCAATTTTCTCAACAAGATCATCACGATTTCTATCGGATCTTTTTGAATCCAATCCAAGAATTGATTTCCTATGCAAATATTCATATGGACAAATCAACTGAGTTTGACATACTCTCCATCCAATTGATTTTATAGTCAACCTCCAACATATTCTATTGATTTTACAATCCTCGGATATATGATTTCCATCATGTTTCCATCCAATCCAACTTGATCCTATCTCAACCTATCCATGCCATAGTAATTAGTTTATTAATAGTAATAACTAAATATTTATGTTGTAGTTGTATCTTATTTGGATCTTCACTTTGGATTGATTTGTGTGTTGAAGTGTTTCTCTTTTACCGTTAGATATATTGTAACGAGATGGAGAGATGACTACGAGTAGAATATTTCATCGTCAGGATCCACGCAGGTTACTCTTTTGATCATGCTCCAGTATTACCTATATTTTTTATATGCATTGTAGTCCAACTTAAATATTATTCATTGATAGGATTATATATTATGCTATGTAATTACACCCAGTAGGTCATTGAGGTAGGTCTGAACCTTATATCATTGTCGCCACCGTGTAGAATTATACTGCTTTGCTAAGTAGACGTGGATTGGGAAGTGATCCATTATGAGGTATGAGTGACTAAGTAGTAAATAGGACCAAGATAATCTTAATGAACCACCTGGGTGGAATGGTTGGGGGCACCCTGGAGGAACCAGTGGATTTGCCTGAGTGACCTAGAGATGGCCAGTAATCACTGCGGAATGCCACCCAGGCTTAAAGGGATCAATCATATTTTTCATAACTAGAAGCTTACGTGTGCAGCCACAAGCTATTATGGGCTCTGGCTTGGTTGATTAGTTGTAGTGACTCTTACTAGGTGGTGCTACGAACGTAGTTATGAGTAGGTGGGATGGGCACCGCCAGAGTGAGGGAAACTCTTCTAAAATACCATGTCTCGACCTTCCGGTTCTCATACAACATGCAGTGTGACGAACTAAAAAGGAGGTGGTCGAGTCTTGTGGGGAAAAGTGCACAAACCTCTGCAGAGTGTACAAACTGATCATGATTAGCCGTGTCCCCGGTTACGGACAACTTTGAGCATCTAGAAGTGGGAATGTTGACGGATCTCATCATATTTAATTAATCAATCGGGTTTAATCAACTTTGGGAATAGATTGACTTGGAGAAACCAATTCAATCATATTATGAGCTTTGTAGTACTGTTATGATACTCTTTGAGTAGGAAAAAATCAGCTTTATGCAAACTGAAACTCTTAGAGCTTTTCCACCAGCCAAAATTGTATGTAGAAGATACGTCTGTTATATATTCTTTTGGGAGTAACTTGCCGTACATACAAAGTACTGACCCATTTTGGGCTGTAACCTTCGGTGTTGCAGGATTGTATATGACGAGTAAGTGATGCGATGTAGGGTTACGATGTCTACACTCAACTTTGCCGTTGGTGTTGATGGGACTCCACTTATGATTGTTTGTTTCCGCGGTGTATTCTAGCCCAAAGGCTATAAGGTAATAAATACCATGTACTTACATTAATTTTTGACATGTGATTTATGGTATTTCATCGAGTACTGTGTGTGCTAGCATACTGATCCAGGGATAGCACAGAAGCACAGTAGACTTGGTTCCCTTCGGGACCGGGTCGTTACATGGCATTTGTAGTTTTTGGACATGACATTTTTGAGTTACGTGGCATGGAAAATGTAGTTTTTGCGCATGACATTTTTTAGTTACGTAGCATGACAAATGTAGTTTTTGGACATGACATTTATAATTTTTTAACATGGCATTCTATAGTTATGTAGCATGGCAAATGTAGCATTTGGACATGGCATTTGTAGTATATTTAGCATGGCAAATGTAGTTTTTGGACGTAGCATTTATAGTTTTTGGACATGGTATTTTTTAGTTACGTAGCATGGAAAATGTAGGTTTTGGACATGGCATTTGTATTTTTTGGACATGGCATTTGTAGTATATTTAGCATGGCATTTTTTAGTTACGTAGAATGGCAAATGTAGTTTTTAGACAGAGCATTTGTAGTGTATTTAGCATGGCAAATATTACTTTTTTGAACATGGAAATTACTGATCATGGATCATAGCATTTTTTTCTTTGACCACATGGCAATTACCACACTAAGCATGGCAAGGGTAGATCATGAATAGCAATTTATATTTATATTTATTTTTTATTTTTATTTATTTTGTTTTTTCTTCCAAAATTAAGAATGTAAAATTGTGCAGAATATTATTAGGCTAAAACCTGGGCTTTTTTCTTAGCCCGTTTAAAACCTATCGAGAAAGGTAAGATGAAAGTGTTTACGAAAAGATGTGGGCCGAGGGGTCGCGCTGGGCACGAGTTGGAGCGAACGATGAGCGAACCAAAAAGGTTAGGTTCGCTCCAGGTTCTGTAGCGCGATCAGCAGCGCCAGATTCGCGTCCTTAGGTAAATGTGGCCATTGTGATGGTCCCGGACATTCTGTGGATCTTTGTCAAGCAATTTATTTTTCAGATTGTGGAAATTTCCAGCGAGCTTGCTTCTGCGTCAGTTTGACAGTTGCCTCAAATCCTAATTGCTGCTACATTTGCAATAGAGGATTGCATGTTCGATCTCTTTGCTCGTGACGTCTCCATTGTGATCGCTGTGTCTTGCTGGGACATGTCACTGGTTCGTGTAAATCCCGCTACACTCAGAATTTTGTTTGGAAACCCAAATTTTTAAAGGTTCATGAAATCTTAAGTCAGGATCACATTCCGGTTGTCAAAAATACTCAGGATCGGGTGAAGTCTGAAATAAACCCCGTGCCCTTCCTTCCTGAAAATATATGGCATCCTAAAGGAGTGAAGTCTGAAATAAACCCCGATGTTGTAGGGCTCGACGTAAATGGACCTCCACCTTTAAATCCCTGAAATTTGTACCCTATCCTCCACAATCCTCGTCATTGTCAAGCTTATGGACATATCCAAACGGGGATTCGGGAATTGATGGATTATGCAGCACATGTATAAAGGACCCACTTTCCAGTTGAAGAAAGAAATAGCAACGTAATAATAAGATATAAAAATAGAGGGCCGTAGGATTCGAACCAAAAACATGCCAACGCAACAAGCGGCCGCTGCTAACGAACACAGCAGTAGTTTATTGATGCCAAAAGAACGACTATAAATTTATATATACTCGTTTTGGTCTTTTTTTCTCTCCATTTAATCTGAGCTTTGGCTCCTTTCTATCTTTTCACCTCCTCTCGTCACTCCTTGATTTTTTTTACTGCAAATAAGATTTTTTAAGTGATACTAATCCTCTCAGGGGCATCAATATATACTCCTACGTCACGTAGAAGATTACATTGAATGAGGCAGAAAAGAAACAGACGGACGCGCACACACATGTACACAACTAACCTAACCGCTGATCCTATTCTTGCGTGAGGATAGAGCAGGCAGGTGCATGCATGATTGCATGAACATGACCTCGAGGCCGATGGGAAGCACTACAAGGTAGTTGGCGATGGCGCGGACGACGACGAAGTCCACACTCTCCCGTCCGGGCACGACGTCCAAGCTGGGGAGGACATGATAGATGTCCGCCTTCGATCGTCCATGCACTCGTCGATTCCCAGCCTTCATGTGCCACGTCATCAAATCCCATTGTAAAATAGTCCGAGGGTTGATTTATACCGGGATTAAAGAGTATGGGGTACTGATTTCAGGGATTTAGAAGTGAAGGTCCATTTACGTCGAGCCCTACAACATCAGGGTTTATTTCAAACTAAACTCCATCCTAAAGCCCGGCCTAAACTAATTCACAGAAGGTGTTAAAATATTATTCAAATTTATCTACCGTGTTATACACGGGCACCGTGTCATGAGCGGTGTGGGGCTTTGCTTTGGTACCGATGCGTACAAGTACAACTCGTTTACTTGTCCTATTAGGACTCTTATGTATTGCCTCCTATATATACCTCATGTAGTCACACCTAAAGATGATTTGTCGTCTCGTTCTTGTAATACTCCTCCATCATAGTAAAATTGCGCCTTGGTGCGTCCGTGGTTTTCTCCCGCAAGGATTTTCACGTTAAATCGGTGTCTCTTGTCTCTACTTTGTTCTCGCTTTATCTAACAAGTGGTATACAGAGCCAAGTTACTACGAAGATCAGTTTTGAGACGATATACTTTTCGACGGGGACGCGATCCATCGAATCCGATCGGAGGAGTTTCCGCTGCGTTCGCGTCCGAGATCGACAGGTGTTCCGCTATGCGCCATCAAGTCAATCGCTGCTGCTTCCGCTGAGCTCTACTTCACGTGCGGACCAAGCCCCAAGGATTTTTCTCTTCCGAAAGTCGCTGTTCGCCGAGCTGGTTCTGTTCCCCCGAGTTCCGCTGAATCGATCCAAGTTCTGGCCGCAAGTGCCGCTGATCTGCTGCTTCCGTCAAAATCCGCCGAGTTTGCACTGCAGCTGTTTCCAGCAGCCATCAAGTCAAGCCAAATCGCCGATTCAAATCTGCTGCTGCTACTACCCAACGATCCATCAGGAACTGAAGCTTATTCGTACTAGTATTTTTCGTTGGAGTAATCCAAGACTATTACTTGACACGGGAGATCGGCTGCTACTGTTCATCTGTTTTTTATCGGTGCTATTTTTTCTACATTGTTGCTCCGCATAAATTAATTCTTCAAGAATTATTTCTTTGGCTTGTACTACTTTGTGCATATATTTGATCTATTCATGGCTTCTACGAAGTACGATCTTTAGCTGCTGGACCGTGACACAAGGTTTTCTCTATGGCAAGTCAAGATGCGGGCATTATTGGCGCAAGCCGATTATGATGATGCACTGGATAGTTTTGGGAAGAACATAATTCAAGATTGGACTCCTAAGGAGAAAAGAAAGGATCGCAAGGCTTTGTCACAAATTCAACTCCATTTGCACAATGATATTTTGCAGGATGTTTTGAGCGAGAAAACTGCTGCCGCTCTATGGTTAAAGCTGGAAGAGATTTGCATGACTAAAGATCTTACCAGCAAGATGCATCTAAAGAAAAAATTATTTCTGCACAAGTTACCCGAGGGAGGTAATGTTCTCAATCACATCTCAGAATATAAGGAGATTATTGTTGATCTAGCTGCAATGGAGGTTAAATATGAGGAGGAAGGTATGGGCTTAATGTTATTATGTTCACTGCCAAGTTCTTATACCAAATTTAGAGATACCATATTATGCAGTCGTGATACTCTCACCCTTAATGAGGTTTATGAAGCTTTGCACTCTAAGGAGAAGATGAAGGTAATGGTATCTGATGATGGTTCTAGTTTCTCTCAAGGCGAGGGATTATCTGTTCGTGGCAGGACACATGAGAAGGGCTCAAGTAATGGAAACCGAGGCAAAAGTAAGAAAGGCTATAGGGGCCGTTCGCAATCCAGAGGCAAGAACAAGTATTGCAGATATTGCAAGAAAGAAGGACATGAAATCTCCGAGTGTTTTAAGTTGCAGAATAAGGAAAAGAGGAATGCCACATACAAACCGAAAGGTAACAAAGGTGAAAATTCTGCTAATGTTGCTCGTGATGATAGTTCTGATGATGCTCTTGTCGTTATTGCTGGATGTGCTAAGGCCAATTATAAATGGGTACTTGATACTGCATGTTCTTTTCATACGTGCCCAAATAGAGATTGGTTTAATACTTTGGATTCTACTACTGCTACTAGTTCCGTTTTGGGTTTTGATAATTCACCATGCAAGATTGAAGGCATAGGTTCTATTCGAATCAAGATGTCTGATGGCACAATCAGAACTTTAACAGATGTTCGGTATATTCCGAAGATGAAGAGAAATCTTATTTCTTTGAGTGCCCTTGATGCAAAGGGGTACAAGTATTCAGGTGGAGATAACGTTTTGAAAGTCACTAAAGGTTCTCTCATTGTTATGAAGGGTGACTTGAGTTTGACCAATGGTCTTTATTACCTTCGAGGTTCTACCATCTCAGGTAATGCTACTCCAGCTGTTTCAAATAATTCTGATTGTGATGCTGCTAAACTTTGGCATATGCGTCTTGGACATATGAGTGAACTTGGTTTGGCAGAATTAAATAAGAAAGGTCTTCTTGTTGGTTATCAAACTGGAAAATTAAAATTCTGTGAGCATTGTATTTTCGGAAAGCACAAGAGGGTGAAGTTCAACACTTCAGCTCATACTATTGAAGGTATTCTTGATTATGTGCATTCCGATTTATGGGGGCCTTCTCGCAGAAAGTCACTAGGTGGTGCTAGATACATGTTGACTATTATTGATGATTACTCGAGGAAAGTTTGGCCTTATTTCTTGAAGCATAAATATGAGGCATTCTCTGCATTTAAAGAGTGGAAGGTTATGATTGAAAGGCAAACTGAAAGGAAGGTCAAGATACTTCGCACTGGTAATGGTATGGAATTCTGTTCTAAGAAATTTAAGTATTATTGCAAGTCTGAAGGCATTGTCAGACATTACACTGTTCCTTATACTCCTCAACAAAACGGTGTTGCTGAGCGTATGAACAGAACCATTATCTCCAAGGCCCGTTGCATGTTGTCAAATGCCGGTTTGAGTAGGCGTTTTTGGGCTGAGGCTGCTTCCACTGCTTGTCATCTTATTAACCGTTCACCATCTATTGCTCTTAATAAGAAATCTCCGACTGAGCTATGGTCTGGTTCACCTGCTGATTATTCACAATTGAGAGTTTTTGGTTGCACTGCTTATGCTCATGTTGATAATGGAAAGTTGGAGCCTAGGGCTATTAAGTGCATATTTGTTGGTTATAAATCTGTTGTTAAAGGTTTTAAATTGTGGAATCCTGAAACTCAGAAGGTTTTTATTAGCAGAAATGTTATCTTTAATGAAACTTCTATGTTACATGATGTTCCTTCTACTGATGTTCATGTTGATAGTGAACAGCAGTCTACTATTCAGCATCCTAGTTTTCAGGTGGAGCAGGTTATTGATTCCACATCAGATAAGGAAAATTTTGTTGCACATGATGAACCCGCCGTTGATTAGCCTATTGTTCCACCAAGTTAGCCTTTTCATGTCACTCCAAATTAGCCTATTGTTCCACCAAGTTGGAATCTTGCACGTGATAGAGTTAGGCGTGGTGCTTCTAAGGAACCTTCAAGGTTAATTCATGAGTGCAATATTGTTTCTTTTGCTTTATCTGTTGCAGAAGAAATTGAAGGTAATGTTGAGCCTTCTTCATATTTCGAGGCTATTATTTCTAGTGATAGTAATAAGTGGACTATTGCTATGCATGATGAGATGGAATCACTTGAAAAGAATGGCACTTGGGATTTAGTAAAATTACCTAGAGAGAAGAAACCTATTCGTTGCAAGTGGGTTTTCAAAAGAAAGGAGGGTATTTCTCCAAATGATGACACAAGATATAAAGCAAGGTTGGTTGCTAAAGTTTATAGCCAGATTCCAGGTATTGACTTTAATGAAGTCTTTTCCCCCATTGTGAAGCATAGCTCTATTCGCACTTTACTTAGTATTGTTGCCATGCATGATTATGAGCTTGAACAATTGGATGTTAAAACTTCTTTCTTACATGGGGACTTGGAAGAGGATATTTATATGGAACAACCAGAAGGTTTTATTATTCCTGGAAAGGAGAATCTTGTCTGCAAGTTAAATAAATCTCCATATGGATTGAAGCAATCCCCTCGACAGTGGTACAAGAGATTTGATACTTTTATGCTCTCTCAAGGTTTCAAAAGGTCTGATTATGATAGCTGTGTTTATCTGAAATCTGTTAATGATTCAACTATTTATTTGCTCCTTTATGTTGATGATATGCTCATTGCTGCAAAGAGTATGTCAGATGTTAATGAACTAAAGAAGCAATTGAGTAATGAATTTGAGATGAAGGATTTGGGTGCAGCAAAGAAAATTCTTGGCATGGAAATATCCAGAGATAGGCCATCTAGAAAATTATATCTCAATCAGAAGGGATATGTTGATAAAGTTCTTCATCGTTTTAATATGCATAATGCCAAGCCAGTGAGTACTCCATTAGCTGCGCATTTCAAATTGTCATCAGCCTTATGTCCAAAGTCATATATTGATATTGAGCACATGTCTAGAGTTCCCTATTCAAGTGCAGTTGGTTCACTTATGTATGCCATGGTTTGTTCTATTCCGGACTTATCACACGCATTGAGCGTTGTTAGTAGATACATGGCTAATCCTAAAAAAGAGCATTGGAAAGTTGTTCAGTGGATTTTCAGATATCTACGATGTACTTCTAATGCTTATTTACAGTTTGGGAAATCTAAGGATGGGCTTGTAGGTTATGTTGATTCTGATTTTGCTAGTGATTTGGATAAGAGAAGATCACTCACAGGTTATGTTTTCACCATTGGTGGTTATGTTGTGAGTTGGAGACCGACTTTGCAGTCTATTGTGGCTTGTTCCACTACTGATGCCGAGGATATGGCTGTTTCTGAGGCATGCAAAGAAGCTATCTGGTTGAGAGTTTTATACACTGAGGTTTGTGGAGATGAGTCTTGCCCTACCATATTTTGTGAAAGTGCTATATGTCTCACTAAGAATCAAATGTATCATGAGAGAACGAAGCACATTGATGTCAGATATCACTTCATTCGAGATGTTATTGCTAGAGGTGATTTGAAGGTGAGCACGATAAGTACGCATGATAATCCTGCGGATATGATGACAAAGCCAGTTCCGACCAATAAGTTTGAGCTTTGCTCAGACTTAGTTGGTATCTCTCACTAGTCCTATGGACTTTGACGCAGAAGGTGTTTATGTTGTTTTGGATGGAGTTATTTCTTTCTTCGACTACTCGAGGGAATTTGGTTCAAGGTGGAGATTGTTAAAATATGATCCAAATTCATCTACCGTGTTATACACGGGCACCGTGTCACGAGCGGTGTGGGGCTTTGCGTTGGTACCGACGTGTACGAGTACAACTCGTTTACTTGTCCTATTAGGACTCTTATGTATTGCCTCCTATATATATGTAACGACCCGATCCCGAATGGGACCAAGTCTCTGTGATCTGTGCTAGTCCCTGGATCAATTTGCTGGCACACACAGTACTCGATGAATAACAGAATAAATCACATGTATTTTATTACATCGGAGAGTTCAAAATAAAGAAAATTTATTACAATAGTATGGCTTAAGGCCATCAAAAACTGCGGAAGCAATAGTAGTAGTAGTGGTCCATCCGACTCCACGGCAAAACATTGAGTATAGGACAATAACCTATTCGCACCTTAATCACCGTCAGAGTAATCTGCAACAATCGTACAGCCCAAATAGGGTCAGTACTTTGAATGTACGGCAAGTCATACCAAGGAGAAGAAAATGAAGTCCTACAATACATGCATTTGGCTGGTGGAGCTTCTACGTTTCAATTTGCATAAAGCTAAATTTTTCCCTATAGAAAGAATGTTCCTAAAAATAATCTCAATAAAGCACAAGACAACCCATGGTAATTATGCCCAAAATGATTAATTAAAGATGATGAGATTTCTCAAAATTACCATAGCTAGAATGCTCAAATTGTCCAATACCGGGGACTCGGCTAATCGATTAGATTTATACGCTCTGCAGAGGTTTGTGCACTTTTCCCCACAAGACTCGACCACCTCCATTGGTATTTGCCACACTACACGTTGTATGGAAACAGGAAGGTCGAGACATGGCCTTTTAGTAGAGTTTCCCTTACTCTGGCGGTGCCCATCCCACCTACCAACACTACGTTCGTAGCACCACCTAGCAAGAGTCACTACTACTAAGTAACCAAGCCAGAGCCCATAATGGCTTGTGGCTCCACACGTAAGCTTCTAGAAAATGACAATATGATAAAATCTCTTTAAGTCTGGGTGGCTTTCCGCAGTGATCCCTGGCCATCTCCAGGTCACTTAGGCATCTCCACTAGTTCCTCCAGGGTGCCTCCAACCGTTCCACCCAGGTAGTTCATTGAGTTTAACTTGGTCCTGATTTACTACAAAGTCACTCATCTCATCGTGAATTCACTCCCCAATCCACGTCTACAAATAGCATAGCACTACAATTTCCTACACGATGGTGACAAGTTAAACCTACCACAAATTGAACTACTGGGTTTGCGTGAAAGTAAACTTCTACTAATGCATTCTAAGAAAGGGGTACTACATGCAATAAAACATAGGTAAGGTGGAAAATGATCAAAGGTAGACTTGCCTGGCTGCTGCTGGTCAAACTCTAAGGACTGGAAATATTCCGCTTCGCACTCGAGGCAATCTAATCGCAAACAAACAAGTGCATCCAATCAAAACATAATACAAAAGAAACAAAAACAAAGTTTCGACAAATCTTGAAAAGAAAAGGAATGAAAAAGGTTTTTGTAAAACGGAACAAAATTTGTGTGAAACTTGTTGATGAAAGTCCTAAGTGATATAGATAATTTAGGTTTTCGATTTGTAAAAAGAATCGGTCAAAACCGAGCTACGGTTATAAAATTATAGTCAAACGAAGTTTGAATTTAAATACATTCAAACTCATATTTTTAAACTTCCAAAATTTCTAAAAATACGTTTCCACGCGATAGCGGGATGAAAAATAATAATAAACACGGGATTTGGTTTCGTCTAAAACTAATATACGAGTAAAATATTAAAAACTAATATACGAGTAAAATAATATAGCTAGAACAATAATAGGACTAAAATTCTAATATAGTGAAAGCTCTAAAATAAATAAATAACTAAAACGTTTTTTTTTTCATCTTCTTTTACACAGGAAGAAACGTACACGTACTGTACGTGGTCGTCGGCGCCTTCTTCGTGGGGCGGCGGCTCCGGCGGGGATTGGCGGCGAGGGAGGTGTCGGGGAGGGGCGGCTCGGCGTGGGGAAGCGCGGGGTGGTGGCGGCGGTCTCCGGCGTGGCTACGACGTGGCGGTGCGGCGGCGAACTCCGGTGGACACGCGAGCTCCGGGACGCTGCTGTGGTGCACGAGAAGAGGCAAAATTTTGTCCATAAGATGCGCAACGACGAGGGCAACCGATTTCCAGAGTTTGGGGTGTCAAGACGGCTTACCGGCGACGTGATCGACGCCGAGGCGGAGCTTGACCGGCGAACTTCGGCGAGCAAATACGCGAGCTACGGGGCGGCTTTGGGCAAGATTTTTGGGGGCTTTGGACGAGTGGGAGGAGGGGCACGCAGGGGTGACTTATACAGGGGGAGGGGGTGTCCAGATTTGTGCTCCCGGCGACGAAAACCGGCAAGTGCGAAAATTCCGGCGAACTCTTTAATGGAGGATTAATGGGGGCTTTAATGGTGTTGGGGCGGAGAAGGAAGGTGCGGGGTATGCGGGGAAGGAAGGAAGGAAGGAATGCGCGGCTGCTGGCTGGCGTGGCCGGCGGCGCGGTCAGCGCCGGCGCTGCGCGCTGTTGCCGCTGCTGCGTGCAGCTGCGCGTCCATGCGCATGCATGTACGGGAGACGGGGCGCTGGGGTGGTTGGCTGCTGGGCCGGCCAGCTAGCTGGCCTGGCGGCCGAATTTTTTTTTGTTTTCTTTCTTTTTTTTTACAAAAAAAAATACCTCTAAATGAAAATACGTAATAAATTTCTAAAATCTTATAAATATATAAGAAAATATTGTAAATTTTTCCTTGTCAAAATAAAATACTATAAAAATATATTTCAAAAATAAGTTTAATAAAACTCTAATAAAGCCTCAACAAATATATATAATTTTTTTTCATAAAGTCTAGGATAAAATTCCTAGCTCAATGCAAATTTATAAAATGCGAACAAATTTTTTTTTATATAAATTCATTTTGGAAAATTTAATAAATTCCCAAAAGGAATTTTAGGATTTATTAAATTCCCGAAATGCTTTATTAAAATAAAATAAATGCTCCAATATTTTCTTAACCCTTTTTATGATGAAGAAGTCATGTTATCTTCTCTCTTGATTTTTTTTATTGGGTTAAAATAAATTGGAAAGAAAATCCAAAAGATCCAATATGCAAATGGAAAAAAAAAGTATGCACAAATGATTCTATTAACATCCAAATTTTTGTAAAAATTTGGATGTTACAATATACCTCATGTAGTCACACCTAAAGACGATATGTCGTCCCGTGCTTGTAATACTCCTCCATCATAGTGAAGTTGCGCCTTCGTGCGTCCGTGGTTTTCTCCCGCAAGGGTTTCCACGTTAAATCGGTGTCTCTTGTCTCTACTTTGATCTCGTTTTATCTAACAGAAGGGACACGTCTGGTTTGCAATATGTACATCCTCGTGGCATGATCTTCCCTGACAGTTTGGACTTTCTGAATTTTTTGCTCACTATGGCACGTTGCAAGGTACAGAAACGTATTACTGGGACTATGCATGTTCAGGGGGCTCCATTACCCCACAACCTGCTATCTTTATGCAAGGAGATTGTGAATATCGCCATGGGGGTGTGGTGTGCATCTTATCACCCTTTGGATGGGTCTCTCCGCTTCCTAGTTCCGTCGGGGTTTTTGTTGTCCCTCTCCAATACTGGGCTCTTTCTGTCGGGGAGACTAAGGGGTCTGAAGATCAAGACATGCTGCAGTATGAAGATGTTAAAAACCTGGACATGATGCAGCTCAACCCTGGAGGTTCTTTTGCACCTAGTCCTTCTCTGACTGATAATTCTATTGGGTCTACCACTATTGCTATAAATCGAGGTATGATCTCTGACCTGATTGCCAATGAGGTGGCGCTGGTTAACACTATGCAACTGAGGTGGAGCACCCGTACGACCAGATATGATGGCTTTAAAGTCCCCATGGTGACAGACGCCGAGGTTAAACCCAGAACCATCCCCGCGGTCACAGTCACTAACAATGTCACAGTGCCGCATATGGGGCTGCCATCTCTTATCCGTGGCACTGTTGAGTCTGATGCACCGCCACTTCTGAGGCTGATTCGCAGCATTCAGAGGATTGGAGTGGATCGATGTGGTATCTCCCCTGATGATCTCACTGAGGACAAGTTGCTTGGCGACTCTGACAAGCCGGATTCATCCAACCATTAGCTTCGATACAGACCAATAAAAGTTGCAACGTTCACGGCATCAACTCAGGAGATAAGCAACTTGCGGTTCGTAATGCGATTGATACCTGTGGTTGTTTGATTGTTTGCTTTCAGGAAACAAAAAGGTCCTCGTTTGATTTATCCTTTATTAAACTTTTGTGTCCCAAACGATTCGATAGGTTTGAATTTGTATCCTCGTCTGGTAATTCTGGTGGTCTGTGCACGGTTTGGGCTAGGTCTGAATTTTCCGGTAGTATTATATCCTCTGAAATTTTCGCTCTCGGGGTTCGTTTTACTTCTGTGCATACTAGGGATGTGTGGTCGTTGGTAAATGTGTATGGTCCATGTGTCGGGGTTCATATAATAACCTTTACTGAATGGATGTTTAATCTAGTGATCCCCAGTATTGAAGATTGGCTAATAGTTGGTGATTTCAACTATATTAGAGCACCAGACAATAGAAACAGAGGGGCTGGGAATGAAAATGACAAGTTTTTTTTGAAACGAGGCAAAAAAAAAGATCTTTTTCCTTATATTAATATAGGAGGAGCAAACATAGGAATGGCTTACGCCAATAGGAAAGACAAAAGAAAGGGGAAAAGAAAAATCCCCAAAATAAAAGAAAAAGGGTCAGCCTACGAGCTCCGCAAGGTTTTCTGTTCCGGCAAGAATCCAGTTTCTTCCTTCCTCCCTAATCTTGTGCATGATTATCGAAGGCAAAGAGGATTTATTGTTGAAGACTCGCTCATTTCTCTCCTTCCAAATCTCCCAAGCAATAAGCATGATGGCAGACCGCAATCCTTTGGGAGAAGAGGAAGGAGTCTTGGCAATGGCGTGCCAGTACTCCAACACTTTCTATATTCCCTACCCAAGGCAACGGAGAAGGTCCGGACAAGATAACCACGATGCCGCAGCAGACCATATCCTTCTGGAGAAACGACATTCGAAGATGATATGTCACACCGTCTCCGGGGCACATCTGCAGAGTTGACAAGACGGGTGGTGTGGCCATACCCGTTTGGCAATATGGTCTGCCGTCCAGAGGCGGTTCTGAACGGCGAGCCAGGCGTAAAAGCAAAATTTCGGGGGAGCCCAAGTTTTCCAGACCAGATTTCCGAAAGAGCAGGGAAAAGCGGTCAAGAACTGTTCCTTCTAGGCGGAACTGGTGGAGTAGCAGCCATTGGACGACATTGTCCAGGTAAGGGAGTCCGAAATTCCAGGGGATAGCTTAATGGCCAAGAGGAGGTTCCATAGGCAGACATATTTCTCCAAGTGCTTGACGGTGAAAGATTCCACATTAATGTCAGCAACCCAATTCTTAATTTTCAATGATTTCATCAAAGAACAATCTTTAGTTGAGTTGCCAATTAAAGGGAGAACATTCACGTGGAGTAATATGAAGACTGATCCGCTACTCGAACAACTAGATTGGCATTTCACTTCACTGAATTGGGCCGCTAATTACCCTAACACAGTTGTCTTGTCCCTAGGAAAATCAGTATCGGATCATGTGCCGTGTTATGTCAGTATACAATGTTCGATTCCCAGGTCAAAATTGTGTAGATTTTAAGAATACTGGATCCACCATCCGGGCTTCCGTGATGTGGTGACTGTTCGTGGAACAAACCTTGCCATGCTTTGAACTCTGCTGCCATTCTAGCTAGAAAATTTAAAATTTTGCGTTATGCTCTCAAGAAATGGAGCACGAATATATCCAGGCTTTCAGTGTTGATTGAGAACTCGAATGCCACTCTCCTAGAGCTTGATGGGATTGAGGATAAGCGGACTCTTTCGGTGCCTGAAAGAAAATTGTGATGTATACTTGATGTCTACGCACGCTTCATTTCTTGTAGAATATGTTGGGCCTCCAAGCGCAGAGGTTTGTAGGACAACAACAATTTCCCTCAAGTTGATGACCGAAGGTTTATCGAACTCAGGGAAGTAGAGATTGAAGATGGTCTCTCTCAAGCAACCTTGCAATTAAAATACAAGAAGTCTCTTGTGTCCCCAACACACCTAATACAACTAGGAGTTGTATAAGTGCACTAGTTCGGTGAAGAGATGGTAAAATATGGGTGATACGTGTGGCAAAGCAAGGTAATATAAATCTGTAATAAAAATTGCAGCAAGAAAACAAGTAGTAAACGTAATTAAAAACGGTATTGCAATGGTGGAAACAAGGCCTAGGCTTCATACTTTCACTGGTGGCAACTCCCAACAACATTAACATAGTCTAATCACATGGTATTTCCACTAAAACATGCATCGGAGACGTACTCGGAGTTCATTCCTTTGTGATCAAGAGAGGACGAGAATTATGTAGCGCTACAAAACCAAACCTCAGAGTTCGTACTTCTCAATCTATGGATTTCCCAATGTCACCGCGGCCATTCAAAGAGAGTACCACAATCACCACAACATATCTCAAGGATAGTCAAAGACAAGCACCAAGAGACTCTCAATATTCAATCAACACACAAAAGAAGAAATCACTCACGGAAATATTCTTCTAACCCATGTCCAATAGATCGCTGTCACTATGGTTTCGGGGATTATACTAGATAAGATCAAGTGAGTACATCAATCCAATACATAGAGGAAGGGGAAATATCATGAGATCACCCTAGATTAACATAGCCTATGATCACAATGAAGATCACATCATTGGAGAGAGAGAAGACCACATAGCTACTGGTAGAAACCTCATCCCCGAGGAGGAACTACTCCCGCATCATGGAGGGAGGAAGCAACGTCGATGGAGATGAATCCGGGGGAACTTCCCATTCCCGGTAGGGTGCCGGCACAGGAATTTTGGTCCCTCGAAGCTTGTTGGCAATGGCGGCGGAGATCGCAATTGCTTCTGGAGAACAGGGTTTTGGAATCAGAGTTTACGCGATGCGAGTATAAATAAGAGCCAAAGGGGGGCACCAGTGTCCAGGCGGCCTCCCGGTGCGACCCCACCCTACGACACGCCAGGAGGGCGCCTGGGGGCTCTGGGCCACCCCTTGACCACATCCTCCGGCTGGAAGACTCTTCTGGAACGTTGATCTTTATATATTTTCCCCGGAATTTTATAAGCACTTTTAATAATGGGAAAACCTGAAATACAAAAACAGCAGAAAACCGAAACTGGCAGTGGGGTGCACTGAGTTAATAGGTTAGTCCAAATATGGTCAAAAGTGTATGAAAGTGTAACAAAAGCATAGCAATATCACAAAAAACATGCATGGAGCAAGCAGAAATTATAGATACGTTTGGGACGTGCCAACATCCCCAAGCTGAATTCCTGCTCGTCCTCGAGTAGGTAAATGATAACAAGCATAATTTCTGTGGTGACATGCTACCAACCATATAAGAACTTTTAAGTAAATCAATCAAGGTACGTAATTCAATTCAAGTCATTACAGGCAAGAGTCTATATTAGCATTGAAACAAGCAACATAAGCACATTAAGGTGCAAAAGCTCTCGCTGTCCGTGACTCGAATGTCTCCAGATGGTGTTTGCGTGCAAGAAAAAATATTTAGTTGTTGAGAACTCAATCTACCAAAGTTTCACACTTTGTCTTCTTTGGAGTCTTATCTTGACTCGTCCCCAGACCACTAGCCAGGTACAAGTCAATTTGATCCACTCCATTTCAATATTTTGAGTACTCATGCAATGGATGAGCGCAAGCACAAAAATTGACACTTAGGATGGAAAAGAGAGAGATATGGTGGAGGAGGAAGACAAAAACAGTGTGAAAGGTTCACATAAATGAGGACAATCATAGGCGAGAAGGCCAAATGATAGATATGATGTGAGGAGTAGGGATTTCCATGCAACGGATGCACACATGAGCTAACAAAAGATCTCCAATGGAACTAGTGGAGGTGCATCCAACTTCCTTGCTCATGAAGACCTAGAGCTCATTTGAGGAGGCCCATCATTGGAATATACAAGCCAAGTTCTATAGTGTGAAGGTCCCCACATAGCTATATGCATATATGATCATCTCTATGGAGTACAAGGTATAAAGGGAGTACGAGTGTGGATCTTTCAAAAGGAATAGTAGTGTTGCCCCCCTTCTCTATTTTTATATCTTTTCTATTTTTTCTATTTTTTGTATTTTTTGGCGGCCTCAATGGCTCTTTCTATTTAACTCTCATTTGTCCTCTTTGGGATCTTTTAATTTGTCCTCTTTGGGATCTTTTCCTCACTTAGGGGCAACACTCTATTTTACAAGGAGTGTAGAAGATCTTCACACTTTACAAGGTACTCAACATAAAGAAGATGTAGCTATCATGATTTATGCAAATGTATGCCTCTGCAAGTTTAGCAGGAACATGTATGTCATCAAGATCAAGTCATGAGAAGGTGGATGTTGCATGTCAATATATCTCAGAAAGGCTATGGAAATGCCTTGATATGTAGGTATGGTGGCTGTTTTGAGGAAAGATATAAGGACGTTTATGATGACAGAGCGTATCATGCCAAGGGTTTAGATGCACCGGCGAGGTGGACGCCAACTCTCAGAGTGAGAAGAGGGCAATGCACGGTACCGAAGAGGCTAGCAAATATGAGGAGGTGGAAGTGTCAACTTTGAATACTTATATTAGTCTGAAGAACTCATGGAATTATTATTGGTAACTCTCAATCTTATCAGGAGGTTCACAAAGAGACAAGTACCCCGAGGAGGAGTGTATGGGGGTTTGGTTATCCTTGCGCATCCTCGACTCATGGTACGTGAGTGTACTCTAATATCCGACCCCTCAAAAGATTAGCGATCCATCTAGTAGCTAGAGTTCCCAACTAGTTTTTGTAGGTTTTGGAAATAAACACGGATTGCCCAAAATACGACACCTATCACTAATAGGCTAGATCTCTTGACACCAAAAGTTCAAACATTACTCACAGCAATTCCTCAAAACTATTGCAAGTTAATACTACAATTGAATAGCAACCTCAATTATCTACTTTCAAGACAAGACACAACTCAGTGCAACAACCAACTCTCTTAACAAGATAACCATGAAAACTAAAGAGAGTTCCAGCAACAAACTAAGAAAAAGCTAAAGCTCTTGCAAAAGACAAACTAAATAAACTAAACATGGCAGTAGCTACGAAAGATAAAGAACACACAACAGAGAAAGATAAGCATGAAAAATCCTATGATGTGTTCTAGTTTAAAGTGGAGCATGTTTCTCTCCCATCAAAAGTAAGACGGGGTCTAACTTTTTATGAACAGCAAGCAAAGCTAAATAAAACTAAAAAGTAAACCTAAGAGCGAGACGCTCCAAGCATAGCACATAACGCATGAAGTGATAAAAATATAGTGAGACGAACGACGAACTGATGATTGTTGATGCAGAAGGGGATGCACGGGGGCATCCCCAAGCTTAGACGCTTGAGTCTCCTTGAATATTTATTGCGTATGCATGGGGGCATCCCCAAGCTTGAGCGTTTGACACTCCCGGGTCTTCTTTCATCATCTTCCCTCGCACACTTGAAAACTTCCTTCATACATAACTCATCATAATCTGATTAGATAGGTTAGTATCCTAATAAAATAATTTTTCTCCACTGGAAATAAAGATATTCTTGAAGATCTACTGTTTCTCAAGATTTCGAAAAAACATTGCAAAGAAAAAGCAAGCTTAAGGTTTGCAAAAGTAAGGAAAGGCAAAACGTGGAAGAATCTGTGAAAAACAGAACAACATGTAGTAAATAATTTTTTCGGGGTACTTCTGCAACTCAAATCAAAAAACTCAGAAGATATGAAAGTTTCAAAACTGTATAAAGCATGATGTGTAAAAAATTCAGCTCAAAAATATGAACTGGTGATTTGTTTTGACTTTTTCCGTCAAGCAGATAGAATCTGTTTTCTGTACAGCATGTCACAACTTTTGCTTCCCTTATCATAAGAGGCTAGAACTTGGCACAAAGCTTGAAAATAAAGATACAATGATGTTGCTGCAGTAGTAAAAATCATCAAGACCACTTAAAACAGAAGTAAAAACATCAAAGTAAAGATAACAAGGGTTGTCTCCGTAGAGCTCTTTCTTTATACCCATAAAGATAGGCTTAAGATTTAATGATGCTCTCGTAGGAATAAGAGTTGAAGAACAAAAGAGAGCATCAAGAAGAAAATACCAAACACATTTAATTCTAACATGCTTCCTATGCATAGGAATATTGCAATAAAATATTCATTGAAGCACAAAGCAATAAGCATAGGAAGGCAAAACAAGTGCAACTTCAAAACTTTCAGCATAAAGAGAGGGAACTTGATATTATTGAAATATCTATGAGCATACGTTCCCCTCTCATAATAATTTTCAGTGGGATCTTGAATAAACTCAACAATATAAGTATCAGACAAAAAATTCTTCTCATGATCCACAAGCATTGAAAATTTATTACTCCTCCCATAAGAAAAATCCTTCTCATTAATAATAGTGGGGGCAAACTCAACAAAATAGCTATCACATGAATCCTTCTTATCATGATCCACTTGCAAAAATTTATTCTTTATAGCATAAGTTTCATCACAATAATCATCATAGATAGGTGGCAAAGTATCATCAAAATAAATTTCATCATCAAAACTTGGGGGGCTAAAAAGATCACCTTCATCAAACATAGCATCCCCAAGCTTATAGCTTTGCATATCAATAGGATCAAAGGTATTCAAAGAAGACATACTAATAACATTGATACTATCATGTGTGTTGTGCAAATAATAAAGCTCGATAGGCTTTATTATTTTCTCTTCGAACACTTCATGTCCTAACTCAAGATAGAGCTCATAAAGCTCTCTCATAATTTTTGTTGTTGTTTTCCATTAGCCTAGCTAGTGAAAATAAAACCAAGAAACGAAAAGATTTAATTGCAAGATCTAAAGATATACCTTCAAACCTTACCTCCCCGACAACGGCACTAGAAGTAGGTTGATGTCTACGCACGCTTCTATTCTTGTAGACTATGTTGGGCCTCCAAGCGCAGAGGTTTGTAGGACAGCAGCAATTTCCCTCAAGTGGATGACCTAAGGTTTATCGAACTCAGGGAAGTAGAGGTTGAAGATGGTGTCTCTCAAGCAACCATGTAATTAAGATACAAGAATTCTCTTGTGTCCCCAACACACCTATTACAACTAGGAGTTGTGTAGGTGCACTAGTTCGGGGAAGAGATGGTAAAATATGGGTGATAGGTGTGGCAAAGCAAGGTAATATAAATCTGTAATAAAAAGCGCAGCAAACAAACAAGTAGTTAACGTGAGCACAAACGGTATTGCAATGGTGGAAACAAGGCCTAGGCTTCATAGTGGCAATTCCCAACAATATTAATATAGTGTAATCACATGATATTTCCACTAAAACATGCATTGGAGACGTACTTGGAGTTCATTCCTTTGTGATGAAGAGAGGACGAGAATTATGTAGGGCTACAAAACCACACCTCAGAGTTCGTAGTTCTCAATCTATGGATTTCCAAATGTCACCGCGACCATCCAAAGAGAGTACCACAATCACCACAACATATCTCAAGGATAGTCAAAGACAAGCATCAAGAGACTCTCAATCTTCAATCAACACACAAAAGAGGAAATCACTCATGAAAATATTCTTCTAACCCATGACCAATAGACCATTGTCACCATGGTCTCAGGGATTGTACTAGATAAGATCAAGTGAGTAGATCAATCCAATACACAAAGGAAGGGGAAATATCATGGGATCACCCTAGATTAACATAGCCTATGATCTTAATGAAGATCACATCGTGGGAGAGAGAGAAGACCACATAGCTACTGGTAGAAACCTCAGGCCCGAGGAGGAACTACTCCCTCATCATGGAGGGAGGAAGCAACGTCGATGGAGATGAATCTAGGGGCACTTCCTCGTCCTGACAGGGTGCCGGCACATTAATTCTGGTCCCCTGAAGCTTGTTGGCGATGGCGGCGAAGATCGTAATTGCTTCTGGAGAAAAGGGTTCTCGAATTAGGGTTTTCGCGACGCGAGTATAAATAAGAGCCAAAGGGGGGCACCGGGGGGGGCACCAGGAGTCCAGGCGGACTCCCGACGCGGTGTTGGGACCCGGGGTTAGCGTATGCAAGTCCCGCTACTACATAGTCATATGGAGAGCCGAGAACCGTACCCACTTTTCTAAGCAGACAAGGCCAAGCACAGAACGTACTCGGAAAGCATCATACGTGAGGGGCATCCCATCCAGGGCGGATGATCAACTGAGATGGGTCCTCATCGTCCGCACAGAAGTCTGATGATATGGGTGATCAACTCCCATATTCACAAACAAGTCGCCTCAACCATACTATCGACTATCTCATAACTCTTACATAGACTTACTCCAGCCCGATCACTTAGTCGGGGTCTAGGGCGGGCTCGATCATACCACAAAGTGTGCACGAGACGGAGTCTCGAGCAATCTCATCGCGATTCCCCAAGCTGTGCACATCTAAGGGCCACTTGGTGTATGAAAGACCGCCAGCCAGATCACAACTAAGGGCTCGAAAACCCATACAAAGACATGCATGTTATAAACATACACGCAGCACACATGCCTTGTATGAACAGCAGGTATCATTGCAATTCTCTACAGAGTATACATTTTATTGATAACTCTTACAGAGTGCACACAGAGATCACAAGTATGTGATCCAACATTACAACAACAAGCGTAAGCAAAGTATGTCTGAGTATAGACAAGTTTAACAAATGGCTTAAGAAGCCTTATTTAAACACAAGCCCTTCACGAGGGAACCAGTCGTCTGACTGGGACTAGACTAGCTTGATCTTCAGTCGTCGAGCTCGATGAAGAAGTCACCTTCGGGGTCAGTGGGTTCATCTAAAACATAGAATAAGCAAACTTGAGTACAAAGTCGTACTCAGCAATACTTACATATGAGCTATACTACTCATGCACATGTATCAAGGTAAAGGGAGGTGGGGTTTCACTTGCAGAAGTGCCGGCTTTGACTTGGCTAATCCTGAACTACGAGTACCAGACTTGAGGTAAGAAGCGTACACGAGTCCACTACTTTCTCCAACCAATTACACCACTATGGTGCCTTCCTCGACTTCCCCACGAGAAAGCACGCCATAGCACTCACACTTATCTTGGTGTGTTTTAGAAGTATCCAGTTCCAGTTGACTAATAATCAAGCTAAGCTTTCCAAGCAGTCCTTAACCGCGGACGCGGCTATTCGAATAGTTTTGTTAACCCTGCAGGGGTGTACCTCTACACACACATGATCATCTGTTACCGCCTTTTTACTCGACACCGTTCAAGAAGTGTCGGCGAGGATGCTCACCACAACTTTTACCTCATAGCCGATCTAGTCCGAGAAAGCCGCCTACCTGGGTTGGCTACCACTATCGTGAACCCGGCCGGTTTACCGAAGTGGACCCAAGTGATGTGTGCGTGGTGCATAAGCCGGTCTCGGATGAGCCGTTCTCTCACTTAGCAGCCAGGCCACAAACCTACCAGAACTCCGAACTATTGCGACATCTGGACATCGAAAGGGATGAGTTAATAGGTTGAGAGGGGTCAGTGAGCCCAATGTGTGGTTGTACTCTTCATCTTGGATCACCACACAAGAACTCGGACTTAGGGCGGTGTTCAACGAGACAACCCACTGTGTACTCCTACACAGCCTCTCATCGTTCACCTTGTATTAGGGTAGATTCACCAACACCTTTCCACCAACATCATCATGATCACTACCATCCCGACTCACATAACAGTAACATCATTGTATCACTCTAAGCATGCAATAAGCAGCAACATTTGTAGGGGCCACATGATATCAATCAATTCCTACATTTGCTAGGATCGTGGTTTTCTTACTACTGTGACAAATGATAGGTCATGCCAAGGAATGGGTTCATCTATGCGGTAGAACGTAGCATGGTAATCATCCTATACAATTCATATGCGAGACATGAGAGGGAAGTGGGATTTTATCGACATGATCAAAGGGGGTTTGCTTGCCTTGCTGACGAGGTTCGGGTTCGGGGTCTTCAACGAAGGGGTCAGCCTCCTGTTCCAGTTCCACCTCTACTCGACAAACAACAAACAAGGTAGCAAAGTAAATACAATGCACAATCACATGGTTGAAGGTTGAAACTTGATGTATATGCTTTGATATGTGAAGAAATTCCATTTAAATGGAGTATATTGCAAATTGAATTGCAAATTCAAACTCCAATTTGAATTCAATTTAGTCAAGTTGTATATGACATTGTTTGATCAAGTTAAACCATTTTGAAATGTGTATGATATGCCTCTGAAGTTCAAGTATAATGTGATATGTTGATATGGTTCAAAATTCAAAAGCATTTGAAAAGAATTTGAATTACTTCCATTTAAATCAAATAGCAAATGCTACTGATCACATTTTAAATTCAACTCAAACATGGTTGAAAGTTGGATATTTGGATAGCTTATTTTCTCCTGATCATTTTTCATATATTATTTGTCCAATTTGGAGTTGATATGAATTTTCTATGAATTTCCAAAGTTTCAGCCTTTTTCTGGAATTTCTGTAATTTCTTGATTTCTTTTTATTCTGGAAAAGCTTTTACTGCGTCACTATGACGTCAGTGTGATGTGGGGGGGGGGTCTGACGCGTGGGGTCAAGTGGTCAGCCATAGTGGGGTTAATCCCTCTCTGTTTAAAAATAACAGAGGGGTTAAGGGCTGGGGGCCCCACCTGTCATTGACCTGGGGTCAACTAACAGGGGGGTTTAGCCCCTAATCAGATGGCCCCGCCGGCGGCTAGCCGCCGGTGGCACCAGTACGCGGCGGCGCACTCAGGGAAGGCGTTCCCGGCCACCATTTGGTGCGCCTCTTGTACCAAAATGCAGCCCGTGCAGTCGCACGTCATAGGGAAGGTCCAGGCGACCTCAGGGGCCACCGGAGTGACGTCGGCGTTGAGTTTTGCAGCGGCAAAAGCACGGCCGTGGTGCAGATCTTGCTGTGGTGCACCATTTGAGCCACGGTTGGGCGCGTTCGAAGAAGCAGATCACGGTGGTTGCGAAGGACAAGGTGGTGAGGATGATTGCTTAGCGCAGGCTCGTCGACGACGAGCACGGCGGCTCTGTACTCCGACGTTTTTGGCGGAATGAGCTAGAGGAGGCGAGCGGTGCCGTGGCTTGAGGGGAAAATGCTCACCAGACGCTGGTGAACACGTTGGAGTAGGTGTCAGAGGCGGGGAGGTTACAGCGGCGGCGAGTCGATCAACTCGAGCTCCGGCGGCCGGCGGCGATCCAAAGAAGCGTGAGTCTCTTCGGGGCCGAATTGAAGCTCCAGCTTCAATGAGAAGACGAAGTCGATGGTGAGGAGCACGTTGGACTTGCTTGCTCGAGCCCTAGGTTTCGTTGGCCGTGGAAACCATGGCGGGGCGCTCCGGCGAGTCTTCGGGAGGTGGAGAAATCGGGCGAGGGAGACGGGGAGGGTGTCCGTGGAGAGGGGGAATGGAACGGGGAGGCTTCTGCGCGTCTCCAAGCGCGAGAATGAGGCACGAGGAGGCGTCAGGAAGGCAGGTGGCGTGGCGGCCGCGGCATGCCGGCCACTGAGCTGCTTGCCGCCGTTCTGGAAGAAGACAAGGGGGGTCCAGGTGGGCTTGGGCCAGGGGGGGATGAGTTGGGCCGAATGGCTAGGTAAGCTCCTTTTTCCTTTTTCCTTTCTGTTTTCTTTTCTGCCTTTTTGTTTTGTTGTGCTAAATAAATAGCTAGGCATTTTATTAAATGCTGAAACTTTTTATGTGGCATAACAATATAATAGGCTAGCCACTTGTAAAGTTTGAACATTTTTAAAATTCAAATAATTTGAATCTTAACTCAAATAGGGGTTTTTGATTAATTCCAAGGCACTGTTTGAATATTTGAAAAATCCATGAGCATGGGGTGGGTCCCACATCACTTGATATGTGATCACACTCATTTATAAGACTTTTCAAAAATCTAACATGCTTTTTGGAGAAGATTTATTTCTGGCCTTTTGAATTAATTCATCTGGGGGGGGTGTTCCTTCTCCCATTTTGCTTTTGAAATTGATTTCAAAGATTTCTTTTGAAATTTTTAACATGATGCAAGAGACTTGCTAACCCTAGCACATTACCTAACAGAGGGTTCTGACACGCGGCCCCACCCTAGGCCGCACCAGGAGGGCGCCTGGGGGCTATGGGCCACCCCTTGACCCCATCCTCTGGCTGGAGGGATCTTCTAGAACGCTGATTTTTTATATATATTTTCCTGAATTTTCTGGGCACTTTTAATAATGGGAAAACCTGAAATACAAAAACAACAGAAAAGAGAAACTGGCACTGGGGTGCACAGAGTTAATAGGTTAGTCCAAATATGATCAAAAGTGTATGAAAGTGTAGCAAATGCATAGCAATATCACACAAAACATGCATGGAGCAAGCAGAAATTATAGAGACGTTTGGGACGTATCAATACTCAAGTGACATCTCCTGTCCTTGCTGCACTACAATAAACTTTACTGGAAGAAGGGTTGCACGATCCGTTATTTCAAACATGGCGATGGGAACACCAACTTCTTTCATCGAGTAGACACATAGAGGTATAGGAGGAATTCGGTGGCATCCTTCAGGCTCCCGGACGATACAGTTATTATTGATCATGTTGGTAAGGAGGCCGTGCTCTTTAAAACCTACCATGATAGGTAATGGAAATCTGAACTTGCTAATATGCTACTCAACCTTCGAGATATTATCAAAAGGGTGGAGGGGCTGGACTGTTTGACCACTCAGTTTACCAGGGAGGAAATTGACAGAGTTGTGCAAAACATGCTGGATGATAGAGCCCCAGGCCCGGATGGTTTTAGTGGTGGGTTTCTGAAAAGCTGTTGGGACATCATCAAAGGGGACTTCTACAGGTTGTGTGAGGATTTTTATGCAGGTGATCTACATTTGGAGAGCATAAATGTCGGGTTCATCATTCTTGTTCCGAAGATACAATCTCCTGAAAGAACCAATGATTACCGTCCCATCACGCTGCTTAATTTGTCTGAAATTGTTCACCAAGATTCTAGCAGACAGATTGCAGTTAGTTATATTGAGGATAATTCATCAAAACCAATACGGCTTTCTTCGTGGGCGCTCAATTTAGGACTGACTAGCTTGGGCATTCGAGTACATCCACCAGTGTCAAGCGTCGGGTCGTTCCACTATGGTTCTTAAGCTCGATTTTGCCAAGGCATTCAACACCATTGAACACTTGCCGATGCTCCAAATCATGGAGAGTATGGGCTCCCAGATAGATGGCTCTTGTGGGTCAAAAATCTGTTTGCCTCTGCCAAATCCTCTGTCCTGCTCAATGGATCCCCTGGGAAGAGTTTCTACTACGAGCGCGGCGTACGTCAAGGTGATCCATTTTCACCCATTATCTTTGTTCTAGCTACAGACCTATTGCAAGCAGCCTTTAACTATGAATTCAAAAATGATCGGATGAGGGCGCCCATCCCGACCGCTAGGGAGAACTACCCAGTTATCCAGTATGCCGACGCTACACTTATTGTCATGTCGGCCGAGCTAGATCAGGTGTTGAAGATCAAGGCCATCTTACAATATTATGCTACTTCTGTCGGTTTGAGGATAATTTTCGATAAGTCTATGTTGATCCCGATTAACCTCTCGGATGAGGAATCCCTGTCTATGGACAGGGCACTTGGGTGCTCTGTTGGTAAGATGCCGTTCACGTACTTAGGCTTGCCCATGGGTACAAAGAGGCCTCGGTTGCAGACCTGATGCCGATGGTTGCCTCAGTCGAACAGACACTCTCCACGGCTACATCACTTTTGGATTATGGGTCCAAGCTGACACTCCTTAACTCGGTTGTGACATCTCTTGCGATCTACACTATGCGTTGGATCAAAGTTCCGCTCGGGATCATTGATCACCTAGACAAAATTCGCCACCATTGCTTGTGGGCTAAGAAAGTGGATGGTGTGGTGAAAAACCCATCGCTTGCAGCATGGGAGTTGGTGTGCACACCTAAACTCAAGGGGGGCTTGGGGATAATTGACCTAAAATTACCGAACCAAGGTCTCCTCCTTAAACAAATGCACAAGTTTTATAACAAAGCTGGAGTACCGTGGGTTGATTTGATCTGGCACACGTACTACCTAGACTCTATATCGCATGCGGCTAATGCATGTGGATCATTCTGGTGACGACACATTATTCAGCTTGTGCCTATCTACGGAGGGGGTACTCGTGTGAGAATTAGGGATGGTGGATCGACCCTATTCTAGAAAGACATGTGGTTACATAATGTTGGCATGGACAGTGACCCGCGGGTGTTTTCATTTGCCAGAAACAAAGATGTTTCGGTGCGTAACCTGTTGAAATCATCCTCCCTAGGAGAGAACTTTCATCTACCTCTATCGATCAGAGCACGTGAGGAACTGATGGACCTGCAGGTCTCCTCGGATGATGTTTCCTTGTCTGATGAGGTCGGCGACGTCTGGGAATGTGTCTGGGGAACCAGTAAATTCTAATCCAGCAAGTACTAGGCCTTTTGCTTCAGATATATGCCCGTGGAAGATGCTCTTCCCTTTATATGGAGATCTAAATGCACAAATAAATGGAGAGTTTTTGGATAGTTGTTGCTAGCAGATAGACTGAACACAAGAAACATGTTGCATAGGAAAAGTTCTGTGCTGTAGGGGGATGACTACGGTTGTTTGTTGTGTGCTAATCCCCTTGAAGAAACGGTTGGGGGCGCCTGCTCCCGAGAAGATCGAGCAGGCGGCGCGGTTGGTGGCTCGGCTCGCCGGCCGGCCACCGGCGGCGGGCAGAGGGTGCAGGGGCGAGGCGGAGGAGGCGGCTCTAGGGGGCGAGGTGGTGCCGGATCCAGTGGTGGCCACGGGCGGCGGGGCGCTGTGGCCCGAGCTCGGGCTTCAAGGCCATGGAGGCTCGGCTCCACCTCCATGGGCTCCATGGCGCGGCGACCTGCACAGAGAGGAAGAGGAGGGAAAAGGTGAGAGGAGGAGGGAGGGGAAGAGAAGAGAGGGAGAGAGGGCGCGGCGCTGGCTGGTGGTTGCTCCGGCGGCGGTGAGCCCACGGCTGGAGGCGGTGGCGCAACGGGCTAGAGGAGAGAGGAGATGGTATAGGGGCTGGCGTGGCGCCTTCGGAGCCCTCCGATCGCCCGATCGGACGGCCGAAATCAGTTGGGACTAGGGTTGGACGAAAATGGGGTATTTTGGGTCAGATCTAGACAAAGTGGAGGGGGGTGGCTGCAATTTTGTGGCTAGGGAAACCCTAGAAATGGGTGGGAGTGTTGTGGTCTTTATATAGGCAGGTTGGCTGGCCAGTTTACGGAAACGCCCTCGGTACCCCTCTCTCACGTCCGGTGATCACGTTCGTGACCACCGAGACCCCGTACGAACTCCGATTCTGACGAAATCTCGAACCACACGCTCAGTGCGTCGAGCCCGTCGATCGTACCTCACTGCGTGTCAGAACCCTCTGTTAGGTAATGTGCTAGGATCAAAGTAACCTTGCATCATGTCAAAATTTCAAAGGAAATCAACTTCAAAATCAAAATGGGAGAAGGAACACCCCCCAGATGAATTATTTCAAAAGGCCAGATAAAAATCTTCTCCAAAAATTCATGTTAGAGTTTTGAAAAGTCTTATAAATGAGTGTGATCACATATCAAGTGATGTGGAACCCATGGTCATAGATTTTTCAAATATTCAAACAGTGCCTTGGAATAAAAGAAATACCCCTATTTGATTTAAAATTCAAATCAGTTGAATTTTAAAAAAATGTTGAAAGTTTATGAGTGGCTAGTCTATATTATTATGAGGCCACATAAAAGTTTTCAGCATTTAATAAAATGTTTAGCTATTTTATTTAGCTAAACAGAACAAATGTCAGAAGAGAAAACAAATAGAAAAATAGAAAAGGAAGCAGAAACCTTACCTTACGCCCAGGCGAAGCCGGCCCACCCCAGCCCAGCCGGCCCACAGGGGCAGCGGGGTCTTCTTCCCCGTCCCGCGCCTCCAAGCTGCTCAGTGGAATGCCACCGAGCTAGCCGGAGACGACACGTCGTCGTCGTAGACCTTCCAGGCTGCCCCGTGCCCTCTTCTCGCGTCCTGGAGACGTCTCGCAACCGCCCCAGTTCATTCCCCCCCTCCTCGTCGTCTTCCACTTCCTCTCTCGCCCGATTCATCGCCGCCCGAGGACCGCCGTGGAGCACGCCGCCGAGTCCACGCAGCCACCGTCGTCCCCGAGCCGTGCCGCCGTGTCCAGAAGAACCACAGCAAGCGTCTTCGTCGTTCCCCTCAACCAATCGAGCCCGAGCTCCTCAGCAGACGACGCCAGCTTCACCGAGGAGTCGCCGGAACCGCAAGTCGCCGTCGTCGAATTCGCCGCCAACACAACCTCCCCGACCTCCCTGACTCCTCTGTTAGCTTCAGGGTGAGCTTCTTCTTCCGCCCCGACCAACCCCGGAGTATTTCTCCTTCTCCTTTGTGTTTTTCCATGAAAGCCGAGCACAGCCTCCGCCATAGATGAGCTCGAGGTCGCCTATGTGCCCCTTCGTCTCAGCCAGAGCGTGCGTTGTGTTCCGCTCCACCCCAGCATCTCAATGCGCTACTTCCCGTCCGTTTTGATGCACGAAATCGTCTACTGCCTCTAGACCGAGCCACGGCCGCCGCCAAAGGTCGTCGCCGGCGCAGCTCCGGTGCCCCCCAAGGTCCCCAGAGTTCACCACGAGACGCAGACGAGCTTGAGGAGCCGTCCCGTGCTCTCCCCGTGCCAAATGGTGGCCGGGAGCACCCTCCCCGTGCAGCGCCGCCGCGGTCCAGTCGCCGGCGTTTAGCCGCCGGCGAGTTAGCCAGACCCCCCCCCCCCCCCCCCGTTAATCACCCTCCTAACCCACCCCTGGGTCACTGACCAGTGGGCCCAGTGGCTTAATTAAGCCACTGGGTTAATTAACCCCACAGAATTAATCACCCAGCCACTGACCAGGGTGACCCCACATGTCAGCCCCCCCTGATGTCACTGACCAGTGTTTGTGCATTGTATTTACTTTTCTACTTGCTTGTTGTTTGTCGAGTAGAGGTGGAACCGGAGCAGGAGGCTGCCCCCTTCGTTGAAGACCCAGAACCCGAACCTCGTCAGCAAGGCAAGCAAACCCCCATTGATCATGTCGATAAAATCCCACTTCCCTCTCATGTCTCGCTTATGCATTGTTTAGGATGATCACCATTCCTTTGCATGACCTATCATTTTGTCACAGTAGTAAGAAAACCATAATCCTAGCAAATGTAGGAGTTGTTTGATATCATGTGGCCCCTGCAATGTTACTGCTTATTGCATGCTTAGTATGATACCATGTTGTACTATGATGTGACTCGGGATGGGGATGATCATGTTGATATTGGTAGAAAAGTGTTGGTGAATCGACCCCAATACAAGGTGAACGATGAGAGGCCGCGTAGGAGTACACGGTGGGTTGTCTCGTTGAACACCGCCCTAGTATGAGTTCTTGTGTGGTGATCCAAGATGAAGAGTACAACCACACATTGGGCTCACTGACCCCTCTCAACTTACTAACTCATCCCTTTTGATGTCCAGATGTCGCAATAGTTCGTAGTTCTGGTAGGTCTGTGGCCTGGATGCTAAGTGAGAGAACGGCTCATCCGAGACCGGCTTATGCACCACGCACACATCACTTGGGTCCACTTCGGTAAACCGGCCGGGTTCACGATAGTGGTAACCAACCCAAGTAGGCGGCTTTCTCGGACTAGATCGTCTATGAGGTAACAGTTGTGGTGAGCATCCTCGCTGGCACCCCTTGAATGGTGTCGAGATCAAAGGCGGTAAATGATGATCATGTGTGTGTAGCGGTACACCCTTGCAAGGTTAACAAAACTATTCGAATAGTCGCGTCCGCGGTTATGGACTTCTTGGAAAGCTTAGCTTGATTATTAGATAACTTGAATCGGATACTTCTAAAACACACCAAGATAAGTGTGAGTGCTATGGCGTGCTTTCTCGTGGGGAAGTCGAGGAAGGCACCATAGTGGTGTAATTGTTTGGTGAAAGTAGTGGACTCGTGTACGCTTCTTACCTCAAAGTCTGATACTCGTAGTTCAGGATTAGCCAAGTCAAAGCTGGCACTTCTGCAAATGAACCCCACCTCCCTTTACCTTGATACATGTGCATGAGTAGTATAGCTCCTATGTAAGTCTTGCTGAGTACGACTTTGTACTCACGTTTGCTTAATCTATGTTTTAGATGATGCCACTGACCCCGAAGGTGGCATCTTCATCGAGCTGGACGACTGAAGACCAACTAGTCTAGTCCCAGTCAGACGACTGGTTCCCTCGTGGAGGGCTTTGTGTTTAAATAAGGCTTCTTAAGCCATTTGTTAAACTTGTCTGTACTCAGACATAATTTGCTTCCGTTTGTGTTGTAATGTTGGATCACATGTTTGTGATCTCTGTTTGCACTCTAGAAGAGTTATCAATAAAATTGTATACTTTGTAGAGAATTGCAATGGTACCTGCTGTTCATACAAGGCATGTGTGCTGCGTGTATGTTTATAACATGCATGTCTTTGTATGGGTTTTCGAGACCTTAGTTGTGCTCTGGCTGGCGGTCTTTCATACACCAAGTGGCCCTTAGATGTGCGCAGCTTGAGGCATCGCGATGCGATTGTTCGAGACTCCGTCTCGTGCATACTTTGTGGTATGATCGAGCCCGCCCTAGACCCCGACTAAGTGATCGGGCTGGAGTAAGTCTATGTAAGAGTTTTGAGATAGTTGATAGTATGGTTGAGGTGACTTGTCTTTGAATATGGGAGTTCACCACCCATATCATTAGACTTGTGTGCGGACGATGAGGACCCATCTCAGTTGATCATCCGGCCTGGATGGGATGCCCCTCACGTACGATGCTTTCCGAGAACGTTCTGTGCTTGGCCTTGTCTGCTTAGACAAGTGGGTACGGTTCTCGGCTCTCCATATGACTATGTCTTAGCTGTACTTGCATACGCTAACCCCGGGTCCCGACAGACTTGGTATCAGAGCAGGACTGACTGTAGGACTGGTAGCCTTGGCCGAAGTTGAGTCTATCTTGCTATAGTTATATAGTTACTCTGGGTATATAAGGGAATAACGTAAGGCTTCTTTTTTCTCCTTACCCCCTTCGTTCTGAGTTCTGAGTCACCCTCATCTTATTCTACGGGAAGATAGGACTAGGCTCTTCTCTGTCTGATTAGAACATCTCGTTGTTTGCTTCGTTGTAGCCGTAGGAAAGTTGTGATCGGTTTGTTAGAGTGGTTATTCTCCCTATTTTATTACATCGTATGTAAGTGTTGTTTCCATGTTGTAAGAAATTGTCTTTTCTTGCAATTACAGCCGTTATGCTGTCCGAGTCATTCCAGGTTTATCTCATAATCTGATGCATTTGCAAACTCCTTTCTGTTTCAGATGGCAGATCTTCCCCCTCGGAAGATTGTTCGTTTGACCAGGTGCCTCGGTGTGGGTGGCCCTCCCGCCATGTTGATCGAGATGATGTCCTATGTGGGATATCGGTGGTACCCTGAGTACACCGTCGAAGAGCAGTTTCACGACTTCAACCAGACGCAGTTCCACTTCATTGTTCGGATCTACCCGCACCACGTTGGAGTCACTCAGCCTATCCACTTTGGACATGGCATTGGCGTTACCGAGAACATGGCTGTGCAGGATGCTGCATACTCATGTATGACCCTGCTGAGAGAGGAGGACACTTTGCTGAGAGAGACTTCTTTCCGCTATATCCCTGCTGCACTTCCAGGAGAAGAGGGATATTACACCGGACTCTACTCAGATCACTCTGCAGAGGATCCCGCACTTCAGATGACTGCTAGGTTTGCTAGTGACAGAGATCGTGATGCACGCGCTCTCCGTTTCGAGCTCCACGCCACTCGTGTTCGTCTATATCGAGCACTGATGCTCTTGGCACCCTTTGTGAGCGTGGGATCAGTTGAGTTTGATGCGATCTATCCAGTGAGGACTCAGATGCCTTCTCGAGTTGCTTGGCCCGAGATTGGAGGCATTTTTCCCCCCCGTGGTCCTTTGCTTCCACCCTACGCTGGACCTAGGCCCCATCCTTGCCCAAATGGATATCAGGGTCCACAAGCCTCCGTGTTTTCCGATGGTCACCTCCAGCTACCGGGATACGCGGGTAACTTTTATGAGGACTACTATGGAGATGGAGATGAGTGAGACCGCCTGTGGTCTTACTTAGTGATGATGTAGTAGTATCTTAGTGTATTGTAAGCAAGTTGTCTAAGTTCCAGAGGCTTAGATAAATAATGTATAGGAAGTTAGAGTGCCTCTGAAGGATGTATCATCTTCATCACGTTTGTATTAGCTTGGTGCTTGTACTAAAACGATGTATGGTTTGTATGACAGCTTGTGAATATATGGCTTGTATGCTTTATCACCATGTTGTCAAGATGATTACTTCCTTTGCTCTGTAATCCTTCCAGTACTTCAATACCTTGTTTAGACTCTCCCAATCAACTCTGTTTGACTTTGGTTTTTTTTTCACCTCAGGATGTCTCAAGGAACCCGTGGCCAAGTTGGTCGTAACCAAGGTCGTGGGAATGATCAGGAGGAAGGCAACCTTCCACCCCCACCCACGATGGCACAGGTTCTGATGGAAGTCGAGAGGAACCGCCGAGACTCTCACCACCTGCTGGAAGTCATTGCTCGGAACACCACTCAGCAGCGCAATGAGTTGGTGTCCCTGAACGACTTCATCCGACTTCATCCCCCGGTTTTTAGTTACTCCACTGAGCCCCTTGACGCCGATGACTGGCTTCGCAGCATCGAAAGGAAGCTCCAAGCAGGCCGTGTTGCAACTGGTGACAAGGTCAGCTATGCCATCTATCACCTCGAAGGTGCAGCTAGTTCTTGGTGGGAGAACTTTCTGAATACGCGTCCCGATGGACCACCTGCGTCTTGGGAGGAATTTTGCACGTCCTTCCGCGAGCACCACATTCCCAAGGGTCTTATGGACCGCAAGCGTGAGGAGTTCTGCAACCTCACTCAAGGCAGAAGGACCGTTGACGAGTTTACTCGTGAGTTCAACCGACTGGATCGTTATGCTACCGAAGAAGTCTCCACCGACTCCAAGAAACAAGAGAGGTTCCGTCGTGGCCTCAACACTGGACTCCGTCGTGAGCTCAACCTACATGACTTTGCCTCATTCCAGGTCCTTGTCAACAAGGCCATCAAGGCCGAGGACATGAACACCCCCAACGATTTCCGCAAGCACCCCAGAGATGACAGTTCATCCAGCTCTGGTTCCCAGAAGCGCAAGATCTGGATCCCAAACAGCATGTTCCGCCAGAACAACCCACCGAGGCCATCCTATGTAGCGCCTCGTCCACCAACCCAGTTCCACCCAGCTCCACCAAACAACCCAGCTCCACGAACTGTTTTCGGAGCCTGTTACAAGTGTGGTCAGGCAGGCCACTACTCTCGTGAGTGTCCCCAGAACCAGATCCAGCACCAGAATGCTCCACCCCGTGCCGGAGGCAACAACAACTACAATGGTCGTGGCAAGCCACCCCAGAAGGTCTACACCGCCAAACCCGCTCCTCCCGCCACTCGTGGACGTGTGAACCAGATCGCCGCCGAAGAGACTGACGACACCACTGACGTCATTCTTGGTACGCTCCCAGTCAATTTTGTTCCTACTTCCGTTCTTTTCGACCCAGGAGCATCTCATTCATTCATGTCGGAAAGTTATGCACTTCTTCATGAGTTACCCTTTGTTGAATTGTCCACTCCAATGATTATTCAAACTCTAGGGTCAAGATGGCAAACTAATAGAGTAAGCCATGGTAATCAAATTTCAATTGAGGGTTTAGTATTCCTTGCTTCACTCATAGCCCTCAAGTCTTCAGATATTGATGTCATCGTTGGCATGTATTGGCTATCAAGACAGAATGCCTACCTGGATTGCAAAGGCAAATCCGTGAAACTCACCCACCCTTCAGGCAAAACAGTCAACTATACCTCACCAAGAACAAGAACCCAAGTGCATTCCTTGAATGTACTTCCCCTTCCCGAACTTGAAGATATTCTGGTGGTTCGTGACTTCCCGGATGTCTTTCCCGAAGAGCTGCCGGGCATGCCACCCGATAGATGTGTAGAGTTTATAGTGGATCTTGCCCCAGGAACCGCACCTATTTCTAGACGCCCATACAAAATGGCCCCACGTGAGTTAGCTGAGCTTAAAACCCAACTGGAAGCTTTGTTGGAGAAAGGCTTCATCCGCCCTAGCTCATCGCCATGGGGTTGCCCCGTTCTATTCGTAACGAAGAAAGATGGAACAGAAAGGATGTGCGTAGACTATCGCCCGCTAAATTTAGCGACGATCAAGAACAAGTACCCATTGCCCAGGATCAATGATCTTTATGATCAACTTGCAGGATCCTCTGTCTTCTCAAATATGGATTTGAGATTAGGTTATCATCAAATCAAAATCCGAAACGAGGACATTCCCAAAACGGCTTTTACTACTCGTTATGGTCTTTACGAGTACACCATCATGTCCTTTGGTCTAACCAATGCCCCCGCCACTTTCTCACGCATGATGAATTCGATCTTCATGGAGTATTTGGACCAGTTCGTCGTGGTTTACCTCGATGACATCCTTATATACTCGAAGAACGAAGAAGAACATGCCGAACACCTAAGGCTGGTATTGATGAAACTTAGAGAGCATCGCCTGTATGCTAAATTCTCCAAGTGTGAATTCTGGCTACCAGAAGTGACCTACTTAGGCCACGTGATTTCTGCAAAAGGCATTGCTGTGAATCCCGAGAGAGTTCAGGCCGTCCTTGACTGGACTCCACCTGAATCGGTTAATCAAGTTAGAAGTTTTCTTGGCCTAGCCAGCTACTGCCGTCGCTTCGTCGAGAACTTTTCTAAAGTTGCAAAGCCTCTTACTGAACTCCTCAAGAAAGATAAGAAATTCCTATGGACTCCCAAGTGCGAGGAAAGCTTTCAAGAGCTAAAAAGAAGATTGACTTCCGCACCTGTACTTGCACCTCCAGACACCAAAAGGGATTTCGAGATCTATTGTGATGCATCACGGCAAGGGTTAGGATGCATACTTCTGCAAAATCGACATGTGGTAGCTTATGCTTCACGCCAGTTGCGGCCACATGAAGAGAACTATCCTACCCATGACCTTGAACTCGCTGCCGTAGTTCATGCCCTAACAACTTGGCGACATTACCTCCTTGGTAATCGTTGTGAGATTTATTCCGACCACCAAAGCCTCAAATATATATTCACCCAGCCAGATCTTAATCTCAGGAAAAGACGCTGGATTGAGTTGATAAAAGATTACGACGTAGTAATTTCTTACACCCCACGCAAAGCCAATGTCATGGCTGATGCACTAAGTCGTAAGTCGTACTGTAACAACCTCATGTTACAGCAGTATCAACCACTTCTTCATGAGGACTTTCGCAAGCTCAATCTTGAGATTGTTCCTCATGGCTATCTTTCTACCTTGGTGGCGAAACCAACTCTTGAGGATCAAATCATAGTTTCCCAAAGGCGTGCACGAGGTGTTCGCCGGATCAAGGAGAACATTGCTAGCGGAGTTGCTAAATGTTTCTCCACAGATAGCAAAGGGACGGTATTCTTTGAAAATCGTTTGGTAGTACCTAAGAATAGGGAACTAAGGCAACTCATCCTCAAGGAAGCCCATGGCACACCCCTCTCGATTCATCCCGGTAGCACAAAAATGTACCGAGTTCTACGCCAGAGATTTTGGTGGACTAGGATGAAGAGAGACATTGCTCAATTTGTTGCCGAATGTGATGTTTGTCGTCGCATCAAGGCAGACCATCAAAGACCTGCTGGTACACTTCAACCTTTGTCTATTCCCGAGTGGAAATGGGACAAAGTCTGTATGGACTTTATCACCGGCTTTCCAAGAACCCAGAAAGGAAACAATGCCATCTTCGTTGTCATAGATAGGCTTTCCAAAGTTGCTCACTTCCTTCCGGTTCGCGAGTCTATAACTGCTAGCCAGTTAGCGGACTTGTACATCTCTAGAATTGTATCCCTTCTCGGTGTTCCTTTGGAAATCAATTCTGATCGTGGTAGCCTTTTCACCTCTAGATTTTGGGGAAGCTTTCAGAATGCTATGGGAACTCATCTCTCCTTTAGTACGGCTTTCCATCCTCAGTCTAGCGGTCAAGTCGAAAGGGTTAACCAAATTCTTAAAGACATGCCCAGAGCTTGTGTTATCTCATTCGGAAAGAATTGGGAGAAGTCTCTTCCATTTGCCGAATTTGCTTATAACAATAGTTTTCAATCTAGTCTGAACATGGCTCCTTTTGAACTCCTATATGGACGACGATGTCGAACACCTTTAAACTGGTCATAAACCGGTGAAAGACAATTCTTTGGACCGGACATGATCAAGGAAGCAGAAGAGCAAGTTCGCATTGTTCGTGATCAATTGAAAGCAGCCCAGTCTCGTCAGAAAAGCTACTATGATCGTCATCATAGGCAAGAGAGCTATAATCTGGATGAGAAGGCTTACATTCGGGTTACTCCTCTGAAGGGAACCCAACGTTTCGGTATCAAAGGCAAGTTGGCCCCACGTTACATCGGACCTTTCCGCATTATTGCCAAACGTGGAGAAGTTGCCTACCAACTTGAACTACCCCCGCACCTTTCCCGAGTACACGATGTATTCCATGTGTCCCAACTCAGGCGTTGCTTCAAGGACCCCATCCGCGAAGTCGACCATGAAACGCTTGATCTCCAAGATGACCTTTCTTATCGAGAATACCCCGTTCGTATTCTTGATTCCGCAGAGCGTGTCACTCGTCGTCAGAAGATTTGGTTTCTGAAAGTGCAATGGTCACACCACTCTGAAAGAGAAGCTACGTGGGAAAGAGAAGACCGTCTCAGTGCCGAGTACCCCACCTTCCTCCCGCAGACTTCTGAATCTCGGGACGAGATTCTTTTGAGTGGGGGCGAGTTATCAGAACCCTCTGTTAGGTAATGTGCTAGGATCAAAGTAACCTTGCATCATGTCAAAATTTCAAAGGAAATCAACTTCAAAATCAAAATGGGAGAAGGAACACCCCCCAGATGAATTATTTCAAAAGGCCAGATAAAAATCTTCTCCAAAAATTAATCTTAGAGTTTTGAAAAGTCTTATAAATGAGTGTGATCACATATCAAGTGATGTGGGACCCACCCCATGCTCATAGATTTTTCAAATATTCAAACAGTGCCTTGGAATAAAAGAAATACCCCTATTTGATTTAAAATTCAAATCAGTTGAATTTTAAAAAAATGTTGAAAGTTTATGAGTGGCTAGTCTATATTATTATGAGGCCACATAAAAGTTTTCAGCATTTAATAAAATGTTTAGCTATTTTATTTAGCTAAACAGAACAAATGTCAGAAGAGAAAACAAAAAGAAAAATAGAAAAGGAAGCAGAAACCTTACCTTACGCCCAGGCGAAGCCGGCCCACCCCAGCCCACCCGGCCCACAGGGGCAGCTGGGTCTTCTTCCCCGTTCCGCGCCTCCAAGCTGCTCGGTCGAATGCCACCGAGCTAGCCGGAGACGACACGTCATCGTCGAAGACCTTCCAGGCCGCCCCGTGCCCTCTTCTCGCGTCCTGGAGACGTCTCGCAGCCGACCCAGTTCATTCCCCCCCTCCTCGTCGTCTTCCCCTTCCTCTCTCGCCCGATTCATCGCCGCCCGAGGACCGCCGTGGAGCACGCCGCCGAGTCCACGCAGCCACCGTCGTCCCCGAGCCGTGCCGCCGTTTCCAGAAGAACCGCAGCAGGCGTCTTCGTCGTTCCCCTCAACCAATCGAGCCCGAGCTCCTCAGCAGACGACACCAGCTTCACCGAGGAGTCGCCGGAACCGCAAGTCGCCGTCGTCGAATTCGCCGCCACCACGACCTCCCCGACCTCCCTGACTCCTCTGTTATCTTCAGGGTGAGCTTCTTCTTCCGCCCCGACCAACCCCAGAGTATTTCTCCTTCTCCTTTGCGTTTTGCCATGAAAGCCGAGCACGGCCTCCGCCATGGATGAGCTCGAGGTCGCCTCTGTGCCCCTTCGTCTCAGCCAGAGCGTGCGTTGTGTTCCCCTCCACCCCAACATCTCAACGCGCTACTTCCCGTCCGTTTTGATGCACGAAATCATCTACTTCCTCTAGACCGAGCCACGGCCGCCGCCAAAGGTCATCGCCGGCGCAGCTCCGGTGCCCCCCATGGTCCTCCGAGTTCACCACGAGACGCAGACGAGCTCGAGGAGCCGTCCCGTGCTCTCCCCGTGGCAAATGGTGGCCGGGAGCACCCTCCCCGTGCAGCGCCGCCGCAGTCCTGTCGCCGGCGTTTAGCAGCCGGCGAGTTAGGCAGACCCGCCCCCCCCGTTAATCACCCTCCTAACCCACCCCTGGGGCACTGACCAGTGGGCCTAGTGGCTTAATTAAGCCACTGGGATAATTAACCCCACTGAATTAATCACCCAGCCACTGACCAGGGTGACCCCACATGTCAGCCCCCCCCTGCCGTCAGCACTTGCGCAATAAATCCGTTAAATGATTTTCCAGAGATTATTTGAATTAAAGGAATTCCAGAAATTTCCAGAAAATACCCCAAACTTTGGAAATTCATAGAAAATTCATATTAACTCCAAATTGGACAAATAATATATGAAAAATGATCAGGAGAAAACTATCTTTCCAAATATGCAACTTTCAACTATGTTTGAGTTGAATTTAAATTGGGACCAGTAGCATATGTCATTTGGTTTATTTGAATTTAATTCAAATTCAAATCAATTGATCTTGCAACTTGGACCATGGAGTTATGCTACAATTCAACCACACATCAGAGGCATATCATACACATTTGAAGATGTTTCAAAATGATCAAACAATGTCACATGCAACTTGGTTAATTTGAATTCAAATATGGAGTTTGAATTTGCAATTCAATTTGCAATATACTCCATTTAAATGGAATGGCTTCACACATCAAAGCATGTTCATCAAGATTCAAACTTCCATCATGTGTTTGTGCATTGTATTTAATTTTCTACTTGCTTGTTGTTTGTCGAGTAGAGGTGGAACCGGAGCAGGAGGCTGCCCCCTTCGTTGAAGACCCAGAACCCGAACCTCGTCAGCAAGGCAAGCAAACCCCCATTGATCATGTCGATAAAATCCCACTTCCCTCTCATGTCTCGCTTATGCATTGTTTAGGATGATCACCATTCCTTTGCATGACCTATCATTTTGTCACAGTAGTAAGAAAACCATAATCCTAGCAAATGTAGGAGTTGTTTGATATCATGTGGCCCCTGCAATGTTACTGCTTATTGCATGCTTAGTATGATACCATGTTGTACTATGATGTGAGTCGGGATGGGGATGATCATGTTGATATTGGTAGAAAAGTGTTAGTGAATCGACCCTAATACAAGGTGAACGATGAGAGGCCGCGTAGGAGTACACGGTGGGTTGTCTCGTTGAACACGGCCCTAGTACGAGTTCTTGTGTGGTGATCCAAGATGAAGAGTACAACCACACATTGGGCTCACTGACCCCTCTCAACTTACTAACTCATCCCTTTCGATGTCCAGATGTCGCAATAGTTCGGAGTTCTGGTAGGTCTGTGGCCTAGATGCTAAGTGAGAGAACAGCTCATCCGAGACCGGCTTATGCACCACACACACATCACTTGGGTCCACTTCAGTAAACCGGCCGGGTTCACGATAGTCGTAACCAACCCAAGTAGGTGGCTTTCTCAGACTAGATCGGCTATGAGGTAACACTTGTGGTGAGCATCCTCGCTGGCACCCCTTGAATGGTGTCGAGATCAAAGGCGGTAAATGATGATCATGTGTGTGTAGCGGTACACCCTTGCAAGGTTAACAAAACTATTCGAATAGCCGCGTCCGCGGTTATGGACTGCTTGGAAAGCTTAGCTTGATTATTAGATAACATGAATCGGATACTTCTAAAACACACCAAGATAAGTGTGAGTGCTATGGCGTGCTTTCTCGTGGGGAAGTCGAGGAAGGAACCATAGTGGTGTAATTGGTTGGTGAAAGTAGTGGACTCGTGTACGCTTCTTACCTCAAAGTCGGGTACTCGTAGTTCAGAATTAGCCAAGTCAAAGCTGGCACTTCTGCAAATGAACCCCACCTCCCTTTACCTTGATACATGTGCATGAGTAGTATAGCTCCTATGTAAGTCTTGCTGAGTACGACTTTGTACTCACGTTTGCTTAATCTATGTTTTAGATGATGCCACTAACCCCGAAGGTGGATTCTTCATCGAGCTGGACGACTGAAGACCAACTAGTCTAGTCCCAGTCAGACGACTGGTTCCCTCGTGGAGGGCTTTGTGTTTAAATAAGGCTTCTTAAGCCATTTGTTAAACTTGTCTGTACTCAGACATAATTTGCTTCCGTTTGTGTTGTAATGTTGGATCACATGTTTGTGATCTCTGTTTGCACTCTATAAGAGTTATCAATAAAATTGTATACTTTGTAGAGAATTGCAATGGTACCTGCTGTTCATACAAGGCATGTGTGCTGCGTGTATGTTTATAACATGCATGTCTTTGTATGGGTTTTCGAGACCTTAGTTGTGTTCTGGCTGGCTGTATTTCATACACCAAGTGGCCCTTAGATGTGCGAAGCTTGGGGCATCGCGATGCGATTGTTCGAGACTCCGTCTTGTGCATACTTTGTGGTATGATCGAGCCAGCCCTAGACCCCGACTAAGTGCTCGGGCTGGAGTAAGTCTATGTAAGAGTTTTGAGATAGTTGATAGTATGGTTGAGGCGACTTGTCTTTGAATATGGGAGTTCACCACCCATATCATTAGACTTGTGTGCGGACGATGAGGACCCATCTCAGTTGATCATCCGGCCTGGATGGGATGCCCCTCACGTACGATGCTTTCCGAGAACGTTCTGTGCTTGGCCTTGTCTGCTTAGACAAGTGGGTACGGTTCTCGGCTCTCCATATGACTATGTCTTAGCTGTACTTGCATACGCTAACCCTGGGTCCCGAAACTGCGGTGACATTCCGACAACATTTTTCTGCGCCCCATAAAATAATACGTTTATTAAATAAACGGGGTTTTCGATCCGGTGGCGATGGTTGAACTAGTGCCGGTGGCGACGGTGCTCGTGTGAAATCCCGGTGTCACAAGGTCGTGTGCCGTGGTGGAAAGGGTTCGGTCACGCATCCGATAAGAGAATAAGGGGGAGAAAATAATCGTCGATCGATAAATCGGGGATGCAAACACCGCAAACAAATCAGAGAATCAAACAATTCACACCGAAAACAATTTTTTTAATTTTTGTGAAAACTGGGCTGTTACAATACAACACCACCAACAAGGGATCTTGTCCCGAGATCCTGGATGATTCGGGGGAGAGGGGGGAGAGAGAAAGGGAGACGAGGATCTTCAACACCACCAACAAGGGACTCTGCTCCATGTCGACGACGAACTTCCGTCGAGATAAATTTCCGCAGAGAGACGACATCGTCGGAAAACGAAACCACCAGTGTCAAGAGGAAGAACTACAATTCAAAGCGGTGATCAAGGGAAGTACTCTCACCCAGATCGTGAGGATACTAGGCAAAAGGAATGAGGTCAACAGACGACCAAGATATTATCCAGAGTCGGAAGAACTAAAGGTACTACAGGATTTCCCAAACCTGAGATCGGAATCGAGACAATACGCTGCGAGCAAGGCAATGTAACGGTTCCGAAACTCCACACACTCGAGATCCTAAAGTTTGAATTGGGATAAGTCGATAGTAAAACACGTACGACACTTTTCCTGACCAGAGCAAGGATACGGAGTAAAAGAATCCTACTCTCCGATAACTAACTTAGTAACTACAAAATAATTTTTGTCTAGACTCGACTTCGGCCAGAGAAGGGATCCTACGGTCGGTAAGGCTCTGATACCAAGTTGTAAGGCCCGATATGCGTTACTGTTCCAGATCTAGGTGTTTCCACCCAGATCCGGGGACGAAGCACATATCGGTCCCACCGCGGCATATGACAAGCCATACGCCCCGGATTTCCAACATGATATCACAACGTTACAGATACAAGGATACAACATCTCATCCAATCGGCATACAATTGCCTCAAATACAATACAACAGCGGAAGGTATATGTCTGAGTACAGACTACAACCAAAGGCCTACTGGCAAAGAGAAAAACATCGATCCCCATAACCACACGGGTCCAGGCCCTCTGCCGGGATCCGCCTAACTATTCGTCGTCGAGTCTCCACGTGAAACGTTGATCACCATACCTGTTGTCGGTCAAGAACCCTGAAAAGAGTTTGGGGGTAGTATCATGAGTACAGAAGTACTCAGCATCCAACTGTAGTGGTCATCTGACCCAGCAAGGACTTCATCACTCGTCATTCTAGGACAACTAGTAGTTTACGGTAAGGAAGGGGTAAGTGGTGAGGTTGCTGCCGCACTAGCATTTATGAAGTGTCTAACGATCTAGAGAGTAAGGTAAGAATCCAAGCATTCGATGAGGAATCGCCTCCAAAAGTCTTGCTATTAACTACTTACGCAAACATAACACCTATCCTATCCTTGTCCTCCTCTTCGCATCCCGACGAACAAGAAGCAGTCAAGGCACACACACACGTTGTAAAGTTATATTAAAATTATCTCAGCTATTGTTGTCTATGAACAAGGAGTAGGTCTCAAGTCGTCCATAACCTTGGACACGGCTTCTCGAAAAGATTTAACCCTATAGGGGTGTACGAACTGCCCATTACGAGGCTCCGCGCGCACGCCCATCTCTCTCAGTTTCTACCCATCACAGGCAACAATTTTATGATTTAGTTCCAAGAGATCCGAAACGACAGGTCCCTCTAACTAACAACGAACAAATCCGGGTGGCCCCCGGGGAGTCGACACCCAATCCACAAGTTGGCCACGCTCTCGGATTGGACTCTTCCGTCTCAACAGGGTTTGGGTTACCGAGACGCCTCACGTGAGGCCTCGGCCCCTCGCCGGTCAAAGGTGGACCAACAGGGAAATCATGCCCTCACTGGTCCGGGTTGGTTTAAAAACTACTGGAAGCTGACCAGCACACACACGGTTTCAAATGGTAAATCAGCTTGGCCCACCACTAGAAATGCTTGAAGCTAGGTAGGTTAGAAAAGGGGACCCCATAAAATCCCACACGCGATTGGCACGCTCAGTCTAAAAACCAATACCCGGAACTCGGATCCTAGGTGACTCGAATGGAACAAAGCGTCGGGGCGGGATAGCCTAAACCTTTCATCCTTCGTCGAATATAGTCAACATTATAATAATCATATCATCAACAACAATATAATATAATAATGTGATAGCCCAAACCAAGGAGTAACTGGGTAACATCGTAGCATCCTAAGCATGCATACTAAGCAGGGGCTGAGCAACGAGCAATAGTAACATAGCAGTACATGGTTTGCTGGGAGGGGACATGGCTGTATCGGTTTGAAAGAGGTTGTAAACATGTGGTAGGATCAAACATCAAACCTAACCTAGACTAGCATGCAAACCGTTGGTTGAAATAGAATGGATCATAAGTAATGTATAGTCCTTGCCTATTGATAAGTCGGGTTCCGAAGGTGTAGTCGATCGCAAGCTCGCATCGTCTCCGAAGGTACCCGCGGAAGCACACAACACGGTAAACACTGGAAAGCAATCAACGAGCAACATCTATTACTACGGAGCAGCACAAGATCAAGAAGATAGCACACGACACGGTGACGCGATACGGATCTATCGTCAAGAACGGTCACTAACAGTTTAAGTGGGTATCGGTCACACACGACGAAACCGCACGTTTACAGTGGTTCAAGTTGTTTAGCTACAGGTGATCAACAAAATTGTTAACATGGCATCTCACTCAAGCATGGCATAGCACACAAACAGGTCAAGAGGTGAAGCACAAAGTAAACTGTCTATGCTAGTCAATTTAAGTGAGGCACAATCCTAAACATGGCATAACACTATGTGACGCACGATGATTAAAACATTTGGTACTGTTCTTTCCTAAACCATATTTTAGTTTGGTTAACAACAGAAAAAAATAGCATAAACACAAAGTACTTGAAAAACTAATCAAGTTACATATAAAGAACACCCCAAACGGAGTTACGGTTAAAAAGATACAAGCAAAACAAGTTACGGGCACAATCTGCCAACATCAGGAAGCACACTTTAGAGCAATGCATAAACAGGATAATCAATGCAAACATGCTCACAAATGATATGAAACTAAAGTAGACATGGAAGGTAAGGCATGGAAAAAAGAATAATGCAAAAAGACATCATAGATCAAAAGATATTAAGCGAACAACATGGCATCGTGACGTTACAGACTTAGAGAAAAACAGAGGTGGCTGTCAAAAACAGCAGCATAGCAACTTTGGAGCTCAATAACTATATGACCAGCAAGCATATCATGAAAATTCAATACTTATAATGAAAGTAGACATGATGCTTAGCAATATGCAATTGGAATCACTCAATTCCGATAAACGGTCGCGACACACTCGTTGACCGAAGTTGCAACAAAATATAAACAACAACACACTAACAACAGGGTAGCTACTTTGGAGCAAGATACAATCATGATGCAGCAAGAAATTATGTCATGTGAATGCATGAAACTGAAGTAGAAACAATTCTTAACGCAACGCAAAAGGAATCAATCAGTTCCGATGAACGGTTGCGAAGCAATCGTCACCCGAAGTTGCAATAAAATAACAGTTACAACAACTTAGCAGCAGTTAACGACAGGTACCCTGTTTGAACAGAAAAAACTATATCTAAACAACCTCAAAACAATTAACTCACAAAAGATAAAAGCTAGAGCACGCAATTCTAAACAATTCATCTTTTGGGCGCAACGCGATCTGAGCTACGGTTTGCTGGCAAAGCTAATCGCGAAACTTAGAAAAAATAACAGAAATAAAAAAAAGAGAAAAAAAGGACGGCTCGGGCTGGCTCACCCAGTAGGGCCGCGCTGGGGGAGCTGGGCCGGCTGGCTGTGGTGGGCCGCAGGAGCCAGACTGTCCCACGCGGTGGCGACGGTTGGGGGCGCCTGCTCCCGAGCAGATCGAGCGGGCGGCGCGGTTGGTGGCTTGGCTCGCCGGCCGGCCACCGGCTGCGGGCAGAGGGTGCAGGGGCGAGGCAGAGGAGGCGGCTCCAGGGGGCGAGGGGGTGCCGGATCCAGTGGTGGCCACGGGCGGCGGGGCGCTGCGGTCCGATCTCGGGCTTCAAGGCCATGGTGGCTCGGCTCCACCTCCATGGGCTCCATGGCGCGGCGACCTGCACAGAGAGGAAGAGGAGGGAAAAGGTGAGAGGAGGAGGGAGAGGAAGAGAAGAGAGGGAGAGAGGGCGCGGCGCCGGCTGGTGGGTTCTCCGGCGGCGGTGAGCCCACGGCTGGAGGCGGCGGCGCAACGGGCTAGAGGAGAGAGGAGATGGGATAGGGGCTGACGTGGTGCCTTCGGAGCCCTCCGATCGCCGATCGGACGGCCGAAATCAGTTGGGACTAGGGCTGGACGAAAATGGGGTATTTTGGGTCAGATCTCGACAAAGTGGAGGGGGGTGGCTGCAATTTTGTGGCTAGGGAAACCCTAGAAATGGGTGGGAGTGTGGTGGTCTTTATATAGGTAGGTTGGCTGGCCAGTTTACGCAAACGCCCTCGGTACCCCTCTCTCGCGTCTGGTGATCGCGTTCGTGACCACCGAGACCCCGTACGGACTCCGATTCTGACGAAACGACGAACCACGCGCTCAGCGCGTCGAGCCCGTCGATCGTACCTCACTGCGATGATATTCTGACAACATTTTTCTGCGCCCCATAAAATAATCCGTTTATTAAATAAACGGGGTTTTCGGACCGGTGGCGATGGTGCTCGGGTGAAATCCCGATGTCGCAAGGTCGTGTGCCGTGGTGGAAAGGGGTCGGTCACGCATCCGATACGAGAATAAGGGGGAGAAAATAATCGTCGATCGATAAATCGGGGATGCAAACACCGCAAACAAATCAGACAATCAAACAATTCACACCGAAAACAAATTTTTTCATTTTTGTGAAAACTGGGCTGTTACACCGGGTTAGTTTCGTCCAAATCATGCAAGAATGATGGAAAAACAATAGCAAAATTTTTTGGAAAAGTAGATACTTTTGAGACATATCAGTGATCTCTACTCCAGTTTTGAGCAGGACGCTCATGCCAAGCCATCGCTCAAGAGGGCTTGCCGGAAGGGCAACGGTATCAAGCTGACCATCAGGTGAGCTAAGGTTATCAAGCTTACCATCAGGCTTTCTTAGGGTATCAAGCTTACCATCAGGCGAACTCTCCTTGTATACTTAGGGTTTAATTTTCCTTTGTCTAAGATGATCCCCGAAGAACTGTCGAGTGGTCCTTTTGAATGTAAAGAATCTCCTTGTAAGTCCTTGTCTAAATCAATACATCAAAGTCTTCTATGATGAAATTTTTGGAGTACTTTAGTCTTTGTCCTCTTCATCTTCTTAACTGGTCTCTAATCTATCAGGTGCGCGATAGCACTTCCGATGGGAGTAGCCCCCGAGGCTTCATTCAATCGCTGGCGATTAGGTGGAGGCTCTTAATTCTCGGGTGCCTCAACATCTGTGATCTGTTTAGTACTTGGCGGGTGTAACCCTCAAGGTTACTCCTGATTTTCCTGCGATGGAGAATGGGCCCGTGAAGTATTTTTATTTGGCTGGGGGATCCGCCGAGGGTATTGGGGTTCAATGTTGTTCTCTTTTTCTTTCACTGTGTGCTTCGATATAATTTGCGCTATTTGATGGCACTGAAGTAGTTCTCCTCGTTGGTTACCCCAAGTGTAAGGTTTAGATGTAGCCTAGCAGCAAATTTCCCCTAACATAGAAGATAGGGTTATGTCTCTCGTAGGACTCCAAGATCAGCAAGAAGGTGGTGAAGTAAGTGACGCACCGTCTGAATAGGAATCATTTTCTTAACCTGGACCTGCACACGACACACGTAAATTTGCTCCCAACGAGTTCAGAGAGGTTGAAAATCTCACCTTCCTTGTTATTTATAAAGGATCAAACACACGGTGGAAATAGTGATGGTGATTGCAACTAAAAGGAAACAAAGAAGTAAAGAGTTGAGGTATAAAAAATGGTGGAAATATGGACCAGGGTCCAATGATGTTCACTAGTGATGTCTCTCTCCCAAAATACGATAAAACAACTAAGCTGGTGAACAAATTACAGCTGGAAATTGACAGAATTATAAACGCACCGCAGTGCTAATTACGCCGCAAGAAATTAGAAGCTCAAAAGTATGGGAAGTACGCCAAGAAAAGTAGACCATTTATTCATCATCATCTACTCACTAATCATCCACCTTGAGATATCTATCCAGAACATCTCGCTGGTATTAAGTTACGAGCCCCACCCAAAGTGTAAACCCCAAGCAACAGACAACTGCATTAACAAACTTTGCGTAAGGTAAACAATCCTTGCAACCGCGGTTACAAGCACCGTTTTTTTCTCCCTGGTGGCAACAACACATCCCCTAGTCTTATGTTTCTTTCACTCAAGCTAGACATCGGGGGCATGAACCCACAATCAAGCATAACACTCCCTCTTTGAGTTACTTTCCACTACTTGGCCAAATCAATAAAAAGAAATGGAGAGCATGCAAGAATTACTCAAGAAGAAAATATAAAAGGAGAACCAAATATATAACTCGTCACAATCTGAACATAATCTCACAATCCATCGGATCCCAGCAAACACAGCATAGCAACATCAGGAAAATTACATAAGTGCCTTGATCATGTAGGGCAGCTCACAAGGTCTAAGAATTAAATCACATGATTGGACAGAAGAAATCACATAACTATTGGTCATGGACCCTTGGTCCAAGGGGTAATATTCACGTCACATCCGGGAAGCACTCATAGTGATGGAGAAGCTCCCGGAGATCAATCCTCCCGCCGGCAGGGTGCCGGGCCAAGGTCTTCTGGCGGTCCCGATCTCGGTATCGCAGCGGTGGCGGAACAGAGGTGAGAATCGTGATGCGGGGTCCCTTTTCAGGGTTTCTGCATCGAGGAGGTAATATAGGTCGAAGGGAGGCGCCAGGGGAGGGTCCCACCTCTAAGGCCGCCTCTAGGCGCGACCCCCCCCCCCCTCTGGCCGTGACAGGTGGCCATCTGAGAGGGGGGTGGCCCCTCTCCGGCTGCCCTCCGGTCTTTTGGAAGCTTCCATTACACTGATTTTTTATATATTATGGGCATTGTAAATATGGTTAGAAACCTGCAATTCACAGACATCAGCAGACATAAACTAGCATTGGGTGCACTGAGTTAGTGCGTTAGTCCAAATATCTGTAAAAAGGTATGAAAGTGTAGCAAAACACATAGCAATGCCACCCAAATGAGCATGGAACAAGCAGAAATTATAGATACATTTGGGACGTATCAACATCCCCAAGCTTAATTCCTGCTCGTCCTCGAGTAGGTAAATGATAACACAGATAATTTATGTGGTGACATGCTAACACACATATAAGAACTTCAAAGTAGAGCAAGTAAGATATGAAATTCAAGTCAATACAATGACAATCAAGAGTCTATATCTAGTATTGAAACTAGCAAAGTAAGAACATAAAGGTGCGGTAGCTCTCGCTGTCCGTGACTCGAATGTCTCCAAATGGTGTTTGCGGGCAAGAAGTGGGAGATGTGTTTAGAGAATAACAATACTATATAGTTTAATTGAGAACTCAATCTACTAATACTTCACACTTGGTCTCCTTCGGAATCTTATTTTGACTCGTCCCCAGACCACTAGTCAAGCACAAGTCAAACTGATCATCTCCCTTTCGACTTTGAGCACTCATGCAATGGATGAGCACGAGCAAGATATGTTGGTACTTTGGATGGCAAAGAGAGAAATGATGGGGAAGGAATAAAAAAATGTGTGAAAGGATCAAATCAATGAGGACAATCATAGGTGAGAGAAAGCCAAATGATAGATATGATGTGAGGAGTAGGGATTGCCATGCAACAGATGCACATATGAGCTAAGGTAAGTTCTCCAATGGAACTAGTGGGGGTGCATCCAACTTTCTTGCTCGTGAAGACCTAGAGATATTTCGAGGAGGCTCATCCTTCGAATATGCAAGCCAAGTTCTATAAATTAAGGATCCCCACATAGTTATGCATGAATGATATGAAAATCTCTATGGGGTACAAATATGACTATGGAGTACGAGTTTGGATCTTTCAAAAGGAATAGTAGTGTTGCCCTCTTTTTTCTACTACGTCCGATCCATAATAAGTGTCGCTCATTTTGTACTAAGTTAGTACAAACTTTGTACTAGATGAGCGACACTTATTATGGATCGGAGGGACTATTTGTTTTTATTTTTGTGGCCGCATTGGATCTTTCTATTTATCTCTCATTTGTCCTCTTTGGGATCTTTTATTTTGTCATATTTGGGATATTTCCTCACTTTAAGGGCAACACTCTATATTTTACAAGAATATAGAAGATCTTCACATTTTACAAGAAGTACTCAACATAAAGAAAACTAAAAATCTATCATGATGTATGCAAATGTATGCCTCTGCCAGTGTAGCAGGATATGCAATGATACTAGCGCGTCATGTAGCAATGATTAGGGCAAGGCCCAACTAGCATGTGGCTCATCAATCAGGAAAAATCATGTATGACATGAAGATCAAGTCATGAGATGATGGATGTTGCATGGAAATGTATCTCCAAAAGGCTATGGAAATGCCTTGATAGGTAGGTATGGTGGTTGTTTTGAGGAAGTTATAAGAAGGTTTATGATGACAAAGCGTATCATGCCAAGGGTTTGGATGCACCGGCGAAGTTTGCACCAACTCTCAAGATGAGACAGGGCAATGCACGGTACCGAAGAGTCTAGAAAAATATGGAAGGTGGAAGTGCCAAGGATCCAATACTCGCATTAGTCCGAAGAACTCATGCATTTATTATCGGTAACTCTATATCTAATGAGGAGATTCACAAAGAGACAAGTACCCCGAGGAGGAGTGTATGGGGTTTGGTTATCTTTGCGCATCCTCGACCCATGGTACTTGAGGGTACTCTATATATTCCAACCCCTCTAGAGGTTAGCGATCCATCTAGTAGCTAGAGTTCTCAACTTCTATTGGTAGTTTTCGAAAATAAGCATGGATGCCAAAATACAACAACTATCACTAATAGGCTCAAGATCTTGGCACCAAAAGTACAACCATTAGTCAAATCAATACCTCAAAAATATTGCATATTACCACTACACTTATAATTGCAAGCTCAATTACCTACACATGCAAGACACACAAATCAGTGAAAGAGACCAACTCTCTAGACAAGATAAGCACGATAACTCAAGAGAGTTCCAAAAGCAACAACCTAAATAAAAGCTCTTAAGAAGATAAGCATGAAAACAAGAGCTAAGCATGACAGCAGCTACGAAAATAGAAACAACACACACAAAGAAAGATAAGCATGCAAACCTATGTTGTGTTCTAGGGTGAAGTGGAACATGTTTCTCTCCCAAATAATGAAGGCTAGGGTCCAAATTCGTATGAACAGCAAGAAAAACGAAAACAAACTAAAAAGTAAAGAGCGAGACTCTCCAAGCATAGGACATGACACATGAAGAAATAAAAATATAGCATGGAGAAGGAAAAACTGATGATTGTTGATGGAGAAGGGCATGCACGGGGGCATCCCCATGATTAGATGCTAGACTCTCCTTGGATATTTCTTGGGGGTGCATGGTGGCATCCCCAAGCGTGAGCTTTTGACACTCCTGTATCTTCTTTCATCATCTTCCTTCGCATACTTGAAAACTCCCTTCATACGAAACTCATCATAAGCTGAATAGAGTGGTTAGTACCCATCAATAAATAATTTTCTCCACTGGAAATACAGATTCTCATGAATAGTATTGTTTCTCAAGATTTCCAAAAAGTTTTTGCAAAGAAAAAGCAAGCTTACGATTTGCAAAACGGTGAAAACACAAAACGTGGAAGAATCTGTGAAACACAGACCAGCAGGTCGTAAATAGTTTTTTTGCTTTACTTCTGCAACTCAAATAAAAAACTTAGAACAGACGCTAGAAAGTAAATTTTATAGATCATACTATCAAAACAATTCAGATCAAAAAAATTACCTGGTGATTTATGGTGAATTTTTCCGTCAAGCAGACATATTCTGTTTCTTGACAGCATCTCACAACTTTTGAACTTTCTTGCAATCGGAGGCTAAAACTTGGCACAAAGCTTGAAAATAAAGATACAATGATGTTACTACAGTATTAAAAAACATCTAGACCACTAAACTGAAAGTAAAAACATTTTGGGTTGCCTCCCAATAAGCGCTTTCTTTTATGCCTTTTAGCTATGCATGATGCAAAAAAGATCATTATCAACTCCAAAAGAATAACTTGCCTGTGTAACAGACTCATAAGGCAACTTAATCTTTTTTCGAGGGAAGTGTTACATTCCATTTTAATGGGGAATTGGAATCTAATGGCCCCTTCTTTCATGTCAATGGTAGCACCAACGGTGCGGAGAAAAGGACGTCCCAAAATAATTGGTCATGAGGGATCACACTCAATGTCCATGACGGGAAAAGCAACGGGAACATAGTTATCATTGACAACAATAAGAACATCATAAATCCTCCCTAAAGGTTTCTTTATGGAAGAATCAAGAATACAAAAACCAAAATAACATGGCTCAAAAGGTTTCAATTCAAGGATAGCATACATTCTTTTTGGTAAAATGGAGGCACTAGCTCCAACATCACATGAAGCAAAGCAAGAGAAATTCTTCAATTTGATTTTGACCATAGGATCCCAACCATCTTCTAGTTTTCTAGGAATACAAACCTCTAAGTTGATTTTCTCCTCCCTAGCTTTGATAAGAGCATTGGTAATATGCTCGGGGAAAGTAATGTTATGTTAACTAGTATGGGGGTCTTTAGCCATTCTTTGCAGAAAAGTGATAACTTCAGAGAGACTACAATTATCGAAATCAAGATCACTACCATTAATTAATGTGGTTGTGATGTCATCTAAGCTCATTATCTTGGTAGTCTCTAAATTCATGGGACCTTCTTGTCCTAAAGTTGAGGTATTAGCATCACCATTAATAGGTCCATTGGGACTAGGGATGTGTTGGGTGCTAAAAGTTTTGAGATCATCAACAACATGTATTGTGGCGATAGTAGTGTGTGTAGGAAGGCTCTTAATCCTATCTTCCTCTTCTTTTTCTCTAGCCCATCTATCCTTAAGTTTGGCCAGCATTCTAATGTTCTCCTTAATTTGCACTTGAATAACATTCATGGGTGTAGTTTTCCTTTCCTCAAGGGGAGAAGTTCTAATTTTAAGCATCTCTACATCATGAGCTATGTTGTCTACCTTCAAAGAGAGTATCTCATTTTTCCAGTTTCTCTTCTACACTCTGATTGAAGGCTTTTTGAGAAGTGATAAAGTCCTTAAGCATGCTCTCTAATTCAGAAGTGGAGTTTTTGGTGCTAGAATAAGTGTTGTTGTTCCCATAGTTGTTGGATGGGAACGATCTAGGATTGTTGCTACAAAAGTTAATCCTATAAGCATTATTATTAAAGTTGTTCCTAGGAATAAAATTAACATCAACTTTCTCTCCTTATTGAGCAACCAAATAATTTAAAGGAACATCATGAGGATCAATAGGATCTTGCTTAGTAAGTAGAGACATAATCAAGTCAACCTTTTCATTTAAAGAGGAGATCTCCTCAACAGAGTTTACATTCCTATCTGTTGCAGATCTTTTGGTGTGCCATTGAGAATAATTTGTCATCATCTCGTCCAATAGCTTCATGGCAGCACCAAGTGTAGTTGACATGAAGGTTCCTCCCGCGGCCGAGTCCAACAGATTCTGAAAGGTAAAGTTTAATCCTTAATAGAAATTATGGATAACCATCCAAGTAGTCAAACCATGTGTAGCGAAATTCTTAACAAGAGATTTCAAACGTTCCCAAGCTTGGCAACGTGTTCATTATCCAATTGCCTAAACTAGATAATCTTAGAAGGTGGATAGTACTTCCCAATAGAAGCATCCTTGCACTTATCCCAAGAATCTATGCTATTCCTAGTCAAGGATTGAAGCCACTCCTTACCTCTTCCTCTCAAGGATAAAGGAAAAAGCTTAAGTTTAAGAATGTAACCATCTACTTCTTTGTAGTTTTGCATATCACAAAGCTCAAAAAATTTATTTAAGAGCACAGTAGCATCATTTCCAGCACCGGAGAATTATTCTTTCATAACAAGATTCAGCAAAGCAGGTTTGATTTCATATGAAGGTGCTGAAGTGGTGATACGTCCCAAACATATCTATAATTTCTGCTTGTTCCATGCTCTTTTGGGTGGCATTGCTATGTATTTCGCTACACTTTCATACCTTTGTACACATATTTGGACTAACCTACTAACTTAGTGCCCCAAGTGCAAGTTTCTATCTACTAATGTCTCTGAATTTCAGGTTTTTACCCATATTTACAAAGCTCCAAAAATTCCAACAAAAATATATAATAAACCAGCGTGTCCGAAGCTTCACTTCCCGGAACCGCCTGTTCCGCCGTCTCCTCGCATCTAAGATCGGGAGCACCATATGACCTCTTCCCAGCACTCTGCCAGAGGGAGGATTGACCTCCGGGAGCTTCTCCACCACCATGAGAGCTTCCCAGATATGACGTGAGTAGTCCCCCTTGGACCATGGGTCCATGACCAGTAGATATGTTATGTCTTCTCTCCAATCTTGTGTTTCAATTCTTAGCCCTTGTGAGCTTCCCTACATGATCAAGGAATCTATGTAATTTTCCTGTTGTTGGTATGCTATGTTTACTGGGATCCAATGGATTATGAGTTTATGTTCAGATCGTGATGAGTTATATATTTGGTTCTTCTTTTATATTTTATTCTTGAGTAATTCTTGCATGTTCTCCGTTGCTTTTTATTGCTTTGGCCAAGTAGTGGATAGTAACTCAAAGAGGGAGCTTTTATGCTTGATTGTGGGTTCATGCCCCCCGATGTCTAGCTTGAGTGACAGAAACGTGAGACTAGGGGATGTGATGTTGCCACCAGGGAGAAAACAACGGTGCTTCTAACCACGGTTGCATGGATTTTTTACCTTATGCAAAGTTTGTTAATGCAGTTGTCTGTTGCTTTGGGTTTACCCTTTTTTTGGGATCTCGCAACTTAATACTAGAGATATGTTCTGGATAGATATCTCACGGTGGGTGATTAGTGAGTTGATGTTGTTGGATTACAGTCTACTTGTGTTTGCGTATTGCCCATACTTTTGAGCCTATAACTTTCCTGCAGCATAATTAGCATTGCGATGCGTTTATAATTTTGTCAATTGCTCAGCTGTAATTTGTTCACCCAGCTTAGCTATTTTATCATCTTTTGGGAGAGAGACATCACTAGTGAACTTCATGGGACCCCGGTCCATATTTCCACCATTGTTTACACCTCCACTATTTACTCTTTATTTCCTTTCAAGTTGCAATCACCATTACTATTCCCATTTGTGTTTGATCCTTTGTAAACAACAAGATCAGAGAGATTGACAACCTGTCTGAACTCGTTGGGAGCAAAGTTACTTGTGTCGTGTGAGGTTCCAGGTTAAGCAAGTGAATCTATTCAGACGGTGCATCACATACCTCACCACCTAATTGTCGTTCTTGGAGTCCTACGGGAGACAAACCTCGGTATCTTCATCAAGGGAAATTTGTTGCTATCTACATCATAATCTTCCACTTGGTGTAACCAACAAGGAGGTGTTATCTACACCCATCAAGAATAATTTATGGCGCCGTTGTCAGGGACTCCAATCTTCAAGATAGGGTAGTTGCACAATATCTTTTACCTTTACTTTTTAGTCTTTTTAGTTTACTTTCTAGTTTTTTCTTTAGAGTCTTATACCAAAAACTACAGAAACAATAGTTGCTTTGTTCTTTCCTGCTACTGTTACTTTGGGTTCTACGATTGTGGACTGCCCCAGGCATGTAACCCCTAGTGGGGACACTCCTAATGATTTCAGGCCTTGCGATTTTGGTTGTCATGATAACTTTTATGTTTGCACCCCTATTAGTAGACCTTTCCTCGAATATGATTTGCGAGATCAATTCTTTGAAAAAGGGGAGGATGCTATCTATCACTTGGAAAATTATGAGAGGGTGTGTGATGAACAAAAACCTTCAGGAGTGGATAGTGACCAATTCAAATTAATATTCTTTGATTTCTCCCTTCGGGGAAAACCAAAGAAGTGGTTCCATTCCCTATCCCCTTGTAAAAAATACTTGGGGAAATTGCAATTATTCTTTCCTGATAGAATTCTTATTTAAAGAGCTTGACTTTGATAATAGCACTCTTCCTGAAGTTATCACTTTTTTTTGCAAAGAATGGCTAAAGACCCCCACACTAGTACACTTGACATTGCCTTCACCGAGCATATTACCAATGCTCTTATCAAAGCTAGGGAGGAGAAACTCAAGTTAGAGACTTCTATTCCTAGAAAATTAGAAGATGGTTGGGATTGTATGGTAAAAAACAAATTGAATAATTTCTCTTGCTTTGCTTTATGTGATGTTGGAGCTAGTGCCTCCGTTTTACCCAAAAGAATGTATGATATGCTTGAATTGAAACATTTTGATCCATGTTCTTTTGGTGTTCGTCTTGTTGATTCTTCCATAAAGAAACCTTTAGGGAGGATTGATGATGTTCTTATAGTTGTCAACGGTAATTATTTTCCCGTTGATTTTCTTGTCATGGACATTGAGTGTGATCCCTCATATCCAATTATTTTGGGACGTCCTTTTCTCCGCACCGTTGGTGCTATCATTGACATGAAAGAAGGGAACATTAGATTCCAATTCCCCTTTGAAAAGGGAATAGAACACTTCCCTCGAAAGAAGATTAAGTTACCTGATGAGTCCGTTACACGGGCAAGTTATTCTTTTGGAGTTGATAAAACTTGGTATTTTTGCATCATGCATAGCTAAAAGGCATAAAAGAAAGCGCTTATTGGGAGGCAACCCAAAATGTTTTTACTTTCAGTTTTAGTGGTCTTGATGCTTGTTACTAATGTAGCGACATCATTGTATCTTTCCTTGCAAGCTTTGTGCCAAGTTATAGCATTCGATTGCTTTATACAATTATCTTTCTGGCGTCTGTTCCGAGTTTTTTGATTTGAGTTGTATAAGTACCCCTAAAAAAATTATTTACTACCTGATGGTCTATTTTTCACAGATTGTGCCACATTTTGCATTTTCATCGATTTACAAATATTAAGCTTGATTTTTCTTTGCAAAAACTTTTTGGCAATCATGATAAATAGTAGCTCTTCATGAAAATCTTTATTTCCAGTGGAGGAAAATTATTTTATTATGGGTATTAACCACTCTAATCAGATTATGATGAGTTTCATATGAAGGGAGTTTTCAAGTATGCCATGCAAGATGATGAAAGAAGATCCGGGAGTGTCAACGCTCAAGGTTGGGCATGCCCCCATGCACCCCCAAGAAATATCCAAGGATATTCAAGCGTCTAAGCTTGGGAATGCCCTTCGTGCATCCCCTTCTCCATCGACAGTCATCAGTTCGTCCTTCTCCATGCTATATTTTTATCTCTTCATGTGTTATGTGCTATGCTTGGAGCGTCTCGCTCTTTGCTCTTTTTATTATTTTTTAGTTTTTCTTTATATTCATAATGAGTTGGACCCTAGCCTTCATTGTTTGGGAGAGAAACACGGTCCACTTGTAACGCCCCCAAAGTCAAGTCGTGTATAGTAATCATACACGCAAGGTACATGATCGAGATTAGGGACTCACGGTGAGATATCACAACAAAATTCTATAAATAAAATAATACAAGTTGTTTAATACAAGCAAGGGGCCACGAGGGCTCGAATACAACAGCTCGAAAGAACAAAGTTAGTGGAAGCAATAGTATATGAGTACAGAAACAGGGTACACATGATCTGCCTTAAGAAGGCTAGCACAAAAACAACAACAATCGAAAAGGCGAGGCCTCCTGCCTGGGAACCTGCAAACTACTCCTGGTCAACGGGGAACTAGACGTAGTAGTATCCACCAGTGAGTTACTCCTGCTCCTGGGCGCCAAGGTCGACTGCAGCGGCCGATCAGGAAAAACAAAAGGGGGAAATAAAGCAAGGGTGAGTATCTAGCATACCCGCGAGTCTTATGTCCGCCACTAAGCATTTATGCATTTGTATCAAATGGAAAGGGGAGGCTGTATATAGTGGACTGAAAGGTAGAAAGTTAGAATAAGGATGAGAAGCTAGGACTATCGAAGACTAGCATCTTCCGACGAGTCTTGCAACACAAGAAGACAACCAATAGTTCATATAAAGCATAAGGTAACAATGCATCAGAAGTTGCTGCAACATTGTATAATAGTAAGTTGTAATAATTAGCAATGCCTCCGTGATCCCTTCCTCGACTTCCCAGCGAGGAAGAAAACCCAGAACCAAATAGTTTAGTAATAATAGTTTGTAGTAGTAGGATCCGGCTTCAGCATAAAGCGTCCTGTTACCATGGATACAGCTATTCGAATAGATCAATCTTCCCTGCAGGGGTGCACTTCTGTTACACTAAAACGCACGGATCTCCACGGTGGCGTACACCTTGGTAGGGAATGCCCCACCGAGGCTATCCGACACTCCGTATCCCATCCTTCAAACTCAACAGAGAGGTCATCCGCCGATCTAAATCCTAAGTACGCCGGGCCTTGGACCCCAACCCTGACGTACTCATGCACGGTTCATGACTGGCCGGTGAAGAAACAACAAATACAAATCACAATGCTCGATCAAATAAGACAACACCACTTCCCGGCGATCATCCCGTGGTACTTCTGGCGTCTGAAGAGTCCTCGAACGAGACTACGAAGCAAGGGAGCCCATAACTCCTTGCCCCACGTGTAGGCAGCGCGTATAAGCCGAAAAAGGCTACTCAAGTCATCCACCAAACGCTTAGTCATTTTATTATCTCGCGGACAACCGTTTTCGTTGCCCGACTAATTAACAGAACGGACAACGAACAACAGCCAGGACTACCAGTACGACGGTGTCTTCCCTGTCGTCCCGTCAAAGCACACGGTTACCAAGAAGGTGAACTGTCTCCTTACCTTGTCTCGCGTGTGCTCATCGAGGAGCTCGACTTTCATGGTTTGTTAACTCTCGCGACCAACGATCAGGGTCCAACCACACATGTACACCAGTCGTACCCTCCCTGTCGTCCCGTCGCAATACCACTCGCGGGCATCGTTGGGTCACCCGAATTCTTACCTTAAGGACAGCCGTGGCTCAGGACCCTAGAGAGGCTATACAGAGTCAGCAACGAGTGGACTACAAGGATTACTCCTTGATAGTTCACACTTGATGTGGCTCGGTAGAGCCGAGGTAGGGACCATAGGTGGTGCCTGCATTGTACCGTACCTGTGCAGTTATAATTATTGTATCCGCGTTCACTCCCAGAGTGTTCACTGCCCGCTCTCTAATCCTAGTTGACTAGCAATGCGCATGGCTCATTGCTGAGTAAGATATATATATTTATAGGCAGCATATGATAAAGGAAGGTACATCAAGGGGCGACAAAAACAGGCTATGCAGTAGAATAGGATTGTAACATCGCAGCAGCAGTAACAATGCCTAGTGCAAGAAATGTACGGAAAAGATAGGTGATATCTGGGGAAGGAAAATGTCTCTGCTTTCCTGGAAGCTCGGTAGTAGGGGTACGGTCGTCGACGTAGTGGTCGTACTCAGCAGCGGTGTAGTCGACGGAAGCAACGGGGTCGACCAGAGAATAACGGGGGAAGAAATAGTAAATACACACAAATATAGCAGATACAAAGCAACGGGGCTCTAACGTAGTGTTCGGTGATTTCCTCGGCGTAGGAATTTATCCGGGGTTGACTCATCAGTATCGGGTGATTACCAAACAGATGATCTACAGGGGAAGGTTCCATGTCTGCAGTTTTAGAGAAATCTGACAGACATGTGGATAGTGACTCTGTGCTCGAAGATCCATTCTGAATAACTTCCGCATATAGATCATTTTCATCCGGAAAGTTTTACCGGCTCCGGGTGATTACCGGACAGTTCAATCGGAGGGGGAATGTCCCGTGTGCGGTATGTTAGAGAGGGGGTGATGGGGGTATGGGTAGCGTATCCGTATTTATTGTATTTTTCTGATCAACTTTCATGTATAAAGTTTTTCCATCGGAGTTACGGTTTAAAAGATATTGAATTTTATAAGTTTAAATCATTTTTGAAAGAATTTCTGAATTTATTTTATTTATTAGTCTAACATTATCCACAAAAGTACTGTTGACTTGCTCAATCTGACATGTGGGGCCAACCTATAAGGTTGACTGGTCAACTAACAAGTTGGACCCCACTGTCATAGGCACAGTGACAAAACATGGCCATTTTATTTAAATAATCTAATTATCAGCAGGGACCCACATGTCATTCTAACAATGACTAAACTAATTCTATTTTATTTACTAATGTGCTTGACCCATAAGTAAGTGATAGAGGTGTTATTCCCTGTTAAACTTAACAATGGGTTATCTTAACATTGGAGTTAAATCAAGGTTATATCCTTGGGCCCATGCGTCAGTGGGGGAATGGGGGATTAGCCCGTGGCTAATATGTGCGTGTGCCCGCCCATGAAGAGCCGGCGCATGGCGAGGCAGGTCCGGCGAGGAGAGGTGGCCGCGGTGATGAGGTGGGTGAGGTCGCGCGCTTGCGGCCGCAGTAGGGCAGCCACAACACAGGTGGAGATTGGCCATGGCCGGGCGCGGCCAGAGCAGCAGCAAGGCCGCAATGGCGCGCGACGGCAGGCGCGACCGGTGTACATCGAGCGGGGCGAATCTGTGGGGAGCGGGGCGTGGCCACGCACGGCCAGACACTCGCGAGCACGATGCCACGGAGGCACACAGGACACGGGACATGCGAGGGGCACAGGAGCGCATCTTTGCTGCTGACCATGGCGGCCCGGTGGGGGCATGAATTCCGGCGGTGAATCGAGACCGGGAGGGGGTGGAATGGGTGTGGTGGCTCACCGTGAGGGCAGGGTAGAGGTCAGGGGCCGGGATTGGTGCGGCGGCGGAGAATTTATCGGTGCAAGGTGACGGCCGCGGCGAAGGGAGCAGGCTCGATGGTGAGCGTGCGGACGTCCTGGCTCGAGCTAGTGGCCGGGGTTTGCGTGGACGACACAGGGGAGGCGGCCGGGCAAGAAGGTGGTCGCCAGGGAGGCCACTGGCCGCGTCCACAGCGTCCGCGTGCCCACGGCCATGCTCGGATGTAGGGAAACGCGGGGCAGGGAACGAGCGAGGGGGAGAATGGAGGGTGGGCGCGATCAACAATTCACGGGGGTGAGATCTTTATCTCCACGAGAACTGTCGCAACCTGGAGGGTGAGCGGGTTCGGCTGCGCAGATCTCACTGTCGCCATGGCCGGGACAGGGGAGCAGTGCAAGGTGGGAGACAAGTGGGTTGGGCCAGGGGTGGGCCTCGCCCAGAGGCCACAGATAACCAGTTTTCTTTTCTTGTTTATTTCTTTTCTGTTTCAATCTGTTTGGAATTATTTTATTAGCTTACACATTTATGCAATACATGAATCTTGTTTGTAAATTTGTGTTGCACCATAGGGAGCATCCACAAAAATATTTGGACTTTTATAAAATATTTAGCTATTTATTTTTGAGCTACAACTATTAAATGGTGTTGTTTTGCTGTTGTTTATCTTTGTTTGAACTATTTTACGACTTAATAAATTCCCATGACCACCTAGGCATGATCCACTGAATATTAGGGATTTTACAAAAGTCTATGCAAAGGTTCTGTACCAAGTTTTATTTGTCACATATTTTTAATATTCATCAAAAGGCATTTTGAGTTTGTTTGGATTCGAAGATGAACAAGGTATGATTTGCAACAGTGTTTAGCAACAATAATAGTCCACAGTCAAAGTGATTACTGTTACAGACAATGAGGGTGTTACAAATCTCCCCCACTAACAAGAATTCTCGTCCCGAGAATTAAGGGGTAGGGTAAGGTGTACATATTGGTTTCATATTCTAACGAATCTGCTGATTTTTGTTGTCCTTCTCGAAGAAGTTAATCCTCCTCGTTGAGTCTTTATTTTTCTGCATCGGTGCACCTCGACAAGTTGTCCTCCTTTTTTTGGGGTCTTCGTAGCACTAACAGATAGGCTAGGAGGAAAAACTTAAGGGGTCAGAGCGATACCCAGTTAATCAACCGAGGTTGTCTGAGGGACTGGCGTACAAAGTATCTTCCGAGTTTAAACTCGGGGGAATACATCGGGAGAAACAAAAGAAGGTATGAGAAGTTTCAAAGGATAGGCATGCATTCGATATCGATGACGGATGATGAAAAGGGGTCCAGAGCGTCAGGCATAAGAACGACGTCTGATACCTAGAATTTTATCACAAGGTTGGTGACTCGAGATTTTCATACGAGGTTAAGCGCGAGGGATAACCTCGGAAAAATGGAGGTACGTGAGAGTCAGGTTTCGGTTCCGTGGAACTGTGGCATAGTGCGGATTATGAGTAGGGGGGTGGTGGCACAGTAGGTGATCACAATGCAAGGTTTTCCAGAGAATAGCTTGTCAACTATATCGGCAACAACATCAGTACCAAGGGCGAGGGACGAAGAAAACCATTTTCCTTCTCATTAAAACAAGGCGGACCAATAGGCAAAGTTATCTTCCATCGTTGGTTACCGAAATGTCATCAACAATGATAACAAGGTTTTCTTACAGAGTAGTACACCGAGGTGTTACATAAGAAAGGAATTATCACTGCTCAGATTACATGGAAGATAAGGAAGGTTAAACAATCCAATGTAAGGGAAAATGTGATGATGCACAAGTAACACATGTATATCTTTCCCAAGAGAAAGCAGAGAAAGATATACATGACCAAGTTTGTGTTGGCAAGGATTCAAAGGAGGTTGTCGATAATAACACAAATCATCGAGGGGCAAGGATTGTATTTCGCACCATGAATTCAATTAACACTTGGAAGAAGCCAAGATGTCGATGATGACCATGACACAACATGTCGAACGGTTTCAAGAGGATACAATCGAACAACGGCGACATCAAGCAAAAGGAATGGTGAAGCAAAAGTATTTGGTGTTCCCGATTGACGACAACCCCGAACAATGAAATGGCTATGACAGGTATAGGAATTGTTTCATCACAATTCATAAGATGTAGTGCACAGGCATGATATTCTCAAGATACCAGGGGTAATACTCGAATGTAGAATGGTCGATCATAGGTGTAGAAGAATTTATACCATGTGGGTTAATTAGCTTTACGATAAGCTTTCATGATAAGTTCTCCATAGTATCCATGGGTATGAACACAAAGATTCAGGTTCGAGTACCACTTCTTAAATGCATAGGCTTTCATTCACTTCTCACTGTCGATGAATTTGTAGCGTTACAAAAAAATTATTTGGCATAACACCAGTAGAGTAAGACCCGTACAGATGGATGAAGCATAGATACAACCCATAGGGACATTTTTCGAATCTATACGACAAACAATAGGTACAAGAGATACAAGTTCAAGGTAGAAGGTTGATGACACGGACCAAATGATACCGTTCGCCAAAGGCATTTCGTATCAGAGTAAGTTCGTCAACGATTTAGGACACAAGGGGACGACAGGTAATAATCCACCAAAAAGGTCAGGCGGCGTACAGAGAGTCTGGTGCGAGTATTGGTACTCAACCATAAGAAGCAAAATACATAAGCACCGGAGATAGAAGCATCTGAATAGTTCGACGCTGGAGCACAAAGGAATTACGATGTCCAAAAGACGGACAATCAAGGAAGGTTTGACTCACCCAGATCGTACTCATGTTCGGAATGACGTCTGAGCCGGAAGAATGAATTCATAGGGTTAACCAATGATTGCATGCATTCGCGTACACGGTGATTTCCATAAGGTTAGTATGGCAAAGACGAGGGGTGTTAATGAAGAATAGTAGACATACGGAATTAACCATAGGGCAAGAAGGTAAGAAGAACCTCCAAAGCAGTAGGCTTCCGAGGATTGTCGCAAAATCTCATAATATTACAAAGTATTTTCGAACCACAGGAACCACTGAGGACGAATGGATCCTCGATAAGTGTGAGGATTTATCTGCAGGGTGAAAGGAGCTTCAAGGCAGTAGGAATAAACAATTTTCGAAACAATGGACAATATTGCGGGGTATCTTGTGTTAACAAGGGAAACTGGAATCAAATGGCTAAATATAAGGTGTATGTAATTATCCATACAGACAAATCAGTGGCAGGGAATTGCAAGGGTGATGGTGATGTCTACGCACGCTTCTATTCTCGTAGACTATGTTGGGCCTCCAAGCACAGAGGTTTGTAGGACAACAACAATTTCCCTCAAGTGGATGACCTAAGGTTTATCGAACTCAGGTGAAAGGGCATGTGCCCTTATGTTTGGTTTATGTAATTGATGACAATCTTTATGGACTAATGGTTTCCTTGAGTTATACTTTAAGGTTTGTCAATAGGCAACGCTTGAAGATCATATGGTGGCTTCAAGGTTGTAGGATGAAGATTTCGTGTTGACCAAGGTGTTCTTCATGGAGCTTTCCAAAGATTGGTCAAGTAGATGTGTGCAAGGTCAAGAGGAGCATCACGAAGATATCGTATGCTTGGAGCTTGCCAACCATTTGGTGATAATGGTCGTGTGAAGATGTGCCTAAAAGAGGCTCACCCATAATGGAGTATGGGGGAGCTATCTACAAGTCTTCACCGAGCCGGTGGAATCAAGGAAGATGTTCCAACTTGAGACGGGCATGATCGTCATCATCAAGCTCAAGTGGATTATGCGCAAGACAAAGGTTTGACTAGATAGGTGTCTAATTTACCGGTCTCTTGGTAGTAGTTAGGAGACCGTGTTATAGGCTAGGCCGAGTCGTTCGTGGAGAGCTCAAACCTTTTGCATCCTTCGCATCATCTTTATTGGTTCTTGTTTGGATTTTCTCTTTGTGGGTTTTGGAGCTTGTGGTCTTCTTCATGACAAGCTCTTGTTCATCGAAAACGGATTTCATATGCGTCTTCTCGTATGTTTTTCTATGTGGGAGATTTGTCGGGTCGTCTCTGTTAGAGGTTTCACACCTCTATTTGTTTGACATTTCTCCCCTGACCGCTCCGTTTGTTAGCTTTCCATCAAGCTTGAGTTTGCCTTAATCGGAGTTCATTTGCAGAAGTTGTGGCAGTTCAGGGTTTGCCTGTTTTATTTGCAATTCATCTGTTGTGTGGCCTGGGCTCCCTGGTTCTGCCAGGGCGGTAGTACCGCTCTTGGAGCGGTAGTACCGTGGGTGAGTACTGCACTCACTACCGTAAGTCCACTGGACTTTGCGGCAGTGGGCATGGTACTGGCCCCTGGTTGTACCGTGGGGCGGTAGTACCGCTCCCAGTGCGGTAGTACCGTGCCACGGTAGTACCGCGGGCAAGTACCGCACTCACTACCGTAAGTCCACTGGACTCTGCGGTAGTGGGCACGGAACTGGGCTTCAGTAGTACCGTGGGGGCGGTAGTACCGCTCCTGGTGCGGTAGTACCGTGGTTGGTGGGCTGCCAACGGGTTCCAACGGCTGGATTCGTGGGAGACTATAAAAGGGGGTCTTCTTCCTCCTTTGTCTCACCCGGTTCTTTGCAAGTTCTTCCCCCCATTGTTGACCTCTTTGAGCTTGCTTACTCTCTTCCCCTCCTATGATTCTTGCTCCTTTTTTAGGGAAAAGAGAGAGGAGGTCTACATCCACATTCTCCACCAAGTCAACTCTCCTCTTTGTGAGGGGAACCTTGTGGATCTAGATCTTGGAGTTCTTTGTGTTCTCCTTGTTCTTCCTCTCATATTCCTCCATAGCTTTTGTTGCTTTGGTGGGATTTGAGAGTTGGGGACTTGAGCACTTCGTGTTCTCTTGCCATTGCATTTGGTGCATCGGTTTGAGTTCTCTCCGAGGATTCTTTGTAGTGATTGAAGTTGAGAATATAGCTACTCTTGAGTGCATAGGCACTCTAGAGTTTGTACCTCGTGGGTGCGTTGGCACCTAGAGGCTTGTTGTTACGGAGCTCAACCATTGTGGTGGAAAGCTTCGGGACGCTACGGGAGCCTCTAATTCGGTTGTGGAGATTTCCCCGAGCATTGGTACGGGTTATGTGACCGCCCCCATGGGTTGCCATTTGTACGGGTTCGGTGACCGCCCTCAAGTGTCCTAATAGTGGAATCACGGCATCTTGCATTGGTAAGAGCGTGAGGAGAAATAGGGTGGCCCTCGTTGGCTTCGTGTGAGCATTATGCTCCTCACCCTCTCCAAACGGAGACGTACTTCTCGCAAGAGAAGGAACTTCGGTAACAAATCCTTGTCTCCATCGGCTCCACTTGCGGTTATCTCTACCTTTACTTTGAGCAAGCTTATTACATTGTTTATCTTGTGCTTGCTCATATTATTGTGCTTTTCTTGTCCCATAGGTTGTTCATCTAGTCAACCTATTTTCTTGTGCACCTACTTTGTGATAGCCTTAGTGTTCATGTTATATATCTTGCTATCACATAGTTGTTCATCTTGCTTAGTATAAGTTGTTGGTGCACATAGTTGAGCCTAGCTTAGTTAGGTTTCTTTCTTGGAAAATTAAATGTTAAGTTTTATTCCGCCTTTTTTCAAGACGAAACCGTAATTATTTTAAACGCCTATTCACCCCCCCCTCTAGGCGACATCCACATCCTTTCATCAGGGAAGTAGAGCTTGAAGATGGTCTCTCTCAAGCAAACCTGCAATAAAGATATAAGAAGTCTCTTGTGTCCCCAACACACCTAATACAACTAGGAGTGGTATAGGTGCACTAGTTCGGCGAAGATATGGTAAAATACGAGTGATAGGTGTGGCAAAACAAAGTAATATAAATCTGTCATAAAAAATGCAGCAAGTAAAAATGTGACAAAAGTGAGCACAAACGGTGTAACAATGGTGGAAACAAGACCTAGGGTTCATACTTTCACTAGTGGCAACTCCCAACAACATTAACATAGTCTAATCACATGATATTTACCATAAAACATGCAATGGAGACGCACTCGTAGGTCATTCCTTTGTGGTCAAGAGAGGACAAGAATTATGTAGGGATACAAAAGCACACCTCAAAGTTCGTAGTTCTCAATCTATGGATTTCCCAATGTCACCGCGGCCATCCAAAGAGAGTACCGCAATCACCACAACATATCTAAAGGATAGTCAAAGACAAGCACCAAGACTCTCAATCTTCAATCAACACACAATAGAGGAAAGTACTCATGATAATATTATTCTAACCCATGTCCAATAGACCGTTGTCACCATGGTCTCGGGGATTATACTAGATAAGATCAAGTGAGTACATCAATCCAATACATAGAGGAAGGGGACATATCATGGGATCACCCTAGATTAACATAGCCTATGATCACAATGAAGATCACATCATGGGAGAGGGAGAAGAACACATAGCTACTGGTAGAAACCTTAGCCCCGAGGAGGAACTACTCCCTCATCATGGAGGGAGGAAGCAAAGTCGATGGAGATGAATCCGAGGGCACTTCCCCGTCCCGGCAGGGTGCCGACAAAGGAATTCTGGTCCCCCGAAGCTTGTTGGCGATGCCGGCGGAGATCGGAATTGCTTCTGGAGAAAAGGGTTCTGGAATCAGGGTTTTCGCGACGGGAGTATAAATAAGAGACAAAGGGGGGCACAGGGGGAGGTCCCAGTCGCCCAGGCGGCCACCCGGTGCGAGTGGACCCCTGGCCGCGCCAGGAGGGCGCCTGGGGGCTGTGGCCCATCCCAGGGCCCCATCCTCTAGCTGGAGGACTCTTCTAGAACCCTGATTTTTATATATTTTTCCCGGAATTTTCTGAACACGTTTAATAATGGGAAAACCTGAAATACAAAAACAACAGAAAACAGACACTGGCACTGGGGTGCACTGAGTTAATAAGTCAGTCCAAATATGATCAAAATTATATGAAAGTGTATCAAAAGCCTAGCAATATCACACAAAACATGCATGGAGCAAGCAGAAATTATAGATACATTTGGGACGTATCAACATCCCCAATCTTAATTCCTGCTTGTCCTCTTGTAGGTAAATGATAACAAGCATAATTTCTATGGTGACATGCTAACAACCATATAAGAACTTTGAAAGTAAAGCAATCAAGGTATGTAATGAAATTAGAGTCATAACTGGCAAGAGTCTATATTGACATTGAAACAAGCAACAAAAGAACATTAGGTGCAAGATCTCTTGTTGTCCGTGACTCGAATGTCTCTAGATGGTGTTTGCGTGCTAGAACGGGGGGTATGGGAATACGAGAGAAAAATATATTTTGTTGAGAACTCAATCTACTAAAGTTTCACACTTGGTCTTCTTTGGAATCTTATCTTGACTCGTCCCCAGACCACTAGCCAAGTACAAGTCAATTTGATCCACTCCTTTTCGATATTTTGAGCACTCATGCAATGGATGAGCGTAAGCACGAGAGTTGACAAAAAGAGTAAGAAAGGCTCACATCAATGAGGACAATCATAGGCAAGAGAAGGCCAAATGATAGATATGATGTGAGGAGTAGGGATTGTGTAAGGCCCGATATGTGGTACTGTTGTAGATCTAGATGTTGCCATCCAGATCCGGGGACGAAGCACATATCGGTCCCACCGCGACATATGACGAAGTCATATGCCCCGGATTTCCAACATGATATCACAACATTACAGATACAAGAATACAACATCTCATACAATCGGCATACAACTGCCTTAAATATAATACATCAGCGGAAGGTATATGTCTGAGTACATACTACAATCAAATGCTTCACTGGCAAAGAGAAAAACATTGGTCCCATAAACACAAGGGTCCAGACCCTCCGCCGGGATCCGCCTAACTAGTCGTCGTCGAGTCTCCACGTGAAACGTCGATCACCATACCTGTTGTCGATCAAGAACCCTGAAAAGAGTTTGGGGGTAGTATCATGAGTACAGAAGTACTCAGCATCCAACTGTAGTGGTCATCTGACCTAGCAAGGACTTCATCACTCGTCATTCTAGGACAACTAGTAGTTTACGGTAAGGATGGGATAAGTGGTGAGGTTGCCGCTGCACTAGCATTAATGAAGTGGCTAACGATCTAGAGAGTAAGATAAGGAGCCAAGCATTCGATGAGGAATCACCTCCAACAAGTCTTGCTATCAACTACTTACACAATCATAACACCTATCCTATCCTTGTCCTCCTCTTCGCATCCCGACGAAGAAGAAGAAGTCAAGGCACACACACATTGATCAAGTTTATTAAGATTATCTCGGTTGTTGTTGTTGTCTATGAACAAGGAGTAGGTCTCAAGTCGTCCATAACCGTGGACACGACTTCTCGAAAATATTTAACCCTACAGGGGTGTACCAAATGCCCATTACAAGGCTCCGCACGCACGCCCATCTCTCTCCGTTGCTACCCATTATAGGCAACCATTTTATGATTTAGTTCCGAGGGATCCGAAACGACAGGTCCCTCTAACTAACAACGAACAAATCCGGATGGCCCTCGGTGAGTCGACACCCAACTCAAAAGTCGGTCGCGCTCTCGAATCGGTCTCTACCGTCTGTCGCAGGTTTGGATAGCCGGTTAATCTCACATGGGAAACCGGGTCCTCAGCCGAACAAGGTGGACCAACAAGGAAACCATGTCCTCGCTGGCCCAGGTTGGTTTGAAAACTACTGGCGGCCGACCAGCACACACACGGTTTCAAATGGTAAATCAGCTTGGGCCACCACTAGAAATGTTTGAAGCTAGGTAGGTAAGAAAAGGGGACCCCATAAAATCCAACACGCGGTTAGGAACGCTCAGTCTTAAAACGAATACCCGGAACTCGGGTCCTAGGTGACTCGAATGGAACAAAGCGTCGGGGCGGGATAGCCTAGACCTTCCATCATTCGTCGAATATAGTCAACATTATAATAATCATATCATCAACAACAATATAATAATGTGATAGCCCAAACCAAGGAGTAACAGGGTAACATCGTAGCATCCTAAGCATGCATACTAAGAAGGGGCTGAGCAACGAGCAATAGTAACATAGCAGTACATGGTTTGCTGGGAGGGGACATGGCTGTATCGGTTTGAAAGAGGCTGTAAGCATGTGGTAGGATCAAACATCGAACCTATCCTAGACTAGCATGCAAACCGCTGGTTGAAATAGAAAGGATCATAAGTAATGTATTGTCCTTGCCTGTTGATAAATCGTGTTTCGAAGGTGTAGTTGATCGCAAGCTCGCATCGTCTCCGAGAGGTACCCGCGGAAGCACACAAGACGGTAAACACTGGAAAGAAATCAACGAGCAAGTATCTATTACTATTAAGCAATCAAGAGCAAGCATCAACAAGGAGGAAACACGATACATCGCACCTACCGTCGAGAGCGGTTACTAACAGATTAAGTGGAGTACTCGTCACACACGACGATACCGCACATTTACAATGGTTCAAGTTGTTTAGCTACTCAAGGTGAGCAAGGTTGTTAACATGGCATCTCACTCAAGCATGGAATAGCACACAAACATGACAAGAGGCGAAGCATTAGATAAACTATCTATGCTAGTCAATTTAAGTGAGGCACAACCTAAACACGGCATACCACTAAGTGCCCCACGACAATTGAAGTAATTGGTACTGTTCTACCCTAAACAATATTTTATATTTGTTAACAGTAGCAAACAATAGCATAAACACAAAGTACACGAAAAACTAATCAAGTTACATATAAGGAACACCCCAAACGGAGTTACGGTTAAAAAGGTACAAGCAATACAAGTTTGGAACGCAATCTGCCACCATCGGGAAGCACACTTTAGAGCAATGCATAAACAGGGTAATGAACGCAAACATGCTCACAAATGATATGCAATTAAAGTAGACATGACAAGGAAGGCATGGCAAAAAGAATTATGCAAATAGGCATCTTTAACAACTAGTTATAGCCCATGCAAAATGCAATAAAACATTACTCGTCTAGGACATAGTGAAAATCAGGAAAACAGGGCAGAAACTGTTATTTTTATGCTGTATAAACATGAGCAAAACTATATGAAAATGTGCAGCAACATGACATAGAAATATACGAGCATGAATTAGACATGATGATGATCAGGTACAAACAAGAATCAAGGTCATAGGCATCATAGATCAAAAGATATTAAGCATGCATCATGGCATCGGAACGTTACAGACTTAGAGAAAAACAGAGGTGGTTGTCAAAAATAGTGGCATAGCAACTTTGGAGCTCAATAACTAGATGACCAGCAAGCATATCATGACAATGCAATACATATAATATAAGTAGACATGATTCTTAACAGTATGAAAAAGGAATCAATGCAATAGGCCTCATGGATGTGTCACAATCATCATGCAAACTTGCAATAAAATAACAGCAGCAGCACATAACAGAAATTAGTAGCAGTTAATAGTCTGATGCCCACTTCAACACAGGTTAACATCATCAAGATGGCCTCAAATCAAAATGCTCACCAAATATGAACTGAAGTACACACAATTCTAAACAATTTTCCTTTTGGGCGCAACGCGATCCGGGCTACGGTTTACTCGCAAATTACATCAAAAAACTGAATAAAATTATAAGCCCTGGGGACTTAGCAAAATTCGCAGAGGAGAAAAGAAAAAAAACAGCTTACCATGGGCTCGGCCCAACTGGCCGGCTGCTGCGCTGGAGGAACTGGGCTGCGCTGGCGTCGGTTGGGCCATGGTGGCTTGGGCTGCGCTAGACCGCAGGGGCGTGGGCCGACCCATCTGGCTGTGAAGGCTGGCGGTTGGATCGGGAGGTCGATCCCGACCGGCCGGCGGGCGGCGGCGCCGGACTCCGGCCAGGCGCGGCGGTGGCATGGTGCAGGCGCGGTGGAGGAGGCCGGGACGACCAAGGAAGGAGGCGGGGCGACGGATCCGGTCGCTGGGATCTCAAGGAGGTGCGTGGCCGAGCTCGGCGAGCTCCATGGCGGCGGCTCGGGCTGGCCATGGCGGGTGGCGGCGGCTCCGCCGTATTCCTGCAGGGGAGATGGAAGGGCGACGGGGTGAGGCAAGAGAGGAGAGATGAGGGGAGAGGGAGGCCGCAGGGGCGGGTTCACCGGGGCGGCCGTCCTGGCGCGGTGGCTCGCCGGCCAGCGGCGGCGCTTGGGAAGCCGTGCTCCCCACGGGCGGCGGCGGGATCCGGGCCGAGATGGGCCCGGCGGCGGCGGATCTGGCCCTGCGGGGCCCGGGTCGTGGTGGAGCTGGCTAGCTTCGGTTGGGGGTGACGTGGAGGCTCCTTGGCCCTCCGATCTGCGATCTGACGGACAGAAATGGCTGTGGAGCTAGGGTTTCGGGGAGGGGCTGTTTTTGGGGCAGATCTGAGACAATTTCAGGGGGGTGGCTGAAATTTTGGCTTAGGGAAACCCTAGAAATGGGTGGGGGGGTGGTGGTCTTTATATAGCCCAGGTGGCTGGCAGTTTGCAAAAAAATCTCCATTTTTTCTCTCGCGCGCGCGGTGTTTACGTTTCTGACCGCCGGGGGTTCGTAGGACCTCCGATTCGGATAAAACTTTGAACTGCCCGATCAGCGCGTCGAGCCGGCGGCGTTCACCTAGCGCTGGAACCGTTCTGCGAACACTTTCCGGCGCGCTATAAAAATAACCCGTTTATTTATTAAACGTGGTTTTTTCGTTCCGTTGGCTGCGCCTGGTCTCGTGCGGTTTTCGCGACGGTGATCTGGTGAAACCCGGTGTCGCAAAGGTCGAGTGTGAGGGTGGCAAGGGTCGGTCTCCGTCCGATACGGGAAAATAATCGCTGATCGATAAATCAGGGATGCAAACACCACAAACAAATCAGACAATCATACAATTCACACCGAAAACAAAATTTTAAATTTTTGTGAAATCTGGGCAGTTACAGATTGCCAAGCAACGGATGCACATATGAGCTAATAAAAGTTCTCCAATGGAACTAGTGGGGGTGCATCCAACTTGCTCACTCATGAAGACCTGGAGCTCATTTGAGGAGTCTCATCCTTATGGATAAATGATGATCTTTATGGAGTACAAGGATAAGAGGGAGTACTAGTGTGGATCTTTGAAAAGGATAGTAGTGTTGCCCCTTTCTCTCTTTTTATTTTCTTTTTCTCTTTTTTCTATTTTTTTGGTGGCCTCAATGGATATTTCTATTTAACTCTCATTTGTCCTCTTTGGGATCTTTTAATTTGTCCTCTTTGGGATCTTTTAATTTGTCCACTTTGGGATCTTTTCCTCACATAAGGGCAACACTCTATTTTACAAGGTATCGAAGAAGATACTCAAACATAAAGAAGATGTAGCTATCATGATGTATGCAAATGTATGCCTCTGCCAGTGTAGCAGGAACATGTATGACATGAAGATCAAGTCATGAAGAGGTGGAAGTAGCATGCTGATACGTCCCAAATGTATCTATAATTTCTGCTTGCTCCATGCATGATTTATGTGACTTTGCCATGTTTTGCTTGAAATTTCATACACTTTTGATCATATTTGGACTAACCTATTAACTCAGTGCACCCAGTTTCCAGTTCCTGTTTTCTGCTGTTTTTATATTTCAGGTTTCCGGCCATTAAAAGTGCCAAATAAATTCCGGAAAAATTATATAGAAAATCAGCGTCCCAGAAGCTTCCCAAAGAACGAAGGAAAGAAGGGAGTGGACCCACCAGGGCCCTAGGAGGGTCCCTGGCGCGGCCCATCCCTAGGGCGCGCCGGGCACCCTCCCGGCTGCCCTGTGGCCCCCCTCGGTGCCCCCCTTGGCCTGTATTTAGTGCCCGCGGAGGAAACCCCTAATATCGATCTTCTATTCCCGTTCTCCTCTCTATACCACCGCCGCCGCCATTTCAAGATCGGGACTGCCAGGAGAAGCTGCCACGGCACTCTGCCGGAAGGAGGAACCCCCTCCGGGAGACCATCCATCCCCATGGACGCCTCCCGGATGTGCTGTGAGTAGTCCCCTTGGACCATGGGTCCATGACCAGTATCTATGTGATGTTCTCCTCCCCTCTTTGTGCTTCCACTTTCGAGACCTCGTGAGCTGCCTCACATGATCGAGGCACCTTTGTAATTTTCTGTGTTGCTATGATGAGTTTGCTAGGATCTGATGGATTATGAGACTATGTTCAGATTGTGATGAGTAATATATTTGGTTCTCTTTTATATTTGTGTTCTTAAGTTAATTCTTGCATGTTCTCTGTTGCCGTATCTTACTTTTTCAAAGTGATTTGTTGCAACTCCAAGAGGGAGCGTTACGCTTGATTGTGGGTTCAACCCCCTGATGTCTAGCTTGAGTGACAGAAACATGAGACTAGGGGATGTGTTGTTGCCACCAGGGATACAACAACGGTGCTTGTACCTGCGGGTGCAAGGATTGTTTACTTTACGCAAAGTTATTTTAATGCAGCTGTTTGTTGCTTTGAGTTTACTCTTTGGGTGGGATTCGCAGCTTAATACCAGCGAGATGTTCTAGATAGATATCTCAAGGTGGATGATTCGTAGTAGATACAGATGGTTTTCGGTCTACTTACCTTGGTGTACTGGCCATTGCTTTTGAGCCTCTTCCTTTCTTTTGTAGCATAGTTAACATTACGGTGCATTTATAATCCTGTCAATTGCCCAGCTATGATGTGTTTACCTCACTAGCAGTTTTATCGTCTTTTGGGAAAGAGACATCACTAGTGAACGTCATGGGATCCCGGTCCATATTTCCACCACTGTTTACACCCTCAATTTACTTTCAGTTCTTACTTTCAGTTTCCACTATTATTATCTCTTGCATTGATCCTTTGGAAACAGGAAGGCCGGAGGAATTGACAACTCCTCTGTACTCGTTGGGAGAAAAGTTACTTGTTGTGTGTGCAGGTCCACGTCAAGCGTCGTGACACCTTCTTGTATTTCTGCGAGTCCTACTAGAGACAAACCTTGGTATATTCACCGAGGGAAATTTGCTGCTATGCTACATCTCACATTCCACTTGGGGTAACCAACGAGAAGTGAGAGAACTATCTTCCTTGCTAGCATCAAGTAATTTCTAGCGCCGTTGCCGGGGACTCCAGTCTACAAGATAGGGGAGTTGCACACTATCTTTTATCTTTTCTTTTTAGTCCTGTTAGTTTACCTTTCAGTTTTTACTTTTGGGTCCCTTATAAAAAATACCAAAAATACCTGCTGCTACTATGGGTTCCAATGAAAACACCAAGTTGTGTGACTTCACTAGTCGCAACAACAGTGACTTTATCTGCACTCCTATTGATCCACCATCCACTTCAGCACCTTCTTATGAAATTAAACCTGCTTTGCTGAATCTTGTTATGAAAGATCAATTCTCAGGTGCTGGAGAGGATGTTGCCTTGCACTTAAATAATTTTTTTGAGCTTTGTGATATGCAAAAGTACAAGGAAGTAGATGGAGACGTCGTCAAGATGAAGCTTTTTCCTTTCTCCTTGAGAGGAAGAGCCAAGGAGTGGCTGCAATCCTTACCTAAGAATAGCATTGATTCTTTGGACAAGTGTAAGGATGCTTTTATTGGGAAGTACTATCCCCCTGCTAAAATTATCCAGTTAAGAAGTAACATTATGAATTTTAGGCAATTGGATAATGAACACGTTGCCCAAGCTTGGGAACATATGGAATCTCTTGTTAAGAACTTCCCTACACATGGTTTGACTACTTGGATGGTTATCCAGACTTTTCATGCAGGCTTAAACTTTACCTCGCGGAATCTGCTAGACTTGGCCGCGGGAGGAACTTTTATGTCAACCACACTTGGTGCTGCCACGAAGCTACTTGATGAGATGATGCTGAACTACTCTCAGTGGCACACCGAACGATCTCCAACTGGTAAGAAGGTAAATTCTATCGAGGAGATCTCCTCTCTTAATGAAAAGGTTGACTTGATCATGTCTCTACTTACCAAGAAAGCTCCTATTGATCCTCAGGATGCTCCTTTAAATTCCGTGGTTGCCCAAGAACAAGTAGATGTCAACTTTATATCTAGAAACAACTTCAACAATAATGCTTATTGGAGTAATTTTGGTAGCAACAATCCTAGACCTTTCGCATCCAACAACTATGGGAACAACAACACTTACCCTAGCACAAAAAGCTCCACTTCTGAACTAGAGAGTATGCTTAAAGACTTTATCACTACCCAAAAACCCTTCAACAAGAGTGTAGAAGATAAATTAGAAAAATTAGTCCATGATGTTGAGATGCTTAAGATTAGAACTTCTCCCCCCGAGGAGAGGAAGAGCACTCCTATGAATGCTATCCAAGTGAAAATTAATGAAAACATTAGGATGTTGGGAAAACTTAAAGAGAGATGGGCTAGAGAAAAGGAGGAAGAAGAGAGAGTTAAGAGCCTTCCTACCTACCACACCGTAGCGACTATCCAAGTTGTTGAGGATGTCCAAACTATTAGCACCCATCACACCCTAGTCCACCTGGACCTATCAATGGTGATGCTACCACCTCAACCATAGATGAAGAAACCTCTATGAACATAGAGGCTTTCAAACAAGTGAGCCTTAATGATATCACTACCTCCTTGATAGATAGTAGTGATCTAGACTTTGACAACTGCACCTTACCTGAAATTATTGGTTTCCTACACAAGATGTCTAGAGACCCCCACACTAGCACACTTAATCTTGCCTTCACAGAGCATATCACCCATGCTCTAATCAAAGTTAGGGAGGAGAAGCTTAGACTAGAAGCCTCCATACCTAGGAAGCTAGAAGATGGTTGGGATCCTATGATAAAAATCAAATTGAATAACTTCTCTTGCTTTTCTCTTTGTGATGTTGGAGCTAGTATCTCTGTTATTCCCAAAAGAATGTATGATATGCTTGAATTGAAACCTTTTGATCCTTGTTCTTTTGGTGTCTGTCTTGTCGATTCTTCCATAAAGAAACCTTTGGGGAAAATCGATGATGTTCTTATCATTGTCAATGACAATTATGTCCCCGTTGGTTTTACTATTATGGACATTGAGTGTGAGCCCTCTTGTCCAATTATTTTGGGACGTCCTTTTCTTCGCACCGTTGGTGCTGTTATTGACATGAAAGAGGGGAATATCAAATTCCAATTCCCTCTCAAGAAAGGGATGGAAAAGTTAGACCCCAGATTTATTTTGTGTGGGAGAGAAACACGCTCCGTTTGAACTAGAACTCCTCATAGGATTTTCATGCTTATTTCCTTAGTTGTGAGTTGTTCTTTTTCTTTTCTTAGCTGCTTCCCTGTTTAGTTGTAGTGCTTTATTTTTCTTCTAGAGATTTTCTTTTGTCTCAGTTTGAACTTTCTATAGGTTGCATGTTTTATATGGTTTAGATAGTTTGCCTGTTGCGCTGGGTTTTGTGTCTTGACTAGAAAGTACGTAGTTGAAGTTGCTATTCTCTTTGTAGTAGTAACTTGCAATAGTTTTGAGGTATTGACTAGAGTAATTTTTGAACTTATGGTTTCAAGAGCTTTAGCCTAATAGTGATAGATGTCGTATTTTGGGCAATCTGTGTGATTTTCGAAACCCAAAACCCCTGTTGAGAAATCTAGCTACTAGATGGATCACTAACCTCTGGAGGGTTTGGATATTAGAGTACGCTCATGCACCATGAGTCGAGGATGCGCAAGGATAACCAAGCCCCCATACACTTCTCCTCGGGGTACTTGTCTCTTTGTGAACCTCCTGATTAAATTGAGAGTTACTGATAATAAGTGCATCAGTTCTTCGGACTAATGTGAGTATTCGAAAGTTGACACTTCCACCTCCTATATTTTTCTAGCCTCTCCTGTGCCGTGCATTGCCTCCTTCTCACTCCGAGAGTGTGCCTCCACCTTCGTCGGTACATCCAAACCCTTGGCATGATACGCTCTCTCATCATAAGCCTCATTATATCTTTCCTCAAAACAGCCACCATACCTACCTACAAGGCATTTCCATACCCTTTCCGAGAAACATTGCCATGCAACATCCACCTTCTCATGACTTGATCTTCATGTCATACATGCTACTTGATTGATCGATGAGCCGCATGCTAGTTGGGCCTTGCCCTAATCATTGCTACATGACGCGCTAGTATCATTGCATATCCTGCTATCCTGGCAGAGGCATACATTTGCATCATGATAGTTACATCTTCTTTATGTGAGTACCTTTGTAAAGTGTGAAAGATCTCCTATATTCTTGTAAAATATAGAGTGTTGCCCATAAAGTGAGGAAAAGATCCCAAAGAGGACAAACGAGAGTTAAATAGAAAGATCCATTAAGGCCACCAAAAAAATACAAAAAATAGAAAAAAGAGAGAAAAAAAGAGAAGGGGGCACACTACTATTCCTCTTGAGAGATCCACACGCGTACTTCATCCTCTATCCCTTCTACTCCATAGATATCATCATACATGCATATAGCTATGTGGGGACCCTTCACACTATAGAACTTGGCTTGTATATTCCAATGATGAGCCTCCTCAAATGAGCTCTAGGTCTTCTTGAGCAAGAAAGTTGGATGCACCCCCAGTAGTTCCCTTGGAGAGCTTTTAGCTCACATGTGCATCCGTTGCTTGGCAATCTCTACTCCTCACATCATATCTATCATATGTCCTTCTCTCTTCTATGGTTGTCCTCATTAATGTGAGCCTTTCACACCTTTTTGTCTTCCTCCTCCACCTTATTTCTGTTTCGCCTTTTAGGTGTCAACTTTCTTGCTCACGCTCATCCATTGCATGAGTGATCAAAATATCGAAAAGAAGTGGATCAGTTTGACTTGTACCTGGCTAGTGGTCTGGGGACGAGTCAAGATAAGAATCCAAAGGAGACCAAGTGTGAAACTTTAGTAGATAGTAGTTCGCAACAACCTTTTTTCTCTCTTCTTCCCAGTCCCCTGCTTGCACGCAAACACCATCTGGAGACATTCGAGTCACGGACAGCGAGAGCTCTTGCACCCTTTGTTCTTTTGTTTCTTGTGTCAATGCTAATATAGAATCTTTCTTGTTAAGACTTCAATTGAATTGCATGCTTTGATTTCTTTACTTAAAAGTCCTTATATGGTTGTGTGGCATCTCGCCACATAAATTATGCTTGTTGTCATTTCCCTACTCGAGGACGCGAAGGAATTAAGCTTGGGGATGTTAATACGTCCCAAACGTATCTATAATTTCTTCTTGCTCCATGCATGATTTGTGTGACTTTGCCATGTTTTTCTTAAACTTTCATACACTTCTAATCATATTTGGACTAACCTATTAACTCAGTGCACCAAGTTGCCAGTTCCTGTTTTCTGCTGTTTTTATATTTCAGGTTTCCGGCCATTAAAAGTGCCAAATAAATTCCAGAAAAATTATATAAAAAATCAGCGTCCCGGAAGCTTCCCGAAGAACTAAGTAAGGAAGGGAGTGGACCCATAAGGGCCCCAGGAGGGTCCCTGGCGTGGCTCAGCCCTAGGGCACGCCGGGTACCCTCCTGGATGCCCTGTGGCCCCCTCGGTGCCCCCCTTGGCCTATATTTTGTGCCCGCGGAGGAAACCCCTAATATCAATCTGCTATTCCCGTTCTCCTCTCTGTACCGCCATCCCCGCCGTTTAAAGATGGGCTGCCAGGAGAAGCTGCCCCGGCACCCTTCCGGAAGGAGGAACCCCCTCCGGGAGACCTTCCATCGCCATGGACGCCTCCCGGATGTGCTGTGAGTAGTCCCCCTTGGACAATGAGTCCATGACCAGTAGCTATGTGATGTTCTCCTCCCCTATTTGTGCTTCCACTTTCGAGACCTCGTGAGCTTCCTCACATGATCGAGGCACCTTTGTAATTTTCTGTGTTGCTATGCTGAGTTTTCTAAGATCTGATGGATTATGAGACTATGTTCAGATTGTGATGAGTAATATATTTGGTTCTCTTTTATATTCGTGTTCTTAAGTTAACTCTTGCATGTTCTCCGTTGCCGTATTTTACTTTGGCCAAGTGATTTGTTGCAACTCCAAGAGGGAGCGTTATGCTTGATTGTGGGTTCATCCCCCTGATGTCTAGCATTAGTGACAGAAACATGAGACTAGGGGATGTGTTGTTTCCACCAGGGATAAAACAACGGTTCTTGTACCTGCGGGTGCAAGGATTATTTACTTTACGCAAAGTTCTTTTAATGCAGTTGTCTGTTGCTTTGAGTTTACACTTTGGGTGGGATTCGCAACTTAATACCAGCGAGATGTTCTGGATAGATATCTCAAGGTGGATGATTCGTGGTAGATGCAGATGGATTTCGGTCTACTTACCTTGGCGTACTGCCCATTGCATTTTAGCCTCTTCCTTTCTTTTGTAGCATAGTTAGCATTGCGGTGCGTTTATAATCCTGTCAATTGCCCAACTGTGATTTGTTTACCTCGCTGGCACTTTTATCGTCTTTTGGGAGAGAGAGACATCACTAGTGAACGTCATGGGATCCCGGTCCATATTTCCACCATTGTTTACACCGTCAATTTACTTTCGGTTCTTACTTTCAGTTTCCACTATTATTATCTCTTGCGTTGGTCCTTTGTAAACAGCAAGGCTGGAGGAATTGACAACTCCTCTGTACTCGTTGGGAGAAAAGTTACTTGTTGTGTGTGCAGGTCCACGTCAAGCGCCGTGACACCTTCTTGTATTTCTATGAGTCCTACTGGAGACAAACCTTGGTATCTTCACCGAGGGAAAAAAATTTCTACCCTACATCTCACCTTCCACTTGGGGTAACCAACGAGAAGTGATAGAACTATCTTCCTTGCTAGCATCACATGGCAATATATCTCGGAAATGCTATGGAAATGCTTTGATAGGTAGGTATGGTGGTTGTTTTGAGGAAAGATATAAGGAGGTTTATGATGACAGAGCATATCATGCCAAGGGTTTGGATGCACCGGCGAGGTGGACGCCAACTCACGGAGTGAGAAGAAGGCAATGCACGGTACAGAATAAGCTAGCAAATATGAGGAGGTGGAAGTGTCAACTTTCAATACTTACATTAGTACGAAGAACTCATGCACTTATTATCGGTAACTCTCAATCTAATGAGGAGGTTCACAAAGAGACAAGTACCCCAAGGATGAGTTTATGAGGCTTTGGTTATCCTTGCGCATCCTCGACTCATGGTACATGAGTGTACTCTAATATCCGATCCCTCTAAATATTAGTGATCCATCTAGTAGCTAGAGTTCTCAACTAGTTTTGTAGTTTTGGAAAATAAACACGTATTTCCCAAAATACGACACCTATCACTAATAGGCTAGAGCTCTTGACAGCAAAAGTTCAAACATTACTCACAAAAATACCTCAAAACTATTGCAAGTTACTACTACAATTGAATAGCAACCTCAATTACCTACAAGACATAACTCAGTGCAACAACCAACCCTCTTAACAAGATAAACATGAAACCTAAAGAGAGTTCAGCAACAAACTAAACAAAAGCTAAATCTCTTGAAAGGACAAACTAAAACTAAAACTAAACATGGTAGTAGCTACGAAAGATAAAGAACACACAACAGCAGAAAGATAAGCATGAAAAATCCTATGATGTGTTCTAGTTTAAAGTGGAGCGTGTTTATCTCCCACACAAAGTAAGCTGGGGTCTAACTTGTTAAGAACAGCTAACAAAGCTAAAGAAAACTAAAAATTAAACCTAAGAGCGAGACGCTCCAAGCATAGCACATAACACATGAAGTGATAAAAATATAGTGAGACGAAGGACGAACTGGTAATTTGGATGAAGAAGGGGATGCACGGGGGCATCCCCAAGCTTAGATGCTTGAGTCTCCATGAAAATTTATTGGGGATGCATGGGCATCCCCAAGCTTGACCGTTTGACACTCCCGGATCTTCTTTCAGAATCTTCCCTCGCACACTTGAAAACACCCTTCATACATAACTCATCATAAGCTCATTAGAGAGGTTAGTACCCTTAATAAAATAATTTTTCTCCATTGGAAATAAATATATTCTTGAAGGGATACTGTTTCTCAAGATTTCCAAAAAGTTTTTGCAAATAAAAAGCAAGCTTAAGGTTTGCAAAAGTGAATAAAGGTAAAAAGTGGCAGAATCTGTGAAAAACAGAATAGCAGATAGTAAAGAATTTTTTGGGGGTACTTCTGCAACTCAAATGAAAAAACTCAGAACATATGAAAGTTTCACAATTGTATAGAGCAGGCTGTGTAAAACATTCAGCTCAAAAAGATGAACTGGTGATTTGTTTTCATTTTTTCCGTCAAGAAGACGGAATCTGTTTTCTGTACAACATGTCACAACTTTTGCTTCCCTTATCATAAGAGGCTAGAACTTGGCACAAATCTTGAAAATAAAGATACAATGATGTTGCTACATGTAAGGCCCGATATGCGGTACTGTTCCAGATCTAGGTGTTTCCACCCAGATCCGGGGACGAAGCACATATCGGTCCCACCGCGACATATGACAAAGACATATGCCCCGGATTTCCAACATGATATCACAACATTACAGATACAAGGATACAACATCTCGTACAATCGGCATACAACTGCCTTAATAGAATACAACAGCGGAAGATATATGTCTGAGTACAGACTACAATCAAATGCCTACTGGCAAAGAGAAAACCATCGATCCCATAACCACACGGGTCCAGGCCCTCCGCCGGGATCCGCCTAACTAGTCGTCGTCGAGTCTCCACGTGAAACATCGATCACCATACCTGTTTTCGATCAAGAACCCTGAAAATAGTTTGGGGGTAGTATCATGAGTATAGAGGTACTCAGCATCCAACTGTAGTGGTCATCTGACCCAGCAAGGACTTCATCACTCGTCATTCTAGGACAACTAGTAGTTTACGGTAAGGATGGGGTAAGTGGTGAGGTTGCTGCCGCACTAGAATTTATGAAGTGGCTAACGATCTAGAGAGTAAGATAAGAATCCAAGCATTCGATGAGGAATCGCCTCCAACAAGCCTTGCTATCAACTACTTACGCAATCATAACACCTATCCTATCCTCGTCTTCCTCTTCGCATCCCGATGAAGAAGAAGCAGTCAAGGCACACACACACGTTGATCAAGTTATATTAAGATTATCTCAGTTGTTGTCTATAAACAAGGAGTCGGTCTCAAGTCGTCCATAACCGTGGACACGGCTTCTTGAAATTTTTTAACCCTGCAGGGGTGTACCAACTGCCCATTACAAGGCTCTGCACGCACGCCCATCTCTCTCAGTTGCTATCCATCACAGGCAACCATTTTATGATTTAGTTCCAAGAGATCCGGAACGACAGGTCCCTCTAACTAACACCGCACAAATCCAGGTGGCCCCCGGTGAGTCGACATCCAACTCAAAAGCCGGCCGCGCTCTCGAGTCGGCCTCTACCGCCTGGACGAGGTCGGGTTAGCTTCCCAAACAGATGTGGGCAACCCCCTAGCTTCCAGGTTTGGACCAACAGAAAAACTATGTCTCCGCTGGCCCGAGTTGTTTCGAAAAAGGCTGGGGCGCCAACCAACACACACACACGTTACAAAAGGTAAAACCAGCTTGGGCCACCACTAGAAATGTTTGAAGCTAGATAGGTAAGAAAAAGGGACCCCATAAAATCCCACACGCGGTTAGGCACGCTCAGTCTTAAAACCAATACCCGGAACTCAGATCCTAGGTGACTCGAATGGAACAAAGCGTCGGGGCGGGATAGCCTAGACCTTCCATCCTTCGTCGAATATAGTCAACATTATAACAATAATAATCATATCATCAACAACAACATAATAATGTGATATCCCAAAACCAAGAAGTAACAGGGTAACATCGTAGCATCCTAAGCATGCATACTAAGCAGGGGCTGAGCAACGAGCAATAGTAACATAGCAGTACAAGGTTTTTTGGGAAGGGACATGGCTGTATCGGTTTGAAAGAGGTTGTAAACATGTGGTAGGATCAAACATCGAACCTAACCTAGACTAGCATGCAAACCCTGGTTGAAATAGAATGGATCATAGTTAATGTATAGTCCTTGCCTGTTGATAAGTCGGGTTCCGAAGGTGTAGTCGGTCGCAAGCTCGCATCATCTCCGAGAGGTACCCGCGGAAGCACACAAGACGATAAACACTGGAAAGCAATCAACGAGCAAGAATCTATTACTACGAGGCAACACAAGATCAAGAAGACATCACACGACACGGCAACGCGATACGGATCTATCGTCGAGAACGGTTACTAACAGTTTAAGTGGGGTATCGGTCACACACGACGAATACCGCACGTTTACGGTGATTCAAGTTGCTTAGCTACAGGTGATCAACCAACGGCTATTAACATGGCAACTCAAGCAAGCATGGCATATCACACAAACATTTCAAGAGGTGAAGTACAAAGTAAACTATCTATGCTAGTCAATTTAAGTGAGGCACAACCTAAACATGGCATAACACTAAGTGCCGCACGACAATTAAAGGATTTGGTACTGTTCTGCCCTAAACCATATTTTAGGTTGGTTAACAACAGAAAACAATAGCATAAACACAAAGTACACGAAAAACTAATCAAGTTACATATAAAGAACACCCCAAACGGAGTTACGGTTAATAAGATATAAGCAAAACAAGTTACGGGCACAATCTTCCAACATCACGAAGCACACTTTAGAGCAATGCATATACAGGGTAATCAATGCAAACATGCTCACAAATTATATTGAACTAAAGTAGACATGACAGGGAAGGCATGGCAAAAAGAATCATGCAAATAGGCATCATAGATCAAAAGTTATTAAGCATGCAACATGGCATCGCAAAGTAACAAACTTAGAGAAAAACAGAGGTGTCTGTCAAAAACAGCAGCATAGCAACTTTAGAGCAGAATATCTATATGACCAGGAATGCTAACATGAAGATGAATACATGTAATGAAAGTAGACATGATGCTTAATAATTTGCAATTGGAATCACTCAATTCCGATAAACGGTCGCGACACACTCGTCGACCGAAGTTGCAACAAAATAACAGTTTCAGCAACAACAACACATTAACATCAGGATCACCACTTTTGAGAAAGATTTAATATAGCTAAAGCACCCAAACATGACAAGTTAAAGCATGGAAATGAATTACACATGATGCTTAACACATAGGAAAAAGAATAAATGAAATAGGCCTCATGCATTTGTTACAATCATCATGCAAAGTTGCAACAAAATAATAACAGCAGCACATAATAGCAATTTGTAGCAGTTTAATGGCCTGATGCCCACTTCAGCACACAATTACACAATCAAGATGGCCTCAAACGCAAAAAATTTCTACATACGAATGTTAGAGCAAGCAAAACTGAATAACTTTCGTTTTGGGGGCACGTTCATCGGAGCTACGGATTAACGGGAAAATACATCGCAAAAACAGATCAGCACACAGTTTTTTCCACAGACTTAGCCAAAAAAGAAATAATCAACAGAAAGAAAAAAAACGGAGGGCGGCCTGGCTCACCATGGGCCAAGGCCCATCTGGCCTGGCTGGCGCTGGGGGCTGTGGATGCCGGCTGGGATGGCCTGGGATGTGGCGGCCTGGCTGGGCCGCGTGGGAGGCAGGCCCACGTGGGGGCAGCGAGCGAGCGAGCGGGAGGCTCTGCCTCCTCCCGATCCAGCACGGGCCGCGGAGGCGCCGCTGCATGGCTCGCCGGCCGGCCACCGGAGGCGCGGCGCAGGAGAGGGAAGGCGGAGGCGGCTCGGGGCGGATCCGGTCTGTTAGGGCGGCGCCGGCGTGGAGCAAGGCGGCGGCGAGGTCGAGCCTCGTCTCGGCCGAGTTGTTCCCATGGCGGCGGCGCTAGGAGCTCCTGCGGGTGAAGAGAGAGAGATGTGAGAAGAGGGAGAGGAAGAGGAAGGGAGAGGGAGAAGGAGGAGGGGCGCGTCAGCCTGGCAGGGGCGGCGGCTCGCCAGAGCCGGAGGCGCGGCGGGCGGCGGTTCCACGGGCGCGTCCACGGGAGAGGCTGCGTGGAGAGGAGAGAGAAGGTGGGCTACGTGGCGCAATCCGGTTCGTCTGATCCAGATCCGACGGATCAGACTGGGAGACCAGATCTGGCAATTTTTCAGGGGGGTGGCTGCGAATTTTGGACTAGGGAAACCCTGGAAATGGGTGGGAGTGTGGTGGTCTTCATATAGCCCCAGTGGCTGGCAGTTTGCAAAAACATCCCTGTTTTTTCTCTCGCGTGCGCGGTGCTCACGTTTCTGACCGCCGGGGGTCCGCAGTACCTCCGATTCGGGTAAAATATCGAACTGCGCGATCAGCGAGTCGAGCCGGCGGCGTTCACCTCGCGCTGGAACCGTTCCGAAAACACTTTCCGGCGCGCTATAAAAATATCCCGTTTAATTATTAAACGGGGTTTTCATTCCGTTGGCTGCGGCTGGTCTCGTGCGGGTTTTGCGACGGTGATCGGGTGAAACCCGGTGTCGCAAAGGTCGAGTGTCAGGGTGGCAAGGGTCGGTCTCCGTCCGGTACGAGATAAGAGGAGGGAAAATAATTGTCGATCGATAGATCGGGGATGCAAACACCGCAAACAAATTTTTTAATTTTTTCAAAAACTGGGTTGTTACACTACAGTAGTAAAAATCATCAAGACCACTAAAAACAGAAGTAGAAACATCAAAGTAAAGATAACAAGGGTTGTCTCCCTAGAGCTCTTTCGTTATAGCCATAAAGAAAGGCTTAAGATTTGAATGATGCTCTCATAGGAATAAGAGTTGAGGGAAAAAAAGAGCATCAGGATGAAAATAATAAACACATTTAAGTCTAACATGTTTGCTATGCAAAGGGATCTTGTAGAGAAATAACTCATTGCAGCATAAAGATATTAGCATAGGAAGGCAAAATAAGTGCAACTTCAAAACCTTCAACATAAAGAGATGGAACTTTATATTATTGAAATATCTATAAGCATATGTTCCCCTCTCATAATAATTTTCAGTGGGATCATGAATAAACTCAACAATATAAGTATCACATAAAAAATTCTTATCACGATCCACAAGCATATAAAATTTATTATTCCCCACATAAGAAAAATCCTTCTCATTAGTCATAGTGGGAGCAAACTCAAGAAAATAGCATGAATCATTCTTGTCATGATACACTTGCAAACATTTATTCTTTATAGCATAAGTGTCATCACAATAATCATCATAGATAGCAGGCAAAGTATCATCGAAATAAATTTCCTCTTCAAAACTTGGGGGGTTAAAAAGATCATGTTCATCAAACGTAGCATCCCCAAGCTTATAACTTTGCATATCATTAGCATCAAAGGTATTCAAAGAAGACATACTAATAGCATTGGTACAATCATGAGTGTTGTGCAAATAATAAAGCTCCATAGGCTTTTTCATTTTCTCTTCAAGCACTTCATGTCCCAACTCAAGTTAGAGCTCATAAAGCTCTCTCATAATTCTGTTGTTGTTTTCCATAAGCCTAACTAGTGAAAATAAAATCAAGAAACAAAAATATTCAATTGCAAGATCTAAAGATATACCTTCAAACCTTACCTCCCCGGCAACGGAGCCAGAAATAGCTTGATGTCTACGCACGCTTCTATTCTTGTATACTACGTTGGGCCTCCAAGCGCAGAGGTTTGTAGGACAACAACAATTTCCCTCAAGTGGATGACCTAAGGTTTATCGAACTCAGGGAAGTAGAGGTTGAAGATGGTCTCTCTCAAGCAACCCTACAATTAAGATACAAGAAGTCTCTTCTGTCCCCAACACATCTAATACAACTAGGAATTGTATAGGTGCCGTAGTTCGACGAAGAGATGGTAAAACACAAGTGATAGGTGTGGCAAAACAAAGTAATATAAATCTGTAATAAAAAGTGCAGCAAGCAAACATGTGACAAAAGTGAGCACAAATTGTGTAACAATGGTGTAAACAAGGCCTAGGCTTCATACTTTCACTAGTGGAAACTCCCAACAACATTGACATAGTCCAATCACATGATATTTCTCATAAAACATGCAATGGAGACGCACTCGAAGGTCATTCCTTTGTGGTAAAGAGAGGACGAGAATTATGTAGGGCTACAAAAGCACACCTCAAAGTTCGTAGTTCTCAATCCATGGATTTACCAATGTCACCGCGGACATCCAAAGAGAGTACCACAATCACCACAACATATCTCAAGGATAGTCAAATACAAGCACCAAGAGACTCTCAATATTCAATCAACACACAAAAGAGGAAGTCACTCATGATCATATTCTTCTAACCCATGTCCAATAGACCGCGGTCACCATGGTCTCGGGGATTATACTAGATAAGATCAAGTGAGTACATCAATCCAATACATAGAGGAAGGGGGAATATCATGGGATCACCCTAGATTAACATAGCCTATGATAACAATGAAGATCACAACATGGGAGAGGGAGAAGAACACATAGCTACTGGTAGAAACCTCAGCCCCGAGGAGGGACTACTCTCGCATCATGGAGGGAGGAAGCAACATCGATGGAGATGAATCTGGGGGCACTTCCCCGTCCTGGTAGGGTGCTGGCACAGGAATTATGGTCCCCCGAAGCTTGCTGGCGATGGCGGCGGAGATTGGAATTGCTTCTGGATAAAAGGGTTCTGGAATCAGGGTTTTCGCAAAGGTAATATAAATAAGAGCCAAAGGGGGCATCGGGGGAGGTCCCAGTCACCTAGGCGGCCTACCGGCGTGGGTGGAACCCTGGCCGCGCCAGGAGGGTGTCTGGGGGAAGTGGGCCACCCCAGGGCCCCATCCTCCGGCTGGAGGACTCTTATAGAACGCTGATTTTTATTTATTTTTCCCGGAATTTTTGAGCACTTTAATAATAGGAAAACCTGAAATACAAAAATAGCAGAAAACAGAAACTGGCACTGGGGTGCACTGAGTTAATAAGTTACTCCAAATATGACCAAAAGTGTATGAAAGTGTATCAAAAGCATAGGAATATCACACAAAACATGCATGGAGCAAGCAGAAATTATAGATACATTTGGTACGTATTAGATGGGCACATAGGGCCTCTGGAGTTTATCGGAGAGTATCTTCGGAATCTTCAGGTGAATCAGGTGACCAACTGCAATGAGGGATCTCCGCTAGGAAGTAGTTACGAAAACCTAGAGTTAGAGTTAGTAAAATCTTTCACCCGAAAGGATAAGAGAGCAGATTCCCAGAGTAAAGGTACGGAGTAAAAGATCCCAATACCATAAATATCACAACTGGGTGGTATCAATGTGGGCCCGTAAGGCACACAAGAAGTTAGTAAAATAGTTTTGTTTGTCTAGACTCGATTTCGACCAAGGAGTTGGAAGGGGGTTACCTACAAGCAGTCGTCTCTGATACCAACTTGTGACTCCCCCAAAATCAAGTCGTGTACAATAATCATACACGAAAGGTACACGATCGAGAGTAGGGACTCACGGTAATATATCACAACACAACTCTATAAATAAAATAATACAAGTTGTTTAATACAAGCCAGGTGCCACGAGGGCTCGAATACAACAGCTCAAAAGCACAAAGTTAGCGGAAGAAATAGTATCTGAGTACAAACACAGGGTACACATGATCTGCCTTAAGAAGTCTAGCACAAAAACAACAACGATCGAAAAGGAGAGGCCTCCTTCCTAGGAACCTCCAAACTACTCCTGGTCAACGGGAAACTCGACGTCCTGGTAGCCACCAGCGGGGTACTCCTGCTCCTGGGTGCCAATGTCGACTGCAGCGGCCGATCAGGCAAAAGAAAAGGGGGAAATAAAGCTAGGGTGAGTATTTAGCATACCTGCGGTCTTACGTCCGCTACTACGCATTTATGCATTTGTATCAAATGGAAAGGGGAAGCTGTATATAGTGGACTGAAAGGTAGAAAGTCAGAATAAGGATGAGAAGCTAGGCCTATCGAAGACTAGCATCTTCCGATGAGTCTTGCAGCACAAGAAGAGAACAACCAATCGTTCATATAAAGCATAAAGTAACAATGTAGCAGAAGTTGTTGCGGCATTGTATAATAGTAAGTTGTAATAATTAGGAATGCCTCCGAGATCCCTTGCTTGACTTCCCAGCGAGGACGAAAACCCGGAACCAAAAAGTTTAGTAATAATAGTTTGTAGTAGTAGGATCTGGCTTCAACATAAAGTGTCATGTTACCATGGACACGGCTATTCGAATAGATCAATCTTCCCTGCAGGGGTGCACTTTTGTTACACTACAACGCACGATTTCTAGGTTGGCGTACACCTTGTTAGGCAATGCCCCACCGAGGCTATCCCACACTCTGTAGCCCATCCTTCAAACTCAACAGAGAGGTCATCCGCCGGTCTAAATCCTAAGTACGCAGGGCCTTGGATCCCAACCCTGATGTACTCCTGCACGGTGCGTGATTGGCAAGTGAAGCAATAGCAAATACAAATCACACTTCTTGAGCAAAGAATACAACACCACTTCCCGCCAATCAGCCCGCGGTACTGCCAAAGTCTGAAGAGTTCTCGAACGAGACTACAAAGCAGGGGAGCCCATAACTCCTTGCCCCATGTGTAGGCAGCGCGTATAAGCCGAAATTCTACTCAAGTCATCCACCGAACCCTTAGTCATTTTATTATCTCATGGACAACCGTTGTCGTTGCCCGACTAATTAACACAACGGACAATGAACAATACCCAGGACCACCAGTACATCGTTGCCTGCCCTGTCGTCCCGTAAAAGCACGCGGTTACCAACAAGGTGAACCGTCTCCTTACCTAGTCTCGTGTGTGCTCCTGGAGGAGCTCGACTTTCATGTTTTGGTAACTCTCGCGGCCAACGATCAGGGTCCAAGCACACCTGTACACCGGTCGTACCCTCCATGTCGTCCCGTCGCAATACCACTCTCGGGCACCGTTGGGTCACCCGACTTCTTACCTTAAGGACAACCGTGGCTCAGGACCCTAGAGCGGCTATACAGAGTCAGCAACGAGTGGAGTACGAGGATTACTCCTCGATAGTTCACACTTGATGTGGCTCGGTAGAGCCGAGGCAGGGGCCTTAGGCGGTGTCTGCATTGTACCGTACCTGTGCAGTTATAATTATTGTCTCCGCGTTCACTCCCAGAGTGTTCACGGCCCACTATCTAATCCTAGTTGACTAACAATGCGCAGGGCTCACTGCTGAATAAGATATATATATTTATAGGCAGCATAGGATAAAGGAAGGTACATCAAGGGGCGACAAAAACAGGCTATGCAATAGAATAGGATTTTAACATAGAAGCAACACTAACAATGCCTAGTGAAATAAGTGTACGGAAAAGATAGGTGATATCTGCGGAAGGAAAATGGCTCGACTTGCCTGGAAGCTCGATAGTAGGGGTACGGTCGTTGACGTAGTAGTCGTACTCAGCAGCGGTGTAGTAGGCGGCAGCAACGGGGTCTAACGGAGAATAAAGCGGGAAGAAACAGTAAATACACAACAATAATAGCAATACAAAGGTATGACATAGCAGATACAAACCAACAGGGCCCTAACGCAGTGTTCGGTGATTTTCTCAGAGCAGGAATTTATCCGGGGTTGACTCATCAGTATCGGGTGATTACCAAACAGATGATCTGGAGGGGAAGGTTCCATGTGTGCAGTGTTAGAGACATCTGACAGACATGTGGATAATGTATCCGTGCTCGCAGATCTATTCTGAATAAATTTCGTATACAGATAATTTTCATCCGAAAAGTTTTATCGGCTCCAGGAGATTATCGGACAGTGCAATCGGAGGGGGAATGTCCAGTGTGCGGTATGTTAGAGGGGGGTGGCGTATGGTTAGTGTATCCGTATTCGTTGTATAAAGTTTTTCCATCGGAGTTATGGTTTAAATGATATTGGATTTTCAAAGTTTAAATCATTTTAAAAAGAATTTCTGAATTTCTTTTATTTATTAATCTAACATTATCCACAACAATAGTGTTGACTTGTTCAATCTGACATGTGGGGCCAACCTGTAACGTCGACTGGTCAACTGATCAGTGGGACCCCACTGTCATAGGCACAGTGACTAAACAGGGCTATTTTATTTAAATAATCTAATTCTCAGCAGGGGACTCACATGTCATTCTAACTATGACTAAACTAATTCTATTTTATTTACAAATGTGCTTGGCCCACATTTAAGAGATAGAGGTGTTATTTCCCTGTTAAACTTAACAAGGGGGTTATCTTAACATTGCAATTAAATCAAGCTTATGGCCTTGGGCCCATGCATTAGTGGGGGAATGGGGGATTAGCCCGTGGCTAATATGTGCGTGTGCCCGCCGGCGAAGAGCCGATGCATGGCGAGGCCGCTCAGGCAAGGATAGGGGTCCGCGGTGATGGGGCGGGTGAGGTCGCGCGCTTGCGTCCGCAGCAGGGCAGCCACGACGTAGGTGGAGGCCGGCCATGGCCGGGCGCGGCCAGAGCAGCAGCAAGGCCGCAATGGCGCGCGGCGGCCGGCGCGGCCGGTGTACATCGAGCGGGGTGAATGGGCGGCTGTGGGGAGCGGGCGTGGTCACGCGTGAGCACGCTGCCACGGAGGTACACAGGCCATGGGACGTCCAAGAGGCAGAGGAGCGCAGCTCTGTTGCCGTCCATGGCGGCCCGGTGGGGGCATGACCTACGATGGTGAATCGGGACCGGGAGGTGGTGGAACGGGAGCGGCGGCTCACCGTGAGGGAAGGGTAGAGGTCAGGGGGCGGGGTTGGTGTGGCGGCTGCGGTGAAGGAAGAGGGCTCGATGGTGAGCGTGCTGACGTCCCGACTCGAGCTGGTGGCCGGGGTTGGCGTGGACGACGCAGGGGAGGCGGTCGGGCAAGCAGGTGGTCGACGGGGAGGCCACTGGCCACGTCCAAGGCGGCCGCGTGCCCACGGTCGTGCTCGGATTTGGGGAAACGCGGGGCGGAGAATGAGCGAGGGGGAGAATTGAGGGTGGCCGCGATCCATAATTCACGGGGGCGAGATCTTTATCTCCACGAGCACTGTCGCGACCTGGAGGGCGAGCGGGTTCGGCTGCGCAGCGCTCACTGTCGCCATGGTCAGGACAGAGGAGCAGTGCAAGGTGTGAGACAAGTGGGGTTAGGCCAGGGGTGGGCCTCGCCCAGAGGCGACAGATAGACAGTTTTCTTTTCTGTTTTTTCTTCTTCTTTTCTGTTTCAATCTGTTTGCAATTATTTTATTATCTTAGACATTTATGCAATACATGAAACTTGTTTGCAAAATTGTGTTGCACCATAGGGAGCTGCCACAAAAAGATTTGGACTTTTATAAAATATTTTGATATTTATTTTTGAGCTGCAACTATTAAATGGTGTTGTTTTGCTGTTGTTTATCTTTGTTTGAATTATTATCCAACTTAATAAATTCCCTAGACCACCTAGGCATGGTCCACTGAATATTAGGGATTTTACAAAAGTTGATGCAAAGTTTTTGGACCAAGTTTTTTTGTCACAAGTTTTTAATATTCATCAAAAGGCATTTTGACTTTGTTTGGATTGAAAGATGAACAAGGCATGATTTGCAACAGTGATTAGCAATAGTAATAGTTCACAGTCAAAGGGATTATTTTTAGAGATAATGAGGGTGTTACACCACTCCACCCTAGCACACAACATAGGCTTGCATGCTTATCTTGTGTGTTCTTTATCTTTTTGTAGCTATTATCAGGCTTAGCTCTTAGTTTTCATGTTTATCGGTTAAAGAGCTTTTATTTAGGTTTCTTTTGGACCTCTCTTGTGTTATCATGCTTATCTTGTTTAGAGAATTGGCTTGTTGCACTGAGTTGTGTGTATTGCATGAGTAGGTAACTAAGGTTGCTATTATAAGTATAGTAGTAACTTGCAATAGTTTTTTTACTTTTCGTGCCAAGAGCTTGAGCCTATTAGTGATAGGTGTCATATTTTGGGAAATCCGTGTTTATTTTCGAAAACTACAAAAATTAGTTGAGAATTCTAGCTACTAGATGGATCGCTAACCTATGGAGGGGTTGGAATATATAGAGTATCCTCACGTACCATGGGTCGAGGATACGCAAGAATAACCAAACCCCATACACTCATTTTTTGGGTACTTGTCTCTTTGGGAACCTCCTGATTAGATAGAGAGTTACGGATAATAAGTGCATGAGTTCTTCGTACTAATGCGAGTATTCAATTGTTGGCACTTCCACCTTCCATATTTTGCTAGCCACTTCGGTACCGTTCATTGCCCTTTCTCATCTTGAGAGTTGGTGTATACTTCGCCGGTGCATCTAAACTCTTGGCATGATACGCTCTGTCATCATAAACCGCCTTATATCTTCCTCAAAACAGCCACCATACCTACCTATCAAGGCATTTCCATGGCCTTTCCGAGATACATTGCCATGCAACATCCATCATCTCATGACTTGATCTTCACGTCATACATGCTTTTGCTTGATCGCGGAGCCGCATGCTAGTTGGTCCTTGCCCATATCATTGCTACATGACGCGCTAGTATCATTGCATATCCTGCTACACTGGTCGAGGCATATATTTGCGTACATCATGATAGTTTTTAAGTTATCTTTATGTTGAGTACTTCTAGTAAATTGTGAAGGTCTTCTTTATATTCTTGTAAAATATAGAGTGTTGCCCTTAAAGTGAGGAAAAGATCCCAAAGAGGTAAAAATAAAAGATACCAAACAGGACAAATGCGAGATAAATAGAAAGAGCCAATGAGGCCACAAAAATACAAAAAAATAGAGAAAAAAATAAAAAAAAAGAAAAAAAGAGAGAAGGGGGCAACACTACTATTCCTTTTGAAAGACCAACACTCGTACTCCATTGTCATATATGTACTCCATAGTGGTTATCTTACTTGATTTACTTTGAAGTTCTTATATGTGTGTTAGCATGTCACCACAGAAATTATCTATGTTATCATTTACCTACCCAATGATGAGCAGGAATTAAGCTTGGGGATGTTGATACGTCCCAAACGTATCTATAATTTATGCTTGTTCCATGCTCTTTTGGGTAACTTTGCTATGTGTTTTGCTACACTTTCATACCTTTTTACACATATTTGTACTAACCTACTAACTCAGTGCACCCAGTGCCATTTTCTGTCTGCTGATGTATGTGAATTACAGGTTTTTACCCATATTTACAGAGCTCCAGAAATTCCAATAAAAATATATAAAATATCAGTGTGTCAGAAGCTTCACGAAGCACGAAGGAGAGCCGGAGGGTGCCACCCCCTGCCAGGCGGCCAGCTGGAGCGGCCCCACTCCTGGATGCGCCAGCAGGGCACCTTGGAGGGAGGGGCCACCCCCTGGTGCCCCCCTTCGGCCTATATTTAAACCGCATTCCAGAAACCCTTGAGAGGAACCCCACATCGCGATTTTCACCTTTGTTCCACCGCCGCCTCGCTTCCAAGATTGCGATCACCAGAAGACCTCTTCCCGGCACCCTGCTGGAGGGAGGATTTACCTCCCGGAGCTTCTCCACCACCATGAGTGCTTCCCGGATGTGTCGTGAGTAGTCCCCCTTGGACCATGGGTCCATGACCAGTATCTATGTCATGTCTTCTCTCCAATCTTGTGCTTCAATTCTTAGCCCTTGCGAGCTGCCCTACATGATCAAGGCATTTATGTAATCCTATTGTTGCTATGTTGTGTTTACTTGGATCCAATGGATTATGAGATTATGTTCAGATCGTGATGAGTTATATATTTGGTTCTCCTTTTATATTTTGTTCTTGAGTTATTCTTGCATGTTCTCCACTGCTTTTTATTTCTTTGGCCAAGTAGTAGATAGTAACTCCAAGAGGGAGTGTTTATGCTTGATTGTGGGTTCACGCCCCACGATGTCTAGCTTAAGTGAAAGAAACATGAGACTATGGGATGTGTTGTTGCCACCAGGAGAAAAGAACGGTGCTTGTAACTGCGGTTGTAAGGATTGTTTACCTTACGCAAAGTTTGTTAATGTAGTTCTCTGTTACTTTGGGTTTACACATTCGGTGGTGTGACGCACCCAAAATCAAGCCGTGTATAGTAATCATACACGCAGGGTACAAGACCAAAATCAGGGTGCCACGCTGAGAATATCACAGCACAACACTAGACACAAATAAGATAAAACTTTAAGTTACAAACCAGGGATCAGGAGGATCTGAATACATAAGTTATTCAAACCATAATATCTGAGTACATACATAGTTAGTCAAGTTTTGACTTAAGAAGGCTAGCACAAATCACATCAGAGATACCGATCGAAAAGGCAAGGCCTCCTGCCTGGGGACCTCTGAAACAACTCCTGGTCCTGTTCAGCGGGGGTCTCGACGTAGTAGTATCTGCCTCCGGGGTACTCCTGCTCCTGGGCTCCAACGGCTGGTTGCTGCAATCCGGGTATATAAAACAAAGCGTGGAAATAAAGCAAGGGTGAGTATCTTGCATACCCGCGAGTCTTACGTCCGCTACTAAGCATTTATGCATTTGTATCAAATGGAAAGGGGAGGCTATATATAGTGGACATACAGGAAGAAAGTCATAATAAGGATGAGAAGCTAGGCCTATCGAAGACTAGCATCTTCCGAAGAGTCTTGCAGCACAAGAAGAGAACAACCAACAATTCATATAAAGCATAAAGTAACAATGCAGCAGAAGTTGCTGCAGCATTGTATAATATTAAGTTGTAATAATTAACAATTATAAATGCCTTCGAGAATCCTTCCTCGACTTCCCCGCGTGGAAGAAAACCCAGAACCAACATTTTAATAGTAGTAGTTTGTAGTGATCAGATCCAGCTTCAACATAAAGCGTCCTGTTACCGTGGACACCGCTATTCGAATAGATTAAACTCCCTGCAGGGGTGCACTACTGTTAAGCATGCACGCTCGGATCTCTAGGGTGGAGTACACCTCGTTAGGGAATGCCCCATTGAGGCTATCCGACACGCCACAGCCCATCCTAGGCTCAACAGAGAGGTCATCCGCCGGACTAAATCCTATGCGCTCAGGGGTCTAGGTCCCTCACCCTTCCACGCTCCTGAACGTTGCGAGTCTAGGCGGGGAAGCAAAAAGAAAATACCACCGCTCGCGAGCAAAGAAGACACCACTTCCCGGCAATCATGCCGCGGTACTGATGACGTCTGAAGAGCTTCCGGATGAACTACGACGCGGAGGGCCCAGACCGTAACCCCACGTGTAGGTAGTGCGTACAGTCCTTTGTGGCCTCTCAAGTCATCCACCGAACCATTAGAATTTTAATATTATCTCGCGGACAACCGTTGTCGTTGCCCGACTAGTTCACACAACGGACAACAAACAACAGTCAGGACCACCAGTACATCGTTTCCTGCCCTGTCGTCCCGTCAAAGCTCTGTGGTTACCAACAAGGTGAACCGACTCCTTACCTTATCTCGCGTGTGGTCTTGGAAGATCTCGACTTTCGTGTTTTGGTAACTCTCGTGCTCAACGATCAGGGTGCAAGCCCACCAGTACGTCGGTATTCCCTCCTTGTCGTCCCATCGCAATACCACTCGTGGGCACTGTTGGGTCACCCGACTTCTTATCTGTAAGGACGACCGTGGTCTAGGACCCTAGGGAGGATATACAGAGTCATCAACGAGTGGAGTACGAGGATTACTCCTCGATAGCTCACACGTGATGTGGCTCGGAAGAGACGAGGTAGGGGCCTTAGGGGGTGTCTACATTGTATCGTACTGTGCAGTTATATATTTTTTTCCGCGTCCACTCCCAGAGTGATCACGGCCCGCTATCTAATCCTTGTTGACTAGCAATGCGCAGGGCTCACTTCAGAATATCATATATATATTTATAGGCAGCATAGGATAAAGAAAGGTACATCAAGGGGCGACAATGACAGGCTATGCAATTGAATAGGTATGCAACATAGCAGCAACATTAGCAATGCCAAGTGCAAGAAATGTACAGAAGGAAAATGGCTCTTCTTGCCTGGAAGCTCGACGGTAGGGGTACGGTGGTCGACGAAGTAGTCGTACTCAGCAGCGGTGTAGTCGGCAACAGTCACGGGGTCTACCGGATATTAAGGGAGGGGAGAACAGTAAATGCAAAGCAAACATAAGAAAACAGATGCATGACATGACAGATGCATTGTTATCGGTGTTTCTAATGCAGTACTAGGTGATTGCTCGAAGCGGGAATTCATCCGGGGATGAACTGCCAGCTCCGGGTGATTATCGACAGACGACCCGGAGGGGGAAAGTCTCGTGTTCGTTGTGTTAAAGGGGTGTGGTGAGGGTATGGGTAGCATATTCGTATTCGTTATATTTTTCTTATCAATTTACATGTATACAATATTTTCATCGGAGTTACGGTTTAAAAGATATTCAATTTCAAAGTTTTAAATCATTTAAAAGAATTTATGGATTTATTTTACTATTTAAATCAACCTTATCCAGAATAGTGAATATTGAATAGTTAACTGATAGCAGGGACCCACATGTCATAGTCTGTGCCTTTGACCTGGTCAACTGACCAGTGGGCCCCATGTGTCATTGTCACATATAATAAAATCTATTTTATTTAATTTCTAACAAGTGGGACCCAGCTGTAAGTCTAACAGGGATATTTTAACGATTATTTAAACTAAACAAAAGGTTAAGTGGTACTGAGCATACATGTCATACTCTATATCTATTATAAATATGTCTTAATTAATCAAATCATCAGTGGGACCCAGCAGTCAGCCACACAGTGACACTTAACAGTTTATTAAGATAACAAATGGCATGGGCCCATCTGTCAGTGGCTCTAGGGTTAACTCTATTTGTTTTAAACAACAGCAGAGTAAAAGGGGTGGGGATCCAGTAGTCAGTGGGTGTGGGGGCTATTAGCTTAACATTAATAGGTGCTTAACAGGTCCAGGGCCTACCTGCTAGTGGGACAAACCAACTGGTTATCCACGGGTGTCACCGGCGGCGACTGGCAGAAGCACGGCGAGGCCCTTGCGGTCTAGGCCGACGAACATTTGGCTCGCGGAGGGGAAAAATCGAGTGTGTCCATCACTGTGTGTCTACGGATGCCCGAGGTGGTCCCTGGGATCGACCAAATCGACGGCAATGGCGAGAAACAGGCGATGGCCGAAGCAAGTCCAAGGCGGGGCGGCGTTTTACGGCATGGGATTGAGCGTGGTGGAATGGGGAAGAAGCGGAACCTCACTAGGAGCTCGTTTGTGTGGTCGATGGATACGGGGAAGAGCTGAAGGTGACGTATTGCTCGATGGGGGCGGCGTCCGTGGTAGAAGGGGGCAACGCGATTTGCAGCCTATGGCGCGCCCAGGTGTTGAACGACGGCTCAAGGCGAGGGAGTCGACGGTGGGGAACCTGCTGGACATGTCGGGGCGCGCTGAGGTAGCCGTTGGCCACGACGTGCACGGCGGCGCGGCCACTGGAGGCTCGGGGCAGCCTCGGAACAAATGGAGGGAGGCACGAGGGAGGGGGAATTGAGGGGGCTAGGGTTAGGAGAGAGGCAGGGGGCTCGGGGGAGCTTATCCTCGTCGGCGAGTCGCAGTATGGCCGCCACGGTGGCACCTCGCGGATCGGCCGCGGGATGCCCACCACGGCATGGCCGTGAACAGGGAAGGAGATGAGGGCAATGGGGTGGGATGGGCCCGTTGGGCCTCGCCCTGTGCGTAGAATAGGATTTTCTTTTTTTGTTTTCTCTATTGTTTTTCTTTTCATTTATTTTGAGTAGCAAATGATTTTAGAAAACTATGAAATCAGTACCAATTTTTTTTTTGCAATGTTTGACACTGCCACAAAAGGTTTGAGGCATTAAGAAAATCATTTGAATTTAATTTAATTAATAAACGATTAAATTAAGATTGATTTTATTACAATATTTAAACATTGTAATAAAATACCATTTGTACTTTAATATGGCCTAATTATTTTTTGACATTTTATAAAATTGTTTGAAACATTTTTGGTTTCACTTTTACTTCCACTTTGTTTTTAAGTCCATCCAAAGGGGTTTTAATATTATTTTATTTGAATATGATCAAGGTAATATTAATCATTGTGACTCATCATTAACAACAGGTAATCACTGTAGCATGACATCGAGGGTGTTACAGGTGGGTCTCGCAACTTAATACCAGCGAGATGTTTTGGATAGATATCTTAAGGTGGATGATTAGTGATTAGATGCATTTGTATTATAGTCTACTTGTCTTGGCGTACTGCCGATACTTTCGAGCCTCTATCTTTCTTGCAGCATCATTAGCATTGTGGTGCGTTTATAATTATGGCAATATCCCATGTGTAATTTGTTCACCCAGCTTAGCTGTTTTATCGTCTTTTGGAAGAGAGTCATCACTAGTGAACATCATGGGACCCCGGACCATATTTCCACCATTGTTTACACCTCCACAATTACTGCTTTATTTCCTTTCAAGTTGCAATCACCACTACTATTACCTCTTGTGTTTGATCCTTTGTAAACAACAAGACCAGAGAGATTGACAACATATCTGAACTCGTTGGGAGCAAAGTTACTTGTGTCGTGTGTAGGTCCACGTTAAGAAAGTGATTTTATTCAGACGGTGCATCATTTACCTAACCACCTACTTGTCGTTCTTGGAGTCATACGGGAGACAAACCTTGGTATTTTCATCGAGGGAAATTTTCTGCTATCTACATCATAACCTTCTACTTGGGGTAACCAACAAGGAGGTGTTATCTACACGCATCAAGTGGAACATGGAGCAATAGGAGTGCTAATAAAGTCATTGTTGTTGTGCCTAGTGAAGTCACACAACTTGGTGTTTTTAGTGGACCCATAGTAATAGCAGCAAGAAACAACAAAGTAACTAAATTTTTGTGATTTTTGGTATAATACTCTAAAGCAAAAACTAGAAAGTAAACTAACAAGACTAAAAAGTAAAAGTAAAACATATAGTGTGCAATTCCCCTATCTTGAGGATTGGAGTCCGCGGCAACGGCGCCATAAACTGTCTTGATGGCTTCTCGCCCCTCGTTGGTTACCCCAAGTGGAAGGTTGAGATGTAGCTAGAAGTAAATTTCCCTCGGTGAATATAACAAGGTTATCGAACCGGTAGGACCCCGAATTCTGCAAGTAGTTGTAAATGGTACCAGAGATTAAGTTGCTTAAAGGAGATAAGGTTGACGTGGACCTGCACACATAAAAAAATAACTTTTCTCCCAACGAGTTTTAGTAACATGGAAGTTTCTACAACCAAACTTTCCTCTCTCAAAATAATTTTCAGTAGCATCATGAACAACATGAAGACTATAACTATCATATAAGCATGTTGTTCATGACCTACAAGCACATGTGTATTATTTTCAATACAATCACTAGGATCATAAGACAAATGCATCCCATCACATTGAGCCTTAATAAGAGCACAATTCTCTAAAATATGAGTTGTAGGATTCAAAAGGATAATAGGACAATCAAGTGTGGGTTCAATAGCAACAATTTCATGCTTAACATGAGGAACTATAGAAAGTTCATCTCCGTAAGCATCATCCATAGTGGCATCATGGCCATAAGTATAGAAAGCATCAACTTCATCAAAAAGTGACATTTCAAAAGAATCCATAGGATCATAACACTCATCAATATAGCATTCCTCCTCCTCGAGTAAGCATGGAGGCCAATCATATAAAGTAAGAGTCAAAGAGTTCCTTCCATTTTCAGCAATTTCTTCTTCCATAGAGTCATGTGAAGCATTAGTCTCTTCCTTTGGGGGAGATATTCTCTCAAGATAATCAGTAATATAATAATTTTCATTGTAATTTTCAAAGCGATACTAAAGGATAGAATGGGTCTTAGATTTCTAAGGGGCATCATCAATATTTTCAAGGAGAGAAGTAATTTCATAGGCACCCTTAAAAGAAACAAATTCTTCTATTTGGTCTTCATCATAAAACTCACAATTTCCCTTAGCATAAGAAGCTAAGGTTTCATCATCATTGTACTCACATTGGAAAGCAAGGTGTTTATGCCTCATAAAGCAACAAGATTCATCCCTGCAGAAAGATATATTATATATTGAGCACAAGTTTCTAGCATACTCATACGACTAATGTATTAGTGTTCACAAGTGTATCCCTTTTGGAGACAAGCGGTATTCCTTGTAATATTCTTGTTGATCCTCAGTGAATCCTCCCTTCCAATAAGATCTGGTTTCAAAAAGTTAACCATTGATGGAAAGTAAGGAACTAGACATACAATTTTTTTGGGTTTTTGATATAAGACTGTAAAGAAAAAACTAGAAAGTAAAGTAACAAGACTAAAAAGAAAACGTAAAAGATAGTGTGCAACTCCCCTATCTTAAAGATTGGAGTCCCCTGCAACGGCGCCATAAAATGTCTTGATGGCTTCTCGCCCCTTGTTGGTTACCCCAAGTGGAAGGTTGAGATATAGCTAGCAGTAATTTTCCCTCGGTGAAGATACCAGGGTTATCGAACCGGTAGGACTCCGAATTCTACAAGTAGGTGTCAACGACGCCAGAGATTAAGTTGCCTTGAGGAGATAACATTGACGTGCACCTTCACACAGAAACAAATAACTTTGCTCCCAACGAGTTCAGAGAGGTTGTCAATATCTCCGGCCTTGTCGGTTACAAAGGATCAAACACATGATAGAAATAGTGATGGTGATTGCAACTAAAAAGAAAATAAAACAATATAGACTTGAGGTGTAAACAATGGTGGAAATATGGACCAGGGTCCAATGATGTTCACTAGTGATGTCTCCCTCCCAAAATACGATAAAACAACTAAGTTGGGTGAACAAATTACAGCTGGGCAATTGACATAATTATGAACGCACCACAATGCTAATTATGCCATAAGAAAGTTAGAGGCTCAAAAGTATGGGCAGTATTCCAAGACAAGTAGACCGTTTATTCATCAGCATCTACTGACTAATCATCCACCTTGAGATATCTATCCAGAGAATGTCATTGGTATTAAGTTGCGAGCCCCACCCAAAGTGTAAACCCAAAGCAAGAGACAACTGCATTAACAAACTTTGTGTAAGGTAAACAATCTTTGCAACCGCGGTTACAAGAACCTTTGTTCTTTTTCTGGTGGCAACAACACATCCCCTAGTCTCATGTTTCTGTCACTCAAGCTAGACATCGGGGGGCATGGACCCACAAGCAAGAATAACGCTCCCTCTTGGAGTTATTATCTACTACTTGGCCAAAGGAGAGATGGATCTCCCTCCCCTCCTCCTCCTCCCCCCACCACCCTCACCCACCACCATCGATTTGGCCATGAGTTTTCCTAGGAGTTCATCATGGAGAGCCTCCTTCACTTGGATTTCAACACAGGTCTTGCAGTGGAGGATGAGGTGCGCCGTCGTTTCAAATCTTCGTTTCATGCTTCTTCTGGTTCTTCCAAGGAGCTCTTCTTTGTTAGAGAATCTACACGCAAATAAAAACAAAGAAGAACGAAAAAGCAACACAGGGGAAACGCAGATTTAACGTGGAAAACCCTTCCGCGAAGAACGGAAAAACCACAGGGGCCAGCCAACAAACTATTCCTTATTGTGGAGGTGTTACAAACGCCGAGGTATTTACAACTTGATGATCTATCCCGTGCGGCGGCTTACAAGGTATATTTATAGGCGATAGGAGAGACCTAGGACAACACTTATCCGTACCAATGATGGGCCTCCGCTCCGCTCCGTCAGAAGTTTCCTCTTAACTTCATACATGAATTTGGATCAACTTCAACATTCTTGGTGGCTACTTTATCTTCTGCCTCCTTTCCACTGGATTGCTCTTCGGTTTCCTTAGCCCTTCAATGTTGTATTGGAGGGACGGCTGCTGGTTTCAAGGTGATTCATATTCAAGATCGCAGTTATCGGTTCTCTCTGGCATCAAATAAAGTTGGACATTTCATCTATTCTCTCAGTGATAGAATTTGGCCGGATCTTATCTGTCACTTCAACTTCTTCAAAGCCAATTGTTTTGACAGCCATTTGAGTTCTCAGGGTTGGTCTGCTGATGTTCAGATTCTAGAACTAAACATGCGTTCCCCGTCTGTGTTGTGCTCAAATCTTCAGTTTATTCACGACATTGCTGCCAGGGACAATTCTTCTGCTTCTGAATTGTCTAAGTTTGAAATTTTTTCAAAGATTCAATTGAATTTACTCTCTGCGTTTGATCATGAAGCAAACTTGAGTCATTCTTTCGTTGAAGCTCGAAATGATTTGAATAATTGTTCTGAATATTTAGAAAGCGCTTCAATGCAGCCCTCCATTCAAGGGCTACATGGGTCCATGTCTGATTCCATTCCTTTCACTGTTCAATCTGGTTGCATGGATGCCTTAGATGCCGGGTCACGTCCAAATGGCAACTCCATTAAGTTTATTGGGACAAACTACCGTACTGAATGGTGGGTTCAAGATCATTCGTTTTCGGAGAATATCCTTGATTGGAGGTCGGCAGAATACACTGAGGAGGAAATCCATGTCATAATCAATAAATCTGACCTTCCTTCAATAAGGTTTTAGGTAACCTAAAGTATATAGAGCGAACCCCAGCGCTGGTGTCTCCTAGCGCGAACGCTTCGGCGGCTGTTGATTCGGTCACATGGATCACGAAGCACTAGAGGAATCAGATCAGGTTTTCAAATAGGTTCGCGCTATATCAAGCAAGCGCGAATAGATAAAAACCAATAGTTACTTGCCGCGTAGTGGTGTGCACGCGGGAAGGGAAGCAAGAGGAGGCAGGTTTGAATCATGCTGCCTCTCCTTTTTTGCAAGCCATTTTTTTAGGTTTTTGTTGATGGTTAAATATCTTAAAAAATACATGGTAATATTTCACAATAAATTTTTTGGATTTTTCTTAATGGCAAAAATATATCCAAAAAATACATGGCAATTTTTTACAATAAAAATTTATTCGTTAGCATGGAATTTGTTAGTTACGAGGCATGATAAATGTTTCTTTTTTACATGACATTTTTTTTGACATGACATTTGTAGTTTATTTTGGATGACATTTTTTAGTAAGTAGCATGGCAAATGTAGTTTTTTAACATGGCATTTGTAGTTTTTGGACATGGCATTTTGTAGTTTTTGGACATGGCATTCTGTAGTTATGTAGCATGGAAAATGTAGTTTTTGGACATGGCATGTGTAATATATTTAGCATGGCAAATGTAATTTTTGGACATGGCATTTGTAGTTTTTGGACATGACATTTTTTAGTTACGTACCATGGCAAATGTAGTTTTTGCGCATGACATTTTTTAGTTACGTAGCATGAAAAATGTAGTTTTTGGACATGCCATTTATAATTTTTGAACATGGCATTCTATAGTTATGTAGCATGGCAAATGTAGCATTTGGACATGGCATTTGTAGTATATTTAGCATGGCAAATGTAGTTTTTGGACGTAACATTTGTAGTTTTTGGACATGGCATTTTTTAGTTACGTAGCATGGAAAATGTAGTTTTTGGACATGGCATTTGTAATTTTTGGACATGGCATTTGTAGTATATTTAGCATGGCATTTTTTAATTACGTAGAATGGAAAATGTAGTTTTTAGACAGAGCATTTGTAGTGTATTTAGCATGGCAAATATTATTTTTTTGAACATGGCAATTACTGATCATGGATCATAGCATTTTTTTCTTTGACCACATGGCAATTACCACACTAAGCATGGCAAGGGTAGATCATGAATAGCAATTTATATTTATATTTATTTTTTATTTTTATTTATTTTGTTTTTTCTTCCAAAATTAGCAATGTAAAATTGTGCAGAATATTATTAGGCTAAAACCTGGGCTTTTTTCTTAGACCGTTTAAAACCTATCGAGAAAGGTAAGATGAAAGTGTTTACAAAAAGATGTGGGTCGAGGGGTCGCGCTGGGCATGAGTTGGAGCGAACGATCAGCGAACCAAAAAGGTTCGCTCCAGGTTCTGTAGCGCGATCGGCAGCGCCAGATTCGCGTCCTTAGGTAAATGTGGCCATTGTGATGGTCCCGGACATTCTGTGGATCTTTGTCAAGCAATTTATTGTTTAGATTGTGGAAATTTCCAGCGAGCTTGCTTCTGCGTCAGTTTGACAGTTGCCTCAAATCCTAATTGCTGCTACATTTGCAATAGAGGATTGCATGTTCGATCTCTTTGCCCGTCACGTCTCCATTGTGATCGCTGTGTCTTGCTGGGACATGTCACCGGTTCGTGTAAATCCCGCTACGTTCAGAAGTTTGTTTGGAAACCCAAATTTTTAAAGGTTCATGAAATCTTAAGTCAGGATCACATTCCGGTTGTCAAAAATACTCAGGATCGGGTGAAGTCTGATATAAACCCCGTGCCCTTCCTTCCTGAAAATATATGGCATCCTAAAGGAGTGAAGTCTGAAATAAACCCCGATGTTGTAGGGCTCGACGTAAATGGACCTCCACCTTTAAATCCCTGAAATTTGTACCCTATCCTCCACAATCCTCGTCATTTTCAAGCTTATGGACATATCCAAACGGGGATTCGGGAATTGATGGATTATGCAGCACATGTATAAAGGACCCACTTTCCAGTTGAAGAAAGAAATAGCAACGTAATAATAAGATATAAAAATAGAGGGCCGTAGGATTCGAACCAAAAATATGCCAACGCAACAAGCGGCCGCTGCTAACCAACACAGCAGTAGTTTATTGATGCCAAACGAACGACTATAAATTTATATATACTCGTTTTGGTCTTTTTTTCTCTCCATTTAATCTGAGCTTTGGCTCCTTTCTATCTTTCCACCTCCTCTCGTCACTCCTTAATTTTTTTTACTTCAAATAAGATTTTTTAAGTGATACTAATCCTCTCAAGGGCATCAATATATACTCCTACGTCACGTAGAAGATTACATTGAATGAGGCGGAAAAGAAACAGACGGACGCACACACACATGTACACAACTAACCTAACCGCTGATCCTATTCTTGCGTGAGGATAGAGAAGGCAGGTGCATGCATGATTGCATGAACATGACCTCGAGGCCGATGGGAAGCACTACAAGGTAGTTGGCAACGGCGCGGACGACGACGAAGTCCACACTCTCCCGTCCGGGCACGACGGCAAAGATGGGGAGGACATGATAGATGTCCGCCTTCGATCGTCCATGCACTCGTCGATTCCCAGCCTTCATGTGCCACGTCATCAAATCCCATTGTAAAACAGTCCGAGGGTTGATTTATACCGGGATGAAAGAGTATGGGGTACTGATTTCAGGGATTTAGAAGTGAAGGTCCATTTACGTCGAGCCCTACAACATCAGGGTTTATTTCAAACTTCACTCCATCCTTAAGCCCGGCCTAAACTAATTCACGGAAGGTGTTAAAATATTATTCAAATTTATCTACCGTGTTATACACGGGCACCGTGTCATGAGCGGTGTGGGGCTTTGTGTTGGTACCGACGCGTACGAGTACAACTCGTTTACTTGTCCTATTAGTACTTTTATGTATTGCCTCCTATATATACCTCATGTAGTCACACCTAAAGATGATCTGTCGTCTCGTTCTTGTAATACTCCTCCATCATAGTAAAATTGTGCCTTGGTGCGTCCGTGGTTTTCTCCCGCTAGGATTTTCACGTTAAATCGGTGTCTCTTGTCTCTATTTTGTTCTCGCTTTATCTAACAAGTGGTATACAGAGCCAAGTTACTACGAAGATCAGTTTTGAGACGAGATACTTTTCGACGGGGACGCGATCCATCGAATCCGATCGAAGGAGTTTCCGCTGCGTTCGCGTACGAGATCGACAGGTGTTCCGCTATGCGCCATCAAGTCAATCGTTGCTGCTTCCGCTGAGCTCTACTTCACGTGCGGACCAAGCCCCAAGGATTTTTCTCTTCCGAAAGTCGTTGTTCGCCGAGCTGGTTCTGTTCCCCCGAGTTCCGCTGAATCGATCCAAGTTCTGGCCGCAAGTGCCACTGATCTGCTGCTTCCGTCAAGTTCCGCCGAGTTCGCACTGCAGCTATTTCCAGCAGCCATCAAGTCAAGCCAAATTGCCGAGTCAAATCTGCTGCTGCTACTACCCAACGATCCATTAGGAACCGAAGCTTATTGGTACTAGTATTTTTTGTTGGAGTAATCCAAGACTATTACTTGACACGGGAGATCGGCTGCTACTGTTCATCCGTTTTTTATCGGTGCTATTTTTTCTACATTGTTGCTCCGCATAAATTAATTCTTCAAGAATTATTTCTTTGGCTTGTACTACTTTGTGCACATATTTGATCTATTCATGGCTTCTACGAAGTACGATCTTCAGCTGCTAGACCGTGACACAAGGTTTTCTCTATGGCAAGTCAAGATGCGGGCGTTATTGGCGCAAGCCGATTATGATGATGCATTGGATAGTTTTGGGAAGAACAGAATTCAAGAGTGGACTCCTAAGGAGAAAAGAAAGGATCGCAAGGCTTTGTCACAAATTCAACTCCATTTGCACAATGATATTTTGCAGGATGTTTTGAGCGAGAAAACTGCAGCCGCTCTATGGTTAAAGCTGGAAGAGATTTGCATGACTAAAGATCTTACCAGCAAGATGCATCTAAAGAAAAAATTATTTCTGCACAAGTTACCCGAGGGAGGTAATGTTCTCAATCACATCTCAGAATATAAGGATATTATTGTTGATCTAGCTGCAATGGAGGTTAAATATGAGGAGGAAGGTATGGGCTTAATGTTATTATGTTCACTGCCAAGTTCTTATACCAATTTTAGAGATACCATATTATGCAGTCGTGATACTCTCACCCTTAATGGGGTTTATGAAGCTTTGCACTCTAAGGAGAAGATGAAGGTAATGGTATCTGATGATGGTTCTAGTTTCTCTCAAGGCGAGGGATTATCTGTTCGTGGCAGGACACATGAGAAGGGCTCAAGTAATGGAAACCGAGGCAAAAGTAAGAACGGCTATAGGGGCCGTTCGCAATCCAGAGGCAAGAACAAGTATTGCAGATATTGCAAGAAAGAAGGACATGAAATCTCCGAGTGTTTTAAGTTGCAGAATAAGGAAAAGAGAAATGTCACATACAAACCGAAAGGTAACAAAGGTGAAAATTCTGCTAATGTTGCTCGTGATGATAGTTCTGATGATGCTCTTGTCGTTATTGCTGGATGTGCTAAGGCCAATTATAAATGGGTACTTGATAATGCATGTTCTTTTCATACGTGCCCAAATAGAGATTGGTTTAATACTTTGGATTCTACTACTGCTACTGGTTCCATTTTGTGTTTTGATAATTCACCATGAAAGATTGAAGGCATAGGTTCTATTCGAATCAAGATGTCTGATGGCACAATCAGAACTTTAACAGATGTTCGGTATATTCCGAAGATGAAGAGAAATCTTATTTCTTTGAGTGCCCTTGATGCAAAGGGGTACAAGTATTCAGGTGGAGATAACGTTTTGAAAGTCACTAAAGGTTCTCTCATTGTTATGAAGGGTGACTTGAGTTTGACCAATGGTCTTTATTACCTTCGAGGTTCTACCATCTCAGGTAATGCTACTCCAGCTGTTTCAAATAATTCTGATTGTGATGCTGCTAAACTTTGGCATATGCGTCTTGGACATATGAGTGAACTTGGTTTTGCAGAATTAAATAAGAAAGGTCTTCTTGCTGGTTATCAAACTGGAAAATTAAAATTCTGTGAGCATTGTATTTTCGGAAAGCACAAGAGGGTGAAGTTCAACACTTCAACTCATACTACTGAAGGTATTCTTGATTATGTGCATTCCGATTTATGGGGGCCTTCTCGCACAAAGTCACTAGGTGGTGCTAGATACATGTTAACTATTATTGATGATTACTCGAGGAAAGTTTGGCCTTATTTCTTGAAGCATAAATATGAGGCATTCTTTGCATTTAAAGAGTGGAAGGTTATGATTGAAAGGCAAACTGAAAGGAAGGTCAAGATACTTCGCACTGATAATGGTATGGAATTCTGTTCTAAGAAATTTAAGTATTATTGCAAGTCTGAAGGCATTGTCAAACATTACACTGTTCCTTATACTCCTCAACAAAACGGTGTTGCTGAGCGTATGAACAGAACCATTATCTCCAAGGCCCGTTACATGTTGTCAAATGCCGGTTTGAGTAGGCGTTTTTGGGCTGAGGATGCTTCCACTGCTTGTCATCTTATTAACCGTTCACCATCTATTGCTCTTAATAAGAAATCTCCGACTGAGGTATGGTCTGGTTCACCTGCTGATTATTCACAATTGAGAGTTTTTGGTTGCACTGCTTATGCTCATGTTGATAATGGAAAGTTGGAGCCTAGGGCTATTAAGTGCATATTTTTTGGTTATAAATCTGTTGTTAAAGGTTTTAAATTGTGGAATCCTGAAACTCAGAAGGTTTTTATTAGCAGAAATGTTATCTTTAATGAAACTTCTATTTTACATGATGTTCCTTCTACTGATGTTCATGTTGATAGTGAACAGCAGTCTACTATTCAGCATCCTACTTTTCAGGTGGAGCAGGTTATTGATTCCACATCAGATAAGGAAAATTTTGTTGCACATGATGAACCCGCCGATGATTAGCCTATTGTCCCACCAAGTTAGCCTGTTCATGTCACTCCAAATTAGCCTATTGTTCCACCAAGTTGGAATCTTGCACGTGACAGAGTTAGGCGTGGTGCTTCTAAGGAACCTTCAAGGTTAATTGATGAGTGCAATATTGTTTCTTTTGCTTTATCTGTTGCAGAAGAAATTGAAGGTAATGTTGAGCCTTCTTCATATTTCGAGGCTATTATTTCTGGTGATAGTAATAAGTGGACTATTGCTATGCATGATGAGATGGAATCACTTGAAAAGAATGGCACTTGGGATTTAGTAAAATTACCTAGAGAGAAGAAACCTATTCGTTGCAAGTGGGTTTTCAAAAGAAAGGAGGGTATTTCTCCAAATGATGACGCAAGATATAAAGCAAGGTTGGTTGCTAAAGTTTATAGCCAGATTCCAGGTATTGACTTTAATGAAGTCTTATCCCCCATTGTGAAGCATAGCTCTATTCGCACTTTAGTTAGTATTGTTGCCATGCATGATTATGAGCTTGAACAATTGGATGTTAAAACAGCTTTCTTACATGGGGAGTTAGAAGAGGGTATTTATATGGAACAACCAGAAGGTTTTATTATTCCTGGAAAGGAGAATCTTGTCTGCAAGTTAAATAAATCTCCATATGGATTGAAGCAATCCCCTCGACAGTGGTACAAGAGATTTGATACTTTTATGCTCTCTCAAGGTTTCAAAAGGTCTGATTATGATAGTTGTTTTTATCTGAAATCTGTTAATGATTCAACTATTTATTTGCTCCTTTATGTTGATGATATGCTCATTGCTGCAAAGAGTATGTCAGATGTTAATGAACTAAAGAAGCAATTGAGTAATGAATTTGAGATGAAGGATTTGGGTGCAGCAAAGAAAATTCTTGGCATGGAAATAACCAGAGATAGGCCATCTAGAAAATTATATCTCAATCAGAAGGGATATGTTGATAAAGTTCTTCATCGTTTTAATATGCATAATGCCAAGCCAGTGAGTACTCCATTAGCTGCGCATTTCAAATTGTCATCAGCCTTATGTCCAAAGTCATTTATTGATATTGAGCACATGTCTAGAGTTCCCTATTCAAGTGCAGTTGGTTCACTTATGTATGCCATGGTTTGTTCTAATCCGGACTTATCACACGCGTTGAGCGTTGTTAGTAGATACATGGCTAATCCTGAAAAAGAGCATTAGAAAGTTGTTCACTGGATTTTCAGATATCTACGATGTACTTCTAATGCTTATTTACAGTTTGGGAAATCTAAGGATGGGCTTGTTGGTTATGTTGATTCTGATTTTGCTGGTGATTTGGATAAGAGAAGATCACTCACAGGTTATGTTTTCACCATTGGTGGTTATGTTGTGAGTTAGAGAGCGACTTTGTAGTCTATTGTGGCTTGTTCCACTACTGATGCCGAGGATATGGCTGTTTCTGAGGCATGCAAAGAAGCTATCTGATTGAGAGTTTTATACACTAAGGTTTGTGGAGATGAGTATTTCCCTACCATATTTTGTGACAGTCAAAGTGCTATATGTCTCACTAAGAATCAAATGTATCATGAGAGAACGAAGCACATTGATGTCAGATATCACTTCATTCGAGATGTTATTGCTAGAGGTGATTTGAAAGTGAGCACGATAAGTACGCATGACAATCCTGCGGATATGATGACAAAGCCAGTTCCGACCAATAAGTTTGAGCTTTGCTCAGACTTAGTTGGTATCTCTCACGAGTCCTATGGATTTGACGCAGAAGGTGTTTATGTTGTTTTGGATGGAGTTATTTGTTTCTTCGACTACTCGAGGGAATTTGGTTCAAGGTGGAGATTGTTAAAATATGATCCAAATTCATCTACCGTGTTATACACGGGCACCGTGTCACGAGCGGTGTGGGGCTTTGCGTTGTACCGACGCGTACGAGTACAACTCGTTTACTTGTCCTATTAGGACTCTTATGTATTGCCTCCTATATATACCTCATGTAGTCACACCTAAAGACGATCTGTCGTCCCGTGCTTGTAATACTCCTCCATCATAGTGAAGTTGCGCCTTCGTGCGTCCGTGGTTTTCTCCCGAGGGGTTTCCAGGTTAAATCGGTGTCTCTTGTCTCTACTTTGATCTCGTTTTATCTAACAGAAGGGACACGTCTGGTTTGCAATATGTACATCCTCGTGGCATGATCTTCCCTGACAGTTTGGACTTTCTGAATTTTTTGCTCACTATGGCACGTTGCAAGGTACAGAAACGTATTACTGGGAGTATGCATGTTCAGGGGGCTCCTTTACCCCACAACCTGCTATCTTTATGCAAGGATATTGTGAATATCGCCATGGGGTGTGGTGTGCATCTTATCACCCTTTGGATGGGTCTCTCCGCTTCCTAGTTCCGTCGGGGTTTTTGTTGTCCCTCTCCAATGCTGGGCTCTTTCTGTCGGGGAGACTAAGGGGTCTGAAGATCAAGACATGCTGCAGTATGAAGATGTTAAAAACCTGGACATGACGCAGCTCAACCCTGGAGGTTCTTTTGCACCTAGTCCTTCTCTCACTGATAATTCTATTGGGTCTACCACTATTGCTATAAATCGAGGTATGATCTCTGACCTGATTGCCAATGAGGTGGCGCTGGTTAACACTATGCAACTGAGGTGGAGCACCCGTATGACCAGATATGATGGCTTTAAAGTCCCCATGGTGACAGACGCCAAGGTTAAACCCAGAACCATCCCCGCGGTCACAGTCACTAATAATGTCACGGTGCCGCATATGGGGCTGCCATCTCTTATCCGTGGCGCTGTTGAGTCTGATGCGCCGCCACTTCTGAGGCCGATTCGCAGCATTCAGAGGATTGGAGTGGATCGATGTGGTATCTCCCCTGATGATCTCACTGAGGACAAGTTGCTTGGCGACTCTGACAAGCCGGATTCATCCAACCATTAGCTTCGATACAGACCAATAAAAGTTGCAACGTTCAAGGCATCAACTCAGGCGATAAGCAACTTGCGATTCGTAATGCGATTGATACCTGTGGTTGTTTGATTGTTTGCTTTCAGGAAACAAAAAGGTCCTCGTTTGATTTATCCTTTATTAAACTTTTGTGTCCCAAACGATTCGATAGGTTTGAATTTGTGTCGTCGTCTGGTAATTCTGGTGGTCTGTGCACGGTTTGGGCTAGGTCTGAATTTTCCGGTAGTATTATATCCTCTGAAATTTTCGCTCTCGGGGTTCGTTTTACTTCTGTGCATACTAGGGATGTGTGGTCGTTGGTGAATGTGTATGGTCCATGTGTCGGGGTTCATATAATAACCTTTACTGAATGGATGTTTAATCTAGTGATCCCCAGTGTTGAAGATTGGCTAATAGTTGGTGATTTCAACTATATTAGAGCACTGGACAATAGAAACAGAGGGGTTGGGAATGCAAATGACAAGTTTTTTTTTGAAACGAGGCAAAAAAAAGAGCTTTTTCCTTATATTAATATAGGAGGAGCAAACATAGGAATGGCTTACACCAATAGGAAAGACAAAAGAAAGGGGAAAAGAAAAATCCCCAAAATAAAAGAAAAAGGGTCAGCCTACGAGCTCCGCAAGGTTTTTAGTTTCGTCAAGAATCCAGTTTCTTCCTTCCTCCCTAATCTTGTGCATGATTATCGAAGGCAAAGAGGATTTATTGTTGAAGACTCGCTCATATCTCTCCTTCAAAATCTCCCAAGCAATAAGCATGATGGCAGACCGCAATCCTTTGGGAGAAGAGGAAGGAGTCTTGGCAATGGCGTGCCAGTACTCCAACACTTTCTATATTCCCGACCCAAGGCAACGGAGAAGGTCCGGACAAGATAACCACGATGCCGCAGCAGACCATATCCTTCTGGAGAAACGACATTCGAAGAGGATATGTCACGCCGTCTCCGGGGCACATCTGCAGAGCTGACAAGACGGGTGGTGTGGCCATACCCGTTTGGCAATATGGTCTGCCGTCCAGAGGCGGTTCTGAACGGCGAGCTAGGTGTAAAAGCAACATTTCGGGGGAGCCCAAGTTTTCCAGACCAGATTTCCGAAAGAGCAGGGAAAAGCGGTCAAGAACTGTGCCTTCTAGGCGGAACTGGTGGAGTAGCAGCCATTGGACGACATTGTCCAGGTAAGGGAGTCCGAAATTCCAGGGGATAGCTTAATGGCCAAGAGGAGGTTCCATAGGCAGACATATTTCTCCAAGTGCTCGACGGTGAAAGATTCCTCATTAATGTCAGCAACCCATTTCTTAATTTTCAATGATTTCATCAGAGAACAATCTTTAGTTGAGTTGCCAATTAAAGGGAGAACATTCACGTGGAGTAATATGCAGACTGATCCGCTACTCGAACAACTAGATTGGCATTTCACTTCACTGAATTGGGCCGCTAATTACCCTAACACAGTTGTCTCGTCCCTAGGAAAACCAGTATCGGATCATGTGCCGTGTTATGTCAGTATACAATGTTCTATTCCCAGGTCGAAATTGTGTATATTTGAAGAATACTGGATCCACCATCCGGGCTTCCGTGATGTGGTGACTGTTCGTGGAACAAACCTTGCCATGCTTTGAACTCTGCTGTCATTCTAGCTAGAAAATTTAAAATTTTGCGTTATGCTCTCAAGAAATGGAGCACGAATATATCCAGGCTTTCAGTGTTGATTGAGAACTCGAATGCCACTCTCCTAGAGCTTGATGGGATTGAGGATAAGCGGACTCTTTCGGTGCCTGAAAGAAAATTGTGATGTATACTTGATGTCTACGCACACTTCAATTCTTATAGAATATGTTGGGCCTCCAAGCGCAGAGGTTTGTAGGACAACAACAATTTCCCTCAAGTTGATGACCGAAGGTTTATCGAACTCAGGGAAGTAGAGAGTGAAGATGGTCTCTCTCAAGCAACCTTGCAATTAAGATACAAGAAGTCTCTTGTGTCCCCAACACACCTAATACAACTAGGAGTTGTATAAGTGCACTAGTTCGGTGAAGAGATGGTAAAATATGGGTGATAGGTGTGGCAAAGCAAGGTAATATAAATCTGTAATAAAAAGTGCAGCAAGAAATAAATCTGTAATAAAAAGTGCAGAAGGAAAACAAGACGTAAACGTAATTACAAACGGTATTGCAATGGTGGAAACAAGGCCTAGGCTTCATACTTTCACTAGTGGCAACTCCCAACAACATTAACATAGTCTAATCACATGGTATTTCCACTAAAACATGCATCGGAGACGTACTCGGAGTTCATTCCTTTGTGATCAAGAGAGGACGAGAATTATGTAGCGCTACAAAACCAAACCTCAGAGTTCGTACTTCTCAATCTATGGATTTCCCAATGTCACCGCGGCCATTCAAAGAGAGTACCACAATCACCACAACATATCTCAAGGATAGTCAAAGACAAGCACCAAGAGACTCTCAATATTCAATCAACACACAAAAGAAGAAATCACTCACGGAAATATTCTTCTAACCCATGTCTAATAGATCGTTGTCACCATGGTTTCGGGGATTATACTAGATAAGATCAAGTGAGTACATCAATCCAATACATAGAGGACGGGGAAATATCATGAGATCACCCTAGATTAACATAGCCTATGATCACAATGAAGATCACATCATTGGAGAGAGAGAAGACCACATAGCTACTCGTAGAAACCTCATCCCCGAGGAGGAACTACTCCCGCATCATGGAGGGAGGAAGCAACGTCGATGGAGATGAATCCGGGGGAACTTCCCATTCCCGGTAGGGTGCCGACACAGGAATTTTGGTCCCCCGAAGCTTGTTGGCAATGGCAGCGGAGATCGGAATTGCTTCTGGAGAACGGGGTTTTGGAATCAGGGTTTTCGCGATGCGAGTATAAATAAGAGCCAAAGGGGGGCACGAGTGTCCAGGCGGCCTCACGGTGCGGCCCCACCCTACGACACGCCAGGAGGGCGCCCGGGGGCTATGGGCCACCCCTTGACCACATCCTCCGGCTGGAAGACTCTTCTAGAACGTTGATCTTTATATATTTTCCCCGGAATTTTATAAGCACTTTTAATAATGGGAAAACCTGAAATACAAAAACAGCAGAAAACCGAAACTGGCACTGGGGTGCACTGAGTTAATAGGTTAGTCCAAATATGGTCAAAAGTGTATGAAAATGTAACAAAAGCATAGCAATATCACACAAAACATGCATGGAGCAAGCAGAAATTATAGATACGTTTGGGACGTAGCAACATCCCCAAGCTGAATTCCTGCTCGTCCTCGATTAGGTAAATGATAACAAGCATAATTTCTGTGGTGACATGCTACCAACCATATAAGAACTTTTAAGTAAATCAATCAAGGTACGTAATTCAATTCAAGTCATAACAGGCAAGAGTCTATATTAGCATTGAAACAAGCAACATAAGCACATTAAGGTGCAAAATCTCTCGCTGTCCGTGACTCGAATGTCTCCAGATGGTGTTTGCGTGCAAGAAAAAATATTTAGTTGTTGAGAACTCAATCTACTAAAGTTTCACACTTTGTCTTCTTTGGAATCTTATCTTGACTCGTCCCCAGACCACTAGCCAGGTACAAGTCAATTTGATCCACTCCATTTCAATATTTTGAGTACTCATGCAATGGATGAGCGCAAGCACGAAAATTGACACTTAGGATGGCAAAGAGAGAGGTATGGTGGAGGAGGAAGACAAAAACGGTGTGAAAGGTTCACATAAATGAGGACAATCATAGGCGAGAAGGCCAAATGATAGATATGATGTGAGGAGTAGGGATTTCCATGCAACGGATGCACACATGAGCTAACAAAAGATCTCCAATGGAACTAGTGGAGGTGCATCCAACTTGATTGCTCATGAAGACCTAGAGCTCATTTGAGGAGGCCCATCATTGGAATATACAAGCCAAGTTCTATAGTGTGAAGGTCCCCACATAGCTATATGCATATACGATCATCTCTATGGAGTACAAGGTATAAAGGGAGTACGAGTGTGGATCTTTTAAAAGGAATAGTAGTGTTGCCCCCCTTCTCTATTTTTATTTCTTTTCTATTTTTTCTATTTTTTGTATTTTTTGGCGGCCTCAATGGCTCTTTCTATTTAACTCTCATTTGTCCTCTTTGGGATCTTTTAATTTGTCCTCTTTGGGATCTTTTCCTCACTTAGGGGCAACACTCTATTTTACAAGGAGTGTAGAAGATCTTCACACTTTACAAGGTACTCAACATAAAGAAGATGTAGCTATCATGATGTATGCAAAAGTATGCCTCTGCAAGGGTAGCAGGAACATGTATGTCATCAAGATCAAGTCATGAGAAGGTGGATGTTGCATGTCAATATATCTCAGAAAGGCTATGGAAATGCCTTGATATGTAGGTATGGTGGATGTTTTGAGGAAAGATATAAGGACGTTTATGATGACAGAGCGTATCATGCCAAGGGTTTAGATGCACCGGCGAGGTGGACGCCAACTCTCAGAGTGAGAAGAGGGCAATGCACGGTACCGAAGAGGCTAGCAAATATGAGGAGGTGGAAGTGTCAACTTTGAATACTTATATTAGTCTGAAGAACTCATGGAATTATTATCGGTAACTCTCAATCTTATCAAGAGGTTCACAAAGAGACAAGTACCCCGAGGAGGAGTGTATGGGGGTTTGGTTATCCTTGCGCATCCTCGACTCATGGTACGTGAGTGCACTCTAATATCCGATCCCTCAAAAGATTAGCGATCCATTTAGTAGCTAGAGTTCCCAACTAGTTTTTGTAGGTTTTGGAAATAAACACGGATTGCCCAAAATACGACACCTATCAATAATAGGCTAGATCTCTTGACACCAAAAGTTCAAACATTACTCACAGCAATTCCTCAAAACTATTGCAAGTTAATACTACAATTGAATAGCAACCTCAATTATCTACTTTCAATACAAGACACAACTCAGTGCAACAACCAACTCTCTTAACAAGATAACCATGAAAACTAAAGAGAGTTCCAGCAACAAACTAAGAAAAAGCTAAAGCTCTTGCAAAAGACAAACTAAAAAAACTAAACATGGAAGTAGCTACGAAAGATAAAGAACACACAACAGAGAAAGAGAAGCATGAAAAATCCTATGATGTGTTCTAGTTTAAAGTGGAGCATGTTTCTCTCCCATCAAAAGTAAGACGGGGTCTAACTTTTTATGAACAGCAAGCAAAGCTAAATAAAACTAAAAAGTAAACCTAAGAGCGAGACGCTCCAAGCATAGCACATAACGCATGAAGTGATAAAAATATAGTGAGACGAATGACGAACTGATGATTGTTGATGCAGAAGGGGATGCACGGGGGCATCCCCAAGCTTAGACGCTTGAGTCTCCTTGAATATTTATTGGGTATGCATGGGGGCATCCCCAAGCTTGAGCGTTTGACACTCCCGGGTCTTCTTTCATCATCTTCCCTCGCACACTTGAAAACTTCCTTCATACATAACTCATCATAATCTGATTAGATAGGTTAGTATCCTAATAAAATAATTTTTCTCCACTGGAAATAAAGATATTCTTGAACAGCTACTGTTTCTCAAGATTTCAAAAAACATTGCAAAGAAAAAGAAAGATTAAGGTTTGCAAAAGTAAGGAAAGGCAAAACGTGTAAGAATCTGTGAAAAACAGAACAACATGTAGTAAATAATTTTTTCGGGGTACTTCTGCAACTCAAATCAAAAAACTCAGAAGATATGAAAGTTTCAAAATTGTATAAAGCATGATGTGTAAAAAATTCAGCTCAAAAATATGAACTGGTGATTTGTTTTGACTTTTTCCGTCAAGCAGACAGAATCTGTTTTCTGTACAACATGTCACAACTTTTGCTTCCCTTATCATAAGAGGCTAGAACTTGGCACAAAGCTTGAAAATAAAGATACAATGATGTTGCTGCAGTAGTAAAAATCAACAAGACCACTAAAAACAGAAGTAAAAAAATCAAAGTAAAGATAACAAGGGTTGTCTCCGTAGAGCTCTTTCTTTATAGCCATAAAGATAGGCTTAAGATTTAATGATGCTCTCGTAGGAATAAGAGTTGAAGAACAAAAGAGAGCATCAAGAAGAAAATACCAAACACATTTAATTCTAAAATGCTTCCTATGCATAGGAATATTGCAATAAAATATTCATTGAAGCACAAAGCAATAAGCATAGGAAGGCAAAACAAGTGCAACTTCAAAACTTTCAGCATAAAGAGAGGGAACTTGATATTATTGAAATATCTATGAGCATATGTTCCCCTCTCATAATAATTTTCAGTGGGATCTTGAATAAACTCAACAATATAAGTATCAGACAAAAAATTCTTCTCATGATCCACAAGCATAGAAAATTTATTACTCCTCCCATAAGAAAAATCCTTCTCATTAATAATAGTGGGGGCAAACTCAACAAAATAGCTATCACATGAATCCTTCTTATCATGATCCACTTGCAAAAATTTATTCTTTATAGCATAAGTTTCATCACAATAATCGTCATAGATAGGTGGCAAAGTATCATCAAAATAAATTTCATCATCAAAACTTGGGGGGCTAAATAGATCACCTTCATCAAACATAGCATCCCCAAGCTTATAGCTTTGCATATCAATAGGATCAAAGGTATTCAAAGAAGACATACTAATAACATTGATATTATCATGTGTGTTGTGCAAATAATAAAGCTCCATAGGCTTTATTATTTTCTCTTCGAACACTTCATGTCCTAACTCAGGATAGAGCTCATAAAGCTCTCTCATAATTTTTGTTGTTGTTTTCCATTAGCCTAGCTAGTGAAAATAAAACCAAGAAACAAAAAGATTTAATTGCAAGATCTAAAGATATACCTTCAAAACTTACCTCCCCGACAACGGCACTAGAAATAGCTTGATGTCTACGCACGCTTCTATTCTTGTAGACTATGTTGGGCCTCCAAGCGCAGAGGTTTGTAGGACAGCAGCAATTTCCCTCAAGTGGATGACCTAAGGTTTATCGAACTCAGTGAAGTAGAGGTTGAAGATGGTGTCTCTCAAGCAACCATGTAATTAAGATACAAGAAGTCTCTTGTGTCCCCAACACACCTACTACAACTAGGAGTTGTGTAGGTGCACTAGTTCGGGGAAGAGATGGTAAAATAAGGGTGATAGGTGTGGCAAAGCAAGGTAATATAAATCTGTAATAAAAAGTGCAGCAAACAAACAAGTAGTTAACGTGAGCACAAACGGTATTGCAATGGTGGAAACAAGGCCTAGGCTTCATAGTGGCAATTCCCAACAACATTAACATAGTCTAATCACATGATATTTCCACTAAAACATGCATTGGAGACGTACTTGGAGTTCATTCCTTTGTGATGAAGAGAGGACGAGAATTATGTAGGGCTACAAAACCACACCTCCGAGTTCGTAGTTCTCAATCTATGGATTTCCAAATGTCACCGCGACCATCCAAAGAGAGAACCACAATCACCACAACATATCTCAAGGATAGTCACAGACAAGCATCAAGAGACTCTCAATCTTCAATCAACACACAAAAGAGGAAATCACTCATGAAAATATTCTTCTAACCCATGACCAATAGACCGTTGTCACCATGGTCTCAGGGATTGTACTAGATAAGATCAAGTGAGTAGATCAATCCAATACACAAAGAAAGGGGAAATATCATGGGATCACCCTAGATTAACATAGCCTATGATCTTAATGAAGATCACATCGTGGGAGAGAGAGAAGACCACATAGCTACTAGTAGAAACCTCAGGCCCGAGGAGAACTACTCCCTCATCATGGAGGCAGGAAGCAACGTCGATGGAGATGAATCTAGGGGCACTTCCTCGTCCCGACAGGGTGCCGGCACATTATTTCTGGTCCCCCGAAGCTTGTTGGCTATGGCGGCGAAGATCGTAATTTCTTCTGGAGAAAAGGGTTCTCGAATCAGGGTTTTCGCGAAGCGAGTATAAATAAGAGCCAAAGGGGGGCACCGGGGGGGGGGGCACCAGGAGTCCAGGCGGCCTCCCGGCGAGGTGTCGGGACCCAGGGTTAGCGTATGCAAGTCCCGCTACTACATAGTCATATGGAGAGCCGAGAACCGTACCCACTTGTCTAAGCAGACAAGGCCAAGCACAAAACGTTCTCGGAAAGCATCATACGTGAGGGGCATCCCATCCAGGCCGGATGATCAACTGAGATGGGTCCTCATCGTCCGCACACAAGTCTAATGATATGGGTGATGAACTCCCATATTCACAGACAAGTCGCCTCAACCATACTATCGACTATCTCATAACTCTTACATAGACTTACTCCAGCCCGATCACTTAGTCGGGGTCTAGGGCGGGCTCGACCATACCACAAAGTGTGCACGAGACGGAGTCTCGAGCAATCGCATCGCGATTCCCCAAGCTGCTCACATCTAAGGGCCACTTGGTGTAGGAAAGACCGCCAGCCAGATCACAACTAAGGTCTCGAAAACCCATACAAAGACATGCATGTTATAAACATACACGCAGCACACATGCCTTGTATGAACAGCAGGTATCATTGCAATTCTCTACAAAGTATACATTTTATTGATAACTCTTACAGAGTGCACACAGAGATCACAAGTATGTGATCCAACATTACAACAACAAGCGTAAGCAAAGTATGTCTGAGTACAGACAAGTTTAACAAATGGCTTAAGAAGCCTTATTTAAACACAAGCCCTTCACGAGGGAACCAGTCGTCTGACTGGGACTAGACGAGCTTGATCTTCAGTCGTCGAGCTCGATGAAGAAGTCACCTTCGGGGTCAGTGGGTTCATCTAAAACATAGAATAAGCAAACGTGAGTACAAAGTCGTACTCAGCAAGACTTACATAGGAGCTATACTACTCATGCACATGTATCAAGGTAAAGGGAGGTGGGGTTTCACTTGCAGAAGTGCCAGCTTTGACTTGGCTAATCCTGAACTACGAGTACCAGACTTGAGGTAAGAAGCGTACACGAGTCCACTACTTTCTCCATCCAATTACACCACTATGGTGCCTTCCTCGACTTCCCCACGAGAAAGCACGCCATAGCACTCACACTTATCTTGGTGTGTTTTAGAAGTATCCAGTTCAAGTTGTCTAATAATCAAGCTAAGCTTTCCAAGCAGTCCTTAACCGCGGACGCGGCTATTCGAATAGTTTTGTTAACCCGGTAGGGGTGTACCGCTACACACACATGATCATCTATTACCGCCTTTGTACTCGACACCGTTCAAGAAGTGTCGGCGAGGATGCTCACCACAACTGTTACCTCATAGCCGATCTAGTCCGAGAAAGCCGCCTACCTGGGTTGGCTACCACTATCGTGAACCCGGCCGGTTTACCGAAGTGGACCCAAGTGATGTGTGTGTGGTGCATAAGCCGGTCTCGGATGAGCCGTTATCTCACTTAGCAGCCAGGCCACAAAACTACCAGTACTCTAAACTATTGCGACATCTAGACATCGAAAGGGATGAGTTAATAGGTTGAGAGGGGTCAGTGAGCCCAATGTGTGGTTGTACTCTTCATCTTGGATCACCACACAAGAACTCGGACTTAGGGCAGTGTTCAACGAGACAACCCACTGTGTACTCCTACACAGCCTCTCATCGTTCACCTTGTATTAGGGTAGATTCACCAACACCTTTCCACCAACATCATCATGATCACTACCATCCCGACTCACATAACAGTAACATCATTGTATCACTCTAAGCATGCAATAAGCAACAACATTTGTAGGGGCCACATGATATCAATCAATTCCTACATTTGCTAGGATCGTGGTTTGCTTACTACTGTGACAAATGATAGGTCATGCAAAGGAATGGGTTCATCTATGCGGTAGAACGTAGCATTGTAATCATCCTATACAATGCATATGCGAGACATGAGAGGGAAGTGGGATTTTATCGACATGATCAAAGGGGGTTTGCTTGCCTTGCTGACGAGGTTCGGGTTCGGGGTCTTCAACGAAGGGGGCAGCCTCCTGTTCCGGTTCCACCTCTACTCGACAAACAACAAACAAGGTAGCAAAGTAAATACAATGCACAATCACATGGTTGAAGGTTGAAACTTGATGTATATGCTTTGATATGTGAAGCAATTCCATTTAAATGGAGTATATTGCAAATTGAATTGCAAATTCAAACTCCAATTTGAATTCAATTTAGTCAAGTTGTATATGACATTGTTTGATCAAGTTAAACCATTTTGAAATGTGTATGATATGCCTCTGAAGTTCAAGTATAATGTGATATGTTGATATGGTTCAAAATGCAAAAGCATTTGAAGAGAATTTGAATTACTTCCATTTAAATGAAATAGCAAATGCTACTGATCAAATTTTAAATTCAACTCAAACATGGTTCACAGTTGGATATTTGGATAGCTTATTTTCTCCTGATCATTTTTCATATATTATTTGTCCAATTTGGAGTTGATATGAATTTTCTATGAATTTCCAAAGTTTCAGCCTTTTTCTGGAATTTCTGTAATTTCTTGATTTCTTTTTATTCTGGAAAAGCTTTTACTGCGTCACTGTGACGTCAGTGTGACGTGGGGGGGGGGGGGTCTGACGCGTGGGGTCCAGTGGTCAGCCATAGTGGGGTTAATCCCTCTCTGTTTAAAAATAACAGAGGGGTTAAGGGCTGGGGGCCCACCTGTCATTGACCTGGGGTCAACTAACAGGGGGGTTTAGCCCCTAATCAGATGGCCCCGCCGGCGGTTAGCCGCCGGTGGAACCAGTACACGGCGGCGCACTCAGGGAAGGGGTTCCCGGCCACCATTTGGTGCGCCTCTTGTACCAAAATGCAGCCCGTGCAGTCGCACGTCGCACGGAAGGTCCAGGCGACCTCAGGGGCCACCGGAGTGACGCCGGCGTTGAGTTTTGCGGCGGCAGAAGCACGGCCGTGGTGCAACTCTTTCTGTGATGCACCATTTGAGCCACGGTTGGGCGCGTTCGAAGCAGCAGATCACGGTGGTTGCGAAGGACAAGGTGGTGAGGATGATTGCTTAGCGCAGGCTCGTCGACGACGAGCACGGCGGCTCTGTACTCCGGCATTCATGGCGGAATGAGCTAGAGGAGGCGAGCGGTGCCGTGGCTTGAGGGGAAAATGCTCACCAGACGCTGGTGAACACGTTGGAGCAGGTGTCGGAGGCGGGGAGGTTACGGCGGCGGCGATCCAAAGAAGCGTGCTTCTCTTCAGGGCCGAATTGAAGCTCCAGCTTCTGCGAGAAGACGAAGTCGATGGTGAGGAGCACGTTGGACTTGCTTGCTCGAGCCCTAGGTTTCGTTGGCCATGGAAACCATGGCGGGGAGCTCCGGCGAGTCTTCGGGAGGTGGAGAAATCGGGCGAGGGAGACGGGGAGGGTGTCCGTGGAGAGGGGGAATGGAACGGGGAGGCTTCTGCGCGTCTCCAGGCGCGAGAAGGAGGCACGGGGAGGCGCCAGGAAGGCAGGTGGCATGGCGGCCGCGGCATGCCGGCCACTGAGCTGCTTGCCGCCGCGCTGGAAGAAGACAAGGGGGGTCCTGGTGGGCTTGGGCCAGGGGGGATGAGATGGGCCGAATGGCCAGGTAAGCTCCTTTTTCCTTTTTCCTTTCTGTTTTCTTTTCAGCCTTTTTGTTTTGCTGTGCTAAATAAATAGCTAGGCATTTTATTAAATTATGAAACTTTTTATGTGGCATAACAATATACTTGGCTAGCCACTTGTAAAGTTTGAACATTTTTAAAATTCAAATAATTTGAATCCTAACTCAAATAGGGGTTTTTTATTAATTCCAAGGCACTGTTTGAATATTTGAAAAATCCATGAGCATGGGGTGGGTCCCACATCACTTGATATATGATCACACTCATTTATAAGACTTTTCAAAAATCTAACATGCATTTTTGGAGAAGATTTATTTCTGGCCTTTTGAATTAATTCATCTGGGGCGGGGGGTTCCTTCTCCCATTTTGCTTTTGAAATTGATTTCAAAGATTTCTTTTGAAATTTTTAACATGATGCAAGAGACTTGCTAACCCTATCACATTACCTAACAGAGGGTTCTGACACGCGGCCCCACCCTAGGCCGCGGCAGGAGGGCGCCTGGGGGATGTGGGCCACCCCTTGACCCCATCCTCTGGCTGGAGGACTCTTCTAGAACGCTGATTTTTTATTTATTTTTTCCTGAATTTTCTGGGCACTTTTAATAATGGGAAAACCTGAAATACAAAAACAGCAGAAAACAGAAACTGGCACTGGGGTGCACAGAGTTAATAGGTTAGTCCAAATATGATCAAAAGTGTATGAAAGTGTAGCAAAAGCATAGCAATATCACACAAAACATGCATGGAGCAAGCAGAAATTATAGATACGTTTGGGACGTATCAATACTCAAGCGACATCTCCTGTCCTTGCTGCACTACAATAAACTTTACTGGAAAAAGGGTTGCATGATCCGTTATTTCAAACATGGCGATGGGAACACCAACTTCTTTCATCGAGTAGACACATAGAGGTATAGGAGGAATTCGGTGGCATCCTTGAGGCTCCCGGACGATACAGTTATTATTGATCATGTTGGTAAGGAGGTCGTGCTCTTTAAAACCTACCATGACAGGTAATGGAAATTTGAACTTGCTAATATGCTACTCAACTTTCGAGATATTATCAAAAGGGTGGAGGGGCTGGACTGTTTGACCACTCAGTTTACCAGGGAGGAAATTGACAGAGTTGTGCAAAACATGCCGGATGATAGAGCCCCAGGCCCGGATGGTTTTAGTGGTGGGTTTCTGAAAAACTGTTGGGACATCATCAAAGGGGACTTCTACAGGTTGTGTGAGGATTTTTATGCAGGTGATCTAGATTTGGAGAGCATAAACGTCGGGTTCATCATTCTTGTTCCGAAGATACAATCTCCTGAAAGAACCAATGATTACCGTCCCATCACGCTGCTTAATTTGTCTGAAATTGTTCACCAAGATTCTAGCAGACAGATTGCAGTTAGTTATATTGAGGATAATTCATCAAAACCAATACGGCTTTCTTCGTGGGCGCTCAATTTAGGACTGACTAGCTTGGGCATTCGAGTACATCCACCAGTGTCAAGCGTCGGGTCGTGCCACTATGGTTCTTAAGCTCGATTTTGCCAAGGCATTCGACACCATTGAACACTTGACGATGCTCCAAATCATGGAGAGTATGGGCTTCCCAGATAGATGGCTCTTGTGGGTCAAAAATCTGTTTGCCTCTGCCAAATCCTCTGTCCTGCTCAATGGATCCCCTGGGAAGAGTTTCTACTACGAGCGCGACGTACGTCAAGGTGATCCATTTTCACCCATTATCTTTGTTCTAGCTACAAACCTATTGCAAGCAGCCCTTAACTATGAATTCAAAAATGATCGGATGAGGGCGCCCATCCCGACCGCTAGGGAGAACTACCCAGTTATCCAGTATGCGGACGCTACAATTATTGTCATGTCGGCCGAGCTAGATCAGGTGTTGAAGATCAAGCCCATCTTACAATATTATGCTACTTCTGTCGGTTTGAGGATAAATTTCGATAAGTCTATGTTGATCCCGATTAACCTCTCGGATGAGGAATCCCTGTCTATGGACAGGGCACTTGGGTGCTCTGTTGGTAAGATTTCGTTCACGTACTTAGGCTTGCCCATGGGTACAAAGAGGCCTCGGTTGCAGACCTGATGCCGATGGTTGCCTCAGTCGAACAGACACTCTCCACGGCTACATCACTTTTGGATTATGGGTCCAAGCTGACACTCCTTAACTCGGTTGTGACATCTCTTGCGATCTACACTATGTGTTGGATCAAAGTTCCGCTCGGGATCATTGATCACCTGGACAAAATTCGCCGCCATTGCTTGTGGGCTAAGAAAGTGGATGGTGTGGTGAAAAACCCATCGCTTGCAGCGTGGGAGTTGGTGTGCACACCTAAACTCAAGGGGGGCCTGGGGATAATTGACCTAAAATTACCGAACCAAGGTCTCCTCCTTAAACAAATGCACAAGTTTTATAACAAAGCTGGAGTACCATGGGTTGATTTGATCTGGCGCATGTACTACCTAGACTCTATATCGCATGCGGCTAATGCATGTGGATCATTCTGGTGACGAGACATTATTCAGCTTGTGCCTATCTACAGAGGGGGTACTCGTGTGAGAATTAGGGATGGTGGATCGACCCTATTCTAGAAAGACATGTGGTTACATAATGTTGGCATGGACAGTGACCCGCGGGTGTTTTCCTTTGCCAGAAACAAAGATGTTTCGGTGCGTAACCTGTTGAAATCATCCTCGCTAGGAGAGAACTTTCATCTACCTCTATCGATCAGAGCACGTGAGGAACAGATGGACCTGCAGGTCTCCTCGGCTGATGTTTCCTTGTCTGATGAGGTCGGCAACGTCTGGGAATGTGTCTGGGGAACCAGTAAATTCTAATCCAGCAAGTACTAGGCCTTTTGCTTCAGATATATGCCCGTGGATGATGCTCTTCCCTTTATATGGAGATCTAAATGCACAAATAAATGGAGAGTTTTTGGATAGTTGTTGCTAGCGGATAGACTGAACATAAGAAACATGTTGCGTAGGAAAAGTTCTGTGCTGTAGGGGGATGACTACGGTTGTTTGTTGTGTGCTAATCGCCTTGAAGAAACGGTTGTTGGGAATGTGCCCTAGAGGCAAATAAAATATGTTTTATTGGCATATTCCATAAGTTCATAATACGTTTTTTTTCTATAACTGCATGAAGCGGAAACCTTAATACAGGTGTGGTATACAAACAACCAGGTCCCTAGTTAACTCCAGTATACTAGTCCATTGGAAGATTGATGATCAAGGTTTTCTGATCATGAGACAAATAAGTCTGTTAGCAATGGAGTCATCTCATTGGGATAATGATATGATGGACATACACCCACTAGAAGTCTTGCGATGTGATCAAGTCACATAGTTCGACATTGCGATAACTATAACGTAGTGACCAGATCCTTTGACCGTAATGATCATACGTAATTGTCATCTATGAGGAGACTTTGATATGTGTCCCATCGCTTGACTGAAATACGCTGGCCATAACGGTGCACTTTGGGTATTCCGAAATAGATGGTTGATGAGTATGAAAATAGATCAAAGCGGGATTTGTCCATCCGAGTGACGGATAGGTACTTTGGGCCCACTCAATGATATTGCATCATAAGGTTCGCGCAAACATGTGACTAGGTCACGGAGTTGTAATATCACGGGAACGAGTAAACTTGTTTGTTTAGAACGAGGGTGAACTAGGTATATTAGATACCAATGATCAAACCCCGGACAAGCAAAGTACCGTAGGATAAAGGGAATAGGCACACGGTTAACGGATCCAACATCGATTGAAGTTCATTCGATGGAAGCGAAGGGGCTATAAAGGATTGTAACCAGGTCCAATTGATTAGTCATTGATCAATGAGATTGTCTCGATCATGTCTGTTGTTTCCCGGACCGTAGAGTGTCACACTTAAGGGTATTCGACACATTAAGGATTGATTCGGGATTGCTGGATAAATAAGAGAGAACTCCAAAATTGTTTCGGAGAAGAGACAGAAATGTTTCCGTGTTTTCGAATTGTTCGAAAAGTTATTGGAATATGTTTTATTATTTAATTAATCGAATTAAATATGAAAATATAATTTAAATAATTAATGGAATGTTATTCTTTTTGTTTTTGTTTTTTCTTTAAGAGAAAGAAAAAATAAAAAGAAATAAAGAAAAGGTGGGAGGTGGCGCCATGGGCCAAGTGGCCCATGTGGCCAAGTGGACCAAGTGGACGCCGGCCACTAGCATGCATGGATGCATGCGGCCACATGCGTGGATAGCCATGGCTAGCACATGTGGGAAAGTCCCATATCGCTAGTTGTAGCTACCGCATACCCCATTTCCCTCTATATATAGACGTGGAGGGTGCCCCTTTTTCAACACAGAAAATTCCAAAAAAATACAGATAAATTATGTTGATCTCTCTCCCTCTTTCTCCCTCCTATGAGCGGACTCCCCTTGTATGGAGTCTGCACTAGGTTGGAGGCTTCTCCACTATACGCACGCCGTCGTGCTTCTCGGGATCCAAATCCATCTTCTTTCCGCTGCTCGCCTGGTTCGGAGAGCGGAGGGACGTCGGGTACACCGTATGTGTGTAATCCCGCGAGGCGCTACACTTGTGGCGCTAATTCATCGTCATGGTCGTATCGCGACGTATTCACCGACAACGTTCTGACGGGGACGTAATCCCGTCATCGGTCTCAAGGACCGGGTGGCTACTGGAGCCATCGTGGAGCTGCGTGGCACCGTGGATTGCCGATACGACTACACCAACCACGTTCACGCGGGAACATTTCCCGCTTAACAGACTACATACTGGTATGTGACCTATTCCATGCGTTACTTGCATCGCCATAGCATAGATCTAGGGTTTGGGTATCGTAGGTTATGAAAAATTTGTGTTTTCTGCCTCGAAACCCAACAGTGGTATCAGAGCAAGGCTATGCGTAGATGTATTGTACGGATAGAACACATCTAGTATGTGGGCATAAATTCTCCAATTGTTACCCTCCCACGTGTACTCGTTTAGCATTGCGGCAATGTCGTGATGAAGAGGCCCCGACCGACCTTACGCGTTTACGCGAGACTGGTTCCACGCTTGACATATGGTTTGTACCATATAAGTGGCTGGGGGTGTCTATCTCTCTAACATTAGCTTTGCGAAGACGTTTGCAACGGAGGGCCTCGACAGGGGTGTAATAGATACGATTGAGGGATTGGTGTTTTGCCTTGTTTTCGTAGGATAGAAACGGTTCTTTTCCCGAATCCCCTAGCATCCACGTAAAACTTGCAAAAGATAAAGTAGAAACGCGTTTTCAACTTTAATTTGCATGTCGAGGGGAATCATAGCATGTATGATTTACTGTTGCATCCTGTTTTGCTAATATGCTAGATATAACGACGGTAGCATAAATAGGATAATCTCTCACAATACCAACATTGTGTTCTCCCTTAATGGGCACCGCCTGGAAGGATCTCCTATATGGATGACATTCGGTACATATCGGGTGTCACACATATTAAACGGCGTTCGAATGAGGTTGGGTTGGCAAGCCTGGCATATGCAGATATGGCCTTGCTGAACAACTAACATTAATGTTGGATTGGAAGGCTTGACGTATGTAGATGCGGGCCTGGAACACAGTAGATCGAAAGATCGACAACGAGTCACATAGATGATGTGATTGGCATGATGGCCTACCTTAAACAACATACTGATGGATGTGACGATCGGGTGAGGTCTGATGTTCGAGGATTGTGTAATCACTTAGTAAATTGAGTGATGTTGTACTAAGTGGGAGTTTTAGAATTAAAGAAATTGAACTCCACATATTATGAACTTAATCTTCATGTCTTAGCAAATATCATTGTAGATAATGTCATCCCAAAATGTTTATAACTATGGCTCTTTTAGTGTGATAGAACTTAAGGTAAATGGGTCTTACTTCATTGATTGTGTAACAACACCATTAGAGACATACTCATTAGTAATGACTTGCTAAAGATAATACGAAGAACTGCTAGGAGATACACCTAATAACTCCGTAATCAAGTAAGATGAAGATGAGTATTGTACTCACCGTTGATGGCAAGAGAGTGTTAATACTATACAAGCCTCGTTGGTTACCCCAAGTGCAGGGTGAGATATAGTGCAGCGGCAAGTTTTCCCTTGGCAAAGATACCAAGGTTTGTCTCCCGTAGGACTCTGAAGGATACAAGAAGGTGGTAAAGTGAACAATGGCGCCGAGGTTGCTAGCCTCACCTGGACCTGCACACAGATGCAAATAACTTTTCTCCCAATGAGTACAGAGGAGTTGTCAATTCCTCCGGCCTTGCTGTTTACAAAGGATCAACGCAAAAGATAAAAGTAGAACTAAAAGTAAAGACTGAAAGTAAACTAAGGGTGTAAACAGTGATGTGAAGATTGACCAGGGTCCCGTGATTTTCACTAGTGATGTCTCTCTCCCAAAAGACGATAAAAGTGCTAGCGAGGTAAACAAATCACAGCTGGGCAATTGACAGAATTATGAAGGCACCGCAATGCTAACTATGCTGCAAAGAAAGGAAGGGCTCAAAAGCAATGGGCAGTACGCCAAGGTAAGTAGACCGAAATCCAACTGCATCTACTACGAATCATCCACCTTGAGATATCTATCCAGAACATCTCGCTGGTATTAAGTTGTGAATCCCACCCAAAGTGTAAACTCAAAGCAACAGACAACTGCATTAAAAGAACTTTGCGTAAAGTAAACAATCCTTGCACCCGCGGGTACAAGCACCGTTGTTTTATCCCTGGTGGCAATAGCACATCCCCTAGTCTCATGTTTTTGTCACTCAAGCTAGACATCAGGAGGCTGAACCCACAATCAAGCATAACGCTCCCTCTTGGAGTTGCAAGCAAACTACTTGGACAATTGTAACACCCACAATTGTCTGTAACAGTAATCACTTTTACTGTGGACTAATCACTGTTGCTAATCATTATGCAAACCATGCCATGACCCACTTTGCTTTTGATCATATTCAGAAATGCCTTTTGGTTGCTAAGGAAAATATGTTGCAATTAAACTTTGCCCTAAAATCATGGGACCACTTTTATAAAATCACTAATAATCATTGGGTCATGCCCATGTGGTTATGATATTTTATTTTGCCACTGAAAAATCCAAACAACTCAAACAGTAGCAAAAACAGTGGGTTCTGCTCCATTTTCAATAAAATAAAATATCAAATGATTTTATAAAAACTCAAAATCTTTTGTGGCACCTCAGTAATATGTAACCCTAATTTACAAACACAAATAAAATTTTACAAAAATGCTAGGGTTAATAAATCAATTACAGAAAAGAAATAGAACAAAAAAAAACAAAAAAATTAAAAAACGGCTAAACGTCGCTCAGGGAGACTGCCCACTCGGCCAGCCCACCCCGCGCCTTGTCTTCTTCCTCCCACCTGCTCCCACCTGCTCCCGTATGACGGCCGAGCGTGGGCACGCCGCTGCCAGGCCGGCCCCGCCTCCACCTGCTCTCTCCCGGCGCCGACGCGATAAGGCCACCCCGGCCGACCCCCTGGACATCCTCCCCTCCCTTTCCCCTCCTCCTCTTCTCGCACGCCTCGGGGAAAAACTCCCGAGCGCCGACGTCGCCATTGTCGTGGCCAGTCGTAGCCAACGAGCACGGTCCGCCCCGACGTGGTGTCCAGCGGTTGCGCCGTCGTCGTCTTCGTCGACTACACCAGCCAATCGAGCCCGGGGAGCACCGCAGGCGTCGCCCCCGTCTTCTTCCCCCACTCCGGCCGCCACAACGTGAACGTCGATTCCGGCTACTCCGCCTCGCCCCCGAGCCCACTCTCACGACTACTAGCTCCTGGTGAGCATCCGCATCACCCCCAACCATCCGTGGTCGTCCCCGTTGCCCGTGGCCAAAATCCCCAAATGGCCGAGCTCTGGCCGCCGCCATTGACGACCTAACTCGAGCTCTCATGCACCACAGACCACGCCAGTTGCTCCATTGCGTTGCTAGGATCCCGTATGTAAATTTTGGCGCCACTGTTAGCTCGATTTCATCTCGTATGTGCATTCGCCATTAGAGCCCGACGCCCTTCGCCGCCATTGTTGAAGCTGCACTCACCTCCATGCGTCCCAGCCCACGGGAACACTCCAGATCGACGCGGCTTCGAGTTCTTCGTCGACTGCATCAAGCGGCGTCTCAAACGGCGCTCGGAATCGCGAGATAGCTCAACCTCGCCGCCGGCGGGCCTCCGCTGAGCCCTCCGGTGAGGCTGCCAGGTGGGGACCCGGTGTCAGCTAGTTAATTAGGGCTTAACCCAAGCCCCTAAGCCACTGACAGTGGACCCCCCCCCCCGGTTAATTACTTTGTTAACTTAACAGGAAAATTAAACAGAATAATAAACCTCTCCCAGACACTGAGATGTGGGCCTTGGACATTTTACTTAATTAAATAAGTTTAGTTAACACTGGAGTCACTGACCACTGGGCCCCCTTGTCAGATATTAATTATTTAAAAGATTTAAATAAATTCCAGTGACTTACATGTGGGCCCAGAGGCTATTTTGATTTACTAAAATGTTTTATAAATAAACAGAGGCTAACATGTGGGTCCCACATGTCAGGCACTGTTTTGGATAATGTTTTGGATAATGTTGTAATTTAATAATAAAAGAAATTCAGAAAATCATTTAAATGATTTAAAACTTTGAAATTGAATAACTTTTAAACCGTAACTCCGATTCAAAAACTTTATACATGAAAATTGATCAAAAAAATATAACGAATACGAATACGCTTTCCGTATGTCTATCACACCCCTCTAACACAACGAAGATCGAACCGTTCCCCTTCGGACCGGCAGTCCGATAAATTGTCCGGTACTGTTAGAGTGCCCGGATGAATTTATTCCGAACACGAATGTTTCTCGGAATAGATCAACTAGCACGGATACACCCCCATTATGTTTTTCCGGTACCCACGACACCTCCAGCTTGATCCTTCCCCCTCCGGACACCTTGTCTGATAATCACCCGGAGCTGGCCGTTCATCCCCGGATGAATTCCCGCTCCGAGCAACGTGCATTGCACTGCGTTAGAACACCGTTAACATTTCATCTATCATGCCATGCATCTATTTGTATATGCTTGTTGTGTGTTTACTGTTTCTTCCCCCCTTAATCTCCGGTAGACCCCGCTGCTGCCGTTGACTACACCGCTGCTGAGTACGACTACTTCGTCGACGACCCTACTACTACCGTCGAGCTTCCAGGCAAGCAGAGCCATTCTCTTCCCCAGATATCGCCTATCTTCCCATACATTTCTTGCACTAGGCATTGTTACTGCTGCTTCTACGTTACAATCCTATTAAATTGCATAGCCTGTTTTGTCGCCCCTTGATGTACCTCCTTTGTCCTATGCTGCCTATTATTATTACGCATTATTCAGCAGTGAGCCCTGCGCATTGTTAGCTAGGATTAGATAGAGGGCCGTGATCACTCAGGGGAGTGAACGCGGATACAAATATTATAACTGCACAGGTACGGTACAATGCAGACAGCGCCTGAGGCCCCCTAGCTCGGCTCTGCCAAGCCACCATCAAGTGTGAGCTATCAAGGCGTAATCCTTGTACTCCACTCGTTGTTTACTCGGTATTTCCGCTCTAGGTACCTGAGTAACGGTTGTCCTTCAGGTAAGAAGTCGGGCGACCCAACGGTGCCCGCGAGAGGTATTGCGACCGGACGACAGGGAGGGTACGACCAGTGTACCGGTATTCTTGGCCGCTGATCGTTGGCCGCGAGAGTTGCCAAACCACGAAAGTCGAGCTCCTTCAGGAGCACACGCGAGACAAGGTAAGGAGACGGTTCACCTTGTTGGTAACCGTAGTGACTTGGTGGGACGACAGGGCAGTCACCGATGTACTGGTGGTCCTGGCTGCTGTCGTTGTCCGCGGGTCAGTTAAGTCGAGGCAACGATAACGGTTGTCACGCAGGTTAATTAAAATGATATATGGTTTAGTGAATGTCTTGAGTTGGCTATATGCCATGTACGCACTACCTACCCGTGGGAATTATGAATTTATGGGCTCCTCTGCTTCGTAGTGTCGTCCGAGGACTCTTCAGACGTCAGCAGTACTGCGGGCTGATTGCCGGGAAGTGCGCTGTCTTCTTGGCTCGAGATGTGTTGTTTTTGTTACGGCTTCCCGGCCACCCACGCACAGTGTAGGAGTACGTCAGGGTTGGGGTCCAAGGCCCTGAGTACTTAGGATTTAGACCGGCGGATGGCCTCTCTGTTGAGTTTGAAAGATGGGCTATGAAGTGTCGGATAGCCTCGGTGGAGCGTTCCCTAACAAGGTTCTCGCCACCCTGGAGATCCGTGCGTGTAGCGTAACACAAGTGCACCCCTGTAGGGAAGATTAATCTATTCGAATAGCCGTGTCCACGGTAACAGGACCCTTTATGCTGAAGCTGGATCTTACCACTACAAACTATTACTATTAAACTGTATGGTTCCGGGTTTTCTTCCTCGCGGGGATGTCGAGGAGGTGAACTCGAAGGCATTGTTAATTATTACAACTTATTAGTATACAATGCTGCAGCAACATCTGCTGCATTGTTACTTTATGCTTTATATAAACTGTTGGCTGATTCTTACCTCATGCTGCAAGACATCGTTGGAAGATGCTAGTCTTCGTTAGGCCTAGCTTCTTACCCTTGCTCTGGATTTCTGTCTTTCAGTCCACTATATACAGCCTCTTATTTCCGTTGATACAATGCATAATGCTTAGTAGCGGATGTAAGACTCGCGGGTATGCTAGATACTCACCCTTGCTTTATTTCCCCTTTTTCGCTTTGCCTGATCGGCCGCTGCAGCCGACGTTGGAGCCAAGGAGCAGGAGTACCCCGGAGGCGCCTACTACGACGTAGAGTTCCCCGTTGACCAGGAGTAGTTTGGTGGATCCCAGGCAGGAGGCCTCGCCTTTTCGATCTGTATCTCTGATGTGATTTGTGCTAGCCTTCTTAAGGCAAAATTTGACTAACTATGTCTGTACTCAGATATTATGGCTTGTATGACTTATGTATTCGGTACTGCGTGACCCCCTCTATTGTAACATATTTGGTTATCCTTTTGTGTTTAGTGTTGTGCTGTGATATTCTTACCGTCGCACACTAATCTCAGCCGTGTACCCTGCGTGTATGATTACTGTACATGGATTGATTTTTGGGGCGTCACAAGTTGGTATCAGAGCCGACTGCCTGTAGGAAGCCACCCCACCACTACTTGGTCGAAGTTGAGTTTAGACTTTGAAAACTATTTTTGCTAACTTAATATTTGGCTTACGGGCCCACATCGATGTCACTACGTGTGATATCTATGGTATTAGGATCCTTTTCTCCTTACCTATGCTCTGGGACTCTGCCCTCTTATCCTTGCAGGTAAGTTTTAAAAACTCTGACATTAGGATCACGTTCTCTTGATTCCACCCGGCGTTTTTGGTGCTTCCCCATTGATTGAGTCGTGTCGCAGGAGTTCTACCCCAGGTCCCGGACTGCGGATCCCATTCTCATTCTGGGCAGGCCGCGCGTCCTCTGGCATTAACTCCTGTGGCCAACAGTTTTCTTGCGGCGTGATTGACATAGTGGAATCTATGTCGCGTCGTATAATCCTTACCGCGGTCTGCGCGCCGCCTAGTGAGTCCTTTTTCCTTAATTTCTACGACGTTACGCTGCCCGATTTTCGATTGACTCTGTGTGTGAATGTGTATGTCTTATATGACTACTCCTATATATATATCCGTGCCTCCTCTTCGTTGTCGCTTTACTTAAGGCTTGATTCCGTTATCTCGTTAAATTTTCATCGCTGAAATACCCCTGTTAAATTCTAGCAGGATGGCTGGTCATGGTCTTGGTCGTGGTCGTGCTGGAAACGACCCACCTCCGCCGCCAGATTACATGGCCGGAATGATGTAGCAGTTCGAGCTGAACCGTCAGTTCATGGAGAATGTCATGGCTCAGTTCCCCCAGCCGAATCAGAATGGGCACCACCATCAGCATGGCACCGTGACTCTGCACGACTTCACCCGCCTCAACCACACTATGTTCCGCAACACTGTTCAGCCGTTGGATGCTGATGACTGGCTTTGCGACATCACACACGAGCTGGAGTCTGCTAATGTCGATCCAGCCGACTATGTGAACTTTGCGTCTTATCACCTGAAAGGCGCCGCTGCTCAGTGGTGGAGCACCCACAAGCGTTCACTGCCAGTTGGTGAAGTCATCACCTGGGATGAATTTCAGTCTTCCTTCTGCGCCCGCTACATTCCTCAGGGGATCATGGATCGTAAGGCGGAAGAATTCCGCAACATCATTGAGGGCGACATGACTGTTGAAGCCTATCAGCGCGAGTTCCTCAACCTCTCTCGCTATGCGGAAGAAGAGATCACCACTGATGCTCACAGGCAGCAGAAGTTCCGTCGTGGCCTCAATCCAGACCTCAGGCTCGCTCTTGTCGTTCATGATTTCGCCAACTTCGCCACCATGGTGAACAAGGCTATCACCGTCGAGACTGCCCAGATGGAGCACAAGAACTCTCTGAAGCGTTATCGTGACGTTGGCTCATCTTCGGGCGCAACGCAGAAGCGTCGTATCTGGCTCCCTACCAGTGTGACCCATTCAGCTGTCCCTGCTCCAAGGCCGTCTTATGCTGCACCCCGTCTGCCTCCGCCACCGCAGATGCCAAGAGCTCTGCCTGCACCACCCAATGCTACCCCCCCTTCGTCCTCAGGATGGATTATGCTTCACGTGCCGCCAACCTGGGCATTTTTCCAGGGAGTGCCCCTAGAAACAGAAGCAACTGGTAGTTCACCCGGCTGGCCGTGGAAATGGTCGTGGCAACAACAGGACCCCCAACTATAATACTTGGTCTGCTGCTCATGCTCATGGACATGCTTACAACATTAATATTGAAGAAGCTCAGGAACAACCCGCTACCGTGATGGGTACCCTTCTCGTTAATTCCGCACCTGCTACTATTTTATTTGATTCAGGAGCATCGCATTCATTCATGTCGGAAGCATTTGCATTATCGCGTAACATTACGTTTGAGAAGATGAACCCACCAATGGTTGTCCGCACCCCTGGTGGCCGTTGCCAAACCTCCATGATGGTACGCGATGTCACCATTGACGTCGAAGGGATTATATTCCTTGTGTCCCCCATCATCCTGAAAACCTCCACCATAGACCTAATTCTGGGCATAGATTGGTTGAAATTTCACGATGCCGCACTCTATTGTGGCACCAAGTCTGTCCAACTTTTTCACCCCTCCGGCGAGATTGTTAACCACACCACCCGAGTTACCCATAATGCTGAAACACAGATATTTTTGATGAATGCTTTGAATGGCGCCCCCCTCGAAGGCATCGAGAACGTTCTAGTCGTTCGCGATTTTCCCGACGTTTTCCCAGAAGAACTGCCGGGAATACCCCCGATTAGAGAAGTTGAATTTGTCATCGACTTGAAGCCCGTCACCACCCCTATTGCCAAGCGTCCTTACAAGATGACGCCACATGAACTCCTTGAACTTAAGGAGGAAATCGACAAGGCACTTCAGAAAGGATTCATTCGCCCCAGTTCCTCAGTTGGGGAGCACCTTCGCTCTTTGTCAAAAAGAGCGATGGGACAAACCGATTGGTCCAAGATTATCGGCCCATTAACCAAGCCACCATCCAGAACAAATACCCACTTCCCCGGATCAACGATCTGTATGATAAACTTGTCGGATCCAAGGTGTTCTCTAAACTCGACTTGAGGTTGGGTTATCACAACATCCGAGTCCGTGATGAGGACATTCCGAAGACTGCCTTCATTACTCGCTATGGTTCATACGAGTACACTGACATGTCCTTTGGCTTAACCAATGCTCCAGCCACCTTCTCCAGATTGATGAATTATATTTTCATGGAGTACCTCGACCAGTTCGTCGTGGTTTATCTGGATGATATATTCCAAGAATGAAGAAGAACATGCAGAACATCTTCGTCTTATACTGGAGAAGCTTCGAGAACACAAACTCTACGCTAAGTATTCTAAGTGTGAGTTCTGGCTTCCCGAAGTAACCTACCTTGGACATGTGATTTCCAAGAATGGCATTGCCGTCACCCCAGAACGTATCCAGGCTATTCTTGACTGGACTCCTCCCAAGACCGTCAAGCAAGTCCGCAGTTTCCTCGGGCTCGCTAGCTATTGCCGCCGTTTCGTCGAGAATTTCTCCAAGATTGCCAGGCCCCTGACTAATCTGCTTCACAAAGGCCTCAAGTTTGAGTGGACAGATAAATGTCAAGAAAGTTTCCAAGCGCTCAAGGACAAGCTAACTTCTCCCCCGGTGCTCGCTCCCCCTGATACTCAGGAGGACTTCGTGATATATTGCGACGCGTCTCGTCAAGGATTAGGCTGTGTCCTAATGCAAGAGCGCAAAGTGATTGCTTATGGCTCTCGTCAGTTGCGAGCTCACGAAGACAAATATCCAACACATGATCTCGAATTGGCAGCAGTAATTTATGCATTGAAGCTGTGGAGACATTACCTCGTTGGTAATCGTTGCGAGATCTACACCGACCACCAAAGCCTGAAGTACTTGTTTACTCAGCCCGACCTGAATCTCCGCCAACAAAGATGGCTCGAGACAATAGCCGATTTCAACATGGATATTCATTACACCCCTGGCAAGGCTATTGTGATGGCCGATGCTTTGAGCCGTAAAGCTTACTGTAGTGAACTTGAGGTGCAACTAGACTAACCACCTCTGTATGAAGATTTTCAAAAGTTAAACCTCGAGATTGTTCCTCAAGATTATGCAAATAACCTGGTTATCGAACCGGATCTCGTCTAATCCGTCAAGGGTATACAGTTTTATGATGATTTCATACACAATATTAAGCGCGATATCGCCAATGGGAGACCCTTACCCTTCACCATTGATGGCAAAGGTGCGGTGTTCTACCAGAACCGTTTAGTGGTTACTCACAGCAAGGGCAGGCATGAGAACCTGGATATGACCCCGAAGGTCATGAAAGCGGCTCACGATACCCCGTTGTCCATTCATCCTGGAAGCACCAAGATGTACCAAGACATTCGTCAGCAATTCTGGTGGCCTAACATGAAGCAAGACATTGCCCGGTATGTTTCTGAATGTGACGTTTGCCGTCGCGTCAAGGCAGAATATCAAAGACCTGCTGGAACTCTACAACCACTCTCTATTCCTGAATGGAAGTTGGAAAAGATCGAGATGGACTTCGTCACCGGTTTTCCCCGATCACAGAAGGGTCATGATGCCATCTTTGTCGTCATCGACCGATTCTCCAAGGTTTCCCACTTTCTGCCAGTCAAGGAGACGATCTTTGCTAGTCAGTTAGCAGACTTGTATGTTTCCAGAATTGTGTCCCTCCATTGTATTCCGCTGGAGATCAGTTCTGACCGTGGCAGCATTTTCACCTCAAGATTCTGGGATAGTTTCCAAGAAGCTATGGGAACTCATCTAAATTTCAGCACCGCTTATCACCCCCAGTCGCAAGGACAGGTCGAACGAGTCAACCAAGTGCTTGAAGATATGCTTCGAGCTTGTGTCATCTCATTCGATAAGAAATGGGAGGAATCTCTTCCATTTGCTGAATTCTCATACAACAATAGCTATCAGGCTAGTCTGAAGATGGCACCCTTTGAAGTTCTCAATGGACGTAAGTGTCGAACCCCTCTGAATTGGTCATCAACTGGAGAACGAACTATCATTGGTCCGGACGTTATTCAGCATGCCGAAGATCAGGTTCGCGTTATCCGTGAACACCTGAAAGCTGCTCAGTCCCGTCAGAAGAGCAACTATGATCGCAAGCACAAGGAAATGGTCTATCAACCTGGCGAATACGCTTACCTCCGTGTCACTCCCATGAGGGGCACTCATCGCTTCGGTATCAAGGGCAAGTTGGATCCTCGCTACATTGGCCCGTTCCGTATCCTTTCCAGGAGTGGACCCATGGCATACCGGTTGGAATTGCCGCCGAACCTCTCCCAAGTCCACGATGTCTTCCACGTGTCGCAACTCCGTCGCTGCTTCAAGGACCCTATCCGCGAAGTGGAGCATGATATGATCGAGCTGCAACAAGACTTGACATATCAAGAACATCCGAGCCGCATTCTCGATCAGTCTGAACGTCGAACCCGCAACAAGACTGTCAAGTTCCTCAAGGTTCAGTGGTCGAATCATTCTGAAGATGAAGCCACTTGGGAACGCGAAGATCGTCTTCGCGATGAATACCCCGATCTTTTCCTCGCTAGCACTTAAATTCTCGGGACGAGAATTCTTGTAGTGGGGGAGATTTGTAACACCCACAATTGTCTGTAACAGTAATCACTTTTACTGTGGACTAATCACTGTTGCTAATCACTATGCAAACCATGCCATGACCCACTTTGCTTTTGATCATATTCAGAAATGCCTTTTGGTTGCTATGGAAAATATGTTGCAATTAAACTTTGCCCTAAAATCATGGGACCACTTTTATAAAATCACTAATAATCATTGGGTCATGCCCATGTGGTTATAATATTTTATTTTGCCACTGAAAAATCCAAACAACTCAAACAGTAGCAAAAACAGTGGGTTCTGCTCCATTTTCAATAAAATAAAATATCAAATGATTTTATAAAAACTCAAAATGTTTTGTGGCACCTTAGTAATATGTAACCCTAATTTACAAACACAAATAACATTTTACAAAAATGCTAGGGTTAATAAATCAATTACAGAAAAGAAATAGAACAAACAGAAAAACAAAACAAAATAAAAAAAGGCTAAACGTCGCTCAGGGCGACGGCCCACTCGGCCCAGCCCACCCCGCGCCTTGTCTTCTTCCTCCCACCTGCTCCTGTACGACAGCCGAGCGTGGGCACGCCGCTGCCAGGCCGGCCCCGCCTCCACCTGCTCCCTCCCGGCGCCGACGCGATAAGGCCACACCGGTCGACCCCCTGGACATCCTCCCCCTCCCTTTCCCCTCCTCCTCTTCTCGCACGCCTCGGGGAAAAACTCCTGAGCGCCGCCGTCGCCATTGTCATGGCCAGTCGTGGCCAACGAGCACGGTCCGCCACGACGTGGTGTCCAGCGGCTGCGCCGTCTTCGTCTTCGTCGACTACACCAGCCAATCGAGCCCGGGGAGCACCGCAGGCGTCGCCCGCGTCTTCTTCCCCCACTCCGGCCGCCACAACCACAACGTCGATTCCGGCTACTCTGCCTCGCCCCCGAGCCCACTCTCACGGCTACTAGCTCCTGGTGAGCATCCGCATCACCCCCAACCATCCGTGGTCGTCCCCGTTACCCGTGGCCAAAATCCCCAAATGGCCGACCTCTGGCCGCCGCCATTGACGACCTAACTCGAGCTCTCATGCACCACAGACCGCGCCAGTTGCTCCATTGCGTTGCTAGGATCCCGTATGTACATTTTGGCGCCACCGTTAGCTCGATTTCGTCTCGTATGTGCATTCGCCATTGGAGCCCGACGCCCTTCGCCGCCATTGTTGACGCTGCACTCACCTCCGTGCGTCCCAGCCCACGGGAACACTCCAGATCGACGCGGCTTCGAGTTCTTCGTCGACTGCATGAAGCGGCATCTCAAACGGCGCTCGGAATCGCGAGATAGCTCGACCTCGCCACCAGCGGGCCTCCGGTGAGCCCTCCGGTGAGGCTGCCAGGTGGGGCCCCGGTGTCAGCTAGTTAATTAGGGCTTAACCCAAGCCCCTAAGCCACTGACAGTGGACCCCCCGGTTAATTACTTTGTTAACTTAACAGGAAAATTAAACAGAATAATAAACCCCTCCCAGACACTGACATGTGGGCCTTGGCCATTTAACTTAATTAAATAAGTTTAGTTAACACTGGAGTCACTGACCACTGGGCCCCCTTGTCAGATTTTAATTATTTAAAAGATTTAAATAAATTCCAGTGACTTACATGTCGGCCCAGAGGCTATTTTGATTTACTAAAATGTTTTATAAATAAACAGAGGCTGACATGTGGGTCCCACATGTCTGGCACTGTTTTGGATAAGGTTTCGGATAATGTTGGAATTTAATTATAAAAGAAATTCAGAAAATCATTTAAATGATTTAAAACTTTGAAATTAAATAACTTTTAAACCGTAACTCGGATTCAAAAACTTTATACATGAAAATTGATCAGAAAAATATAACGAATACGAATACGCTTTTCGTATGTCTATCAAACCCCTCTAACACAACGAACATCGAACCGTTCCCCTCCGGACCGGCAGTCCGATAAATTGTCCGGTACTGTTAGAGTGCTCGGATGAATTTATTCCGAACACGAATGCTTCTCGGAATAGATCAACTAGCACGGATAGCCCCCCTTATGTTTGTCCGGTACCCACGACACCTCCGGCTTGATCCTTCCCCCTCCGGACACCTTGTCCGATAATCACCCGGAGCTGGCCGTTCATCCCCGGATGAATTCCCGCTCCGAGCAACGTGCATTGCACTGCGTTAGAACACCGTTAACATTTCATCTATCATGTCATGCATTTGTTTGTATATGCTTGCTGTGTGTTTACTGTTTCTTCCCCCTTAATATCCGGTAGACCCCGCTGCTGCCGTTGACTACAGCACTGCTGAGTACGACTACTTCGTCGACGACCTTACTACTACCATCGAGCTTCCAGGCAAGCAGAGCCATTCTCTTCCCCAGATATCGCCTATCTTCCCGTACATTTCTTGCACTAGGCATTGTTACTGCTGCTGCTACGTTACAATCCTATTCAATTGCATAGCCTGTTTTGTCGCCCCTTGATGTACCTCCTTTGTCCTATGTTGCCTATTATTATTACGCATTATTCAGCAGTGAGCCCTGCGCATTGTTAGCTAGGATTAGATAGAGGGCCGTGATCACTCAGGGAGTGAACGCGGATACAAATATTATAACTGCACATGTACGGTACAATGCAGACACCGCCTTGAGGCCCCCTAGCTCGGCTCTGCCGAGCCACCATCAAGTGTGAGCTATCAAGGAGTAATCCTTGTACTCCACTCGTTGTTGACTCGGTATTGCCGCTCTAGGTACCTGAGTAACGGTTGTCCTTCAGGTAAGAAGTCGGGCGACCCAACGGTGCCCGCGAGAGGTATTGCGAAGGGACGACAGGGAGGGTACGACCAGTGTACCGGTGTGCTTGGCCCCTGATCGTTGGTCGCGAGAGTTGCCAAACCACGAAAGTCGAGCTCCTTCAAGAGCACACGCGAGACAAGGTAACGAGACAGTTCACCTTGTTGGTAACCGCAGTGAATTGGTGCGACGACAGGGCAGGCACCGATGTACTGGTGGTCCTGCATGCTGTCGTTGTCCGCGTGTCAGTTAAGTCGAGGCAACGATAAAGGTTGTCACGCAGGGTAATTAAAATGCTAAATGGTTCAGTGAATGTCTTGAGTTGGATATATGCCATGTACGCACTACCTACCCGTGGGAATTACGAGTTTATGGGCTCCTCTGCTTCGTAGTGTCGTCCGAGGACTCTTCAGACGTCTGCAGTACCGCGGGCTGATTGCCGGGAAGTGCGCTATCTTCTTGGCTCGAGCTGTGTTGTTTTTGTCACGGCTTCCCGGCCACCCACGCACCGTGCAGGAGTACGTCAGGGTTGGGGTCCAAGGCCCTGAGTACTTAGGATTTAGACCGGTGGATGGCCTCTCTGTTGAGTTTGAAAGATGGGCTATGAAGTGTCGGATAGCCTTGGTGGAGCGTTCCCTAACAAGGTTCCCGCCACCCTGGAGATCCGTGCGTGTAGCGTAACACAAGTGCACCCCTGCAGGGAAGATTAATCTATTCGAATAGCCGTGTCCACGGTAACAGGACGCTTTATGCTGAAGCTGGATCTTACCACTACAAACTATTACTATTAAACTGTATGGTTCCGGTTTTTCTTCCTCGCGGGGATGTCGAGGAGGTGAACTCGGAGGCATTGTTAATTATTACAACTTATTATTATACAATGCTGCAGCAACTTCTGCTGCATTGTTACTTTATGCTTTATATAAACTGGTGGATGATTATTACCTCATGCTTCAAGACATCGTCGGAAGATGCTAGTCTTCGTTAGGCCTAGCTTCTTACCCTTGCTCTGGATTTCTGTCTTTCAGTCCACTATATACAGCCTCTTATTTCCGTTGATACAATGCATAATGCTTAGTAGCGGACGTAAGACTCGCGGGTATGCTAGATACTCACCCTTGCTTTATTTCCCCTTTTCCGCTTTGCCTGATCGGCCGCTGCAGCCGACGTTGGAGCCCAAGAGCAGGAGTACCCCGGAGGTGCCTACTACGACGTCGAGTTCCCCGTTGACCAGGAGAAGTTCGGTGGATCCCAGGCAGGAGGCCTCGCCTTTTCGATCTGTATCTCTGATGTGATTTGTGCTAGCCTTCTTAAGGCAAAACTTGACTAACTATGTCTGTACTCAGATATTATGGCTTGTATGACTTATGTATTCGGGTCCGCGTGACCCCCTCTATTGTAACATATTTGTTTATCCTTTTGTGTTTAGTGTTGTGCTGTGATATTCTCACCGTGGCACCCTAATCTCAGCCGTGTACCCTGCGTGTATGATTACTGTACACGGATTGATTTTGGGGGCGTCACACCAAAGAAAAATACTGCAACGGAGAACATGCAATAATTTACTCAAGAAAAAAATATAAAAGAGAAGAACCAAATATATTACTCATCACAATCTGAACATAGTCTCATAATCCATGAGATCCCAGCAAACTCAGCGTAGCAACAACAGAAATTACAAAAGTGCCTCGATCATGTGAGGAAGCTCACGAGGTCTCAAAAGTTGAAGCACAAAGAGGGGAGAGGTACATCACATAGCTACTGGTCACGGACCCATGCTCCAAGGGGGACTACTCACGGCACATCCGGGAGGCATCCATGGCTATGGATGGTCTCCCGGAGGGGGTTCCTCCTCCCGGCAGGGTGCCGGGGCAGCTTCTCCAGGCAGCCCCGATCTTGAAACGGCGGCGGCGGCGGTACAGAGGCGAGTTCGCGGAAAAGAGATCCGTATTAGGGGTTTCCACCCCGGGGGCTAAATATAGGCGGAGGGGGGTGTCGAGGGGACCCACCAGGCAGCCAGGAGGCCTCCTGGTGGTGGCCCCCCTCTGCTTACTTGGTGATTCTGGAAGCTTTCGGGTCGCTGATTTTTTATCTGATTTTTCCGGATTTTTTGGAGCACTTTTAATGGCCGGAAAACCTGAAATACAAAAAAGCAGAAAACAGCAGCTGGCAGCTGGGTGGACTGGGTTAATAGATTAGTCCAAATATGCTCAAAAGTGTATGAAAGTTCAAGAAAATCATGGCAAAGTCACACAAAACATGCATGGAGCAAGCAGAAATAATAGATACGTTTGGGACGTATCAACATCCCCAAGCTTAATTCCTGCTCTTCCTCGAGTAGGTAAATGATCACAAGCATAATTTCTGTGGTGACATGCCACACACCCATATAAGGACTTTTAAGTAAAGCAATTAAAGAATGCAATTCAATTCAAGTCTTAACAAGAAAGAGTATATATTAGCATTGACACAAGCAACGAAAGAACAAAAGGTGCAAGAGCTCTCGCTGTCCGTGACTCCAATGTCTCCAGATGGTGTTTGCGTGCAAGTAGGGGACTGGGAAAAAGAGAGAAAAAAAGGTTGTTGAGAACAACTATCTACTAAAGTTTCACACTTAGTCTCCTTTGGATTCTTATCTTGACTCATCCTCAGACCACTAGCCAGGTACAAATCAAACTGATCCACTCCCTTTTGATATTTTGAACACTCATGCAATGGATGAGCGTGAGCAAGAAAGTTGACACCTAAAAGGCGAAAAAGAAAGAAGGTGGAGGAGGAAGAAAAAAAAGGTGTGAAAGGCTCACATCAATGAGGACAATCATAGGCGAGAGAAGGCCATATGATAGATATGATGTGAGGAGTAGGGATTGCCATGCAACGGATGCACATGTGAGCTAAAAGCTCTCCAAGGAAACTAGTGGGGGTGCATCTAACTTGCTTTCTCAAGAAGACCTAGAGCTCGTTTGAGGAGGCTCATCATTGGAATATACAAGCCAAGTTCTATAGTGTGAAGGTTCCCACATAGCTATATGCATGATGATGATCTCTATGGAGTACAAGGGATAGAGGATGAAGTACTAGTGTGGATCTCTCAAAAGGAATAGTAGTGTGCCCCCTTCTCTCTTTTTATTTTTCTCTTTTTTCTATTTTTTTGTATTTTTTTGGTGGCCTCAATGATTCTTTCTATTTAACTCTCATTTGTCCTCTTTGGGATTTTTTGATTTTGTCCTCTTTGGGATCTTTTCCTCACTTTAGGGGCAACACTCTATATTTTACAAGAATATAGGAGATCTTTCACACTTTACAAAAGTACTCACATAAAGAAGATGTAAATATCATGATGCAAATGTATGCCTCTGCCAGGATAGCAGGATATGCAATGATACTAGCGCGTCATGTAGCAACGATTAGGGCAAGGCCCAACTAGCATGCGGCTCATTGATCAAGCAAGTAGCATGTATGACATGAGGATCAAGTCATGACAAGGTGGATGTTGCATGGCAATGTATCTCGGAAAGGCTATGGAAATGCCTTGTAGGTAGGTATGGTGGTTGTTTTGAGGAAAGATATAAGGAGGCTTATGATGACAGAGCGTATCGTGCAGAGGGTTTGGATGCACCGGCGAAGTATGCGCCAACTCTCAAGGTGAGAAAGGGCAATGAACGGTACGGAAGAGGCTAGAAAAAGTATAGGTGGGTGGAAGAGTCAACTTTCGAATACTCACATTAGTCTGAAGAACTCATGCACTTATTATCGGTAACTCTCAATCTAATCAGGAGGTCCACAAAGAGATAAGTACCCCGAGGAGGAGTGTATGGGGGTTTGGTTATCCTTGCGCATCCTCGACTCATGGTACGTGAGTGTACTCTAATATTCGAACCCTTCAGAGGTTAGTGATCCATCTAGTAGCTAGAGTTCTCAACAGGGGTTTTTGGTTTTCGAAAAATACACGGATTGCCCAAAATACGACATCTATCACTAATAGGCTCGAGCTCTTGACACCAAAAGTTCAAACATTACTCTAGTCAATAACTCAAAACTATTGCACGTTACTACTACAAAGAGAACAACAACTTCAACTACCTACTTCTAGTCAAGACACAAAACTCAGTGCAACAGGAAAACTCTCTAACAAGATAAAACATGCAACCTATAGAAAGTTCAACCTAAAACAAAACAAAAGCTCTAGAAAAACTAAAGCACTACAACTAAATAGAGCAGCAGCTAAGAAAAGAAAAAGAACAACTCACAACTAAAAGAATAAGCATGCAAATCCTATGAGGAGTTCTAGTTCAAGCGGAGCGTGTATCTCTCCCACACAAAAGAGTAAGCTGGGGTCTAACTTGTTACTACAGAAAACCAAGAAAAAACAAACCTAGAAAAGTAAAGAGCGAGACGCTCCAACCATAGCACACAACGCATGAAGTGATAAAAATATAGTGCAACGAGGGACGAACTGATAATTGTTAATGAAGAAGGGGATGCACGGGGGCATCCCCAAGCTTAGACGCTTGAGGCTCCTTGAATATTTATTGGGGGTGCACATGGGCATCCCCAAGCTTGAGCGTTTGACACTCCAAGATCTTCTTTCATCATCTTCCATCGCGCACTTGAAAACTCCATTCATACATAACTCATTGTAGACTGATTAGAGAGGTTAGTGCCCTACTAAAATAAAGAAAATTCTCTACTGCAAATAAAGATAACCTTGAAGAGCTACTATTTGTCAAGATTTCATACAAGTTTTTGCAAATAAAGAGCAACAGGTTTGCAAAACGAAGAAAAGGCAAAACAGGACAGAATCTTTGAAAAACAGACCAGCAGGTAAAAACGAATTTATTAGGGGTACTTCTGCAACTCAAATCAAAAAACTCATAACATACGAAAGTTTCGTAATTGTATAGAGCACGCTGTGTAATAAATTCAGTTCAAAAAGATGAACTGGGATTTTTCTCTGATTTTTCTAGTGACGAGGACATAATCTGTTTTCTGGACAGCATGTCACAACTTTCACTTCCCTTGTCGTATGAGGCTAAACTTGGCACAAAGCTTGAAAAGTAAAGATACAATGATGTTTATACAGTAGTAACAATCATCAAGACCACTAAGAACAGAAGAAAAGAAAAAATAAAAACTTAAATTCGTTGCGGGCTGCCTCCCGAAAGCGCTTCTTTAAAGCCATTAGCTAGGCTTAAAGCAGAAGATCAAGTCTTTTCAAGAGAATAACTAGCCCGTGTGCCGGACTCAAAAGGTAACTTAATATTTTTCCTAGGGAAATGTTCCATCCCTTTCTTGAGAGTAAATTGGAGTTTGTATTCCCCTCTTTCACGTCAATAACAGCACCAACTGTGCGAAGAAAAGGACGTCCCAAAATAATTGGACAAGAGGGCTCACACTCAATGTCCATAATAGTGAAATCAACGGGAACATAATTGTCATTGAAAATGATAAGAACATCGTCGATCTTCCCCAAAGGCTTCTTTACAGAAGAATCGACAAGACGAACACCAAAAGAGCAGGGATCAAAAGGTTTCAATTCAACCATATCATACATTCTTTTGGGCATAACAGAGGTACTTGCTCCAACATCACAAAGAGCATAACAAGAGAAGTTATTCAATTTCATTTTTATCATAGTATCCCAACCATCTTCTAGCTTCCTAGTTTGGAGGCTTCTTGTCTATGCTTCTCCTCCCTAACTTTGATTAGAGCATTGGTGATATGCTCTGTGAAGGCAAGATTAAGTGTGCTAGTGTGGGGGTCTCTAGACATCTTGTGTAGGAAACCAATAACTGCAGGTAAAGTGCAGTTGTCAAAGTCTAGGTCACTACTATCTATCAAGGAGGTAGTGATATCATTCAAGCTCACTTGTTTGAAACCCTCAATTTTCATAGAGGTTTCTTCATCTATGGTTGAGGTGGTAGCATCACCATTGGTAGGTCCAGTGGGACTAGGGGTGTGATGGGTGCTAACAGTTTGGACATCCTCAACTACTTGGATAGTGGCTACTGTGTGGTAGGTAGGAAGGCTCTTAATTCTCTCTTATTCCTCCTTTTCTCTGGCCCATATCTCTTTTAGTTTTCCCAACATCCTAATGTTTTCATTAATTTGGACTTGGATGGCATTCATAGGAGTGGTCTTCCTCTCCTCAGGGGGAGAAGTTCTAATCTTCAGCATCTCTACATCATGGGCTATGTTGTCTACCTTCGAAGAGAGGATATATAATTTATCTAATTTCTCTTCCACACTCTTGTTGAAGGCTTTTTGGGTATTGATAAAGTCTTTGAGCAAGGTATCTAGTTCAAAGGTGGAGTTTTTGGTGCTAGGATAAGTGTTGTTGTTCCCATAGTTGTTGGATGGGAAAGGCCTAGGGTTGTTGCTACCAAAATTACTCCTATAAGCATTATTGTTGAAGTTGTTTCTAGAGACAAAATTCACATCTACTTGTTCTTGAGCAACCAACGAATTTAAAGGAACATCCTGAGGATCAATAGGAGCTTGCTTGGTAAGTAGAGACATGATAAGGTCAACCTTTTAATTTAGAGAGGAGATCTCCTCGACAAAATTTACCTTCTTACCAGTTGGAGATCTTTCGGTGTGCCACTGAGAGTAGTTCAGCATCATCTCATCAATTAGCTTTGTGGTAGCACCAAGTGTGGTTGACATAAAAGTTCCTCCCGCGACCGAATCTAACAGGTTCCGCGAGGTAAAGTTCAAGCCTGCATAAAAAGTCTGGATAACCATCCAGTTAGTCAGTCCATGTGTGGGGCAGTTCTTGACAAGCGTCTTCATACGTTCCCATGTCTGGGAAACATGTTCATTATCCAATTGCCTGAAATTCATAATGTTACTCCTCCATTGAATAATTTTAGTAGGGGGATAGTACTTCCCTATAAAAGCATCTTTGCATTTACTCCAAGAATCGATACTGTTCTTGGGTAAGGATTGCAGCCACTCCTTGGCTCTTCCTCTCAAAGAAAAAGGAAAAAGCTTCAGCTTGACGATGTGTCCATCCACTTCCTTGTACTTTTGCATATCACAGAGCTCGATAAAATTGTTTAAGTGCAAGGCAGCGTCCTCTCCAGCGCCTGAGAATTGATCTTTCATAACAAGATTAAGCAGAGCAGGTTTAATTCCATAAGAAGGTGCTGAAGTGGCAGGTGGAGCAATAGGAGTGCAGATAAAGTCACTGTTATTGTGACTAGTGAAGTCACACAACTTGGTGTTTTCATTGGAACCCATAGTAGCAGCAGGTATTTTTGGTATTTTTGATAAGGGGACACAAAAGTAAAAACTGAAAGGTAAACTAACAAGACTAAAAAGCAAAGATAAAAGATAGTGTGCAACTCCCCTATCTTGTAGACTGGAGTCCCCGGCAACGGCGCCAGAAAACTTGCTGATGGCAAGAGAGTGTTAATACTCTTCAAGCCTCGTTGGTTACCCCAACTGCAGGGTGAGATATAGTGCAGCAGCAAGTTTTCCCTTGGCAAAGATACCAAGGTTTGTCTCCCGTAGGACTCCAAAGGATACAAGAAGGTGGTAAAGTGAACAATGGCGCCGAGTTTGATAGCTTCACCTGGACCTGCACACAGATACAAATAACTTTGCTCCCAACGAGTACAGAGGAGTTGTCAATTCCTCCGGCCTTGTTGTTTACAAAGGATCAACACAAGAGAGAAAAGTGGAACTAAAATTAAAGTTTGAAAGTAATCTAAGGGTGTAAAAAGTGATGTAAAGATGGACCGGGGTCCCGTGATTTTCACTAGTGATGTCTCTCTCCCAAAAGACGATAAAAGTGCTAGCGAGGTAAACAAATCACAGCTGGGCAATTGACATAATTATGAAGGAACCGCAATGCTAACTATGCTGCAAAGAAAGGAAGGGCTCAAAAGCAATGGGCAGTACGCCAAGGTAAGTAGACCGAAATCCAACTGCATCTACTACGAATCATCCACCTTGAGCTATCTATCCAGAACATCTCGCTGGTATTAAGTTGCGAATCCCACCCAAAGTGTAAACTCAAAGCAACAGACATCTACATTAAAAGAACTTTGCGTAAAGTAAACAATCCTTGCACCCGCGGGTACAAGAACCGTTGTTTTATCCCTGGTGGAAACAACACATCCCCTAGTCTCATGTTTCTGTCACTCAAGCTAGACATCAGGGGGCTGAACCCACAATCAAGCATAACGCTCCCTCTTGGAGTTGCAAGCAAACTACTTGGCCAAAGAAAAATACTGCAACGGAGAACATGCAAGAATTTACTCAAGAACAAAATATAAAAGAGAAGAACCAAATATATTACTCATCACAATCTGAACATAGTCTCATAATCCATCGGATCCCAGCAAACGCAGCATAGCAACAACAAAAATTACAAAAGTGCCTCGATCATGTGAGGCAGCTCACGAGGTCTCGAAAGTGGAATCACAAAGAGGGGAGAGGAACATCACATAGCTACTGGTCACGGACCCATGGTCCAAGGGGGACTACTCACGACACATCCGGGCGGCGTCCATGGCTATGGATGGTCTCCCTGAGGGGGTTCCTCCTCCCGGCAGGGTGTCGGAGCAGCTTCTCCAGGCCGCCCCGATCTTGAAACGGCGGCGGCGGCGGTACATAGGCGAGTTCGCGGAAAAGAGACCCGTATTAGGGGTTTCCACCCCGAGGGCTAAATATAGGCGGAGGGGGGGTGTCGAGAGGACCCACTAGGCAGCCAGGAGGCCTACTGGCGCGGCCTAGGGTGGGGCCGCGCCAGGGACCCTCCTGGTCTCCTGGTGGTGGCCCCCCTCCTCTACCTTGGTGATTCCGGAAGCTTCCGGGTCGCTGATTTTTTATCTGATTTTTCCGGATTTTTTTGTGCACTTTTAATGGCAGGAAAACCTGATATACAAAAACAGCAGAAAACAACAACTGACAGCTGGGTGCACTGGGTTAATAGATTAGTCCAAATATGCTCGAAAGTGTATGAAAGTTCAAGCAAATCATGGCAAAGTCACACAAAGCATGCATGGAGCAAGCAGAAATTATAGATACATTTGGGACGTATCAACCGTCAGTTATGAATGACTGTCCAATACACCATACTTCATTCTATGGAATCTAAATTGTGAATGCATGTTAACCAATACGTATGACGTGCTAGGTGAACTTGAAAGCACTAAGTCACAAATCAGAATAATGGAATATGAGTATATGGACGGGGTTTCTTTCAACCCTGGTGGAAGGAACAATCTGCTGATAAAGTCACTTGGAAATTGTATAAGATACATGAACACCTTGTGCATAACTTGGACTACTAAATGACTGGTTAATTTGCGATAGTTGGGGAGTTGCATCCGCTTCCTTCCAGCTACAAAGACCAAGTCTAGACTATGTCATGAAGGCGAATTGTTCACGTGTCGTGAGGTCATGGTTAAAGTTAAGAACTTTAAGAGTAGAACCAATGCAGGAATAGTCATTGACGGAGAAAGTATATTTGATATACGAGTTATAATTGTATTACCCCACAAAACACTAATTCTGGTTGATTAAGTATTTGATGCTTGAACATACTGCTTGAGAGTGGCTTGGAAGGGATGAGGTGACAATGTGTGGTGACGGTTGTAACACCCTCGGTGTCAAGCTACAGTGATCACTTTTTATTAATGACTAAGCTCAGTCATTAACCATGACTTGATCATCATTGAATCAAATCATTTTCAAACCTCTTTGGATGGAATAAAAAACAAACAAAGTGGAAATAAAAGTGAAACCAAAAATGTTGCAAACAATTTTATTAAATGCATAATAATCATTAGGTCATATTAAAATAATAGTGGGCATTAATTACAATGTTTAAATATTTTAAACATTTCAAACCGTAGCAAAACAGCCACCTTTGTTCCATTTTAAATAAAAAAAATTGCAAATGAATCTATTAGGTGGCCAAACTTTTCGTGGCAGCATATTAAATTATAATATAAATATTGGAGCAATTCTCATAATTTACAAAAATCAAATGTGACTAAACAAATATAAAACATAAAAGAAAATAGAAAGGAAAAAAGGAAAACAAAGGAAATAGAAAAAAAACTAAACAACGACCTGGGCAGGGCTCCCCCACTAGGCCAAGCCACCACCACCCCGGCCCACCACGGCACCCCTCCCCACCTTCTCCCTCCCCTGTTCACGGGCATGGCGTGGCGCCCATCCCCCGGCTGGCCACGCCATGGGCACCGTGGCGGCCATCCACCGGCTAGTCGGAGGGGATAAAGCCCCTGCACCCCGCGCTGGCCCTCCCCGTGTCCATTCCCCTCCTTCCCCTTGCACCCCCCTGATCTCTCTCGCCGCCGCCGGTGTGCGCCACCGTGGTCGCGTCGCGATCCTCCCCGTGGCCACTGGCCACCCTGCACCGCGTCAGCTTGTCTTGGAGCCTCTTCGCAGTCGACCTCGTCTCCCGATGAAGCCAGTCGTCGCTCAAAGCCACCAGAACTAGCGAATCGCGGTCATCTTCAACCTCCGACCAGCAGCTCGCCGGCGAAGAATCCGTCGACTACGACCCTTCCCCGAGCTCGTTGCCCCTCCCTACCGGTCCTCCGTGAGCCACCACACCGTCTGCCCCTTTCCCCCCTCCGATTTGGCCGCCGTAGGGCTCTTCCCCTCGACGCCATGTCCGCCGGCCTCCATGGCCGGTGTTCTGCTCCTCCGCCCCTCGCGTAGCACACTACGGCTACTGCTTGCCGCAGCTGCGGCCGCTTGCGCCGGAAGGGCCCCCTAAGTCGCACGCGCCTCCTTCTGGCGCTCGTCGCCATTCTTGCTCGTCGGGGATACGCCCGGTTGAGCTCTGGCTCACCGCGCCGTGCTCCGTTGCGATGCCCGCGCCTCGGCCGCGCTCTGCCCGTGCCCGCAACCGCGTGCCCACGCCCGTGCAAACTGTACCGGTGCCCCCCCCCCTCGCCGTCGTGCACTTCGTGGTCGCCCCTTGCTCACCGGCGAGCAAGGCTGTTTAAGCCGTGGGCTAATCCACCCCCACCCCTAATAAAATTTGTTAGTTAAATAACTCCCCCCTGTGAGACTTACAACTAGGTCCCAGGCCATTAACATAATTCCCTGGTTAATTAGTTGCTTAATTAACCATGTATCTATGACATGTGGGTCCCAGCCCCATTTAACCCATGATTAAATAAACTATTTAAATAAACAATGTGTCAATGACACCTGGGCCCCACTGCGTATTTAGTTTTAAATAAATAGAATTATTAGCTGCTGTCTATGACACGTGGCCACTGCTATTTTTTAATAAATAAAATGTTTTATACTGCTGCTGTGTATGACATGTAGGTCCCACCTGTAGGGTTGACTAGTCAACTCTCAGGTTCTGGATAATGTTCAATTTATTAATAAAAGAAATTGGATAAATTGATTTAAAATGATTAAAACTTTAAAATTCAATATATTTTAAACCGTAACTCAGATGAAAATATTTTACACATGAAAGTTGCTCAGAAAAATACAACGAACCCGAATACGTCACCCGTATACCCACCACACCCCTCTAACATACCTCACATGGGACAATCCTCCTCCGATTGCACTTTCCGGTAATTCCCCGGTACCTGTAAAACTTTCCGGATGGAAATGTTCTGGACATAAAAGTTGTTCGGATTGCATCAACGATTACGAATACACTACGCACGTGTCTGTCAGACATTCGCGACACTACAAACATGGACCCTTCCCCCTCCGGGCCGTCTGTCGGTAATCACCCGGAGCCGGTATTTCATCCCCGGATGAATTGCCGCTCCGAGCAACGTGCATTGCACTGCGTTAGAACACTGTTAAAAGTGCGATCGCTCTGGGAGTGTACACGGATACGATATATTAACTGTAACAGGTACGGTACAATGCAGACACCGCTTGAGGTCCCCTAGCTCGGCTCTGCCGAGCCACCATCAAGTGCGAGCTATCAAGGAGTAATCCTCGTACCTCCACTCGTTGCTGACTCTGTATAGCCGCTCTAGGGTCCTGAGCCCCGGTTGTCCTTAAGGTAAGAAGTCGGACGACCCAACGGTGCCCGTGAGCGGTATTGCGTCGGGAACGACAGGGAGGGTACGACCGACGTATCTCGCGAGAGTTACCAAACTACGAAAAGTCGAGCTCTACCAAGAGCACACACGAGACAAGGTAAGGAGACGGTTCACCTTGTTGGTAACCGCAGAGACTTGGTGGGACGACAGGGCAGGCACCGATGTACTGGTGGTCCTGGCTGCTGTCGTTGTCCGCGGGTCAGTTAAGTCGAGGCAACGATAACGGTTGTCACGCAGGTTAATTAAAATGCTAAATGGTTCGGCGGATGTCTTGAGTAGCCTTTTGGCTTGTACGCACTACCTACACGTGGGATAAGGAGTGTGGGCTCCCCTGCATCGTAGTCTCGTTCGAGGGTCTTCAGACGTCAGCAGTATCACGGGCTGATTGCCGGGAAGTGGTGTTGTCTTCTCTTGCTCGAGCGGTGTATTTGTATTTTCTTTGATTTTGCTTCATCGGCCAGTCACGCACCGTGCAGGAGTACGTTCGGGTTAGGGTCCAAAGCCCGGCGTACATAGGATATAGTCCGGCGGATGACCTCTCTGTTGATTGCGAAGGATGGGCTACTTTGTGTCGGATAGCTTCGGTGGGGTGTTCCCTAACAAGGTGTACGCCACCCTAGAGATCCGAGCGTCGTAGAGTAACGCTAGTGCACCCCCTGCAGGGAAGATTAATCTATTCCAATAGACGTGTCCACGGTAACAGGACGCTTTATGATGAAGCTGGATCTTACCACTACAAACTATTACTATTAAACTGTATGGTTCCGGGTCTTCTTTCTCGCAGGTAGTCGAGGAAGGGAACTCGGAGGCATTGTTATTATTAATTATTACAACTTATTATTATACAATACTGCAGCAACATCTGCTCCATTGTTGTTACATTCATGCTATTGAACTGTTGGGTGATTCTCTCCTTGTGCTGCAAGACACGTCAGAAGATGCTAGTCTTCAATAGGCCTAGCTTCTTACCCTTATTCTGATTTATATCTTGCAGTCCACTATATACAGCCTCCCCTTTCCATTTGATACAATGCATAATGCTTAGTAGCGGACGTAAGTCTCGCGGGTATGCTAGATACTCACCTGCTTTATTTTCCCCCTTTTTGTTTTGCCTGATCGGCCGCTGCATTCGACGTTGGAGCCTTGGAGTCCAGGAGCACGAGATCCCCGATGCCGACCACCGCAACATGAAGATTCCCGATGCCTTCTACGACGTAATGTTCCTCGTTGACCAGGAGTAGTTTGAAGGTTCCCAGGCAGGAGGCCTCGCCTTTTCGATCGAGTGTTGATTTTGTGCTAGCCTTCTTAAGTCATCCTTGTATTCTTGTGTCTGTACTCAGATACTATTGCTTCCGCTAACTTTGTGCTCTCGAGCTGTTGTAATCGAGCCCTCGTGGCCCCTGGCTTGTATTAAACAACTTGTATTATTTTATTTATAGAGTTGTATTGTGATATCTCACCGTGAGTCCCTGATCTCGATCGTGTACCTTGTGTGTATGATTACTGTACACGGTCTGATTTTGGGGGTGTCACAACGGTAATAGAGATAGTTGATGGTCGACAACACTCTCCCTCGACATCTATCATTTGATTAATATATGAATAAATTTATGATCGTTTGAATGTGAACTATATTAGTGTGTCTTGCATCTTGCAAAGACTATTACTCATATTAATGAGAAACAAGTCAGTTGTTCTCCTTTTATTAATGATATCTTTTACGGTCACATTACGACCATGAATGAGTTATTATTATATTGATGATAGTAGTTTGATCATTTATAAGAAATATTTTAATACAAAGAATTATCCAGACTTAATAATGACACTACAGTTTAAGTGATGAATGGTATGATGATGTTTTGAGATACTTGATCTCTTGACACATGCAAACCATGCCTCTTTAGGTGAGATGACTAAAACCTCGCGTTCTGGTAAAATAGAGTGTGTACTGATTGTTGAATATCATACATTGTGATTGTTGAATATCATACATTGTGATGAATTAAGACTCGGACCGGCGAATACTACGACCCAGATCGAAGGCCAGATGAATTCGCCAATCTCATAAGGAACCAGAATCTAAGTGCAGGGATGGAAGTCGACCCGCGAGCTCACGAGCACCCAGCGGACCACACGCTATTCTTCTGAATCGTAAGGAGGAAACGGCACACCGGATCTAGCAAGCTCACGGTCAGGGAATAGCTAGAAGGACCATGCACGATCCACTTCTTTGAAGACAGATGGGGAAACATCAGATCGAGCCACACTCTGGGAGACTGCCGCCTGTTCAATGAACTCACCGACAGCCTCAAGGAGGAAAAATAGCAAAAAGCCAAGCGCGCCCGACGAGTCGAGCAATCGCCCACTCAAGGACAGGTGTACACGATCCAAGAAGGCAAGGTATCGCAAGCCCAACAGGACGCCTACACCCTGCAGGCTAGAGCAGCCGGGAATCTTAACGCAGTCGAAGTCTACCAGCTACACGACGCAGAAACCAGCATCACGTTCTCCCAAAGCGACCACCCGCCCGCAGTCCCAAGGCCGGGGCACGCGCCCCTGATCCTCGACGCTCAAATCGGAGGGTACGACATGGACAGAATCTTCATGGACGGAGGCAGCAGCATGAACATAAACTTCGTCAACACCCTGCGCAAGATGCTGATCCCTCGATCAGTATGGAAAAAATCAAGCACCATGTTATACGGGGTAGTCCCAGGAGAAGAAACTACCTCTCTTGGATTAATCGAGCTCGAAGTCGTCTTCGGCAACAGACGCAATTTCGCAAGACGCACCCTCGACTTCGAAGTACTCGATTGGCAATCACAGTATCACGCCATATTGGGACGTCCAGCATTCGCACAATTGATGGCGATTCCGCACTAAGCGTACCTCAAACTCAAGATGCCAGGATCCACGGGCGTCATCACAGTCAACGGGAGCTTCATCAAGTCAGAAAAATGTGACCGCGATTTCCACAAAGTCTCTGACACCTTCCGAGCCGAGCAAGAACTCATAGAAATAGCCATGGCGACAGACAAGAGTATCTTTCCGCTAGCAAGCTGAAGCGAGTCAAAAGAGTATGGACGGGACTTCAAGATCGACAGCGACACGGTCACCAACCAGGTGCACCCGGCAGACCCGGAAAAAACAGTCCGCGTGTACGCCCACCTCTCGGAAGATCAAGCGACGGCCCTCATCACTTTCCTCCATGAATAATGGGAAATCTTTGCCTGGTGCCCAGCCGACATGCCAGGAGTACCGCGTGAGTTCGCAGAGCACGCGCTGTGCATCAAGCCAAACACCAAGCCAGTGACCCAGGCGCTACGAAGATTCTCAGAATCTAAACGCAGAGCAATCGGGGAGGAAGTCAACCGACTACTCGACGCCCAATTCATTCGAGAGAAGAAGAAATCCACTTGGGTCGCCAATCCTGTGCTGGTCCCCAAGAAAGACACGGACGTACTGCGAACGTGCGTCGACTATGGGCCAATCAACAAACATTTCCCAAAGGATCACTTTCCCTGCCAAGAATCGACCAGATAATCGACTCGACAGCAGGATGCGATCTACTATCATTCCTCGACGCCTACTCAGGATACAATCAGATCAGGATGAAGGAAGAAGACGAAGAGCATACATCATTCATCACCCCTTATGGCGTATTCTGCTACAGAACAATGCCTTTCGGACTCAAGAACGCAGGTGCTACATACCAGCCAATGATGCAAGCATGCTTAAAAGAGCAAATCAGAACAAATGTAAAGGTCTACGTGGATGACATCGTCATCAAAACCTACAGCGCAAACACACTACTCGACGACCTGCGTGAGACCTTCGCAGCACTCAACAAATACAGAATCAAACTCCACCCGAAGAAGTGCGCGTTCGGCGTCCCAGCCGGGAAGCTTCTCGGGTACATGGTCTCTGCTCGAGGAATCGAAGTGAACCCCGAGAAAGTTCAAGCAATCGCCAGGATGCAGGAACCAACCAAGATCACAGGCGTGCAGCAGCTCACCGGAAGACTTGCAGCCCTGAGTCGTTTCATCAGCAGATTGGGAGAGGGCACGTTGCCATTCTACCAGTTGGTAAGAAAAGGAGAGAAATTCGAGTCGACTGAAGAAGCCCGCAAAGCATTCGCGGACCTTAGGAAGACACTGTCGACCCCGCCGACCCTGGCGGTACCCAAAGAAAAAGAACAACTATACCTCTATGTAGCAGCACGCAACAGCGTGGTAAGCACAGTACTCGTCGTCGAGCGCACAGAGGAAGTCAAGATCCAGAGCATACAGAGGCCCATCTACTACCTCAGCATGCTCTTGACAAAATCCCAGCAGCGGTACCCGCACTACCAGAAGCTACTACTGGAAATCATCACGACCTCAAGAAAGGTGTCGCACTACTTCGACAAGCACCCCATCAGAATCGTGAGTAGCGCACCACTCGCAGACATTCTCAACAAACCCGGAGCGACTGGGCGAACATTGAGCTCAGTCCGCGGGGCCTACAATTCAAACACCCGACAGCAATCAAGGCCCAAGTACTCCCAGATTTTCTGGTCGAGTGGACGGAGGTCCAGACACCAGGCCCCCCGGACCTATCGAACTCATGGACAATGTTCTTCGACGGGTCCAAAAGACAGCAAGGAGCCGGAGCAGGAATCGTTCTGGTCTACCCCAAAGGAACCAAACTCAAATACATCCTCCAGATCAACTTCAGCCACGCCTCCAACAACGAAGCCGAATACGAGGCACTGCTCTATGGCACGCGTATGGCCAAAACATGCGGTGCCACTCGCCTCGTAATCTACGGAGACTCCAACCTCGACGTCCAGCGGGCGATGAAAGACTGCAATGCAGTAGCCGACAACATGGCGGCCTATCAGAAGCTCTACAACGCACTCGAAGGAAGTTTCGATGGCTGCGAGCTCAATTATATTCCCAGAGCAAACAACACAGAAGCCGACGAACTCGCAAACATCGGCTCGACTCGAGGACCAGTACCACCCGACGTCTTCCTTGAAAGCATCAGCCAGCGATCCATCAAGGATAAACCAGCAGCACCAGAGGCAGCTGTAGATGATGACACCACAGAGCCAGCACAAGTGGCATCAGCAAGTCCATCTGAAGGCAACAACAGCCAAGAGGTCGAACCTACGGAATCAACAGCACTTGAAGGACCAGCATGGACAAGACCGTTCCTCCGATTCCTAATCGACGACACACTACCGCAAGACGTCTCAGAAGCTCGACGCATTAGTCGCCAAATCCAAGGCATTCACAGTCATCAATAGACAGTCATACAAGCGAAGCATCACCCAGATACTCCAGAAGTGCATCGATGAAGAAGACGGCAAAGCCCTACTACTTGAAATCCACGAGGGCACCTGCGGGAACCACGCAAGCAGCCGAGCGCTCGTATCTAAAGCGTTCCGAGCAGGTTTCTACTGGCCCACTGCGATGAAAAACGCAAAAGACATCGTACGACGCTGCATCGCCTGTCAAAAATTCGCCAGCAGGCCGCACGCCCCAGCCTCAGAACTCAAGACCATAACACTATCCAACCGCTTCTTCTCCTGCTCCACCAGCTTCTTCTCCAGCTCCACCCGAGTTGCCGGCGAAGATGATGCTGCCTTCTCCAGTTCTACAAGGTCGCCTGGCGCGCTCGCTTGACTGGTGGTTTGACGTCGAGATCCTCTTCAGAACCGGAGGGGGAAGCAGTGGAAGACGGCTCTGCATCAGCACCCGAAGAGTCACCAGAGGAGGAAGCAGTTGAAGACGTAGGCGAAGGACTCCTCGAACTATCAGAACCATCACCGCCTGTCTCCGGCCAGTACCGATCCATGCGGTTGCCGCTCGGGTCAAAAGCGCGGATGACAAGAGTGTCTTTCCCATCAAAACGGCAACAAAGAGTGTCACCATCACGCAAGTTCAACCGACGAGCAAAGGATTTCCAGCCAAAGCCAAGAAAAATCAAGCGGTAACTATCGATCTCCAACTTAACATAAGAAGGAGATCGAGCGCACCCTTGAAGACAAAGAAGCAAGCCATCAAGGCCACGCGCAGAAACAATGGCAGCAAATGCAGAAGGAAGAATAATACGAGCAGCGCCCCGGCCACGAACGTGTAGGAGAAAGTAATAACACCAAACACCCTCCTTCGAGGTAGAGGAGGAAGGCGCAAACGCTACACCATGACGACCACCGCGAGAAGAGCACGGAGTACGACCACCACGGCCGCGGCGAGCACAACCACGGCCAGTCATACCAGCTCCATGCTTGGGCGCCATGAGAAGAGGAAGAGAAAGAGAAGCAAGATGAGCAGAGGAAGAATATCGCTGCTAGAAGAAAAATAAGGGGCCTATTTATAGCACAAACCCCACATAGAAGCCCAGACGACGGGAGCCATTAATTCAAAGACCAAGCACGCCGGGCGATTCGAAGTTCAAGACAAAGATGCCTTCACACGGGAGGCACAGTGCGCTGGACGCGTCAAATCTCGCGCGTTTTCAATACGTGCATCAATAACTCAACAGGCGGCTACAACACGCCACCAAAAGCCATCATTATGACCGGTCATGCAGACATGACGGTTAGCAGCCAGAGCATCTTTTTGACGGTCCTCCAGCAAGGAGATAGTGATCTTCACCAAACAAGAGGTAAATTAAAGAGGCAGTCAGCAGAAGAGGCATCTTGCAAGCACCATTTTTTGCATAGTTTAAATACATTTTTCAAATATATCTAACTCCCACCGGGAGTGTATCCATCTAGGAGAGTTTTCGGGTTCTCCCTCAGCCAGAAGTAAAAACGTGCTCGAGTGATTACTCGCACCCATAAGAGTTTTCGGGTGCTCCCTCACCCAACAGTAAAAACGTGCTCGAGTGATTACTTGCACCCATGAGAGTTTCGGGTGCTCCCTCACCATGACGCAAAGATGAACATACCTGCACTCGGCAGATCGAGCGGTCCTGGAGTATCGGGTGCTCCCTCACCCCGAGAGCAAAAGCAATATTCGAGTGATTACTCGCAAAACTCTATATACTCAAGCACTCGACGACCTCCCGAGCGAATATCCCTCTACACCCGAGAACTCGGAGAAGCTCCACGAGTGACTGCTAAAACCGCCCACTTGATTGTTTATTCCAAGTGGGTGCATTATCTACTAGGCTCCGCGCCTCAATAAAAATACATATTCCTGGAACACGATACACTGTGCCCAGATGCCATGCAAGCTTAGCGTGTAGGTAAGAACCCGCTGCGAAGATCGACCGGGCTAGGACTTGCCGAAGATTGATTTCACTCCCAACCTTTACCATGCACATGCATGATAGAAAAAGCCGGGCGGACGCGCCTAGGCTACGAACTTTACTGGCGGCAATTGATCACTGTAAGACCTGTAGCGGCATGACTTTTGCTAGACACCAGTGTTCCAAGTTCATGTCGAGGGACATGGGTTTGATTGGGCTACTGCGGTTTTTGCCACTAGTGCAATTCACCAAGGCTCGACCAGTCGACACCTTGGGCCCTTTCAGCTTAGCATCCCTTGAAACAGGTTTTGTCATGGCCCCAGACTGCCAACGACCCGCGGTTGAACCTTGCATACATCAAAACGACGCTAGAGTGGATTTGAGTCCCTGCGCGCCTCTTCGAGTCCCCCAGGCACTTGGGGGCTACTGACGAGGGGGTGCCCTTACGACTCCTATAGATGAGCCTACCCGGTGTACCAGAAGACAGAAGGCCCACAAAGATGCCGCTTGGGCCCAGCCTTGGCCCACTAGTGGCACTGACGTAGGAGTTCGCGAGTCATAAGGAAGGTGCAAACTTGTCGTACGGAACAAGATCATGGTTAGGAAACCTCAGTTGTAATCAGGATGGACTCCCCGAAACCTAGTCTAGTATATAAGGGCTAGGAGGGGAAACGTCGAGATCAAGCAATACACAATCTGTAATCTAGCCTTGTGCGCACTAGCCTCGGCTTCCCAGTAATCGCCATCTCCAATCAATAATATCGAGCAGGAACGTATCCTCCTCTTAGCCGACGAGCTTATCGTCCAACTTGTGCCTCTCATGACTAACCCGGGGTCCCTGACCATGGGATTTTCCGGGGCACATCCCCGTCAGATTGTGTCGCTGTCTATGCTGAAGTCGCGGCCGAATTCTTTTGTCTCGCTTCGGTTTGCCAATGGGAATATGCTTTTGTCCGTTACCATGGCAATTTCTTTCAGCTTCTGTCGGGCTCCAAATGTGTCGGAGACTTTATGGAAGTCGCGGTCGCACTGGTCCGATTTGGTGAAGCTTCCCTTGACTGTGATGATTCCTGCGGGTCCTGGCATCTTGAGTTTGAGATATGCGTAGTGAGGGACAACCATGAACTGGGCAAACGCTGGTCGCCCGAGTATGGCGTGATACTGCGACTACCAGTCGAGCACTTCGAACTCAAGCGCTTCTTTTGCGAAGTTGTGCTTGCTGCCAAAGATCACATCAAGATGTATTGTTCCGATGGAGGTGGCTGCTTCGCCCGGAACTACGCCGTGTATTCTAGTGCCTGACTTCTTCCAAACTGATCGTGGGATTAACATCTTGCGTAGAATGATGGCGAAGATTATGTTGAGACTGCTGCCTCCGTCCATGAAGATTCTGTCCATGTCGTATCCTCCGATCTGAGCCTCGATGACCAGGGGTGCATGCCCGAGTCTCGGGACTACAGGTGAATGTTCGCTCTGTGAGAAGGTGATGCTGGTCTCAGCGCCACTCAGTTGGTAGGTTTTAGTTATCTTTAGGCCTTCGGCTGCTTCGGCTTACAGGGTGTAGGCATCTTGCTTTGCTTTTGAGGGTCTTCCTTCTTGGATCATGCAGATTCGTCCCTGGGACACGGGGTATTGCTCCTCTTCACTTGGTGCGGGTGAGTGCGTGCTTCTTCGAGTGCGTTTGGCTTCACGCTGCTTCTCCTCCTTGAGGCTGTTGGAGAGTTCGGCGAATAGGCGGCAATCTCCCAGGGTGTGGCTTGCTCTGAGATGTCCTCGACTATCTTCAAAATAGTGGATCGCGCAGAGTCCTTCTAGTTGCTCTTTAGCTGTGAGTTTGCTGGAGCCGGCGTGCCTTCTTCTCCTTGAGATTGGAAGGTCTGCGAGTGGTCTTCTGTTCGGCTGTGGAATCTTGGGTCGAGTTCTATTCCGTCACTGAGTGATTGGCTTCGGATGAAGTTGGCGAATTCGTCTGGCCTTCGATCGGGGTCGTAGTACTCTCCTGTCTGGGTTTCGTAGTCGTTGTCTTGGCGTGTGGTGGGATTCCGAGCGGCGGCGGGTCGTCGACTGATGGGAGGGTCTTCGGCCGCACGCCGCGGCTCTTCGAGTGGTGTCCCCGAGTAGGGTCCTCGCGTTTGCCTTCTGAGTCGTCGGGTTCTCTTCCATCGTCGATGGATCTGAAAGTTGTCGAGGTGCTGGACTCGGCTCAGTCGCAGGCTAGATGATCTTGATGAGATGATGGAGATGCTTGTGGTGATCTTGAATTCCTCGAGCGCGCTAGATCTGGTTCTGGTCCTCGAGTCTTGATCTGCTGAGGGCGGGATCGCCGAGATCGTGATTCCAACCTGTGTAGTTCCCACAGACGGTGCCAATTGACGGGGATCAACCCCGGCAAATCCCATGGTCAGGGACCCTGGGTTAGTCATAGAGATGGAACAGGTTGGACGATACTCGTCGGCTAACAGGAGAAGCACTTCCTTCTCAATATTATTACTTGAGGGGGTTATTACAGTGGAGGCCAAGGCGAGTTCTTGCAAGGCAAGGATGAGTAGATGCGTATTGAGTTTATTTGGACGTCTCCCCTCCCAGCCTTTATATACTAGGCTAGGTCTCGGGGAGTCCGTACTAGTTAACAGAGAAGGTTTCCTAGTTCTAGCCTTTCCTTGTACGCCAAGTTTCACCTTCCATGTTAGTCGCGGACTCCTATGTCGGTGCCTGGTTGGGCCAATCGTGGGCTTGTCGCAGCTTCCCAGCGGGCCTTCTGTCTTCATACGCACCAGGTAGTCTCATATGCAGGAGTCATGGGGTCACCCCCTCGTCACCTACGAACTACAAAGAAGGGATGGTGGACCTAAGTACGAGATATAACTATGAGTCATGAAATCCTATATTGAGTTTCATTTAAGATTACTTGAATCGTATCGAGTAAACAAGTTACTTGATATTCTCAATAACTTCGGAGTTATAAGGAATAAATGTAAACATCAAAGAAGACATCAAGATTGATTTGTCACAAAGATTGTTTCTGAAAAATTCAATAGGTTGACTACAATATGTAGAAATGCTTGAGTCAATGGGATATTCATTGTACGAGAGTTGACAGGTATAGTTTCCCCGGCAACATCACTTCTCGCCCCTCGTTGGTTACCCAAAGTGGAAGGTGAGATGTAGCGTAGCAGCAAATTTCCCTTAGAGAAGATGCTAAGGTTGAGGATCGACTAGTAGGACTCCAATATCGACAAGTAGGTGGCAAGGAAAAAATGGCACCGTTTTTAAGACAAAACTTCCTTCCTTGACCTAGACCTGCACACACAGCAAATAACTTTGCTCCCAACGAGTACAGAGGAGTTGTCAATTCCTTCGGCCTTGTTGTTTACAAAGGCTCAAACGCACGGGATAATAATGATAGTGATAGCAACGGAAAAGTAAATAAATAGTGGATGTAAACAGTATTGGAAATATGGACCGGGGTCCTATGATGTTCACTAGTCATGTCTCTCTCCCAAAAGACGATAAAATAGCCATGCGAGGTAAACAAATTACAGCTGGGAAATTGACAGAATTATGTGCGCAAACCAATGCTAACTATGCTATAAAGAAAGGAAGAGGCTCAAAAGCATGGCTGGTACGCCAAGACAAGTAGACCGAAATCCATCTGCATCTACCTACTAATCATCCACCTTGAGATATCTATCCAGAACATCTCGCTGGTATTAAGTTGCGAAACCCACCCAAAGTGTAAACTCAAAGCAACAGGCAACTGCATTAAAGAACTTTGCGTAAAGTAAAAAATCCTTCCACCCGCAAGTACAAGCACTGTTGTTTTCTCCCTTGTGGCAACAACACATCCCCTAGACTCATGTTTCTGTCACTCAAGCTAGTCATCAGGGGGCATGAACCGACAATCATGCATAACGCTCCCTCTTGGAGTCACTACCTACTACTTGGCCAAAGCAATAAACAGCAACGGAGAACATGCAAGAATTACTCAAGAACATAAATATAAAAGAGGAGAATCCAATATATTACTCAAACACAATCTGAACGTAGTCTCGCCCCTTCGTTGGTTACCCCAAGTGGAAGGTTGAGATGTAGTGCAGCAGGAGTTTTCCCTCGGTGAAGATACCAAGGTTTGTCTCCAGCAGGACTCTAGAGATGATAAGTAGGTGTCAGCGGCGCAACTGACGCGGACCTGCACACAGACACAGATAACTTTGTTCCCAACGAAGTTCAGAGAGGTTGTCAATCTCTCCGGTCTTGTTGTTCACAAGGATAAAATGCAAGGGATAATGATAGAAAGTAAAAGAAGGAAAGTAAATATAGCGTGGAAACAATAATGAAGATATGGACCGGGATACGTGATGTTCGCTAGTGATGTCTCTCTCCCAAAAGACGATAAAATTGCTATGCGAGGTAAACAGATTACAGAAAGGCAATTGACTGGATTATGAACGCACCGCAATGCTAAATAAGCTACAAAAGAAAGGACGAGGTTCAAAAGCACAGGCAGTACGCCAATATAAGTAGACCGAAATCCATCTGCATCTACTACTAATCATCCACCTTGAGATATCTATCCAGAACATGTCGCTGGTATTAAGTTGCAAGCCCCACCCAAAGTGTAAACCCAAAGCAACTGACAACTGCATTAAAAAGAACTCTGCGTAAACTAAACAATCCTTGTGACTGCGGTCAGAAGCACCGTTGTTTTCCCCCTTGTGGCAACAACACATCCCCTAGACTCATGTTTCTGTCACTCAAGCGTGTCATCGGGGGGCATGAACCCACAATCTAGCACAACGTTCCCTCTTGAAGTCACTACCTACTACTTGGCCAAAGCAATAAACAGCAACGGAGAACATGCAAGAATTACTTAGGAACAAAAATATAAGAGATAAAAACCAAATATATTACTCTATCACAATCTGAACATAATCTCATAATCCATCAGATCCTATCAAACTCAACATAGCAATAGAATAACTATTACAAAGGTTCCTCGATCATGTAGGGCAGCTCACGAGGTCTAAACAATGAAGATCAAATAGGGGAGGAGAACATCACATAGCTACTGATCACGGACCCATGGTCCAAGGAAAACTACTCACGAGACATCCGGGGAGCATCCATGGTGGAGAGGAGACTCACGGAGGTCAATCCTCCCTCCGGCAGGGTGCCGGGAAGATGTCTTCTGGTGCTCCCGATCTTCGGAAGCGCGGCCGCGGCGGAACAGAGGCGAATTCGCGGAATAGGGTTCCTCCTCCGGAGTTTTCCCGTGACGGAGAATAAATAGGCGAAGGGGGGCAGCCAGAGGTGGACCAGGGGCCCCAGGCGCCCCCCTGGCGCGACCAGGGGTGGGGCCGCGCCGGTTGGCCGCCTGGGCCCCCTTGGATCCCCTCTGGCCCCTCCCGGGCTCTTCGCGAAGCTTCCTCCACGCTGATTTTTTATCTGAATTTTCCCGAATTTTTCTGGCACTTTTTATATGGGGGAAAACTGAAATAGAAAAACAACAGAAAACAAGAACTGGCACTGGGGTGCACTGAGTTAATAGGTTAGTCCAAATATGATCAAAAGTGTATCTAGAACATAGCAATATCACACAAAACATGCATGGAGCAAGCAGAAATTATAGATACGTTTTGGACGTATCAATGTGCCTCGATCATGTAGGGAGCTCACGAGGTCTAATCCATGAAGAACAAAGAGAGGAGGAGAACATCACATAGCTACTGATAATAGACCCATGGTCCAACGTGGACTACTCACGGTTCAACCGCGAAGCATCCATGGTGGTGGAGAAGCTCCTGGCGGTGGTTCCTCCCTCCGGCAGGGTGCCGGGAAGAGGTCTCCTGGTGCTCCCGATCTTGGAAGCGCGGAGGAGGCGGAACATAGGAGAGATCGCGAAAAGGGTTCTCTTTTCGGGGGTTTCGCGTCCCGGAGAATATATGGGCGAAGGGAGGCAGCCAGGGGGCCCACCAGGGATCCAGGCGGCCCCCTGGCGCGACCCCACCCTAGGGCGCGCCGGGAGGGCGCCTGGGGCCCTGGTGGGTACCCTCTGGCCCCTCCTTGGTGATTCCTGAAGCTTCCGAAGCGCTGATTTTTTATTGGATTTTCCCAAATTTTTGGAGCACTTTTAATATGGGGGAAACCTGAAATAGAAAAACAGCAGAAAAAAGGAACTGACACTGGGGTGCACTGAGTTAATAAGTTAGTCCAAATATGATCAAAAGTGTATGGAAGTTCATCAATAACATAGTAATATCACACAGAAGAGGCATGGAGCAAGCAGAAATTATAGATACGTTTTGGACGTATCAACATCCCCAAGCTTAATTCCTGCTCGTCATCGAGTAGGTAAATGATAACAAACATAATTTCTGTGGTGACATGCTAACGACCATATAAGAACTTTTAAGTAAAGTAATCAAGGCATGTAATTCAATTCAAGTCGTAACAGGAAAGAGTCTATATTTAGCATTGAAACAAGCAACATAAGAACATAAAGGTGCAAGAGCTCTCGCTGTCCGTGACTCGAATGTCTCCAAATGGTGTTTTCGTGCAAGAAAGGGGATATGGATATACGAGAAAAAAGTATTTTTATGTTGAGAACTCAATCTACTAAAGTTTCACACTTGGTCTTCTTTGGAATCTTATCTTGACTCATCCGCAGACCACTAACTAGGTACAAGTCAAGATGATCCACTCCTTTTCGACATTTTGAGCACTCATGCAATGGATGAGCGTAAGAAAGAAAGTTGACACTTAGGATGGCAAAGAGAGAATATGGTGGAGGAGGAAGTCAAAAATGTGAGAATGGATCACATCAATGAGGACAATCATAGGCGAGATAAAGCCAAATGATAGATACGATGTGAGGAGTAGGGATTTCCATGCAACGTATGCACATATGAGCTAAGGTAAGCTCTCCAATGGAACTAGTGGGGGTGCATCCAACTTGCTTGCTCAAGAAGACCTATAGCTCTTTTGAGGAGGCTCATCATTGGAATATACAAGCCAAGTTATATAGTGTGAAGGTCCCCACATAGCTATATGCTTGAATGATAATCTCTATGGAGTACAAGATATAAGATGGAGTACGAGTGTGGATCTCTCAAAAGAAATAGTAGTGTGCCCCCTTCTCTCATTTTATTTCTTTTTCCCTCTTTTTTTTGGTGGCCTCAATGGCTCTTTCTATTTCTCTCATTTGTCCTCTTTGGGATCTTTTGATTTTTGTCCTCTTTGGGATCTTTTCCTCAGTTTAGGGGCAACACTCTATATATTACAAGAAGTATAGAAGATATTTCACACTTTACAAAATTACTCAAATCATAAAGAAGATGTAACTATCATGAAGTATGCAAATGTATGCCTCTGCCAGTGTAGCAGGATATGCAATGATACTAGCGCGTCATGTAGCAATGATTAGGGAAAGGCCCAACTATCATGCGGCTCATCGATCAAGAAAAAAGCATGTATGACATGAAGATCAAGTCATGAGAAGGTGGATGATGCATGGCAATGTATCTCGGTAAGGCTATGGAAATGCCTTGATAGGTAGGTATGGTGGATGTTTTGAGGAAGGATATTGTAACAGCCCAGATTTCACAAAAATTAAAAAATTTGTTTTCGGTGTGAATTGTTTGATTGTCTGATTTGTTTGCGGTGTTTTCATCCCTGATTTATCGATCGGCGATTATTTTCCCCCTCTTATCTCGTACCGGACGGAGACCGACCCTTGCCACCCTGACACTCGACCTTTGCGACACCGGGTTTCGCCCAATCACCGTCGCAAAAACCGTACGAGACCAGCCGATGCCAACGAAACGAAAACCCCATTTAATAAGTAAACGGGATATTTTTATAGCGCATCGGAAAGTGTTCTCAGAACGGTTCCAGCGCGAGGTGAACGCCGCCGGCTCAACGCGCTGATCGCACAGTTCGAAGTTTTACCCGAATCGCAGGTCCTGCGGACCCCCGGCGGTCAGAAACGTAAACACCGCTCGCGCAAGAGAAAAACCGGGGATGTTTTTGCAAACTGCCAGCCACCTGGACTATATAAAGACCACCACACTCCTACCCCTCATCTAGGGTTTCCCCTAAGACAAAATTCAAGCCACACCCCCAGATTTGCTCTAATTTTCGCCCAAAAACCCCTCCAATCCCGAAACCCTAGTTCCCAAGTGTTCCTGGCCGTCAGATCTTCAGATGAAGGGCTCTGATCGAGCCACGTAGCCCCAACCGCCACCTGCAGCCTCCACCGGTGAACTGGGCCCCGCAGGTCCCCCTCCCTCCGTCTCGGCCCACCCGGGCCCGTTCGGACGCCACCGCCTCCACCGTAGGCTGGCAGCCGCGCCGCCGCGCGCCCCTGCCGGAGAGTAGCTCCACCGCCGACCTCCCTCTCCTCCTCTGCCTCACCCTCTCTTCCTTTCTCTCCAGCAGGCCGCGCCGCCGTCGCCGTGGGGGCTGCCGACGAGAGCTCACTGCTCGCGCCATCCGATCTGCGCCACTGACGACCTGGAGGCAAAACCGCCCGCCGCATGTGCCATGGCCATGGCCCTTCTCGTACCGGAGCCCGTGCCGAGCCACGCCGACCTCCTCCCGCGTCCCGTTCCCGGCCTCTGCTCGCCGCCGGCGTGCGCCCCTCGTCGGATCGAGCCGCCGCTGCAGCCACGGCATCGGGATCCCGATCCGTTCCCCGCCGTTGTTGACCGGCCAAGGGGGCCGGCCCAGGAGCCAGCCGACCAGGCCGCCTCCTCTGCCGCGATGGGCCGAGCCAACTAAGTGAGGCCTTTATATTTTTTGCTAAGTCCCTGAATTTTCGTCTGTTGTCCTGTTTTGCAACGTTAATTCCCGTTGACTCGTAGGTCCAAATGAAGTGATTCTTTTTTTGTATTGTTGTGCTCTCTGTGCTCTTTAATCCATCTTTTGCGAGCATCTTGGTCCGAGGTCATCTTGATTGTGTAATTGGTGGTCAAACAGGGCCACTGGTCGTTAATTGCAACTGTTGCTATTAAACTGTCTGAAAACTGTTGCTTGATTGAAACTTCGGGCGACGGTTGCTTCGCAACCGTACGTCGGAATTGAGTGATTCCTTTTGCGTTGCGTTAAGCATTGTTTCTACTTCAGTTTCATGCATTCACATGCCATAATTTCGTGCTTCATCATGATTGTATTTTGCTCCAAAGTAGCTACCCTGCTGTTAGTGTGTTGCTGCTTATATTTTGTTGCAACTTCGGTCGGCGAGTGTGTCGCGACCGTTTATCGGATTTGAGTGATTCCAATTGCATATTGTTAAGCATCATGTCTAATTCATGCCCGTGTATTGCTATGTCATGTTGCTGCACTTTTGCATATAGTTATACCCCTGTTTACACAGCATAAAAATAATAGTTTCTGCTACAGAATGTCCTAGACTAGTAATGTTTTATTGCATTTTGCATGGGCTATAACTAGTTGTTCATAATGCCTTTTTGCATGATTATTTTTGCCATGCCTTCCCTGCCATGTCTACTTTAGTGTCATATCATTTGTGAGCATGTTTGCATCCATTGTCCTGTTTATGCAATGCTCTAAAGTGTGCTTCCTGTTGTTGGCAGATTGTGCCCGTAACTTGTTTTGCTTGTATCTTTTTAACCGTAACTTCGTTTGGGGTGTTCTTTATATGTAACTTGATTAGTTTTTCGTGTATTTTGTGTTTATGCTATTTTTTGCTGTTTTTAACCAACCTAAAATATGGTTTAGGAAAGAACAGTACCAAATGTTTTAATCATCGTGCAGCACTTAGTATTATGCCATGTTTAGGGTGTTGCCTCGCTTAACTTGACTAGTATAGGTAGTTTACTTTGTGATTAACCTTTTTCCATGATTGTGTGACATGCCATACTTGGGTGCCTTGCCATGTTAACAACCGTTGGTTGATCACTTGTAGCTAAGCAACTTGAACCACCGTAAACGTGCGGTATTCGTCGTGTGTGACGAGTACTCCACTTAAATTCTTAGTAACCGCTCTCGACGATAGGTGTGATGTCTCGTGTTTCCTTCTTGTTGATGCTTGCTCGTGCTTGCTTCGTAGTAATAGATGTTTGCTCGTTGATTTCTTTCCAGTGTTTACCATCTTGTGTGCTTCCGCGGGTACCTCTCGGAGACGATGCGAGCTTGCGATCAACTACACCTTCGGAACCCGACCTATCAACAGGCAAGGACTATACATTACTTATGATCCATTCTATTTCAACCAGCGGTTTGCATGCTAGTCTAGGTTCGGTTCGATGTTTGATCCTACCACATGTTTATAGCCTCTTCCAAACCGATACAGCCATGTCCCCTCCCAGCAAACCTTGTAATGCTATGTTACTATTGCTCGTTGCTCAGCCCCTGCTTAGTATGCATGCTTAGGATGCTACGATGTTACCCTGTTACTCGTTGGTTTGGGATATCACATTATTATAATTTTTATTGATGATATGATTATTATAATGTTGACTATATTCGACGAAGGATGGAAGGTCTAGGCTATCCCGCCCCGACGCTTTGTTCCATTCGAGTCACCTAGGGTCCGATTTCTGGGTATTGGTTTTAAGACTGAGCGTGCCTAACCACGTGTGGGATACTATGGGGTCCCCTCTTCTTACTGTTGGGATACGGGGCAGAAAACACAAATTTTTCATACCTACGATACCCGAACCCATGTTCTATGCTATGGCGATGTAAAGTAACGGAGGAAATCGGTGTTCATACCTTTGAAGACCGAAAGAGGGAAACGTTCTTGCGAACGTGGCTGGCGTAGACTCGGAACTACGACCTCCCTGTCGTGTAGAAGACCATCACCGGCGAAGATGACTCCCAGTAAACCTCCAGCGACGAAGTAGCACCACAGGTGTAGTGCCTCGAAGAGATTATACACGTACGGTACAATCGATGTTCCTCCCGGGCCCCGAACCAGGCGAGCAGCGGAAGAAAGACGGCTACGGATTCCGACTCCAGCAGAACGACGGCCTGCCTTATGGTGGAGAACTCCAATCCAGGTGCAGACTCCAAACAAGGGGAGTCCACTTCCGGGAAGGAGAAGGAGGAAGAAGGAGATATTGGTGTGTTGGAAAAAGGGGGGCCTACCCCTCCTTATATAGGCCAAGGGGGGGGGTTCCATCCTTCTCCCCTCCCCCATGTGGGACTAAACTCCCAAGGAGGGCGGGGAGTGCGCCGGCCAAGGGGGGTGGTGGGCCCCACCCTTGGCGCCAAGCCCAAGGGGGGAGACCCCCTCCTCCCTTAATGGGCCCCATGGGCCCATTTAGCCTTTTCCCATTTTTTAATTTATTTAATATGTTTTAAATATTTAATTCAGATAATTAAATAATAAAAAATTATTAAAACAATTAAACTTTATTTTGAACTATTCAAAATGTCCGGAAACCATTCCGTCCTCCTCCGGAACTATTCCGGTGATTCCTCCTAATTCACCGATTGATCCCGTAACTGTCCTATGCATCCATTGCCCTTAAGTGTGACACCCTAACAGTCCGGGAAACAGTAGACATGGTCAAGACTCTTCTCATTGACCAATGACTAGTCAGTTGGACCTGGTTACAATCCTTGACAGCCCCTGCGCTTCCATCGAATGAACTTCGATCGCTTTTGGAAACTGTTAAAGATACGACGTAATCCCTTTGTGCTGCGGTACTTTCTTTGTCTGAGGTTTGATAGTCGGTATCCTACATACCGTTTTCAAATCTCGTTCACAACAAACAACTTCTCTCGTCCATGATCATTGCATCTCTTGTGACCTAGTCACGTCCTTGCAAGGTGTTGATGCAATATCACCGAGTGGGCCCAGAGTACCTGTCCTGTCACAAGGACTGACAAATCCCGCTCTGATCTATTAACATACTCATCAACCATCTATTTCGGAATACCCAAAGTGCACCGTTATAGCCAACATATTTCAGTCAGGCGGTGGGACACAAATCAAAGTCTCCTCATAGATGACAATTACGTATGATCATTACGGTCTAAGGACTAAGCCATATGTTACAAAGTCATAGCAACGCTGAACTATGTGACTCGATCACATTGCAATACTTTAGGTGGGTGTACCTCCATCACATCATTCCCCTTAACGATATGACCTCATTGTCAATGGACTTAAGTGTCGCCATGATCAGGAAAGCTTGATCAATCAATTGCCCAATGAGATAGTTTACCCGAGTTAAACTACGGACCATGTTTTATACTACACCTATTTTAATATTTCCAAGTAATATAGTTATAGCACAGTATAAAACGTATTATGAAAAAAACGGATATGTGACAAATATCTTTATTAATTTGTCTCTAGGGCACATATCCAACAGTCTCCCACTTGCACTAGAGTACAAATTACACTAGTTTACATAAGGTATGTATCTAACACCAATGGTCTCTCGGTGTTCTTCAAACTTGCCCTGTGGAAGAGGTTTAGTCATCGGGTCTGTTGCGTTCAGATCCGTATGTATCTTGTGAATCCTAGTGTGTCCATCCCTAACGTAGTCTCGCGTCACATGGAACTTTCGGAGGATGTGCTTGGCTGTAGAGTGAGTTCTTGGCTCGTTCGCGTTAGCCATGGCACCCATGTTGTCGCAGAAGATTCCCACGGGTTCAGTGCATCTGGGAAAGACGCCAAGCTCGATCACGAATTTCTTCAGCCACAACGCCTCGTTTGACGCTTCGCAAGCGGCAATATACTCCGACTCCATTGTAGATTGGGCGACGATTGACTGTTTGCCGCTCCTCCAGCTAATTGCGCCACCGTTCAACATGAAAACATATCCCGTCTGGGATTTCGAGTCATCTAGATCTGAGCCGAGGCTTGCGTCAACGTAACCCTTTACCGTGAGCTCCTCATCAACTCCTCCATAAACGAGAAAGAGATCCTTGGTTCTTCTCAAGTACTTAAGGATGTTCTTTACTGCTGTCCAGTGAGCCATTCCCGGGTTACTCTGGTAGCGATTAGTCATACTAATGGCCAGCGCTAAATCCGGTCTGGTACATAACATAGCATACATGAGAGAACCTATGGCTGAGGCATAGGGCTTTGAGGACATCTCCTCCTTCTCTTTTGCTCTGGTTGGGCATTGAGTCACGCTTAATTTGACACCTTTTATAACTGGCAAGAGGCCTCTCTTGGAGTTACCCATACTGAACCTTTTCAATATCTTGTCAATATAAGTTCTCTGACTCAAGGCCAACCGTCGATTAGGTCTATCTCTATAGATCTTAATCCCCAATATGTATGCAGCTTCACCTAGGTCCTTCATGGAAAATTGTCCATTCAGATATTCCTTCACTTCCTCTAAGAATTTCTTATCGTTCCCTATTAGTAATATGTCATCTACATATAACACAAGGAATGCTACTGAGCTCCCACTCAGTTTCTTATAGATGCAGAACTCTTCGACGTTTTGAAAAAATCCAATAGCTTTAATGATCTCATCAAATCGAAGATTCCAGCTCCGAGATGCTTGCTTCAACCCATAGATGGACCGTTGAAGCTTGCACACCTTACCAGCGTTCGTTGGATCGACAAACCCCTCTGGTTGCATCATATACAACTCTTCCTCAATGTTGCCATTTAGGAATGTAGTTTTCACATCCATCTGCCATATCTCGTAATCATGATATACAGTTATTGCTAGTAGGATCCGAATAGACTTTATCATCGCTACAGGAGAGAACGTCTCCTCGTAGTCAACTCCTTGAATTTGTCGGAACCCCTTCGCGACAAGTCGAGCTTTGTAGACAGATACGTTTCTGTCTGCGTCAGTCTTTTTCTTGAAAATCCATTTATTCTCGACGGCCTTGCGGTCCTCGGGAATATCCACCAAAGTCCATACTTTGTTGGTGTACATGGAGTCTATTTCGGATTTCATGGATTCAAGCCATTTCTCGGACTCGAGTCCCTCCATTGCTTCTTTGTAACATGTAGGTTCATCCGACTCATCAGCCAAGATTGCATTCACAAGCTGTCCGTAAAACTCAGTAGGTTGACGGACTCTTGATGACCTACGGGGCATAAAAGGTTCCTCTTCATTCTCATCATGACAATGTCATGATCGTTATGGATGTTGTTCTGGCCATTCTCTTCATCTCCCACTGTGGAAGATGGTTCCAGAACAATTTCTGTCGCCGTTTCTTCCAATTGGAGTGATTGGTCAGTCACTTCATCGAGGTCTATTTTCCTCCCACTCAACTCTTTCGCGAGAAACTCCTTCTCAAGAAAGTTTCCCGTCTTGGCAACAAACGTTTTGCTGTCAGACTTGTTGTAGAAGGTGTATCCACAAGTTTCCTTGGGATAGCCCACAAAGATGCACTTATTGTAAGTGCATCAAGTGCCCTCCCCTTGAGGTTTTGGAGTTTGATGACAAAACGGTTAAGGGACTGATGTGTTTGTGAGTATACACAGGAGAACAGTCCCTAATGAGGTGTTTAACCACCAATGTCGACCCCCCAAAATGTTGAGGAACATTGGAGAAAACGGTGCGTTTCCTGAAGAATGAAGTCGCGCGAAATCCTGAGGAAACAGGATCCTGAAGCGTTCGGTTGAAGCTGAAGCTGAAGACGATCCTGAGGAAGTTCGCGCTGAAGACAAAGTTGAAGCGTAGTCTTCTTGAGTAATGAAGTTGCGCGAAATCCTGAGGAAGTAGGATCCTGAAGCGTTCGGTTGAAGCTGAAGCTGAAGACGATCCTGAGGAAGTTCGCGCAGAAGACGAAGTTCAAGCGTATTCTTCTCTAAGACTTTTTATACTTCTTGAGTCATAGGAAAACACCGCACTGTTGGAGGGGTTGAAGAAAATGAGTTCCAAAGGTCTGAGGAAGTGCTCAGTTAGGAATCCTGAAGAAAAACCCTGAGGAAATCTCCTGCAGTAGAAGTTCAGTTCCTCCGGTGTCTGAGACGTTGTTCTTCAGGACAATGAGGAATCTGTCTTCGGTTGAGGAGTCTGGAGACTGCGAGTGCAGTTCTCCTGAAGAGAGTGAGATCTCCTGCAGTAGAAGTTCAGTCCTCATGTGTCTGAGACGTTGTTCTTCAGGACACTGAGGTAACTAACTTCGGTTGAGGAGTCTGGAGAGAGAATACTTTGACCGTGCCACGTGTTGCGTGGTGAGAGGCTAGAACTTGTCTAGCAACGGTCATTTCCGAGGGCATGAGAGTAATTGCATGCATGGGCATTTATGTCCTTTCACCTCGGGTTGCTCCGCGGCTATAAATAGCCACCCCTAGCCCCATTTGTGGGTTGGCTGCTCCGAGAGAAAAACTGACACTTGTCATTTGAGAGCAACCCACCTCTGAGGAAACTGAAGAACCTATGTGAGGAAAACCACCAGCCTGAGTAGTTGAGCATTTCTGAGGAAGTCGGTTTGAGTGATCCGAAGCTTTTTACTCTTGAAGACTGTGATCTTCCAGCCGGTGTAGAAGTCTTCAGTCTGAGGAAGTCAAGATACAATTGTGACTTCCCGGAGTGACTGAGTCTATAAAGGTTTCGGGAGTCTACCTTGAAGACTCACCTGAGTTATTGGACGGAGTCTGAGGACTTTAGTTCAAGGAGAACAAGGTGAAGACTATGTCTTCTGAGTTGAATCTCAGCCTCTCCAACCAGACGTAGAGTTGTCACAGCAACTTGAACTGGTCTACCAAACCATTGTCTTCAATTTCTGGTGATATCTCCTCAATCTCTTAAGCCTCAGTATTATGTCTTCAGTATCTATGTTGATTGCTTGTGCTTCAGCTCTCCCTCTGCTATTAGTCTTCATACTATGCGTCTGAAACACTTCTCCTTATCTGAATTGATTTATTTCTGTTGCATTATGATGAGCTACCCTGATGATTACATTCTGTGAAGTTTTATTTCTTCATGATTTTGGTTACTTCTTCAGCTTCATGATTGCTTCAGTCCTGAAGAAAATCAAAATCTGGTAGCAAAATTGAAAATCTCCCATTCACCCCCCCTCTGGTCGATATATTGCACTCACAATTGGTATCAGAGCAAGGTACTCCCTTGTTCTGTGTGATTCGGTTTAACCACCTGGAGTTTTAGTTATGTCGACCTCAGGTACAATGAGCGTTGCCTCAAACAGCCCCATCTTCGACGGAACAGACTATCCATACTGGAAGAACAAGATGAGGATGCATCTTGAAGCCATTGACAAGGATCTGTGGGACATTGTTGATCAAGGCATTCCTGAAGAAAATCTGATGACTGCTCCCGAAGTTGTCAAGAAAAACTGGCAGCTTGATGCAAAATCTCGAAGCATCATTGGTGGTCATCTCAATAAGGCTCAGTTCAACCGTATCAGTGGTCTGGATACTGCAAAGAAGATATGGACAAGACTGTCTAAAGTTAATGAAGGAGTCTCACCTCAACGAGACTCACGAGTTGACACACTCCGCAGTCTCTTCAATCGGTTCAAGAGGCTGGATAATGAGCACGTGCAACAAACCTTTGACAGACTCACTGACATATCCAATGAACTTCAAGCTCTTGGTGTTGTTGATATCATAGATCATGAAGTTGTGAAGAAACTGCTGAGGTCACTGGATGACTCATTTGAGTTCCTATCACTGATGATTCAAGAAAGGCCGGACTTCAAGACTCTGGATCCAGCAGACATTCTCGAGCACCTCAATGCTCATGAACTGAAGCTCTCTGAAAAACGAGACTTATACAGCCCCACGCCTAAGGTCCGCGCGCTAAAAGCTAGAGCACGAAGAGTGTCCTCTGATGAAGAGTCTGAGGCTGATACTGATAATCCTGAGACTCTCAGCCGTGAACTTGCTCTCCTTACCAGAAAGTTTCAAAGGTTCACGAAGAAGAATCGCTTCGGAAATTACTCAAGATCGTCCTAGAGAAAAAGCAAAGATGATGATTCTGTCGAAGCTAGAAAGAGAGTTTGCCACAAGTGCAAGAAACCTGGGCATTACATCGCTGAGTGTCCTCTATGGGAAAAGGAAGCTAAACTGAAGAAGAAGAAGAAGAAAGGGAAAGATGAAAGTTCTGATGAAAAGACAAAGAAGAAATCCTCAAGATCCTCAAGGTCTACTGGATACAGGAATAGCAGTTCCCGTAAGGCTCGCGCTTATCTCGGGAAAGAATTGGACTCGGAAGAATCTGGTTCCAACCCTGATGCTGAGGAAGAAGAATCTGAAGAATCTAAGGGTGTGGCTGGTTTGGCTCTTGCCACGACACTGGTCTCAAAGTCAATCTTCAGCACTGAAGAATTTGGTCCATCACATGCTGATGATGAAGCTGAAGACACAACTCCTTCCTTCTGCTTCATGGCCAAGTCCTCCAAGGTATCTTCTTACTCATCATCAGATCAACCCTCTGATAAAGAACCTGATGAAAACTATGCTAAACTTGCTAAACTTGCATCTAAGCAACAACGTGCACTTGAAAAGACTCAGTTCTCATTAAACAAAAGTGATGATATGTTGGTTGAGGAAACGACGAAGACTCAAAAGTTGACTGATGAATCAAAAATTCTTCAGTCAAAGTTTGATGACTTGTTCAATCGGCATGAGGCACTCCTTACTGATCATGAAAAGCTGTCTGATGAGTTCCTCATGAGGAAACAAGAACTTGAACGTGTAAGGATGTCTCATAACGATCTGAAGAAAGAAAATGATTCACTCCTCTCCCAACAGATCATCATGCCACAAGAAGGATTCAATCCTCCCTGTTTAAGATGCATTGAACGTGATCACATTATATCTGTGTCTAGTTCCTCAATGTCTTCAGACTCTGTTATTTCTATTACTTCTGTGGTATCTAACCCCTCATCTGAGGATACCATAGACATTGCTGAAGAAAATGCTAGGTTGAAGAGTCTACTGGAAACAGGCATGTTCAAGAGTCTGAAAGGACATCAGACTCTCTATGACATTCTCAAGAAACAGATCCTCAACAGAAACCCGAGGAAAGAAGGCATCGCATTCACTCGGAGACTCAACCCTGATGGGTCTTACTGGAAACCTGAACAATATCCTAAGACCATTTGGGCTCGAGCAATGATGCCTCCTCCTGATCCCTATACATTATCTGGTTATGATGTTGTTTCTTCAGACGTGATGACTGAGTCATTTGACTCAAACTATAAACTGTTTAAGAATGGTAATGGTGAGGTATTTTCCAGATTCATCGGAACTAACTGCAGGAACGGTCCTCCAGTCAAGCAGATCTGGGTGCCAAAGGACCTCATCACTAACCTTCCTGTGAATGCAGATGCAAATGAGCTGAGGATATCATCTGAGGACGATACCTCAAAAGGAAATGATTATAATCATGTATCTGCTAACCATTTTGTTCACAGGGAAGCTCCTCATAAGAATGCTTACTCATTTGTTTATCCTGATGCTGCCATCTCTCACCCCATTAGGTCTCACCATCCTCATCAATCCTCATGTGCCTCAAAACCACCCATAAAGATGTGGGTGGTTAAGAACTAATCATTCTTGCAGGGACATGTCCTGAGGCAATTACAATTTCTGCAGATCATATGCCCAGGACAACAATAAATGAGTCAGTTGAAGAATAATTATATTCTTTGATTTCTTAGAATCAATCCTGAGGAACATCCTGAGGAATTAATTCTGAGGAATCTTAAACTCCTCAAACTGAGACTGGCTCATAACTTGCTGTATGAGATACTAATTCATTTGCAGGGAAAGACTGAATGGGTGATGGATAGTGGATGCACAAATCACATGACTGGTGACAGAAGTCTTCTTATGGAATCATCACTAAGTCCTACTTCAAAGAAAACCATCACCTTCGCTGATAAAGGTAAAAGTAAGGTATTGGGTCTGGGCAGAGTGGCTATCTCTCGAGACCAACATATTGATAAAGTCATGCTTGTTGAATCTCTTGGATACAACTTGATGTCTGTATCTATGCTGTGTGATCTTGATCTCGCTGTTCTCTTCGGAAAACATGGTTGTATTGTCTTCATGATTAGCGATAAATCCATAGTCTTCAGTGGGGTTAGGAAAGGTGACCTGTATATTGTAGATTTCTCTGAAGGTCCTCAGGTTGCTACATGTCTCTTGGCACGAGCCTCGGAGTGCTGGCTATGGCATCGAAGACTCGGCCACACTCGAATGAGAAATCTTCAGAAGCTGGTACTGAAGAAACATGTCCTCGGGATTGAGGAAATCAGATTCTCAAAGGACCGGCTCTGTGGTGCCTGCGAAGCTGGAAAGATGACCAAGGCCAATCACCCAGCGAAGACCATCATGACTACTACGAGACCACTGGAATTGCTTCACATGGATCTATTTGGTCCTCCAAAGTATTCAAGCTTTGGAGGTAACATGTATGGTCTTGTTATTGTTGATGACTTCTCACGATACACTTGGGTGCATTTTCTTCTCTATAAGTCAAAAACTCCAGCAATCCTCAAGCGCTTCGCCCTACGATTCATGAACAACTACAACCTGAAGATCAAGCACATTCGAAGCGACAATGGCACTGAGTTCAAGAACTTTGGTGTGGAAGAATTCCTCGATGACTTGGGAATTGCTCATGAATTCTCTGCGCCATACACTCCTCAGCAAAATGGCGTTGTTGAGAGGAAGAATCGAACCCTCATCGAGATGGCTCGCACGATGCTGGCTGAGTACAATACTCCACTCAAGTGGTGGGCTGAAGCAATCAACACTGCCTGTCACATCGTCAATCGAGTGTATCTTCACAAGTTCTTCAATAAAAGATCATACGAGTTAATGGTCGGTAAGAAACCCAATGTAAGTTACTTCAAAGTATTCGGTGCACCTTACTGGATACGTGATCCTCATCACGAGTCCAAATTTGCACCCAAAGCATGTGAGGGTTTCATGCTCGGCTATGGTATCAACTCGCACACCTACAGAGTCTTCAACATTAGTCATTACAAAATTGTTGAAACTGTAGACGTGCGTTTTGATGAGTCTGATGGCTCCCAAAGAGAGCACCTGCCACATGATTTAGGTGAAGCACCACCTGAAGAACAGATCAAGAAGATGGGTGCTGGTGACATCATTCCTGTGGATCATTCTGAAGAAATCCACATACCTCCTACTCCTGAAGAACACCCAAATCCTGAAGCGAATAATCCTGATGACGATCCTGATCCTGAGGCACCTGATACGCCTGAAGCTCCTGAAGCACCTAAAAATGATGCTAACGAATCTGACAGCAGTGACGAAGATGCGCCTCAAGATCATCCTCCTCGACTTCCTCGTGTGGCAAATAAAGTTCAAGTGGACAAAATCCTCGCTGACATCAACCTACCAGGTCCTCTCACTCGTACAAGAGCTAATCGCATAGCTAACTTTTGTGGGCATTTCTCGTTTGTATCAATTTCAGAGCCCACCAAAGTCACCGAGGCATTCCGAGAAGCGGAATGGATTCAGGCAATGCAAGACGAACTTCTTCAGTTTAAACTGAATGATGTTTGGGAACTTGTCAAACGTCCTGATCCTAGAGTTCACAATGTCATTGGCACGAAGTGGATCTACCGCAACAAACTTGATGAAGATGGACAAGTCATCAGAAACAAAGCTCGTCTCGTAGCTCAAGGATATACTCAAGTCGAGGGGATCGACTTCGGTGAAATCTTCGCTCCTGTAGCTAGACTTGAGTCCATTCGCATTATGCTTGCATTCGCTAATCATCATAATATCAAGCTATATCAAATGGATGTGAAAAGTGCCTTCCTCAATGGTAATATCGAGGAAGAAGTATATGTTGCGCAACCTCCAGGTTTTGAAGACGCCAAGAAGCCTGATATGGTGCACAGATTGAAGAAATCCCTCTATGGACTGAAGCAAGCCCCTCGGGCTTGGTATGACACACTAAGGGACTTCCTCATCAGCAAGGGCTTCAAATCTGGTTCCCTCGACCCAACTCTTTTCACAAAACGATATGATGATGCATTATTCATATGTCAAATTTATGTTGATGACATAATATTTGGATGCACTAACAAGAAATACAGTGAAGAATTTGCATTCTTGATGAGTGAACAGTATCAGATGTCGATGATGGGCGAGCTGAAATTCTTCTTAGGACTCCAAATTCGTCAACAACGCAATGGCATCTTCATCTCTCAGGAGAAGTATCTCAAGGAGTTCCTGAGGAAATTCGGAATGCAAGACTGCAAGGGCATCAAGACACCGATGCCTACAAACGGACAACTTGGCCCCGATGAAAATGGCAAGGACTATGATCAAAAGGTATACCGCTCCATGATAGGTTCTCTGCTATATCTATGTGCATCCAGGCCTGATATAATGTTGAGCGTTTGCATGTGTGCCCGATTCCAAGCGGCACCAAAGGAATCGCATCACCAAGTGGTGAAACGAATTCTTCAATATTTGGCTCACACCCCGTCTCTAGGCTTATGGTATCCAAAAGGCACACAGCTAGATCTCGTCGGGTACTCAGACTCAGATTATGCTGGAGATCGAGTGGATCGGAAGTCTACCTTAGGAACATGTCATTTCCTCGGACGCTCTCTTGTGTGCTGGTCGTCGAAGAAGCAGAACTGCGTCTCCCTCTCCACCGCTGAAGCTGAATACATTGCTGCTGGTGCTAGCTGCTCACAGCTTCTTTGGATGAATCAAACCCTAAAGGCAAAGGCATCTTCTATGAAGAAGTTCTCCCGACCAATTCCCTCGGTGGAAATATTCGTCATCCTCAGTCTCGCACAACTGATGAAACAAGAACTCATGCCTCAACTGAGGATACAACTCAGGATCAAGTGATGACTGACCGAGAGCTTCTGATTAGTCTTCATCAGAAAGTTGATCGTAATCATGATTGGGTGAAGCGTCAGTTTTCTGAAATTCTCAGCTATATGGCTCAGACGCATTCTTCAGTGAAGAAAGTGCATCAATATACTCATCATACATATCAACATCTTGATGCCTTGATGAAAGAAGTACTCACCCCTGAAGACGTTGCAAATTTGAATCTTCAACAGCCTCCTATTCCTGCAATCCGACCCCCGAGGCAATTCAGACGTTGCACAACTCCTCCTCCGGCCATGGATTATTATTCTTCAAACCAGGAGATGACCGCTGAAGAAGCTGAAGACACTGCCGCCTGCCCTCACACTGCCACAGATTGCCTCAGGCGTGACTCACCTCAGCCTTGAAGCATATTCAAAGGGGGCGTTAGCTTCAGTTTTTCCCTTTTTGATCATTTTATGACAAAGGGGGAGAAATCTGTTAGTCTTCAAGCGGGTCTTAGTTATGGGGTTCTTCAGTTACAACTCTTGTTCTTCAGATATTTTTGTAACGAGTTGTAATCTGTTATTTTGGTGTTTGCCTGATACTTTTCCTCAGTTAACTCATCAGTGCGTTGTTTAATTCCTCAACCACTTCATAACATGCACTGCTACAAAAATGCCTGGATATAGGGGGAGCTCCTCATCTACCTCAAAATGCTTTAGATATTAAACATTCTTCAACTAAATATGCATATCCTCAGGGGGAGCTTCACTATATTCAGCTTAATGTTAAAAATGTTCTTCAAAGTTTTTATTCTTCAAACTCATAATTTTATCCCCGTTGAAGCTTAACCTGATTGTCATCAAATCACCAAAAAGGGGGAGATTGTAAGTGCATCAAGTGCCCTCGCCTTGAGGTTTTGAAGTTTGATGACAAAACGGTTAAGGGACTGATGTGTTTGTGAGTATACACAGGAGAACAGTCCCTGATGAGGTGTTTAACCACCAATGTCGACCCCCCAAAATGTTGAGGAACATTGGAGAAAACGGTGCGTTTCCTGAAGAATGAAGTCGCGCGAAATCCTGAGGAAACAGGATCCTGAAGCGTTCGGTTGAAGCTGAAGCTGAAGACGATCCTGAGGAAGTTCGCGCTGAAGACAAAGTTGAAGCGTAGTCTTCTTGAGTAATGAAGTTGCGCGAAATCCTGAGGAAGTAGGATCCTGAAGCGTTCGGTTGAAGCTGAAGCTGAAGACGATCCTGAGGAAGTTCGCGCAGAAGACGAAGTTCAAGCGTAGTCTTCGCTAAGACTTTTTATACTTCTTGAGTCATAGGAAAACACCGCACTGTTGGAGGGGTTGAAGAAAATGAGTTCCGAAGGTCTGAGGAAGTGCTCAGTTAGGAATCCTGAAGAAAAACCCTGAGGAAATCTCCTGCAGTAGAAGTTCAGTTCCTCCGGTGTCTGAGACGTTGTTCTTCAGGACAGTGAGGAATCTGTCTTCGGTTGAGGAGTCTGGAGACTGCGAGTGCAGTTCTCCTGAAGAGAGTGAGATCTCCTGCAGTAGAAGTTCAGTCCTCATGTGTCTGAGACGTTGTTCTTCAGGACACTGAGGTAACTAACTTCGGTTGAGGAGTCTGGAGAGAGAATACTTTGACCGTGCCACATGTTGCGTGGTGAGAGGCTAGAACTTGTCTAGCAACGGTCATTTCCGAGGGCATGAGAGTAATTGCATGCATGGGCATTTATGTCCTTTCACCTCGGGTTGCTCCGCGGCTATAAATAGCCACCCCCAGCCCCATTTGTGGGTTGGCTGCTCCGAGAGAAAAACTGACACTTGTCATTTGAGAACAACCCACCTCTGAGGAAACTGAAGAACCTATGTGAGGAAAACCACCAGCCTGAGTAGTTGAGCATTTCTGAGGAAGTCGGTTTGAGTGATCCGAAGCTTTTTACTCTTGAAGACTGTGATCTTCCAGCCGGTGTAGAAGTCTTCAGTCTGAGGAAGTCAAGATGCAATTGTGACTTCCCGGAGTGACTGAGTCTGTAAAGGTTTCGGGAGTCTACCTTTAAGACTCACCTGAGTTATTGGACGGAGTCTGAGGACTTTAGTTCAAGGAGAACAAGGTGAAGACTATGTCTTCTGAGTTGAATCTCAGCCTCTCCAACCAGACGTAGAGTTGTCACAGCAACTTGAACTGGTCTACCAAACCATTGTCTTCAATTTCTGGTGATATCTCCTCAATCTCTTAAGCCTCAGTATTATGTCTTCAGTATCTATGTTGACTGCTTGTGCTTCAGCTCTCCCTCTGCTATTAGTCTTCATACTATGCGTCTGAAACACTTCTGCTTATCTGAATTGATTTATTTCTGTTGCATTATGATGAGCTACCCTGATGATTACATTCTGTGAAGTTTTATTTCTTCATGATTTTGGTTACTTCTTCAGCTTCATGATTGCTTCAGTCCTGAAGAAAATCAAAATCTGGTAGCAAAATTGAAAATCTCCCATTCACCCCCCCCCCTCTGGTCGATATATTGCACTCTCACTTATCCGCCTTGGATTCAAGTTTGTCAGGCTATAGTTTCCTAACATAAGTCTCAAAACCCCAAATCTTCAGGTGAGACAACTTAGGTTTCGTGCCATGCCATTCTTCAAATGGTGTTGTCTTTACAGATTTGGATGGTGCCCTATTAAGAATATGAGCGGCAGTTTCTAATGCATACCCCCAGAATGACACGGGCAAATCAGTATGAGACATCATCGATCGTACGCTATCCAATAGGGTTCGATTACGTCGCTCAGCCACACCGTTTCTCTGAGGTGTGCCTGCTGGCGGAAGCTGTGGTACTATGCCACAAGACTTCAGATGATTTCCAAACTCGTGACTCAAATACTCTCCACCTCGATCCGATCGAAGGTGCTTGATTTTCTTTCCGAGTTGATTTTCGACCTCATTCTGAAATTCCTTGAACTTTTCAAAGGTTTCAGACTTGTGCTTCATCAAGTAAATATACCCATATGTACTCAAGTCATCAGTAAAGGTCATGAAGTAACGAAGACCATTGCGAGTGGGGACGTTCATGGGTCCACATACATCCGTGGGTATGATCCCCAATAAGTCATCCGCACGCTCCATTATCCCATTGAATGGAGTCCTTGTCATTTTTCCCATGAGGCATGGTTCACATGTATCAAGGGATCCAAAATCCAATGACTCAAGAAGTCCATCCTTATGGAGCTTCTCCATGCGCTTTATACCAATATGACCAATTCGGCAATGCCACATCTTCATGTGATCTTCATCATTCTTCAATCTTTTGGCCTCAATATTGTTAATGTGACACACGTCACCATCGAGATCAAGTACGAATAAACCATGCAACTCCGGTGCGTGAACATAAAACATTTCATCCTTATAAATTGAACAACCAATTGTATCAGACTTAAAAGAATAGCGGTCTCGCTTCAAGCAAGAGCCACTAACGATGTTCACACTCAACGCGGGTACATAGTAGCAATTATTAAGAACTAAAACCAATCCCGAAGGGAGACTAAGATGCTTCGTGCCGACCGCGAAGACTTCAATTTGACAGCCATTCCCCACGCGCATCGTCAATTCATCCTTGAGCAAGCGTCTCCTATTCCTTAGTCCCTGAATGGAATTAGAAATATGAGCGACAGATCCTGTATCAAGTATCCAGGATGTGTTACCGGCGCTTGTCAAGAGAAGATCAACAATATGTATATCAAATATACCTTCGTCTCTCTTGGCGACCTTGCCATCCTTCTTGTCCTTTAGGTACTTGGGGCAGTTGCGTTTCCAGTGACCCTCACCCTTGCAGTAGAAGCACTCCACTCCGGGTTTAGGCTTGGGTGCCTTGGGAGGAGCGGCAACTGACTTGCCATCCCTCTTGGGGCCACCTCTCTTGGCCTTCTCCCGCCTGCTTGAATTCTTGAAGTCAGTGGTCTTGTTGACCATGAAGACGTCGTGCTCCTTCTTGATCTCAACCTCGGCGCTCTTTGTAAGAGCAAGTTTTGCCCCCGAAGGTTTTGGACATTGTTGGACAAAGCAGAAGTGGAACTAATATTGTTTTCGAGTATAAACAGATTCTTAGGTTCCGAAAGAATGGAGTTTGCAAGTAGAAGGTCGAAGGACAACTCACTTCAGCAGAGCTGTAGTCATCTACCGAACCCTTTGAAGGAAGACGACCTCTAAAAATGTAGTCGAAGAAAAAGTATCTCTCGAGTGAAAGCGCAACGAGGAGAAAGCTGAAGCTGGTCGAAGACTTAGTCTTTTTACTAGTTTCTCTTTATTTTCTTGAGTCGTAGGAAAAACCGTACTATCAAGAGGGGTTTGCTAGTTGAGATCTTAGTCGAAGTGAATTTGCTCTGCTCAACCTAAACCCACAAAAGCCTACCAAGAGAAATCTTGCTGAGTCGAGTAAATAGCTCGAAGGCAAAGTCATCGCACTTCGTGCCTTCGAGAGAGAACTCGTTCGGTAAGTCAGCTTACTTGTTCCTCAAGTAAAGTTGCGCAGTGATTGGAATCCGACCGTTGTGGACACGCGTCAGGCGGTTGCATCGGGTCACTTCAGTCATTTTACCCATCGGGATCGCCATCTATAAATACCCCGCACCTACCCGCCATTTCGGGTGGGCTGCATCACTGAAGATTCTAAGACAGAAGTCTGTGAGCATCCCAAGAGAGATTCATCGAGAGAAAACCAAAATCCCAAGTCTGAGCTGAGTTGAGAAATTCACTATGACTTAGGTCGAGATTAGCCGATCTTTTTATCTTGGAGAACTGCAAGTCTCCTAGACGGTTAGGCGTCGCCTGTCAAGCAGTCAAAGAGTAATTGTCACTGCTGAAGGAAGTTTGTAAAGGTCTCGGAGTTGTCCTGAATCATCTACCACGAGTGAAAACTGGACAAGCTCGAGGAGTTTGTTGCAGTGGAGAATCGGACGGAGAGAGTTTTGCTCCAGGTGTTCAATCACCAGTCCCTCCAACCAGACGTAGCACTTTGCAGAGTGTGAACTGGTTTACCAAACATCGTCGTGTCAGGCTCGTTTTCCTTAATACATTTAAATTAAGTATTTACTCGTAGCCTGTTTGCCTTCGATGTCTCCCTTCGCCCTTAATCCTTTCGAGCTATGTATTACTTTCGATACTGTATTTCCTTCGAGATGTTCTTAGTCCTTCGCAGTTTGCATGAATTCTTTCTAAATTCCTTAGAATTTTTAGAAGTGATCATTCACCCCCTCCCCCTCTGATCATTCTTGAGCTTTCAATTGGTATCAGAGCTAGGCACTCCCTACGCTCTGCGTATTTTGGTCTAACAACCTGGAGTGTTGTCAAGAATGTCGTTTGCAGCTGTTCGCTCGGGGGAACCAATCCCTATCTTCAATGGGAAGGACTATCCCTATTGGAAGGACAAAATGAAGAGGAATATCATGGCTATCAACTCTGTCGCTTGGGAAGTTGTCAAAAATGGTGTAACTGTCAAAGACACAGATGCCATCACTCTTGAAGAGACAAAGAAGATAGAACTAGATACTGAAGTCTGGGTCTTCATAACAAATCATCTGATTCCAGAGAAATACCATGAGGTCAAGAATATTCCTTCGGCCAAAGGTGTTTGGGATTATCTCGAGAAGATTGGTGAAGGTGTCTCTACTCAGAAAGATGCTCGTATTGACACCCTTCGAAGCAAGTTCTATCGTTTCAAGAGGCACGAGGGAGAAAAAGTTAGCTCCATATACAGCAGACTCACTACGCTGTCAAATGAACTGATTTCCCTCGGCGCCGAAGACATTACCAATCGGATTATTGTCAGAACTTTGCTCCGTTCCCTTGATGATTCTTTCGATCACATTCTGCTGATGATCAAGGAAAGGACTGATTTCAAGGATCTTGTTGCCGTTGATATTCTCGAGATACTTAATACCTTCGAGATGGAAGAAGATGAAAAACGAGATATTAATGGGACACGAAGAAAATCTCATGCACTGAAGGCCAGAGCTTCACATCACTCCTCTCCTGAAGCTAGTTCTGAATCGGGTTGTGCCTCAGATGACCCCGAGAACATTGGAAAATATCTGGCACTGATAATGAGAAGATTCAATCGCTTTCAGAGAAGGAACTCCTCTTCACCGAAGAAAAACTACTCTTCAAGACATTCAAACAATTCATCACTGCATCGATCATCATCCAGAAACTCTTCAGCGAAAGATAACTGTTGCTATAAGTGCAAGAAGCCAGGTCATTTCATTGCTGATTGTCCTCTCTGGGAAATTGAACATAGATCAAAGCATTCTCACAGCAATTCTTCGAGCAAGTCTCACAGATCGAGCAAAAACCATGAGTCGAAGAGATATGATTCGAAGTCCAGAAAACACAAGAAAGACGGTTCTGATGATGACAAGAAGAAGAAGTATCACAAGCATCGAGAGGGTTCTTCCTCGAAATCACATTCCTCTCGACGAAAGAATTCCCATCGTGCCAAAGCCTATCTGGGTAAAGAGATGAACTCTGAAGATGATGCATCCGGTTCCGAAGCTGAATCACACCCAAGATCTGGTTCTGGTTCTGGTTCTGAATCTGATGGCGTTGCTGGTTTAGCATTTGCTTCCAGCAAGACTTCAAGTTCATTCTTCACCAACCAAAGCAGCGAAGATGAATCTCCAGCTTACTGCTTCATGGCCAAGGCTAAGGTATCCTCATCTAAGAATTCCTACGATACTTCTGATGGATCTGCTTATGAAAGTAACTCTAGGATAAGTTATGCTAAACTTGCCAAAATTGCTTCTATCCAACAAGATGAGCTAGATTCTTTAAGTGAAACTATTCAAAAATCTGAGACTTTGTTGATCGATGAGATTGAGAAGGGTCAAACTTTGACGAATGAGCATACTGCTCTGAAAGAAAATTATGATGAACTTTCCTCTCGTCATGATCTTCTCTTAGTGGACTACGAGAAGCTAACCTATGAATTCCTTCAAGGAAAAATGGCTCTCGAAAAACTGAGAGAGGCTAATGAAGAGTTGGAAAGTGTCAACCTCACGCTCATGGCTCAACAAGGCTCAGAAGCTAAAAATGAATCTACTTCACCTTGCTTAATCTGTTTGGAACGAAGTAAAATTGAGTCTATTTCCGAGAGATCGAAAGGAAAGCAACCTATTGTTATTGATGATACTAACCCCTCGAACGAGGAAACCATTACCGAGGAACTCCTCAGGTTGAAAGATTTATTTGAAACAGGCATGTTCAAAAGTGTGCAGGGACACCAGTACCTATGTGATAGCCTACGAAAGGCTCTTCTTCACAGGAATCCCCGAAACGAAGGAGTTGGCTTCGAAAGGAAAATCAATCCTGATGGAACCTACTGGGAACCCGAGCAGTATCCTAAAACTGTCTGGGTTCTTGTGAAAGAAAAGCCCATTGATATTGCTAACCGTTCAGGTTTCAGTTGCAAAATTGACAAAGCTATTGTTGATGAATCACTTTATTCTGACTACAAGCTTGTCAAAGATCAGGAAGGAAAGGTGTCGGCTGAATTCGTTGGTACTCCTCCGAAGAATGGTTTCTATAAGCGACAGATTTGGGTTCGCAAATCTCTCGTAGAAAAACTGCCCCCTAACCATTCTATGCAGGGAAAATCCTCGGTACCACCGAAACACTACTATTCTCTCGAGGATAGAAATGAACCTTTGGTGCCTGCTTCAAATGTTCCCCAGAAGGAATACTATCGTGTCGATAGAAATGTTTATCGTCATCGTAATGATAACACCAAAGTTGTTGTTACTCATCAGTACTCTAACCCCTCATCGAGGAATTATATTTATGGTGTGCTTGATGGTCCAGATAAACAATGCAATCCTGTTCGCTATAATATTGCTGCCCCATCTAGCTCTTCCATGCCTTATAAGTCACCTTCTCGTTTGTGGGTGGTTAAGAAGAACTAATTCTTCTATAGGGCTATGTCTCCGGTGGATCCGAATGGGTCATGGATAGTGTATGTACAAATCATATGACCGGAGACAAAGATTTGTTCACCGAAGACAAACTCTCTGAATCTTCACAAAGATACATTACCTTCGGTGACAACAAAAAAGGAAAAGTACTTTGTTTGGGTAAGGTTGCCATATCGAAGGATAAGCATATCGATAAGGTTATGCTTGTTCAATCTCTAGGATATAATCTTATGTCTATCTAAAAACTTTGTGATATGGGTATGCTTGTATTGTTTTCTGCTTCTCGTTGTGTTGTCTTTTCACAGGATGATTATTCCTTCGTGTTCGAAGGATATCGCAAAGGTGATCTTTATGTCGTCGATTTTTCTTCTGGACCTGCGGTGTCCACATGTTTAATGGCCAAAGCCACTTCTAGTTGGTTATGGCACCGAAGGCTTGGGCATGCAGGAATGAAAAACCTTCAAACTCTTATCTCGAAGAAGAACATCGTTGGAATTGACAATGTGAAATTCGATAAGGATCGTCTATGCAGTTCCTGTGAAGCGGGAAAGATTGCCAAGAAACATCACTCAGCAAAAACTATAATGACTACTACTCGTCCTCTTGAATTACTTCATATGGATTTATTCGGTCCTCAAAATTATGCTAGTCTTGGAGGTAACAAGTATGGTCTGGTTATTGTTGATGATTTCTCTCGATATACTTGGGTTTTCTTTCTAGATGACAAAAGCAAGGTTGTTGAAATCTTCAAAACTTTCGCAAATTGAGCTCAGACTGAATATGAATTATCTCTCAAGCATATCAGAAGTGACAATGGTACAGAATTCAAAAACACTCATATCGAAGATTTTCTTGATGAATATGGCTTTACTCATGAATTCTCGGCTGCTTATACACCGCAACAAAATGGTGTGGTCGAGAGAAAGAATCGAACACTTATTGAAATGGCCAGAACAATGCTTGCTGAATACAAGACTCCTATCAGGTTCTGGGCTGAAGCAATCAATACTGCATGTCATATCATCAACAAGGTTTATCTGCACAAGTTTCTGAAGAAAACTTCACATGAACTTATTACTGGTAAAAAGCCAAATGTTTCATATCTCAGGGTTTTTGGTGCTCCATGTTATATCAGAGATATGAATCACAGCTCCAAGTTTGCTCCAAAGGCTCACGAAGGTTTTCTCCTAGGTTATGGTTCGAATTCTCACACTTACAGAGTTTACAACTCTCATCTTGGAAAAGTTGTAGAAACTGTAAATGTTCGATTTGATGAAACTAACGGCTCTCAAAAAGAGCAATTACCTCTTAACCTGGATGAACCACCTTTGGATGAAGTTATCAGGTACATGGCTATTGGAGATATTCGACCTGTCGATGGAAATGCACGTCAAGCAAACAAGGATGATGATGGTCCAATGTTCCCACACATAGCCCGGGGCGCTAGAGATCAACATCCTGAAGCAAATGATGTACAGGTCGAAGGAGAACGCGAAAACGAAGAAAATGTTCCCGAAGGACAAGCTGATCCCGAAGGTCAAGCTGATCCCGAAGGACAAGCAGATCCACAAGATGATGAAGGAGTTCTACCTCGTGTTCGAAGAAGAGTGGACGTCGACTCAATACTCGAAGAGATTCATTTACCAGGTCGTCCCACCACTTGTTCTCGTACTCGATTAGCTAACTTCTGTGGAAATTTCTCGTTTGTGTCCATGCTAGAACCATCAAAATTTGATGAAGCCATGAAGGACTCAGACTGGATGACTGCAATGCTCGACGAACTTAATCAGTTCGAGAGAAATAAAGTCTGGTCCCTTGTTGATAGACCTGATTCCAAGAAACATAATATCATTGGTACGAAATGGATTTTTCGCAACAAGCAAGATGAAGATGGCATTGTGTTAAGGAATAAAGCTCGACTGGTTGCTCAAGGCTACACCCAAATCGAAGGTATTGATTTCGGTGAGACTTATGCTCTAGTTGCTTGACTTGAATCCATTGGTGTCATGCTTGCTTTTGCCAATTACAATGGTATTTTGTTATATCAAATGGATGTCAAAAGTGCATTTCTTAACGGTGAAATCGAAGAAGAAGTATATGTTATGCAGCCACCAGGTTTTGATGACCCGAAGAATCCTGATAAGGTGTACAGGTTGCATAAGGCCCTATATGGGTTAAAGCAAGCACCTCGTGCTTGGTATGAAACACTGAAGAATTTTCTTCTGAAGAAGGGCTTCAAACCAGGAACAACTGATCCGACTCTTTTTACTCGTGCATACAAAAATGATCTTTTTGTGTGTCAAATTTATGTCGATGATATTATATTTGGCTGTACTAAGCCTGATATTAGCAAAGAATTTGCTCGTATGATGTCGAAGAAATATGAAATTTCTGTGATGGTTGAGTTGAAGTTCTTTCTCGGGCTTCAAATCCGTCAACAGAAGAATGGGACTTTCATTTCTCAAGAGAAGTATCTCAGAGATTGCCTGAAGAAGTTTGATCTTGTCAGTTGCAAAACTATCAAGACTCCAATGCCTACGAATGTTCATCTAGATGCAGATGAGAAGGGCAAACCTTTCGATCAGAAGAAATATCGCTCGATGATCGGTTCGCTTCTTTACCTTTGTGCATCTAGACCTGACATAATGCTATCAGTTTGTATGTGTGCTCGTTTTCAGGCAAACCCGAAAGAATCACATCATATTGCTGTCAAGCGAATTCTTCGATATCTGGCTCACACACCATCTTTGGGACTTTGGTATCCCAAGGGTGCCCATTTTGATCTCGTTGGATATTCTGATTCTGACTGGGCTGGTGATCGAGTCGACAGGAAATCTACCTCAGGCACATGTCATTTTCTCGGTAGATCTCTTGTCTATTGGGCTTCGAAGAAACAGAATTGCGTATCTATTTCTACGGCTGAAGCCGAGTATATTGCTGCCGGCTCATGCTGCACTCAGATTCTGTGGCTCAAGCAAATGCTGAAAGATTGTGGTATTCTTGTGAAGAAAATTCCATTGCCCATAATCCTGTGCAACACTCTCGAACGAAGCATATTGACATTCGTCATCATTTTCTTCGAGATCACGTTCAGCGAGAAGATATTGTTATCAGCCATGTACGCACTGAAGGTCAATTGGTTGATATCTTTACGAAGCCCTTGGATGAAAAGAGGTTCTGTGCACTAAGGTGTGAGTTAAACATATTTGACTCACGCAATGTGCAGTAAGATCATAACTATCGGTACCATGAATTATATGTTTTCTTTCTATGTTGATTACTTACGTTATTTTTTCTATCATGTTTCTTTCTTTGTTGGTTTTTGTTCGTTTGGTGTTGTCCTATACACTTACCACTCCGAGTTTTATCACTATTTCCCCTCGGATTGATTAAGAATCGGACCCTGTTTTCCCTCTATTCTATCCCTACCCCATCTGTGCTTTTCTCTCGTGAACATGTATATATGTACTCGATCAAGATTCCCTTCGAACGTCATTGATTCCAAAGGAAAATCTATCGAATGTTTATCTACTTTTATACTCGATGTTCGATGAGTTTTGTCTCGGACGTGGAGCAACTTTCTTTCGGTTCGTTGGGATTTTCCCGCGATTACCGCCACAAAATCCGTCCGTTGAATGTGGAGAGACACGAAATCTGCGCCGTTGGATCAGATCTGACAGCTATGTCAGACCTCCCCTCCCTATAAATACTGATCCCTGCCACCGGCTCAGACATCGCAATTTCCTCGACTTCGTCTCTCTGCTCCCGAAATTCTCTCTCGCGCGCCGCCGTGCTGCTCGTCGCCGTCGACTCCCTCGCCGCTTTACTGCCGGAAGGAAGCCACCGGAGACCTCCCCGTCGACGAGGAACTTCTTCCGCGTCGACGTAGTCGCCGTACATCACCAAGTTAGGGTATGCACGGCTCTGGATACGATTCCAATCTTTCCTGTTCATTGTATCCAGATTTGTTCTTGATTTTCTCTCTTTTTCTTAGGTCTGGTTGATCTGTTTGGATCATTGAATCTTGGGAAATCAGTTTCTACCATTTTCTGTCGATTCCCATCTGCCCTAGGTAAGAAATCCCTCGGATTCTCTCACTTTAGCAATTTCCTCAGAAACGTATCGATAAACTTATGTTGTGCAATTCGTTCATACAGGTTCTTAGGTAGATCTGCACTCGATGGAAATCTAGCCTAGTACTTTCTTGAAAAATTTGCTGCAAGACATGCTTATCGATATGCTTACTGCACTCAAAATGATTTTCCTCGAAAACCGCTGGTACTTGTTCAAAACTTTCCTATATTCCCTCGTACCTATATTTTTCGCAGGAAAATGTCTGGGATCGAAGGAAATGTCAGAGCACCCAAGCGTGTAGGAGGCCGAACAAGAATCACCAACAACTCTAAAAGTTTATCAGAAGAGTTGATCGTCCAAAAGAAGTTAAGAACACCTGAAGGTTCTGAGGATGAACGTACGCGAGAAAACCGTCTGCAAGAGATTCGAAGACTTCAAGCGCTTCGTTGGTATGAGTACAATTCTCTTATGCCACGCTGGGAGAGCCTGTTTGATATGAAAAATCCTTGGTCTGATGTCAAATCGTTAAGGCCAAAGTGGACGAAAGATAATCGACCACCTCCTTCAGCTGATGCTCATCCGTCCTCCCTGAAAACTCCTGCCGATTTTGAGGAGCTGGTTGATGCTCGAGAAGCGCGAGCACAGAAGAGAAAAGAAGCCAAAGCTAAAAAGGAGGATGCTGCTGCTGAGGGTACCATAGATGTTGGCCCTAGTGCCAAATCGAAGGCTGGCAAGAAATCAGCCAAGCGAAAGAAAAAGGTGGTAATTGTCTCGCCACCTGATGCGAGCTCTAATGAAGAAGTAAATTCAGATGATCAAGACCCTGGTACAGAGGTTGATGTCGAGGACATTCCTCTGAAAAAGAAACCGAGCAGTAAGGGCATTAGGATCCAGGAGCCAGCTTCACAGGCTCCTCGAGCAAATATTGACTTGACCAACTTGGTCACTGATCCGCCCATTTCATCTGCTCCTCCAGTTCAAGCTCGCCAACCAAAACCCTCGACTAAATCGAAGGGAAAGCAAGCTCTAGTTTCTGAGGATGAAGAAACACTTATTCAACGTAGAGAAAGGCTGGCAAAGCAAAAAGAACAAGAAGCAAAGGACTTGACAAATTCCAAGCTCCTGAACTTTCACAGCCAGCCCGAGCATAAAAAGGCTCTAGTTTCTCAACAGCTAGGCATTCTTCATTTGGTCAGTGAAAAGTACCGACGACAAATTGCTGAAGGCAACATTCCTGTTGCACCGAAAGAAAAGGTCGTGCCCCCCAGCGCCACCGAGAAAATTGTGACTCCCACAGTCACGACGGAAAAGGTTACAGCCCCAAGTGCTGCGAAGAAAAATGCTGAGGCCCCAAGTGCCTCGAAGGACAAAGCTGTGGTCCCTAGTGCCATCACCAAACCAATTGCTGCTGCCAAGGCCACCAAGGAGGCCGAGAAGAAAGCCAAGGAGGCTAGGCAAAAGGCTCAGAATGCTCCAGTTCCTCCATCTCCTGCACCTGTTGCACCTGTTGTTTCCGGCCCTCGTGCCGATGAAGAGAGTTCCAACGAAGGAGAATCTGCTCCCCATGCTCCTTGGGATGCTGCTAATATTTCTCACATCCTCTTGAAGATGGCTACCACACCGAGCAGAGTCACTGCCGAGGATGATGTCCCTGCTGAAATCCAAGAGCATGTTGCTCGATACATGATTCGCTGGGAAGGATATATCACCCAGGATCGAAAGGACAAGGAGCAAGTGAATTTTTACTCCCAACAACTTCAAGAAGAAACCGAGGACATTGAGTCCCGTAAGTTTTTCAAATCCAAGATTGCCACCGCTGAAGCTTCCAGAAAGGCTCAGAAGGAAAATCTGACCGCTGTGTATGACAAGGTTCGACAAATTGTGTCGGCCGTATGCAAAGAGCACAATGATGCACTGTACAAGAGACAATCTCGTAAGAGAAAGTCTGCTGCTCCTACCTCTGCGCGTGGGACACCAGAGATCGAGAAGAATGCAAAGAAGGCCAAGTCTACCGAGGTCGTTGCTGCATCAGCACGACAAGATACTGCACCAAACCCCACCAAGGAACCAACTCCTCCTCGTGAGACAACTCCACCCCCTCGCCAAGCCACTCCTCCACCTCGACAACAAACACCTCCACCTCGTCAACCATCACCACCAAAAGCCTCGTCGCCACCGCCAAAACCATCATCACCACCGAACATTATTCCATCAACCACCCCAGCCATCGAGACCCAAGATCATGCTGCTCATGTCGAGCAAGAAATTCAAATCCCCATTTCCTCTGCTCAGAAAGATTACTCCTCTGCCCAGACTCTGCATGAAGGAGAAGACGCTGATGTTGATATCACGACAGTTTCTTCTTGTCAAGATCCTGTCGAAGGAAATAGTTCTGGAGATGACTGTTCGAGTGCTAGTTCTTCCTCCTCCTCATCAAGTTACTCGAACGAAGAAATGGTTGATGCTTTTGCACAACTAGATGAAGATTTGGAGGCCATGGAGAATGAAGAGGCTGCACAAAATGCTAACACCGACGAAGGAGTTGCCGTCGAAGCGCAGGCCGAGGAAAATGCACCTGCAGCCATCCCAGCTTAGGACATTGTAAACATTCCATTTTCCATTACTCGCCCTGCTGAGCCAGTTTTCCAGATGCCAGACAATGCTGACGAAGTTTTTCCTATTGATGAGCTGCTCCATTCTGCTCATCCGAGAGAAATGCTGCCACTTTTCCGCTCAGATGTTCCTTGAGGAGGCCCATCTTCAAAAGGCGCGAACACAAGCCATTTTTCTTCGGGACCAATCCCTACGAGAAGCCCAGAAGTGCATATTCTCTTCGGTTTTGGACCCAAGAGCAAGCCATCTATTATACTCGTGTGCTGTACAATAAGGCTAGAGTGTTCCAACATCAATACCTCGATATGCCTTCGGTGTACTCCACTTCATGTTTTGAGAATGTTGCCGAGACAATTGATGGTCTTCATGCTCACAAGATGTTTGCTCTCGATTGTGGCTACAATCCCGAGCTTATCAAGCAATTTTATGCAACGCTCTATGTCACTGGTGATCCCGAGAACTCGAAGACGTGGAAATTTGATTATATGATCCAAGCCAAGTATTCCATATGACTGTCGATCAATTTCTGGCCATCATCAATTTACCTCGGTTCGAAGGATTACCACACAAGCTTCATGACTTACCTCCTCCAACTCCTGCTGAATTTTCAACGATCATGAATCCAGATGTCGTAGGAGATACCTACCCGGCTGAGCCCAAGCCAAGACACTTAGTTTTTGAAGCAAAGGCATGGTTTTATATTCTTTCGAAGACTTTGATGCCAATGCTCGATGTGCACGATGACTTTCCTATTCCCAATGACGTACAACTTGCTCTGTTGAAGTTAGTCCACGGTCATCCTTTCGATTTTGAAGACTACTTCCTCAGAACTTTGGTGTCTTGTGCTGATGATCACAATTCCCACAAGCCGTATGCACCATGGCTGATGGCCATCTGCAATTACTCTCGGGACGTTCCATTCCCCGTGTCAATTTTCCCGAAGATTTTCACTCCACCTGTTAGGGAAGTATTGCAGATTGTTGCTCGACCCAACGATCCATATGCTGAGCACACTGGCATTCGCCCCCATTTGACTGAGCGAAATGTTCGCTCGAAGTTTATCAAGACAATGCATCACATGGAAGTTTCTCTTCGGTCCCAGCAAATGCTTCAACATCACATCGACCAAGATTTCATTCAGAAGCAAGCTTTGATGGACGAGATTAATCATTTGCGCAATATTACCATGAATAACAATCAGATGTTGCGTGAATGTCTTCGCCGAGATTGGAAAGGACTGCGGAAATTCAATTCCCTCGGTCAACTTCAACGATGTGGCTTCGAAGAATATCCTCCCCATCTGACGAGAAATTGGACTAATGATGATCGTGTCGATCGCCCGGATCCCAATATCCCTCGGCTGCCGAAGAACAGAGATGTCCTAAGTGTTGATGACTATTACAACATCACTTTGGACACCTTCTCCTCCGAGTCCGAGCAAGAAGAAGCCCCTCGACGTCAAGAGAGAGTTTATACTCCACTCCCTCGAAGCCCCAGGACCCCGCCGGAATCGCAGCTTGAATCTTCTGGAGATCAACACTCCTTCCGCACGAAGATCACTCCTCCAGGCGCTCGCCGAATCCTCTCGACGTCGCCGGAGCTGCCACAGCGAGTAGGGATTTCTTTCGACCCTATTCTCTCGACTTTTTGTACGTTGTGACAAAAAGAGGGAGATGTAGTGGCATCGAAGAAATTAGTTTGCCTTCGGGGTTAAGGGCTTTGCTTTTCATTCGACAAACTTTTGATCTTTGAGGTTTTCTGAGTAGTTTCAACAAAATTTTGATTCATATTCGATTTGGTTGTAACTAACTCTAAGTAGCACTGTGAACTGCTACTCTTTTTCGTAAGATATCTATATGCTGCTTGCGATACTTAACCTTTTGCAGGAAGTTATCTTTCACATAAGTTCACAGGTCATTCGAGGAGATTTCATGTTTCTCATTGGATATTATCTGGAATGCAATTTCACTCGCTAAGATTATTGATGTTTTTTTCCTCGACTCTACTTGTCAAAATATGCACTTCACAGGAAACTCTTATCTTCCGTGCATACATCAAGGGGGAGTATTTTCATCGACCTTAGCACTGGTTTATCATCGAAAACTCAAACTTTTTCAATTATTTATCAATGCCTGTTTTGTCAACAATCGTCCAAAAAGGGGGAGATTGTAAGAGCAAGTTTTGCCCCCGAAGGTTTTGGGCATTGTTGGACAAAGCAGAAGTGGAACTAATATTGCTTTCGAGTATAAACAGATTCTTAGGTTCCGAAAAAATGGAGTTTGCAAGTAGAAGGTCGAAGGACAACTCACTGCAGCAGAGCTGTAGTCATCTACTGAACCCTTTGAAGGAAGACGACCTCTAAAAATGTAGTCGAAGAAAAAGTATCTCTCGAGTGAAAGCGCAACGAGGAGAAAGCTGAAGCTAGTCGAAGACTTAGTCTTTTTACTAGTTTCTCTTTATTTTCTTGAGTCGTAGGAAAAACCGTACAATCAAGAGGGGTTTGCTAGTTGAGATCTTAGTCGAAGTGAATTTGCTCTGCTCAACCTAAACCCACAAAAGCCTACCAAGAGAAATCTTGCTGAGTCGAGTAAATAGCTCGAAGGCAAAGTCATCGCACTTCGTGCCTTCGAGAGAGAACTCGTTCGGTAAGTCAGCTTACTTGTTCCTCAAGTAAAGTTGCGCAGTGATTGGAATCCGACCGTTGTGGACACGCGTCAAGCGGTTGCATCGGGTCACTTCAGTCATTTTACCCATCAGGATCGCCATCTATAAATACCCCGCACCTACCCGCCATTTCGGGTGGGCTGCTTCACTGAAGATTCTAAGACAGAAGTCTGTGAGCATCCCAAGAGAGATTCATCGAGAGAAAACCAAAATCCCAAGTCTGAGCTGAGTTGAGCAATTCACTATGACTTAGGTCGAGATTAGCCGATATTTTTATCTTGGAGAACTGCAAGTCTCCTAGACGGTTAGGCGTCGCCTGTCAAGCAGTCAAAGAGTAATTGTCACTGCTGAAGGAAGTTTGTAAAGGTCTCGGAGATGTCCTGAATCATCTACGACGAGTGAAACTGGACAAGCTCGAGGAGTTTGTTGCAGTGGAGAATAGGACGGAGAGAGTTTTGCTCCAGGTGTTCAATCACCAGTCCCTCCAACCAGACGTAGCACTTTGCAGAGTGTGAACTGGTTTACCAAACATCGTCGTGTCAGGCTCGTTTTCATTCATACATTTTAATTAAGTATTTACTCGTAGCCTGTTTTCCTTCGATGTTTCCCTTCGCCCTTAATCCTTTCGAGCTATGCATTACCTTCGATACTGTATTTCCTTCGAGATGTTCTTAGTCCTTCGCAGTTTTCATGAATTCTTTCTAAGTTCCTTAGAATTTTTAGAAGTGATCATTCACCCCCTCCCCCTCTGATCATTCTTGAGCTTTCACTCTTCATCATGGCGAACAACTCAGAAGGGGTTTTGGCCATCCCCTGCATGTTGTAGTTCAGCACAAATCCTTTGTAGCTAGGGGGAAGCGACTGCAACACCCTATCAACAGCAAGTTCATCTGGAATCTGGCATTCCAGAGCATTCAAGCGCTGAACGTAGCAAGACATTTTGACTACGTGCTCACTCACGCTGCCGTGCTCGTCCATCTTTGCGGAGAAGAAGGCTTCAGAAGCCTCGTACCGTTCAGCCCTGGCTTGAGGTGCGAAGACCGCCTTGAGGTCGGTGATAATCTCATATGCACCCATCCTCTCAAAGCGTTTCTGCAGCTCAGCCTCCATGGAGTAGAGCATGCCACTATGGACAAGGTTGTAATCATCAGTCCTGGACAGATAGACATTCTTCTCGTCCTGACTGGCATCATCTGCTAGTGCGTCACCTAACGCACCCTCTAGTACGTATGCCATCTTGAGGGGAACGAGGAGAATCCTCAGGGTGCGGAACCAGTCGGTGAAGTTTGTCCCATCTGTTTTTAGCTTATCTTTCTCTAGGAATGATCCTAAGTTGAACGAGGGGCGAGGTGCTGCCATCTACAAGGTTAATCCACAAGGATACATATTTAGACTTTTGTTCATAATGTGGAGTTTCAATTTAATCTCAAAATTCTAGAAAGCTCCCACTTAGATAAACACCTCTCAATTTAACTAAGTGATTACACAATCCCAGCCCCCATACCTCCCCCGATCGTCACGGCCATCAGTATGCGAACCAGGTAGGCCTCTAAGCCAATCACATCAGGCATGTGACTCGTGCTCGACCTTTCGGTCTCCTGTGTTCCAGGCCCGCATCTACATACGTCAAGCCTGCCAATCGAACCTTGATGTTAGCTGTTCAGCAAGGCCATATCTGCATATGCCAGGCTTGCAGAACCCAACCTCATGCGAACTCCGTTGAATATGTAGGACAACTCCGGTATGTACGGAGCATCAAGCCATATGGGAGAACCTTCCAGGCGGTGCCCACCAAGGGAGAGATGGTCCTGTTTCGTGCTACCGTCGATATATCTAGCATACTAGCATAAAAAAGGAAGTAAAACTGTAAATCATACAACCTATGACCCCCCTTCATACAAATCAAAGTTAAACTCCTTTCTACTTTAGCTTGTGCAAGTTTTACGTGGCTGCTAGGGGTTTCAAGAGAAAGAACCTTTTCTATCCTGCGAAAAAACATGCCACAACACCGTCTCCCATCCGTCTCTATTACCCCACTGTCGGGGCCCTCCGTTGCAAACATCTTCGCATCGCTAATGAAGAGATACAGACACCCCCCCAGACACTTTATATGGTACAAGCCATATGTCAAGCGTGGAACCAGTCTCGCGTAAACGCGTAAGGTCGGTCGGGGGCCGCTTCATCAAACATTGCCGCAACGCTAAATGAGTACACGTGGGAGGGTAACGAATGAAGATTCGATGCCCACATCCTAGATGTGTTCTACCCGTACAATACATCTACGCATAGCTAGCTCTGATACCACTGTTGGGATAAGGGCAGAAACATAAATTTTTCATACCTACAGTACCCGAACCCAAGATCTATGCTATGGAGATGTAAAGTAACGGAGGGAATCGGTGTTCATACCTTTGAAGACCGAAAGAGGGAAACGTTCTTGCGAACGTGGCTGGCGTAGACTCGGAACTACGACCTCCCTGTCGTGTAGAAGACCACCACTAGCGAGGATGACTCCCGGTAAACCTCCAGCGACGAAGTAGCACCACAGGTGTAGTGCCTCGAAGAGATTATACATGTACGGTACAATCGATGTTCCTCCCGGGCCCCGAACCAGGCGAGCAGGGGAAGAAAGACGGCTACGGATCCCGACTCTAGCAGAACGACGGCCTGCGTTATGGTGGAGAACTCCAATCCAGGTGCAGACTCCAAACAAGGGGGTCCACTTCCAGGAAGGAGAAGGAGGAAGAAGGAGATATTGGTGTGTTGGAAAAAGGGGGGTCTACCCATCCTTATATAGGCCAAGGGGGGGTGCCATCCTCCTCCCCTCCCCCATGTGGGACTAAACTCCCAAGGGGGGGGGAGTGCGCCGGCCAAGGGGGGTGCTGGGCCCCACCCTTGGCGCCAATCCCAAGGGGGGAGACCCCCTCCTCCCTTAATGGGCCCCATGGGCCCATTTAGCCTTTTCCCATTTTTTAATTTATTTAATATGTTCTAAATATTTAATTCAGATAATTAAATAATAAAACATTATTAAAACAATTAAAATTTATTTTGAACTATTCACAATGTCCAGAAACCATTCCGTCCTCCTCCGGAACTATTCCGGTGATTCCTCCTAATTCACCGATTGATCCTGTAACTGTCCTATGCATCGATTGCCCTTAAGTGTAACACCCTAACGGTCCGGGAAACAGCAGACATGGTCGAGACTCTTCTCATTGACCAATGACTAGTCAGTTGGACCTGGTTACAATCCTTGACAGCCCCTGCGCTTCCATCGAATGAACTTCGATTGCTTTTGGAAACCGTTAACGATACGACGTAATCCCTTTGTGCTGCGGTACTTTGTTTGTCCGAGGTTTGATAGTCGGTATCCTACATACAGTGTTCACATCTCGTTCAAAACAAACAACTTCTCTCGTGCATGATCATTGCATCTCTTGTGACCTAGTCATGTCCTTGCAAGGTGTTGATGCAATATCACCGTGTGAGCCCAGAGTACCTATCCTGTCACAAGGACTGACAAATCCCGCTCTGATCTATTAACATAATCATCAACCGTCTATTTCGGAATACCCAAAGTGCACCGTTATAGCCAGCATATTTCAGTCAGGCGGTGGGATACAAATCAAAGTCTCCTCATAGATGACAATTCTGTATGATCATTACGGTCTAAGGACTAAGCCATATGTTACAAAGTCATAGCAACGCTGAACTATGTGACTCGATCACATTGCAATACTTTAGGTGGGTGTAAGTCCATCACATCATTCCCCTTAACGATATGACCTCATTTTCAATGGACTTAAGTGTCGCCATGATCAGGAAAGCTTGATCAATCAATTGCCCAATGAGATAGTTTACCCGAGTTAAACTACGAACCATGTTTTATACTGCACCTGTATTAGTATTTCCAAGTAATACAGTTATAGCACAGTATAAAACGTATTATGAACAAAACGGATATGTGACAAATATCTTTATTAATTTGTCTCTAGGGCACATATCCAACACTTAGCTACCTAGCTTCAAACATTTCTAGTGGTGGCCCAAGCTGATTTACCATTTGAAACCGCATGCATAACTGGTCTGCAGCCAATGGATTAAAAACAACTCGGGCCAGCAGAGACAGAGTTCCTTTGTTGGTCCACACTGGTGAGCTAGGGAAGTCCCCGGTTATATAGGTGAGGCTAACCCCGACCTTAGCCATACGGAAGAGTCCGATCCGAGAGCGTGGCCATCTTTTGGATTGGGTGTCGATTCCCCGGGGGCCACCCGGATTTGTGCGTTGTTAGTTAGAGGGACCTATCATTTCGGATCTCTCGGAACTAAATCATAAAATGGTTGCCTGTGATGGGTAGCAACTGAGAGATATGGGCGTGCGTGCGGAGCCTTGTAATGGGCAGTTGTTACACCCCTCCAGGGTTAAATCTTTTTGAGAAGTCGTGTCCACGGTTATGGACGACTTGAGACCTACTCCTTGTTCATAGACAACAACAACTGAGATAATCTTAATATAACTTGATCAACGTGTGTGTGCCTTGACTGCTTCTTCTTCGTCGGGATGAAAAGAGGAGGACAAGGATAGGATAGGTGTTATGTTTGCGTAAGTTCTGATAGCAAGACTTGTTGGAGGAGATTCCTCATCGAATGCTTGGCTTCTTATCTTACTCTCTAGATCGTTAGCCACTTCATAAATGCTAGCGCGGCAGCAACCTCACCACTTACCCCATCTTTACCGTAAACTACTAGTTGTCCTAGAATGACGAGTGATGAAGTCCTTGCTGGGTCAGTTGACCACTACAGTTGGATGCTGAGTACTTCTGTACTCATGATACTACCCCCAAACTCTTTTCAGGGTTCTTGATCGACAACAGGTACGGTGATCGAAGTTTCATGTGGAGGCTCGACGACGACTAGTTAGGCGGATCCCGGCGGAGGGCCTGGACCCGTGTGGTTATGGGGATCGATGTTTTCCTCTTTGCCAGTAGGCATTTGATTGTAGTCTGTACTCAGACATGTATCTTCCGCTGTTGTATTGTATTAAGGTAGTTGTATACCGATTGGATGAGATGTTGTATCCTTGTATCTGTAATGTTGTGGTATCATGTTGGAAATCCGGGGCATATGACTTCCTCATATGTCGTGGTGGGACCGATATGTGCTTCGTCCCCGGATCTGGATGGAAACATCTAGATCTGGAACAGTACCGCATATCGGGCCTTACAGATATAAGGAGGTTTATGATGACAGAGCGTATCGTGCCAAGGATTTGGATGTACCGGCGAAGGTGGATGCCAACTCTCGGAGTTATAAGGAGGCAATGCACGACACGGGAGAGGCTAGAAAAGTATGGGAAGGTGGAAGTGTCAACTTTCGAATACTCACATTAGTTCGAAGAACTCATGCACTTATTATCGGTAACTCTCAATCTAATAAGGATGTTTCACAAAGAGACAAGTACCCCAAGGAGGAGTGTATGGGGGTTTGGTTATCCTTGCGCATCCTCGACTCATGGTACGTGAGTGTACTCTAATATTCAATCCGTCCAAAGAGTAGTGATCCATCTAGTAGCTAAAGTTCTCAACTAATTTTCAAAGTTTTGAAAATAAACACGGATTTCCCAAAATACGACATCTATCACTAATAGGCTAAAGCTCTTGACACCAAAATTCCAAACATTCCTCAAAGAAATACCTTAAAACTATTGCAAGTTACTACTACAAAAGAATAACAACCTCAATTACCTACTTCAAGTCAAGACACACAACTCAGTGCAACAGGCAAACTCTCTAAACAAGATAAACATGAAAAATCTCTTAAAAAGATAAGCATGGAAACTAAGAGCTAGACTTGGCAGTAGCTATGAAAAAGATAAAGAACACATACAGGAAAGATATAGGCATGAAAAATCCTATGATGTGTTCTAGAATTTGAAAATGGAGCGTGTTTCTCTCCCACCAAAAAATCTGGGTTCTAACTTGTTATGAAAATCAAGCAAAGCTAAAAAAACTAAAAAGGAAATAAAGAGCAAGACGCTCCAAGCATAGCACATAACGCATGAAGTGATAAAAATATTGTGAAACGAAAGACGAACTGATAATTGTTGATGGAGAAGGGGATGCATGGGGGCATCCCCAAGCTTAGACGCTTGAGTCTCCTTGAATATTTCTTGGGGGTGCACGGGGGCATCCCCAAGCTTAGACGCTTGACACTCCTGAATCTTCTTTCATCATCTTCCCTCGCACGCTTGAAAACTCCTTTCATACATAACTCATCATAATCTGATTAGCGAGGTTAGTACCCATAATAAAATAATTTTTTCTCTACTGGAAATAAGGATATTCATGAAGAGCTACTGTTTCTCAAGATTTCCAAAAAGTTTTTTCAAAGAAAAAGAAATCTTCAGGTTTACAAAATGAAGAAAAGGCAAAACAGGACAGAATCTGTGAAAAACAGACCAGAAGGTAGTAAAGAATTTTTTAGGGATACTTCTGCAACTCAAATAAAAAAACTCAGAACATAAGAAAGTTCCGGGATTGTATAGAGAACGTTGTGTAAAAATTTCAGATCAAAAAGATTAACTGGGATTTTTCTATGATTTTTCCCGTCACGAGGACAGAATCTGTTTTCTGGACAGCATGTCACAACTTTCACTTCCCTTTTCATATGAGGCTATAATTGACACAAAGCTTGAAAATAAAAGATACAATGATGTTTCTACAGTAGTAACAATCATCAATAACACTAAGAAAAGAAGTAAAAACATCTTGGGTTGCCTCCCAAAAAGCGCTTTCTTTTACGCCTTTAAGCTAGGCATGAAGATCATAAAAGTTGCTCTCATAAAAATAAGGATTTGAAGCAAAAGAGAGCATCAAGAAGAAAATATGAAACAAAGTTAAGCCTAACCCACTTCCTATGCATGGGAAACTTGTAAGAAAATAAATCGTGAAAGCACAAAATAACAAGCATAGGAAGATAAAAGAAGAACAACTTCAAAACTTTCAACATGAAGAGAGGTGTTTTTGTAACAAAGTTTCTACAACCAATCTTTCCTCTCTCAAAATAATTTTCAGTAGTATCATGAACAACATCAAGAATATAACTATCACATAAATCATGTTGTTCATGACCTACAAGTACACATGTATTGTTTTCAACACGGTCTTTAGGAACATAAGATAAATGCAACCCATCATATTGAGCCTTAATAAGAGCATAATTCTCCGGAATATGATTTGGAGATTTCAAAAGGATAATAGGACAATCAAGTGTGGGTGCAATAGCAAAAATTTCATTCTTAATATGAGGAACTATAGAAAGTTCATTTTCGTAAGCATCATCCATAGTGGCATCACGGCAATAAGCATAGAAGGCATCAACTTCATCAAAAAGGGATATTTCAAAAGAATCCACATGATCATAACACTCATATAAGGTAAGATTCAAAGAGTTACTCTCATTAGAAGGTAGACATGGATTGCTCCATTCTTCCTCCTTTTGTTCGTCACTCTCCTCCTCTTTTTCATCCTAGGAGCTTTCAGATTCAACAATTTCTTCTTCCATAGAGTCCTGCAAAACATTAGTCTCTTCCTTTGGGGGAGAGATTCTCTCAAGATGATCAGTAATATAATAATTTGCATCTTAATTTTCAAAACAATAGTTAAGTATAGCAAGGCACTCAGATTTGTAAGGGGCATCATCAGTATTTTTAAGAAGAGAAGTTATTTCATAGGCACCCTTATAAGACACAAATTCTTCTATTTGCTCTGCACCATCAAAATCATAATTTCTCTTAGCATAAGAAGCTAAGGTTTCATCATCATTGTACTCACATTGGAAAGCAAGGTGTTTGTGCCTCATAAAGCAACAAGATTCCTCCCTTCAGAAATATATATTATATATTGACCACAAGTTTCTAGCATAGTCATACAACTGGTGTATTTGTTTCCATAAGTGTATCCCCTTTTGAGACAAGCGGTTTTCCTTGTACCACATTTGTTGATCCTCGGTGAATCCTCCATGCCAATAAGATGTGGTTTCAAAGAAGTCAGACATTGATTGGCAAGTAAGGAACTAGACATACTAAATATATTTTTAGATTTTTGGTAAAGGACACGAAGATAAAAACTGAAAGATAAATTAACAAGACTAAAAATAAAGATAAAAGATAGTGTGCAACTCCCCTATCTTGAAGAGTGGAGTCCCCGGCAACGGCGCCAGAAATTACGTTTAATGGTACGAGAGTTGACAGGTATAGTTTCCCCGGCAACAACACTTCTCGCCCCTCGTTGGTTACCCAAAGTGGAAGGTGAGACGTAGCGTAGCAGCAAATTTCCCTTAGCGAAAATGATAAGGTTGAGGATCGACCAATAGGACTCTAAGATCGACAAGTAGGTGGCAAGGAAACAATGGCACCGTTTTTAAGACAAAAGTTGCTTCCTTGACCTGGACCTGCACACACATCAAATAACTTTGCTCCCAACGAGTACAGAGGAGTTGTCAATTCCTCCGGCCTTGTTGTTTACAAAGGATCAAACACACGGGATAATAATGATGGTGATAGCAATAGAAATGTAAATAAATAGTGGATGTAAACAGTATTGGAAATATGGACCGGGGTCCTATGATGTTCACTAGTGACGTCTCTCTCCCAAAAGACGATAAAAGAGCCATGCGAGGTAAACAAAATACAACTGGGAAATTGACAGAATTATGTGCGCAAACCAATGCTAACTATGCTATAAAGAAAGGAAGAGGCTCAAAAGCATAGGCGGTACGCCAAGACAAGTAGACCGAAATCCATCTGCATCTACCTACTAATCATCCACCTTAAGATATCTATCCAGAACATCTCGCTGGTATTAAGTTGCGAGTCCCACCCAAAGTGTAAACTCAAAGCAACAGACAACTGCATTAAATAACTTTGCGTAAAGTATACAATCCTTCCACCCGCAAGTACAAGCACCATTGTTTTCTCCCTTGTGGAAACAACACATCCCCTAGACTCATGTTTCTGTCACTCAAGCTAGTCATCAGGGGGCATGAACCCACAATCATGCATAACGCTCCCTCTTGGATTCACTACCTACTACTTGGCCAAGGCAATAAACAACAACGGAGAACATGCAAGAATTACATAAGAACATAAATATAAAAGAGGAGAATCAAATATATTACTCAAACACAATCTGAACATAGTCTCATAATCCATCGGATCCCAGTAAACTCAACATAGCAACAGCAGAAAGATTACATATGTGCCTCGATCATGTAGGGCAGCTCACGAGGTCTAATCCATGAAGAAAAAAGTGGGGAGGAGAACATCAAATAGCTACTGATCATAGACCCATGGTCCAAGGTTGACTACTCATGGTTCATCCGGGAAGTATCCATGGTGGTGGAGAAGCTCCCGGAGGTGGTTCCTACCTCTGGCAGGGTGCCGGGAAGAGGTTTCCTGGTGCTCCCGATCTTGGAAGCGTGGCGGCGGCGGAACAGAGGAGAGATCGCGAAAAAGGGTTCTCTTTTCGGGGGTTTCGCGTCACGGAGAATATATGGGCGAAGGGGCGCAGCCAGGGGGGCCACCAGGGGTCCAGGAGGCCCCCTGGCGCGGCCCCACCCTAGGGCGCGTTGGGAGGGCGCCTGGGGCCCTGGTGGATCCCCTCTGGCCCCTCCTTGGTGATTCCCGAAGCTTCCGAAGCGCTGAATTTTTATTGGATTTTTCCCGAATTTTTGGAGCACTTTTTGTATGGGCGAAACCTGAAATAGAAAAACAGCAGAAAACAGGAACTGACACTTAGGTGCACTGAGTTAATAAGTTAGTCCAAGTATGATCAAAAGTGTATGGAAGTTCGTCAATAACATAGCAATATCACACAAAAGAGGCATGGAGCAAGAAGAAATTGTAGATACGTTTTTGACGTATCAGATATTCACTACGATTGATCCAAATGTTTATCAATACCGTGACTTCCTCAAATCCTGCATTTGAAGAAGTGTTGTAATTGGTACAACAATAAGGTTTTTTGAAAACATATGGATATCGGTGTCTCGTGACAGGAATTCTCGATTTGATGAATGATCAAATGATTTTTGACTTAGCTAGAATATTGAGGAAACATGCATTTGCATGAAACTGAGTTGGAGCTGAATAATTTCCTAAACTTAATATGTGGACGACATATTTTCAGTGGGAGCTATGGGAGTATTATCCTAGTCTTATGTGTGTCTGACATATCTGATTGGGAGCTATGTGGATGTTATCCTTACCTTATTTGTAACTGACATATTTGAGTGGGAGCTATATGAGTGTTATCCTGAACTTAATATGTGCATGACATATTTGAGTGGGAACATGACAACATTCTCATATATGGATAACATATTGTGAATGGTGTAGCTGGTATTAATGATTATTTGAATCTTTCATAAGTGAAGATGAATAAGTATTAAACATTGAAATCTATTAAGATAGATCAATGTGTTAGATAAGCATTGAGTCAAAATACTTTCCTGGATAATATTCTGAGGGAGTTCTGAATGGGACAAGTCAAGAAGTTGTTCGTACTTGTATATCCAAGAGAAGTATCGAGTTAATCTCATTACAAGAACAATGGTTAATTAAATGAAATAAATGGATGTGATGGATCCTCTATGCCATTTTCATTGGTTCTTTCATATAAAACCAGAGTTATGTACTCGACGTAATGTGACCCAAGTTCTTAGTAGTAAGAACATGTTGTGATATGATTTATGAGTAAATCATTGGACAAAGAGTTAAGTTTATCCTTCAGTTTCTCGAGAGAACTGAGGATACATCTCAAATTTGTAAAGGATAGTGGACTTGACCATAAATGGTATGCTGGTTCAAGTTCTGACACTAACCTAGAAAATTGAGATATCATAATAATGAATGCCTAAGTTGAAAGAAACATTGTTAGACATCAAAGTTGCATACAATGCACTAAGAATTAAATCTACATTTATGTGGCTACTTTAGAAGTGGCAAGAGTTATAATTTGGCTGGAGAAGTTCAACTTCTGGCTAAGTGAGTTTTTAGTGTGCGTGACTAAGTGAAGGTTCGTGTGATCCAACGGACGTCATTTCTGAAACACAACATTATACCTCATCATTATATTGGATAATGAAGGAATGTCTAACTAGGTGACATTAATGATTTGCAAAAGACATATGGATCTGAATGGTTCAGACCGTTGATACAACCTTTTCCACAGGCAAGCATGAACAATAACCATATACATGATATCGAGTTTATATCCATAGAGAAAAATGCAACTAGATTATTTCTACTCTAGTGCAAGTGGGAGACTGTTGGGAATGTGCCCTAGAGGCAAATAAAATATGTTTTATTGGAATATTCCATAAGTTCATAATACGTTTTGTACTATGCTATAACTGTATTAAGCAGAAACCTTAATACAGGTGTGGTATACAAACAACCAGATCCCTAGTTAACTCTAGTATACAAGTCCATTGGGCTATTGATGATCAAGGTTTTCTGATCATGAGACAAATAAGTCTATTAGCAATGGAGTCGTATCATTGGGATAATGATATGATGGGCATACACCCACCAGAAGTGTTGCGATGTGATCATGTCACATAGTTCGACATTGCATTAACTATAACGTAGTGACCAGATCCGTTGACCGTAATGATCATACGTAATTGTCATCTATGAGGAGATTTGATTTGTATCCCACCGACTGACTGAAAATATGCTGGCCATAATGGTCCACTTTGGGTATTCCGAAATAGATGGTTGATGAGTATAAAAATAGATCAAAGTGGGATTTGTCCATCCGAGTGACGGATAGGTACTCTGGGCCCACTCGGTGATATTGCATCATAAGGTTTGCGCAAACATGTGACTAGGTCACAGAGTTTTAATATCACGGGAACGAGTGAACTTGTTTGTTGAGAACGAGGACGAACTAGGTATATTGGATACCAATGATCAAACCTCGGACAAGCAAAGTACCATTGGAAAAAGGGAACAGGCACACGGTTAACGGTTCCAACATCGATTGAAGTTCATTCGATGGAAGCACAGGGGCTATTAAGGATTTTAACCAGGTCCAATTGATTAGTCATTGATCAATGAGATTGTCTCGATCATGTCTGTTGTTTCCCGAACCATAGGATGTCACACTTAAGGGTATTCGACGCATTAAGGATTGATTCGGGATCACCAGAGAAATAAGAGAGAACTCCGAAATCGTTTCGGAGGAGAGACGGAAATGTTTCCATGTTTTTGAATTGTTAGGAAATTTATTTGAATAGGTTTTATTATTTAATTAATTTAATTAAATATTAAAATATAACTTAAATAATTAACGGAATGTTATTTTTTTGTTTTTTCTTTAAGAGAAAGAAGAATAGAAAAAGGTGGGAGGTGGTGCCATGGGCCAAGTGGCCCATGTGGCCAAGTGGCCCATGTGGCCAAGTGGACCAAGTGGTCGCCGGCCACTACCATGCATGGATGCAGGCGGCCACAGGTGTGGCTAGCCACGGCTAGCACATGTGGGAATAGTCCCACATCGCTAGTTGTAGCTACCGCGTACCTCCTTTTCCCCCTATATATATATGTGGAGGGTGCCCCTTTTTCAACACAGAAAATTCCAGAAAAATACAGATAAATTATGTTGATCTCTCTCCCTCTTTCTCCCTCCTATGAGCGGACTCTCCTTGTATGGAGTATGCACTAGGTTGGAGGCTTCTCCACTATACGCACGCCGTCGTGCTGCTCGGGATCCGAATCCATCTTCTTTCCGCTGCTCGCCTGGTTCGGAGCCCGGAGGGACGTCGGGTACACCGTATGTGTGTATTCCCGCAAGGCGCTACATTTATGGCGCTACTTCATCGTCGTGGCTGTATCACGGCGTCTTCACCGACAACGCTCCGACGGGGACGTAATCCCTTCATCGGTCTCAAGGACCGGGTGGCCACCCGAGCCATCGTGGAGCTGCGCGGCATCGGGGATTGCCGGTACGACTACACCAACCACGTTCACGCGGGAACGTTTCCCGCTTAACGGACTATATACTGGTATGTGACCTATTCCATCCGTTACTTGCATCGCCATAGCATAGATCTTGGGTTTGGGTATCGTATGTTATGAAAAATTTGTGTTTTCTGCCCCGAACCCCAACAACGGTGGAGCACCTCTTTTTTTAAGTACTTTTAACAATCTCTGCTGGAGTAAATTGGGTCTTTCTTGGGGTGATGGTGGTGACAGATTGGATAAACTGAGAAGGGGCATAAATGCTTGGAATGGGCCTATGTTCATGGGTTTTTTTCGAGTTGCGGCTTGGGGCTTGTGGAAAGAGAGGAATGACACTCACTTTAGGGGGGTCATGTCAAGTGTGCAGTCCTAGGTACAGAGATTTAAAGACGACTTTGGCAAACATAGATCAAAAGGATCACTAGAGCCCTTTATTCTGACTCTAGTCCAATCCCTTGTATAGCTTTCCCGTTCTCTTTCACTACTGTTTCTAGCTCCCTCCCCCCTCTCCTTTTTTGTAACATATGTACAGATAACTGCCTTTGACTTACTAATATAAAAGTCAGTGGGGGGCTTCCCCTACTATCCTAATTACCTAAAAAAAACTACTTGGCCAAAGCAATAAAAATCAAAGGAGAACATGCAAGAATTAGTCAAGAACAAAATATAAAAGAAGAACCAAATATATAACTCATCACAATCTGAACATAATCTCATAATCCATTGGATCCCAGCAAACACAACATAGCAACAGTAGGAAAATTACATAACTGCCTTGATCGTGTAGGCCATCTCACAAAGTCTAAGAATTAAAGCACAAGATTGGAGCGAAGACATCACATAGCTACTGGTCATGGACCCATGGTCCAAGGGGGACTACTCACGACACATCCGGGAAGCTCTCATGGTGGTGGAGAAGCTTCCGGAGATCAATCCTTCCTTCGGTAGGGTGCCGGGACGAGGTCTTCTAAAGGTCCCGATCTCGGGATCGCGGCGGCGGCGGAACAAAGGTGAAAATCGCGATGTGGGGTCCCAGGGGAGGGTGTGCCAGGGGAGGGCCCCACCTCTCAGACGGCCTCTAGGCGCCCCCTCTGGCTGCGCCAGGTGGCTGCCTGAGAGGGGGGTGGCCCCTCTCCGGCTGCCCTTCGGTCTTGTGGGAGCTTCTGTTATGCTGTCTTTTTATATATTTTTCTTGGAATTTTTTGGGCACTGTAAGTATGGGTAAAACCTGCAGTTTATAGACATCAGCAGACAGAAGCTGGAACTAGGTGCACTGAGTTAGTAGGTTAGTCCAAATATGTGTAAAAAGGTATGAGAGTGTAGCAAAGCACATAGCAATGTCACCCAAATGAGCATGGAACGAGCAGAAATTATTGATACGTTTGGGTCGTATCAGCATTCTGCAAAGGTGAGATTCGTGTCGTAGCGAGTGCTATTAGTGCCTCGAGGTCGTGCATTCCAACCCCCGAGTTCTTGAGTGTAGAATGTTGCGAGTGTGAATAACACTTCGAGGGGGAGCAGTATTGTAGTGCGCTCCAGCCCCCGAGTGCTTGAGCCCTCGTATGATATGGCGGAGCTCATGTTTTATTGTTGTGGTGTGCTTTTACATAAAAGGCTAAGCAGATTTACTGGGAAATGTCTTAAGAGCTGGAAAAGATGTAGGAAAAAGAAGCAGACCATCTACGGGTAGAAAAGGCGTAGGTTCGCCATATTCCACGGATTGTCAACGTCTTCGTCAGTCTTTGGGTTCTTCAGCATGTAGGCTCCTCCGCCTATTACTTCAGAGGTTATGTAAGGTCTTTCCCATTGTTGGGCGAGTTTGTGCACCTTCTCCTGTTTTAGCCGGAGTACGAGGTCACCTATGTTGAACACCCTGGTGCGAAGTCGGCTACTTTTATAGGTGCACAACTTCTCTTGATATCCTTCTGGTCGAGATAGGGCTATGTCTCGCACTTTGTCCGTTGTGTCCTTGTTGTCTTCGAGTGCCTCTTCTGCTTCTTCTTCTTCGTATCCGGTGATGCGCGCGGTGCTGAATCGTAGGTCATGTGGAAGTACCACCTCGGCCCCGTACACCATGAAGAAAGGAGTGTACTGGGTTAAGGTGTTGGGTGTAGTGCGCAAGCTCCATAGTATGGATGGTAGTTCTTCGACCCAATTGCCCGCGGCTTGCTCGAGTGGTGCGAGGATTCGATTCTTGATGGTGCCACAGACCAAGCCGTTAGCTTTTTCGACCTGTACATTTGACTGTGGGTGCGTGACGGGGATCAACCCCAGCAAATCCCATGGTCAGGGACCCTGGGTTAGTCATAGAGATGGCACAGGTTGGACGATACTCATCGGCTAACAGGAGAAGCACTTCCTACTCGATATTATTGCATGAGGGGGCGATTACAGTGGAGTCCAAGGCGAGTTCTCGCAAGACAAGGATGAGTAGATGCGTATTGTGTTGATTTGGACGTCTCCCCACCCAGCCTTTATATACTAGGCTAGGTCTCGGGGAGTCCGTACTAAGTTACAGAGAAGGTTTCCTAGTTCTAGTCTTTCCTTGTACGCCAAGTTGTACCTTCCATGTTAGTCGCGGACTCCTACGTAGGTGCCTGGTTGGGCCAATTGCGGGCTTGTCGCGGCTTCCCAACAGGCCATCTGTCTTCATACGCACCAGGTAGTCTCATATGCAGGAGTCGCGGGTTTACCCCCTCGTCAGTAGCCCCCAAGTGCCTGGGGGAATTGAAGAGTCGCGCAGGGACTCGAATTCATCTGTGTTTTATTATTTTGTAAGCGTGGCATCGCCACGGGTCGCTGGCAGTTTTGAGCCATGACAATATCTGTTTCGAGGGATTGGTAAGCTGAAAGGGCCCAAGGAGTCGACTGTTCGAGCCTTGGTGAATTGTTCTAGTGAGATGAACTTGGAACACTGGTGTCAAGAAAATTCATGCCGCTGCAGGTCTTATAGGATCAATTCCTACCAGTCTAAGCACATAGCCTGAGCGCGTCCGCTCGGCTCTTTCTATCATGCGAGCGCATGGAAAAGGTCGGGAGTGAAATTGCTCTGCGGCAAGTCCCGGCCCAGCCGTTCTACGCAGCGGGGTCTTACCTACACGCTAAGCTTACGTGGCATCTCGGTACAGTGTGTCGTAGCCCAGGCTTAGTTATTTTTTGTAGAGTCACGAAGCCTGATTAGCGATGCACCCACTTGGGATAAACGATCAAGTGAGTTGTTTAGTCTTCACTCGCGGAGTTTGTAGTGGACTCAGGCGAGGAAAATAAGATAGCACCCACTCGGAATATCGTCGAGTGCGCGAGTAAATCATGTTTTTCTGAAGTGCTAAGTCTTTTCCGCGAGTGGTCACTAGAATGCTTTTCTTCTTTCGGGGTGAGGGAGCACCCGAACTCTGAGAGTATGTTGTTTTTGCTGGTGCGAGTGATCACTCGAGCACATCTTGCCGTCTGGGTGAGGGAGCACCCGAACTCGAGTAGACGTACTCCCAATGGGAGTAAGAGATTTTTCTTTGAAATAATATGAAAAAAGGTTGTAGTCTATGATTTCGGTCTTACTTCTGTCGGTCTGATACATATTGGGAGCATGGCAGTGCTCCCAATGGGAGTAGCCCCCGAGGCTGCAAGCAATCATTTGTGATTGGTTGTAGTCTTTGATTTTCTTCTTTCCTATGCTTTTTGACTTGGTGTATCTGCTTGGGTGCAGCCTTTATTCCGGATGTGCGAACGTGTGCTGACTGAGACCGATCGGTGGCGACGTGCTCAAGACTCAGTCCAGGGGACCATAACTGCTATGACACATGAGATCCTGGTTCTTGGTCTTTGTTTCTTTTGCTGATTGGTTTTGTCTGATTGGTGTTTGTTCTGTAGGTCGCAAGAAGGGTGCTGACAGGCGGCCGGAGGCTGCGAAGAAGGAACTTGCTGAGCTTCGGGCTGCTCTGGAGTCCAAGGAAAACGAACTGCAGGCGGTTGGAGGAGCAGTTTCTCGAGGTCGAGAGGGTTGAGTGCGAGCGCCTGCACGAATTGGCGAGCTCGCTAACTGGTTAGTGGACTCTTCCTGTCGTCCGTTTTTTTTCGGTTTGTTTGCCTCTCTGATTGCTGGAATTTTAATCTGTGGCCTTCTTCCAGCTTCTGCGGGTGTTGGAGCGGTGGATGTTGCTACTGACGGTTCGGGTGTTCTCCGTGGCTCTGTAGATGTTGTCTCGGGCGCTACTGTAGCTGTTGGGGATGTCTGTGACCGGGCTAACACTCTCTTAAAGCTTCTCCATGAGCACATGTTCCCAGATGCGGAGAAGGGTCCTGAGGGTCTTGATTCTCTAGTTGCTGCCTTCGGTCCGGATGAAGATCAGTTGGAGGGCTTGGTTCGTGAGAACGTGGTGAGTGGGCTTGCCACGTCTATTGTTGTTCTTCTGGGCCATGGTCTCCCTATTGAGGATTCCATGGTGGATACTTTGCCTGCTTACACGGACGAGCAGAGTGCTCGCGCTACTCGGCTGGCCCGCCAGCTGCAGCTGGTCGTAGAGGCAAAAAATTCTGCAGCCGAGGAGTAGTGTGGTCCTGTTTTTGTTTTGAAAACTTTCAGTTGTAATGTGCCTCCTGTGGGACGGCGGATCTAATTCATGGACCTGCTTTGCTTTCTTGTGCTTCTTGTTTCCTTGTTTATTTTGACTTGTTTCTCTTTGCGGTAGGCCATCCCGGGTGATTCTCGGGCTTGGAATTTGCTGAAGGAGGATGCTCGTTTAGGTGCTTGCGAATCCGTTTGCTTGAGGCTGAAAGAATCCAAACGTGAGATCGTTCGACTGAAAGGTGCTCTTGCGGTCCATCGCTTAAAACGCGAGCGTGCTGAGGCTATCTTGGATGGCTTGGCAACTTGGATGGTAAAGCTGTCTGACCTTCTGAAGGGTGAGTTTGTTTTTTCCTTCGATCGCTCGGCTGCTCGGCTTCTTTATTTTCTACTCTGCGGCTGACCTTTGTTCTTCGTTGCGAAGTGCTTGCTGGGCGTTCTCGCGATGAAGAGGAGGCAGTACAGCCTGAGTTGATGCGGTTGGAGGACCCGGTAGTGCAGGCGAACAGTCCTTTCTGGATGGACAGGGCGCGTGCTCGGGTGTTTGCCATTTTGCGGATGCGGGTTGAGAGGGTACCGCGGGCTCTTGAGTACTGTCGCGGAGTGTTTGGCAGGATTTTTGCTAAGTTTTACCCTTTGGATCCTGTCCCTTCATGCCTTGAGAAGCTTTGTCGGATGTTCTCCCAGCCTGTGGATCTTTGGCGCGTAGTTAATCACTAGATTTAAGCATGTGCTTGCTGTGCTTTTTCCTTTGTCCATAGTCATTGGCCGGGGGTTGATATTGCGTTGGCGGCTAGAGGTCCTCCTGGTGGTCGAACTCAGCCGATGGACGACCATTACACCGTGGGGGATGAGCCTGCAAGTGAAGTTGTGAATTGGGTGGTCGAGGATAATGACCGTCGGTTGGGTGCTCTGTGCAAAGTGAAGTCAGAGCCTGGAGATTAGCCTTTGCTTGGCATTGATTCCTTTGTTGAGCAACGTTTTTTGCTGCTCTATTTTGCATTACTTTGTTCATCTGCTTTAAAAACCAAACTTGCCTGGTATAGGTTTGGCTTGTCGGCTGCAGAGTTTTTTGGCGAGGGGTCCCCTTCTTCTCTTTTTAGAGTCTCAAATAGGCGAAGAGTGCCTCGGGGGGTGGCTGCTGCGGTGAGCCCTCGAGTGTTAATTTAGAGTCGCGTTTGCGAAGAACGCCTGGGGGGTGGCTGCTTTGGCGAGCCCCCGAGTGCCAATTTTTTAGAGTCGCGTTTGCGAAGAACGCCTCGGGGGTGGCTGCTTCAGCGAGCCCCTGAGTGCCAACTTTTTAGAGTCGCGTTTGCGAAGAACGCTTCGGGGGGTGGCTGCTTCGACGAGCCCCCGAGTGCCAATTTTTTAGAGTCGTGTTTGCGAAGAATGGCTCGGGGGGTTGCTGCTTCGGCGAGCCCCCGAGTGCCAATCTTTTAGAGTCGCGTTTGCGAAGAACGCCTCGGGGGGTGGCTTCTTCGGCGAGCCCCCGAGTGCCAATTTTTTAGAGTCGCGTTTGGGAAGAATACCTCGGGGGTGGCTACTTCCGCGAGCCCCCGAGTGCCAATGTGCGGAAATAATTTTTGGGAGAATATTTTCAATATTTTCCCTTTTGTTTCTTACACGAGGGGGGGGGCTGCTGCTTGAAGGAAGCCCATTTATTTGGATCGATGGCTTAGTAGCCCTAAGGATGGTAGATTTCTGTAACTCCCTTTTTCTTCTACGGTAGGGTCTCTTCCTCTGATGTTGTGGCTCCCCTGGCTTGGTGTGCTCCGAAGGTTTCTGATATTTTGTGGAACTCTTTGTCGCACCGGTCGGACCTGACAAAGCTGCCACTGACTGTGATCACTCCTCGCGGCCCTAGCATTTTCATCTTGAGGTAGGCGTAGTGTGGCACTGCCATGAAGCGCGCGAAGGCTGGGCGCCCTAGGATGGCGTGGTATTGTGATTTCCAGTTGACCACCTCAAAGTCCAATGTCTCTTTACGTAAGTTGCTCGTGCTGCCAAAAACCACCTCGAGGCTTATCTTTCCGAGGGGGTATACTGCTTTCCCTTGGACGATTCCATGAAACGTTGTGCCTGAGGTTTTCAGTGCAGATTTTTGGATGAGCATTTCTTCCAGGGTTCTGGTGAATATGATGTTGATTCCGCTGCCGCCGTCCATGAAGACGCGTGACATGTCATAGTTTCCGATTCTTTCTTCGAGTACTAGTGCGGCGTGCCCTGGGCGCAGGATGGCTGGCGGGTGGTCTTCTCGGGAGAAGGTGATTTCAGTCTCGGACCCGCGCAGGTATTCTGAGACGGCAGGGTGCGAGGAGACTGCGAGGAAAACTTGTCTGGTGACCTGATTCTGCTTCCTGTTTGATGGTCTCCCTTCTTGTATCATGTAGATCTGGCCGTGCGCTTCTGGGTATTTTTCTTCCTCGGGCGTCGTGCTCCATTCTTGGATTACTGCTACTTTCTTGTTGGTATTTCTGGCGCAGGCGGTGCGTTGTGGGCGATGGTTCCGACTGCTATGCTTGCGGGAGGCTGTGCTGCCGTTGTGGTAGATCGTCTTTTATCTTCTGAGAGCTCGATGAATCGCCTGCAGTTCCTGAGGGTGTGCCCTGATCTAAGCTCTCTGTGCTCGTTTCTGACCCGTGTATTGTGCACGGTCCGTCGAGCTGCTCTTTGGCCGAGCGATATGCTCGGGCGTCGTCCCGTGGCTGCCTTGTTCTCCAATCCCGTTTTTGAACTCGTGGTGCTTCTTCTTGGTTGTCCCTGTGTTGTATTCTCCTGTCGTCGCGATGCCTGCCTTCTCTGTCATCCGTGAGACCGGCCGCGACCATATCACGTCTTCTGTCGTCGTAGAATTTGCGCCTCAGGCGTTTTCTTCTTCTGTCGAATCCTCTATCGCTGGTGTGGTAGTCGTAGTCGCGTTCTGAGCGCGCTGTCTGGATCTTCGATTCATTTCGTACGGAGTCTTCTCCATCTGCCTAGTTGTTGGCTTGCTCGAGCAGTCGTGCGAGTGTTCGAACTTTCATCTGCCCGAGCTGCTCCTTGAAGTCAATGCGTTGCAAGCCCCTCCTGAATGCGTCGATAGCGCTTTCGTCTGAGATGTCCTCGGCTGAGTTTTTGAGTATGGTCCATCGTTGGATGTATGCTCGCACGGACTCTCTGGATCCTTGTTTGCAAGCTCTCAGCTCCTCGAGTGATGTCGGTCGTTTGTAGGTGGACTTGAAGTTCTCGATGAAGGCACTGCGGAACTGCCTCCAGGAGTCGATTGATCCTCGTGGTAGGTTCTTCATCCAGTGTCGTGCTGAGCTCTCGAGCATGAGTTGTATGTACTGCATTGCTGTGATATTGGTTCCGCGCTGGAATTTTACGGCCGTTAGGTAGTCGTCGAGCCATACTTCTGGTTCTTCCAGCCCGTCGTACTTGTGCGTCGTGGAGTTTAGCTTGAAACCTTTCGGCATCCTTGTTTTCCGTATGGACCGTGTGAAGCACGGTGCTCCGCATGGTTCTACGTTCTCGTCGGAAGCTTTCTCATCCGAGTACTCTTCGCGGGCTGCTCGCCTTCGTCTTCCACGGTTGACTTTGCTTTGTGTTATGTCGTCGCGTGCGTCTCGCTGATTGCTGTTTGCGTCTGTTGTTGTTGTCGTCGCTGTCGTGGTTCTTGTTTTTGTTTGGGAGCTTGCGCCAGTCGTCGCTGCTGTCGTCGTCGGGTGAACTGGGGTCCCTGTCCAGGGGTCTTCTCGCGGGGAGCCCGTCTTGCGCCTGCTCTTTTGGGGGCTGAGATGGCATCTTTCATTATTTTGAGTGCCATCGTCGTGTTGTGATCTAAGCTGTCTTTCTTGCCTTTCTGAGCACGAGATAGGTACTCTTGGGCAGTGAAAAGGGCTTCGGCTAGCGTGAGTTGTTCTTCCTCGCCGTCGTCCTCTTCTATCTGGAAGTCGTCATCTAGCTTCCGGGCCACCTTCTTCTTGTCCGTGCGTTTTAGATTGTTGAATCTGGATCTAGCTCGGATGGGGGAGTCGTAGTCGGAGGAGTCGCTTCTGCTTTTGCTCCTTGAGTCGATGGCAGTCTTTCCTTGGTTCTCTAGTTCTAAGCATTGCTGTCTTGCTCTCTTGGTGGCGTCACTCGCCATTTTGTTGAATGCTCTGAGCTCGTCTCGCGTTGCGTTCTCCGGGAGTAGTTTGTCGCGCTTCACTGCGTCCCTTATTCTGGCGATTGCTTCCTTGGACAGGTAGATCTTTTCTACGTGATGGTTCTCTTTCGCCATGCCTGGGGTCTGATGTTTGCTGCTTTCTGGCTCGTCGCTCCTGCGATTGCTATGCTCCACTCCTTTGTATATTTTATTTCGTATGGTTCCTGGTTCTCCAAGTGTGACGGTGACCTGGCCGGTGTTGTCAGGATCACTGTCTTTGCTATTCGAGCGGTTGTCTCGGCGACTGCTCGGGTCGTGATCTTGATTTTTGTCATCTGTGGTTGGCTCGTGGATGTCTGCCGTCTTGCTTGCGCGCATGTTGCGCTAATTCCATGGACCACTCGAGTAGTCGGGCTGGGGGTCGTGGTTGACTCGCGGAGTCGTCACGTGGGCGGGTGCTGCTTCGGTTGCTGATGTAGGATTTGCCGTCGCGGGTGCTCGAGCGCGATCCGTGAGACGAAGGACTCCCCAGTGGTTGTTGTAGATTTGATATGCTCCGAAGATCAGGTTGACACCAGTGCGCAGGTTGGCGAAAGCCGGTCGAAAGGCCGGGAGGTGAGCCATGAAACCGAGGGATCCGAATAGATCGGAGTCTTCCCGGATCATAGAGTCGATGAGTGCTGATGGAGTTGCTGCTTTGACGAGTGTCGGTGATGAGGCGCCGAGATCGCGGTTCCTACTTGTGAAGTTCCCACAGACGGCGCCAATTGACGGGGATTAACCCCGGCAAATCCCATCGTCAGGGACCCTCGGTTAGTCATAGAGATGGCACAGGTTGGACGATACTTGTCGGCTAACAGGAGAAGCACTTCCTGCTCGATACTATTGCGTGAGGGGGCGATTACAGTGGAGGCCAAGGCGAGTACTCGCAAGGCAAGGATGAGTAGATGCGTATTGAGTTGATTTGGACGTCTCCCCTCCCAGCCTTTATATACTGGGCTAGGTCTCGGGGAGTCCATACTAGGTTACAGAGAAGGTTTCCTAGTTCTAGTCTTGCCTTGTACGCCAAGTTGTACCTTCCATGTTAGTCGCGGACTCCTACGTCGGTGCCTGGTTGGGCCAATTGCGGGCTTGTCGCGGCTTCCCAGCGGGCCTTCTGTCTTCATACGCATTAGGTAGTCTCATATGCAGGAGTCGCGGGGTTACCCCCTCGTCGGTACGCGATTGATGCGTAGTTGATTTTGATGCCTATTCCCTTGTAGAAGTTCTGGAACTCGTCTACTGAGAAATTTGTGTCGTTGTCGGTGATGATGTTGTGCGGAACTCTGAAGCGGAAGATGATAGACTTGATGACGTTTACAGCCGTCAGGGCAGTCGAGCTAATGTTGGGTACTGCCTCGATCCACTTTGTGAATTTGTCGACTGTGATGAGGACATGAGTGTGGCCGCCTTTGGAGGATTTCTTCAGAAGTCCCACCATGTCGAGTCCCCAGGTTGTGAAGGGCCACGCTAGTGGTATTGTCTTTAGTTCTGAGGCTGGCACGTGTGGTCTCCTGGCGAACTTTTGGCATGCGACGCAACGTCGTATGATGTACTCCGGATTTTGCATGGATGTGGGCCAGTAGAAACCTGCTCGGAATGCCTTGGCCACCAGAGCCCGACTTCTCGCGTGGTACCCGCAGATTCCCTTGTGAGTCTCGAGCAATAGTGCTTTGTCGTCTTCTTCCTCGATTCATCCTTGGAGCACCCAGGAGATCCTACGTTTGTAGAGCTCTCTGTTGATGATGGTAAAGGCTTTGGATCGTCGAATAATATGACATGCTTCTGTGACATCTTGTGGCAAAAGGTTGTGTATCAGATAGTTGAGGAAAGGTCTTGTCCACACTGGTCCTTCGAGTGGTTGCACCTTTTGTTCTTTTGTTGCTTGTGTCAATGCTAATATAGACTCTTGCTTGTTAAGACTTGAATTCAATTGCATGATTTAATTGCTTTACTTAAAAGTCCTTATATGGTTGTGTGGCATGTCACCACAGAAATTATGCTTGTTATCATTTACCTACTCGAGGACGAGCAGGAATTAAGCTTGGGGATGTTGATACGTCCCAAACGTATCTATAATTTCTGCTTGCTCCATGCATGCTTTGTGTGACTTTTCCATGATTTTCTTGAACTTTCATACACTTTTGAGCATATTTGGACTAATCTATTAATCCAGTGCACCCAGCTGCCAGTTGATGTTTTCTGTTGTTTTTGTATTTCAGGTTTTCCAGCATTTAAAAGTGCTCCAAAAATTCCGGAAAAATTATATAAAAAATCAGCGACACGGAAGCTTCCGGAGTCACCAAGGCAGCGGAGGGGGGCCACCACAGGGACTCCAGAAGGGTCCCTGGCGCGGCCCCACCCTAGGCCGCGTTGGGCACCCTCCTGGCTGCCCTGTGGGTCCCCTCAATGCCCCCCTCCGCCTATATTTAGCCCTCTGGGTGGAAACCCCTAATTCAGACCCCTTTTCTCCAGAAGCAATTCCGATCTCCGCCGCCATCACCATCAAGTTTTGGGGGGGGTAGAATTCTTGTGCCGGCACCCTGCCGGGACGGGGAAGTGCCCCCGGATTCATCTCCATCGACGTTGCTTCCTCCATCCATGAAGCGGGAGTAGTTCTCCCTCGGGGCTGAGGTTTCTACCAGTAGCTATGTGTTCTTCTCTCTCTTCGATAATGTGATCTTCGTTGTGATCATAGGCTATGTTAATCTAGGGTGATCCCATGATATTTCCCCTTCCTCTATGTATTGGATTGATGTACTCAATTGATCTTATCTAGTATAATCCCCGAGACCAAGGTGATAGCGGTCTATTGGACATGGGTTAGAAGAATATTTTCATGAGTGATTTCCTCTTTTGTGTGTTGATTGAAGATTGAGAGTCTCTTGGTGCTTGTCTTTGTCTATCCTTGAGATATGTTGTGGTGATTGTGGTACTCTCTTTGGATGGCCGCGGTGACATTGGGAAATCCATAGATTGAGAACTACGAACTCTGACGTGTGCTCTTGTAGCCCTACATAATTCTCGTCCTCTCTTGAACACAAAGGAATGACCTCCGAGTGCGTATCCATTGCATGTTTTATGGGAAATATCATGTGATTAGGCTATGTTAATGTTGTTGGGAGTTGCCACTAGTGAAAGTATGAAGCCTAGGCCTTATTTCCACCATTGTTACACCGTTTGTGCTCACTTTTGTCACATGTTTGCTTGCTGCACTTTTTATTACAGGTTTATATTACTTTGTGTTACCACACCTATCACCCATATTTTACCATCTCTTTGCCGAACTAGTGCACCTATACAACTCCTAGTTGTATTACGTGTGTTGGGGACACAAGATACTTCTTGTATCTTAATTGCAGGGTTGCCTGAGAGAGACCATCTTCAACCTCTAATACCCTCAGTTCGATAAACCTTAGGTCATCCACTTGAGGGAAATTGCTGTTGTCCTACAAACCTCTGCGCTTGGAGGCCTAACATAGTCTACAAGAATAGAAGCGTGCGTAGACATCAGCAGTCGTCGATGCTTCGGGTGGGCTGATCTTGGGCCTTCTGAAGCTTCTAGTGGGCCACAAGTCTTGACATGCACCAAGTACCCTCACGTTGAGGAGTTGTGGGGTATCCACTCGTCACCTACTTCCTGCTCGATGTAATATATGGTGGAGGCGATTACAGTGGAGGATCCGGCGACATTCCTCAAGCCAAAAGTATTGCGGTGAGTATTGGATTGACCTAGACGTCCCCTCTCCCAACCTTTATATACAAGGCTAGGTCTCGAGGAGTCCATCTAGGTTTACATAGAGAATTTCCTATTCCATCTAGTCTTGGCGCCAAGTCTTAGACTCCATGTCGGTTTTATCTCCATGTCGGTGCAGTCATCTGTTCTTCGGGTGGGTTGATCTTGGGCCTACCGAGGCTTCTAGTGGGCCACCAGTCTTGACGTGCACCACGTACCCTCACGGTAAAGAGTGATAGGGGTATCCCCTTGTCACACCCCCACTCCAAGGAATGGACGTCGTCGTCGGCCCACAGGAATGTTCCCTCTTGGTACACGTCTGTGCGTTTAGTGTCGACACATGTCCCATATGTTCGCGCATTAACCCGCACACGCCCGTATAACGGTGAGGGTCGGCTCTGATATCATTTGTAACGCGTCGGCCAAAGACACCGGTTCCCGACGTACGCTTGGCGGCATCGAGACTATCCATTTTCTTCTACCAAAATATATCTCTGAAATTAAAAAAGAACCCACACCTCTCCCTCTCCTCACTATCTCTCTCCCGACCCCCACTACGACCACGACCAGACCGTTGTACACCCCACCATTGTCCCGTCCCATCGCCGCCACTAGCGAGGCCGCCATGCCGCTATGTCAGCTGTTTGATGATCCCCGCCTGGACGCCTTCGTCATGACGCACCCCTCCTGGGTACCGGAGCAACTGATCAGGATGGGTGCGACAGTCGATTCCCTCCCGGATTCGATGACCAGAGGGCCTAGGCTGCGAGTCTCGAGCTCGGGCGGCGAAGTTTTGTTAGAGGAGTCCATGAAGGTGCGGGCATCGAGCTGCTGCACATGAAAAGTGAGAGAGAGGTGAGAGGGAACGACGGGGGACGAGAAGACAACGACATCGCGGCGCGGCATGGCCCGGTGCAACAGTGCTCCTACACGACGCTTCACAGCCGACGAGGTCCTCAAAATCGGGCTTCGACGAGGGATGAGCTGGGAAGGCGGTCTGTGGGCTTCAGTTAATGTGGCTGCACTGGGCCTGCCGTGCGTGGCCCTTGGCACGGGGAGCAACGATTGTGGGCCGACTAACGACGGTGGGGGTTGCGTGGTCGGGTCCGGGAGAGACCGTGAGTACAGAGAGGAAGTGGGAATTTTATTAATCTGACAAATTTATTTTGATTTGTAAAAACGAAACTTAGAGTTTTGTAGAAAAATAATATATGGAATATTTTTGGGAAAAAAGTTGTGTGGGAAATATTTTTTAAAATATTTTTGAGAAAAATGATTTTTTGTTTGTTGAGATTGACATGTAGATCCCACGTGTCATAACGGATATTGTGACGGAGATGAATTTCTATTAAGTGACCCTAACAGATGGATCCCGCTATCAGTTTTAGTGTTAAAACGTGGTAAAGTTTGTTTTTAGTATTTTTGCACCGTTGTTATTGAATCTTTCATGGTTTTCTACAAACGACTAAGAAAATGGTGGTTTTTCGCTCTTGAAAACGCAACCGTGATGTTTTTTTCTTCTCGTGCTAGACAGTTGCTACATATCTCCTCCTCTCGCGAGTCACGACCTAGGGTTTTGCCGTCCCTGCCGCCGCGCCGCCAGGCTCGCCGGCGGCTAACCCATCCTCCTGTCCGCCTCCTCCCCTCCCCCCACCCCCTCAACCCCTCCTCCTCCCGGGTCGCACGCGCGTGCGGCTCCGGAGGCCCCGTATCCCTTACGCCCACGCTCACGATCCGCCTGGTCATCAAAGTCGGGGGACGGGGTTGCGTGCCCTGACGCACGTCCTTCGCGCGGGGGAGCTGCGTCTGGCGGACGATGCGGCGGTTGGCAGACTGGCGGCGCAAGGTCGAGGAGCGGGCGGCGCGGCGGCATGCGGGCAAGGCGTGGCGGTTCAGTTTGATGCGGCGCGGCTGCTCGTGGTTGGAGGCACTACTGGGGCACGACGAGGGCGCTCATCGGATCCTGGCTAGGGGTACTGCTGGTTGGCGGTTGCAGGTGGAGCACCAGCTCCGGCGGTGGCGGCAGCGTTCGATCTGGCATGGGGGCGGCGTCGTCGAGATGGCCCTGCTAGGAAGGTGTCCTGGCGGGCAGCGGGCTTTCGGCCGCTTCCATGTGAGGGGATCGCGGCGATGCCCCGGTGGAGATGGCGTCGGAGTGAGGTTGAAGGAGCGGGGCAGATCAAAACGGACGGCAATCTCTAGGTGTAGATGAAGGTCGTTGGAGCGGCTCTGGCTTTTGCTCCACTTGATGGATGTGGTTGCTTCTCCACGACGATGTTGTTGCAGGTCTGATTCGCGCTCTCTCGGCAGTACAGGTGGTGTTGGACCACGGTTATGCGGCTTCGGCGGTGATTTGTTGCGGTGACGGCGGTGCGAGGCTTCAGGAGCGGTGTTGCCCGGTACCTCGTCGGAATGGAGATGTGCAACATTACGGATGAAAATTATGTTCGGTTTTGCCGGGCCGACGTCGATGGCACCAGCGGGTGTCGTTCCCCTCTCTGGAGGCGTCGTTGAGTGTGTCTCCATCTCCGTCGTGCCTTGTGTTGGCAGTTGTCTCCACGAAAAATCCTTGGTCCTCTGGATGGGCACAAAGGTGGTGGCTGCGAAGCCGTTTCTCTTTTACGAGCATTGTGCGTGGAGACTGAGTTTCCGGTTGGTGCTCCTCCGGTGTTCGTCGTGGCCCTGACCGCTCTTCTACGGCGCTATGTATGCTCGTCGCGGCTGATCCAAAGGAAGATGGAGTTGTTGTTCTTCGGAGATGTTCGGTGTCAATCAACACACGGCGAGATTTTTTGGTTTTAGGCAGGTTTTTCTATGTTGTAGTTGTGTTGTCGTGTGTGTGTGGTTATCCCAAAGATAGCCGGATATGGTTTTGTGCTACGCTCGTTGTTCGCAGCGAATGGTAGATGTCATGTACTAATTTTTTTTCTCCTTCTATAAAGCTAGAGTAATGATACACACCGCACGTTCGGGCGGCCACCTCACGCCCGAACGCCCACATACCATACGCACGAATATTAAAGCATCCATCCATCCAAAGACAACTTTTGCGTTTTTCTCATTTAAATTTTTTTATCTCCTAAATAAAAATCCGACTAAAATTCTGTTTTCACCATTAACTCTGTCTCGATGAGATCTTCAGAACTAGATATCATATTGATATGTTTCGAGAACTTTTTTCGGACCAAAAGTTGGCATGTTGTTTACGCTGAAATTGTCATCCTGTTTACACTAAAGTTTCCATGATGTCTTTCATCTATTACTTTCTTCTAGAAGCCACTATTGTATTTTAACGCCGTTTAACTCATCGCCGAGGACCGGGGAGTGCTGCGGTGATGCTTAGTGGACCCCGAGCAGATATCTGGCACGAGGGAAGGGGGGTGCGTGACATGGTTGTCTCCTAGGTTACGAATGCGTCGAGGAGATCTTCAGACGCATCTCGACGCATGACGGTGCGAGAGGGGACATGGATCTGGGGGAGAGTTTGTCAACGGTGTGGTGCTGCTCTGGCGGCAACTATTTTTTGTGCCCATGGCAATTTCTATTCATAGGACATGTCAATTTTCTATTCATAGGACATGTCAATTCTTATTCATAGAAGGACCGGGGAGAGCTGCGGTCATGCTCAGTGGACCCCGATCAGATATCTGGCGTGGGTGGGGGGAGGGGTGTGCGACACGGCGGTCTCCTAGGTTACGAATGCGTCGAGGAGATCTTTGGACGCATCTCAACGCTTGACGGTGGGAGAGGGGACATGGATCAGGGGAGAGTTTGTCGGCGGTTTGGTGCTGCTCTGGAGGCAACTATTTTTTGTGCCCATTGCAATTTCTATTCATAGGACATGGCAATTTTCTATTTATAGGACATGGCAATTCTAATATATAGGACATGACAATTTTTATTCATAGGACATGGAAATTCTAATTCATAGGACATGGCAATTTCTATTCATAGGACATGACAAATCTTATTCGTAAGACTAGCGTCTACAACTTCAAGTTGCCACCCTCACATAGCTAAACTTGCCATAAAAAATATCAATGATTGCCATGTTTCGTGTCACACATGTGGTAGTTATCAGCATTGCCATAAAAACGCGCCACACGTGTGGGCGGACAGATGGAAATCTCACACGCTTTGGTGGCAACTTTAGCACATGTGAGATGGCAACTTCGCTAAATACATGGCAACTTTGGCTAATAATTGCCATCTATGTACACCTAAAATTCTTATTCATAGGACATGACAATTCTTATTCATAGGACATGCGTCTACAACTTGAAGTTGTCACTCTCACATAACAAAAACATGCTACAAGTGTGGGTGGAAAATGGCAAGCCCACACGCTTTGATGGCAACTTTAGCACATATGAGATGACAACATCTGCTAAAACATAACAACTTTGCTAAATACATGGAAACTTTGGCTAATAATTGACATCTACGTGTATCTAAAATTAGCATCTAAAAAACGTGTGGGTGGAAGTGCCTCCTATATACGTGGCATTTTTATTAATAGGACATGGCAATTCTTATTCATAGGACATGAAAATTTCTATTTATAGGACATATCAATTTTTATTCGCAGGACTAGTGTCTATAATTTGAAGTTGCCACCATCATATAACTAAACTTGTCATCAAAAACAGCAGGGATTGCCATGTAATCGTGTCACACATGTGGTAGTTATCATCATCCCAAGTTATTTCTATCTACCAATGGCAGAATATTTCCTTTTTGTGTTTATGATAAATTTAACATATATTTCGCCATGACAGTTTAAGATATGTTTTTGCCATGGCAATTTAAGATGTGTTTTTGCCAACAACATGTGTTTACCCAAGGTAAGTTTATAAAGTTTTATTTTATGAATTATGACAAATTTACATAGAACGTTGAAGAAAAAGTGGAAAAAACGTAGTTGAAGCAAAAGATGCTATTTTTAGTGCAAACAACGTGGCAATTTAAGTGCAATAGACATGAAAAATTTTAACCCGAAAAGAAAATTGTCGAAACATATCGATATGGGATCTAGTTTCAAAGATCTCGTCGCGACAGAGTTAATGGTGAAAACGGAATTTTATTTGTAATTTTTATTTAAAAGATAAAACTTTTTGAAAACAAAAAATTAAAAAAGCTAACACTAGATGCAACTGCTAGTGTTAGTGTTTGGGCGTTCGGTACCAGCCCTTCGGTCCTAACGTGTAGTGTCTATCGACGTCCTAAAGCTATGGTCCGCAATTTGGGTTTTCTAAAAAAAAGGTTTTTTTATGGCAATTTAGTCCTTTGAACCTCAATCCACAAGAAATACCGGCATCTCCAGCCAACGCCTCAGCTTGTCTCTCTGAACGGTCCTAACAGAAACAAAGTAGATATTATCTGTACCATTCGACTCGCACGACCACACCCTTTCCTCCAACCTCTAGAAAACAATCTCCTCGACTTGGACACGAACAAAACCTCACCCTCGTTCGCACATACCCCACTCCACTCCACTACCAACTGAGCTTCGCCGGCAATGGCCACCCTTGGCAAGCACCTCATCCTGTGCTCCAGCACTATCACATCCTCCTCGGCTTCGTCGCGGGACGGTGCCGATAAGCGCGCCCACCCGCCGCAGTCCTCCACGCGCCGGCTCGCAGTGGCAGCGTCAACGGCAATGGTCGCCACGGCCGCACTTGCTGCCCGGCGACCGGCTGCGCCGCCCCCAGTCATGGCCGCGGAGGCGGCCGCGGTGCGTCCACCGGCGTCCATAGGAACCGTGCCGAGATGGGGCACGAGGTCGTACGTGAGAGAGAAGTTCTTCGAGCCCGGGCTGACCACGGAGGAGGCGGCCGCGCGCATCCGGCAGACGGCGGAAGGGATGCGGACGCTTCGGCCGATGCTGGAGACCATGTCATGGAAGTACGTGCTGTTCTACGTGCGGCTCAAGTCCAAGTACCTGGACGACGACCTCACCACCGCCATGGCCAGCGTGGCTGAGTCGCGCCGCCCCGAGTACGTGCGAATCGCTAACGAACTCGTCGACAACATGACCGAGGTTAAAATAACATTTGTTTCTTTGCCGTTGGAGTTTTGGATATTTGTTTAGTTTATTCGTTAGTATTCTCGATAGATACTTTAGTTTGTGCTGATGAATTTTCCCTGCAGTTTGACCGGTTTGTGCGGACTCCCAAGGTGTACGAGTCGTACCTCTACTATGAGAAAACCCTCAAGTCGCTGGATGACGTGGCAGAGTTCTTTGGATGATCGTGTATACTCTGTCCGTTTCACAATAACTGAAGTTTTAGTCTTGTCCCAAGTCAAACTTGTTGGATATATTAGCAATTTTCCAAGCAATTTAATCCCTAGATAAATCATGAACATGACGCATGCAAGATTAATCTTATACTGATACTTAACCATGCAACTCAGATCTACGCAGATAACACATATATGTACGCAGACAATAAGCATGGCATAGATGAAAACAACGATGAACGGGGTGAGTAGATCATACCCTCCGTTCGGCCAGATCGCAGCAGCGGATGCGCTACTAGCACCAGCAAGTTCGTCGGCGGTCTTCTTGGCCGCGGCGGCTTCCTCCTGAGCGAGCTTCTCGGCGGCGGCCTTCTCAGCTTCGGTAGACATGGCGACGTAGAGAAAGTAGTCGAACCGGAGCGGAAGCGAGCAGTCGCGTCGTAGACGCTCCACAAAAACCTTATTGCTCCTCTCCCGGTGCAGGATCGCAAGGAGCACGGTTCTGGAGGCCTGCTCTCCCGCACAGCCGTGCACGCGACGGACGGGATGGGATCGCCGGAGGCAGTAGCAGTGCGTGGAACGACGTGGGCGGTGCGCAAGGAAGAACATATGCGATCTATTCTGTTGTGTGGCGGCTAGGGTTGCCGCGGCTCCTTTTATACACAGCCGAGGTAGGGCGACGTGGGACTGGATACCCGCGACCGAGTCGGCCCACGATTGACGTCTCAGACTCGTGATTAATTGCATTAACTAAAAATTAATGCCAATTAATTAGCCGTTCCTGACTGGCAAAAATTAAGCGCACACATGACATAGGTTTTAGCTCGGCTCGGCTCAATTCCGCAAACCGCGGCGCGCGCGCGCGTCGTGACGAGGCGAGGCGTGGCGAGGCGGGCGGCGGAGGAGGAGCGCGCGTGAGCTCTCACTCTTCTACTTTCTCAATAGCATGTAGGAGAGCTCCCCTTATAAAGAGGTGCAACTCACCCTCCACTTCCGGGGTGGGACTAAACTTAGCACCACACCCATGTCATTTTTCCCACATGGGCCCTTAGAGATTTTCTGAAATTGTTAGATGGGCCTAAAGCCCATGCCTTATTTCAACAATCCCCCACCAGATCTCAAGGTCCCATGGTGTTGTCCTCAGTTCCAAACACTGTTTGATATATCAGTATTTTCAGTGGAGACCAGTTAAGGTTGAACATCCACCTAGAGCAAAGAATTACATTCCTTCACAACTGAACAATGGACTATGCCTTGAATTGACAGTTTGGCGTAAAGAAGTTTCACTCCTTGTCTTACCGATACTAGGCTGCCGAAGGCTGACCCCGCGGGTGGAGCATATTAGTCACACTCCTTGCCTATTCATGAGCTTCCTAGAGATTACCCTATCTCATAGACTGTGACCAGCAGTCGGGCTCATATAGGTGTGTTCTTCCAGAGATCGCTCTGTAGGATAGCATCTCGCTTATGAAAGCCTCAGAACACATTAAGACAAAAGTCAACCTACCATACAGTTACCGAGAGTATTGCATCTCCAACGGAGTGGGTAGTAAAATTACTCTCCTCAGTTAACCACTAGCTTGTTTTCCCAGGTCCTATTTCACGGGATCTCCGATCATGTAGGTTGGGTTACCACCACGGCAACTCATGTGGGTCTCATACCCATCTCCCTCGATGCATTGTCTATCACAATACGTGATAGACCTTTGGTGAAGGGATCTGCCAGATTCTTAGCCGATTGGATGTAATCCAATGCTATTACTCCGGAGTTTCTCAAATGTCTGACAGACTTCAATCTCCTTCTTATATGCTTTGTGGATTGCATGTTGTCCTTTGAACTCTTTGCCTTAACAATCACCGTTTGATTATCACAGTTCATAAGGATAGCCGGAATCGGCTTTTCAACCACTGGCAAGTCCATCAAAAGCTCTCGAAGCCATTCTGCTTCAGTGCAGGATTTATCAAGTGCTGTGAGCTCTGCTTCCATTGTCGACTTCGTTAAGATAGTCTTCTTGCAAGACTTCCATGAAACAGCGCCACCTCCAAGTGTGAAGACATATCCACTTGTGGCCTTCATCTCATCAGCATCAGAAATCCAATTTGCATCACTATACCCTTCAAGTACCGACGGGTATCCGGTATAGTGAAGTCCATGGCTCATTGTACCCTTTAGATAGCGCATAACTCTTTCAATAGCATGCCAATGAACATCTCCCGCATTTGAGACAAACCGGCTCAATTTTCTCACAGAAAATGCGATGTCAGGCCTCGTAGCGCAAGCTAGGTACATGAGTGATCCAATCACTTGAGAATATCTCAACTGATCTACAGCTGTGCCTTCGAACTTTCGAATCCGCACACTAGGATCATATGGCGTTGGAGAACATTTGCAATCTGAATATCCAAAGCGACTCAGAATCTTCTCAACATAGTGGGATTGCAAAAGCGTAATTCCACCCTCATTATCTCTCAATAGCTTGATGTTCAAGATGACATCAACCACACCAAGATCTTTCATCTCAAAGTTTTGAGATAGAAATGTCTTAACCTCCTCAATGACTTTGAGGTTGGTTCCAAATATCAGTATGCCATCAACATATAAGCACAGTATAACTCCTTCGCCCCCACCATGGCGATGGTATACACATTTGTCAGCTTCACTTACAGGGAAACCAGCAGATGTCAAAGTTTTATCAAACTTCTCATGCCACTGCTTAGGTGCTTGCTTCAGGCCATATAAAGATTTCAATAGCTTGCACACCTTTGCTTCCTGACCGTCTACTACAAAACCATCTGGCTGTTGCATGTAGATTTCCTCGTCTAGCTCTCCATTTAGGAAAGCCGTCTTAACGTCCATTTGATGGACGAGAAGACCATGCGAGGCAGCCAACGAGAGTAATACTCGAATGGTCGTCAGTCTGGCCACCGGTGCATAAGTATCGAAGAAATCTTCTCCTTCCTTCTGGGTATAGCCCTTAGCCACGAGCCTAGCCTTGTATTTTTCAATATTGCCATCAGGCCTAAGCTTCTTTTTGAACACCCATTTACATCCCACAGGTTTGCAACCATAGGGACGATCAGTGATTTCCCATGTTCCATTAGCCAAGATGGAATCCATCTCGCTATGAACCGCATCTTTCCAGTAGTTAGCATCTGGTGATGCATAAGCTTCTGAAATAGAAGTGGGAGTATCATCCACGAGGTACACAATGAAATCGTCACCAAAGGACTTTGCAGTCCTCTGTCTCTTGCTCCTAATAGGAGCTTCATCGTCTTCCTCCATAGGATTATCATCATGAGTTCGTTCATAATATTCCATCGGAATGGCGGGTTCAGGAATCTCATCAGATTCCTGTCTAGAAGTGCTTTGCATATCTCTCATGGGAAATATATCCTCAAAGAATGTAGCATCTTTAGACTCCATAATCGTACTGACCTTCACGTCAGGTACCTCAGATTTCACCACTCGAAATCTATATCCGACGCTGTTCTTAGCGTAGCCCAGAAAAACGCAGTCCACGGTCTTTGGTCCAAGCTTACGCTTTTTGGGGATCGGCACATTGACATTCGCCAAACAGCCCCAAGTACGCAAGTATGAGAGTGTCGTTCTTTTCTTCTCCCATAATTCATAGGGATGATCTCGTTATCCTTCACGGGAACCTTATTCAGGAAATGACAAGATGTCAATATAGCCTCCCCCCACCATGCCTTGGATAAACCCGATGTATCTAACATGGCGTTAACCAAATCTGTTAGAGTACGGTTTTTCCGTTCGGCAACCCCGTTTGATTGGGGTGAATAGGGAGGCGTCCTCTCATGAATAATTCCATGTTCCGCACAGAAAGAATTAAAATCATTAGAAAAGTACTCTCCACCACGATCAGACCGAACCCGTTTAATCTTTTTCTCAAGTTGATTCTCAACTTCTGCTTTATAGATTTTAAAGTAGTGCAGAGCCTCATCTTTAGTGTTTAACAGATACACATAGCAAAATCTAGTGGAGTCATCTATCAATGTCATGAAGTATTTCTTTCCACCTTTAGTCAACACACCATTCATCTCGCATAGATCAGAATGTATGAGTTCTAGTGGCGCCAAGTGTCTCTCCTCCGCAGCCTTGTGGGGCTTGCGAGGTTGCTTAGCTTGCCCACATGCATCAAACTTAGAACCTTTGGCTAAAGTGAAACTCGGGATTAAATTCATCTTAGCTAGCCGCGTCATACAACCGAAATTTACGTGACAAAGACGTGAATGCCAAATCTCAGATTCATCAACGATAGAATGTATATGATTCACGACGTTATTACATAAATCCTCTAGGGAAAGGCGGAACAAACCTCCGCATTCATAACCTTTACCAATGAATAATCCATATCTAGACAAGATTGTTTTATTCGACTCGAATACTAATTTAAACCCTTCTTTACATAGAAGGGAGCCACTAACGAGATTCTTTCTGATATCGGGGACATGCTGCACGTTCTTCAGCCGCTCGGTCTTTCCCGAAGTAAGCTTCAGATCGACCGTACCAACACCAAGAACAGAAGCATGTGCGCCATTCCCCATCAGTACGGACCTGGTTCCTGTGGTCTGGTAAGAAGAAAACAAGGATATGTCAGCACACACATGAACATTTGCACCCGTGTCAACCCACCATTCAGTAGATTGATAAACTGAGAAAACAGTAAATAAATTACCGTACCCAGGTGCACCTTTGTCCGTGTTGCCCATGACCACATTGACAGAATTGGAATTCTGCGCTGGCTTCTTATACTTGTTCGGGCACTTATTAGCCCAGTGCTCCAGTGAGCCACAAGTGAAACAACCATCATCCTTCTTGTTGTTCTTCTTCCCCTTCTTCTTGAAGGTAGTATTCTGTTGGACCTTGTTCTTTCCCTTGAACTTATTCTGAAAGTTCTTCTGCTGCACCATGTTGGCAGTAAAAGTTCCCTCAGCCCCCTTTTGGTGTGAGTCTTTTGCCCGTGAGTTCTGCTCCACACTCAGATGGCCAATAACATCCTCAACTAAGAATCCTCGCCTCTGGTGCTTCAGAGTGGTGGCAAAGCTCCTCCAAGACGGAGGGAGTTTAGCAATTATGCATCCCGCGACAAACTTGTCCGGTAGATCACACTTGAGGAGCTCCAGCTCTTTCACGATGCACTGTATCTCATGGGCCTGTTCCAACACAGGACGGTTCTCGACCATCTTGTAATCATGGAACTGCTCCATAGCATACAACTCGCTCCCGGCATCAGTTGCTCCGAACTTTGCCTCGAGTGCACTCCATAAGTTCTTGGCAACATGCATATGTAAATACGCGTCGACTAATTTGTCTCCGATCACGCTAAGAACTGCTCCAACAAAGACGATGGAGGCGTCCCTGAACGCCTTCTCCTGTTGAGGAGTAATCGTTCCAGTGGGAGTCTCTCCAACGACCCAGAAGACATTCATAGACGTGAGCCACAAAATAGTCTTTGTTTGCCAACGCATAAAATTTTGACCCGTAAACGGGTTCGGTTTCAGTGTCGCAGCAAAACCAGGAGATGAAAATTGCCTATAAAAATAAGGTTTTTGGATTGTTGGATATATTAGCAATTTTCCAAGCAATTTAATCCCTAGATAAATCATGAACATGACGCATGCAAGATTAATATTATACTGATACTTAACCATGCAACTCAGATCTACGCAGATAACACATATATGTACGCAGACAATAAGCATGGCATAGATGAAAACAACGATGAACGGGGTAAGTAGATCATACCCTCCGTTCGGCCAGATCGCAGCAGCGGATGCGCTACTAGCAGCAGCAAGTTCGTCGGCGGTCTTCTTGGCGGCAGCGGCTTCCTCCTGAGCGAGCTTCTCGGCGGCGGCCTTCTCAGCTTCGGTAGACATGGCGACGTAGAGAAAGTAGTCGAACCGGAGCGGAAGCGAGCAGTCGCGTCGTAGACGCTCCCCAAAAACCTTATTGCTCCTCTCCCGGTGCAGGATCGCAAGGAGCACGGTTCCGGAGGCCTGCTCTCCCGCACAGCCGTGCACGCGACGGACGGGATGGGATCGCCGGAGGCAGCAGCAGTGCGTGGAACGACGTGGGCGGTGCGCGAGGAAGAACAGATGCGATCTATTCTGTTGTGTGGCGGCTAGGGTTGCCGCGGCTCCTTTTATACACAGCCGAGGTAGGGCGACATGGGATTGGATACCCGCGACCGAGTCGGCCCACGATTGACGTCTCAGATCGTGCAACGGTTAACTCGTGATTAATTGCATTAACTAAAAATTAATGCCAATTAATTAGCCGTTCCTGACTGGCAAAATTAAGCGCACACATGACATAGGTTTTAGCTCGGCTCGGCTCAATTCCGCAAACCGCGGCGCGCGCGCGCGCGCGCGTCGTGACAAGGCGAGGCGTGGCGAGGCGGGCGGCGGAGGAGGAGCGCGCGTGAGCTCTCACTCTTCTACTTTCTCAATAGCATGTAGGAGAGCTCCCCTTATAAAGAGGTGCAACTCACCCTCCACTTCCGGGGTGGGACTAAACTTAGCACCACACCCATGTCATTTTTCCCACATGGGCCCTTAGAGATTTTCTGAAATTGTTAGATGGGCCTAAAGCCCATGCCTTATTTCAACAAAACTTTTTTAATTTCATCAACCTTAAAGCATGGTTAATAATATAGTCAGCTGCTGGCTATATGTCATTGATATGTCATCTATATCCCATCTTATAATCTGTCGAAGGGCCGCGGCCGTATATTAATAGAAGGAAAGAGTACACAGTCTAGGCGATCTAGACTAATACACAGCTGCCAACGAAGGCATGAACGAACATAGAGAAAGCAAAAGAAAACCACAGTGTACAAAGATCAGTTAAGATCTGTGATCAGTCCCGCAGCCCGCCAAATGTTCATGTCCTCCAGTATCAGCTCCAAAACCCTTCGCGCCGAGCACTGTCTATCTTCAAATATCCTAGCGTTCCGCTCTTTCCAGATTCTCCAATGGACAAGCACCACCACCGTGTCCTCTTCGGAATACCCTGTCGCACCGCTACCCACCATTCCTCAGTTGTACCCGCGCCCGGAATTTGGAAGTCTGCTCTAGACCAGTTTCTAAGCAAATTCCAGACCTCCTGTGAGAACCTGCATCCATTGAAAAGATGCGTACAATCCTCCGGTTCCGCTGGACAAAGGGGACAAGTAGGATCACATGGCCATCCTCTCCTTTGTAAGTTATCCGCCGTGAGGCACTTTCTGAGAACCACCAACCACATGAAGAATTTGCCTCTTGGCGGCGCTTTGCAACTCCAGATGGCCTTGTGGCATGGAAATCGGACATTGGGGATGAAGAACATCCGATACGCCGAGTTGACTGTGAAATGCCCATGCAAGGTTCTCTTCCAAACTAGAGTATCTGTTGCACCCTCCATAAGCTGGACAGAAAATACCAAGTCCCAAACCCGTAGATATTCAGCTATGGCTCGTACCGAAATGCCTCCATCTATGTCCCTAATCCAAGCTCGGCCTGAGAGAGCTTGTTCGACTGTCTTGTTTTTCCTGCGCACAAAGGAGAAAACGGTTGACGCCTCCTGTGCAATTGACCGACCTCCCGGAAGCCAGTTGTCCGTCCAGAATCTGGCCGTTCTCCCATCACCCAGAACTACCGAGCCAACACCCAAGAACAGGCTAGCAGCCTTAGCATCGAAGGGATCCGAAAAGCTCTGCCACGGCCGATCCCTACCACCCCATCCAGCAAACAACCATTTGCATCTCAATGCATCCCCAAACCAGCTGAGGTTCTGGATTCCAAGACCCCCATACTCGAGTGGCATGCATACCCTTGGCCAGTTGAACAAGCAGTGACCACCATTAACCTCCTCCTCACCTTTCCAGATAAATGCCCTGCATCTTCGATCAATGATTTTAATGGCCCACTTCGGAAGCTGCATTACCGCCATAAAATGTATTGGAAGAGCCATCAGCACAGATTTGGTTAAGGTAACCCTCCCCGCCGCAGCCAAAATCTTGGGATTCCATCCTTTTAGTTTACCCAAAAACTTATCCAGCAGTGGTAAAATATGTTGACGTTGGAGCCGGAAAATGGACAAAGGCAGTCCAAGATACTTCACCGGGAAGGGCTGTAGTTTGCAGTTGAAGAAGGATGCCACCCGATCAGCAAGCGCCTCATCGCAACGAATGCAGGATACCGTGCATTTCTGCAGATTGATGTGCAGTCCAGAGCCCGTACCAAAAAGGTCTAGCATTGATGAGACGACTTGCATATCAGAATAGACCGGCCTGAAAAAGATGATGGAATCATCTGCAAACATTGAACTTCTAGGCACGGCCGAGCCAAAGCCCCTACCCAGATCAGCCAGCAAAGAATTGTGCACCGCCCAAGCCATCATTGCGTGCAAGATATCCATGGCCAGGATGAATAGTGCCGGCGACAACGGGTCCCCTTGGCGAACCCCTCGTGCCTGATGGAAAGCCGAGGATTGCATCCCGTTAACGAGCATCGTGGATGAGGCCGAAGCCAGCATACCACAAACCCAAGAGCACCATCTATTTCCAAATCCCCTTCTCAACATCACCTCCAGCAAGAAATCCCAAGAGAGAGTATCAAAATCCTTGGAAATATCAATCTTCATCAGGACCGAATTGCATTTCGCCCGGTGCAAGGATCTGGCGGCGTTTCTCACAAACTTGAAGTTCTCGTGGATAGTCCTGTTCGATATGAATGCGCTTTGTGCACTGGAAATAAGGGTCGGCAGTGAGGGAGCCAGCCTGCAGGAAAGTGTTTTGGCAAAGATCTTGGCCGCACTGTGAATTAGATTGATATGCCTGAATTCTGAAAAGTCCACCGCATCCTCCTTCTTCGGCAACAATGTGATAATGGAAGAGTTCAGACATCCGAACGATCCGAATCCCCCTGAATGAAGCACCCAAAACACGTAGAAAGTCCACCTTAATTACTTCCCAGCATTGTTTGAAGAAAAGCCAGTAAAGACGCCCGGGCCCGGAGCACGGTCCGACGGCATATCCATCACCACCTTGCGCACTTCCTCTTCCGTGAATGGGATCTCCAAGCTTGCCGGCGCCTCCGGAGAGAGGGACTTAATATCCAGCTCTTGCAGGTTAATACACTTGCCCCGCGGAAGAACCTGACCCATTAAACGAGCATAGAACCTCCCAGCCAACTCCACTTTCGCCTCTGGATCCGCCGCAGTGGCCTCCCCATCCCGAAGCTGGGGTATAAAGTGTTTGCGCCGCCTCGCATTGGTCTTTAAATGGAAGTATTTGGTGTTGGCGTCACCTTCCTGCAGATCCCGCACCCTGGAGCGTTGCCTCATTTTCACTCTTTCCAGCGAGGCAAAGGCTAAGCACCTGCCTTTGAGGAAGGCCCTCAGAGAGCGTTCCTGTTCAGAGAGGTCTCGACTTTCTCTAGCCTCGTCCAGCCTGAGAATGATTTCATTGGCGATGAAGAATAGGAGCTGAAATTCACTTTGCTTCCGCTGTCCCCAGCTCCTGAGCGCCTTCGCAGTCCTGCCAAGCTTGATTTTGAAAATTTTAATAGAATCGGAGCAATCCACCTCGCCATTCCACGCAGAGTTGACCACCTCACTGAATCCCGGAAGCTTGCACCAGAAGTTCTCGAACCGAAACCGAAAGGATCTGGGTTTCACCACCGAGCAAGACAACAGGAGGGGGCAATGGTCCGAAATATTGGAACTTAGTGCAGAGAGATCACTGATCGGGAAAGTGTCCTCCCAGGCAGCATTAAAAAGGACCCTGTCCAGCCGAGCCATAATCGGATTGCTTTGTTCGTTGCACCAGGTAAACCGCCTACCTCTCATCGGCATATCCAGCAGCCCCAGCAAGTTAATGGTGTGCCTGAACTTATTCATGATCCTGCGATTTCCACGCCCCGAGCTGCGCTCCTCAATGTTCCTGACGATGTTGAAATCCCTGCAAATTATCAAAGGCAATTGCTCCAGGCTTCCCAGCGAGGCAATCTCCTCCAAGAACCGAATTTTGTCCTCAACCTCTTGCGGTCCGTAAACCGATGTCACTCTCCATAGCCTACCATGCTCCAGCGAGCACACCCTGACAGAGAGGGAGAATTCACCCATATGCTCCAACGAACACTGTAGCCTCCCTGAGTTCCATGCCATAATAATACCCCCTCTAGTACCAACAACAGGCAAGAATTGGAAGCCATCAAATCCATTACCAAGACACTGAGACAACAACAAGGCATCCACCGAAGCAAGTTTGGATTCTTGAATACACACTAGGGAAACATCACACGACTGCACGAACATCTTAACAGAACTCCTTCTAGCCGGGTTATTAAGACCCCGGACATTCCAGACTAACATACCTAGCGACATAGCAACATAACTTACAACCTCCAGCTAACCACCACACGGTTACGCACCACATGGTTCCACTTGGTCTGGCGCCGTGTAGACCGCCGCGCCTGGTATGCGGAAGAGGATTGCGCCGTGTAGCACTTCGATGGAGTTGCCTACGCCGTATAGGCCGCAGCACTAGGAGAAGCAAAGGAGGGTTTGAACAAGAAGGGGGGAATGCGACCTTTGTTGGTGGAAGGAAGGAGGGGTAGCTTAGATATTCACGCGACTGTCGAAATTTTTGCGTAGGTGGCGAGGGGGGCTAGCGGGAGAAGTGGTATCGCAAACCAAACTAAAAATAAGTCCGTATGGGAACCTTCGAAATTTGGTACGAATTATCTCGTTTATAGAGAACATCCATGCCATTGAATATATTAAGAGCAACTGTTAATTTGTGAAAATAATTGAGTCATCAGCAAACCTCACGCTTGCTAAATCGAACTAGTTCAATAGTTAAACAAGGTACTAGACTTAACATAGCTCTTACTCAAGATCTACTTGAATAACAAAAGACTGACACCTAATTAAACAAATACTACTAGTCCAGCTGGTCCAGAGAGGACGCCGCCCTGTTGGACTCCTGAACGTCGACGAGCTGCTGGTCCAAAGAGGCCTTGGCGGCATCGTCGTATGCCGCCACCCTGTTGGCCTCCTGAACGTCGATGAGCTGCTGGTCTAGAGAGGTCGCCGTCGACTAGTTGGCCTCCTGAACGTAGATGATGTAACGACCCGGTCCCAAAAGGAACCAAGCCTACTGTGCTTCTGTGCTATCCCTGGATCAGTATGCTAGCACACACAGTACTCGATGAAATACCATGAATCACATGTCAAAAAGTAACGTCAATACATGGTATTTATTACCTTATAGCCTTTGGGCTAGAATACACCGCGGAAATAAACAATACATAAGTGGAGTCCCATCAACACCAACGGCAAAGTTGAGTGTAGACATCGTAACCCTACATCGCATCACTTACTCGTCGTATACAATCCTGCAACACCGAAGGTTACAGCCCAAAATGGGTCAGTACTTTGAATGTACGACAAGTTACTCCCAAAAATATATATAACAGACCTATCTTCTACATGCAATTTTGGCTGGTGGAAAAGCTCTAAGAGTTTCAGTTTGCATAAAGCTGATTTTGTCCTACTCAAAGATTATCATAACAGTACTACAAAGCTCATAATATGATTGAATTGGTTTCTCCAAGTCAATCTATTCCCAAAGTTGATTAAACCCGATTGATTAATTAAATATGATGAGATCCGTCAACATTCCCACTTCTAGATGCTCAAAGTTGTCCGTAACCGGGGACACGGCTAATCATGATCAGTTTGTACACTCTGCAGAGGTTTGTGCACTTTTCCCCACAAGACTCGACCACCTCCATTGGTATTCGCCACACTACACTTTGTATGGAAATAGGAAGGTCGAGACATGGTCTTTTAGAAGAGTTTCCCTTACTCTGGCGGTGCCCATCCCACCTACCAACACTACGTTCGTAGCACCACCTAGCAAGAGTCACTACTACTAATTAACCAAGCCAGAGCCCATAATGGCTTGTGGCTGCACACGTAAGCTTCTAGTTATGAAAAATATGATTGATCCCTTTAAGCCTGGGTGGCATTCCGCAGTGAGTACTGACCATTTCTAGGTCACTCAGGCAAATCCACTGGTTCCTCCAGGGTGCCCCCAACCATTCCACCCAGGTGGTTCATTAAGATTATCTTGGTCCTGTTTACTACTTAGTCACTCATACCTCATAATGGATCACTTCCCAATCCACGTCTACTTAGCAAAGCAGTATAATTCTACACGGTGGCGACAATGATATAAGGTTCAGACCTACCTCAATGAACTACTGGGTGTAATAGCATAGCATAATATATAATCCTATCAATGCATAATATTTAAGTTGGACTACAATGCATATAAAAAAATATAGGTAATACTGGAGCATGTTCAAAAGAGTAACTTGCCTGGATCGTGAGGATGAAATATTCTACTCGTAGTCATCTCTCCATCTCGTTACAATATATCTAACGGTAAAAGAGAAACACTTGAACACACAACTCAATCCAAAGTGAAGATCCAAATAAGATACAATTACAACATAAATATTTAGTTATTACTATTAATAAAATAATTACTATGGCATGGATAGGTTGAGATAGGATCAAGTTGGATTGGATGGAAATATGATGGAAATCATATATCCGAGGATTGTAAAATCAATTGAATATGTTGAAGGTTGATTATAAAATCAATTAGATGGAGAGTATGTCAAACTCAGTTGGTTTGTCCATATGAATATTTGAATAGGAAATCAATTTTGGATTGGATTGAAAAAGATCCGATAGAAATCGTGATGATCTTGTTGAGAAGATTGAATTTTTGTAGCCAAATTTATATAAAAAAAAGAGATATACTAAATGGAAGCTAAGACGAAGATTTGAGGTCAAAATAGTGTATTTATATGATGGAAAGAATGTGACAATTGTCCAAACAGAAAGATTTGATATTAAGGATCAAATTTGATGAAGAAAATATTCCGAATAAATTATAGAATAAGATGTATACCAAATATACTCAAATTATAAAAATAAATTTGAGTTAAATTTAGAATTATCAAAAGTGGAATATTACTGGAAAATAATAAACTACATTTTCCAAGGAATCCGGGGATATAAAATTTGTCGAAATCCGACTTACGGGCTAGAAGATATGAATTTTTGAAGTTTGGGTATTTTTGCTAAAATGAATTACGGGATTAATAAAAGGATGCCACGTGGCGAGTTCTGATAGGTCCGCACCTATTCAATTTTTTACAAAAAAAAAGATGAATCATAGAGGAGAAAATCTTACCGAAGATCGCGCCGGAATTTTGGAAAAAGGTCTCCGGCGTCAACGAACAGCCGAACGGGGTAGAGGATGATTTTGGCGACTCGATGGACAAGGTTATAGCTCTATGTTCGCCTTCGGATAGCCGAGAAGTTCCGCCGGAGTAGAGAAGAACGCATGAAGAGCACAATGACACGGACGGCGTGCTCCGGCCTTGTAATCGAGAGGAAAAATATGTCACAACGGTGCGCATCGGCAAGGGGAAGAAACTAGAGGAAGAAATATGGACTAGGTACCTTTCTTGGCGACAAAAATCTTCACCGGAAGTGTGGATGCATGTTTACTCCGACGAGAAATTGCGCACGAAGGAGAGGGATTTGGAGAGGGACTTTATGCGTGGGGATTGTGTGGTTCAAAGGGGTCCTAGGGGCGGTATTTATAGGGTCATGGGAGGTCCATAGAAGGAGAGTGAGCAAGGTTTTGGAAATGGAGTTAATGACATTCATGGAGAAATAATGGGCATTAAAAGCGAGGTTTTTGAAATGGAGTTAATGCCATTCATGGAGAAATAATGACATTAAAAGCATTAAAGTGAGGTTTTAATTGCCTGAATGAATTCCTTATAATGTGCTACGAATGTAGACTTCATATCGAATCGGTCAAGGAATTAAGTAGAAGGAGGGGAGGAACGTGTCCAGGTGCCATGTACCTCGTTTTTTCTGTAATGAGTGACTCATTCGTTCATGAACGTGAGACAGAAGAAGATGATATGAGCCTTAGTGGAAATTAGGTCAAGGGAGGAAAAGGACAGAGGGAAAATAAATCAGAAACATGGGCTCGGCTCAGATGATCTAGGATTTATATTTTCTAATACCTAACAACACTAAAATTCTGGATTATCAAATCCCTCCCAAAGTCGAAACATATATGTAGACTAAATAAAATATAGAGATTATAGAAATATATTTCTCTTCGAATTAAATGTTATAAATAGATTTTTATCAACCAAAATTCATTTAAGGCACTAATAAATTCCCCAAATTAGTTTTAGGGTTTTATAAATACCAAAATGATTACAAAAAAATAATCAAGTGTTCAAATGAGCACTTTAAAAAAATTCAATACTATCTTCGAAGAAGTCATATTATCTCCTCTCATTTTATTCAATAAATTGTTGGAAATATTTAAATATCTCTTAAACGTCAATATCAAATAAACTCAAATTTCAAATAAAATTCGAGAATGAGTATGGGACCACAATAAATTTGAGAAAGTCATTTTATTCTCGCTCTAAAATATTTAATTGTGGTTCCTACCAAATTTCAAAAAGACGAAAGAAAGAAAATCATTATTTGAATTTGGAATAAACTTCACAACAAAGATTTTTATTATTGGATAAATGATTATCCAAATTTTATTAAATGATTTGTAAAGGTTTTAAACAAAAACTCAAAAGAAAAGTTTTCGTTTACTCTAAAATTCAAACAAGTCAATCAATATTATATTATTTATTAACATTCCAAAATTTTGAAAAATTTGGGATGTTACAAACTACCACCCTTAAAAGAAATCTCGTCCTCGAGATTTGCAAAGGCTAGAAAGAAATGGGTTGGGGTCGAGGTTTCTTGGGTTACTTCCCCATGATCTTGGCATAACATTATGAGGCTTGCAGTTTATCTTCACTTCTTTTTTGAGGGTTGTCTTCCACCGATACAATTCCATATGCTTCCGTTACTTAAATCATATCCCGGGGCTCGTGGATCTAGGCACCAGTTCTGAACCTTAACCAGGGTGTGGTTCGCATCATTTACCGCACCAGGGTGTTAGGGAACTACCACCCTTAGAAGAAAGCTTATGGGGTCTCCAAAATTCTTCATACCATGATAGTTCTTCATCAAGCATCCACAGATAAGAATCTGCATCTCCCCAAAGAACAAGTCTTTCTATAAAATACATAGGTTCCAAAACTACCTATCAAGACGCTCATGGTGGTCAAAATAACTTCCAAATGAAGCTTCATGAAAATCTTCATGTTTCTTACTCACCGTACAACCTACGTTAGGCACAATGCATGTCTACAAAGGGTAATGCGTCTTACCATTCTATGGTTTAGGCTTGTCGCATCGGCACTCTACTACGGGATTTTTAGGCTCACTGATTTACCAATCCAACATACAAAAGTTTACAATAAGAGTCTTCGGTATGGGGGCCAATCCATCCCGTACTCAAATTATTACTTCATATGCAGATAGATGAATCTGGTATTCTAACACTCAGTCTTTCTCACTCCTCTTAAAGAGCTCTTCAACTGCAAAACTAATAAAACGTTTTTTGGGTGGCGATGATCCTACATTGTTTGTTCTCAAAACTTGCATCCATAGAATAGGGAACTTCCGTCTTCAACAATTGTTTTCTCGTTGCAAATGGGTGATTCTTGTCCATTCTATATTTTGAATCCACTCTTCTACTTTGACTGGGTCACTGGTCTCATCAAAATATTAACGTCCATCTATGGGTTTCAAGGTTGGTCAGAGATGAGATAGAATTTTAGAGAGAAGAGGAGATGGATACCTACACAACAATTATCAAACAACTAACATGCATAATAGACTTGTTTACTACGTTTTCGTCAGGAAGTCTTCATTCTCTTCGGTTCTTGAAAGTCTTCGATACAAGGAGTTTCATCGATGTGATGGTCTTCTGATACATCATCCGTTGCTCACAACTCGCAAGGTTCAATTAATAATAAATCCTACTAAATACGTATCCCAAAAATACAAATTTAAATTTAACAGTTCAAATGACACCAATCATTAAATCAATAGCGAGAACTCCGAGAAAACTCCAAATATCACTGATTGATCAATCAAAAAATTCTTATGGTACCTTCCTCCACATGAGCTCGCATGGTCGGGCACTCTACTCGCACTCTTTTGTTCATTTCACAGCTCTCATGGTGGGCTTGGATACTATTGGTATTGTGTAATATATTCCTTAACTTCTTCACAAGCATCTTAGTCTTGGATCTATCTGGGTCTTCTATGGGTCTTGAATAATCTTGGGATCTTTAGAGTCTTCAAATTCTTTGAGTCTTCCATACTTCCATACTTCTAATTCACGTTGAAAACATCTATTCTCCGAAATGGTCTTGAGTTGTCCAATATCTTGTCCTTCCCGAAGAGACATAACACAATCCTTCTTAGTGGTCAAAGTGGCATGTGTATAGTCTAACTTGTTTGGGATGAGAGGGAGTGTTTGGTAAAACTTAGAAAAGATGAGTAGTAATGGATTTTTTTTAAATAATATTTTTAGAGAGTATACTTCCTAATGGCTTTCCAGTTTCTAGGGCCACGACCTACAGTCAACATGTGCTCTGGTACCATCTAGTAAGGACCCGGTCCCAAAAGGAACCAAGCCTACTGTGCTTCTGTGCTATCCCTGGATCAGTATGCTAGCACACACAGTACTCGATGAAATACCATGAATCACATGTCAAAAAGTAACGTAAATACATGGTATTTATTACCTTATAGCCTTTGGGCTAGAATACACCGCGGAAATAAACAATACATAAGTGGAGTCCCATCAACACCAACGGCAAAGTTGAGTGTAGACATCGTAACCCTACATCGCATCACTTACTCGTCGTATACAATCCTGCAACACCGAAGGTTACAGCCCAAAATGGGTCAGTACTTTGAATGTACGGCAAGTTACTCCCAAAAATATATATAACAGACCTATCTTCTACATGCAATTTTGGCTGGTGGAAAAGCTCTAAGAGTTTCAGTTTGCATAAAGCTGATTTTTTCCTACTCAAAGATTATCATAACAGTACTACAAAGCTCATAATATGATTGAATTGGTTTCTCCAAGTCAATCTATTCCCAAAGTTGATTAAACCCGATTGATTAATTAAATATGATGAGATCCGTCAACATTCCCACTTCTAGATGCTCAAAGTTGTCCGTAACCGGGGACACGGCTAATCATGATCAGTTTGTACACTCTGCAGAGGTTTGTGCACTTTTCCCCACAAGACTCGACCACCTCCATTGGTATTCGCCACACTACACTTTGTATGGAAATAGGAAGGTCGAGACATGGTCTTTTAGAAGAGTTTCCCTTACTCTGGCGGTGCCCATCCCACCTACCAACACTACGTTCGTAGCACCACCTAGCAAGAGTCACTACTACTAATTAACCAAGCCAGAGCCCATAATGGCTTGTGGCTGCACACGTAAGCTTCTAGTTATGAAAAATATGATTGATCCCTTTAAGCCTGGGTGGCATTCCGCAGTGAGTACTGGCCATTTCCAGGTCACTCAGGCAAATCCACTGGTTCCTCCAGGGTGCCCCCAACCATTCCACCCAGGTGGTTCATTAAGATTATCTTGGTCCTGTTTACTACTTAGTCACTCATACCTCATAATGGATCACTTCCCAATCCACGTCTACTTAGCAAAGCAGTATAATTCTACACGGTGGCGACAATGATATAAGGTTCAGACCTACCTCAATGAACTACTGGGTGTAATAGCATAGAATAATATATAATCCTATCAATGCATAATATTTAAGTTGGACTACAATGCATATAAAAAAATATAGGTAATACTGGAGCATGTTCAAAAGAGTAACTTGCCTGGATCGTGAGGATGAAATATTCTACTCGTAGTCATCTCTCCATCTCGTTACAATATATCTAACGGTAAAAGAGAAACACTTGAACACACAACTCAATCCAAAGTGAAGATCCAAATAAGATACAATTACAACATAAATATTTAGTTATTACTATTAATAAAATAATTACTATGGCATGGATAGGTTGAGATAGGATCAAGTTGGATTGGATGGAAATATGATGGAAATCATATATCCGAGGATTGTAAAATCAATTGGATATGTTGAAGGTTGATTATAAAATCAATTAGATGGAGAGTATGTCAAACTCAGTTGGTTTGTCCATATGAATATTTGAATAGGAAATCAATTTTGGATTGGATTGAAAAAGATCCGATAGAAATCGTGATGATCTTGTTGAGAAGATTGAATTTTTGTAGCCAAATTTATATTAAAAAAAGAGATATACTAAATGGAAGCTAAGACGAAGATTTGAGGTCAAAATAGTGTATTTATATGATGGAAAGAATGTGACAATTGTCCAAACAGAAAGATTTGATATTAAGGATCAAATTTGATGAAGAAAATATTCCGAATAAATTATAGAATAAGATGTATACCAAATATACTCAAATTATAAAAATAAATTTGAGTTAAATTTCGAATTATCAAAAGTGGAATATTACTGGAAAATAATAAACTACATTTTCCAAGGAATCCGGGGATATAAAATTTGTCGAAATCCGACTTACGGGCTAGAAGATATGAATTTTTGAAGTTTGGGTATTTTTGCTAAAATGAATTACGGGATTAATAAAAGGATGCCACGTGGCGAGTTCTGATAGGTCCGCACCTATTCAATTTTTTACAAAAAAAAAGATGAATCATAGAGGAGAAAATCTTACCGAAGATCGCGCCGGAATTTTGGAAAAAGGTCTTCGGCGTCAACGAACAGCCGAACGGGGTAGAGGATGATTTTGGCGACTCGATGGACAAGGTTATAGCTCTATGTTCGCCTTCGGATAGCCGAGAAGTTCCGCCGGAGTAGAGAAGAACGCATGAAGAGCACAATGACACGGACGGCGTGCTCCGGCCTTGTAATCGAGAGGAAAAATATGTCACAACGGTGCGCATCGGCAAGGGGAAGAAACTAGAGGAAGAAATATGGACTAGGTACCTTTCTTGGCGACAAAAATCTTCACCGGAAGTGTGGATGCATGTTTACTCCGACGAGAAATTGCGCACGAAGGAGAAGGATTTGGAGAGGGACTTTATGCGTGGGGATTGTGTGGTTCAAAGGGGTCCTAGGGGCGGTATTTATAGGGTCATGGGAGGTCCATAGAAGGAGAGTGAGCAAGGTTTTGGAAATGGAGTTAATGACATTCATGGAGAAATAATGGGCATTAAAAGCGAGGTTTTTGAAATGGAGTTAATGCCATTCATGGAGAAATAATGACATTAAAAGCATTAAAGTGAGGTTTTAATTGCCTGAATGAATTCCTTATAATGTGCTACGAATGTAGACTTCATATCGAATCGGTCAAGGAATTAAGTAGAAGGAGGGGAGGAACGTGTCCAGGTGCCATGTACCTCGTTTTTTCTGTAATGAGTGACTCATTCGTTCATGAACGTGAGACAGAAGAAGATGATATGAGCCTTAGTGGAAATTAGGTCAAGGGAGGAAAAGGACAGAGGGAAAATAAATCAGAAACATGGGCTCGGCTCAGATGATCTAGGATTTATATTTTCTAATACCTAACAACACTAAAATTCTGGATTATCAAATCCCTCCCAAAGTCGAAACATATATGTAGACTAAATAAAATATAGAGATTATAGAAATATATTTCTCTTCGAATTAAATGTTATAAATAGATTTTTATCAACCAAAATTCATTTAAGGCACTAATAAATTCCCCAAATTAGTTTTAGGGTTTTATAAATACCAAAATGATTATAAAAAAATAATCAAGTGTTCAAATGAGCACTTTAAAAAAATTCAATACTATCTTCGAAGAAGTCATATTATCTCCTCTCATTTTATTCAATAAATTGTTGGAAATATTTAAATATCTCTTAAACGTCAATATCAAATAAACTCAAATTTCAAATAAAATTCGAGAATGAGTATGGGACCACAATAAATTTGAGAAAGTCATTTTATTCTCGCTCTAAAATATTTAATTGTGGTTCCTACCAAATTTCAAAAAGACAAAAGAAAGAAAATCATTATTTGAATTTGGAATAAACTTCACAACAAAGATTTTTATTATTGGATAAATGATTATCCAAATTTTATTAAATGATTTGTAAAGGTTTTAAACAAAAACTCAAAAGAAAAGTTTTCGTTTACTCTAAAATTCAAACAAGTCAATCAATATTATATTATTTATTAACATTCCAAAATTTTGAAAAATTTGGGATGTTACAAACTACCACCCTTAAAAGAAATCTCGCCCTCGAGATTTGCAAAGGCTAGAAAGAAATGGCTTGGGGTCGAGGTTTCTTGGGTTACTTCCCCATGATCTTGGCATAACATTATGAGGCTGGCAGTTTATCTTCACTTCTTGTTTGAGGGTTGTCTTCCACCGATACAATTCCATATGCTTCCGTTACTTAAATCATATCCCGGGGCTCGTGGCTCTAGGCACCAGTTCTGAACCTTAACCAGGGTGTGGTTCGCATCATTTACCGCACCAGGGTGTTAGGGAACTACCACCCTTAGAAGAAAGCTTATGGGGTCTCCAAAATTCTTCATACCATGATAGTTCTTCATCAAGCATCCACAGATAAGAATCTGCATCTCCCCAAAGAACAAGTCTTTCTATAAAATACATAGGTTCCAAAACTACCTATCAAGACGCTCATGGTGGTCAAAATAACTTCCAAATGAAGCTTCATGAAAATCTTCATGTTTCTTACTCACCGTACAACCTACGTTAGGCACAATGCATGTCTACAAAGGGTAATTCGTCTTACCATTCTATGGTTTAGGCTTGTCGCATCGGCACTCTACTACGGGATTTTTAGGCTCACTGATTTACCAATCCAACATACAAAAGTTTACAATAAGAGTCTTCGGTATGGGGGCCAATCCATCCCGTACTCAAATTATTACTTCATATGCAGATAGATGAATCTGGTATTCTAACACTCAGTCTTTCTCACTCCTCTTAAAGATCGCCTCTGTTCCGCCGCCGCCGCGCTTCTGAGATCGGGAGCACCAGCAGACCTCTTCCCGGCACCCTGCCGGAGGGAGGGCCGACCTCCGGGAGTCTCCTCTCCACCATGGATGCTTCCCGGATGTATCGTGAGTAGTTTCCTTTGGACCATGGGTCCGTGATTAGTAGCTATGTGATGTTCTCCTCCCCTCTTTGTTCTTCATGGTTTAGACCTCGTGAGCTGCCCTACATGATCGAGGCACTTTTGTAATCTTTCTGCTGTTGCTATGCTGAGTTTGATGGGATCTGATGGATAATGAGATTATGTTCAGATTGTGATTGAGTAATATATTTGGTTGTTATCTCTTATATTTTTGTTCTTAAAGTAATTCTTGCATGTTCTCCGTTGCTGTTTATTGCTTTGGCCGAGTAGTAGGTAGTAACCCCAAGAGGGAACGTGATGCTCGATTTTGGGTTCATGCCCCCTGATGACACGCTTGAGTGACAGAAACATGAGTCTAGGGGATGTGCTGTTGCCACAAGGGGGAAAACAACGGTTCTTGGAACCGCGGTTACAAGCATTGTTTACTTTACGCAAACTGCTTTTTAATGCATTTGTCTATTGCTTTGGGTGGGGCTCGCAACTTAATACCAGCGAGATGTTCTGGATAGATATCTCAAGGTGGATGATTAGTAGTAGATGCAGTTGGATTTCGGTCTACTTATTTTGGCGTTCTTCCCATGCTTTTGAGCATCTTCCTTTCTTTTGTAGCATAGTTAGCATTGCGGTGCGTTCATAATCCTGTCAATTGCCCTTCTATAATTTGTTCACCTCGCATAGCAGTTTTATCTTCTTTAGGGAGAGAGACATCACTAGTGAACATCACGTATCCCGGTCCATATCTTCATCACTGTTTCCACGCGCATTTACTTTTCTGCTTTTACTTTCAGTTGCTATCATTATCCCTTGTGTTTGATCCTTTGTGAACAACAAGACCGGAGGGATTGACAACCTCTCTGAACTTCGTTGGGAACAAAGTTATTTGTGTCTGTGTGTGTGTCCGCGTCAGTTGCGCCGCTGACACCTACTTATCATCTCCGGAGTCCTACTGGAGACAAACCTTGGTATCTTTACTGAGGGAAATTTCTGCTGTGCTACATCACACCTTCCACTTGGGGTTTACCAACGAAGGGCGAGAAATCACTATCATCACCTCGCGCATCAAGCAAGATTTCTGGCGCCATTGCCGGGGACTCCGAGTGCTAAGATAGGGGAGTTTCACACTACCCTTTACCTTTGTTTTTTATTCTTGTTAGTTTACCTTTCAGTTTTTATCTTTGTGTCCTTTATCAAAAATCACAAAAAAAAATTATTCATCTTGCTAGTGGTTGTCATTATGTCTGGCCCTTTTGCCTTTGTTGAGAAAGTGGTTCTCACCTTTAAACAAAAAGGTGGTGAAAGTTTAAAAGATGCTTGGTATAGAATTAATGATTCTCAAAAAAGAGCCACCAAGAAGCAATCCACTACTATCCTGCTTAGAAATTTTATGTCGGGATTACTCCTTGGAATAGGTTCATATTAGATACTGCTATCAATGGGAATTTCCTAGAAGCCCCGATTTGGGAGTCTCTTAATGTTATTGAAAATCTTGTTGGAAATCTCCCTATTGCTAGCATACAAGAAGATATAACTCTAGCTCACATTATGAAGAAACTTGAAAAGATAGAGTTAGAAATACCAAGTATAACTAGGATAAATGAGTTGGATCGCAAGATTCAAGGGAATTTGAATAGGCTTGATAGCTTCATGCTTAAAATTATTAAAACTTTGGAGGTCATCAAATCCCGTGATATGGATCTTTCTAGGATTGATAAGATTGAGGAAATCATTAATACTCTAGGAACTAAATTTTCCTCAATCAAACCAAGAAAGGTAGAGACTTCAGCAAGAAGGGAACCTAAGTTCAATTATGTCCCTAGGGTTCCCCGACCTAAAAATAAACCACCCATTGCCAAAGAAGTTGAAACCGTGAAAACTTTGGAAGAAATACCTCTCTTTGATAATTTTATAAATGAATCTCCCATTGATTTTCCGCCTTTTAGTTTTCTCCCTAGAAGTATCTTCATTAGGCCTTTATTTGAAAGACCTCTTAAGACTAGTTGTACAATTGAAGAGATTTTTGATGATCTTGATAATGATTCGATTGATACAACTTAATATTTTGCATCATGCCTAGCTTAAAGGCATAAAAGAAAGCGCTTTTGGGAGGCAGCCCACAACGAATTAGGTTTCTTTTTTCTTTTGTTGTGTCTTGATGTTTGTTACTACTGTAGCAACATCATTGTATCTTTATTTTTCAGCTTTGTGCCAAGTTATAGCCTCTTATGATAAGGGAAGCAAAAGTTGTGACATGCTGTCCACAAAACAGATTCTGTCCCTTGACAGAAAAATTTGAATAAAATCACCAGATCATCTTTTTTATCTGATTTTTTTACAGCATGCTCTATAGAATTGTGAAACTTTCGTATGTTCTGAGTTTTTTTATTTGAGTTGCAGAAGTGCCCCGAAAAATTTCTCTACTACCTGTTGTTCTGTTTTTCACAGATTCTGCCACGTTTTGCCTCTCTTCACTTTTGCAAACCTTAAGCTTGCTTTTTCTTTGCAAAAACTTTTTGGCACTCTTGAGAAACAGTAGCTCTTCAAGAATATATTTATATCCAGTGGGGAAAAATTATTATATTAAGGGTACTAACCTCTCTAATCAGCTTATGATGAGTTATGTATGAAGGGAGTTTTCAAGTGTGCGATGGAAGATGATGAAAGAAGATCCAGGAGTGTCAAGCTCTCAAGCTTGGGGATGCCCCCATGCATCCCCAATAAATATTCAAGGAGACTCAAGCGTCTAAGCTTGGGGATGCCCCCGTGCATCCCCTTCTCCATCAACAATCATCAGTTCGTCCTTCGTCTCACTATATTTTTATCACTTCATGCGTTATGTGCTATGCTTGGAGCGTCTCGCTCTTAGGTTTTATTTTTAGTTTTCTTTAGTTTTGCTTGTTGGTCATAACAATTTAGACCCCATCTTACTTTGTGTGGGAGAGAAACACGCTCCACTCCAATCTAGAACACATCATAGGATTTTTCCTGCTTATCTTTTTGCTGTTGTGTGTTCTTTATCTTTTTGTAGCTACTGCCATGTTTAGTTTTAGTCTTAGTTTGTCTTTAGCAAGAGCCTTGGCTTTTGTTTAGTTTTTTGCTGGAACTCTCTTTAGTTTTCATGTTTATCTTGTTAAGAGAGTTGGTTGTTGCACTGAGTTTTGTCTTGTCTTGGAAGTAGGTAATTGAGGTTGCTATTTAATTCTAGTAGTAACTTGCAATAGTTTTGAGGTATTGATGTGAGTAATGTCTGAACTTTTGGTGTCAAGAGCTTTAGCCTATTAGTGATAGGTGTCGTATTTTGGGAAATCCGTGTGTATTTTTAAAACCTAAAGAAACTAGTTGAGAACTCTAATCTTTGGAGGGATCGAATATTAGAGTACACTCACGTACCATGAGTCGAGGATGCGCAAGGATAACCAAACCCCCATACACTCCTCCTCGGGGTACTTGTGTCTTTGTGAACCTCCTTATTAGATTGAGAGTTACCGATAATAAGTGCATGATTTCTTCGGACTAATGTAAGTATTGAAAGTTGACACTTCCACCTTCCCATATTTTTCTAGCCTCTCCCGTGCCGTGCATTTACTTCTTCTCACTTCGAGAGTTGGTGTCCACCTTTGCCGGTACATCCAAACCGTTGGCATGATACGCTCTGTCATCATAAGCCTCCTTATATCTTTCCTCAAAACAGCCACCATACCTACCTATCAAGGCATTTCAATAGCCTTTCCGAGATATATTGCCATGCAACATCCACCTCTTCATGACTTGATCTTCATGTCATACATGCTCCTACTACACTGGCAGCGACATACATTGCATACATCATGATAGCTACATCTTCTTTATGATTTTGAGTACCTTGTAAAGTGTGAAAGATCTCCTTTACCTTCTTGTAAAATAGAGTGTTGCCCTTAAGTGAGGAAAAGATCCCAAAGTGGACACAATAAAAGATCCCAAAGAGGACAAATGAGAGTTGAATAGAAAGATCCATTGAGGCCACAAAAAAATAAAAAAAATAGAAAAAAGAGAAAAAGAAATAAAAAGAGAGAAAGGGGCAACACTACTATCCTTTTGAGAGATCCACACTAGTACTCCCTTTATATCCTTGTACTCCATAGAGATGATCATTATGCATATAGCTATGTGGGGACCTTCACACTATAGAACTTGGCTTGCATATTCCAAGGATGAGCCTCCTCAAACGAGATCTAGGTCTTCATGAGCGAGCAAGTTAGATGCACCCCCACAAGTTCCATTGGAGAGCTTGCTAGCTCATATGTGCATCCGTTGCATGGAAATCCCTACTCCTCACATCATATCTATCATTTGGCATCTCTTGCCTATGATTGTCCTCATTGATGTGCGCCTTTGTCATTCTTTTTTGTCTTCCTCCTCCTCCTCCTCCGTACTTCTCTCTTTGCCATCCTAAGTGTCAACTCTCGTGCTTACGCTCATCCATTGCATGAGTGCTCAAAATATTGAAAAAGGAGTGGATCAAATTGACCTGTACCTGGCTAGTGGTCTGGGGACGAGTCAAGATAAGATCCCAGAAAAAGAACAAGTGTGAAACTTCAGTAGATTGAGTTCTCAACAAATAAATATTTTTCTCGTATTCCCTATCCCCCTTCTTGCACGCAAACACCATTTGGAGACATTCGAGTCACGGACAGCGAGAACTCTTGCACCTAATGTTCTTTTTGTTACTTGTTTCAATGCTAATATAGACTCTTGCATGTTATGACTTGAATTGAATCTCTAACCTTGATTTCTTTACTTTTCAAAGTTCTTTTATGGTTGCTAGCATGTCACCACATAAATTATGTTGTTATAATTTACCTACTCGAGGACGAGCAGGAATTAAGCTTGGGGATGTTGATACGTCCAAAACGTATCTATAATTTCTGCTTGCTCCATGCATGTTTTGTGTGATATTGCTATGATCTAGATACAGTTTCATACACTTTTGATCATATTTGGACTAACCTATTAACTCAGTGCACCACAGTGCCAGTTCCTATTTTCTGCTGTTTTTTTTATTTCAGTTTTCCCCCATATAAAAAGTGCTCCAAAAATTCGGGAAAAATCAGATAAAAAATCAGCGCAGAAGAACCTTTCGGAAGAACCTGAGTGGGGCCAAAGGGCCACCACCAGGGGCCCAGGCGCCCTGGTGGCGCGCCCCAGGGGCTGGCCGCGCCAAGGGGGCGCCTGGACCCCTGATGGCCCCCCTGGCTGCCCCCTTCGCCTATATATTCTCTGTGACGAGAAACCCTCGGGGAGAGAACCCTTTTTCGCGATCTCACCTCTGTTGTGCCGCCGCCGCGCTTCCGAGATCGGGAGCACCAGCAGACCTCTTCTCGGCACCCTGCCGGAGGGAGGGCCGACCTCCGGGAGTCTCCTCTCCACCATGGATGCTTCCCGGATGTATCGTGAGTAGTTTCCTTTGGACCATGGTTCCGTGATCAGTAGCTATGTGATGTTCTCCTCCCCTCTTTGTTCTTCATGGTTTAGACTCCGTGAGCTGCCATACATGATCGAGGCACTTTTGTAATCTTTCTGTTGTTGCTATGCTGAGTTTGATGGGATCTAATGGATTATGAGATTATGTTCAGATTGTGATTGAGTAATATATTTGGTTCTTATCTCTTATATTTTTGTTCTTAAAGTAATTCTTGCATGTTCTCCGTTGTTGTTTATTTCTTTGGCAAAGTAGTAGGTAGTAACCCCAAGAGGGAATGTTATGCTCGATTGTGGGTTCATGCCCCCTGATGACACGCTTGAGTGACAGAAACATGAGTCGAGGGGATGTGCTGTTGCCACAAGGGGGAAAACAACGGTGCTTGTAACCCCGGTTACAAGGATTGTTTACTTTACGCAAAGTGATTTTTAATGTAGTTGTCTGTTGCTTTGGGTTTACACTTTGGGTGGGGCTCGCAACTTAATACCAGCGAGATGTTCTGGATAGATATCTCAAGGTGGATGATTAGTAGTAGATGCAGTTGGATTTCGGTCTACTTATTTTGGCGTTCTGCCCATGCTTTTGAGCCTCTTCCTTTCTTTTGTAGCATAGTTAACATTGCGGTGCGTTCATAATCGTGTCAATTGCCCTTCTGTAATTTGTTCACCTCGCATAGCAGTTTTATCGTCTTTTGGGAGAGAGACATCACTAGTGAACATCACGTATCCCGGTCCATATCTTCATCACTGTTTCCACGCTCATTTACTTTTCTGCTTTTACTTTCAGTTGCTATCATTATCCCTTCTGTTTGATCCTTTGTGAACAACAAGACCGGAGAGATTGACAACCTCTCTGAACTTCGTTGGGAACAAAGTTATTTGTGTATGTGTGCAGGTCCGCGTCCGTTGCGCCGCTGACACCTACTTATCATCTCCGGAGTCCTACTGGAGACAAACCTTGGTATCTTTACTGAGGGAAATTTGTTGTTGTGCTACATCACACCTTCCACTTGGGGTTTACCAAATAAGGGCGAGAAATCACTATCATCACCTCGCGCATCAGCGTTCCACTTACGTTTTTGTATCCCAAACATTTCTTCAGTATAAACTGTGTGCGCATACTTTGATAAAAGCCAGCCAATCAGGTTGCAGAACCAGCTCCTCGCGGATCGCGCTGAGATCCAATGACTACCATTCAGCACTAAGGTTACATCCAACGGCCATGGTTATGCGCTATGTTTACAAGATTTTTTCCGAAAGGTTTTTGAGACGGTAAACAGGGTTTTCCAATGTTTGCCAACATTCAAAAAAATGCAGTTTGTACAATACGTGCCACCAGTTTTTTTCATAATACTCACAACTTTTTACCACAGACCATGTTCGTGTAATGATGACGGCTTGCCAAATCTCATCCCGTCTAGAGGTCATATTAATCGACTTTTAATTTCATGGTCCTTTTGCTAAAAATATCAATAAATGCATAATATTTATCAAAAGAGGTCCAAACTGTTTGAAATTTTATGATGTTAGTGTGAATGCTTAGTTGTGAACACATCAAAAGTCTGGGATTCAAAATATTTAAAAATAATATGTTGTATTTGTGATGTGGTTTTCCTTAGAAATCCTGACGATTCAAAGGGAATGGTCGAGTTTTGTACATGAAGTATCATCGGATTTTATCATAACCATCTTTAAATTTCACCACATACATTGTTGGTGAAATGATGACAACATGCCAAGTTTCATCCAATTTAGAGATCATTTGAATTGATTAACAATTTCAAGGTCGTGTTGCTCGAAAATGATTCACTTGTTCCACTATATTTATCAAAAGAACTCAAATTTGTTTGAAATTTTAGGATACCAGTGTGAGTTCTTAATGCTGAACACACACAAAAAATGGAGGCTAAAGGATATTTGAAAGACATGTTGTCTTTGCAATGTGGTTGTTTCACGTAAAAACCCTGACATTTTGATATGAATGGCCCAATTTTGTACACTAAGTTCCTTCAGTTTGTTTCATAATCCTCTCAAATTTTTACCACGTACCATGTTCGTGGAATGATAACAGCATGTCAAATCTCATCCAATTCGGAGGTCATATTAATCAACTTTCAATTTCATGGGCGTTTTGTTCAAGAATATATCACTAAATTCAAAATATTTAGCAAATGAAGTTGCAACTGTTTGAAATTAGGATGTTAGTGTGAATGCTTAATGGTGAACACATAAAAAGTTTAGGTTCAAATCAGTTAAAAATAATATCACTACCGGAATTCACCAGTTTGCCATGTGGGAACCTCTTTGCCGTCTGTTTTTCATCGGGGCGGACGACAAAGAGTTTGTTTGCCGTCAGTCCCACGTTATACAGACGGCAAAACGTACACTCATGGCAAATTCATGGATTGCCGTCTGTCCACGCACAAGCAGACGGCAAAGGTGGATTTGCCGTGCTGTGACAGACGGCAAAACTAGAGGTGGGCCCGCCAAGCACGGTCGAGAAGTGAGGGTTAACGGCCAGGCGTTATGCCGTCTGCTAGCAGACGGCAAAGTAACGGTGCCGTCTGCAAGAAGACGGCATAACGCCTGGCAGCCGTTAACCTGGCGTCGTGCCCCTCTCGCACTCCACTCCAACCTCTCTCTCCCACCCACGCCGCCGCCGCACCGTACCCATCGCCGGCGCCGCGCCCTACGCCGCCCCACCCCGCCCTCCGCCGAATCCCGCCCGCCCACCGGATCCTCTGCCCCGGCTGTCTCCGCCCCGCCCTCGGCCGCCCTCCTCCGCCCCGCCCTCGGCCGCCCTCCTCCGCCCCGCCCCTCCCCACCCTCCGCCGCCTCGCCCTCCGCCTCCCGGCCTCCCTCCTCCGCCCCACTCCGGTGAGCACCCCTCCTCCCCCTCCTTGTTCTTTATTTTTTGTTTTTCCTCTTAATTAGTTAGTTTATTTTAGTTATATTTCTCAGTTTTTTGTCAGTTTTAGGTTTTAGTTAGTTAGATTTCTTTGTTTTAGTTTGTTTTAGGTTTTAGTTAGTTAGTTAGTTAGTTAGGATGTTAGTGTTAGGATGTTCGTGTTAGGATTGTAGTTTTTTAGTTAGTTAGTCAGTTTTAGGTTTTAGTTAGTTAGTTAGTTAGTTAGGATGTTAGTGTTAGGATTGTAGTTTTTTTAAAAAGAATATAAGAAAAGAAAAGTATAATAAAATGTTTTAGTTAGTTAGATTTCTTTGTTTTAGTTTGTTTAGGTTGTGTTACAATTAGTTAGGATGTTAGTGTTAGGATTGTAGTTTTTAGAAAAAGAAAATAAGAAAAGAAAAGAAGAATAAAAGGATATAAACAGAAGTAGAAGAAAAGGAAAAAAGAAGAAGGAGGAGGAGGAAGAGAGAAGAAGAGGAAAGAGAGAAGAAGAGGAAAGAAGGAGGAGGAGTAAGAGAGAAGAAGAAAAAGTAGAATCAGAAGAAGGATAGAAGAGGAGGGTGGAGGAGGAAGTTAGAAGAATAAAAAAGAAAAGGAGGAGGAGGAAGAGAGAAGAAGAAACAAGAAAAAGAAGGAGGGTAAGCAGAAAGAAGAAAAATAATAAGAAAAAGAAGGAAAACCAAAAGAAAAACAAGTAGAATAAGAAATAGAGGAAGAAGAAAAATAAAAATAAGAAGAATAAGAAGAAAAATAAGAAACCAAAAAAAGAATAATAACAAAGTAGATAAAGTTAGTAATTAGATGTTAATTATTGTTACTTAGCTCAATTACCGGTAGTAGTGTTTGTGTTGATTTTCTGAAATTAAATGTGCAGTTGTTTCCCCTTCACCTCGAGCATCGTCGTCGGTGAGGGTCTCGTGTTCGACGATCGCCCCTACGTTCTAGGGTGAGTGACCTGTCAATGCTTGACCGTTTACATAAAGGCCTTCCAAATGTTGGTGTTGTTGAACCTGATGAGGCCATCATTATCGATGACACGCGTGATAGCGATGACGATCCTTCAATTGATCGCGTAGAAGAGACCGATGATCCCGACTATTGTTAGTTGTATGCATCTCAACTTTAATTACATATATATATTCTCATTATTGCAGTAATTACTGTTGTATTATTAATTCTTTTTCTCATTGTACTAATTATTTTATTTTAATTCTTGGCAGGTTCGTGACAGATATGGAGGGCGAGACCTCAGGCTCGCGAGGGAGGGGTCGGGGTCATGCGCTCCCAACTCTGGCTCTACGGAGGTCTTTGCTCGAGAGTATTTCCTCGCCTCCTCCTTCTACTGATGAGCCGCCCAGGGGGAGAGGAGGTCGGAAGAAGACCGGGAGAGGCAAAGCAGGTGGTGGTCGCGGGAAAGGGAGACGAACACCTGCTACTGCTTCCTCGCCGCCACCTCCGGCTGATTCACCAGAGCACTGCAGGGTGGACCAGCCTGAGGTGGAGGAGGAGGCTACGTCCACCCGCACGACCTGGAGTCGCTGGCCGGACCAGCCGGAGCAGCACACGCCTGAGGGGGAGGCTGGTGCCGAGCTGGACACTACGGATGAGGAGGAGGTAGCTGTAAGGCCCGATATGCGGTACTGTTTCAGATTCGGACAATTCCGCCCGAACCCGAGGACGAAGCACATATCGGTCCCACCGCGACATATGACAAAGCCATATGCCCCGGATTTCCAACATGATATCACAACATTACAGATACAGGATACAACATCTCATACAATCGGCATACAACTGCCTTAAATATAATACAACAGCGGAAGATACATGTCTGAGTACAGACTACAAGCAAATGCCTACTGGCAAAGAGAAAAACAACGATCCCATAACCACGCGGGTCCAGGCCGTCCGCCGGGATCCGCCTAACTAGTCGTCGTCGAGTCTCCACGTGAAACGTCGATCACCATACCTGTTGTCGATCAGAACCCTGAAAAGAGTTTGGGGGTAGTATCATGAGTACAGAGGTACTCAGCATCCAACTGTAGTGGTCATCTGACCCAGCAAGGACTTCATCACTCGTCATTCTAGGACAACTAGTAGTTTACGGTAAGGAAGGGGTAAGTGGTGAGGTTGCTGCCGCACTAGCATTTATGAAGTGGCTAACGATCTAGAGAGTAAGGTAAGAAGCCAAGCATTCGATGAGGAATCACCTCCAACAAGTCTTGCTATCAACTACTTACGCAAACATAACACCTATCCTATCCTTGTCCTCCTCTTCGCATCCCGACGAAGAAGAAGCAGTCAAGGCACACACACACGTTGATCAAGTTGTATTAAGATTATCTCAGTTGTTGTTGTCTATGAACAAGGAGTAGGTCTCAAGTCGTCCATAACCGTGGACACGGCTTCTCGAAAAGATTTAACCCTGCAGGGGTGTACCAACTGCCCATTACGAGGCTCCGCACGCACGTCCATCACTCTCAGTTGCTACCCATTATAGGAAACCATTTTATGATTTAGTTCCAAGAGATCCGAAACGACAGGTCCCTCTAGCTAACAACGAACAAATCCGGGTGGCCCCCGGTGAGTCGACATCCAGCTCAGGAGCCGGCCGCTCTCTCGATCTGGTCTCTACCGTCTGTCGCAGGTTTGGATACCCGATTCATCACACATTGGGATAACCGGGTCCTCAGCCGGACAAGGTGGGCCAGCCAAGAAACTATGTCCTCCTGGCCCTGGTTGTTTTAAATAATATCTGCCAGGAGCGACCCAACAGACACACACACGTTTTCAAATGGTAAATCAGCTTGGGCCACCACTAGAAATGTTTGAAGCCAGGTAGGTAAGAGAAGGGGACCCCATAAAATCCCACACGCGGTTAGGCACGCTCAGTCTTAAAACCAATACCCGGAACTCGGGGCCTAGGTGACTCGAATGGAACAAAGCGTCGGGGCGGGATAGCCTAGACCTTCCATCCTTCGTCGAATATAGTCAACATTATAACAATAATAATCATATCATCAACAATAATATAATAATAATGTGATATCTCAACCCAAGGAGTAACAGGGTAACATCGTAGCATCCTAAGCATGCATACTAAGCAGGGGTTGAGCAACGAGCAATAGTAACATAGCAGTACAAGGTTTGCTGGGAAGGGACATGGCTGTATTGGTTTAAAAGAGGCTGTAAACATGTGGTAGGATCAAACATCGCCTAACCTATACTAGCATGCAAACCGCTGGTTGAAATAGAATGGATCATAAGTAATGCAAGTCCTTGCCTGTTGATCAGTCGGGTTCCGAAGGTGTAGTCGATCGCACGCTCGCGTCGTCTCCGAGAGGTACCCGCGGGAGCACACAAGAAGTAAACACTGGAAAGCAATCAACGGTGCACCACTATTACTACGGAGCAAACAAGAGCAAGCATCAACAAGAAGTAACACGAGACATCGCACCTACCGTCGAGAGCGGTTACTAACAATTTAAGTGGAGTACTCGTCACACACGACGATACCGCACATTTACGGTGGTTCAAGTTGTTTAGCTACAGGTGAGCAAACAACGGTCATTAACATGGCAACTCAAGAAAGCATGGCATAGCACACAAGCATCTCAAGAGGTGAAGCACAAAGTAAACTATCTATGCTAGACAATTTAAGTGAGGCACAACCTAAACATGGCATAACACTAAGTGCCGCACGATGATTAAAAGATTTGGTACTGTTCTGCCCTAAACCATATTTTGGGTTGGTTAACAACAGCAAACAATAGCAAAAACACAAAGTACACGAAAAACTAATCAAGTTACATATAAAGAACACCCCAAACGGAGTTACGGTTAAAAGATATAAGCAAAACAATTTACGCACACATGCTGTATAAACAGGGGTAAATCTATATGCAAAAGTGCAGCAACATGACATAGCAATACATGGGATGAAAGTAGACATCATGCTTAACAATATGAAACTGGAATCACTCAATTCCGATAAACGGTTGCGAAGCAATCGTCATCCGAAGTTGCAACAAAACAACAGTTTTCAGCAATAGCAGCACAACAACAGGAATTGTAGCAGTTTAACGGCCTGATGCCCACTTTGAACAGAAAAAACTATATCTAAACAACCTCAAAACAATTAACTGACAAAAGACGGATTAAATTACACGCAAAACTAAGCAATTCGTCTTTTAGGCGCAACACGATCCGAGCTACAGATTTACCGCAAATCTAATCGCAAAACAGATCACAGCAGTAAATTATTAGGACTTAGCAGAAATTCGGAGGGGTTAGACAGGGAAATAAAATAAACAAGAAAAAAAAGAAAAAAAAAGGACCTCACCCCAAACGGGCCGGCCCAAGTGACTGGAGGGGGGGGGCAGCCTGGCTGTGGCTTGGCAGTGGGCCGCCTGCGGATCTGGGCCGAGGCCCACGTGGCCGGTTGGAGGGGAGGCAGGCCGACCGGCTCCCTTGCTGGCCCCGACGTGGGCAGCAGGCGGCGGCGGCGCCGTTGCCCGGTGGCACGCCGGCCACCGGCGTCGAGGAGGCGGCGAGGCGCGGGCGAGGGGAGGCCGGGAGGAGGCGGATCCGGCTGGATCCCGCACGGATCTGGCCGGCGGCGACGGGGAGCCATGGGGGCGCGTCCGGCTTGAGCTCGGGCTCGCCGGAACCATGGCGCGGCGACCGCGTCCTGCTTGCTGACCTGCGGGGGGAGGAGGAGAGGTAAGAGAGAGGGCGCGGGAGGAGAGAGGGAGGCGACGGGGTGAGGAGAAGGGGTCGCCGGCGCGGTGGCTCGCCGTGGCCGGAGAGGAGCGACGGCTCCATGGCGTGGAGCTCGGGAGGCGGCGTGATCCGGGCCCTAGCGGCCCGCGGCGGCGGGGGAGACGGATCTCGGGCCCTGCGGGGCCCGGTTCTGTTGGGGGAGGCTGTTGGGAGCTACGTGGAGGCACCAGGAGCGTTGATCTCGCGATCCGATGGCCTGGGAGCGCTGGGATCTAGGGTTTTGGGGCTGAGAGGGATTTGGGGCAGATTTTGGGATTTTGTGAGCGGGGTGGCTGCGACAATTGCTTAGGGAAACCCTAATTTCCAAGGGGGAAGGTGAGGGGTCATTATATAGGGCAGGCTAGGTGGCAGGATGACGAAAATACCCCCGATGACCTCCGGTACCCCTCTCGCGCGTCCGGTGATCGCGTTCGTGACCGCCGAAGGTGCATACGGACTCCGATTCCGATGAAATCTCGAACCACGCGCTCAGCGCGTCGAGCTCTTCGATCGTACCTCACTGCGGTGACATTCCGACAACATTTTCCGGCGCGCTATAAAAATAACCCGTTTAATTATTAAACGGGGTTTTTGTTCCGTTGGCTGCGGCTGGTCTCGTGCGTTTTCGCGACGGTGATCGGGTGAAACCCGGTGTCGCAAGGTCGAGTGTCAGGGTGGCAAGGGTCGGTCTTCGTCCGATACGAGATAAGAGGGTGAAAAATAATCGCCGATTGATAAATCGGGGATGCAAACACCGCAAACAAATCAGACAATCAAACAATTCACAACGAAAACAGAATTTTTAATTTTTGTGAAATGTGGGCTGTTACAGGCAACACCACCAACAAGGGATCTCGTCCCGAGATCCAGGACGATCCGGGGGAGAGGGGGTGTGAGAAAAAAGTCGACGATCTTCAACACCACCAACAAGGGACTCTGCTCCATGTCGACGTCGAACTTCTGTCGAGATAAATTTCCGCAGAGAGACAATAACGTCGGAAAACGAAACCGTCAGTGACAAGAGGAAGAATGATCGTGAAAACCAGATCAAGGGATAGTGATTTTTGACGCAAGTCGTGAAAACACCGGGCAAAAGGATGGATGGCAATGGATGACCCAAACGATACCCAAAATCAGAGAAGCTAAAGGTACTGCAGGAATTCCCACCTGAGCTCGGAATCGAGACAATACGCTGCAAGAAAGGCATTGTAACTATTCCGATGCTCCCCACACTCGAGATCCTAAAGTTTGAAAGGGGATAAGGCAAGAGTTTAAAACACTTACGACACTTGTCCTTACCAGAGCAAGGGTAAGGAGTAAAAAGATTCCTACTCTCCGATACTAACTTAGTAACTACAAAATAATTTTTGTCTAGACTCGACTTCGGCTAGAGAGGGGATCCTACGGTCGGTAAGGCTCTGATACCAAGTTGTAAGGCCCGATATGCGGTACTGTTTCAGATTCGGACGTTTCCGCCCGAACCCGAGGACGAAGCACATATCGGTCCCACCGCGACATATGACAAAGCCATATGCCCCGGATTTCCAACATGATATCACAACATTACAGATACAGGATACAACATCTCATACAATCGGCATACAACTGCCTTAAATATAATACAACAGCGGAAGATACATGTCTGAGTACAGACTACAAGCAAATGCCTACTGGCAAAGAGAAAAACAACGATCCCATAACCACGCGGGTCCAGGCCGTCCGCCGGGATCCGCCTAACTAGTCGTCGTCGAGTCTCCACGTGAAACGTCGATCACCATACCTGTTGTCGATCAGAACCCTGAAAAGAGTTTGGGGGTAGTATCATGAGTACAGAGGTACTCAGCATCCAACTGTAGTGGTCATCTGACCCAGCAAGGACTTCATCACTCGTCATTCTAGGACAACTAGTAGTCTACGGTAAGGAAGGGGTAAGTGGTGAGGTTGCTGCCGCACTAGCATTTATGAAGTGGCTAACGATCTAGAGAGTAAGGTAAGAAGCCAAGCATTTGATGAGGAATCGCCTCCAACAAGTCTTGCTATCAACTACTTACGCAAACATAACACCTATCCTATCCTTGTTCTCCTCTTCGCATCCCGACGAAGAAGAAGCAGTCAAGGCACACACACACGTTGATCAAGTTGTATTAAGATTATCTCAGTTGTTGTTGTCTATGAACAAGGAGTAGGTCTCAAGTCGTCCATAACCGTGGACACGGCTTCTCGAAAAGATTTAACCCTGCAGGGGTGTACCAACTGCCCATTACGAGGCTCCGCACGCACGTCCATCACTCTCAGTTGCTACCCATTATAGGCAACCATTTTATGATTTAGTTCCAAGAGATCCGAAACGAAAGGTCCCTGTAGCTAACAACGAACAAATCCGGGTGGCCCCCGGTGAGTCGACATCCAGCTCAGGAGCCGGCCGCTCTCTCGATCTGGTCTCTACCGTCTGTCGCAGGTTTGGATACCCGATTCATCACACATTGGGATAACCGGGTCCTCAGCCGGACAAGGTGGGCCAGCCAAGAAACTATGTCCTCCTGGCCCTGGTTGTTTTAAATAATATCTGCCAGGAGCGACCCAACAGACACACACACGTTTTCAAATGGTAAATCAGCTTGGGCCACCACTAGAAATGTTTGAAGCCAGGTAGGTAAGAGAAGGGGACCCCATAAAATCCCACACGCGGTTAGGCACGCTCAGTCTTAAAACCAATACCCGGAACTCGGGGCCTAGGTGACTCGAATGGAACAAAGCGTCGGGGCGGGATAGCCTAGACCTTCCATCCTTCGTCGAATATAGTCAACATTATAACAATAATAATCATATCATCAACAATAATATAATAATAATGTGATATCTCAACCCAAGGAGTAACAGGGTAACATCGTAGCATCCTAAGCATGCATACTAAGCAGGGGTTGAGCAACGAGCAATAGTAACATAGCAGTACAAGGTTTGCTGGGAAGGGACATGGCTGTATTGGTTTAAAAGAGGCTGTAAACATGTGGTAGGATCAAACATCGCCTAACCTATACTAGCATGCAAACCGCTGGTTGAAATAGAATGGATCATAAGTAATGCAAGTCCTTGCCTGTTGATCAGTCGGGTTCCGAAGGTGTAGTCGATCGCACGCTCGCGTCGTCTCCGAGAGGTACCCGCGGGAGCACACAAGAAGTAAACACTGGAAAGCAATCAACGGTGCACCACTATTACTACGGAGCAAACACGAGAAAGCATCAACAAGAATTAACACGAGACATCGCACCTACCGTCGAGAGCGGTTACTAACAATTTAAGTGGAGTACTCGTCACACACGACGATACCGCACATTTACGGTGGTTCAAGTTGTTTAGCTACAGGTGAGCAAACAACGGTCATTAACATGGCAACTCAAGCAAGCATGGCATAGCACACAAGCATGGCAAGAGGTGAAGCACAAAGTAAACTATCTATGCTAGACAATTTAAGTGAGGCACAACCTAAACATGGCATAACACTAAGTGCCGCACGATGATTAAAAGATTTGGTACTGTTCTGCCCTATACCATATTTTAGGTTGGTTAACAACAGAAAAAAATAGCAAAAACACAAAGTACACGAAAAACTAATCAAGTTACATATAAAGAACACCCCAAACGGAGTTACTGTTAAAAGATATAAGCAAAACAATTTACGCACACATGCTGTATAAACATGGGTAAATCTATATGCAAAAGTGCAGCAACATGACATAGCAATACATGGGATGAAAGTAGACATCATGCTTAACAATATGCAACTGGAATCACTCAATTCCGATAAACGGTTGCGAAGCAATCGTCATCCGAAGTTGCAACAAAACAACAGTTTTCAGCAATAGCAGCACAACAACAGGAATTATAGCAGTTTAACGGCCTGATGCCCACTTTGAACAGCAAAAACTATATCTAAACAACCTCAAAACAATTAACTCACAAAAGACGGATTAAAGTACACGCAAAACTAAGCAATTCGTCTTTTAGGCGCAACGCGATCTGAGCTACAGATTTACCGCAAATCTAATCGCAAAACAGATCACAGCAGTAAATTATTAGGACTTAGCAGAAATTCGGAGGGGTTAGATAGGGAAAAAAAATAAACAACAAAAAAAAGAAAAACAAAAGGACCTCACCCCAAACGGGCCGGCCCAAGTGACTGGAGGGGGGGGGCGGCCTGGCTGTGGCTTGGCAGTGGGCCGCCTGCGTATCTGGGCCGAGGCCCACGTGGCCGGTTGGAGGGGAGGCAGGCCGACCGGCTCCCTGGCTGGCCCCGACGTGGGCAGCAGGCGGCGGCGGCGCCGTTGCCCGGTGGCACGCCGGCCACCGGCGTCGAGGAGGTGGCGAGGCGCGGGCGAGGGGAGGCCGGGAGGAGGCGGATCCGGCTGGATCCCGCACGGATCTGGCCGGCGGCGACGGGGAGCCATGGGGGCGCGTCCGGCTTGAGCTCGGGCTCGCCGGAACCATGGCGCGGCGACCGCGTCCTGCCTGCTGACCTGCGGGGGGAGGAGGAGAGGTAAGAGAGAGGGCGCGGGAGGAGAGAGGGAGGCGACGGGGTGAGGAGAAGGGGTCGCCGGCGCGGTGGCTCGCCGTGGCCGGAGAGGAGCGATGGCTCCATGGCGTGGAGCTCGGGAGGCGGCGTGATCCGGGCCCTAGCGGCCCGCGGCGGCGGGGGAGACGGATCTCGGGCCCTACGGGGCCCGGTTCTGCTGGGGGAGGCTGTTGTGAAAATTGCTTAGGGAAACCCTAATTTCCAAGGGGGAAGGTGAGGGGTCATTATATAGGGCAGGCTAGGTGGCAGGATGACGAAAATACCCCCGATGACCTCCGGTACCCCTCTCGCGCGTCCGGTGATCGCGTTCGTGACCGCCGAAGGTGCATACGGACTCCGATTCCGATGAAATCTCGAACCACGCGCTCAGCGCGTCGAGCTCTTCGATCGTACCTCACTGCGGTGACATTCCGACAACATTTTCCGGCGCGCTATAAAAATAACCCGTTTAATTATTAAACGGGGTTTTTGTTCCGTTGGCTGCGGCTGGTCTCGTGCGTTTTCGCGACGGTGATCGGGTGAAACCCGGTGTCGCAAGGTCGAGTGTCAGGGTGGCAAGGGTCGGTCTTCATCCGATACGAGATAAGAGGGTGAAAAATAATCGCCGATTGATAAATCGGGGATGCAAACACCGCAAACAAACCAGAGAATCAAACAATTCACAACGAAAACAGAATTTTTAATTTTTGTGAAATCTGGGCTGTTACATAGCTGAGGCTACCACCGTGTACCAGCGTGGGGGTACACGGCTCCCGTCCGTGCCGGTGACTCCCGCCCATAAGTGGTTGATTACGCCTGATGGAGAGACGTAAGTGCACTTATACTCTCTTCCGGTACCTTCTATAGTTATGTCTATCTGATGGCTTTGTCTTTTTATACTACAGGGGTTGGATATACGGCAATGGTGTCCGCAATCCCAACTCCATCCTTGGTGTGCTCGTCAGGGAGAACTTCCCGGGGCTGGTTCAATTGCCCGGACCTGATGAGGTTCCGCAGCCTGAACTCAAGTGGGAGCACTATTATGCTGCCCCGGCCCCGCCGGATACGACCATCAACGGGGTCGAATGCCACACCAGAGCCGACATGGTGATCAACGGCTTTTGGGTAATTTCTGTTTCACACAATAAAATCATACTATTGCAGTGTTGTCTCGTGCACTCATCAGTGTTGTCATCAGTGTTGTCTCATCAGTGCACTCATCAGTGTTGTCTCGTGCTATTTCAGGTCTACTACAAGGTCGATGAGTCCAAGGAGCAGGAGGCGGAGGACGTGTTAGTTGCAGAGGCCACGCGCCTCTTGCAGAACACAAGGCACGAGATGCGAGTGCAGGCGGTCCGTGACTACTACGCCAAGCAAGGGCGCAAGCATAGCAAGAAGGACTGCCGCAAGAAGTTTCTGACCAGGGCCCAGTACATGACGGTAACCCTTCTTAAGTCTTGAATAGTTTGCTTGATTTGATTCCTATCTAGGCTACTTATTAGTTTCCTTGTTTACTAACTTAGGCGCCACCGAGATGGTGTGCGGACAAGATGGATTGTTGGGAGGCCATTGTGGACCACTGGTGCTCAGATGCCTGGTTGGCCATCCACAACAATGCCAAGGAGCGCCGCGCCCAAATGGTTGGTGTGCCACACCATCAAGGAAGCCGCAACTTAGCTGGTTACGGGAATAAATGGGTATGTGCTTTGCTTCAATTTTCATGCAAATTCTACTTTTCTTTGTCTTTTTGGCACCCACAACTTACTAATATCGTGTTTTGCTTTGTCTTTTAGGCGGAGCATAATAAAACAGAGCCACTTGGTGTGTTCGACAATTATGGCATGGCCCATACAGCGTCGTACAAGAAGGCAAAGGCGCTCTCAGAGTCTGATCTCGCCACTCCTTCGACTTTCACCAACATTGCCGCCTATAGTAAGCTCAAGGCTTATACTGAGGTGGCGAAGGAGAAGCACGGGGAGGCTTATAACCCGCTTGGGAAGCCTATTGAGCCGGAGCTGGTGATGATCTCTGGTGGAGGAAGGCGCCATAGCGCCATGGCCATTGGAGATAAGTTGATCAGGTGCGATAAGACTCTTCCTGAGATCAAGGCGCGCCAAACGAGCTCTTCTCCTGCTATAAGGACTCGTCCGCGGCCAGTCGACCTCGCTATCCAGGTTATCCATAAGGACTCTTGCATTCTTGTTTTCTCTCATGGAATATTACAATGCTAACTAGAGGAGTGGGGTTGCAGGAAGCTCTTGAGAAAGAGCGACAGAACACCCAGCGGCTACTGGAGGAGAAGGAGCGGTTGGCAGAGGAGAAGGCAGCGGAGAGAGAGCGGCTGGCGGAGGAGAGGACGGCGAAGGCTCTCGAGGAGGCCGCGGCACGACACGATGCATCGAACCGGGCCTTGTATGAGCTCTTCATGGTAAGTCACTTGTTCATATTCACCCAAAGAATGCGTCATGAGTGGCCTAATATGATTGACTCATGAATAACAAATGTGCAGACTATGTGCGAGAAGACTGGTCAGGCCGCTCCACCGATGCCGATCATTTCTCCTGTGGGGACGGTGAGTATCTTTCGATGATCATCAATACCATATTGAGTGGCGTCGTGCTAACCTCTAGTTGATCTTTTTGTGCATCATAACTCTCGGGCTGCGTCCCATGACCCTTCTCCACCGTCAACATCGGGCAACCCGACGGATGCTTCTCAGCCACCTCAGCCTTGAGGGCTACACTCCGGTAATTTTTAAAATGCTTAGTTAGTTTGAAAATGCATATTTAGCTTCTAAAATCCTATATTTAATCGAAAAATGTCATACTTTGCATATTTTGCACAAAAAATACATAATTAACTTAGTTAGTTCAAAAACTGACATAGTCAACTTAGTTTGCTCACAAAATGCTAAATCTAGCTTAATTGGGTTAAAAATGCTAAAGCTAGCTTAAATTGGCTCAACAATTGCTAAAGTTTGCTTAGTTGCTCAAAAATGCTAAATTTAGCTCAATTTCCTGAAAATATGCTAACTCTAGCTTAATTTGATCACCATTGCTTATGTTAGCTTTGTCTGCTCAAAAGAAGAAGAAAATAGAAGAAGGAGAGGATCTTTTTTTCTTCTTCTTCTTCTTCTTCTAGATTCTTCTTCTTCTCTTCTCCTTCTTCTTCTTGTTCTTCTCCTTATTCTTCTTATAACTTTTTTAGCTTCATTTTGCAGATTTGCTTCAAGGGAGTCATGTTATGATGGAGTGCTTCATTTGGACTTGTAGTTTAGTATCATAAACTGTTTTGGTCACTATGTGCTATGTATGTGCCATGTATATATGTGAAACTATGAAATGCTTGTTGGAACCTTGTTCACATGTGAATCTTGTATGAAAACCTTGTTGGAGACTATATATTGTTGTTGGTTACTATATACTGTTTGTTGGATACTATATAATGTTGTTGGAGATTATATATATATATATTTTGTCAAAATGCAGGGATTTGAAAGAAAACAGATAAAACAGAGGCTATATAGCCTCTTTGCCGTCAGCAAAGAGGACACGTGGCGCCCAGCTGTGCAATCTGGCAACAGCTGGGTGACCATTTGGTCATTATGCCGTCTGCCTCCGGCGAGGCAGACGGCAAAGCGTAGGACTTTGCCGTCTGCTGCTGGACGGCAAACATATGACGGGGGGGGGGGGGTGACGTCATTACCTTATCCGATGACGTCACCGTTCTTTGCCGTCTGTCCGTAGACGGTAACCCCGCCATTAAGGGCCTGACGGAGCCGGCTGGCACAGCTTCGCCGTCAAGCTTCTCTGCCGTCTATTTCTTATTCCAGCGGACGGCAAAGATCTTTGCCGTCCGTCGATATACAACAGACGGCAACGCACCTCTTTGCCGATGAAATGGCTGCCGGGTGCTTTACCGTGCGGGGGCAGACGGCAAAGGGTTTTGCCGTCGGCCATTCAGGTGTTTGCCGTCCGCCGTGGCAGACGGCAAACAGGCGAATTCCAGTAGTGTATGTTGTATTTGTAATGTGGATGTTTCCGGTAGAAACACCGATGCTTCGAAGTGAATTGTACAACTACGTACATGAGGTACCACTGGTTTTTATCATAACCATCTTTAAATTTAACCACACACATTGTTGGTGAAATGATGACAACATGTCAAGTTTCATCCAATTTAGAGTTCATTTCAATTGATTTTCATTTCCAGGGTCGTTTTGCTCGAAATGATTCATCTGGTACATTATATTTGTCAAATAAAGTCAGACATATTAGAAATTTTGGGATACCAGTGTGAGTGTCTATTGCTTAACACATAAAAAAATTGGTGGTTTAAAGGATTTTAGAATAACATGTTGTCTTTGTAATGTGGTTGTCTCACATAGAAACCTTGATATTTCGGTAGGAATGACCCATTTTGTACTTGAAGTACCCCTATTTGCTAGCATGATAATCTCAAATTTACTCAACATTCCGATCTGGTGACACAATTACGACATGCAAAGCCTCATACTGATTAGTCATCATTTGAATTGGTTTTCAATTTCAAAGTATTCTAGGGTTTATACCCACTAGCTCTTACAACCCAAACGATTATATTCATGTATGTGTACACTTTTCCGTCTTCACTACAAAGCAAACGGTGAGATATTATGATACGTGTGCTTAGTAAAAACTATCCCGCAGCCAGCCCGCCCTATATGAACATTGGGTGTGGCCTTTTAGGATTCCTGTCCAGGAATATATCCTCCACCCCGTACGCCCCACTACCGAACCCTGCACCTTCACCACACCTCCCGTTTGTCCTCCTACCATAGATTCCTGCCGTATTTCCTAGTCCTCTAAAGCCTACATCCATGTCAGGAGAAAGGGGAGGTGGAGGACGTGGTGGAGGCAAAAATGGCGACGACATTTCAAACCCTCCCCTCGTCGTCGAGCCGTCGCTCCATGCGGTCGGAGGAGGATGCGGCGAGGGAAAAGGGGACAAAGCTAGCGCGATCCCTCCGCCCGTCGATGAGCCGTCAAGCCTCGCGAGAGGTGCAGGATGCGGCGGAGGCATATCGGAAGACTGCAGCCAAATCATCCCTCTGCCCGTCGACGAGCCGTGGAGCCTTCTAGGAGGTGGAGGATTGAGCGGAGACATAGCGGATGGCGGCAGCCAAATCCCTTCGCATGTCGATGAGTCGTCGAGCCTTCTGGGAGGTGGAGGATGCGGCGGACGCGACGACAGCTCGATCCCTCCTCCTGTCGTGGATCCGTCCCGCTGTGTGAAGAGGTCGCGCCGTACTAAAGCTAACGACGAGGGCTGGGTGGATCGCTACATTGAAGAACATATCTATCCGTCATCCAAGATGCTCTACAACGCCGATATCAAGTTGGACGACGTGAAGGAAGAGTTGTTGTCCGTTTCGGAGGGCGCCTTCACTGATCGCTTCGACAAGGCGCTAAACGAGTACATGCTCGCCTACACCCTCTACAAGGCAGCGTGCTTGTCCTTCCCCACAACATGCAAGCCTTGAGTCTGCTTTAACCGCCGGCTGTCTTCATGAGCCGGCGTCGTTCATCACCTCCAGGCGCCAGACCTATCTAGTTTAAGTTTTTTATGGTTTTAGTCGACGAAGAACTCCAGTGTATCGCGGGGAGGAACTATGTAGCGGGGAACCTGTAATAAATAATTTGTGTTGTCCGCATGATTTTTTCTCAACCATAGCAGATTTCACCGCAAAATATTACTACTCCGCGTCTAGCTACTAGTAGCTAGCCTCGGGACTGTCCACAGGCATAGTGTGGTGATTAGACGGGAGAGGCGTGGCGTGCGAACATGTTTGAATAGAGGGCGGGGTTCCGGGAGCACGCGCGCACCAGCGCTCCCCACCGGAACTAGTGCTAGCTCACCGTAAGACAGGGCCTTTCATGTTAAACCCCTCCTCCCCTCATCACTCCCAAATACTACTACCTGTTCTTCCTGCTTTCACATCGCAAACATGGATACGAAATGCATGATTCCGCGACAAAACTCACTAGATCTCTCAAGCTTAATTAAGGAGGCGGGGGAGGCCCGAAGCGATGACGAGCATGTGGATTTGACCACTGCCTCTGTCATTACCAAGCTCTAAGATAGAAATCAAAGAGTTGATGCCTACAAATTTTCAAGGAAATGGTGGCCAACGATGAAGATCTCGAGCCTTCCATGCGAGTTAAGATGATGAACAAGTGCAATTATTTTCCAAGCTAGGCTCGCGACTGTCCATAGGCACAGCTAGGCGTGCGATGATTATAAGGGAGAGGCGTGGCGTGCGAACAGGTTTGACTAGATGGTAGTGTGCCAGGATCACACACCACCACTCATCACCGGGAATAGTGCTAGCTCACCGTGAGAGAGGGATCCAACTTAAGTGACTCAAAGTCACATGACTTTGGGTGCATGAGAGGTGGGCCCAGTATCTGTTGGACCCATCTGTCATGCACCCAAAGTCATGTGACTTAGGTCACTGAAGCTCAGTCCGTGAGGTTAAACCCCTCCTCCCCTCAACAATGCTCCCATATAATTAATACTACATGTTCTTCCTTCTTCAATTCCCATCGCAACCATGGACTCTCCATCGAGGTCTCCAAGTGCCCCACCTCGCCACAATGGTGCTTGAATATCCAACCACCATCTCGCAGGCGGAGGAGAACACCAACGTCTTCTTGGTCATGGGGCCCATCTCGACCTTATAGTCGCAGATTGCCACGACAAAGGAGGATGTCTAGGATCAGACCGCCATGAACGCAGCGGCAGAAGCAGCTCGCTTGATTGAAGCCGCAAACAAAGCGGTGGACCTCGCCTCTAAGACCGCGAAGAACGAGTCAAGGGACTATATGGCAGCCCACGCTGCGAGGAAGTGCAGAGTTGAGGCCTTGGAAATGTATGATTCCGTGACAAAACTCACTAAATCTCTCAATCTTAAGGAGGCGAGGATGGCCCGAAGCGGCGGCGATCACGTGGATTTGACCACTGCCTCTGCAATTTCCAAGCTCGAAGCCAGCAATCAGAGAGCTGATTCATACCAATTGTTCAAGGAAATGGTGGCCAACGATGAAGATATCGAGCCTTCCATGCGAGTCAAGATGATGAACAAGTGCATGAAATTTTTTCTTGGTCAAGTCAATATGTTGTAGCTAGCGTTAGTTATCTTATTATCGTAGTTAAGTATATGTTGTTTAGCTAGTCTGATGAACAATGAAATCCCTTGTTCCCCTCCTGTATAAAGGATTGGGATGGTTTGGAGGAAATTTGATGTATTTTGTACAACTAATTATGTGTGCAATTATTTTCCAAGCGATCGAGGCTCGTGAATGTCCACAGGCACAACTAGTTGTGCGATGATTAGACGGGAGAGGCGTGGCGTGCGAACAGGGTTGACTAGACGACCTCTTGCCAGGAGCTTGCACCACCGCTCCTCATCGGGTCTAGTTATATCTCACCGCTGTCCCCCAGCTTCTACACTAAGGAAACTACTATTCCTCTTCGCAAAATGGGCAGCGAAATTTGCAATTGAAATACTGGCGCGAGTGGTCGCGCATTGACAATAGTCTGTTTTAATGACCCGTATGCCTTTCTTCATCTGTATCTCAACAAGACTTTGCATCTGGTAATCAATCAAACAAGAGCAATACACACATAGGATTCACTGACAATACATTTTCATTGCATAACATAGATCTCCATTGCATAAAGGAGCATGGTTCCTTTTCTCCAATTAGTTCAATCATAAGAACCAACCAAAATAAACCCTAAACTAGAGTCAAGTATGTACTGAAATATCTTTTACCTTCGTATCTAGCTCATTTGAACTATGCTAGCAGTCCATCGACGATATACTGATGAACCCAAAATATTTACTACTAGCTAAAAGCTTCCTGCCGCGCGCACAGATCAGTTGGAGCCACCAGAGGAGAAACCCCTCAGTCTACGGGCACCGTACTCCAGCCGCTCCCGATGCCCTTCCGCGAAGCAAGCGTTTTCCTTGTACCTCGCCAGATCACGCTGACTATCTTCCTCCTCGCGGCGGGAAGCTTCCACTGCCATAGCGATCACTCTTTCCTCCACCTCCACGATGAAGGCATTAAAGCGCTCGACGGTGTCGCCGTGGTCGTGGCCGAAGCTCGGAGGACCCTGGGTGGCACACTCCGGCGCCTGGATGGTGCTCGTCGGCTCTTGGATGGTGCTCGTCGGCTCTTGGATGGTGCTCGCCGGCGCCTGCATGCCGCCCCGTGCGCCCGGATGGTGCTCCCCTCCTCCTGCATGCCACCCCCCTGCACACGGATGGTGCTTCCCTCCTCCTCTATGCTGCGCGCCATCTCACGGATGGTCTGCGCCCCCGCCTGTATTGCGTGCGCCTGCGCCCGGAGGGTTTGCGCGTCACCCCTGATGCTGCCTGCCGGCGGTAGTATGGCAGCGTGGCAGATGCGCGCGATGCAACCGGCGCGCGCTGTGCGACCGGCATTGCGGGAGAAAGAGTTGATGTGTCCATGCCGTCGGGGAGTGCGGCTCGCCCGCGGTACCAGTACATGTACTGGATCTGTCAAGGAGTTGGCTGGAGCTACCGGCGAAACTGCCGGCGGAGTCACTACCTCAGGATCTGCTAGGGTACGGCGCACTGGACCCATTGTTGATCTATGGGAAGAGAGGGAAAAAGAAGGGGATGTGAATGCGGCTCCTGTGTCTTCGAGATGACAGTCTTTATGGCCCGCATTGGGGGTTTTTTGGCTACGAGCGGGATTGTCCGCGGTTGCGCACTTGACCTTGCGCCATCTCAGTTGGATCGCGAGCGTACGCATGGCCATCGCAAACGATCAACCGATGTTCTATTTGTTTGAATAGAAGTCGCCGGCGGGTACAAGCCGAAACGACGCCCAGGAAGACGAGCGGCTGACGCGTGGCGGTTGTATTAAACCAATTGTGTGTGATAATTCTATATCGCAAGGTTCTCGTTACTCTTTCCTTCAAAAAAATTTAAAAAATTGCGCAAGGTATCACATATGTGGTGTTTGTAAATAGTCTAGAATTATAATCATATGGTTGGCAAAGCAGTTATTTCTTCTCTGCACAAAAATGTTTGTGTTGTCAGGGATATCTCAAATGGGTTGTAGTCGCGAAATGTGTCCCTACAAAGTAGACATTTTCGAAAACTTACCTGTTTTTGTTACATCATATCATCGCACACAATTTTGTAGTTCAGTACGACTGCCAAGAGAAACTATCAAAATTTTAAATAAATATAAAATACATAGAAGAAGCTAGCGGTTCATTTCAAGCAATTGTCTGTGTTATTGTTGTTATCACGCACAATTGATAGTACGAACTGTGTGTCGTCGAACATCAACACTTAGATTTTCAGAAGCGTTTCTGATAAAGCACATATCCCACATATTTCAGTAACCACAACCGACTGGTAACAAGGGCTAGCGGTTCAATGTTTGGGACCAAGGGTGTTCAAAGTATTTATGTGGACGGTTGCTTGGTCGAATCGTCAGCTTTGTTCCCGCCAACGAAAGGATTTTTAGAAATGTGCCCGAAAGATTAGGTATCCCAAACATTCGAGGAATTATCAGCGATTGCGATAAAGGACTAGCGGTCCATTGTTTGCAACCGTGGGCTTTCACTCTAGGCATCCCAGACGAATTTTCAAAGACCCATCAGCCCTACATCACCCACGCAATAATTTTTAGAATTGTGGCCGTTCACGTATGTTTCGCAGACGGTTCAGTTTCGAACACACGATTTTTTATTTATACCATTTGCATTGATAGCATCGCAAACAGTTTCAAACAAGGGACTGGGGAAGGGGTGTCTGTTGGGGAACGGAGCAGAAAAAAACATTTTTCCTAGCTACGAGTCTCGAACCCAAGACATATGCTATGCCGATGCAAGTAACAGATGGACATAGGTCACATACCAGTATGTAGTCCGTTAAGCGGGAAGAATTTCCGCGTGAATGTGGTTGATGTAGTCGTACCCGCCGATGTTCGATGAAGCGGAGATCCTCGACGACTCAGAATCCACTCGGTCCTTGTAGACCGATGACGGGATTACGTGCCTGTCGGAACGTTGTCGGTGAAGACGTCGCGATACCGCCTCGACAATGAAGGAGCACCACAAGTGTAGCGCCTCGCAGGATTACACACATACGATGTTCTCGACGTCCCTCCGGGCTCCAAACCAGAAGAGAAGCGGAAATAAGATGGTTCAGATCCCGATTCCAGCAACACGACAGCGTGCGTATGGTGGAGAAATCCCCAACCCAATGCAGACTCCAAACAAAGGGAGTCCGCTCAAAGGCAGGAGAAAGAGAGAGAGAGAGAAGAGAACTTGTTTCTATTAAAATTGGTGAAGAAAAAGGGCACCCTACCCCTCCTTATATAGGCCAAGGAGGGGTGCACACCTCCCTCAACTTCCCATGTGGTACTAAACCAAAGGGAAGGGTGGAAGTGCGCCATAAGGGGGGTGGGCCCCTCCCTTGGCGCCGTGGGCCAAGGGGGGAGGCTCCCTCCTCCCCTAATGGGCCTCTTTAGGCCCATATGCCTTCTCTTCCTAATTTAATGATATTTTAATATTTAATTCTGATAATGAAATAATAAAACATATTTAAACATTATTAAATAAAATTTTGAACCTTTCAAAATATCTAGAACTTCTTCTAGCACCTCTTGGAAAAATTCCGGTGTTATCTCTTATTTCTCTGGTGATCCCGAATCTATCCTTAATGCGTCAAATACCTTTAACTGTGACACCCTACGGTCCGAGAAACAACAGACATGATCAAGACACTGTCTTGATCAATGACCATCGGTCGGACCTGGTTACAATCCTAGATGGCCCCTGCGCTTCCATCGAATGAACTTCATCGTTGTTGGATCCGTTAACATTGAGTCATGTTCCCTTTGTCCTACGGTACTTTTTTTTCCAAGGTTTGATCGTCGATATCCAATATACCTAGTTCATCCTCGTTACCGACAAACATGTTTACTCGTTCTCGTGATATTACAACCCCGTGACCTAGTCACATGATTGCGCAATCTTTATGATGTAATATCACGGAGTGGGCCCAAAGTATCTATTCGTCACTCGGATGGACAAATCCCGCTTTGATCTATTTTCATACTCATCAACATATCTATTTCCGAATTCCCAAAGTACACCTTCTTGATCTATTTTCATACTCATCAACATATATATTTGGCAGTAGACAAACAAGTAAGAACTACCTTCTTGACTTGTCCCTGATGAACCTCAACTGTAGGGGATCGATTGTAGTTTTCTCGCGAGTAAGTTAACCCAATTTATTGATTCGACTCAAGGGGAACCAAAGCGTATTTATAATCTTTGACAGTTGAGTTGTCAATTGCCGCACCTGAAATATGTTTGCTTGAAACAAAGTATTAATAGCAACTGTGATATCATAGCGATAGTAAAACAGCGAAAAGTAACAACTAGTGACCAGTAGGATTAAAGCACTGTAGGCTAGGGAGATGGATGGTCGGGCGCTGCATGAATAAGAATGAACATGTAATAGATTCTAACACGGGGAAGGAACACAGAAAAGCAATGATCATCTAGGAAAATATCAAACATTAGGCATGTATCCCGTAGGTAGTTGTGCGTGCTTCCAATAAGAACTTGCACAACATCTTTTGTCCTACCATCCCTCTATGAACGGGGCCAAAAGGAACTTATGGAGATTAAGGTTCTCCTGTCAAAGAGCACCGGAACAAAGCAATAAACTCAACGGATACATGGACTCCTCAAATTATGGGCCATCCCCTTTGGTGTCCCAAGCTGTCACCATTGGGATCGCCGGTTTCGGACCATAATAGGTGCATACAACCAACCCATAGAGAGGATCTCGAACATAGATAAACTCATGAGAACATAAGTGGTTCAGATCTGAAAACATGGCACTCGGGACCAAAGTGACAAGAATTCAGAGCAACAAGTTGTAGCAAAGTGATAAACACCAAAGTAGATGATAGGCAACATGCCCCCAACAATCTGACGAACTATTACATCATCAATCTCATCCAATCCCTACCATCCCCTTTCCCTACAGCAAGGAATTACTCACACATGTGAAGATAAGTCATGGAGGGGTGATGGATTGGTGATGGTCATGATGATGGCGACGATCTCCCCTCTCCGGAGGCCAAATCAACCTCCAGATTAGCCCTCCCGAGGAAGAACAGAGGTTGGCGGCGGCTCCGCGACGGGTTCTGGAAAAGAGACTTCTTTTTCGGAGTTTCCCTGTCACGGGAATAAATAGGAGACAAAGTAGGGCACCAGGGGAGGGGGAGTCGCCCAGGCGGCCTGCTGGTGCGGCCCCACCCCTGGCCGCGCCAGCAGGGCGCCTCCCCCCCTGGTTGACCTCTGGCCCCACTTCTGGCTCCGGGCTCCTTCGGGTGTGTGGATTTTTTGGTATTTTTCTGGGAATTTTCTGAGATGTCCAAAAATCCATTTTCCTGCGCACAATAAAACCATACAGGCAGCTCTGCTGAAAACAACGTCAGTCCGGGTTAGTTTACCTCAAATCATGCAAGAATGAGGGCAAAACAATAGCAAAAGTGTTTGGAAAAGTAGATACGTTTGAGACGTATCAAATCTCCCAAGCTTATCCTATTGCTTGTCCTCAAGCAATTCAGTTCAACGAACTGGATGCGGCAAAGAAAAATTGACAAACTCTTTTGTTTCATAAGATGTATATAAGCCGGGACTACGAAAGGAGTTTAGCAAGTATAAAAACAATGCTATAAGGACAATGCACGAAGCAATCCTTCTTTCAAGTAATGTATCACAAACAACCTAAAGTGAATAATATGGTGCCGAAAATCAAGACAAGATCACAATGCACATGGCCTGAACATATCAGACTGGTATCTCGCTAGCCTCCATGATTGAAGCAAAACGTAAATGCAGAAACTCCTCCGGAGTTTTTTAAGGAGACTAGAACTAAGAATTTCAGACTAGCAATATCACAAGCATGCAGAAGACAATGTAATACTTTGGGACAATGCATGTTACACTAAGATGACAATTTATGCTCTCAATAGTTGGTGCTTTGAAGAAAGAAGGTGAGACTCTCGAACTGTGGATTTTTTATGGCAAGATTGAAAACCCGTGAAAGGAAGGAAAGACTAAACATGTGCCAGATCTCTTAGTTTTGAAAACGGAGACAAAAATTATTTTGAGAAGTGAAACTTTCCAGTCAACGATGAACGGCAAAGGTCTCTTAATATCTGCCATATTAATGCTTTTTGCTTACACTTGTTCCCTTATCCATAAATCCTTTGATGGTCTATGGAACCTTTTATTTTGCCTCAAGTATGGAAGGAGGATATCGTTCCATCTATCATTAGCAGCATTTGGTCCATTTCATTCCATCATCAAGTATGGGGGAGGTGTAACTCTTTTTTTATGAATTTGACTAGTTATAACTTCCGACAAAATATTTTTGGCATGGTAGATACTGATTTTCCCTCACCGCAACATGAGCTTGTACGGTTAAAAAAAGGAAGCTTTTTAATAAATTCCGAGATGGCACAAGAAAGTCTAAGTTAGGAGTGGCTGGTAAATACGACATATATGAAGGTATGGTGGACTCAAGTGGAATAACTGGTTTGAAAAGGAGTTTGGATACACAAGCAGAATTCCGCTTAGTGTGAGCGAAGGCTAGCAAAAGACTGGAAAGCGGCCAACTAGAGAGCAATAATTGTCATAATCATGTAGAGCGACAAAGCAACATTGAATCGGGCATGAAAGTGATATGACTATTCTGAAATAAAAAGGTCATCAAGGCATGATAGACATATTAGTCATAAACATGTGTGAACATGTGCCAAGTCAATCCAAGAATTCTCCGAAGGGAAATACCACCTCAATATGCCAAACCATGAGCAATGCAATGCATGTAAATCATTCCAACAACATATTATGCACCCTAGCTATTTGAGATCGGACACAAAGAAAGCATGAACACTGGAAAAGCGTTGTAAACTATAACAACCAAGATTTCACAAAAATTAAAAAAAAAAATTCTACGTGAATTGGTTGATTGTATGATTTGATTGCAGTATTTGCTTTGCAGATTTATTAATTGGTGAATATTTTCCCCCTCTTTCTCGTATCGGATGCGATACCGAACCATTTTCCCAATGGCACACGACCTCGTTTTGACACCGGGAAATTCACCCGATCACCGTTGCAACTTTTGGCACAAGACCAGCCATCGCTAACGGTGCAGAAAAACCCCCATTTATATTTAAATGGGTTATTTTATCGGGAGGTGTTCGACGTTTTCTTTTGGCATTAAACATTGCAGACGACGTCAGTTCGGTGCCTTGAGGCTGTGTTTCGAATTTCGCGCGTTTCTGACTTCGTCGGGTAGGTGAACGTTCGGATGTGCCAGGCATAGTAGCCGAAGTAATCCGAGGGGCATATTTAAGAAATGTCGCGCGCGCTATTAGCTGAACCCCCGGATTCCCCTCTTATCTTCGAATTCTAGCCACCCGAAAAAAAATCGGACCCAAAACGGGCCATTTCGTGGCCCGAAACCCCTCCCAAACACCCACTTGCTATTTATAGCAGAGCTAACCCTACCAAAAATAGGCAAACCCTAGCCAGCCACCTCTCTTTCCGTGCACCCCCTCTCCACCGCCGCCACCTTGCCTCCACCAGCCAACTGATGCGCGAGGTGATGATAGTGATTTCTCGCCCTTCGTTGGTAAACCCCAAGTGGAAGGTGTGATGTAGCACAGCAGAAAATTTCCCTCAGTAAAGATACCAAGGTTTGTCTCCAGTATGACTCTGGAGATGATAAGTAGGTGTCAGTGGCGCAACTGACTTGGACCTGCACACAGACACAAATAACTTTGTTCCCAACGAAGTTCCGAGAGGTTGGCAATCTCTCTGGTCTTGTTGTTCACAAAGGATCAAACACAAGGGATAATGATAGCAACTGAAAGTAAAATCAGAAAAGTAAATGAGCGTGGAAACAGTGATGAAGATATGGACCGGGATACATGATGTTCACTAGTGATGTCTCTCTCCCAAAAGACGATAAAACTGCTATGCGAGGTGAACAAATTATAGAAGGTCAATTGACAGGATTATGAACGCACCGCAATGCTAACTATAATACAAAAGAAAGGAAGAGGCTCAAAAGCATAGGAAGAACGCCAAAATAAGTAGACCAAAATCTAACTGCATCTACTACTAATCATCCACCTTGAGATATCTATCCAGAACATCTCGCTGGTATTAATTTGCGAGCCCCACCCAAAGTGTAAACCAAAAGCAACAGACAACTGCATTAAAAAGCACCTTGCGTAAAGTAAACAATCCTTGTAACCGCGGTTACAAGCACCGTTGTTTTCCCCCTTGTGGCAACAGCACATCCCCTAGACTCATGTTTATGTCACTCAAGCGTGTCATCAGGGGGCATGAACCCACAATCGAGCATAACGTTCCCTCTTGGGTTACTACCTACTACATGGCCAAAGCAATAAACAACAACGGAGAACATGCAAGAATTACTTTAAGAACAAAAATATAAGAGATAAGAACCAAATATATTACACAATCACAATCTGCACATAATCTCGTAATCCATCAGATCCCATAAAACCCAGCATGGCAACAGCAGAAAGATTACAAAAGTGCCTCGATCATGTAGGGCAGCTCACGAGGTCTAAACCATGAAGAACAAAGAGGGGAGGAGAACATCACATAGCTACTGATCACGGACCCATGGTCCAAAGGAAACTACTCACGATACATCCGGGAAGCATCCATGGTGGAGAGGAGAATCCCGGAGGTCGGCCCTCCCTCCGGCAGGGTGCCGGGAAGAGGTCTTCTTGTGCTCCCGATCTCGGAAGCGTGGCGGCGGCGGAACAGAGGCGAGATCGTGAAAAATGGTTCTCTCCTCGAGGGTTTCTTGTCACGGAGAATATATAGGCGAAGGGGGGCAGCCAGGGGGGCCACCATGAGTCCAGGCGCCCCCCTGGCGCGGCCAGCCCCTGGGGAGCGCCACCAGGGCGCCTGGGCGCCTGGTGGTGGCCCTCTGGCCCTACTCAGGTTCTTTCGGAACGTTCTTCTGCGCTGATTTTTTATCTGATTTTTCCCGAATTTTTGGAGCACTTTTTATATGGGGGAAAACTGAAATAGAAAAACAGCAGAAAACAGGAACTGGCACTGTGGTGCACTGAGTTAATAGGTTAGTCCAAATATGATCAAAAGTGTATGAAAGTGTATCTAGATCATAGCAATATCACACAAAACATGCATGGAGCAAGCAGAAATTATAGATACGTTTTCGACGTATCAACATCCCCAAGCTTAATTCCTGCTCGTCCTCGAGTAGGTAAATGATAACAGCATAATTTCTGTGGTGACATGCTAGCAACCATATAAGAACTTTGAAAAGTAAAGCAATCAAGGTTAGAGATTCAATTCAAGTCATAACAGGCAAGAGTCTATATTAGCATTGAAACAAGTAACAAAAGAACATTAGGTGCAAGAGCTCTCGCTGTCCGTGACTCGAATGTCTCCAAATGGTGTTTGCATGCAAGAAGGGGGATAGGGAATACGATAAAAATATTTATTTGTTGAGAACTCAATCTACTAAAGTTTCACACTTGGTCTTTTTCTGGAATCTTATCTTGACTCGTCCCCAGACCACTAGCCAGGTACAAGTCAATTTGATCCACTCCTTTTTCAATATTTTGAGCACACATGCAATGGATGAGCGTAAGCACGAGAGTTGACACTTAGGATGGAAAAGAGAGAAATACGGAGGAGGAGGAGGAAGACAAAAAAAAGAATGAGAAAGGCTCACATCAATGAGGACAATCATAGGCAAGAGATGCCAAATGATAGATATGATGTGAGGAGTAGGGATTGCCATGCAACGGATGCACATATGAGCTAGGAAGCTTTCCAATGGAACTAGTCGGGGTGCATCTAACTTGCTCGCTCATGAAGACCTAGAGCTCGTTTGAGGAGGCTCATCCTTGGAATATGCAAGCCAAGTTATATAGTGTGAAGGTCCCCACATAGCTATATGCATAATGATCATCTCTATGGAGTACAAGGATATAAAGGGAGTACTAGTGTGGATCTCTCAAAAGGATAGTAGTGTTGCCCCTTTCTCTCTTTTTATTTCTTTTTCTCTTTTTTCTATTTTTTTGTATTTTTTTGTGGCCTCAATGGCTCTTTCTATTAAACTCTCATTTTTCCTCTTTGGGATCTTTTATTGTGTCCACTTTGGGATCTTTTCCTCACTTAAGGGCAACACTCTATTTTACAATAAGGTAAAGGATATCTTTCACACTTTACAAGGTACTCGAAATCATAAAGAAGATGTAGCTATCATGATGTATGCAATGTATGTCGCTGCCAGTGTAGCAGGAACATGTATGACATGAAGATCAAGTCATGAAGAGGTGGATGTTGCATGGCAATATATCTCGGAAAGGCTATGGAAATGCCTTGATAGGTAGGTATGGTGGCTGTTTTGAGGAAAGATATAAGGAGGCTTATGATGACAGAGCGTATAATGCCAAGGGTTTGGATGTACCGGAGAAGGTGGACACCAACTCTCGGAGTGAGAAGAAGGTAATGCACGGCACGTGAGAGGCTAGCAAAATATGGGAAGGTGGAAGTGGCAACTTTCAATACTTACATTAGTCCGAAGAACTCATGCACTTATTATCGGTAACTCTCAATCTAATAAGGAGGTTCACAAAGAGACAAGTACCCCGAGGAGTAATCTATGGGGGTTTGGTTATCCTTGCGCATCCTCGACTCATGGTACGTGAGTGTACTCTAATATTCGATCCCTCCAAATATTAGTGATCCATCTAGTAGTTCGAGTTCTCAACTAGTTTTTGTAGGTTTTGAAAATACACACGGATTGTCCAAAATACGACACCTATCACTAATAGGCTAAAGCACTTGACACCAAAAGTTCAGACATTACTCACATCAATACCTCAAAACTATTGCAAGTTACTACTAGAATTAAATAGCAACCTCAATTACCTACTTCCAAGACAAAACACAACTCAGTGCAACAACCAACTCTCTTAACAAGATAAACATGAAAACTAAAGAGAGTTCCAGAAACAAACTAAACAAAAGCCAAGGATCTTGCTAAAGACAAACTAAGACTAAAAGTAAACATGGCAGTAGCTACGAAAAGATAAAGAACACACAACAGCAAAAAGATAAGCAGGAAAAATCCTATGATGTGTTCTAGATTGGAGTGGAGCGTGTTTCTCTCCCACACAAAGTAAGATGGGGTCTAACTTGTTATGACCAGCAAGCAAAACTAAAGAAAACTAAAAATAAAACCTAAGAGCGAGACGCTCCAAGCATAGCACATAACGCGTGAAGTGATAAAAATATAGTGAGATGAAGGACGAAATGATGATTGTTGATGGAGAAGGGGATGCACGTGGGCATCCCCAAGCTTATACACTAGAGTCTCCTTGAATATTTATTGGGGGTGCATGGGGCATCCCTGTAAGGCCCGATATGCTGTACTGTTTCAGATTCGGACGTTTCCGCCCGAACCCGAGGACGAAGCACATATCGGTCCCACCGCGACATATGACAAAGCCATATGCCCCGGATTTCCAACATGATATCACAACATTACAGATACATGATACAACATCTCATACAATCGGCATACACCTGCCTTAAATAAAATACAACAGCGGAAGATACATGTCTGAGTACAGACTACAATCAAATGCCTACTGGCAAAGAGAGAAGCATCGATCCCATAACCACACGGGTCCAGGCCCTCCGCCGGGATCCGCCTAACTAGTCGTCGTCGAGTCTCCACGTGAAACGTCGATCACCGTACCTGTTGTCGATTAGAACCCTGAAAAGAGTTTGTGGGTAGTATCATGAGTACAGAGGTACTCAGCATCCAACTGTAGTGGTCATCTGACCCAGCAAGGACTTCATCACTCGTCATTCTAGGACAACTAGTAGTTTACGGTAAGGAAGGGGTCAGTGGTGAGGTTGCTGCCGCACTAGCATTTATGAAGTGGCTAACGATCTAAAGAGTAAGATAAGAAGCCAAGCATTCGATGAGGAATCGCCTCCAACAGTCTTGCTATCCACCTACTACGCAAACATAACACCTATCCTATCCTTGTCCTCCTCTTCGCACCCCGACAAGAAGAAGCAGTCAAGGCACACACATGTTGATCAAGTTACATTAAGATTATCTCAGTTGTTGTTGTCTATGAACAAGGAGTAGGTCTCAAGTCGTCCATAACCGTGGACACGGCTTCTCGAAAAGATTTAACCCTGCAGGGGTGTACCAACTGCCCATTACGAGGCTCCGCACGCACGTCCATCACTCTCAGTTGCTACCCATCATAGGCAACCATTTTATGATTTAGTTCCAAGAGATCCGAAACGACAGGTACCTCTAGCTAACAACAAACAAATCCGGGTGGCCCCCGGTGAGTCGACATCCAACTCAAAAGCCGGCCGCACTCTCGAATCGGCCTCTACCGTCTGGACGAGGTCGGGTTAGCTACCCAAACAGATGTGGGCAGCCCCCTAGCTTCCAGGGGTGGACCAACAAAGAAACCATGTTTCCGCTGGCCCAAGTTGTTTTAAAAGATATCTGCTAGGAGCGACCCGACAAGATATATATGCATGTTTTCAAATGGTAAATCAGCTTGGGCCACCACTAGAAATGTTTGAAGCTAGATAGGTAAGAAAAGGGGACCCCATAAAATCCCACAAGCGGTTATCCACGCTCAGTCTCAAAACCAATACCCGGAACTCGGATCCTAGGTGACTCGATTGGAACAAAGCGTCGGGGCGGGATAGCCTAGACCTTCCATCCTTCATCGAATATAGTCAACATTATAATAATCATATCATCAACAATAATATAATAATCATGTGATATCCCAACCCAAAGAGTAACAGGGTAACATCGTAGCATCCTAAGCATGCATACTAAGCAGGGGTTGAGCAACGAGCAAAAGTAACATAGAAGTACAAGGTTTGCTTGGAGGGGACATGGCTGTATCGGTTTGAAAAAGGCTGTAAACATGTGGTAGGATCAAACATCGAACCTAACCTAGACTAGCATGCAAACCGCTTGTTGAAATAGAATGGATCATAAGTAATGTATAGTCCTTGCCTGTTGATAAGTCGGGTTCCGAAGGTGTAGTTGATCGCAAGCTCGCATCGTCTCCGAGAGGTACCCGTGGAAGGACACAAGACGATAAACACTGGAAAGCAATCAACGAGCAAGCACTCTATTACTACGAGGCAAACACGAGCAAACATCAACAAGAAGGCAACACGAGACATCGCACCTACCGTCGAGAGCGGTTACTAACGATTTAAGTGGAGTACTCGTCACACACGACGATACCGCACATTTACGGTGGTTCAAGTTGTTTAGCTAAAGGTGATCAAACAACAGTTATTAACATGGCAACTCAAGCAAGCATGGAATATCACACAAACATGGCAAGAGGTGAAGCACAAAGTAAACTATCTATGCAAGTCAATTTAAGTGAGGCACGACCTAAACATGGCATAACACTAAGTGCCGCACGATGATTAAAAGATTTGGTACTGTTCTGCCCTAACCCATATTTTAGGTTGGTTAACAGCAGCAAACAATAGCATAAACACAAAGAACACGAAAAACTAATCAAGTTACATATAAAGAACACTCCAAACGGAGTTACGGTTAAAAAGATACAAGCAAGACAAGTTATGCACACATGCTGTAAAAACAGGGGTAAATCTATATGCAAAAGTGCAGCAACATGGCATAGGAATACATGGAATGAAAGTATACATGATGCTTAACAAAATGAAATTGGAATCACTCAATTCCGATAAACGGTCGCGGCACACTCGTCGACCGAAGTTGCAACAAAATAACAGTTTTAGCAACAACAGCACAATAACATCAAGATAGCCACTTTGGAGCAAGATATAAACATGATGCAGCAAGCAAATATGGCATATGAATGCATGAAACTAAAGTATAAACATTGCTTAACGCAACGCAAAAGGAATCCATGCAATAGGCCTCATGGATTTGTTACAATCATCATGCAAAGTTGCAACAAAATAATAGCAGCAGCTCATAACAGGAAATAAATGCAATTAACAGCCTGATGCCCTGTTCAGCACACAATTACACAATCAAGATGAGCTCAAATTCAAATTCTCACAAAAGATGAATTAAACTACACGCAATTCTGAGCAACTTTCGTTTTGGGGGCAACGTCATCGGAGCTACCGTTTAACGGGAAATCGCATCGCGGAATTGAATCAGCAGCAGTCATAAAGGACTTAGCAAAAAAAAATAACAGCAACTGAGCAAATACATAAAAAAAAGAAAAGGGGGCCTCACCCCACATGGGCTCGTCCCAAGTGGCTTGCTGGGCTGGCTGCTGGAGGCCTGGCGCGTTGGGCTGCTGGCAGGCCGGGCCCACCTGGCCGGTGGAAGGAGCCCGCCCAGCCGAGGAGGAGGCGCTCGGCCTCGAGCTCCCGAGCGGCTCGGCCATGGCGAGGCTAGCCAGCGGCCGGCTGCTGGAGCGAGGAGGTCAGGCGGGGCGGGGACGCAGGCGACGGACGGGGCGCAGAGGCGGCGCGGGTCGCCGGAGCCGGTGGCCTCTGGCGGCGGGAGGAGCTCAGCCGGCTGCTGCCTCCCATGGCGGCTCCATGGCTGGGACCCTGCAGAGAGAGAGAGGAGGGTGAGAGGAAGGAGGAGAGGAGGGAAAGGGGAGGGAAAGGAAGAGGAGGGGGAGCGCGAGGAGAGGAGGGTCGCCGGGGCGCGCGGCTCGCCGGCCGGGGAGAGGTGGCGGAGGCTCCACGGCTGCCTCGGGGAGAGAGGAGAGAGAGAGGTGGGAGCTCCAGGGTGACGTGGCACGATCCCAGGCCGTCAGATCGGCCGATCTGACGGTCCAGATCCATTGGGCTGGATCCAGATCTGGGAGGCTAGGGTTTGCTGCGAAAATTGGGGTATTTGGGGCCAGATCTGGGGCTGGTGGCTGCCTAGGGAAACCCTAGGTGGGGGGAGTGTGGTGGTCTATATATAGCATGGGTGGCTGGCAGTTTGCAAAAACATCATCGGTTTTTACCTCGCGCGCACGGTGCTCACGCTTCTGACCGCCGAGGGTCCGCAGTACCTCCGATTTGGGTAAAACTTCGAACTGCACGACCAGCGAGTCCAGCCGGAGGCGTTCACCTCGCGCTGGAACCGTTCCGAAAACACTTTCCGGCACGCTATAAAAATATCCCGTTTAATTATTAAACGGGGTTTTTCGTTCCGGTGACGATGGCTGGTGCTGTGCGGTTTTCGCGACGGTGATCGGGCGAAACCCGGTGTCGCAAAGGTCGAGTGTCAGGGTGGCAAGGGTCGGTCTCCGTCCGGTACGAGATAAGAGGGGGAAAAATAATCGCCGATCGATAAATCGGGGATGCAAACACCGCAAACAAATCAGACAATCAAACAATTCACACCGAAATCAAATTTTTTAATTTTTGCAAAACTGGGCTGTTACAATCCCCAAGCTTGAGCGCTTGACACTCCTGGATCTTCTTTCATCATCTTCCATCGCATACTTGAAAACTCCCTTCATACATAACTCATCATAAGCTGATTAGAGAGGTTAGTACCCTTAATAAAATAATTTTTCCCCACTAGATGTAAAGATATTCTTGAAGAGCTACTATTTCTCAAGAGTGCCAAAAAGTTTTTTCAAAGAAAAAGCAAGCTTAAGGTTTGCAAAAGTGAAGAGAGGCAAAACGTGGCAGAATCTGTGAAAAACAGAACAGCAGGTAGTAGAGAGTTTTTTCGGGGCAGTTATGCAACTCAAATAAAAAAACTCAGAACATACAAAAGTTTCACAATTGTATAGAGCATTCTGTCAAAAAAATTCAGATCAAAAAGATGATCTGGTGGTTTTATTCTAATTTTTCTGTCAAGGGACAGAACCTGTTTTCTGGACAGCATGTCACAACTTTTGCTTCCCTTATCATAAGAGGCTATAACTTGGCACAAAGCTGGAAAATAAAGATACAATGATGTTGCTACAGTAGTAACAAACATCAAGACACAACAAAAGCAAAAAGAAACCTAATTCGTTGTGGGCTGCCTCCCAAAAGCACTTTCTTTTATGCCTTTAAGCTAGGCATGATGCAAAAGAAGAATCAAGTTTTATCAAGAGAAAGAGAATAACTAGCCCGAGTAACGGACTCAAAAGGTAACTTGATTTTCTTTCTAGGGAATTGTTCCATCCCTTTCTTGAGAGGGAATTCGAATTTTATATTCCCCTCTTTCATGTCCATAACCGCACCAACGGTGTGAAGAAAAGGACGTCCCAAAATAATTGGACAAAAAGGTTCACACTCTATATCCATAACAATAAAATCAACGGGAACATAGTTTTCATTCACAATGATAAGAACATCGTCGATCTTCCCCAAAGGTTTCTTTACGGAAGAATCAACAAGACGAACACCAAAAGAACAAGGCTCAAAGGGCTTCAATTCAAACATATCATATATTCTTTTGGGCATAACGGAGGTACTAGCTCCAACATCACATAAAGCATAGCAACAGAAGTTATTTAATTTAATTTTGATCATAGGGTCCCAACCATCATCTAGCTTCCTGGGTATGGAGGCTTCTACTCTAAGCTTCTCCTCCCTAGCTTTGATGAGAGCATTTGTGATATGCTCCGTGAAGGCAAGATTAAGTGTGCTAGTGTGCGGGTCTCTAGACATTTTGTGTAGCAAGCTAATAACTTCTGAGAGGGTGCAACTATCAAAATCAATATCACTACTATCAAAGGTGGTAGTAGTGTCGTCTAGGCTCACTTGTTTGAAACCCTCTATGTTCATAGGAGTTTCTTCATCTTCGGCGGAGGTATTAGCATCACCATTAATAGGTCCAACGGGACTAGGAGTGCATTGGGTGCTAATAGTTTGGGTGTCCTCAACAATTTGGGTAGTGGCAACTGTGTGGTGTGTAGGAAGGCTCTTAATTCTATCCTCTTCCATAGGGATAACTTCCGGTTTGGCTGCCATTTGATTTATCAAAGTAGATTGGGTGTGGGACATATTCGAAACATGGGTTTCGGTGGCGGTAAGTCTAGCCGAGAGATTAGAAATCTCACTGTTCAGGCTATCAAGCTGTTCACTAATGTTTTGCAGAATGGTAGTATGCTCACCTATTTGCTTAGAGAAGGCTTTGTTTTGTTCAAACTGAGTGTGCATATAGTTCTTAGTAGCTTTCTCTATTTATACCAATTTCTCATAGCTAGGTAGGTCTCTTTTCGTATAAGCAAGATTATAGGAGTTGTTGCTAGGGTAGGTGTTGTTGTTCCCATAGTTGGATGGAAACGGTCTAGGATTTCTAGCAAAATTACTCCTATAAGCATTGTTGTTGAAGTTGTTTCTAGCAATAAAGTTCACATCTACTTGTTCCTGGGCAACCAAAGAATTTAAAGGGACATCACGAGGATCAATAGAGGGTTGCTTGGTAAGTAGAGACATAATTAAGTCAACTTTTTCATTGAGGGATGTAATTTCCTCGAGAGAGTTTACCTTCCTACCTCTTGGAGCACGTTCGGTGTGCCATTGGGAATAATTGGTCATCATCTCGTCGAGAAGCAAAGTGGCAGCACCAAGTGTAGTTGACATAAAGGTTCCTCCTGCGGCCGAATCTAACAGGTTCCGCGAGGTAAAGTTCAAGCCTGCATAAAAAGTCTGGATAACCATCCAGGTAGTCAAACCATGTGTAGGGCATTTCTTAACAAGAGATTTCATTCGTTCCCAAGCTTGGGAAACGTGTTCATTATCCAATTTCTTAAAATTCATAATGTTACTCCTTAATTGGATAATTTTAGCAGGTGGGTAGTACTTCCCTATAAAAGCATCTTTGCACTTATCCCAAGAATCTATGCTATTCCTAGGCAAAGATTGAAACCAGATTTTAGCTTCTCCCCTTAAAGAGAAAGGAAAGAGCTTGAGCTTAACAATATCACCTTCTACTTCTTTATACTTTTGCATATCACATAATTCAACAAAATTGTTCAAGTGTAAAGCAACATCATCTCCAGCACCAGAGAATTGATCTCTCATAACAAGGTTTAGCAAGGCAGGTTTAATTTCATAAGAGGTAGCTGAAGTGGCAGGTGTGGCAATGGGGGTGCAGATAAAGTCTTGATTGTTGTGACTAGTGAAGTCACACAACTTGCTGTTTTCAGTGGAACCCATAGCAGCACCAAGTGTGGCAGATTATTTTTTGTGATTTTTGATACAAGACACAAACATAAAAACAGAAAGGTAAACTAACAAGACTAAAAAAACAAAGGTAAAGGGTAGTGTGCAACTCCCGTATTGTAACAGCCCAGTTTTCACAAAAATTAAAAATTTGTTTTCTGTGTGAATTGTTGATTGTCTGATTTGTTTGCGGTGTTTGCATCCCCGATTTATCGATCGGCGATTATTTTTCCCCCTCTTATCTCGTACCGGACGGAGACCGACCCTTTCCACCATGACACTCGACCTTTGCGACACCGGGTTTCACCCAATCACCGTCGCGAAAACCGCACGAGACCAGCCGCAGCCAACGGAACGAAAAACCCCGTTTAATAATTAAACGGGATATTTTTATAGCGCGCCGGAAAGTGTTCTCGGAATGGTTCCAGCGTGAGGTGAACGCCTCCGGCTCGACGCACTGATCGCGCGGTTCGAAGTTTTACCCGAATCGGAGGTACTGCGGACCCCCGACGGTCAGAAACGTGAGCACCGCGCGCTCCAGAGAAAAACCGGGGATGTTTTTGAAAACTGCCAGCCACCGGGGCTATATAAAGACCACCACACTCCCACCTCTTCTAGGGTTTCCCTAGCACAAAATTGCAGCCACCCCCATGATCTATCTCAGATCTGCCCAAAAACACCTCATTTTCCGAAACCCTAGCCCCTAGGCGACCTGGACCGTCGGATCGGCCGATCCAACGACCCAGATCGCGTCCTAGCCTCCACCAACCTCCAGCCCATGGAAGCTCTCCTCTCCTCCCGAGCCGCCCGTGGAGCCCGAGCAGGTCGTCGCGCCGCCCGCGCCCGGCGAGCCGCGGTGCTCCGGTCAGCCGGGCCAGCCGGCCATCTCCTTCCCTCCGCGCCCCCTTTCCCACTTTCCCCTTCGCCCTGACCTTCCCTTCTCCCCTGCTGCAGGCCGCCCGGAGAACCACCCGCGCCCGCTGAGCCATGGCAGGAGCTCGCCGCTCGACCTCGCCGCCCGGGGAGCTCACCGGCGCCGCCCGGCCTCCCTAGCTCCCGGATCCGGCCGCCCCCGCCGCTCCTGGACCCCCTCCGCGCCGCCCTGCTCCGGTAGCGGGCCGCCGCGCCGCGTGCCTCGCATGGGTCGGGAACGGGATGCCTCCCGATCCAGCACCTCCAACCGCCGCTGTGGCATGGGCCGGCCTGCCACGCCCCAGGCCCAGCCGAGCGCCTCCCTCCACCGGCCCAAGACCCCGAGCCCAGCCAGGCCGAGATGGGCCAAGCCCATGGGTGAGACCAAGCAGCCTTTTTTTATTTTTTTGATTTTTTTCCTGCTGTTTTTTTTTCTAAGTCCCTGTTCAGTACTGCTGCTGTTGTTATTTTGTGACGATAATTGCGATCAATCCGTAGCTCCGATGAACGTGCCCCCAAAACGAAAGTTGCTCAGTTTTGCGTGCTCTAGCATTGGTATGTAGAAATTTTTTCCGTTTGAGGCCGTCTAGATAGTTTAATTCTGCGTTGAAGTGGGCATCAGGCCGTTAAATGCTTTTATTTCCTGTTAAGTGCTGATGTTATTATTTTATTGCAACTTCGGGTGACGATTGCTTCGCAACCGTTCATCGGAATTGATTGATTCCTTTTGCATCCTATTAAGCATTGTTTCTACTTCAGTTCTATGCATTCACATGCCATATTTTCTTGCTGCATCATGATTGTATCTTGCGCCAAAGTAGCTATCCTGATGTTATTGTGCTGCTGTTGCTGAAACTGTTATTTTGTTGCAACTTCGGTCGACGAGTGTGTCGCGACCGTTTATCGGAATTGATTGATTCAAATTGCATATTGTTAAGCATCATGTCTAATTTCATTACATGTATTTCATTGTCATGATATGCTTGCTGGTCATATAGTTATTCTGCTCCAAAGTTGCTATGCTGCTGTTGTTGACAGCCACCTCTGATTTTCACTAAGTCTGTTACTTTGCGATGCCATGTTGTTTGCTTAATATCTTTTGATCTATGATGCCTATTTGCATGATTCTTTCTGCCATGCCTTCCCTGTCATGTCTACTTTAGTTCCATGTCATTTGTGAGCATGTTTTCATTGATTATACTGTTTATGTATTGCTAAAAAGTGTGCTTCGTGATGTTGGCAGATTGTGCCCGTAACTTATTTTCCTTATATCTTTTTAACCGTAACTACGTTTGGAGTGTGCCTTATATGTAACTTGATTACTTTTTTGTGTACTTTGTGTTTATGCTATTGTTTGCTGTTGTCAACCAACCTAAAATATGGTTTAGGACAGAACAGTACCAAATCCTTTAATTGTCGTGAAGCACTTAGTGGACTGCCATGTTTAGGTTGTGCCTCACTTAAATTGACTAGCATAGATAGTTTACTTTGTGCTTCACCTCTTGACATGTTTGTGTGCTATGCCATGCCTGCTTGAGTTGCCATGTTAATAACCGTTGGTTGATCACCTGTAGCTAAGCAACTTGAACTACCGTAAGCGTGCGGTATTCGTCGTGTGTGACCGATTCCCCACTTAAACTGTTAGTAACCGCTCTCGACGGTAGGTGCGTTGTCTCGTGTTGCCTTCTTGTTTATGCTTGCATGTGTTTGCCCCATAGTAATAGAGTGCTTGCTCGTTGATTTATTTCCAATGTTTATCGTCTTGTGTGCTTCCGCGGATACCTTCAGAGACGATGCAAGCTTGCGATCGACTACACCTTCGGAACCCGACTTATCAACAGGCAAGGACTATACATTACTTATGATCCATTCTATTTCAACCAGCAGTTTGCATGCTAGTCTAGGTTAGGTTCGATGTTTGATCCTACCACATGTTTACAACCTCTTTCAAACCGATACAACCATGTCCCTTCCCAGCAAACCTTGTACTGCTATGTTACTATTGCTCGTTGCTCAGCCCCTACTTAGTATGCATGCTTAGGATGCTAGTATGTTACCATGTTACTCCTTGGGTTGGGATATCACATTTATCATTAATATTATTGTTGTTGATGATATGATTATTATATTGTTGACTATATTCGACGAAGGATGGAAGGTCTAGGCTATCCCGCCCCGACGCTTTGTTCCATTTGAGTCACCTAGGATTTGAGTTCCGGGTATTTGTTTTAAGACTGAGCGTGCCTAATCACGTGTGGGATTTTATGGGGTCCCCTTTTCTTACCTACCTAGCTTCAAACATTTCTAGTGGTGGCCCAAGCTGATTTACCATTTGAAACCGTGTGTGTGCTGGTCAGCTGCCAGTAGTTTTCAAACAACTCGGGCCAACGGAGACATAGTTCCTCTGTTGGTCCACACTTGGTGAGCTAGGGGAGTCCCCCGTTATATAGGCGAGACTAACCCCGACCTTAGCCGTCCGGAAGAGTCCGATCCGAAAGCGTGGCTAGCTTTTGGATTGGGTGTCGACTCCCCGGAGGCCACCCGGATTTGTGCGTTGTTAGTTAGAGGGACCTGTCGTTTCGGATCTCTTGGAACTAAATCATAAAATGGTTGCCTATAATGGGTAGCAACCGAGAGAGATGGGAGAGCATGCGACGCCTCGTAATGGGCAGTTGGTACACCCCTGCAGGGTTAAATCTTTTCGAGAAGACGTGTCCACGGTTATGGACGACTTGAGACCTACTCCTTGTTCATAGACAACAACAACTGATATAATCCTAATACTACTTGATCAATGTGTGTGTGTGCCTTGACTGCTTCTTCTTCGTAGGGATGCGAAGAGGAGGACAAGGATAGGATAGGTGTTATGTTTGCGTAGTAGTTGATAGCAAGACTTGTTGGAGGCGATTCCTCATCGAATGCTTGGCTTCTTATCTTACTCTCTAGATCGTTAGCCACTTCGTAAATGCTAGTGCGGCAGCAACCTCACCACTTACCCCTTCCTTACCGTAAACTACTAGTTGTCCTAGAATGACGAGTGATGAAGTCCTTGCTGGGTCAGATGACCACTACAGTTGGATGCTGAGTACTTCTGTACTCATGATACTACCCCCAAACTCTTTTCAGGGTTCTTGATCGACAACAGGTATGGTGATCGACGTTTCACGTGGAGACTCGACGACGACTAGTTAGGTGGATCCCGGCGGACGGCCTGGACCCGTGTGGTTATGGGAATCGATGATTTTCACTTTGCCACTAGTCATTTGATTGTAGTCTGTACCCAGACATGTATCTTCCGCTGATGTATTGTATTAAGGCAGTTGTATGCCGATTGTATGAGATGTTGTATCTTTGTATCTGTAATGTTGTGATATCATGTTGGAAATCCGGGGCATATGACTTCGTCATATGTCGCGGTGGGACCGATATGTGCTTCGTCCCCGGATCTGGATGGAAACATATAGATCTGGAACAGTATCGCATATCGGGCCTTACAACTTGGTATTAGAGCCTTACCGACCGTAGGATCCCTTTTCTGGCCGAATCGAGTTTAGACAAAAAACTATTTTGTAGTTACTAAGTTAGCTATCAGAGAGTAGGAATATTTTTAATCCTTACCCTTGCTCTTGTCAGGACAAGTGTCGTAAGTGTTTTAATTCTCGCCTTATCCCCTTCAAACTCTAGGATCTCGAGTGTGTGGAGTTCGGAATTGTTACAATGCCTTGCTTGCAGCGTATTGTTTCGAGTCCGATCTCAGGTTTTGGAGATCCGTAGTACCTTTAGTTCTTCCGACTCTGGGTAAACATCTTGATCGTCTGTTGACTTTAGTCCTCTTTCCCAGTATCTTCACAATTCCAGTGAGAATGCTTCCCTTGATCGTCGTTTGGAATGTTGTTCTTCCTCTTGATCTCCCGATGGTTTCATTTTCCGACGTCGCCATCTCCTTGCTGAAAGTTTTCTCGACGGAGTTCGTCGTTCGACATGGAGCAGAGTCCCTTGTTGGTGGTGTTGAAAATTGTCGACTCTCTTCTTTCCCCCTTCGCCTCTCCCCCGGATCGTCCTAGATCTCGGGACTAGATCCATTGTTGGTGGTGTTCTATTGTAACAGCCCAGATTTCACAAAAATTGAAAAAAATTGTTTTCTGCGTGAATTGGTTGCTTGTCTGATTTGATTGCAGTATTTGCTTCGCCGATTTATTAATTGGTTAATATTTTCCCCCTCTTTCTCGTATCGGATGCGAGACCGAACCCTTTTCCCAATGGCACACGACCTCGTTGCGACACCAGGAAAGTCACCCGATCACCGTCGCAACTTTTGGCACAAGACCAGCCATCGCCAACGGTGTTGAAAAACACCCATTTATATTTAAATGGGTTATTTTATCGGGAGGTGTTCGATGTTTTCTTTTTGCGTTAAACATTGCAGACGACGTCAGTTCGGTGCCTTGAGGCTGTGTTTCGAATTTCGCGCATTTCTGACTTCGTCGGGTAGGTGAACGTTCGGATGTGCCAGGCATAGTAGCCGAAGTAATCCGAGGGGCATATTTACAAAATGTCGTGCGTGCTATTAGCTGAACCCCCGGATTCTCCTCTTATCTTCGGATTCTACCCACCCGAAAAAAAACCGGACCCAAAACGGGCCATTTCGTGGCCCGAAACCCCTCCCAAACACCCACTTGCTATTTATAGCAGAGCTACCCCTACCAAAAATGGGCAAACCCTAGCCAGCCACCTCTCTTTCCGTGCACCCCCTCTCCACCGCCGCCACCTTCACTCCACCAGCCAACCCTCTCACAGATCCGAATCAGACGATCAGGGCCATCAGATCAGGATCAGATGGCTCGAAGACCTCCACGTCGCACCCGCACCAAGCCGTCAGCGAGCCCCGCTCCCATGCCTGAAGGCTGCCGTGCACGAGCCTTGCCTCCTACCATGGGAGATCCCTGCCCGAGCGCCGTCAAGCGAACTCCAGCGACCCGTCGCAGGTCACGGCCGCCGCGGCCCCCTCCTCTCTCCCGCGTGCCCCTCCTTTCTTCCCTCCTGCTTCTCCTCTCACCCCATGGCTATCTTCCTCGCAGAACCGGTCGCCATGGACGTGCCCAGGAGCTCGACCCGTCCCGCCTTGGACCTCACCGGCGATGGAACCCGGCGGATCGGGCCGCCCCTCGCGCGAGGAAGTCGACCCCAACCGCCGCCTCACCTGCGCCCCTCACCGGCGAAGCCGCCGTCGCCGTGCCCTAGTCCCGTGCGGGACGAGGACGAAGACGTCCACGACCGAACCAGGAAGGAACGGCCGCCTCCCTGCTCGCGGACTGCATGTGGGCCGGCCTGCCGGCGCGCCCACGGCCCAGCGCCCTCGCGTGGCCCAGCCGCTCCCCCTGGCCCACTCGGTGAGCTCCTCATTTTTTTTCTTTCTTTTGTTTTTATTTCTACGCTGCAGTAGGCTCGGCCCAACTAGGTCTAGCGCCCCTGTTTCGGCCCAGCAGAACAGATTAGGCCCGAGGACGTTTTTTTTTCTGGTTTAATAAAGAGACAGATTTTATTATTTTCTTGCGGTAGCTATATCTTGTTAACGGTAGCTCGGATCGCGACGATTTAAACATGAAAGTTGCTCCGTTTTGCGCGTAGATTAATAAAATGTTACTTGTTGCCATGTTTGAGCTTGTTTACATGTTTTTTACCTGCTAATTACATCGCATGCGACCGTAAAATTGTTTCTTTAATAACTTTTGAACCGTTGCTCGGATTAAAATGTTTCTTATATGTAACTTGACTAGAATTGCATGTAGATTGTGTTTATGCTGCTCTTGCTTGCTAATAAAAATAATAAAATATGGTTTAGGTAAAAACAGTACCAAACATTATAATTATCGTGGGGTCCGTAATAATTGGCATGTATAGGTTTACCCCCACTTAAAATGAATAGATTAGATAGTTTACTTTGTGCTACACCTCTTGCCATGTTTGGGTGATAGGCCATGCTTGATGGAGAACCATGTTAACAACCTTGCTCATATTGTGTAGCTAAAAAACTTGAACCATTCTAAATGTGCGGTATCGTCGTGTGTGATGAATACTCCACTTAACCTGTTAGTAACCGCTCTCGACGGTAGTTGCGGTGTCTCGTGTTGCCATCTTGTTGATGCTTGCTCGTGTTTGCTTCATAGTAATAGATGCTTTCTCGTTGATTGCTTTCCAATGTTTACCCTCTTGTGTGCTTCCGCGGGTACCTCTCGGAGACGATGCGAGCTTGCGATCAACTACACCTTCGGAACCCGACTTATCAACACGCAAGGACTATACATTACTTATCATCCATTCTATTTCAAACAGCGGTTTGCATGCTAGTCTAGGATAGGTTCGATGTTTGATCCTACCACATGTTGACATCCTCTTTCAAACCGATACTGCCATGTCCCCTCCCAGCAAACCATGTACTGCTATGTTACTATTGCTCGTTGCTCAGCCCCTGCTTAGTATGCATGCTTAGGATGCTACGATGTTACCCTGTTACTCCTTGGTTTGGGCTATCACATTATTATATTATTGTGGATGATCTGATTATTATAATGTTGACTATATTTGACGAAGGATGGAAGGTCTAGGCCATCCCGTCCCGACGCTTTGTTCCATCCGAGTCACCTAGGATCCGAGTTCCGGGAATTGGTTTTAAGACTGAGTGTGCCTAACCGCGTGTGGGATTCTATGGGGTCCCCTCTTCTTACCTACCTAGCTTCAAACATTTCTAGTGGTGGCCCAAGCTGATTTTACCATTTGAGAAACCGTGTGCATAACTGGTCTACAACCAGTGGATTTAAAATAAACCGGGCCAGTGGGATGGTATATCCTATTGGTCCACACCTGGAAGCTAGGGAGCCTTCCCGGGCGAGGGTAGGTTATCCCGACCTCGTCCAGACGGTAGAGACCGATTCGAGAGCGCGGCTGGCTTTTGAGTTGGATGTCGACTCACCGGGGGCCACCCGGATTTGTGCGTTGTTAGTTAGATGGACCTGTCGTACCGGATCTCTCAGAAAAACTCTTCAATGAGTGTCTTTAACGTGCCCGACTGAGAGAGATGGGCGTGCGTGCGGAGCCTTGTAATGGGCAGTTGGAACACCCCTGCAGGGTTAAATCTTTTCGAGAAGCCGTGTCCACGGTTATGGACGACTTGAGACCTACTCCTTGTTCATACAAAACAACAACTGAGATAATCATAATATAACTTGATCAACGTGTGTGTGCCTTGACTGCTTCTTCTTCGTCGGGATGCGAAGAGGAGGACAAGGATAGGATAGGTGTTATGTTTGCGTAGTAGTTGATAGCAAGCTTTGTTGGAGGAGATTCCTCATCGAATGCTTGGCTTCTTATCTTACTCTCTAGATCGTTAGCCACTTCATAAATGCTAGTGCGGAAGCAACCTCACCACTTACCCCATCCTTACCGTGAACTACTAGTTGTCCTAGAATGAAGAGTGATGAAGTCCTTGCTGGGTCAGATGACCACTACAGTTGGATGCTGAGTACTTTTGTAGTCATGATACTACCCCCAAACTCTTTTCGGGGTTCTTGATCGACAACAGGTATGGTGATCGACATTTCACGTGGAGACTCGACGACGACTAGTTAGGCGGATCCTGGCGGAGGTCCTGGACCCGTGTGGTTATGGGAATCGATGATTTTCACTTTGCCACTAGGCATTTGATTGTAGTCTGTACCCAGACATGTATATTCCGCTGATGTATTGTATTAAGGCAGGTGTGTTCCGATTGTATGAGATGTTGTATCTTTGTATCTGTAATGTTGTGATATCATGTTGGAAATCTGGGGCATATGATTTCGTCATATGTGGCGGTGGGACCGATATGTGCTTCGTCCCCGGATCTGGATGGAAACATCTAGATCTGGAGCAGTACCGCATATCGGGCCTTACATAAACATAGCACTATGTCGTTACAAGCTGGTCTCTAGATCATAAGTACAGGCATGTGTACAAAAGTAGAAACAAGAAGAGTTCATACCGGTTTTCCTTGTTGCTTCCCTTTCGTCGATCTTCGTCATTACTGCCTTGTCACTTGCACGACCGAATGTGGGAAATGTAATCAAATGCCATCACGGACTCGAGCTGAACTCTGAAAGCAAAGCAAATTAAAGAGAGAAAGGAAATCTTTTTTGGTTTTTTCAAAGGTTTAATGAAAGAAAAAGAAAAGAGAAATCTTTTTTTTGTTTTTTCAAAATAAAAGAACCAAGAAGAACGGGAAAAAACTTCGAAAAGATCAAAGCAAACAAAAATAAAAAACAGATAATACAATGGAAAGGTGAGAAGGGCACGTACTCCCCCAAGCTTAGGCTTTTGGCCTAAGTTGGTAGCAGCTACTGCCCCCAGGAGCCTCCTGCTCCGGGGTAATGGTAAGTCCAAGGGTCGTATGAGCTCTCCGGTGCGTACACCGAAGTCCTCGGGTCCTCCCATGAGGAAGGTCCCTCGTCCCAAGATGAAGAAGACCCCTCGCCATGCTCGGTGAAGGTCTCTCCCTGGAAAGGTGAGACCTCACCATGCTCCTCCACGTCGGGCACAACCCCCTCCATGGGGTTATGAAGCTGGTAGTGAGCCATGAACTCATCGAACTTAATATCGTTGAAGGACCATCCGTTCCTGCGAGTGTTATGAAACAAAAGTGGTGCAGGTAGACAGATCTCACGAGTAATGGTCCTCTCAAACCTCAAAATATAAACAAGGCTACCAAACTGGGAAGTCATGGTAACGAACTTATGCCTCTTCATAGCAGCAAGATCAAAACTTGTGTATGAAAAGGGAACATCATCAGGATGCGGGGTGCGATCAAGAGACTCAAGGATAAGTGTGGCGTAAACACCACCATATAAATCGCCCTTGTTACTGTTCATAACAAGGCGCCGAGCAATTAACGCACCCACATTATAATCATTCTTATCAGAGAGGGCATTCGCATATATAGCGAAATCTCGTGCAGAACCATTGCTCGTGTTGTCACGAGCCAACACCCCTCTAGCAACAAAATACACAAAATACCTTAGGTGTGGAAACAAAATGTTGGAAATCTTCGTACGCCGAATGTCGGTCTCCTCCTGGCAACAAAGGGAGTTGAAGAGGGTCCTCAACTCGGAAGACTGAGTGGTCATCCTTTCCGTCTGACCGGCATTCGGCACTCCTATTATCTCACAAAACTGTGCCAAAGACATGGTTATGAGATCATTATAAAGTTTGAACTCGACGGTTCCAGCAGAATGGTTATAACAAAAACTTTTAATAAAGAAGGAGGTGAGCTTCTTGTATTGTACCACACGGCATAGTGCTAGCCGTGTCAAACCTGCATTGGCACAAAGCCCATAGAATTCCTCCTTAATTCCTGCAGCTGTAAGAAAATCATCGCACGGATACATCATTGCGCATGCTCGACTTGTGTCTTCCAATAACTCCAAGGGCACATGATCTTCATTGAAGCTCACCCTAACTGCTGAGGGTGAAGCTGCACCTGTAGTAACTCGATCGGAGATCTCGGGCTTGTTCTTCCCAAGCCACCCCTTTGCTTTTCCTAGCAAACTCATTTCTGAAATTTTTGACAATTCACAAAAACAAGGATTTAAGCAAAGTGAGTTGAGGAAAACTACTCTACTCACTTACCTAAGACATAAACTTGCATCAAAACTTGGAAAATAAATCTCTACACATGCATGCAAGCTCATCTAAACAACACAAGGAACTACTAAATACTCACAAATGAAGTCACCAATAAAAAATCTAATTGGAGGAGTGGAGGAGTTACATACCAAGGAGTATTTGACCAAAATCTCAGCTCAAATGGTGGGATGTAGAGAGAGATCGAAAACGGCCTCCAAGAACAGCAAGAACGCAGGAAGAAGTGCAGAACACGTGTTTTTTGGTGAGAGAGGAAGGGAGAGGAAGAAAGAATACCTGCAGGTGGGGCCTGTGGGCCCCAGGCGCCCTGTGGGCGCGGTCAGGGGGCTGGCCGCGCCAACTGGCCGCATGGGCCACTGGTGGCCCCCTTGGTCAGCCCCAAGTGCCTCTGGGTCACTCCGGCATGGAAATTTTTAATATAATTTTCTGGAATTTTTCCGAAAACTTCAGTGTTGAAAATTTTCTAGACTTCAAAAAGCTGCGGAACTTTCTAAAAACTTGAAGCAGTGATTAGAATTGCGAAGCTTCACAAACATATAAACTTGGTACAACACGGAGAATAAAAGCTAAAGCAAATGAAAACGTAACAAGCTCCACTTTTTGTTTATATAAAACATGCTCACTAGCAAGGTTGATCAAGTCTTACCAACGAACCAGCGATATATAGAGTAAAAAGCCTCACCTCTTATGAAGTGATCATTGCACCTTTACTTAGTTGGACATTATTCCCACCATGATGATTTTGTATTTGTGGTGCACGTGTAGAGGACAATCCCATTCTCCAATCTTCGCGGTCTCGATATTTTCTATAGAGTTAAGGCCATGCCTTTTGTCGATCTTCTTCGGAAAATACACCGTGTGTTCTTTATCGTCTACGTTGAAGGTGACCTTTCCTTTATTGCAATCAATAATGGCACATGCGGTGTTAAGAAAAGGTCTACCAAGAATAATGGACATGCTCCCATCCTCAGGCATGTCAAGCATAAAAAAATCTGTAAGAACTAAACAATTAGCAACTTCAACTGGAACATCCTAACAAATACCTACCGGGACGACTGTTGATTTGTCAGCCATCTGAAGAGAGATATCTGTAGGGATTAGCTTATCTAAACATAGCCTTTTATAAAGAGAAAAAGGCACAACACTCACCCCTGCTCCGAGATCACATAAGGAAGTTTTGACATAATTATTTTTTAAGAGCAAGGAATGGTGGGTATACCTGGATCACCAAGCTTCTCGGGAACTTGCCACTGAAAGAGTAGTTAGCAAGCATAGTAGATATTGCCTCATTAGGGACTTTTCTTTTGTTAGTGATAATATCTTTCCTGTACTTGGAATAAGGAGGTAACTTGATAGCATCAGTCAAAGGAATTTGCAGAAAAAGAGGTTTCATCCATTCACAATATTTATTATAATGCTCTTCTTCTTTAGATTTGAGAGACTTACCTGGAAAGGGCATGGGTTTTTGTACCCATGGTTCTCTTTCCTTCCCATGTCTTCTTGCTATGAAGTCTTCTCTTGTGTTCTTACGTTTATCGGGTGCTTCTTCTTCTCGTACCTCGGGAGGATCTTCCTTCTCCTTATCATTTTCTTCGGGTTCAACACCGTTTTCAGTTTCAGCATCGCAGGTAGATATGCTGTTAGGATCAACAACAGTTTCTTCACTTGTAATAGGAGCACTGGAGTTGTCAGCTTCCTTGTGTTTCTTATTCTTCCTTTTCTTCTTTGGAAAGCTAACAATCTCGTCTTCTACTTGCACTTGAGAATCTTGCTCGATCCTCTTCGGATGCCCCTCAGGATAGAGTGGGTCCTGGGTGTGTGTTCCACCCCTGGTCTTGATGCCATAAGCTTGTATGTCCTATTTGGCATTGTTAGCAAGCAAATATTTTTGCACATTAGAAATTTGTTCAAGGTGAGTTTGAACCATATGAAAATGCTTAACAAGACATTTAACATCATTAACCGTTCTTTCAAGAACACCAAGAAAATTTTTGATAGCGAGAGAATTATCATGTAACTGACTCTATAGCCTCCTATTAAAATTATGTTGCTTAATAATAAAATTATCTAGCTCATATAAGCATTGGTCGGGAGGCTTACCTTTAGGGATGTCACTTTCAGTAAAGTCTAATAGAGAGTCTACCTCTACCAAGGGAGGGTGAGTAGTAGGTTTACACAACTTCTCGATAGGCGGTAGATTCTTCACGTCTTCAACTTTAATGCCTTTCTCCTGAATAGACTTCTTTGCTTCTTGCATATCTTTGGGTCTCAGAACAATCATGACCCTCTTCTTTGGTGGTGGAGGTGGTTTAGGGACGGACCAATCTTCGTGGTTCTTCGCAATCTTACCCATTAATTCTTCAGCATCGGTCGGTGTTCTTTCCCTGAAAACACAACCAGCACAACTATCCAGATAGGACCTGGATTTATCGGTTAGACTAGCATAAAATATATCAAGTAATTCATTCTTTGGGACTTCATGTCCTGGTCTAGCCTTAATTAAGTCACAATACCTCCCCCAAGCTTTAGGGAGGTGCTCATCCTGCAACTGGTTAAAGTTATAGATTCTTTGCAAAGCAGCATGTTGCATATGAGCAGGAAAATATTTATCAACAAAGAATTGAAATAAGTCTTGAGGACTCTCAATGGAACCATAGGGTAGTGCATTGTACCAGGATTTAGCATCTCCCTTTAAAGATAAAGGAAAAAATCTTGGCCACATAGAAATTTCGTATCTTCTCATCAGTACTAAATAGGTCACCTAACTCATCGAGTTTGGTCAGGTGTGCTATAGTATCATCATTTTCTCTGCCATAAAAAGGGTCAGCCTCGACTGTAGATATAAGTGAAAGATCAACAGAGAAATCATAATCAGGATCATTGATGCATATAGGAGATGTGGCAAATTTAGGATCAGGAATATTCTTGTTCTTCATGGAGTGCTTTTCGAGCAGCTCCTTAATTGCATTAGGGTCAGAGTCGGTGCACTCTCTGAGTTCCCTGCAAAGATCATCATCAAGAGAAATATAATCATCATCAAGGATCATCTCCTTGAGTTCATCTAAGGTTGGGTAACCAAAGGTTTTACAAGTAGGAATATAGGTAGGAGGAGTCTTGGTCTCGGGTTCTGCTGCAGCCTTAGAAGTCTGAGTTTCAATATAGTGACCAAGAAAATTATCATCATCAAGAGTAGTGCAAGCATCATCAAAAGAATCGGACATAGTAACAGACTCAGTAGAAGTAGCATGTGGTGGTAGTGGTGAAGCAAACTTACTTATAACGGAAGGTGAATCAAGCGTAGCACTGGTACTCAGAACGGTACCTTTTCTTTTAGTGGATGGTAGGATCGGAACCTTGGGGTCTCCTTTCTCACCCATAGCGGATGAAGTGTGGCAGGCAGGATACTTCACGTAGACTTGTATATATTTCTATGGTCCCCGGCAACGGCGCCAGAAAACAGTACTTGATGACCCTCAACTGTAGGGGATCGATTGTAGTGTTCTCGCGAGTAAGTTAACCCAATTTATTGATTCGACACAAGGGGAACCAAAGAGTATTTATAAGCTTTGATGGTTGAGTTGTTAATTCAACCGCACCTGAAATATGCTTTCTGGCAACAAAGTATTAATGGCAATTGTGATATGATAGCGATAGTAAAACAGAGAAAAGTAACAACTAGTGACCAGCAGGATTAAAGCACTGTAGGCTAGGGAAATGGATGGTCGGGCGCTGCATGAATAAGAATGAACATGTAATAGATTCTAACACGTGGAAAGGCACAAAGAAAAGCAATGATCATCTAGGAAAATATCAAACATTAGGCATGTATCCCGTAGGTAGTTGTGCGTGCTTGCAATAAGAACTTGCACAACATCTTTTGTCCTACCATCCCGCTACGAACGGGGCCAAAAGAAACTTATGGAGATTAAGGTGCTCCTGTCAAAGAGCACCAGAACAAAGCAATAAAATCAATGGATACATGGAATCCTCAAATTATTGGCCATCCCCTTTCGTGTCCCAAGCTGTCACCTTTGGGATCGCCGGTTCTGGACATAGATAAAACCATGAAAACATAAGTGGTTCAGATCTGAAAACATGGCAGTCGGGCCCAAAGTGACAAGCATTAAGAGCAAAAAGTTGTAGCAAAGATGATAAACAACAAAGTAGATGATAGGCAACGTGCCCCAATAATCTGACGAACTATTGCATGATCAATCTCATCCAATCCCTACCATCCCATTTGCCTACAGCAGGGAATTACTCACACATGTGAAGAGAAGTCATGGAGGGGCGATGGATTGGTGATGGTGATGACAATGGCGACGATCTATCCTCTCCGGAGGCCAAATCACCCTTTAGATTAGCCCTCCCGAGGAAGAACAGAGGTTGGCGGCGGCTCCGCGACGGGTTCTAGAAAAGCGAATTCTTTTTTGGAGTTTCCCCGTCACAGGAAGTAGGGCACCAGGGGACGGGGGAGTCGCCCAGGCGGCCTGCTGGCGCGGCCCAACCCCTGGCCGCGGTAGCAGGGCGCCTGGGGCCGACCTGGCTGCCCTCTGGCCCCCCTTCTGGCTCCGGGCTCCTTCAGGTGCGTGGATTTCTTGGTATTTTTCTGGGAATTTTCTGAGATGTCCAAAAATCCATTTTCCTGCGCAGAATAAAACCATACAGGGAACTGTGCTGAAAACAACGTCAGCCCAGGTTGGTTTAGCTCAAATCATGCAAGAATGAGGGCAAAACAATAGCAAAAGTGTTTGGAAAAGCAGATACGTTTGAGACGTATCAGTCCCATTCTGAACTTCTTCAGAATCTTATCCAGGAAAGTATTCTGACTCAATGTTATTAAACACATTAATCTATCTTGATAGATTTTAATGCTTAATACTTATTCACCTTCATTTATGGAAGATTAAATAATCATTAATACCAACTACACCATTCACAATATGTTATCCATATATGAGAATTTTGTCATGCTCCCACTCAAATATGTCATGCACATATTAAGTTCAGGATAACACTCACATAGCTCCCACTCAAATATGACAGTTACATATAAGACTAGGATAACATCCACATATCTCCCACTCACATATGTCAGACACATATTAAGTTCAGGAAACTATTCAGCTCCCACTCAGTTTCATGCGAATGCATTTTCCTCGATATTCTGGCTAAGTCCAAAATCCTTTGATCATCAATCAAATCAAGAATTCAGGTTACGAGACACTCGTATCCATATGTTTTTCAAAACCTTCTTGTTGTACTAATTACAACACTTCTTCAACTGTAGGATTTGAGGAAGTTACGATATTGATAACAATTTTGGACCAAGCATCGCTACATATTGTAGTCAACCTTTTGAATTTGTCAGAAACATTCTTTGCGAAAAATCGAATTTGATGTCTTCTTTGATGTTCACATTTATTCCTTATAACCGTGAAGTTATTGGGAATATCAAGTAACCTCTTTACTCGATAAGATTCAAGTAATCTTAAATGTAACTCAATATAGGATTTCATGACTCATAGTCATATCTCGTACTTAGGTCCACCATCTCTTCTTTGTAGTTCGTAGGTATGTATTGTTCCGTTAACTTGACAAGTGAATCATGAATATTATTTTGCACACGGGAAATTATGTATTCTTGAATCGTACTTTGTTCAGTAAAAGATTGAATCAAAACATCATGATCATTATCATGAGTTTCTCCTCTAACTGTAGAGCTATGCTTCCGGAAAAAATTCCGTTGCGCTACTTTGACATTTGGAGGCAACGTCAATTACCTTGGTTTAACTTTCACTTTTCTTCCATTTACACATTTATTAAGAACACTTCTTGACAAACACCAAACTCAGCAACACAAGTTTTGCTGCTTTGGTTCTAGTTGTGGAAGATGTATCCATAGTTCTCTAAGGATACACTACAAAGATAATTTATCATTAAATCATGCTTCATAGAAACTACGTCACACCACAACATATATAGTGTTGGTTTCCACGAACTCAGATGGTTCCCTATACTGAAATGAGTGTTTGCATATTGAATTAATAACTCTAAACTATAATTACGTAACCCGGTAAGAGATAACGTAGACCATATACTATTCAATAGAGTATGATTATAATGTTCAGGCACATCAACAATATTGAAGTGGTCCAAACATTGTAGTTTGTGAAACAACTTTCACAAGTCTTTTATGCCCAAGACTAAATGAAAACATTTGTCACTTTGATCAAATCGTAGAAACTTGTTTTTCTTGTTAATTTCATACCCGTTTTTCATTCTGAAATCCTTTTGATCAAATAAAACTATTTCGGACTCATGTTTCATTAGTGAATACACATATTCATCTAAGTCTACATATGAAGTTCACAAAATAATGAAACTCACTACTTGTCGTAATACGATACATTACTATGTATGATATTCAACAATCAGTACACACTCTATTTAACCAGAACGCGAGGTTTCAGTCACTCACATAAAAGGCATGGTTTGCATGTGTCAGGAGATCAAGTATCTCAAGACTCCATCATACCATTCATGAATTAAAACGGTAGTGTCATTATTAAGTTTGGATAATTCTATTTCTTATAAATGATCAAACTACAATCATCAATATAAGAATAACTCATTCATAATCGCAATGTGACCATAAAATATATCATTCATAAAAGGAGAACAACTGACTTGTTACTCACTAATAAGAATAATTGTCTTTTCGAGATGCAAGACACACTAATAAAGTTCACATTCAAACGATCATAAATTTATTCATATATTAATAAAATGATAGATGTAAAGGGAGAGTGTTGTCGACCATCAACTATCTTGATTATCGTTAGCACACATTGTCACCTCATCCCTTCCAAGACACTCTAAAGCAGTTAATGATACGTCCCAAATGTATCTATAATTTCTATTTGTTCCATGCTCTTTTAGGTGACATTGGTATGTGTTTTTCTACACTCTTATATCTTTTTACACATATTTGGACTAAGCTACTAACTCAGTGCACCCAGTGCTAGTTTCTGTCTGCTGCTGTCTGTAAGTTGCAAGTTTTACCCACATTTACAAAGCTCCAAAAATTCCAGAAAAAAATCATATAAACAATCAGCGTACAGGAAGCTTCTAGAGTGCCAAAGGAGAGCCGGGGGAGCCAGGCCCCACCCAGGCGGCTAGGTGGCGCGACCCCCCTCCTCGCCGCGCCACTAGGGCACCTGGGATCTGGGTCCACCCCCTGGTGGCCCCTTCGACCTAGTTTTACCCCTCGCTCCAAAAACCCTCGCAGAGACCCCTGATACGTCCAAAATGCATCACTATTTTATATCGTAATTCACCCCTATTCATTGATATATTTCATGTTATGATGTTGTTCTGATGTTGTTTTGGCTTGTTTTACACAGTTTACAACTTTCCGGTGCTGAAACAGCAGACGCAGGATTCAACAGAGAAAAGTGGACATTGAGTTGCTGAAACAGAACATCACCAAATGCGCTGAAAATTGATGGAGGATATTTGTCTGAAGAATAAGGAAGCTTCAACGAAAAGGATCCCAGGAGCCCCCCTGGCGCGGCCCCCACCAGGGGCGTGCCGGGAGGCCGCCTAGACGCCTGTGGCCACTCCCGGCTCCCCCCTTTGGCAAATATATCCCCCGTCATCCAAAAACCTTAAAAGAGGAGGAGTTTCGCGAGTTCCGTCGCTTCTCCGTGGAGGAAACCTATAAAGAAGAAAACACATCTCCAGTGGGAATATTCCGCCGGGGAGAACACTTCCCGGAAGGGGAGATCATCGCCATCGTCATCACCATCGTCACGGGCATCATCGAGATCATCATCAACATCATCCCCAACATCAACACCATCTCCATCTTCATCCTATCTCATCTCACAATTGCAACTTGTGTTGTAACTCGTATCATCTATCCTCTCTACTCTACTGGTATTGATTACTCCTTTGTGGTGAATGCTATTGAGTTTTGTTGGAGAAATATTGTTATGTCCAGATTTTTTATCATATATTTATCACCACTGATCATGATCTCTTTTATTTCTTGTGAGTAGTCACTTTAGTTCTTGAGGACATGGGATAAGTCTAGTTGTTAGTAGTCATATGATGTTGAAGTAATATGTGTTGTTTGATATTTAAGTTGTGTTGTTATTTTCCTAGTTGTGTTGTGTGAGTCGAACACATAACACTTCGCCTTGTTAAGGACCTCGGGGAATGCATTGTGTATAAAGAATTCTTAGGGTGGGTTGCTGGAGTGACAGAAACCTGGACCCCAGTTTGCACACTTTGCACAAGGGAATAATGGATCCTTGATCTTATTGTTGTGGTTATGCTTTTGCCTTAATTTCTACCCTGTATTTGCGTATTCTTGCAAGGTGTTTAATCATAAGAGTGCACTTATCTTAGTCTAGAAGGTGTACTAGTATAGATCCACCCACTCAGCACTTATCAACACAAAACATAGTACCGATATGGAATATAGCGAAATCACATGACTATCTCTCCCGTGTGTCCTTAAGAACGCTTTAGTCTTTATAAGTTCAGTTGCTAGGCTTATCCTTAGCTCAATAGGATTGGGCCACTTATTTCTCCTAAGTACCTTTTACTTTGCTTGTTTTTACCTTCTCGTTGCTTATACCGAAAACCCCTAAAAAGTAATCTTTCAGTGCTTGCAGTTATTCCTTGTCCAAAGTCACTTATCAATACCTTATGCTCCTCGTTGGGGTCGACACTCTTACTTATCAAAAACGCTACAATAGAACCCCTACAGTTGAGGGTCATCAAGTACTATTTTCTGGCGCTGTTGCCGGGGAGCGTAGCGCTATTGGTAAGTGAAGCTGGTAAGGAAAGCTTTATATTTTGCGTGATATTTTTATTTTGCTGTTGCTACTTTTTTTCCTTATGGACAACTCTACTCTTGGTTTGTTGCTTTTGGGGAAACGCCCCACTACTGTGGTGGTTACTCCTACCCCTACTGAAATTGTGCCTTATAAAATACCAACTGGTATGATCGATTATGTCTTGGCTAATCGTTATGCAGGGGATAGACATCGAGGTGAACACTTGCTATATTTATCACAACTATGTTCATTTTTTAAGCTTGCAGGTGTGTCAATGGAGTTTGTCATGAGGAAATTATTCTCCATATCACTTATAGATAAAGCTTCAGATTGGTATAAGCTCCTCGATAACTCAAATTTTCTTAATTGGCAAGAGCTTATGTCTCTCTTTTATAGAAATTTTTATCCACTTCATGAAATCCATCGAGACAAGAACTATATCTATAACTTTTCTTCTTGTGACCGTCAAAGCATCGCTCAAGCTTGGGTGAGATTGAAGTCCCTAATGCTCAAATGTCCTATTCATGAGATCCCCAAGGAGATTATACTTACAAATTTTTATGTCAGGCTTTCTCGTCAAGATAAGGAGATGTTGGATGCCTCCTCTAGTGGGTTATTTCGAACGAGAAGCGTTGAAGAGAGATGGGATCTCAATAAAAGGATTCAAAAGAACACTGAAGACAGGGAAATTGATAAAGGTATTGAACCAATTATAAATTATGAGCATGATTATATTGAGAGCTATGTGTCGTTGGAATGACCCCGGGTAGGGTCACCCAGGAGAAACATTACATCAAAGCAAAGATCACCGATCTAAGGGAGGATGAGCTAATTTGGGCCGGCCTGAAGATCATTCGGAGAGAGGCCGAACTGACTAGGTCGGAGGCCGATTGCTCCAAGAGAGTGCAATCGGCCTCACCTAGGTTCATTCGGCCGAAGAGGACACAGCAACATCCGAGCTGAATCCCAGGTCGGACACTTGGGACAAGCTCATAATGCGCAATCCCAGAAGATCCGGGCTGTCAGGGGAGTGTTGTCCCCTCCAGCGCCGATCACTCGGACAGGCCGACAAGACCGAACCCCCAACTCCACTGTTCAGTGCTCCGGACCACTGTTCAAGTACTCCGGACCACTATTCACTATGCAAGACCTACAAGCTAACGGTATGGACAGTCGCAAGTCTACTCCGGGTCATCCGGAGAGCACACGTCATGATGCTCCCAACTCGTCTGAGTCTGATAGCTGGGTCCTCCCCCATTGTACATTTACCTTTGTACCCCGGGCTCGGCCTATAAGACCCCCGAGTACCCCTCCTGCGTTTGGGACGACGAGCACGACGGAGCACTTATTACACTTGACCCACCAGAGAGAGCAAGGAGAGAGTTGTGCCTAGAGCCCTCTTCTCCTTCCTCTCATACAGCTCAAGACGCATTCATTGTAGCCAGAGTTATTTCTTATAGCTAGCTCGGCAGGACTAGGGGTGTTATCTCTATGGAGAGCCCCGAACCTGGGTACATCGCGGTGTCTCACTGTGTTGGTCCCCACTCTTGATTCCGGAAACATCGACACCAACCTTGGTTTGTCCCCATCTTTATCCATCCCCATGGCATCTTCCGTTACCAAACGACGACAGTTGGCGCCCATCACGGGCCAGGCCGAGGCGTCGACTGGATTTTTGATCCGGCCGGGACCATCATCTATATCGAGCGCACGCTTCGCTTCTGGCCTGGTTCTCAGGTACGGAGCGTGGGACCACGTCATCGACAACGCCTCGCGGTTTGGGGCAGGAATGCCCTGCCATGTGGCATCATTGTTCCATTTGCTAGCCACTGCGTTTTCGTCGTGGCTCTTCCAGAGGTATATCCCAAGGAGGTACGGGTGTTTTTTGAACTCACAGATCCGCTTCCGTTCGGGGCGAGCGCTTTGGGAACAGAGAGCACGACTTTGCACATCTGTGCGGAGGTTATGATGGCGGGAGCATCAAGTCACCACAGCTCCACCAGCACCGCAGCCCGAGCTGCGAGGGAAGTACCCAACATGGTTGCACGCCCGAGCAATCCACAGGATGTGCTCCGCACTCCCGTGGACCTCAGCGCAGATCCAGCAGCAGCTCATGCCGAGCTGGATCAGGCTCGCCAAGCTTTGGCCGAGCAGGCAGATCAGATGGACGTTGAAAAACGTCATCTGGAAGCAATTGTTCGGTAGTACAATGATGCGCATGGAATCAAACCGTGCGTCATCCCAACCCCGGTGTTAGACAAGCTTTGTATTGCTGGCCGGGAGGTCGGCAGAGAGCTGGCAGGAGCCCAGCAACCAGCAGCATCCATCGTCCTCGCTCCATAGATCGCGTGCAGCTCCCCTATGAAGAACATGAGAGCTGCCGAGAAGATCGCGAATGACCTGGAGCATCTGGAAGGAGAAGAGCTGCGAGAGAGGACGCGCCGAATGGGCGATCTTCTAGCAGAAGCAAGCCAGCAGCAAAAGGCGGCCACCGAGCAACAAGGTCCAGTAGCATCAAATTTAGTTCGGCCAACTGTGGGTGCAAACCAGCCGAATGCGCCACCTAGGAATCAGAGCCAGGCATCTTCGCCACACAACAGTTTGCACCACAGTCGGAGAAATCAAGGGGCTGCAGGAGGAAGACGGAAGGATGAACCAGGAGTCAACAGCAGGCATCAAGAGCAACCAGCGGCAACAGTTCGGCCGTCAATGAGTCTGCGTCTAGGTCCGCGAGCAATCACGGAGAATGATGCAAGGCACCGTATTGAGCACTGTAGCAAGATAAGCATCCAGAAGACGATGCACTAGCGGGTCCGGCCTGTTTCGGGCCGCGCATTTGGCAAGAGAAGTTCCCCAAAGGCTTCACATTTCCTAGGGACACCCCCAAGAACAATGGATCAGTCAAGCTAGAGGATTAGATGGTCGATTATATGACCGTTGTTGGCATCACATGAGGAAGTCGTCGTGTGGTAGTTTGTTATGCACCACTCATGCTCCAAGGTTCAGCTCGGTCCTGGTTGAACAGTCTACCCAGCAATAGCATAAATTGTTGGAAGGATTTTGATGATGCGTTTGTTCGCAACTACCCGGCCACGTATGAGCGCCCAGGTCGGCCACGGCACCTGGCGTTATGCGTACAAGGAAAGGACGAGCCCCTTCGCAATTACCTTCAGTGGTGGATCAAGCTCAGAAACACTTGCGAGGGAGTTCATGAGATCCAAGCCATCCAGTACTTCACTAATGGCTGCTAGGATGGGTCATTGTAGAAGCACAAGCTCCTGCGCAAGGAGATCACATCTTTGGCCGATTTGATGAGAATAACCAATTCATTCTCCGCGTCTGATGCTGCAATGCGCCCTCCAGTTGAGTGCCAGCGGCTTCATCCAGGGACAGTCCTCTGGACAGCAGCAGCAGCAATCGGCAGAGGCAGGAGGGTCGAATGGTCCCAAGCGGCGCGAGAGGCGGGAGATGCAGCGCAACAACAACTTCAACAACGACAACACTCCCAACTTGAACAACAACAACAACATAGGCTTCAACAAGAGGAAGAATGAGCAACCGGATGCTCAGTACGGGAACCGGCAGGTGCCAGTAGTCCATTAGAAAGATGAACCAGGGGCTGCGAGAGGCAGTCGGAGGCAGAAACCTGCAGAAAGACCATACGGCCCGATCCGCCCCCCATACATCTTAGAGGACATGATGAACAAACCATGCAAGATGCACAGTGGAGCCGGCAATCCCGCATCCCAAACCACTTGGCAATGCATCTGGGTAAAGCGTCTGTCGGAAGGAGCAGCAGGAAACCTCCCACCACCCCACCCCCACCCCCACCCCTAGGTCCGCCACCACCGAATGTGCGTCAGCAGTTCCCGCGCCAAGATGCAGCATACATGATTTTCACCAGCGAGTCAGACGACATGGGAAGTCGGAGAGCCCGAGAGAAGGCAGTCAATGCCACTATGCCAGCAGTCCCCCAGTTCATGAGCTGGTCGGACAGTGTCATATCATGGGGCGGAGAGGACCACCCAAGCTTGATGCCGAACCCAAGCAGCTATGCACTTGTGGTAGATGCAATTGTGGTAGCACCCAAATATTCATGCAAGTTCACCAGAACTCTCATTGATGGAGGTAGCGCTATCAACATTCTGTACCGCGATACAATGATCAAGCTCAGCATCAGGGAGAGCGAGTTGTAGCCTAGTCGGACCATCTTTCATGGTATTGTGCCCGGCCTTTCATGTACTCCATTGAGACGCATTCGGATGGACGTAGTGTTTGGTTCGGAGGAAAATTTCCGCCGCGAGCCGATCTTGTTCGAGCTGGCCGATCTGAGAAGTCTGTACCATCTTCTGCTCAGAGCGCCTGCAATCTCCAAGTTCATGCTTAATGTGTTCCATCCCTACCTGACGATGAAGCTTCCAGGGCCGAATGGTCCCATCACCATGTGCGGTGATTACAAGAAGTCCCTAGAGTGTTCATCCGCCGGCTCCAAGCTGGCCGATTCCCTGGTCATTGATGCAGAACGACGCCAGCTCGACAAGGTCATAGCAATGGCCCAAGGTCAGATGAAGACACCCTTGCCGAGCACGAAGACTAAGAGATCGGACGATGAGACTGCGTTCCAAGCAGCCAAGGACAGCAAGAGGATTGCTCTAGACCCCTCCGCCCCAAGAAAGTGTGTGATCATCAGAACTGGAGTCAGCAGCAAATAGGAAGGCGAGCTCGTCGAGTTCCTCCGTGAGAACCGGGACATCGTTGCATGGTCTCCACAGGACATGCATGGAGTATCGAGAAAACTTGCCGAGCACAAGCTTCATATCCGACCTGGATCCAAGCAGATCAAGAAGCCACTCCGGCGTTTTTCATAGGACAAGAGAACAGCAATCGGTGACGAGATCACAAGACTGTGATCCAATATTACATCATTCAAGAGGAAGCAACTTAGGTCTGAGTACAGACAAGTTTAACAAATGGCGTAGAGAAGCCTTATTTATAAACAAGCCCTTCCACGAGGGACCAGACCTCTATCTGGGACTACACTAGCTTGATCAGTCATCGAGCCCTAGGAAGAAGCCACCATCAGGGTCAATGGATTCATCTAAAAACATAAATAAGAAAACGTGAGTACAAAGTCGTACTCACCAAGACTTATGTAGGAACTATACTAATCATGCTCAAGTTTCAAGGCAAAGGGAGGTGGGGTTTCAATGCAGAAGTGCCAGCTTTGACTTGGCTAGTCATGTACTATGAATACCAGAATGAGGTAACAGACGTACACGAGTCCATCTATCCAAGTCTCCCAAATAATTACACCACTATGGTGCCTTCCTCGACTTCCCACGAGAAATCACTCCATAGAATTCACACTTATCTTGTAAAGTTTTAGAGTTTACATTGAAGTTGTCTAATAATCAAGCACAGATAACCATGTAGTCCATAACCGCGGACATGGCTATTCGAATAGTTTTGTTAACCCTGCAGGGGTGTACTACTACACACACATGACCATCAGTTACCGCCAGGTCTCGACACCATTCAAGGGGTGCCAGGGAGGATGTTCACCACAACACTTCGCCCACATCTCCGTTCTAGTCCAGAGAGTCTCCTATCTGAGGGGGATCTGTAAGGAGGTCCGGCCGAGGTTCCAGTACGGCCTCAAAACGATGTGTGCAGGGTCCCAAGCCGGTCTGAGTAGTCGTTCTTCCACTTCGCAGACCGGGCCACAACCCTACCAGAACTTGCGAACTAATGCGACTTCTGGGGTTCGAAACGGGGTGAGGTACTAGGTCGAGTGGGGTCGGTGAGCCCAATGCGTGGTTGCACTCTTTATCTTGGATCACCACACAAGAACTCGGGCTTAAGGCGGTGTTCGACGAGACAACCCACTATGTACTCCTACACAGCCTCTCATCGTTCACCTTGTGTAGGTCAAGTTCACCAACACATTTCCACCATCATCATCATGATCAATACCATCTCGACTCAAATGATATCAAACAACTCCTACATCTGCTAGGATTGTGGTTTTGCTTACTACTGTGACAATATGATAGGTCATGCACAGGAATGGGTTCAACTATGCGGTAGAAACGCATCATGGTATACATCCTAAACAATGCATAAGCGAGACTGAGAGGGAAGTGGGATTTTATCGAGATGGTCAATGGGGGTTTGCTTGCCTTGCTGAGGAGGGTCGTACACGGTATCTTCAAAGGAGTGGGTGATCTCGGACTCCGGCTCCACTTCTATCCGAGAAAACAAAGCAATCAAAGTGATCAATATAAATACAATGCACAATTACATGATCAATTGTATAATGGGATGTTCATGGTTGCAGTGTGTTGATCATTCCATTTAAAAGAAGTGCATTGCAAAGGAATTTGCAAAACAACTCCAAATTTGAATTTAAAAAGGGTGCATATGCACATTTTCTTCTGTCCCCCCCCATTTTAAAATGGTCAAATATGAAACAAATTTCATATTCAGAATCCTTGCATTTTTCTGATAATTTTACATATATTATATGTCCAATTTGGAGTTAAAATGAATTAGTTATGAATTTCCAAAGTTTAATTCATTTTCTAGATTTTCTGAGTTGTTCTTTAAATGGAAAAAGGTTTCTGACTAGTGGGGCGAGCATGTCAGTGGCTTTGTTTTAATAATCTGTTGAGTTAATTTAAATAGGGGTGGTTAAGTGGCCTTGGGCCCACTGGTCAGTGGCTCTGGGAGGGGATTAGTGCCTAAACTAATGACGTCCACGTCAGCCTCGCCGGCGCAAGACGGCGGCACAGGCCACCATTTGGCACGCCAAGGCCACCAAAATGGATCATGTGCATGCGCTCAACCATTATAGCATAGCGGGGACGCTGGGGGTCACGGAGCACTGACGGCGACTAGCCCTAGCGGCGGTCGTGGCTCGGGGTTCGTGGCAAGGTCGCTGTAGGCGTGAAGCTTGGGCGTGCGCTGCACCAGACGACTCCTGGAGGTGCCAGGAGCGCATTGGACAACACGGGAAGGGTGAAGGGGCACGGGGGCTAGCTCATCGGCGACCATGGAAGACACCGTGCTTAGCCTCCATGGTGGAACACGAAAGATGACGAGGGGGAAGGCAAAGGATAGCTGGGGCGAACAAGACGCTCACCACAAACACGCTGGTGAGGTCGGGGAGCATGGCGGTCGGCGGGGAGGACGACGAAGGGCGCCGCACGATGGAGGCGTCTAGCTCGATTTCTTCCGCTACGAGACGAAGACGACCATGTTAATTGTGGAGGACAACATGGATGGGCTCCTCGTCGATATTGGACACCCCGGGCTCGATGGTGCTTTGCGGTGGTGCTCGGGCTCACGCGAGAAAGGTGAAGGAGGGGAGGGGAACGTTGGCCAAGGGGTGGAATGGATGCGGCAGTGTCCAGGGAGTCATCGTGGCGCGTCTAGAGGCCTCAGGGATGTCCACGGCGAGTAGGAGGTGGCAAGCGGCGTCGGTGGCTTTCCACCGAGCAGCTTGTCGGCGTGGGGAGGTAGACGACAAGGAGTTGGTGGGCCTGGGCTGCGGCTGGGCCAAGTATAGGTAAGTTGGGCCCTTCTCTATCTATTCTCTTTTTCTTTCTGTTTTATTTATGCATTTTCTTTGTCTTAGCTAAATAAATATCTAGACATTTTTATAAATCCTCAAATCTTTTATATGGCTTTACATGACCAGTGGCTAGTCACATCCAAAGTTTGAACATTTTTTAAATTCAAAATATTTGAATTCAAATTCAAATAGGGGTATTTGATTAATTCCAAGCTCCTGTTTGAATATTTGAAAAATCTGTGAGCATGGGATTGATTCCACATCACTTGATATGTGATCACACTCAATTATGAGACTTTGAAAAAATGCAAAAGGAATTTTTGGAGCAACTTTTCTAGTGGCCATTTGAAATAAATTCATCTAGGGTGTTCCTTCTCCCATTTCAATTTCTTTTGAAATTTTTGACATGAATGAAAGGTGAGTCTTGATCCTAGCATATACCTAACAGAGGGTTCTGACAGGTCACCCAGGAGAAACATTACATCTAAACAAAGATCACCGATCTAACGATCACCGATTTAATTGAGGCCGAGCTAATTTGGGTCGGCCTGAAGATCATTCGGAGAAAGGCCGATCTAATAAAGACCAAGCAAGAAGTCGGTTGAGATGATTAGATCGGAGGCCGATTTATCCAAGAGAGTGCAATCGGCCTCACCTAGGTTCATTCGGCCGAAGAGGAAACAACAACATCCGAGCTAAATCCCAGCTCGGACACCTGGTACAAGCTCATCAATGCACAATCCCAAAAGATCCAGGCTGTCAGGGGAGTGTTTTCCCCTCCAGCGCCGATCACGCGGACAGGCCGACAAGACCGAGCCCCCCAACTCCACTGTTTAGTGCTCCGGACAACTATTCAAGTACTCCGGACCACTGGTCACTACGCAAGACCTACAAGCTAACAGTATGGAGAGCCTCTAGTCTACTCCGGGTCATCTGGAGGGCGCACGTCATGAGGGTCCCAGCCCGCTTGAGGCTGATAGCTGGGTCCTCCCCCATTGTACATTTACCTTTGTAACCCGGGCTCGGCCTATAAGAGCCCAGGGTAACCCTCCTGCGTGAGGGCAACGACCACGACGGAGCACTTATTACACTTCACCCACCAAAGGGAGCAAGGAGAGATTTCTGTCTAGAGCCCTCTTCTCCTTCCTCTCATACAGCTCAAGGATCATTCATTGTAGCTAGAGTTATTGCTTATAGCTAGCTCGGCAGGACTAGGGGTTTTATCTCTATGTAGAGCCCCAAACCTGGGTACATCATGGTGTCTCACTGTTTTTGTCCCCACGCTCGATTCTTGCACCATCGACACCAACCTCGGTTTGGCCCCCTCTTTAGCCATCCCCATGGAATCTGCCATTACCAAACGATGACACTATGTGAAAACTGATTACTTTAATACCTTTTGCTCTAAGATTGGTCTTGATTCCCAGTTAATGATTGACTTTTGTAAGGACTTTGCCTCTCATATTGACTCTTATAAAAATAAGAAGGATCAGTACCATAAACCCTTCAAGGCATTACCTATTGCTATTAATGTTGATGGCCCTATTTTTCCTGCAGTTATATATGAAAACCCCCCTTTTCCTGCAAGGATAAAGGAGCACTCTTTTGTGACAGGAATAAAAAAAGTGAGAGAAGAACTGACGAGCTTGAGGACCAGATCAAGGTCGATCCTCAAGTTGCATTGGTTAAAGATCTAGTTACTAATGATGTTTTAGATTCCAATATAATTTTTTGTGTTGTTTCCACTAACATTGTTACAGTCAATAACAAAGGCCCAATTTCAGGTGCACCAGTTGTATCTGTTAAAATAGGAGATCATAATTATTATGGGCTATGTGATTTGGCACCGAGTTCTAGCGCTATTCCTTATTCACTCTATTAGGAGATCATGGGTGAGATTTCATCCTATGAACTTGAAGAGATTGATGTCACTATCTATCTAGCAAACAGAGAAGCTATCATCTCTCCCATTGGAATTGTGAGAGATGTTGAAGTCCTATGTTGAAAGGTAAAGTATCCTACCGACTTTCTAGTACTTGGTTCAGTGCAAGATAGTTTTTGCCCTATTATCTTTGGTAGGCATTTCCTCAACACTTGTGGAGCTATAATGGATTGCAAGAAAGGTAAAGTTTCTATTGAATTCAATGGTGAGACATATGAATTAAACTTTTCTATGTTCTCTAAGAAGCCTCGTGGTACTGATTTGTCTAGTAATGATAAAATTATTTAAGATATTGCTTCCATTTATATTCTTCCTAACAATCCTTTGCAGCAATATATGGAAGACCACAAGAATGATATGAATATTCAAGAAAGAAACAAGCTAGATGACATATTCTTAAGGAAATCTGCTATCCTGAAGCACAACCTTCCGGTTGAACCTTTAGGAATCGTCACACAACCAAAAGAAGACACGTTGTTTGATCTCAAACCACTTCCCGATACGCTTAAGTCGGCTTATTTAGATGAAAAGAAAATATATCATGTTATTATCAATGCTAACCTTTCAGAATTCGAAGAAGAGCGATTATTGGAGACACTTCGTAAACACCGTGGTGCTATTGGCTATACCCTTGATGACCTTAAGGGAATTAGTGCATCAATTTGCCAACATACTATCAATCTCGAGCCCGATGCTAAGCCGGTTGTTGATCATCAACGACAGTTGAACCCAAGGATGAAGGACGTGGTTAGGACTGAAGTTCTCAAGCTTCTAGCCGCAGGTATCATCTATCCTATAGCTGATAGTAAGTGGGTAAGTCAAGTTCATTGTGTTCCAAAGAAAGGAGGTATGATTGTTGTCCCTAATGATAAAAATGAACTAATACCTCAGAGGATTGTTATTGGATATAGAATGTGTATTGATTACAGGAAGTTGAACAAAGCCACCAGGAAGGACCACTACCCGCTGCCTTTCATCGATCAAATTATTGAGAGGCTGTCAAAAAACACTCACTTCTGCTATCTTGACCGGTATTCTGGATTCTCTCAAATTTATCTTAATACTGTTGATCAAGAGAAGACCACTTTCACGTGTCCTTACGGTACTTATGCTTATAGGCGTATGCCTTTTGGTTTATGTAATGAAACTGTTACATTTCAGAGATGCATGTCTGCTATCTTTCATGGTTTCTGTGAGGAGATTGTGGAAGTCTTCATGGACGATATCTCCTTCTATGGAACTTCCTTTGACCACTGTCTCCACAATCTTAATAGAGTTTTGCAGAGGTGCGAGGAGACAAATTTAGTGCTAAATTGTGAAAAGTTCCACTTCACGATTAACGAAGGGATCATTCTTGGTCACAAGATTTCCGTGAGGGGAATTGAAGTGGACAAGGCGAAGATTGAAGCTATTGAAAGGATGCCCTATCCAAGGGACATCAAAGGTATTCGTAGTTTTCTCGGTCATGCTGGTTTCTATAGAAGATTTATTAAAGACTTTTCTAAGACTTCAAGACCCGTCATTAATCTTCTCCAGAAGGTATTTATATTTTTTGAAGATTGTAAGGAAGCCTTCGAAGTTGTTAAGAAAGCTTTAATAACGGCTCCTATAGTACAACCACCTGATTGGAATTTGCCCTCTGAAATTATGTGTGATGCTATTGATTTTGCTGTTGGAGTTGTTTTAGTACAAAGGGTTGAGAAGGAGTTGAATGTTATACATTATGCTAGAAAAACCCTTGAGAGTGCTCAAAAGAATTATGCTACTACTGAGAAGGAATTCTTAGTTGTAGTGTTTGCTTGTGATAAGTTTAGGAAGTATATTGTTGATTCTAAAGTTATCATTCATACTGACCATGCTTCCCTTAAGTATCTTATGGAGAATAAGGATGCCAAACAAAGGCTCATCAGGTGGGTACTCCTTCAAGAATTTGATTTGCAGATTGTCGATAGAAAGGAGCAGACAATCTAGTGGCGGATAATCTTTCAAGGATGGAAGATATACCGCATGATCCCATTCCAGTCAATGACAGCTTTCCAGACGAACAACTAGCTGTTGTAAAAGTACAATCTCTTTCCGACCCTTGGTTTGCAGATTATGCTAATTTTATCGTTGCAAAGTTTTTGCCTCCAGGTTTAACATTTTAGCAAAGGAAGAAGTTCTTCCATGATTTGAGGCATTACTTTTGGTACGACCCACATATTTTTAAAGAAGGTCCGGACGGGATCTTGAGATAATGCATACCAGAGCATGAGAAGAAGGACATTCTGAGACAATGTCATGATAGTCCCTACGAAGGACATCATGCCGGTGAGAGGACCACACATAAGGTTCTCCAATCAGGTTTTTATTGGCCTACTCTCTTTATGGATGCTATGAATTATGTTTTATCTTGTGATAAGTGTCAAAGAGTTGGTAATATTAGTAGGAGGAATGATATGCCTATGAATTACTCTCTAGTGATTTAGCCATTTGATTGTTGTGGTTTTGATTTTATGCGTCCTTTTCCTCCCTCACACAAGTACACTCACATTTTAGTAGTTGTTGATTATGTAACCAACTGGATTAAAGAAATCCCCACTAAGAGTGCTGATCACAAGACATCTTTGAAAATGCTCAAGGATGTAATTTTTCATAGGTTTGGTGTACCAAGGTATCTCATGAATGATGGAGGATCACACTTCACACATGCAGCTTTTAGAAAAGCTTTAGCCAAATACGATGTCAATCATAGAATTGCTTCACCGTACCATCCTCAAACTAGTGGGAAAGTTGAGCTCACCAATAGAGAGATGAAGTTGATCTTACAAAAGAAAGTTAACAGTTCTAGCAAGGACTGGTCAAATATAGGAGATGCTTTGTGGGCGTATAGAACTTCTTACAAAAACCCCATGGGCATGTCTCCCTAGAAGAGGGTCGATGGCAAGGCTTTCCATTTGCCATTAGAGTTAGAACACAAAGATTTTTGGGCTATTAGAGAGCTTAATGCTGACCCAAAATTAGCTGGTGAAAAGTGTCTCATGAACTTGACTTCCCTAGATGAGTGGAGAAGTGAAGCTTACGAGAGTGATAAAATGTTCAAGGAAAAGGTAAAGAAGTGTCATGATAGAATAATTCTGAAACATGAATTTAATGTTGGTGATAAAGTTTTGTTGTTTAGATCTTTTTTCAGGTATTCTCCAGGTAAACTACTTTCCAGATGGGAAGGGCCATTTCATATCGAAGAAGTCTACCGCTCCGGTGCAGTCAAGATTAACAATGTTGACGGCACAAAACCTCAAGTGGTGAATGTTCAAAGACTCAAGCATTACATGACAGGAGACCCTGTCAATGTTGATGTGAATTTTATACACACAACAACTAATGAAGAATATGTTGCAGCCTTGTTTCACACACCAGCAAAAGCAGAATAAGAAAATGTATGTATTACGGTAAGGAAACATCGCGATCGTCCAAATAGGTTCATATTTTAAGTTTTTGCAAAATTAGGAAAATTCGAGGCCTAAATGGAGCCGGAGAGGAGCTCTAGGGGGCCTAGGCGCCCCCTGCCGCGGCCTACCTCCTGGCTGCACCGGGAGGCCTCCTGGGCACCCCGGAGTCCATCTCCGACCCCACTTTGGCTTGTTACCTTCCTATTTGTGAAGAAATTTTTGTTACATATTTGTTCGGATCATCCTGGCACCGTATCTCGCGATTTTGTGTGTTTTCTTTTCGATCTGTTTATGCCAGGAAATCTTTCAGCTAGATCTAGGTGCCATGGCTTCCCCAAGTCCCCCCAAGGACAAGTTCTTCGTCAACGTCATCAACCCTTACCTCACTGAGGTGAAGAAGCACCCTCAAACCGTTCGGGTGGAGGATGGTGTCCTCCATCAAGAAGATCTTAAGGGACTCGTCAAGGAGGGGAGCATCCAGGCCAAGCTGGAAGAAGTGGAGCATGAAGTCTTCAAGTACAAGAGGATGGTCGAGTGTGGTGTTGAAGCCAACTTCAACATCATCAACGATTTGAAGGCGCACTACAAGAAGGAGATGAAGGAGTTTTGTCAAGCTTGACCGCACTGGAAGAAAAAGTGTTCGAGATTCAAGGGCAGCTTATGATCTGCAGAACAAGAACTGTGAGTATGAACTAAAGTTTCTGCGCATGGGTTTAGGTGCTAAGAGAAGGATCTTGGAGACTGAAGCTTCATATGAGACTGGAGAACCTCTGCCATGGAAGCGGTTCGCCAAGGACTACGTGATCAACAAGAACAAGAATGAGGAGTAAAATCTCCTTTGGTAATGGCATCCCCTTAGCTTGTTCCAAGCTTGGGGGAGTGCTCGGTATTCTGGATTCTCTCAAATTTATCTTAATATTGTTGATCAAGAGAAGACCACTTTCACGTGTCCTTATGGTACTTATGCTTATAGGCGTATGCCTTTTGGTTTATGTAATGCCACTGTTACATTTCAGAGATGCATGTCTTCTATCTTTCATGGCTTCTGTGAGGAGATTGTGGAAGTCTTCATGGACGATTTCTCCTTCTATGGAACTTCCTTTGTGTAGGGGAACGCGGCAGAAAACAAAAAATTTCCGCACGACGAACAGCCCAGGACCACTATGGAGACTGCATACAAGGTTTTTGATCTGATCGTTACCGACTCGTAGCGCAGCGGAAATAGAGTCGATGTAGATCGTCGGTGCAGATCCCCGCAGCTAGGATTTACAACCTCCCAACCGCGAGAATGTATTCCCTCGTCTACTCCTCGGACAGCGCTCAGGGAGGCGGTCAGACAGTCCCTCGGACGATGTCACGGACAGCCCTTCGGGAGGCCCCTCGAAACTCGATCGGTAACTCGGACAGCCCTCCGGGAGGACCCTTGAAACTCGAACGATAATTTGGACAGCCCTTCGGGAGGACCCTCGAACAGCCCCTCGGGCAAAAGATCGAAACTACGACCTCTCTACGGGGTTGCACACATACGGTGTCAGCTATCCGGCAGGGCTTCGCCGTCCAGAACTAGTTCCTGCCGGAACCCAGACAGCCTTTCGGCTCTACGAAACTATTTCGCGGGGAGGGAGAGAGAATGCCAGATCATGCATGGCTTGTGTATTGAACTCAAGGGAGAGCTTGGATCAAGGATATGGGGCTGCCCTCACACCTCTATTTATAGGAAACCCAAGGGGGCTTTCTTGGCTCCCAAGTCCTTCTAGAAGGCTTTCCAAAAATATCTCAAGTAGTACTTTTTACTATTCATGACACCACTTTTTCGCGTCCGAAAATTCCAAAAATATTTCTGTGGGTCTTAGAATAATTCCAACACCCACTAAAATGATTTTGGGCGCATTCCGAAACAATTCCGGATTAGTGATTTTCATCTGCGAAAAGCAACCTAAGCATTTCCGGCAGCTCCGAAACATTTTCGGCAGCTCCGAAATATTTCCGAAAAAAATATTTTAATCTTTTCTCCAGAAAAATTCCAGAAGTTACCAGAACAATTCTGGCACTCTCCAAAATTACCAGGTGCTCTCCGAAACCTTTTCGTCTTAGTGGTTTACCCCGAAACAACTTTTCGGTTTTCTCTCTCGGAACTTTTCCGCCGTCTCCGAAACCTTTCCGGTGACTTTATCTCAGACTCCCTGTCTAGTATTCAACAGATAGATGACCCTTAAGCGTGTGACCCTGTAGGTTCGATGAAGTATAGACATGACCGGAACACTTTCCGATCAATGATCAATAGCGGAACCGAGGACATCCATATTGATCCCTATACCCATACGAAGAATTATTCGAGTGAACCTTTAGTTGTTGTGTGCTATTCCTGTTGCTTCGCGATATATTACAAATACCCGAGGTGAGACTTATTGGCATCCCCGTGAATCAACAACTTGTCCACTATGCCAGTTACCTCGTTCCTGGTATTGTTCTCTTTTCTCGTTCCCGCGTTCCGGCATCCCTGTGATCAAATCACACTGTGTCTGGCCAGACGATGGTGGATACCGTAACACCGAGAGGGCCCTAAGAATATCTCTCCAACGACGGAGGAGCAAATCCCAATCTCGAGCTACCTAGTTCCTTGTCATACTTTTCCGTGAACCCGCAAGCTGCCGTAATAGCCACCCTTTTACAGATGACGTTTAACAAAACCCCAAAGTTCACGAAGCAAGTACGAAGGAACTCGATACTCTCATGGTCTAAGGAATTATGCAAACGCACAACTTTCTCTGTGTTATTAACCATTAACTTGTGACGAATGTATCTCATAGCATAACATCAATTCGGGTCGATTCAACACAAATGTTCTTCTAACATTGTGCCCTCAAAATTGCCGGCATAGTCATGCCCATGATCAGGAAAACAGAACCATCATGCAACACTTGAGCTAGTCTTAGAGGCGAGACTAGGAATATATATTTTTTATCTTTTTATTATTCCACACGTGCATATGAGTCTTCCTCCGAGCCTCGTGGTTATTGCAGACTCGAGAACCATAGCAGTTATAACATGGAATATAAACATAATTAGGAACATGGGGATAAATAATAACATTTATTATTGCCTCTAGGGCATATCTCCTACAGACTCCCACTTGCACTAGAGTCAATAATCTAGTCAATGCTAATGCACTTTACACCTACGACATACTGGTGTAAAATATGCTTCACATGTGGTATAGCCTGATGTCCAACGGATCTGACAATTTCAACTCCGTGTGTATCTTTGCATATCCTCGCGTTTTCACGCTTTCACAAAATTCATATTTTGTGTGGACTTGGCTTTGTATATATGCGAATCACTGGTCGAACCTTGATTCCTCAGACTGAGCTATGGAGCAACTATCTTCAATAGTGTTCCATTGACCAAAGCCATATTGGAACCATACTAAGTTCATGAATGAACTATATGATTCAACATTTTCTTTGTTGCTTCTAAAGCGGCAACATACATAGCCATTTGTTATAGAATTTCGCCACAGTAACCTGTTATGAACAATTCCAACTTACTGTGCCACCATATTGTGTATTACACACAAAAAAACTTTAACTCAAATCGAAAATCGCATGGAGCATTGATGAAGACCGTATCGATGTAATTACTTACAACAAGTACTTCATAATCTCTTCTTGCGAGAAAACATGTCATCAGTGCTACTTTAGTACTCAATGACATTTTTCACTGTTGTCCCACGATCAGTTCTTTGATCACTTTGGTATCTATACTCGCAACAACTTTGGAGTATTGGACATATCTGGTTGTTTTACATACCATGGAATACATGATTAATCCCAACACGAAGGTGTGTGGAATCTCCATCATGTAATTTGCTCATCAGTGTTTTGGGACACTGAGTCTTGCAAAAACTCTTTCCATGTGACTTTGGCAAGAATCACTCCTTGTCGTTTTTAATGCTAAATTGTTTTGGCATCTTGTCAGTATTTATTTTTGCTTAGCCCTATTAGGCAATTCTATCTCTTAGATAATTATGCCTAATATCAACGCTACTTAACCCAAGCACTTCATCAAAAAACTATTTTCAATGAAGTCCTAATTCATGTCAAGAAATTTATATTATTTCCAATTAACAATGTGTCAAGCACACACAAGGTTTTTAGAAATATTATTATGCTCCCACTTACTTTCTTGCAATCACAAGCATCTTCGTTATCCATTGATGAAATCAAACTCTTTTGACTATTTCATCAAAAACGAAGATTCCAACTCCATTATGCTCTCTTTTGTCCATCGCAGGAACTCTGAAGTTTGCATACTTACTAGCATCCTCTGGACTGACAAAATACCTTGGAGTGTATCTCCAAGGAAGTATTTCCATCTCATGGAAATCCTTTTGGCATCCATGTTTCGTATCTCATGAATGAAATACGTATTAATTGCTAGTTTAACCCGAACCGACTTTAAGCATCGCTACGGAGAGACAATCTCGCCGTAGTTAATTCCTTGAAATTGTTATAAGCAACAAGTCGAGCTTTATGGATAAAACATTTTTATCCGTATCAGTTTATAGTTCCATTAATATTCGTTAGACTCTAAGTCTTCCGAATGGTCCATCAAGATACAATCTTGAATTACGTATATGGAAACTATCTCGGATTTGTATTGGCATTTAGCCAATTCCGGAGTCAGGGCCCATCATCGCTTCCTTGATTATCGTAGGTATGCTGTTGTCTAACAACAATATCTCGTTTGCGCACCTGAGAGGTTTGCACGAGTTTTGCCTACGTGGCTCAGTTGCAAGTTTGACCGAAGTCCATACATCTCATGTAGAGGCTTCCGTATCAGTTGCAGTAGGAAACTCTGGAATCACTTCCAAGGTTCCTTTCCTTTGATCTGATGACGAAGATACTGTTATCTCGTCGAGTTGCACTGTCCTCCCACTCACCTTTTTTCAAGAACCATTCTCTTTAAAAGCATACCGTTCTTTGTGGCAAAACCTTTTTCCTCGATATAGTGGTGGAGGAATTCCCAATAATTTGGGATAACCTACAAAGTAGCACTTGTCTGATTTGGAATAGGTTTGTAAACAGTTTACACAATCCCCATATTCCAAATGTTAAGAAAAGATAAAACATGGTTGGGCGTACCATACCATGGCGTCATTTCAACAGACCTGATGGCGCTCCTTTCAGTGTAAAAGCCGCGGTCTCTAAAGCATTACATTAAAAGGAATAATGGAAAATTGATTTATGTCATCTTTGATCTTACCATGTCATAAATGGTTTGATTACATCTTCAAGGACATTCCACTTGCAGTAGTGTTCCGGGAGGTGCAAGTTATGAAAGCTCTTTTCACAACTCATCAGACATTGGCTAAACTTGTAACTCAAAAATTCCTTTCTGCAATCGAATTGTAGAAACATAATTTTCTTGTCACAATAACTTTCATTTCATTTTTGAAAACCTTTCGAATGATTTCAAAAGATCCAGACTTACGTCTCATCAAGTAAATATCCATATATCTACTTGAGTCTTTTCTGAAGATAGATAAATCCACTACTAACAACATTTAACGGACTACACACATCAAATGTATGATCACCAATAAGTTTGTTGTTCGTTCCTCATGGCCTGTGAACGGTATTTCAGTCACTTAACTTTTCGGACGAAACTTGCAAGTGTGAGATGATTCATAATCAAATGACTTCAAAATCCATCATTGTGGAATTTCTCCATGCGGGTTTCTCCAATGTGACCAAATGCAGTGCCACACATATGTGGTATTCTTTTAGTCTTTCGACATTTAGCGTCATTTTTATGTATGTATCCTATTACCATCAATATTCGTAACATACATCCCATCCCCGATGGAAGCATGGCCCTTTATGTTATTCATAATACTGAACAACAATTGTTCTTTTATGAAAAACCTTCTTGCAACATACTTTATGCAATCGGCTAGAGTGTATAAAACTCTAAAACGAATTATGAAAATAAATACAGATGGTGATACACCGATGGAAGGTATAGTAACTTTTACTATGTTCCCAACGCGTATCTAAACCTCATTACTGGCAAGTCTTTTAGGCCGTAGTGGTTCTTGCATCGAGTTGCAACAGAATTCAATCGAGCGGGTATTCCTGTGATCAACTTTTAATCATAATACCCAAGAATTATGGACTAACTGTTTAATCACAATTCCCAAGAACTATTTATTTTTGACCAGCCTTCCATACATCAATAACTTTCATGACTTTTATACATGAGCTGGACATTCCAGTCTTCTTTCTTTTTGCCCTTATAATTTTAACAGTTTAACTTTCAATATATTTCTCCTACTCTCAGAAGAAGCACCCAACTTTAAGAGTGGCGTTAGCCCCGGACTTCCTAGGCGTGTGAGTCATACTAACACCCTTTGGACATTTCCTTTCTCTTTAAGTTGTTTGTTTTATTCACCTTCATCATATGACAGGCGTTCTTCTGGATCCCTCTCTTATCAGTCAAATGCCCAGTAAACACTTTACTAATACTTTGCAAACAAATATTGCTTTGGATATCTCATATCTTTTAGCCTTTGTCTGTATCTGAAAACAATTTTCAGTTCCATGAATATTACATAACTATCCCAAACTTGTGAAGTTCGGGTCTTATGGAAGCAAACGTATTGCACTTGACCACAATGGAATTCTAGCTTTTGGATCGAAGGACGAGAGTCACATCATCCATAGCATTAGCGGGAGGACACCGAAAGCATGCGATAGGACAAAATCCTTCTTGGCACTCTTGAGGACAATCCTCGCATTACGTTACCAACCGTAAAGTTTTAACCAGATATTTAACAGCTTATTCAACTTTAATAGGGAAGGTGGAAACGCGAGCCATTATTCTACAACTATTAGCAAATTATACTTAGACAGTGTTCATAATTAATTGCACTCAGAATTAAACAAGTTAATTATAAAATGCGCTCCCACTCAAATCAATATCTCTCAAAATTTATTATGAGTGATTCAAGATCCAAATATCAATACAACGCCATAGAATCATCATCTCATGACGAGGATTTTGATTTGGTAGGCCAACTTGCCGATCACATCTCTATGTGACTCTTGTTCATCTTTCGATGCATGTGTTCCGAGCTCAGGACGATCCTGCCATGAACGTCAAGACAACCAAGTGATCTTGCTGCGAGGTCTGACCTCACCCGCCTTACATTTCTCCAATCGTTCGTACCCATGCATCCATGGCGCACCCCGAAAGGATAGATGCTGTGACGGTGCTACATTTGGGAGAACACTAACTACTTGATATTTTAAGTGAGAGATCACCCTAATAAAAAGCGACTACCGCGCAATCAAGAAGGGTGCAACTTAAGGGATAAACATCTCAGGTAATTCATAATTGCATGATATGGTATAGCCCCTTCTGACGGAGCAGTCAAGTATTTCTTCGTCTTAGGCATTTGCGTCGGAGTTCACCTTCGCGAAGTTTGCCACCACCTTGTCGATGCACCAAATAATATTGCTATCTTTATAGCTAATAAAATAAGTGCATTACATAAGGTTGACTCGCAGGTCATTAAAGTGACAATCATATGGCTCCAGCCATCATGCCGAATCATGACACGCAGGTCATGTTAATAAATTTACATTATATAGTCATCTCATACATAATCAAATTAATATGAGCTTTGCTATACCACATCACATGCACATCCTGCAAAACCAAGTTAGACGCCTCAAATCGGTTTATGCAAAATTTTATTTTACGTGGCTTCTAAGGTTTTGACTTAAACCGCAGCTACCAACGTTTATCATCAAGCATGATTATTCAAGTCGCTAGATTAACTTTGCGGGGTGTATGAAACACGAGATAATAAAATCTCGAGCCCCATACTGAACTTCGTCATACGCGTGATCCCCGTGCAGATCATATCTGCATTGCCCTTTAGTCTGCAGAATTTCTTCTTTCTCTAACTATGGTGGAATTCAACGAACTGTTAGCACTTCTTTGATCAATCAGGATCGCAGATTGCCAGAACTTTGAAACTCCACCATACTGTTATTGAGATCAGAAATACACAAATTCCAGGGAAGCAACAAGAACATCGGGTAACAGATTTCATCTGCCACCCGCATAAATAATTTTCAGCAATAGATTTGATCTACTCCAAAATTATATTATCCAATACCCATACATCTCTATGTATTCTAGATCGCAACATGCATCTACGCATAGCACGGCTCTGATGCCACTGTCGGGGAACGCGGCAGAAAACAAAAAATTTCCGCACTACGAACAGCCCAGGACCACTATGGAGACTGCATACAAGGTTTTTGATCTGATCGTTACCGACTCGTAGCGCAGCGGAAGTAGAGTCGATGTAGATCGTCGGTGCAGATCCCCGCAGCTAGGATTTACAACCTCCCAACCGCGAGAATGTATTCCCTCGTCTGCTCCTCGGACAGCGCTCAGGGAGGCGGTCAGACAGTCCCTCGGACGATGTCACGGACAGCCCTTCGGGAGGCCCCTCGAAACTCGATCGGTAACTCGGACAGCCCTCCGGGAGGACCCTTGAAACTCGAACGATAATTTGGACAGCCCTTCGGGAGGACCCTCGAACAGCCCCTCGGGCAAAAGATCGAAACTACGACCTCTCTACGGGGTTGCACACATACGGTGTCAGCTATCCGGCAGGGCTTCGCCGTCCAGAACTAGTTCCTGCCGGAACCCAGACAGCCTTTCGGCTCTACGAAACTATTTCGCGGGGAGGGAGAGAGAATGCCAGATCATGCATGGCTTGTGTATTGAACTCAAGGGAGAGCTTGGATCAAGGATATGGGGCTGCCCTCACACCTCTATTTATAGGAAACCCAAGGGGGCTTTCTTGGCTCCCGAGTCCTTCTAGAAGGCTTTCCAAAAATATCTCAAGTAGTACTTTTTACTATTCATGACACCACTTTTTCGCGTCCGAAAATTCCGAAAATATTTCTGTGGGTCTTAGAATAATTCCAACACCCACTAAAATGATTTTGGGCGCATTCCGAAACAATTCCGGATTAGTGATTTTCATCTAGGAAAAGCAACCTAAGCATTTCCGGCAGCTCCGAAACATTTTCGGCAGCTCCGAAATATTTCCGAAAAAAATATTTTAATCTTTTGTCCAGAAAAATTCCAGAAGTTACCAGAACAATTCTGGCACTCTCCAAAATTACCAGGTGCTCTCCGAAACCTTTTCGGCTTAGTGGTTTACCCCGAAACAACTTTTCGGTTTTCTCTCTCGGAACTTTTCCGCCGTCTCCGAAACCTTTCCGGTGACTTTATCTCAGACTCGCTGTCTAGTATTCAACAGATAGATGACCCTTAAGCGTGTGACCCTGTAGGTTCGATGAAGTATAGACATGACCGGAACACTTTCCGATCAATGATCAATAGCGGAACCGAGGACATCCATATTGATCCCTATACCCATACGAAGAATTATTCGAGTGAACCTTTAGTTGCTGTGTGCTATTCCTGTTGCTTCGCGATATATTACAAATACCCGAGGTGAGACTTATTGGCATCCCCGTGAATCAACAACTTGTCCACTATGCCAGTTACCTCGTTCCTGGTATTGTTCTCTTTTCTCGTTCCCGCGTTCCGGCATCCCTGTGATCAAATCACACTGTGTCTGGCCAGACGATGGTGGATACCGTAACACCGAGAGGGCCCTAAGAATATCTCTCCAACGACGGAGGAGCAAATCCCAATCTCGAGCTACCTAGTTCCTTGTCATACTTTTCCGTGAACCCGCAAGCTGCCGTAATAGCCACCCTTTTACAGATGACGTTTAACAAAACCCCAAAGTTCACGAAGCAAGTACGAAGGAACTCGATACTCTCATGGTCTAAGGAATTATGCAAACGCACAACTTTCTCTGTGTTATTAACCATTAACTTGTGACGAATGTATCTCATAGCATAACATCAATTCGGGTCGATTCAACACAAATGTTCTTCTAACATTGTGCCCTCAAAATTGCCGGCATAGTCATGCCCATGATCAGGAAAACAGAACCATCATGCAACACTTGAGCTAGTCTTAGAGGCGAGACTAGGAATATATATTTTTTATCTGTTTATTATTCCACACGTGCATATGAGTCTTCCTCCGAGCCTCGTGGTTATTGCAGACTCGAGAACCATAGCAGTTATAGCATGGAATATAAACATAATTAGGAACATGGGGATAAATAATAACATTTATTATTGCCTCTAGGGCATATCTCCTACAGACTCCCACTTGCACTAGAGTCAATAATCTAGTCAATGCTAATGCACTTTACACCTACGACATACTGGTGTAAAATATGCTTCACATGTGGTGTAGCCTGATGTCCAACGGATCTGACAATTTCAACTCCGTGTGTATCTTTGCATATCCTCGCGTTTTCACGCTTTCACAAAATTCATATTTTGTGTGGACTTGGCTTTGTATATATGCGAATCACTGGTCGAACCTTGATTCCTCAGACTGAGCTATGGAGCAACTATCTTCAATAGTGTTCCATTGACCAAAGCCATATTGGAACCATACTAAGTTCATGAATGAACTATATGATTCAACATTTTCTTTGTTGCTTCTAAAGCAGCAACATACATAGCCATTTGTTATAGAATTTCGCCACAGTAACCTGTTATGAACAATTCCAACTTACTGTGCCACCATATTGTGTATTACACACAAAAAAACTTTAACTCAAATCGAAAATCGCATGGAGCATTGATGAAGACCGTATCGATGTAATTACTTACAACAAGTACTTCATAATCTCTTCTTGCGAGAAAACATGTCATCAGTGCTACTTTAGTACTCAATGACATTTTTCACTGTTGTCCCACGATCAGTTCTTTGATCACTTTGGTATCTATACTCGCAACAACTTTGGAGTATTGGACATATCTGGTTGTTTTACATACCATGGAATACATGATTAATCCCAACACGAAGGTGTCTGGAATCTCCATCATGTAATTTGCTCATCAGTGTTTTGGGACACTGAGTCTTGCAAAAACTCTTTCCATGTGACTTTGGCAAGAATCACTCCTTGTCGTTTTGAATGCTAAATTGTTTTGGCATCTTGTCAGTATTTATTTTTGCTTAGCCCTATTAGGCAATTCTATCTCTTAGATAATTATGCCTAATATCAACGCTACTTAACCCAAGCACTTCATCAAAAAACTATTTTCAATGAAGTCCTAATTCATGTCAAGAAATTTATATTATTTCCAATTAACAATGTGTCAAGCACACACAAGGTTTTTAGAAATATTATTATGCTCCCACTTACTTTCTTGCAATCACAAGCATCTTCGTTATCCATTGATGAAATCAAACTCTTTTGACTATTTCATCAAAAACGAAGATTCCAACTCCATTATGCTCTCTTTTGTCCATCGCAGGAACTCTGAAGTTTGCATACTTACTAGCATCCTCTGGACTGACAAAATACCTTGGACTGTATCTCCAAGGAAGTATTTCCATCTCATGGAAATCCTTTTGGCATCCATGTTTCATATCTCATGAATGAAATACGTATTAATTGCTAGTTTAACCCGAACCGACTTTAAGCATCGCTACGGAGAGACAATCTCGCCGTAGTTAATTCCTTGAAATTGTTATAAGCAACAAGTCGAGCTTTATGGATAAAACATTTTTATCCGTATCAGTTTATAGTTCCATTAATATTCGTTAGACTCTAAGTCTTCCGAATGGTCCATCAAGATACAATCTTGAATTACGTATATGGAAACTATCTCGGATTTGTATTGGCATTTAGCCAATTCCGGAGTCAGGGCCCATCATCGCTTCCTTGATTATCGTAGGTATGCTGTTGTCTAACAACAATATCTCGTTTGCGCACCTGAGAGGTTTGCACGAGTTTTGCCTACGTGGCTCAGTTGCAAGTTTGACCGAAGTCCATACATCTCATGTAGAGGCTTCCGTATCAGTTGCAGTAGGAAACTCTGGAATCACTTCCAAGGTTCCTTTCCTTTGATCTGATGACGAAGATACTGCTATCTCGTCGAGTTGCACTGTCCTCCCACTCACCTTTTTTCAAGAACCATTCTCTTTAAAAGCATACCGTTCTTTGTGGCAAAACCTTTTTCCTCGATATAGTGGTGGAGGAATTCCCAATAATTTGGGATAACCTACAAAGTAGCACTTGTCTGATTTGGAATAGGTTTGTAAACAGTTTACACAATCCCCATATTCCAAATGTTAAGAAAAGATAAAACATGGTTGGGCGTACCATACCATGGCGTCATTTCAACAGACCTGATGGCGCTCCTTTCAGTGTAAAAGCCGCGGTCTCTAAAGCATTACATTAAAAGGAATAATGGCAAATTGATTTATGTCATCTTTGATCTTACCATGTCATAAATGGTTTGATTACATCTTCAAGGACATTCCACTTGCAGTGGTGTTCCAGGAGGTGCAAGTTATGAAAGCTCTTTTCACAACTCATCAGACATTGGCTAAACTTGTAACTCAAAAATTCCTTTCTGCAATCGAATTGTAGAAACATAATTTTCTTGTCACAATAACTTTCATTTCATTTTTGAAAACCTTTCGAATGATTTCAAAAGATCCAGACTTACGTCTCATCAAGTAAATATCCATATATCTACTTGAGTCTTTTCTGAAGATAGATAAATCCACTACTAACAACATTTAACGGACTACACACATCAAATGTATGATCACCAATAAGTTTGTTGTTCGTTCCTCATGGCCTGTGAACGGTATTTCAGTCACTTAACTTTTCGGACGAAACTTGCAAGTGTGAGATGATTCATAATCAAATGACTTCAAAATCCATCATTGTGGAATTTCTCCATGCGGGTTTCTCCAATGTGACCAAATGCAGTGCCACACATATGTGGTATTCTTTTAGTCTTTCGACATTTAGCGTCATTTTTATGTATGTATCCTATTACCATCAATATTCGTAACATACATCCCATCCCCGATGGAAGCATGGCCCTTTATGTTATTCATAATACTGAACAACAATTGTTCTTTTATGAAAAACCTTCTTGCAACATACTTTATGCAATCGGCTAGAGTGTATAAAACTCTAAAACGAATTATGAAAATAAATACAGATGGTGATACACCGATGGAAGGTATAGTAACTTTTACTATGTTCCCAACGCGTATCTAAACCTCATTACTGGCAAGTCTTTTAGGCCGTAGTGGTTCTTGCATCGAGTTGCAACAGAATTCAATCGAGCGGGTATTCCTGTGATCAACTTTTAATCATAATACCCAAGAATTATGGACTAACTGTTTAATCACAATTCCCAAGAACTATTTATTTTTGACCAGCCTTCCATACATCAATAACTTTCATGACTTTTATACATGAGCTGGACATTCCAGTCTTCTTTCTTTTTGCCCTTATAATTTTAACAGTTTAACTTTCAATATATTTCTCCTACTCTCAGAAGAAGCACCCAACTTTAAGAGTGGCGTTAGCCCCGGACTTCCTAGGCGTGTGAGTCATACTAACACCCTTTGGACATTTCCTTTCTCTTTAAGTTGTTTGTTTTATTCACCTTCATCATATGACAGGCGTTCTTCTGGATCCCTCTCTTATCAGTCAAATGCCCAGTAAACACTTTACTAATACTTTGCAAACAAATATTGCTTTGGATATCTCATATCTTTTAGCCTTTGTCTGTATCTGAAAACAATTTTCAGTTCCATGAATATTACATAACTATCCCAAACTTGTGAAGTTCGGGTCTTATGGAAGCAAACGTATTGCACTTGACCACAATGGAATTCTAGCTTTTGGATCGAAGGACGAGAGTCACATCATCCATAGCATTAGCGGGAGGACACCGAAAGCATGCGATAGGACAAAATCCTTCTTGGCACTCTTGAGGACAATCCTCGCATTACGTTACCAACCGTAAAGTTTTAACCAGATATTTAACAGCTTATTCAACTTTAATAGGGAAGGTGGAAACGCGAGCCATTATTCTACAACTATTAGCAAATTATACTTAGACAGTGTTCATAATTAATTGCACTCAGAATTAAACAAGTTAATTATAAAATGCGCTCCCACTCAAATCAATATCTCTCAAAATTTATTATGAGTGATTCAAGATCCAAATATCAATACAACGCCATAGAATCATCATCTCATGACGAGGATTTTGATTTGGTAGGCCAACTTGCCGATCACATCTCTATGTGACTCTTGTTCATCTTTCGATGCATGTGTTCCGAGCTCAGGACGATCCTGCCATGAACGTCAAGACAACCAAGTGATCTTGCTGCGAGGTCTGACCTCACCCGCCTTACATTTCTCCAATCGTTCGTACCCATGCATCCATGGCGCACCCCGAAAGGATAGATGCTGTGACGGTGCTACATTTGGAAGAACACTAACTACTTGATATTTTAAGTGAGAGATCACCCTAATAAAAAGCGACTACCGCGCAATCAAGAAGGGTGCAACTTAAGGGATAAACATCTCAGGTAATTCATAATTGCATGATATGGTATAGCCCCTTCTGACGGAGCAGTCAAGTATTTCTTCGTCTTAGGCATTTGCGTCGGAGTTCACCTTCGCGAAGTTTGCCACCACCTTGTCGATGCACCAAATAATATTGCTATCTTTATAGCTAATAAAATAAGTGCATTACATAAGGTTGACTCGCAGGTCATTAAAGTGACAATCATATGGCTCCAGCCATCATGCCGAATCATGACACGCAGGTCATGTTAATAAATTTACATTATATAGTCATCTCATACATAATCAAATTAATATGAGCTTTGCTATACCACATCACATGCACATCCTGCAAAACCAAGTTAGACGCCTCTAATCGGTTTATGCAAAATTTTATTTTACGTGGCTTCTAAGGTTTTGACTTAAACCGCAGCTACCAACGTTTATCATCAAGCATGATTATTCAAGTCGCTAGATTAACTTTGCGGGGTGTATGAAACATGAGATAATAAAATCTCGAGCCCCATACTGAACTTCGTCATACGCGTGATCCCCGTGCAGATCATATCTGCATTGCCCTTTAGTCTGCAGAATTTCTTCTTTCTCTAACTATGGTGGAATTCAACGAACTGTTAGCACTTCTTTGATCAATCAGGATCGCAGATTGCCAGAACTTTGAAACTCCACCATACTGTTATTGAGATCAGAAATACACAAATTCCAGGGAAGCAACAAGAACATCGGGTAACAGATTTCATCTGCCACCCGCATAAATAATTTTCAGCAATAGATTTGATCTACTCCAAAATTATATTATGCAATACCCATACATCTCTATGTATTCTAGATCGCAACATGCATCTACGCATAGCACGGCTCTGATGCCACTGTCGGGGAACGCGGCAGAAAACAAAAAATTTCCGCACTACGAACAGCCCAGGACCACTATGGAGACTGCATACAAGGTTTTTGATCTGATCGTTACCGACTCGTAGCGCAGCGGAAGTAGAGTCGATGTAGATCGTCGGTGCAGATCCCCGCAGCTAGGATTTACAACCTCCCAACCGCGAGAATGTATTCCCTCGTCTGCTCCTCGGACAGCGCTCAGGGAGGCGGTCAGACAGTCCCTCGGACGATGTCACGGACAGCCCTTCGGGAGGCCCCTCGAAACTCGATCGGTAACTCGGACAGCCCTCCGGGAGGACCCTTGAAACTCGAACGATAATTTGGACAGCCCTTCGGGAGGACCCTCGAACAGCCCCTCGGGCAAAAGATCGAAACTACGACCTCTCTACGGGGTTGCACACATACGGTGTCAGCTATCCGGCAGGGCTTCGCCGTCCAGAACTAGTTCCTGCCGGAACCCAGACAGCCTTTCGGCTCTACGAAACTATTTCGCGGGGAGGGAGAGAGAATGCCAGATCATGCATGGCTTGTGTATTGAACTCAAGGGAGAGCTTGGATCAAGGATATGGGGCTGCCCTCACACCTCTATTTATAGGAAACCCAAGGGGGCTTTCTTGGCTCCCGAGTCCTTCTAGAAGGCTTTCCAAAAATATCTCAAGTAGTACTTTTTACTATTCATGACACCACTTTTTCGCGTCCGAAAATTCCGAAAATATTTCTGTGGGTCTTAGAATAATTCCAACACCCACTAAAATGATTTTGGGCGCATTCCGAAACAATTCCGGATTAGTGATTTTCATCTGGGAAAAGCAACCTAAGCATTTCCGGCAGCTCCGAAACATTTTCGGCAGCTCCGAAATATTTCCGAAAAAAATATTTTAATCTTTTCTCCAGAAAAATTCCAGAAGTTACCAGAACAATTCTGGCACTCTCCAAAATTACCAGGTGCTCTCCGAAACCTTTTCGGCTTAGTGGTTTACCCCGAAACCACTTTTCGGTTTTCTCTCTCGGAACTTTTCCGCCGTCTCCGAAACCTTTCCGGTGACTTTATCTCAGACTCCCTGTCTAGTATTCAACAGATAGATGACCCTTAAGCGTGTGACCCTGTAGGTTCGATGAAGTATAGACATGACCGGAACACTTTCCGATCAATGATCAATAGCGGAACCGAGGACATCCATATTGATCCCTATACCCATACGAAGAATTATTCGAGTGAACCTTTAGTTGCTGTGTGCTATTCCTGTTGCTTCGCGATATATTACAAATACCCGAGGTGAGACTTATTGGCATCCCCGTGAATCAACAACTTGTCCACTATGCCAGTTACCTCGTTCCTGGTATTGTTCTCTTTTCTCGTTCCCGCGTTCCGGCATCCCTTTGATCAAATCACACTGTGTCTGGCCAGACGATGGTGGATACCGTAACACCGAGAGGGCCCTAAGAATATCTCTCCAACGACGGAGGAGCAAATCCCAATCTCGAGCTACCTAGTTCCTTGTCATACTTTTCCGTGAACCCGCAAGCTGCCGTAATAGCCACCCTTTTACAGATGACGTTTAACAAAACCCCAAAGTTCACGAAGCAAGTACGAAGGAACTCGATACTCTCATGGTCTAAGGAATTATGCAAACGCACAACTTTCTCTGTGTTATTAACCATTAACTTGTGACGAATGTATCTCATAGCATAACATCAATTCGGGTCGATTCAACACAAATGTTCTTCTAACATTGTGCCCTCAAAATTGCCGGCATAGTCATGCCCATGATCAGGAAAACAGAACCATCATGCAACACTTGAGCTAGTCTTAGAGGCGAGACTAGGAATATATATTTTTTATCTGTTTATTATTCCACACGTGCATATGAGTCTTCCTCCGAGCCTCGTGGTTATTGCAGACTCGAGAACCATAGCAGTTATAGCATATAATATAAACATAATTAGGAACATGGGGATAAATAATAACATTTATTATTGCCTCTAGGGCATATCTCCTACAGACTCCCACTTGCACTAGAGTCAATAATCTAGTCAATGCTAATGCACTTTACACCTACGACATACTGGTGTAAAATATGCTTCACATGTGGTGTAGCCTGATGTCCAACGGATCTGACAATTTCAACTCCGTGTGTATCTTTGCATATCCTCGCGTTTTCACGCTTTCACAAAATTCATATTTTGTGTGGACTTGGCTTTGTATATATGCGAATCACTGGTCGAACCTTGATTCCTCAGACTGAGCTATGGAGCAACTATCTTCAATAGTGTTCCATTGACCAAAGCCATATTGGAACCATACTAAGTTCATGAATGAACTATATGATTCAACATTTTCTTTGTTGCTTCTAAAGCAGCAACATACATAGCCATTTGTTATAGAATTTCGCCACAGTAACCTGTTATGAACAATTCCAACTTACTGTGCCACCATATTGTGTATTACACACAAAAAAACTTTAACTCAAATCGAAAATCGCATGGAGCATTGATGAAGACCGTATCGATGTAATTACTTACAACAAGTACTTCATAATCTCTTCTTGCGAGAAAACATGTCATCAGTGCTACTTTAGTACTCAATGACATTTTTCACTGTTGTCCCACGATCAGTTCTTTGATCACTTTGGTATCTATACTCGCAACAACTTTGGAGTATTGGACATATCTGGTTGTTTTACATACCATGGAATACATGATTAATCCCAACACGAAGGTGTGTGGAATCTCCATCATGTAATTTGCTCATCAGTGTTTTGGGACACTGAGTCTTGCAAAAACTCTTTCCATGTGACTTTGGCAAGAATCACTCCTTGTCGTTTTTAATGCTAAATTGTTTTGGCATCTTGTCAGTATTTATTTTTGCTTAGCCCTATTAGGCAATTCTATCTCTTAGATAATTATGCCTAATATCAACGCTACTTAACCCAAGCACTTCATCAAAAAACTATTTTCAATGAAGTCCTAATTCATGTCAAGAAATTTATATTATTTCCAATTAACAATGTGTCAAGCACACACAAGGTTTTTAGAAATATTATTATGCTCCCACTTACTTTCTTGCAATCACAAGCATCTTCGTTATCCATTGATGAAATCAAACTCTTTTGACTATTTCATCAAAAACGAAGATTCCAACTCCATTATGCTCTCTTTTGTCCATCGCAGGAACTCTGAAGTTTGCATACTTACTAGCATCCTCTGGACTGACAAAATACCTTGGACTGTATCTCCAAGGAAGTATTTCCATCTCATGGAAATCCTTTTGGCATCCATGTTTCATATCTCATGAATGAAATACGTATTAATTGCTAGTTTAACCCGAACCGACTTTAAGCATCGCTACGGAGAGACAATCTCGCCGTAGTTAATTCCTTGAAATTGTTATAAGCAACAAGTCGAGCTTTATGGATAAAACATTTTTATCCGTATCAGTTTATAGTTCCATTAATATTCGTTAGACTCTAAGTCTTCCGAATGGTCCATCAAGATACAATCTTGAATTACGTATATGGAAACTATCTCGGATTTGTATTGGCATTTAGCCAATTCCGGAGTCAGGGCCCATCATCGCTTCCTTGATTATCGTAGGTATGCTGTTGTCTAACAACAATATCTCGTTTGCGCACCTGAGAGGTTTGCACGAGTTTTGCCTACGTGGCTCAGTTGCAAGTTTGACCGAAGTCCATACATCTCATGTAGAGGCTTCCGTATCAGTTGCAGTAGGAAACTCTGGAATCACTTCCAAGGTTCCTTTCCTTTGATCTGATGACGAAGATAATGTTATCTCGTCGAGTTGCACTGTCCTCCCACTCACCTTTTTTCAAGAACCATTCTCTTTAAAAGCATACCGTTCTTTGTGGCAAAACCTTTTTCCTCGATATAGTGGTGGAGGAATTCCCAATAATTTGGGATAACCTACAAAGTAGCACTTGTCTGATTTGGAATAGGTTTGTAAACAGTTTACACAATCCCCATATTCCAAATGTTAAGAAAAGATAAAACATGGTTGGGCGTACCATACCATGGCGTCATTTCAACAGACCTGATGGCGCTCCTTTCAGTGTAAAAGCCGCGGTCTCTAAAGCATTACATTAAAAGGAATAATGGCAAATTGATTTATGTCATCTTTGATCTTACCATGTCATAAATGGTTTGATTACATCTTCAAGGACATTCCACTTGCAGTGGTGTTCCAGGAGGTGCAAGTTATGAAAGCTCTTTTCACAACTCATCAGACATTGGCTAAACTTGTAACTCAAAAATTCCTTTCTGCAATCGAATTGTAGAAACATAATTTTCTTGTCACAATAACTTTCATTTCATTTTTGAAAACCTTTCGAATGATTTCAAAAGATCCAGACTTACGTCTCATCAAGTAAATATCCATATATCTACTTGAGTCTTTTCTGAAGATAGATAAATCCACTACTAACAACATTTAACGGACTACACACATCAAATGTATGATCACCAATAAGTTTGTTGTTCGTTCCTCATGGCCTGTGAACGGTATTTCAGTCACTTAACTTTTCGGACGAAACTTGCAAGTGTGAGATGATTCATAATCAAATGACTTCAAAATCCATCATTGTGGAATTTCTCCATGCGGGTTTCTCCAATGTGACCAAATGCAGTGCCACACATATGTGGTATTCTTTTAGTCTTTCGACATTTAGCGTCATTTTTATGTATGTATCCTATTACCATCAATATTCGTAACATACATCCCATCCCCGATGGAAGCATGGCCCTTTATGTTATTCATAATACTGAACAACAATTGTTCTTTTATGAAAAACCTTCTTGCAACATACTTTATGCAATCGGCTAGAGTGTATAAAACTCTAAAACGAATTATGAAAATAAATACAGATGGTGATACACCGATGGAAGGTATAGTAACTTTTACTATGTTCCCAACGCGTATCTAAACCTCATTACTGGCAAGTCTTTTAGGCCGTAGTGGTTCTTGCATCGAGTTGCAACAGAATTCAATCGAGCGGGTATTCCTGTGATCAACTTTTAATCATAATACCCAAGAATTATGGACTAACTGTTTAATCACAATTCCCAAGAACTATTTATTTTTGACCAGCCTTCCATACATCAATAACTTTCATGACTTTTATACATGAGCTGGACATTCCAGTCTTCTTTCTTTTTGCCCTTATAATTTTAACAGTTTAACTTTCAATATATTTCTCCTACTCTCAGAAGAAGCACCCAACTTTAAGAGTGGCGTTAGCCCCGGACTTCCTAGGCGTGTGAGTCATACTAACACCCTTTGGACATTTCCTTTCTCTTTAAGTTGTTTGTTTTATTCACCTTCATCATATGACAGGCGTTCTTCTGGATCCCTCTCTTATCAGTCAAATGCCCAGTAAACACTTTACTAATACTTTGCAAACAAATATTGCTTTGGATATCTCATATCTTTTAGCCTTTGTCTGTATCTGAAAACAATTTTCAGTTCCATGAATATTACATAACTATCCCAAACTTGTGAAGTTCGGGTCTTATGGAAGCAAACGTATTGCACTTGACCACAATGGAATTCTAGCTTTTGGATCGAAGGACGAGAGTCACATCATCCATAGCATTAGCGGGAGGACACCGAAAGCATGCGATAGGACAAAATCCTTCTTGGCACTCTTGAGGACAATCCTCGCATTACGTTACCAACCGTAAAGTTTTAACCAGATATTTAACAGCTTATTCAACTTTAATAGGGAAGGTGGAAACGCGAGCCATTATTCTACAACTATTAGCAAATTATACTTAGACAGTGTTCATAATTAATTGCACTCAGAATTAAACAAGTTAATTATAAAATGCGCTCCCACTCAAATCAATATCTCTCAAAATTTATTATGAGTGATTCAAGATCCAAATATCAATACAACGCCATAGAATCATCATCTCATGACGAGGATTTTGATTTGGTAGGCCAACTTGCCGATCACATCTCTATGTGACTCTTGTTCATCTTTCGATGCATGTGTTCCGAGCTCAGGACGATCCTGCCATGAACGTCAAGACAACCAAGTGATCTTGCTGCGAGGTCTGACCTCACCCGCCTTACATTTCTCCAATCGTTCGTACCCATGCATCCATGGCGCACCCCGAAAGGATAGATGCTGTGACGGTGCTACATTTGGGAGAACACTAACTACTTGATATTTTAAGTGAGAGATCACCCTAATAAAAAGCGACTACCGCGCAATCAAGAAGGGTGCAACTTAAGGGATAAACATCTCAGGTAATTCATAATTGCATGATATGGTATAGCCCCTTCTGACGGAGAAGTCAAGTATTTCTTCGTCTTAGGCATTTGCGTCGGAGTTCACCTTCGCGAAGTTTGCCACCACCTTGTCGATGCACCAAATAATATTGCTATCTTTATAGCTAATAAAATAAGTGCATTACATAAGGTTGACTCGCAGGTCATTAAAGTGACAATCATATGGCTCCAGCCATCATGCCGAATCATGACACGCAGGTCATGTTAATAAATTTACATTATATAGTCATCTCATACATAATCAAATTAATATGAGCTTTGCTATACCACATCACATGCACATCCTGCAAAACCAAGTTAGACGCCTCAAATCGGTTTATGCAAAATTTTATTTTACGTGGCTTCTAAGGTTTTGACTTAAACCGCAGCTACCAACGTTTATCATCAAGCATGATTATTCAAGTCGCTAGATTAACTTTGCGGGGTGTATGAAACACGAGATAATAAAATCTCGAGCCCCATACTGAACTTCGTCATACGCGTGATCCCCGTGCAGATCATATCTGCATTGCCCTTTAGTCTGCAGAATTTCTTCTTTCTCTAACTATGGTGGAATTCAACGAACTGTTAGCACTTCTTTGATCAATCAGGATCGCAGATTGCCAGAACTTTGAAACTCCACCATACTGTTATTGAGATCAGAAATACACAAATTCCAGGGAAGCAACAAGAACATCGGGTAACAGATTTCATCTGCCACCCGCATAAATAATTTTCAGCAATAGATTTGATCTACTCCAAAATTATATTATCCAATACCCATACATCTCTATGTATTCTAGATCGCAACATGCATCTACGCATAGCACGGCTCTGATGCCACTGTCGGGGAACGCGGCAGAAAACAAAAAATTTCCGCACTACGAACAGCCCAGGACCACTATGGAGACTGCATACAAGGTTTTTGATCTGATCGTTACCGACTCGTAGCGCAGCGGAAGTAGAGTCGATGTAGATCGTCGGTGCAGATCCCCGCAGCTAGGATTTACAACCTCCCAACCGCGAGAATGTATTCCCTCGTCTGCTCCTCGGACAGCGCTCAGGGAGGCGGTCAGACAGTCCCTCGGACGATGTCACGGACAGCCCTTCGGGAGGCCCCTCGAAACTCGATCGGTAACTCGGACAGCCCTCCGGGAGGACCCTTGAAACTCGAACGATAATTTGGACAGCCCTTCGGGAGGACCCTCGAACAGCCCCTCGGGCAAAAGATCGAAACTACGACCTCTCTACGGGGTTGCACACATACGGTGTCAGCTATCCGGCAGGGCTTCGCCGTCCAGAACTAGTTCCTGCCGGAACCCAGACAGCCTTTCGGCTCTACGAAACTATTTCGCGGGGAGGGAGAGAGAATGCCAGATCATGCATGGCTTGTGTATTGAACTCAAGGGAGAGCTTGGATCAAGGATATGGGGCTGCCCTCACACCTCTATTTATAGGAAACCCAAGGGGGCTTTCTTGGCTCCCGAGTCCTTCTAGAAGGCTTTCCAAAAATATCTCAAGTAGTACTTTTTACTATTCATGACACCACTTTTTCGCGTCCGAAAATTCCGAAAATATTTCTGTGGGTCTTAGAATAATTCCAACACCCACTAAAATGATTTTGGGCGCATTCCGAAACAATTCCGGATTAGTGATTTTCATCTGGGAAAAGCAACCTAAGCATTTCCGGCAGCTCCGAAATATTTCCGAAAAAAATATTTTAATCTTTTCTCCAGAAAAATTCCAGAAGTTACCAGAACAATTCTGGCACTCTCCAAAATTACCAGGTGCTCTCCGAAACCTTTTCGGCTTAGTGGTTTACCCCGAAACAACTTTTCGGTTTTCTCTCTCGGAACTTTTCCGCCGTCTCCGAAACCTTTCCGGTGACTTTATCTCAGACTCCCTGTCTAGTATTCAACAGATAGATGACCCTTAAGCGTGTGACCCTGTAGGTTCGATGAAGTATAGACATGACCGGAACACTTTCCGATCAATGATCAATAGCGGAACCGAGGACATCCATATTGATCCCTATACCCATACGAAGAATTATTCGAGTGAACCTTTAGTTGCTGTGTGTTATTCCTGTTGCTTCGCGATATATTACAAATACCCGAGGTGAGACTTATTGGCATCCCCGTGAATCAACAACTTGTCCACTATGCCAGTTACCTCGTTCCTGGTATTGTTCTCTTTTCTCGTTCCCGCGTTCCGGCATCCCTGTGATCAAATCACACTGTGTCTGGCCAGACGATGGTGGATACCGTAACACCGAGAGGGCCCTAAGAATATCTCTCCAACGACGGAGGAGCAAATCCCAATCTCGAGCTACCTAGTTCCTTGTCATACTTTTCCGTGAACCCGCAAGCTGCCGTAATAGCCACCCTTTTACAGATGACGTTTAACAAAACCCCAAAGTTCACGAAGCAAGTACGAAGGAACTCGATACTCTCATGGTCTAAGGAATTATGCAAACGCACAACTTTCTCTGTGTTATTAACCATTAACTTGTGACGAATGTATCTCATAGCATAACATCAATTCGGGTCGATTCAACACAAATGTTCTTCTAACATTGTGCCCTCAAAATTGCCGGCATAGTCATGCCCATGATCAGGAAAACAGAACCATCATGCAACACTTGAGCTAGTCTTAGAGGCGAGACTAGGAATATATATTTTTTATCTGTTTATTATTCCACACGTGCATATGAGTCTTCCTCCGAGCCTCGTGGTTATTGCAGACTCGAGAACCATAGCAGTTATAGCATGGAATATAAACATAATTAGGAACATGGGGATAAATAATAACATTTATTATTGCCTCTAGGGCATATCTCCTACAGACTCCCACTTGCACTAGAGTCAATAATCTAGTCAATGCTAATGCACTTTACACCTACGACATACTGGTGTAAAATATGCTTCACATGTGGTGTAGCCTGATGTCCAACGGATCTGACAATTTCAACTCCGTGTGTATCTTTGCATATCCTCGCGTTTTCACGCTTTCACAAAATTCATATTTTGTGTGGACTTGGCTTTGTATATATGCGAATCACTGGTCGAACCTTGATTCCTCAGACTGAGCTATGGAGCAACTATCTTCAATAGTGTTCCATTGACCAAAGCCATATTGGAACCATACTAAGTTCATGAATGAACTATATGATTCAACATTTTCTTTGTTGCTTCTAAAGCAGCAACATACATAGCCATTTGTTATAGAATTTCGCCACAGTAACCTGTTATGAACAATTCCAACTTACTGTGCCACCATATTGTGTATTACACACAAAAAAACTTTAACTCAAATCGAAAATCGCATGGAGCATTGATGAAGACCGTATCGATGTAATTACTTACAACAAGTACTTCATAATCTCTTCTTGCGAGAAAACATGTCATCAGTGCTACTTTAGTACTCAATGACATTTTTCACTGTTGTCCCACGATCAGTTCTTTGATCACTTTGGTATCTATACTCGCAACAACTTTGGAGTATTGGACATATCTGGTTGTTTTACATACCATGGAATACATGATTAATCCCAACACGAAGGTGTGTGGAATCTCCATCATGTAATTTGCTCATCAGTGTTTTGGGACACTGAGTCTTGCAAAAACTCTTTCCATGTGACTTTGGCAAGAATCACTCCTTGTCGTTTTTAATGCTAAATTGTTTTGGCATCTTGTCAGTATTTATTTTTGCTTAGCCCTATTAGGCAATTCTATCTCTTAGATAATTATGCCTAATATCAACGCTACTTAACCCAAGCACTTCATCAAAAAACTATTTTCAATGAAGTCCTAATTCATGTCAAGAAATTTATATTATTTCCAATTAACAATGTGTCAAGCACACACAAGGTTTTTAGAAATATTATTATGCTCCCACTTACTTTCTTGCAATCACAAGCATCTTCGTTATCCATTGATGAAATCAAACTCTTTTGACTATTTCATCAAAAACGAAGATTCCAACTCCATTATGCTCTCTTTTGTCCATCGCAGGAACTCTGAAGTTTGCATACTTACTAGCATCCTCTGGACTGACAAAATACCTTGGACTGTATCTCCAAGGAAGTATTTCCATCTCATGGAAATCCTTTTGGCATCCATGTTTCATATCTCATGAATGAAATACGTATTAATTGCTAGTTTAACCCGAACCGACTTTAAGCATCGCTACGGAGAGACAATCTCGCCGTAGTTAATTCCTTGAAATTGTTATAAGCAACAAGTCGAGCTTTATGGATAAAACATTTTTATCCGTATCAGTTTATAGTTCCATTAATATTCGTTAGACTCTAAGTCTTCCGAATGGTCCATCAAGATACAATCTTGAATTACGTATATGGAAACTATCTCGGATTTGTATTGGCATTTAGCCAATTCCGGAGTCAGGGCCCATCATCGCTTCCTTGATTATCGTAGGTATGCTGTTGTCTAACAACAATATCTCGTTTGCGCACCTGAGAGGTTTGCACGAGTTTTGCCTACGTGGCTCAGTTGCAAGTTTGACCGAAGTCCATACATCTCATGTAGAGGCTTCCGTATCAGTTGCAGTAGGAAACTCTGGAATCACTTCCAAGGTTCCTTTCCTTTGATCTGATGACGAAGATACTGCTATCTCGTCGAGTTGCACTGTCCTCCCACTCACCTTTTTTCAAGAACCATTCTCTTTAAAAGCATACCGTTCTTTGTGGCAAAACCTTTTTCCTCGATATAGTGGTGGAGGAATTCCCAATAATTTGGGATAACCTACAAAGTAGCACTTGTCTGATTTGGAATAGGTTTGTAAACAGTTTACACAATCCCCATATTCCAAATGTTAAGAAAAGATAAAACATGGTTGGGCGTACCATACCATGGCGTCATTTCAACAGACCTGATGGCGCTCCTTTCAGTGTAAAAGCCGCGGTCTCTAAAGCATTACATTAAAAGGAATAATGGCAAATTGATTTATGTCATCTTTGATCTTACCATGTCATAAATGGTTTGATTACATCTTCAAGGACATTCCACTTGCAGTGGTGTTCCAGGAGGTGCAAGTTATGAAAGCTCTTTTCACAACTCATCAGACATTGGCTAAACTTGTAACTCAAAAATTCCTTTCTGCAATCGAATTGTAGAAACATAATTTTCTTGTCACAATAACTTTCATTTCATTTTTGAAAACCTTTCGAATGATTTCAAAAGATCCAGACTTACGTCTCATCAAGTAAATATCCATATATCTACTTGAGTCTTTTCTGAAGATAGATAAATCCACTACTAACAACATTTAACGGACTACACACATCAAATGTATGATCACCAATAAGTTTGTTGTTCGTTCCTCATGGCCTGTGAACGGTATTTCAGTCACTTAACTTTTCGGACGAAACTTGCAAGTGTGAGATGATTCATAATCAAATGACTTCAAAATCCATCATTGTGGAATTTCTCCATGCGGGTTTCTCCAATGTGACCAAATGCAGTGCCACACATATGTGGTATTCTTTTAGTCTTTCGACATTTAGCGTCATTTTTATGTATGTATCCTATTACCATCAATATTCGTAACATACATCCCATCCCCGATGGAAGCATGGCCCTTTATGTTATTCATAATACTGAACAACAATTGTTCTTTTATGAAAAACCTTCTTGCAACATACTTTATGCAATCGGCTAGAGTGTATAAAACTCTAAAACGAATTATGAAAATAAATACAGATGGTGATACACCGATGGAAGGTATAGTAACTTTTACTATGTTCCCAACGCGTATCTAAACCTCATTACTGGCAAGTCTTTTAGGCCGTAGTGGTTCTTGCATCGAGTTGCAACAGAATTCAATCGAGCGGGTATTCCTGTGATCAACTTTTAATCATAATACCCAAGAATTATGGACTAACTGTTTAATCACAATTCCCAAGAACTATTTATTTTTGACCAGCCTTCCATACATCAATAACTTTCATGACTTTTATACATGAGCTGGACATTCCAGTCTTCTTTCTTTTTGCCCTTATAATTTTAACAGTTTAACTTTCAATATATTTCTCCTACTCTCAGAAGAAGCACCCAACTTTAAGAGTGGCGTTAGCCCCGGACTTCCTAGGCGTGTGAGTCATACTAACACCCTTTGGACATTTCCTTTCTCTTTAAGTTGTTTGTTTTATTCACCTTCATCATATGACAGGCGTTCTTCTGGATCCCTCTCTTATCAGTCAAATGCCCAGTAAACACTTTACTAATACTTTGCAAACAAATATTGCTTTGGATATCTCATATCTTTTAGCCTTTGTCTGTATCTGAAAACAATTTTCAGTTCCATGAATATTACATAACTATCCCAAACTTGTGAAGTTCGGGTCTTATGGAAGCAAACGTATTGCACTTGACCACAATGGAATTCTAGCTTTTGGATCGAAGGACGAGAGTCACATCATCCATAGCATTAGCGGGAGGACACCGAAAGCATGCGATAGGACAAAATCCTTCTTGGCACTCTTGAGGACAATCCTCGCATTACGTTACCAACCGTAAAGTTTTAACTAGATATTTAACAGCTTATTCAACTTTAATAGGGAAGGTGGAAACGCGAGCCATTATTCTACAACTATTAGCAAATTATACTTAGACAGTGTTCATAATTAATTGCACTCAGAATTAAACAAGTTAATTATAAAATGCGCTCCCACTCAAATCAATATCTCTCAAAATTTATTATGAGTGATTCAAGATCCAAATATCAATACAACGCCATAGAATCATCATCTCATGACGAGGATTTTGATTTGGTAGGCCAACTTGCCGATCACATCTCTATGTGACTCTTGTTCATCTTTCGATGCATGTGTTCCGAGCTCAGGACGATCCTGCCATGAACGTCAAGACAACCAAGTGATCTTGCTGCGAGGTCTGACCTCACCCGCCTTACATTTCTCCAATCGTTCGTACCCATGCATCCATGGCGCACCCCGAAAGGATAGATGCTGTGACGGTGCTACATTTGGGAGAACACTAACTACTTGATATTTTAAGTGAGAGATCACCCTAATAAAAAGCGACTACCGCGCAATCAAGAAGGGTGCAACTTAAGGGATAAACATCTCAGGTAATTCATAATTGCATGATATGGTATAGCCCCTTCTGACGGAGAAGTCAAGTATTTCTTCGTCTTAGGCATTTGCGTCGGAGTTCACCTTCGCGAAGTTTGCCACCACCTTGTCGATGCACCAAATAATATTGCTATCTTTATAGCTAATAAAATAAGTGCATTACATAAGGTTGACTCGCAGGTCATTAAAGTGACAATCATGTGGCTCCAGCCATCATGCCGAATCATGACACGCAGGTCATGTTAATAAATTTACATTATATAGTCATCTCATACATAATCAAATTAATATGAGCTTTGCTATACCACATCACATGCACATCCTGCAAAACCAAGTTAGACGCCTCTAATCGGTTTATGCAAAATTTTATTTTACGTGGCTTCTAAGGTTTTGACTTAAACCGCAGCTACCAACGTTTATCATCAAGCATGATTATTCAAGTCGCTAGATTAACTTTGCGGGGTGTATGAAACACGAGATAATAAAATCTCGAGCCCCATACTGAACTTCGTCATACGCGTGATCCCCGTGCAGATCATATCTGCATTGCCCTTTAGTCTGCAGAATTTCTTCTTTCTCTAACTATGGTGGAATTCAACGAACTGTTAGCACTTCTTTGATCAATCAGAATCGCAGATTGCCAGAACTTTGAAACTCCACCATACTGTTATTGAGATCAGAAATACACAAATTCCAGGGAAGCAACAAGAACATCGGGTAACAGATTTCATCTGCCACCCGCATAAATAATTTTCAGCAATAGATCTGATCTACTCCAAAATTATATTATGCAATACCCATACATCTCTATGTATTCTAGATCGCAACATGCATCTACGCATAGCACGGCTCTGATGCCACTGTCGGGGAACGCGGCAGAAAACAAAAAATTTCCGCACTACGAACAGCCCAGGACCACTATGGAGACTGCATACAAGGTTTTTGATCTGATCGTTACCGACTCGTAGCGCAGCGGAAGTAGAGTCGATGTAGATCGTCGGTGCAGATCCCCGCAGCTAGGATTTACAACCTCCCAACCGCGAGAATGTATTCCCTCGTCTGCTCCTCGGACAGCGCTCAGGGAGGCGGTCAGACAGTCCCTCGGACAATGTCACGGACAGCCCTTCGGGAGGCCCCTCGAAACTCGATCGGTAACTCGGACAGCCCTCCGGGAGGACCCTTGAAACTCGAACGATAATTTGGACAGCCCTTCGGGAGAACCCTCGAACAGCCCCTCGGGCAAAAGATCGAAACTACGACCTCTCTACGGGGTTGCACACATACGGTGTCAGCTATCCGGCAGGGCTTCGCCGTCCAGAACTAGTTCCTGCCGGAACCCAGACAGCCTTTCGGCTCTACGAAACTATTTCGCGGGGAGGGAGAGAGAATGCCAGATCATGCATGGCTTGTGTATTGAACTCAAGGGAGAGCTTGGATCAAGGATATGGGGCTGCCCTCACACCTCTATTTATAGGAAACCCAAGGGGGCTTTCTTGGCTCCCGAGTCCTTCTAGAAGGCTTTCCAAAAATATCTCAAGTAGTACTTTTTACTATTCATGACACCACTTTTTCGCGTCCGAAAATTCCGAAAATATTTCTGTGGGTCTTAGAATAATTCCAACACCCACTAAAATGATTTTGGGCGCATTCCGAAACAATTCCGGATTAGTGATTTTCATCTGCGAAAAGCAACCTAAGCATTTCCGGCAGCTCCGGAACATTTTCGGCAGCTCCGAAATATTTCCGAAAAAAATATTTTAATCTTTTCTCCAGAAAAATTCCAGAAGTTACCAGAACAATTCTGGCACTCTCCAAAATTACCAGGTGCTCTCCGAAACCTTTTCGGCTTAGTGGTTTACCCCGAAACAACTTTTCGGTTTTCTCTCTCGGAACTTTTCCGCCGTCTCCGAAACCTTTCCGGTGACTTTATCTCAGACTCCCTGTCTAGTATTCAACAGATAGATGACCCTTAAGCGTGTGACCCTGTAGGTTCGATGAAGTATAGACATGACCGGAACACTTTCCGATCAATGATCAATAGCGGAACCGAGGACATCCATATTGATCCCTATACCCATACGAAGAATTATTCGAGTGAACCTTTAGTTGTTGTGTGCTATTCCTGTTGCTTCGCGATATATTACAAATACCCGAGGTGAGACTTATTGGCATCCCCGTGAATCAACAACTTGTCCACTATGCCAGTTACCTCGTTCCTGGTATTGTTCTCTTTTCTCGTTCCCGCGTTCCGGCATCCCTGTGATCAAATCACACTGTGTCTGGCCAGACGATGGTGGATACCGTAACACCGAGAGGGCCCTAAGAATATCTCTCCAACGACGGAGGAGCAAATCCCAATCTCGAGCTACCTAGTTCATTGTCATACTTTTCCGTGAACCCGCAAGCTGCCGTAATAGCCACCCTTTTACAGATGACGTTTAACAAAACCCCAAAGTTCACGAAGCAAGTACGAAGGAACTCGATACTCTCATGGTCTAAGGAATTATGCAAACGCACAACTTTCTCTGTGTTATTAACCATTAACTTGTGACGAATGTATCTCATAGCATAACATCAATTCGGGTCGATTCAACACAAATGTTCTTCTAACATTGTGCCCTCAAAATTGCCGGCATAGTCATGCCCATGATCAGGAAAACAGAACCATCATGCAACACTTGAGCTAGTCTTAGAGGCGAGACTAGGAATATATATTTTTTATCCGTTTATTATTCCACACGTGCATATGAGTCTTCCTCCGAGCCTCGTGGTTATTGCAGACTCGAGAACCATAGCAGTTATAGCATGGAATATAAACATAATTAGGAACATGGGGATAAATAATAACATTTATTATTGCCTCTAGGGCATATCTCCTACACTTTGACCACTGTCTCCACAATCTTAATAAAGTTTTGCAGAGGTGTGAGGAGACAAATTTAGTGCTAAATTGTGAAAAGTTCCACTTCATGACAAGTTTCGCGAGTTCCGCCGCCGCTCCGTGGTGGAAACCTACAGAGAAAAAAAGACATCTTCGGTGGGCAGATTCCGCCGGGGAGAACACTTCCCGAAAGGGGAGATCATCGCCATAGTCATCACCATCATCACGGGCATCGTCGAGATCATCATCAACATCATCCCCAACATCAGCACCATCTCCATCTTCATCCTATCTCATCTCACAATTGCAACTTGTGTTGTAACTCGTAACATCTATCCTCTCTACTCTACTGGTGTTGATTACTCCTCTGTGGTGAATGCTATTGAGTTTTGTTGGAGAAATATTGTTATGTCCAGATTGTTTATCATCTTTTTATCACCAGTGATCATGATCTCTTTTATGTTTGTGAGTAGTCACTTTAGTTCTTGAGGACATGGGAGAAGTCTAGTTGTTACTAGTCATATGATGTTGAAGTAATATGTGTTGTTTGATATTTAAGTTGTGTTGTTATTTTCCTAGTGGTGTTGTGTGAGTCGAACACATAACACTTCGCCTTGTTAAGGACCTAGGGGAATGCATTATGTACAAAGAATGCTTACGGTGGGTTGCCGGAGTGACCGAAACCTGAACCCTAGTTTGCACACTTTTGCATACGTATAATGGATCATTTATCTTATTGCTGTGGTTAGGGTTTTGCGTTAATTTCTACCTTGTATTTGCGGATGCTTGAAAGGTATCATAAGAGTGCACTTATCTTAGTCTAGAAGGTGTACTTGCATAGATCCACGCACTCAACACTTATCAACACAAAACATAGTACCGTTATAGAATATGGAGAAAGCACATGACTACCTCTCCTGTGTGTCCTCAAGAACGCTTTAGTCTTTATAGGTTCAGTTGCTAGGCTTATCCTTTGCTCAAAAGGACTGGGACACTTATTGCTCCTTAGTACCTTTTACTTTGCTTGTTTTTACCTTCTCGTTGCTTATACCGAAAACCCCTAAAAAGTTACCTTTCAGTACTTGCAGTTATTCCTTATCCAAATTCACTTATCAATACCTTCTGCTCCTCGTTGGGTTCGACACTCTTACTTATCGAAAACGCTACAATAGATCCCCTATAGTTGAGGGTCATCAACCTCCACATCAAGAATTTCCTCTCTGTTCCGCCGCCGCGCTTCCGAGATTGGCAGCACCAGAAGACCTCTTCTCGGCACCCTGCTGGAGGGAGTATTGACCTCCGGGAGCTTCTCCACCACCATGGACACTTCCCGGATGTGTCGTGAGTAGTCCTCCTTGGACCATGGTGATGTGACGAGAAATGATAATGGATTCTCGCCCTTCGTTGGTTACGCCAAGTGGAAGTTTGAGATGCAGATAGCATCCAATTTCCCTCGATGAATATACCAAGGTTATCGAACCAGTAGGACTCCGAATGCTGCAAGTAGGTGTCAACGACGCTAGATAAATAGTTGACGTGGATCTGCACACACACAACAAGTAAGTTTTCTCCCAACGGAGTTCAGAGAAGTTGTCAATCTCTCTGGCCTTGTTGTTTACAAAGGATAAAACGCAAGGGATAATGATAGTGGTGATGATAGCAACTGAAAGTAAAAGAAATAAATATAGTGGAGGTATAAACAGTGGTGGAAATATGGACCGGGGTCCCATGATGTTCACTAGTGATTTCTCTCTCCCAAAAGACGATAAAAAAGCTAAGCTGGGTGAACAAATTACAACTGGGCCATTAACAGAATTATAAACGCACTACAATGCTAATTATGCTACCTGAAATAAGAGGCTCAAAAGTGTGGGCAGTACGCCATGCCAATTAGACCGACATCCATCTGCATCTACTCACTAATCATCCACCTTGAGATATCTACCCAGAACATATCACTGGTATTAAGTTGCGAGCCCCACTCAAAGTGTAAACTCAAAGCAACAAATAATTGCATTAACAATCTATGCGTAAGGTAAACAATCCTTGCAACCGCGGTTACAAGCACCTTTGTTTTATCCCTGGTGGCAACAGCACATCCCCTAGTCTCAAGTTTTGTCACTCAAGCTAGACATCGGGGGGCATGAACCCACAATCAAGCATAACGCTCTCTCTTGGAGTTACTATCTACTACTTGGCTGAAGGAATAAAAGGCAACAGAGAACATGCAAGAATTACTCAAGAACAAAATATAAAAGGTAAACCAAATATATAACTCATCACGAACTGAACATAATCTCATAATCCATCGGATCCCAGCAAACACAGCATAGCAACAGCAGGAACATTACATAGGTGCCTTGATAATGTAGGGCAGCTCACAAGGACTAAACATTGAAGAAAAATATTGGAGAGAAGACATCACATAGCTACTAGTCATGGACCCATGGTCCAAGGGGGACTACTCACGACACATCCAGGAAGCGTCCATGGTGGTGGAGAAGCTGCCGGAGGTCAATCCTCCCTCCGGCAGGGTGCTGGGAAGAGGTCTTCTGGTGCTCCCGATCTTGGAAGCGCGGCAGTGGTGGAACAGAGAGGTATTTCGCGATGTGGGGTTCTCCCCGAGGGTTTCTGGTATGAAGAGGTAATATAGGCAAAAGGGGCAGCCAGGGGCCACCTGGGGCTCCCAGGTGCCCTGGTGGCGCGACCAGGGGTGGAGCCGCGCCACCTAGCCGCCTGGGCGCCAGGTGGATTCCCCCTGGCCCTCCTTCGGAGTTCCGGAAACTTCCGTCATGCTGATTTTTATTCAGATTTTTCTAGAATTTTTGGAGCACTTTTAATTGGGGTAAAATCACTGCAACAAAAAGACATCAGCAGACAGAAACTGGCACTGGGTGCGCTGAGTTAGTAGGTTAGTACAAATTATAGATGATATGAAACTGTAGCAAAACATGTAGTAATATCACGTAAAAGTTCATGGAACAAGAACAAATAATAGATATGTTTGGGACGTATCAACATCCCCAAGCTTAATTCATGCACGTCCTCGAGTAGGTAAATAATAACACAGATAATTTTTGTGGTGACATGCTAACACACATATAAGAACTTCAAAGTAAAGCAAGTAAGATGTGCAATTAAATTCAATACAATAACAAGAAAGAGTCTTAGTATTGATTCTAGCAAAGCATCAACATAAAGGTGCAAGAGGTCTCGCTGTCCGTGACTCGAATGTCTCCAAATGGTGTTTGCGTGCCAGCAATGGAGTAATAGTTGTTGGAGATTGTTGGTCAAAGCAGTAGAGGAACTAATATTGTTTTCGAGTATAAACAGATACTTAGGTTCTTGAAGAATGGATTTTGCAAGTAGAAGGTCGAAGGACAACTCACTGCACCAAAGTTGCAATCCTATACTGAAGCCTTTGAAGGAAGAAGACCCCTAAAAATGCCGTCGAGAAAGAAGTAGCTCTCGAGTAAAAGCACAACGAGGAGAAAACTAAAGTTGGACGAAGACTTAGTCTTTTTACTTGTTTCTCTTTATTTTCTTGATTCGTAGGAAAAACCGTACTATCAAGAGGGGTTTGCTAGTTGAAATCTTAGTCAAAGTGAATTTGCTCTACTCAACCTGAAACCCACAGATAGCCTACCGAGAGAAACCTAACTGAGTCGAGTAATAGCTCGAAGGAAAAGTCATCGCACTTGGTGCCTTCGAGAGAGAACTCGTTCGGTAAGTCAGCTTACTATCTCCGCAAGAAAAGTTACGCAGTGATTGAAAATCCGACCGTTGTGGACACGCTCAAGCGGTTGCATCGGGTCACTTCAGTCATTTCACCCATCGGGATCGCCACCTATAAATACCCCGCACCTACCAGCCATTTTCGGTTGGCAGCTCCAGTGAATATTCTGAGACAGAAGAGTTGTGAGCTTTTCGAGAAAGATTTCTAGAGAAAATCAAAACCCAAGTCCAAACTGAGTTGAGCTATTCACTGAGACTTAGGTTGATATTAGCCGATATTTTTATCTTGGAGAACTACAAGTCTCCTAGACGGTTAGGTGTCACCTGTCAAGCCGTCGAAGAGTAATTGTCACTGCCGAAGGAAGTTTGTAAAGTATCAGAGATGTCCAGAATCATCTACCCCAAGTAAGAACTGGACAAGCTCGAGGAGTTTGTTGAAGTGGAGAATAGGACGGAGAGAGTTTTGCTCCAGGTGTTCAATCACCAGTCCCTCCAACCAGACATAGCACTTTGCAGAGTGTGAACTGGTTTACCAAACATCACAGTGTCAGGCTCATTTTCTTACTCGTACTTACATTATGTATTTACTCTATTGCCTATTTTCCTTCGATGTTTCCCCACGTACCCATTCCTTCGACTTAGACATGTCCTTCGCTGTCGCAATTCCTTCGAGATTGTTTCTCTCTTTCGGAGTTACGTTGAATTTTTAGAAGTGATCATTCACCCCCTCCCCCTTTGATGATTCTTGAGCTTTCAATTGGTATCAGAGCTAGGCACTCCCTACGCTCTGCGTATTTTGGTCTAACCACCTGGAGTGTTGTCAAGAATGTCGTTTGTAGCTATTCTCTTAGGCGAACCGATTCCTATTTACAATGGGAAGGACTATCCTTATTGGAAGGAAAAAATGAAGAGTAACATCATGGCCATCAATTCTGCCGCTTGGGAAATAGTCAAGAATGGAGTTCCAGTCAAGGAAAAAAATTCCATCACTCCTGCTAAGGCAAAGAACATGGCTCTTGATTCTGAAGTCTGGGTATTTATCACGAATCATCTGACTCCAGAGAAATACCATGAGGTCAAGTATATTCCTAGGGCCAAAGTTGTCTGGGACTATCTCGAGAAGATTGGTGAAGGTCTCTCTACTCAGAAAGATGCTCGCATTGACACTCTTCGAAGAAAATTCTATCGGTTCAAGAGGCACAAGGGAGAAAAAAGTTAACTCCAGAGAAATACCATGAGGTCAAGTATATTCCTACGGCCAAAGTTGTCTGGGACTATCTCGCGAGGATTGGTGAAGGTCTCTCTACTCAGAAAGATGCTCGCATTGACACTCTCCGAAGAAAATTCTATCGGTTCAAGAGGCACAAGGGAGAAAAAGTTAACTCCATCTACAGTAGATTCACCACTCTATCTAATGAGTTGATTTCCCTCGGTGCTGAAGATATCACCAATCACATAATTGTTAGGACTTTGCTTCGTTCTCTTGATGATTCCTTCGATCACATTGTGCTGATGATCAAGGAAAGGACTGAATTCAGAAATCTTGTCACTGCTAATATTCTTGAGAGACTTACAACCTTTGAAATTGAAGAAGAAGAAAAACGTGATGTGAATGGAATTCGAAGGAAATCCCATGCTCTCAAGGCCAAAGCCTCACATCACTCCTCTCCTGAAGCCAGTTCGGAATCTGGAGGTGCTTTAGATGACCCCGAGAATATTGGAAAAGATCTAGCACTGATAATGAAAAAATTCAACCGCTTCCAGAGAAAGAATTCCTCTTCACCGAAGAAAAGTTATTCCTCCAGACATTCAAGAAATTCATCACAGCAGCGATAATCATCCAGAAATTCTTCAGCAAAAGATAACTTCTGTTACAAGTGCAAGAAGCCAGGTCATTTCATCGTTCATTGTCCTCTCTGGGAAATTGAACATAGATCCAAGCATTCACACATCAAATCGTCGAGCAAGTCGCACCGATCAAGAAAAAACTATGAATCGAAAAGATATGATTCAAAGTCTAGAAAATAAAATAAAAATGATTCTGATGATGATAAGAACAAGAAGTATCACAAGAATAGAGAGAGTTCTTCCTCATAATCACATTCCTCTCGACGCAAGAATTCTCACCATGCCAAGGCCTATCTGGGTAAATAGATGAACTCTGAAGATGAAGCCTCTATGACCGAAGCCGAATCAAACTCAAGATCTGGTTCTGGTTATGAATCTGATGGTGTTGCTGGTCTAGCATTTGCTTCGAACAAGGCATCGAGTTCATTCTTCACCAACCAAAGCAGTGAAGATGAAACTCCATCTTACTGCTTCATGGCCAAGGCAAAGGTATCTTCGTCTAAGATTTACTATGATACTTCTGATGGATCTGCTTATGAAAGTCACTCTAGGATAAGCTATGCCAAACTTGTAAAATTGCTTCTATACAACAAGATGAACGAGATTCTCTAAGTGAAACTATTCAAAAATCTGAGACTTTGTTGATCGATGAGATTGAGAAAGGTCAAAATTGGACGAATGAGCATGCTGCTCTGAAGGAAAAGTCTGATGAACTTTCCTCTCGGCATGATCTTCTCTCAGTGGACTACGAGAAGCTAACCTACAAATTCCTTCAATGGAAAATGGCTCTCGAAAAACTGAAAGAGGCTCATGAAGAGTTGGAGAATGTTGATACGTCCCAAACGTATTGATTATTTCTGCTCGTTCCATGCATGTTTTGTGTGATATTGCCATGATCTAGATACACTTTCATACACTTTTGATCATATTTGGACTAACCTACTAACTCAGTGCACCCCAGTGCCAGTTCCTGTTTTCTGCTGTTTTTCTATTCCAGGTTTCCCCCATATTAAAAATGCTCCAAAAATTCTGGAAAAATTGGATAAAAAATCAGCGCAACGGAGCCTTCCAGAATCACCAAATTGGGGCCAGAGTGCCACCACCGGGTGTCCAGGCGGCCACCTGGAGCAGCCAGGGGCCAGGCCGCGCTAGGGGTTGCCTGCACCCCTAGCTGCCCCCATTCATATATTTAATCTCCATCACGGGGAAACTCCGAAGAAAGAACCCTATTTCGCAAAATTGCCTCTGTTCCGCCACCGCCGCGCTTCCAAGATCGGGAGCACCGTCAGGACCCTTCCCGGCACCCTGCCAGAGGGAGGATCGACCTCCGGGAGCTTCTCCTCCAACATGGACACTTCCCGGATGTGCCGTTAGTAGTCTACCTCGGATCATGGGTTCGGGATCAGTAGCTATGTGATGTTCTCCTCCCCTCTTAGTTCTTCATGGTTTAGACCTCGTGAGCTTCCCTACATGATCGAGGCACATATGTAATTCTTCTGCTGTTGCTCTGCTGAGTTTGATGGGATCTGATGGATTATGAGATTATGTTCAGATCGTGATAGAGTAATATATTTGGTTTTTATCTCTTATATTTTTGTTCCTAAGTAATTCTTGCATGTTCTCCGTTGTTGTTTATTGCTTTGGCCAAGTAGTAGGTAGTGACTCCAAGAGGGAAAGTTATGCTCGATTGTGGGTACATGCCCCCTGATGACACGCTTGAGTGACAGAAACATGAGTCTAGGGGATGTGCTGTGGCCACAAGGAGGAAAACAACGGTGCTTGTAACCGCGGTTGCAAGGATTGTTTACTTTACGCAAAGTTCTTTTTAATGCAGTTGCCTGTTGCTTTCGGTTTACACTTTGGGTGGGGCTCACAACTTAATACCAGCGAGATGTCCTGGATAGATATCTCAAGGTGGATGATTAGTAGTAGATGCAGATGGATTTCGGTCTACTTATTTTGGCGTACTGCCCATGCTTATGAGCCTCTTCCTTTATTTTGTAGCATAGTTAGTATTGTGGTGCGTTTATAATCCTGTCAATTTCCCTTATGTAATTTGTTAACCTTGCATAGCAGTTTTATCCTTTATTGGGAGAGAGACATCACTAGTGAACATCACGGGACCCCGGTCCATATTATCATCATTGTTTACAAGCTATTTCCTTTTTCAGTATTTACTTTCAGTTGCTATCACAACAAGACCGGAGAGGTTGACAACCTGTCTGAACTTCGTTGGGAGCAAAATTATTAGTGTATGTGTGCAGGTCCAGGTCAAGCAAGCAACTTTTGTCTAAAACAGTGTCATTGTTTCCTTGCCACCTACTTACCATTATCGGATTCCTACTGGTCGATACTCTCAACCTCGGTATCTTCACCAAGGGAAACTTGCCGCTACACTGCATCTCACGTTCCACTTGGGGTAACCAACGAAGGGCGAGAAGCAATTATCATCTCTCGCGTATCAAATGTCAATCTCACTCTCATTGCTCAACAGGGCTCAGAAACTAAAAATGAATCTACTTCACCTTGCTTAACTTGTTTGGAACGAAGTAAAACTGATTCTATTTCTAAGCAATCGAAAGGAAAGGAACCTATTGTCATTGATGATACTAATACCTCGGTCAAGGAAAATTCTGTTGTTACCGAGGAACTCCTCAGGTTGAAAGATTTATTTGATACAGGCATGTTCAAAAGTGTTCAGGGACACTAGTACCTATGTGATATCCTAAAGAAGGCTCTTCTTCATAGGAATCCTCGAAGGGAAGGTGTTGGTTTCAAGAGAAAACTCAACCCTGATGGCACCTACTGGGAGCCCGAGCAGTATCCTAAAATTGTTTGGGTTCTAGCGAAAGAAAAGCCTATTGACATTGCTAACCTTTCAGGTTTCAACTGCAAGATTGATAAGGCTATTGTTGATGAATCACTTGATTCTGAATACAAGCTTATCAAAGATCGGGAAGGGAAGGCTTCCGCTGAATTTGTTGGTACTCCACCAAAGAATGGTTTCTATAAGCGACAGATTTGGGTTCGCAAATCTCTCGTTGAAAAACTACCCCATAACCATTCTATGGAGAGAAAATCTGCGGTACCACCGAGACACTACTATTCTCTTGAGGATAGAAATGAACCTCTGGTTCTTGGATCAAACGTTCCCCAGAAGGAATACTATTGAGTAGATAGAAATGTTTATCGTCATCGTGATAATAACGAAAAAATTGCTTTTACCTACCAGTACTCTAACCCCTCACCGAGGATTTATGTCTATGGTGTGCTTCATGGTCGCCCTCGCCAATATGATCATTTTCTCTACCGCTGCGTCATCTAGCACTTCCATGCCTTCTCAGTCACTTGCTCGTTTGTGGGTGGCTAAGAAGAACTAATTCTTCTGCATGGCTATGTCTCTGGTGGATCCGAATGGGTCATGGACAGTGGTTGCACTAATAATATGACCGGAGAAAAAGAGTTCACCGAAAACAAACTTACTGAATCTTCTCAGATATATATTAATTTTGGTGACAACACCAAAGGAAAATTTCTTGGTTTGGGTAAGGTTGCTATATCGAAGGATAAGCATATTGACAAAGTTATGCTTGTTCAGTCTCTCGGATATAATATTATGTCTATATCAAAACATTGTGATATGGGTATGCTTGTACTTTTCTCTGCTTCTCGTAGTGTTGTGTTTTCACAGGATGACTATGCCTTCGTTTTCGAAGGATATCGCAAGGGTGATCTTTACATTGCTGATTTATCTTCGGAACCTGCTGTATCCACATGTTTAATGGCTAAAGCCACGTCTGGTTGGTTATGGCATAGAAGACTTGGTCATGCAGGGATGAAAAATCTTCAAACTCTTATCTCGAAGAAGAATATCGTTGGTATTGATAATGTGAAATTCAAAAAAGATCGTCTATGCAGTGCCTGTGAAGCTGGAAAGATTACCAAGAAACATCATTCAGCAAACACTGTCGTGACTACTACTCATCCTCTTGAATTGCTTCATATGGATTTATTCGATCCTCTAAATTATGCCAGTCTTGGAGGTAACAAGTATGGCCTAATCATTGTTTATGATTTCTCTCGATATACTTGGGTTTTCTTTCTAGATGACAAGAGCAAAGTTGTCGAAATCTTCAAAACTTTCGCTAAGAGAGCACAGACCGAGTATGAACTATCTATCAAGCATATCAGAAGTGATAATGGTACTGAATTCAAAAATACTTATATCGAATAATTTCTTGATGAATATGGCTTTACTCATGAATTCTTGGCTTCTTATACACCGCAACAAAATGGTGTGGTCGAGAGAAAGAACAGAACTCTTATTGAAATGGCTAGAACAGTGCTTGCTGAATACAAGACTCCAATAAGGTTCTGGGCCGAGGCAATTAACACTGCATGCCATATCATCAACAAGGTTTATCTGCACAAATTTCTGAAGAAAACTTCACATGAGCTTATCACTGGTAAAAAGCCAAATGTATCATATCTCAGGGTTTTTGGTGCTCCATGTTACATAAGCGATATGAATCATAGCTCCAAGTTTTCCCCAAAGGCACACGGAGGTTTCTCCTAGGTTATGGTTCGAACTCTCACACTTACAGAGTTTACAAATCCCATCTTTTCAAAGTTGTGGAAACTGTAAATGTTAGATTTGATGAAACTAACGGCTCTCAAAAGGAGCAATTACCTCTTAACCTAGATGAACCACCTTTGGATGAAGTGATCAGTTACATGGAAATTACCTCAAAAGGCCCAAGCCTCCTCCGCGACCGTGCCATGTTGCGCTGCCCTCGCCGGAGCTCGCCGCCGGCCAGGGTGCCGCCGCCTACAGCCGCTTGTCGCCGATCCGATCGGGATCGGGACGAGGCCACCGCGGCCACCATGGCCTGGGCCGGCCTGCCAGCGCCCCCGCGGCCCAGCTCGGCCCGCCTGCCTCCACTCGCCCAGGGGCACGCCCCTGCTACGCATCGCCCACTGTGGCCAGATGGGCCGAGCCGATGGTGAGGTCCTTCTGTTTTTTCTTTCCTCTGTGATATTTCTGTTAAGACCTTTTTATTTGTTATTTTCATCTATTTTGCAACGAAGATAGCGAGAGATACCTAGCCTGTATAGCAATGTTCCCAAAATGAAATTTGTTCACCTTGATGTGCTCTAAAGTTTTGCTTTTGGGAGTTAATCCATTTGAGGTCATCTGGTTGGTGTAATTGTATGTTAAATACTGCTACATGTTGTTAAATGTTGTTGATTTTTATTTTCTTGCAAGTTTGATTGATGCTTGTGTCACATCCATGAGGCCTATGCCATTGATTCTTTCTTTTATGTGTTAAGCACCATATGTACTTCATTTGGATGCATTCATTTGCCATGTTTGCCTGCTGTAGCTATTTTATTTATTGCTCCAAAGTGGTGACCCTGTTAACATGTGCTGCTGTTTATATAAAGTTGCTACTTTGCTTCCTTATACTTAGTGATCCATGCTTCATATGCTATAGCTCCAATGTAATTATTTTCTCCTTCTTATGTTTACTTTATTGCCATGCTTTTATTTTCCATGATATGGTTGTTGTTCACATAGTTATTGAGATCCAAATGTGCAACCCTAATGTTTTCTGTCACATACCCTGAGATTTCACTAAGTCTAAATTATAATATAGTTGTCTTGCATGCTAAATACTTATTCATCCATTGGTCCTTTGACCAACAGTGCTATGTATGAACTCATGAGCATCATGTAGGCTTCATGTTAACATATTCCATGGTCATGTTGATGTATATTTTCTATCACCTTTGCTACTCTTTATATAGCAGGTTTATAATAGTTTGACATGCCTCTGTTTTTTCACCAAGTCCTAGACCAGTAGTATTATTGAGCATTTTGCATGGGTTACAATTAATTGTTCCTGGTGCTCATATACATGAAAGCTTGATGCCATCTCATGCTTGTCATGTCTACTGTTGATCCACATCATTTTGGGGCATTTTTGCAACCTGTAGCATGTTGGTTCATTGCTCTGAAGTGTCCTACCTGATGTTGGAAGATTGTGTTCATACCTTGTATTTCTTGTATATTTTTAATCGTAACTCCGTTTGGGGTGTTCTTTATATGTAACTTGACTAGAATATCATGTAATTTGTGTTTCTAAAATTGTTTGCTGTTGTTAACCAACCTAAAATATGATTTAGGTAAGAACAGTATCAAATGCTTAAATTGTCGTGGGGTACTTAGTGATATGCCATGTTTAGGTTTGTGCCTCACTTAAATTGACTAGCATAGATAGTTTACTTTATGCTTAACCTCTTGCCATGTTTATTTGACATGCCATGCTTGAGTGAGATACCATGTTAACAATCTTTGCTCATGTTGTGTAGCTAAACAACTATAATCATTCTAAATGTGCGGTATCGTCGTGTGTGGCGAGTACTCCACTTAACCTGCGAGTAACTGCTCTCGACGGTAGATGTGATACCGTAGTGCGTTGTCTCGTGTTCCCTTCTTGTTGATGCTTGCTCGTGATTGCTTCGTAGTAATAGATGCTTTCTCGTCGATTGCCTTTTCCAGTGTTTACTTCTTGTGTGCTCCCGTGGTTACTCTCGGAGACGATGCGAGCTTGCGATTGACTACACCTTCGGTTTTGTCTTCTCATAAGGTAAGGGGGAGCATATATCATGCTTATAACTTTCAACTCACTTGTTCCTAGGTATAGGATAGAACGATTGCTTGATCCTATCACCTCATATTTATGCCTCTCAAATAAACCCAAACAGCCATGTCCCCCACATCCTAGCAAACCATTGTTTGGCCATGTACCTTGCTTGCTTAACCACTGCTTAGTATGCATGCTTCGGATGCTATCAACTGTTATCCTGTTACTCCTTGGATTGGGCTATCACATTATTATATTGTTGTGGATGTTATGATTATTATGATGTTGATTATATTCGACGAAGGACGGAAGGTCTAGGCTATCCCGCCCCGATGTTTTGTTCCATTTGATTCACCTAGGTCTCGAGTTCCGGGTATTCTGTCTCTTGGCGAGCGTGCCTAACCGCGTGTGGGATGCTATGGGGTCCCCTTGTCTTACCTACCTAGCTGCAAACATTTCTAGTGGTGGCCCAAGCTGATTTACCATTTGCAAAACGTGTGTGTGCCGGTTGAAGAGCCAGCGGATTTAAAACAAACAGGGCCAGTGGAAGGGGAGGACAAGGATAGGATAGGTGTTATGTTTGCATAAGTAGCTGATAGCAAGACTTGTTGGAGGCGATTCCTCATCGAATGCCTGGTTCTCATCTTACTCTAAATAGATCGTTAGCCACTTATATAATGCTAGTGCGGCTGCAACCTCAACCACTACCCCCATCTTACCGTGAGAAGTTAGTTACAAGACTTGTTGATATAGCTCACCCCTTTCTTCTCTCTTTTACGCACGTTATGCAAACGATCTTGGACTTCAGAGGAGCTCGACGACGACTAGTTAGGTGGATCCCGGCAGAGAGCCTGGACCCGTGTGTTTACAGGAATGGTGTGTTTTACCTTTGCCACTAGGAATTTGATTGTAGTTTGTACTCAGACATGTAACTTTCGCTGATGTATTATATTAAGGCAGTTGTATGCCGATTGTATGAGATGTTGTATCCTTGTAGCTGTAATGTTGTGATATCGTGTTGGAAATTCGAGGCATGTCACATTGTCATATGTCGCGGTGGGACCGATATGTGCTTCGTCCCCGGATCTGGATGGAAACATCTACATCTGGAACAGTACCGCATATCGGGCCTTACAAATTTCTACAGCTGAAGCCGAGTACATTGCTGCTGGTTCATGCTGCACTCAAATTATGTGGCTCAATGAAACGCTGAAGGCTTAAGGTATTCTAGTGAAGAAAATTCCTCTTCTATGTGATAACGAGAGTGCTATCAAAATTTCACACAATCATGTGCAACACTCTCGAACGAAGCATATTGTTATTCGTCATCAGTTTCTTCGAGATCATGTTCAGCGAGATGATATTGTTATCAGCCATGTCCGTACCGAAGATCAATTGGCTGATATCTTTACGAAGCCCCTGGATGAGAAAAGGTTATGTGCACTAAGGTGTGAGTTAAACATATTGGACTCACGCAAAGTGCAGTAAGATAAATATTATCTATACCTTGTTTTATATGTATACTTCTAGCAGTAGTTTACTTTCGCTGGTTTTCTGTCGTGTTTATTTTTCGTTTTACTTTTGTTCGTTTGGTTTTGTCCTATACACTTATCACTCCGAGTTCTCTATCGTTTTTTTTATCTCGGAATGATTAAGTATCGGACCCTGTTTTCCCTCTATTCTCTCCCTACCCAATCTTTGCTTTTCTTTCGTGAACATGTATATTTGTACGTGATTAGATTCCCTTCGAATGTCATTGATTTCGAAGGAAAATCTGTCGAACATTTATCTAGTTTTTCACTCGATGTTTGATGAGTTTGTTCTCGGACGTGGACCAACTTTCTTTCAGTTCGTTGTGATTTTTCTGAGATTTCCACCACAAAATCCGTCCGTTGAATTCGGAGAGACGCGAGATCTGCGTTGTTGGATCGGATATGACAGTTATGCCAGTCTACCCCCCTTATAAATATCGACCCACCCCACCGGCACAGCCCTCTCACTTCCTCGATTTCGTCTCTCTCCCTCTCTCCCCGTGTCGATCCCGTCGCCATCGATTCCCTCGCCGATTCGCTGCCGGAAGGAAGTCGTCGGAGGCTTTCCCGTCGACGCAGATCTTCATCCGCGCCGCCGTAGCCACCACACATTCACCGAGTTAGGGTATGTACGGCATTGAACTTCATTCCAATCCTTCTGTTCATCGAGTTTAGATTTGTTCTTGATTTTCTTGTATTTCATTAGGTCTGCTAGATCCGTTTGGATCTTTGCACTTTGGGAAATCAGTTTCTAGCACTTTCTATCGAATTCCCATCCGATCTAGGTAAGAAATCCCTCGTCCCGTGGAATTTCTCACTTAGACATTATCCCTCAAATTCATATTGATGGATTTTTCACTTGGAACGTTTCATTCATACAAGTTCTCTGTTAGACTTGCACCCGATAGAAATCTAGCCTCGCACTCGTATGAAAACCTGTCTCAAAGATAAATCCCTCTAATGTTTGTTGCGCTCAAAATGATTTTCTTCGAAAATGTTTGGTACATGTTCATATCTTGTATTCTTTCCCTTGTACCTATCTTTTTCGCAGGAAAATGAATGAGAACGCTGGAAACATCAGGAAGCCCTAGCGTGCAGGAGGCCGAACCAAAATCACAAACAATTCCGAAGGTCTGTCCGAAGAATTGATAATAGAGAAAAATCTGAGAACGCCAGAAGGCTCTGTTGAAGATGCTCAAACGAGACAAAACATGATGCAAGAAATTCGAGATCTTCATTGGTATGAGTACAAGGCCACTATCCCTCGTTGGGAAAGAATGTTTTCTTTGAAGAACCCCTGGTCTGATGTCAAATCGTTGAAGCCAGGATGGACTCGAGCAATTAGACCCCTTCCAACAGCAGATGCTCACCCATCCACTCTGAAAACTCCAGCAGATTTTCAAGATTTGGTTGCTACTCGAGCTGAACGAGCAGAAAAGAGAAACGAAGCTAAGCCAAAAAAAGTTTTTGTTACTGCTGCGGGCCACGAAGAAGTTGGCGAAGAAGTTGGTCCAAGTACCAAGACAAAAGCTAGGAAGAAATCTGCCAAGCGCCAGAAAAAGGTCGGTGTTGTTTCACCACCGGAAGAAACTTCAGACGATGAAGACGCCAGTATCGAGCAACAAGATCCATGTACTGAGGTAGATGTCGGGACCCGGGGTTAGCGTATGCAAGTCCTACAACGACATAGTCATATGGAGAGCCGAGTACCGTACCCACTTGTCTAAGCAGACAAGGCCAAGCACAGAACGTTCTCGGAAAGCATCGTACGTGAGGGGTATCCCATCCAGGACGGATGATCAACTGAGATGGGTCCTCATCGTCCGCACACAAGTCTAAATGATATGGGAGGTCAACTCCCATATTCACAGACAAGTCGCCTCAACCATACTATCGACTATCTCATAGCTATTACATAGACTTACTCCAGCCTGATCACTTAATCGGCATCTAGGGCGGGCTCGATCATACAACAAAGTGTGCACGAGACAGAGTCTCGAGCAATCGCATCGCGATGCCCCAAGCTGCACGCATCTAAGGGCCACTTGGTTTATAAAAGACCGCCAGCCAGATCACAACTAAGGTCTCGAAAACCCATACAAAGACATGCATGTTATAAACATACACGCGGCACACATGCACCCTGAGAAACATACTGTTGGGGATCCAGATCTTGCGCTTCTGAGAGCTTGAACTGGATGAACCATCATCTCTAGGGTGTTTGCGGAAGTCATTGGGGGTGTTCATGTCCTCTGCCTTGATGGCCTTGTTGATAAGGACCTGGAAGGTGGCAAAGTCATGTAGGTTGAGCTCACGACGGAGTCCGGAATTGAGTCCACGACAGAACCTCTCTTGCTTCTTAGCGTCGGTGGATACCTCTTCAGTAGCATAACGAGCAAGTCGGTTGAACTCATGACTAAACTCATCTAAAGTCCTTCTGCCTTGGGTGAGGTTACAGAACTCCTCACGTTTGCGGTCCATAAGACCCTTTGGAATGTGGTGCTCACGGAACGAAGTGCAGAACTCATCCCAAATAGTGGGCGGTCCGACGGGACGCATGTTCAGAAAATTCTCCCACCAAGAGCTAGCTGCACCCTCGAGGTGCTAGGTGGCATAGCTGACCCTGTCACCATCTGCAACATGGCCTTCCTGAAGCTTCCTCTCGATGCTGCGAAGCCAGTCATCGGCGTCAAGGGGTTCGGTGGAGTAGCTGAAGACCGGGGCATGAAGCCGGATGAAGTCATTCAAAGACACCAACTCGTTGCGCTGTTGAGTGGTGTTGCGAGCAATGACCTCCACCAAATGGTGAGAGTCTCGACGGTTCCTCTCAACCTCCATCAGAACCTGAGCCATCGTGGGTGGGGGTGGAAGATTGTCTTCCTCCGATTCATTCCCACGACCATGGGCACGACCAAGCTGGCCACGGGTTCCTTGAGACATCCTGAAGGTGAAAACCAAAGTCAAACAGAGTTGATTGGAAGAGTCTAAAAAGGTATTGAAGGTACTGAAAGAATCACAGAGCAAAGGAAGTAATCATCTTGACAACATGGTGATAAAAGCATACAAGCCATATATTCAGAAGCTGTCATACAAACCATACATCGTTTTAGTACAAGCGCCAAGCTAATACAAACGTGATGAAGATGATACATCCTTCAGAGGCACTCTGACTTCCTATACATTATTTATCTAAGCCTCTGGAACTTAGAACACCTTGCGTACAATATACTAAGATACTACTACATCCTCACTAAAGCAAGACCACAGACGGTCTCACTCATCTCCATAGTAGTCCTCGTAAAAGTTACCCGCGTAACCCGGTAGCTGAAGGTGACCATCGGAAAAAACGGAGGCCTGTGGACCCTGATATCCATTTGGGAAAGGATGGGGCCTAGGTCCAGCATAGGGTGGAAGCAGAGGACCACGGGGTGGAAAAATGCCTCCAATCTCGGGCCAAGCAACTCGAGAAGGCATCTGTGTCCTGACTGGGTAGATAGAATCATACTCCACTGATCCAACACTCACAAAAGGAGCCAGGAGTGTAAGTGCTCGATACAGACGGACACAGGTGGCGTGAAGCTCAAAACGAAGGGCACGTGCATCACGATCTCTATCACAAGCGTGCCGAGCAGTGATCTGAAGCAAAGGATCCTCCAAGGAGTGATCTGTGTACAGTCCGGTGTAATACCCCTCTTCTCCTGGAAGTGCAGCAGGGATATAGCGCAAACATGTGCCTCCAAGAATAGCGTGCTCCTCTCTCAGCAGGGTAATACATGAGTATGCAGCATCCTGCACAGCCATGTTCTCAGTCATGCCAATGCCATGTCCAAAATGGATAGGCTGACTGACTCCATTGTGGTGCGGGTAGATCCTGACAATGCAGTGGAACTGGGTCTGGTTGAAGTCAAGGAACTTCTCCTCAACTGTGTACTCAGGGTACCATCGGTATCCAATGTAGGACATCATCTCGATCAGCATGGCGGGATGGCCACGCACACCGAGGCACCTAGTCAAACGAACAATCTTCCGAGGGGGAAGATCCGCCATTTGAAAAAGAAAGAAGGAGTTTGAAAATTCTTCAGATTATGAAGAAACTCGGAATGACTCGGGAAGTATAACGACTGTAATTGTAAGAAATGTCTTTTCTTGCAATGTAGAAACAGCACTTACATACCATGTAAGAATTCAGGAAGCACAACAACTCTAACAAACCGAACACAACTTTCCTACGGCTACAAGGAAGCAAACAACGAGATGTTCTAATCATACAGAGATGAGCCTAGTCCTATCTTCCCGTAGAAGAGGTAAGGGTGACTCAGAACTCAGAACGAAGGGGGTAAGGAGAAAAAAGAAGCCTTACGTTGTTCCCTTATATACCCAGAGTAACTATATAACTATAGCAAGCTAGACTCGACTTCGGCCAAGGCTGATAATCCTACAGTCAGTCCTTCTCTGATACCAAGTCTGTCGGGACCTGGGGTTAGCGTATGCAAGTCCCACTACGACATAGTCATATGGAGAGCCGAGAACCGTACCCACTTGTCTAAGCAGACAAGGGCAAGCACAGAACGTTCTCGGAAAGCATCGTACGTGAGGGGTATCCCATCCAGGCCGGATGATCAACTGAGATGGGTCCTCATCGTCCGCACACAAGTCTAAATGATATGGGTGGTGAACTCCCATATTCACAGACAAATCGCCTCAACCATACTATCGACTATCTCATAGCTATTACATAGACTTACTCCAGCCCGATCGCTTAATCGGGATCTAGGGCGGGCTCGATCATACAACAAAGTGTGCACGAGACAGAGTCTCGAGTAGTCGCATCGCGATGCCCCGAGCTGCGCACATCTAACGGCCACTTGGTGTATAAAAGACCGCCAGCCAGATCACAACTAAGGTCTCAAAAACCCATACAATGACATGCATGTTATAAACATACACGCAGCACACATGCCTTGTATGAACAGCAGGTATCATTGCAATTCTCTACAAAGTATACATTTTATTTATAACTCTCACAGAGTGCACACAGAGATCACAAGCATGTGATCCAACATTTCAACAAACAAGCGGAAGCAAAGTAGGTTTGAGTACAGACAAGTTTAACAAATGGCTTAAGAAGCCTTATTTAAACACAAGCCCTCCACGAAGGAACCAGTCGTCTGACTGGGACTACACTAGCTTGGTCTTCGATCGTCGAGCTCGATGAAGAATCCACCTTCGGGGTCAGTGGGTTCATCTAAAACATAGAATAAGCAAACGTGAGTACAAAGTCGTACTCAGCAAGACTTACATAGGAGCTATACTACTCATGCACATGTATCAAGGTAAAGGGAGGTGAGGTTCAATTGCAGAAGTGCCAGCTTTGACTTGGGGTAAGAAGCGTACACGAGTCCACTACATCTCCAATCAATTACACCACTATGATGCCTTCCTCGACTTCCCCACGAGAAAGCACGCCATAGCACTCACGCTTATCTTGGTAAGTTTTATAAGTATCCAGTTCAAGTTGTCTAATAATCAACCTAAGCTTTCCAAGCAGTCCTTAACCGAGGACACGGCTATTCGAATTGTTTTGTTAACCCTATAGGGGTGTACCGCTACACACACATGATCATCAATTACCGCCTTTGTACTCGACACCGTTCAAGAAGTGTCGGCGAGGATGCTCACCACAACTGTTACCTCATAGCCGATCTAGTCCAAGAAAGCCGCCTACCTGGGTTGGCTACCACTATCGTGAACCCGTCCGGTTTACCGAAGTGGACCCAGATGATGTGTGCGTGGTGCATAAGCCGGTCTCGGTTGAGCCGTTCTATCACTTAGCAGCCAGGCCACAAACCTACCAGAACTCCGAACTACTGCGACATCTGGACATCGAAAGGGATGAGTTAATAGGTTGAGAGGGGTCAGTGAGCCCAATGTGTGGTTGTACTCTTCATCTTGGATCACCACACAAGAACTCGGACTTAGGGCGGTGTTCAACGAGACAACCCACTGTGTACTCCTACACAGCCTCTCATCGTTCACCTTGTATTAGGGTAGATTCACCAACACATTTCCACCATCATCATAATGATCACTACCATCCCGACTCACATAACAGTAACAACATTGTAACACTCTAAGCATGAAATAAGCAGTAACAATTGCAGGGGCCACATGATATCAACCAACTCCTACATTTTCTAGGATTGTGGTTTGCTTACTATTGTGACAAATGATAGGTCATGCAAAGGAATGGGTTCATCTATGCGGTAGAAACTTAGCATAGTAATCATCCTATGCAATGCATAAGCGAGACATGAGAGGGAAGTGGGATTTTATCGACTTGATCAATGGGGGTTTGCTTGCCTTGCTGACGAGGTTCAGTCTCGGGATCTTCAACGAAGGGGGCTGCTTCCTGTTCCGGTTCCAATTCTACTCGACAAACAACAAACAAGGTAGCAAAGTAAATACAATGCACAAGCACATGGTTGAAGGTTGAAACTTGGTTTGCATGCTTCTGATGTGTGAGGCAATTCCATTTAAATGGAGTATATTGCAAATGAATTGAAAATTCAAACTCCAATTTGAATTCAATTTAGCCAAGTTATAAATCCTATTGTTTGATCAATGTAATTTATCTTGAAATGTGCATGATATGCCTCTGATGTTTAAGTGAAATGTGGCATGTTGCTAAGGTTCAAATTGCAAAAGCATTTGAATTTAATTTGATTAACTTGCAATTAAACCAAATAGCAAATGCTACTGGTCCCATTTTAAATTCAACTCAAACATATTTGAAAGTTGTATATTTGGATAGCTTATTTTCTCCTGATCATTTTTCATTTATTATATGTTAAATTTGGAGTTAATATGAATTTTCTATGAATTTCCAAAGTTTCAGCCTTTTTCTGGATTTTCTCGATTTAAATAAATCATTTGACAATTTATTGCGTCAGTCTTGCGCAAGGGTGACGTCAGGGGGGGCTGACGTGTGGGTCCCGCTTGTCAGTGGGAGGGGTTGATTTAAGATGTTGTTTAAATTAACTCGTGGTTAATTAGGGACCTGGGCCCACTGGTCAGTGGCCCGGGGGGGATTAGGAGGGTGATTAGTGCTAATCAGACGCGGGCCACGTCACCTCGCCGGCGGCTAGTCGCCGGTGACGTCCAGACGCGGCGGCGTCCACGGGGATGGCGTTTCCGGGCGCCAAACGATGCGCTGCGACCACTGAGACGTAGCTCTCGGCGTGGCGCATCGATTGGGCACAGTTGGGGTGGCTGGGGTGCTCGGGAGGCTTGACGGCGACGAGCTTTGCGGCGGCGGAGCCACGGCTGCGAGAAAAAACTTGATGCAGGGCTCCATTTGAAGCGGGGTTAGGCTAGATCGACACAGTGGAGCACGGTGGAGGTGAACGACATGGCCCCGAGCTCAATTGTTTCGCGGGTGCTCGCCGACGAGCACCACGGCGGCGTTGAGCTACGGCTCCCATGGAAGATCCAGCTAGATGAAGAAATCGAGGGGGTAAGGTTAGGGGTTTTGATCCCGCGCTCACCCTGAGTTGAACGGAAGCGACGGCTTTCTCGAGGAGGTCACGGTGGCGCCGGATTTTGAGGTGGATCCGCGGCGGCCAGAAACGAGGACGAAGAAGGGGACGACGACTTCAGAGCATCCGAGCTCGATTCCTTCTGCACGGAGATGTAGTCGACGGTGGCGGAGGCGATGGACACCTTGGCGCGGCTTGGGGACGGCGTTGGCCACGCGTGCTTCACGCCATGGCGACGGTGGCGCTCGGGTCGTCGTCGAGTTCGTCGCGGGAGTGAGAGGGAGAGGCTCTGGAGGGGGGAATGGATGCATGGCGTCTCCAGGAGCTGTGAGGCGCGTCTAGGAGGCTCCAGAGGGGCAGGTGGCGGCTGGGAGAGCGGCGGCGTGCTCAGCTAGTTCGGTGGCATTCCACCGAGCAGCTTAGAGGCGCGGGGTGGGGAAGAAGACCCCCTTTCCCCTTTGGGCCGGCTGGGCCATATGGGCTGGCTTCGCCTAGGCGTGAGGTAAGCTTTTCTCTCTCTTTCTGTTTTTCTTTTCTCATTTCTTTTCTGTCTTTTTTTTGGTTTTGCTAAATAAAATAGCAAACCATTTTTTTAAATGCTAAAACTTTTTATATGGCCCTAAAATAAAATATACTAGCCATTTGCAAAGTTTGGCACTTTTTAAAATTCAAATTATTTTAATCTTAAATCAAATAGGGGTTTTTGAATTAATCCAAGGTCCTATTTGAATATTTGAAAAATCCATGAGCATGGGGTTGGTCCCACATCACTTGATATGTGATCACACTCATTTAAAAGACTTTTGAAAAATCAACATGAATTTTTGGAGAAGATTTATTTCTGGCCTTTTGAATTAATTCATCTGGGGGGTGTTCCTTCTCCCATTTGAGTTTGAATTTGATTTCAATTGATTTCTTTTGTAATTTTTAACATGATGCAAAGTGACTTGCTAATCCTAGCACATACCTAACTTGGGGTTGTGACAACTCGCCCCCACTCAAAAGAATCTCGTCCCGAGATTCAGAATTATGCGGGAGGAAGGAGGGGTACTCGGTACGGAGACGGTCTTCTCTTTCCCACGTGGCTTCTCTCTCAGAGTGGTGTGACCATTGCACTTTCAGAAACTTAATCTTCTGACTACGAGTAACACGCTCTGCGGAATCAAGAATACGAACGGGGTATTCTCGATAAGAAAGGTCATCTTGGAGATAAGCGTTTCATGGTCGACTTCGCGGATGGGGTCCTTGAAGCAACGCCTGAGTTGTGACACATGGAATACATCATGTACTCGGGAAAGGTGCGGGGGTAGTTCAAGTTGGTAGGCAACTTCTCCACGTTTAGCAAGAATTCGGAAAGGTCTGATGTAACGTGGGCCCAACTTGCCTTTCATACCGAAACGTTGGGTTCCCTTCAGAGGAGTAACCCGAAGGTAAGCCTTCTCATCCAGATTATAGCTCTCTTGCCTATGATGACGATCATAGTAGCTTTTCTGATGAGACTGGGCTTCTTTCAATTGATCACGAACAATGTGAACTTGCTCTTCTGCTTCCTTGATCATATCCGGTCCAAAGAATTGTCTTTCACCGGTTTTTGAATAGTTTAGGGGCGTTCGACATCGTCGTCCATATAGGAGTTCAAAAGGAGCCATGTTCAGACTAGATTGAAAACTATTGTTATAAGCAAATTCAGCGAATGGAAGAAACTTTTCCCAATTCTTTCGACTTGATCGCTAGACTGAGGATGGAAAGCTGTACTAAAGGAGAGATGAGTTCCCATAGCACTCTGGAAGCTTCCCCAAAATCGAGAGGTGAAAAGGCTACCACGATCAGAATTTATTTCCAAAGGAACACCGTGAAGGGATACAATTCTAGAGACGTACAAGTCCCCTAACTGGCTAGCAGTTATAGACTCGCGAACGGGAAGGAAGTGAGCAACTTTGGAAAGCCTATCTATGACAACGAAGATGGCATCGTTTCCTTTCTGGGTTTTTGGAAAGCCGGTGATGAAATCTATAGTGACTTTGTCCCATTTCCACTCTGGAATAGGCAAAGGTTGAAGTGTACCAGCAGGTCTTTGGTGTTCGGCCTTAATGCAACGAAAAACATCACATTCGCCAACAAATCGAGCAATGTCTCTCTTCATCCTAGTCCACCAAAATCTCTAGCGTAGATCTCGGTACATTTTTGTGCTACCGGGATGAATCGAGAGGGGTGTGTTATGGGATTCATTGAGGATAAGTTGCCTTAGTTCCCTATTCTTAGGTACTACCAAACGATTTCCGAAGAATACCGTTCCTTTACCATCTGTGGAAAAACATTTAGCAACTCCGCTAGCAATGTTCTCCTTGATCCGGCGAACACCTCATGCACGCTTTTGGGAAACTATGATTTGATCCTCAAGGGTTGGTTTCGCCACCAAGGTACAAAGATAGCCATGAGGAACAATCTCAAGATTGAGTTTGCGAAATTCCTCATGAAGAAGTGGTTGATACTGTTGTAACATGAGGTTGTTACAATACGACTTACGACTTAGTGTATCAGCCATGACATTGGCTTTGCCTGGGATGTAAGAAATTCCTATGTCGTAATCTTTTATCAACTCAATCCAGCGTCTTTGCCTGAGATTAAGATCTGGCTGGGTGAATATGTATTTGAGGCTTTGGTGGTCGGAATAGATCTCACAACGATTACCAAGGAGGTAATGTTGCCAAGTTGTTAGGGCATGAACTACGGCAGCGAGTTCAAGATCATGGGTAGGATAGTTCTCTTCATGTGGACGCAACTGGCGTGAAGCATAAGCTACCACATGTCTATCTTGCATAAGTATGCATCCTAACCCTTGTCGTGAGGCGTCACAAAAGATCTCGAAATCCTTTTTGGTGTCTGGAGGCGCAAGTACGGGTGCAAAAGTTAATCTCCTTTTTAGCTCTTGAAAGCTTTCCTCGCACTTGGGAGTCCATAGGAATTTCTTATCTTTCTTGAGGAGTTCAGTTAGAGGATTTGCAACTTCAGAAAAGTTCTCGACGAAGCGACGGCAATAGCTGGCTAGGCCAAGAAAACTCCTAACTTGCTTAACCGATTCAGGTGGAGTCCAGTCAAGGACGGCCTGAACTCTCTCGGGATTCACAGCAATGCCTTTTGCAGAAATCATGTGGCCTAAGTAGGTCACTTCTGGTAGCCAAAATTCACACTTGGAGAATTTATCATACAGGCGATGCTCTCAAAGTTTCATCAATACCAGCCTTAGGTGTTCGGCATGTTCTTCTTCGTTCTTCGAGTAGATGAGAATGTCATCGAGATAAACCACAACAAATTTATCTAAGTACTCCATGAAGATCGAATTCATCATGCGCGAGAAAGTGGCGGGGGCATTGGTTAAACCAAAGGACATGACGGTGTACTCGTAAAGACCATAACGAGTAGTAAAAGCCGTTTTGGGAATGTCCTCGTTTCAGATTTTGATTTGATGATAACCTAATCTCAAATCCATCTTGGAGAAGATAGAGGATCTAGCATGTTGATCATAAAGATCATTGATCCGGGGCAGTGGGTACTTGTTCTTTATCGTCTCTAGATTTAGCGGACGATAGTCTACGCACATCCTTTCTGTTCCATCTTTCTTCATTACGAACAGAACAGGCCAACCCCATGGCGATGAGCTAGGGCGGATGAAGCCTTTTTCCAACAAAGCTTCAAGTTGGGTTTTAAGCTCAGCTAACTCACGTGGGGCCATTTCGTATTGGCGTTTGGAAATTGGTGCGATTCCGGGCATAAGATCCACTATGAACTCTACACATCTGTCGGGTGGCATTCCCGGCAGCTCTTCAAGAAAGACATCCGGGAAGTCACGAACCACCAGAATATCTTCAAGGTCGGGAAGGGGAAGTACATTCAAAGAATTCACCTGGGTTCTTGTTCTGGGTGAGGTGTAGTTGACTTTCTTGCCTGAAGGGTGGGTGAGTTTCACTGATTTGCCTTTGCAATCAAGGTAGGCATTCTGCCTTGACAGCCAATCCATGCCAAGGATTACATCGATGTCCGAAGATTTGAGGGCTATTAGTGAAGCAAGGAATACTAAACCCTCAATTGCGATTTGATTACCATGGCTTACTCTATTAGTTTGCCATCTTGACCCTGGAGTTTGAATAATCATCGGGGTGGACAATTCAACAAAAAATAACTCATGACGAAGTGCATTACTTTCTGACATGAATGAATGAGATGCTCTTGGGTCGAAAAGAACGGAAGTAGGAACATAATTGACTGGGAGTGTACCAAGAATGACGTCAGTGGTGTCGTCAGTCTCTTCGACGGAAATCTGATTCACACGTCCACGAGTGGTGGGAGGAGCGGGTCTGGTGGTGAAGACCTTCGGGGGTGGCTTTCCACGACCGTTGTTGTTGCCTCCGGCACGGGTTGGAGCATTCTGATTCTGGAGCTGGTTCTGGGGACACTCGCGGGAGTAGTGGCTTCCCTGGCCACACTTGTAGCAGGCTCCAAAGATAGTGCGTGGAGCTGGGTTGTTCGGTGGAGCTAGGTGGAACGAAGCTGGTGGACGAGGCGCCACATAGGATGGCCTCGGTGGGTTGTTCTGGTGAAACATACTGTTGGGGATCCAGATCTTGCGCTTCTGAGAGCCTGAACTGGATGAACCATCATCTCTAGGGTGTTTGCGGAAGTCATTGGGGGTGTTCATGTCCTCTGCCTTGATGGCCTTGTTGACAAGTACCTGGAAGGTGGCAAAGTCATGTAGGTTGAGCTCACGACGGATTCCGGAATGGAGCCCACGATGGAACCTCTCTTGCTTCTTAGCGTCGGTGGAGACCTCTTCAGTAGCATAACGAGCAAGTCGGTTGAACTCACGACTAAACTCGTCAACAGTCCTTCTCCCTTGGGTGAGGTTACATAACTCCTCACGCTTGCGGTCCATAAGACCCTTTGGAATGTGGTGCTCACGGAATGAAGTGCACAACTCATCCCAAATAGTGGGCGGTCCAACGGGACGCATGTTCAGGAAATTCTCCCACCAAGAGCTAGCTGCACCCTCGAGGTGGTATGTGGCATAGCTGACCCTATCACCATCTGCAACATGGCCTGCCTGAAGCTTCCTCTCGATGCTGCGAAGCCAGTCATCGGCGTCAAGGGGCTCGGTGGAGTAGCTCAAAACCGGGGGATGAAGCCGGATGAAGTCGTTCAAAGACACCAACTCATTGCGCTGCTGATTCGTGTTGCGAGCAATGACCTCCAGCAAATGGTGAGAGTCTCGGCGGTTCCTCTCAACCTCCATCAGAACCTGAGCCATCGTGGGTGGCGGTGGAAGATTGTTTTCCTCCGGTTCATTCCCACGACCATGGGCATGACCAAGCTGGCCACGAGTTCCTTGAGACATCCTGAAGGTGAAAACCAAAGTCAGACAGATTTGATTGGAAGAGTCTAAACAAGGTATTGAAGGTACTGGAAGAATCATAGAGCAAAGGAAGTAATCATCTTGACAACATGGTGATAAAAGCATACAAGCCATATATTCACAAGCTGTCATACAAACCATACATCGTTTTAGTACAAGCGCCAAGCTAATACAAACGTGATGAAGATGATACATCCTTCAGAGGCACTCTGACTTCCTATACATTATTTATCTAAGCCTCTGGAACTTAGAACACCTTGCATACAATATACTAAGATACTACTACATCCTCACTAAAGCAAGACCACAGACGGTCTCACTCATCTCCATCTCCATAGTAGTCCTCGTAAAAGTTACCCACGTAACCCGGTAGCTGAAGGTGACCATCGGAAAACACGGAGGCCTGTGGAGCCTGATATCCATTTGGGCAAGGATGGGGCCTTGGTCCAGCGTAGGGTGGAAGCAGAGGACCACGGGGTGGAAAAATGCCTCCAATCTCGGGCCAAGCAACTCGAGAAGGCATCTGTGTCCTGACTGGGTAGATAGCATCATATTCCACTGATCCAACACTCACAAAAGGAGCCAAGAGTGTAAGTGCTCGATACAGACTGACACGGGTGGCGTGAAGCTCAAAACGAAGGGCACGTGCATCACGATCTCTATCACAAGCGTGTCGAGCAGTGATCTGAAGCAAAGGATCCTCCAAGGAGTGATCTGTGTACAGTCCGGTGTAATACCCCTCTTCTCCTGGAAGTGCAGCAGGGATATAGCGCAAACATGTGCCTCCAAGAATAGCGTGCTCCTCTCTCAGCAGGGTAAAACATGAGTATGCAGCATCTTGCACAGCCATGTTCTCAGTGACTCCATTGTGGTGCGTGTAGATCCTGACAATGCAGTGGAACTGGGTCTGGTTGAAGTCAAGGAACTGCTCCTCAACTGTGTACTCAGGGTACCATCGGTATCCAATGTAGGACATCATCTCGATCAACATGGCGGGAGGGCCACGCACGCCGAGGCACCTAGTCAAACGAACAATCTGTCGAGGGGGAAGATCCGCCATCTGAAACAGAAAGAAGGAGTTTGCAAATGCTTCAGATTATAAAGAAAATTGGAATGACTCGGGCAGTATAATGGCTGTAATTGTAAGAAATGTCTTTTCTTGCAATGTAGAAACATCACTTACATACGATGTAAGAATTCAGGAAGCACAACAAATCTAACAAACCGAACACAACTTTCTACGACTACAAGGAAGCAAACAACGAGATGTTCTAATCAGACAGAGATGAGCCTAGTCCTATCTTCCCGTAGAAGAGCTAAGGGTGACTCAGAACTCAGAACGAAGGGGGTAAGGAGAAAAAAGAAGCCTTACGTTGTTCCCTTATATACTCAGAGTAACTATATAAGTATAGCAAGCTAGACTCGAATTCGGCCAAGGCTGATAATCCTACAGTCAGTCCTGCTCTGATACCAAGTCTGTCGGGACCCGGGGTTAGCGTATGCAAGTCCCACTAGGACATAGTCATATGGAGAGCCGAGAACCGTACCCACTTGTCTAAGCAAACAAGGGCAAGCACAGAACGTTCTCGGAAAGCATCGTACGTGAGGGGTATCCCATCCAGGCCGGATGATCAACTGAGATGGGTCCTCATCGTCCGCACACAAGTCTAAATGATATGGGTGGTGAACTCCCATATTCACAAACAAGTCACCTCAACCATACTATCGACTATCTCATAGCTATTACATAGACTTACTCCAGCCCGATCACTTAATCGGGATCTAGGGCGGGCTCGATCATACAACAAAGTGTGCACAGAGTCTCGAGAAATCGCATCGCGATGCCCCAAGCTGCGCACATCTAAGGGCCACTTGGTGTATAAAAGACCGCCAGCCAGATCACAACTAAGGTCTCGAAAACCCATACAAAGACATGCATGTTATAAACATACACGCAGCACACATGCCTTGTATGAACAGCAGGTATCATTGCAATTCTCTACAAAGTATACATTTTATTGATAACTCTCACAGAGTGCACACAGAGATCACAAGCATGTGATCCAACATTACAACAAACAAGCGGAAGCAAATTAGGTCTGAGTACAGACAAGTTGAACAAATGGCTTAAGAAGCCTTATTTAAACACAAGCCATCCACGAGGGAACCAGTCGTCTGACTGGGACTACACTAGCTTGGTCTTCGGTCGTCGAGCTCGATGAAGAATCCACCTTCGGGGTCAGTGGGTTCATCTAAAACATAGAATAAGCAAACGTGAGTACAAAGTCGTACTCAGCAAGACTTACATAGGAGCTATACTACTCATGCACATGTATCAAGGTAAAGGGAGGTGGGGTTCAATTGCAGAAGTGCCAGCTTTGACATGGCTAGTCCTGAACTACGAGTACCAGACTTGAGGTAAGAAGCGTACATGAGTCCACTACATCTCCAATCAATTACACCACTATGATACCTTCCTCGACTTCCCCACGAGAAAGAACGCCATAGCACTCACGCTTATCTTGGTAAGTTTTATAAGTATCCAGTTCAAGTTGTCTAATAATCAAGCTAAGCTTTCCAAGCAGTCCTTAACCGCGGACGCGGCTATTCGAATAGTTTTGTTAACCCTGCAGGGGTGTACCGCTACACACACATGATCATCAATTACCGCCTTTGTACTCGACACCGTTCAAGAAGTGTCGGCGAGGATGCTCACCACAACTGTTATCTCATAGCCGATCTAGTCCAAGAAAGCCACCTACCTGGGTTGGCTACCACTATCGTGAACCCGGCCGGTTTACCGAAGTGGACCCAGATGATGTGTGCGTGGTGCATAAGCCGGTCTCGGTTGAGCCGTTCTCTCACTTAGCAGCCAGGCCACAAACCTACCAGAACTCCGAACTACTGCGACATCTGGACATCGAAAGGGATGAGTTAATAGGTTGAGAGGGGTCAGTGAGCCCAATGTGTGGTTGTACTCTTCATCTTGGATCACCACACAATAACTCGGACTTAGGGCGGTGTTCAACGAGACAACCCACTGTGTACTCCTACACAGCCTCTCATCGTTCACCTTGTATTACGATAGATTCACCAACACATTTCGACCATCATCATCATGATCACTACCATCCCGACTCACATAACAGTAACAACATTGTAACACTCTAAGCATGCAATAAGAAGTAACAATTGCAGGGGCCACATGATATCAACCAACTCCTACATTTTCTAGGATTGTGGTTTGTTTACTACTGTGACAAATGATAGGTCATGCAAAGGAATGGGTTCATCTATGCGGTAAATAGTAGCATGGTAATCATCCTATACAATGCATAAGCGAGACATGAGAAGGAAGTGGGATTTTATCGACATGATCAATGTGGTTTGCTTGCCTTGCTGACGAGGTTCAGTCTCGGGATCTTCAACGAAGGTGGCAAGTTGTTGTTTAAATTAACCCGTGGTTAATTAGGGACCTGGGCCCACTGGTCAGTGGCCCAGGGGGTATTAGGAGGGTGATTAGTGCTAATCAGACAAAACTTGACGCAAGGCTCCATTTGAAGCGGGGTTAGGCTAGATCGACGCAGTGGAGCACGGTGGAGGTGAAGAACATGGCCCCGAGCTTGATTGTTTCACGGGTGCTCTCCGACGAGCACCACGGCGGCGTTGAGCTACGGCTCCCATGGCAGATCCAGCTAGAGGAGGAAATCGAGGGGGGAAAGTTAGGGGTTTTGATTCAGCGCTCACCCTGAGTTGAACGGAAGCGACGGCTTGCTTGGGGAGGTCACGGTGGCGCCGGATTTTGAGGTGGATCCGCGGCGGCCGGAGACGAGGACGAAGAAGGGGACGGCGGCTTCAGAGTGTCCGAGCTCGATTCCTTCTGCACGGAGACGTAGTCGACGGTGGCGGAGGCGATGGACACCTTGGCCCGGCTTGGGGACGGCGTTGGCCACGCGTGCTTCACGCCATGGCGACGGTGGCGCTCGGGTCGTCGTCGAGTTCGTCGCGGGAGTGAGAGGGAGAGGCTCTGGAGGGGGGAATGGATGTGTGGCGTCTCCAGGAGCTGCGAGGCAAGTCTAGGAGGCTCCAGAGGGGCAGGTTGCGGCTGGGAGAGCGGCGGCATGCTCATCTAGCTCGGTGGCATTGCACCGAGCAGCTTGGAGGCGCGGGGTGGGGAAGAAGACCCCCTTGCCCCTTTGGGCCGGCTGGGCCAGATGGGCTGGCTTCGCCTAGGCGTCAGGTAAGATTTTCTCTCTCTTTATGTTTTTGTTTTCTCATTTCTTTTCTGTCATTGTTTTGGTTTTGCTAAATAAAATAGAAAACCATTTTTTTAATGCTAAAACTTTTTATATGGCCCTAAAATAAAAATATACTAGCCATTTGCAAAGTTTGGCACTTTTTAAAATTCAAATTATTTGAATCTTAAATCAAATAGGGGTTTTGGAATTAATCCAAGGTCCTATTTGAATATTTGAAAAATCAATGAGCATGGGGTTGGTCGCACATCACTCTATATGTGATCACACTCATTTATAAGAGTTTTCAAAAATCAAACATGAATTTTTGGAGAAGATTTATTTCTGGCCTTTTGAATTATCTCATCTGGGGGGTGTTCCTACTCCCATTTGAGTTTGAATTTGATTTCAATTGATTTCTTTTGAAATTTTTAACATGATGCAAAGTGACTTGCTAATCCTAGCACATACCTAACTTGGGGTTGTGACAGTAGATGTCGAAGATCATCCTCCTCCAGCTTCGAAGAAGAAACCGGGCTAAAAGGGCATTAGGATCCAGGAGGAAACTGCAGCGGCTCCTCAAGCAACAATTGATACCACAAACTTAGTCACGGATCCATCGCTTGCCACCGCTCCCCCCTCGACAATCAAAACCCTCGGTGAGGTCCAAGGGGAAGCAAGCAGTTGTGGCCGAAGATGATGAAAATCTTCTCAAGAGGAAGGAAAGATTGGCCAAGCAACAAGAACTTGAGGCCAAAGAGTTGGAGAAGTCAAAGCTGCTCAATTTCAACAGCCAGCCCGAGGCAAAGAAAGCTATGGTTGCCAAGCAGTTGGGAATACTTAATCTGGTTTCTGAGAGTTACAGACTCTAGCTCGAGAATACCGTGGCCCCTAGTTCCACCGAGCAATTAGTGGCCCCCAGTGCCACGAAGGAAAAGATTGCAGCCGCCAATGCTACGAAGAAGAATGCTAAGTCTACTGGAGCTTCGAAGGAGAAGGTTGCGGACCCATGTGTCGTAAATAAACTAGTAGCTTCTACCAAGGCCACCAAGGAGGCCGAAAGGAAATCCAAGGAGGCCAGGTCGAAGCCACAGGCAGCTCAAGTTCTTGGTGCTGCTCAAGCACCCGCTACCCCTGCTGCACCTGCTGCGTCTGCCCCTTGAGCAGATGAAGAGAGCTCCAATGAAGGAGCTTCCTCCAACAAGGTTGTATGGGATGCAGCAATAATCACTGGTATTCTTTGGCGGATGGCCACCACACACAGGAATGTGACACTCGAGGACTTTGTTCCGGAGGAAATTAAAGAACCTGTGGCTCATTACATGCTTCGATGGGATGGATATCATGCCCAGGACCGCAAGGACCGTCAGCAAGAAAACTTCTATACAAATCAACTTCGAGAATAAACTGAGTGTAAGGCCCCCGATGCGGTGCTAACTCGAGTTAGTCGCTTTCGCGTCCCGCTCAAGTTAGTAGCGCATAAAGAGCCACCGACTCACGACGCTCGCACTCGTGTCGCTGCCGGATTCTAGACATAAATATAAAGTACAAGGCATACATCGCCATTGGATAATTATTACATCATCTCAGAGGTCCGTGGACCCAACGGTACAACATGCGACAAGCGGAAGACAAACACGACCGAGTACGGTCAAAAGCCAAATTTCCCTAGAGAGGGCGGTACATAAAAGGTCCACCCACGGATCGTCGATGCCCAACTTAAGGATCTACTGAGCAAGGTCGAACTCATCGTCATCCTCCGGGGGTACCTCCACGAAGTATCGTCCAGAGCTCGGGTCAAGAAAGTACTCCACTTCAGCGGCCGATCAGGCAAAACAGTAAAAGCGCAAAAGTAAAACGGGGTGAGATTATATCATTACAGGATAACTGACTTTCTACGGTAAGACAAAGTAAAAGGAAAGGTTGCAGCCGCACTAGCATATATGGTGGCTATCGTTCTAATAGAGTATAGGTAAGATCCAAGAATAGCACGTGACATCGTGTCATAAGTCTGCTATCCACCTACCTACGGCAATCATAACACAACCTGGATCTTCTCTCGGTCCCCCTGGACGAAGAAAAGCAACCAAGGCACTCACACGGTAGGCAAGTTTTAATTATGATTCAAATTGATGTTGTTCTATGAACAAGGAGTAGGTCTCAAGTCGTCCATAACCACGGACACGGCTTTTCGAAAATATTTAACCCTGCAGGGGTGTACCAACTGCCCATCATAGGCTTCGCATGTACGCCCGGTTTCCACTTGGCTAGGTAAGCGCCTGAAACTCCGGAACGTCAGAGTCCCTCTAACTAACAAAGCACAAATCCGGGTGGCGTCCGGTGAGTCGACATCCGACTCGAAAGCCGGCCGCGCTCTCAAATCGGCCTCTACCGTCTGGACGAGGTCGAGAGGAACTGCCCTCGCCCGGGCAGGCTCTCTAGCTTCCAGGTGTGGACCAGCGGGATATACCATCCCCCTGGCCCCCTTTGTTTTAAATCCACTAGAGCGCTTACCAGTTACACACACGGTTTTCAAAAGGTAAAATCATCTTGGGCCACCACTAGAATTGTTTGAAGCTAGGTAGGTAAGACAAGGGGACCCCATAGAATCCCACACACGATTAGGCACGCTCGTCAAGAAACACAATACCCGGAACTCGGGACCTAGGTGACTCAAATGGAACAAAACACCTGGCGGGAACAGCCGGGTCTCCCATCTTTCGTCAAGTATAAATTAACATCATAATTATAATAAATATCAATCAACTTCTTTAAATAACATGATATCCCAAACCATAGCAAAAATAGGGTAAGCAGCAAGTTTTCCTACTCATACTAAGCAATGGATTAACAGCGGTAACTTAGCAATACAAAGTTTTGCTGGGATGTGGGGATCATGGCTATTTGGGTTTTTGGGGGTGGCATACTCAAGGTCGATAGGATCAAACAAACGTTCTAGTCTACAGCTAAGCAGGCAGGCAGAAAGGTATCAAGTAATGGTATGAATCTTCCCCTTACCTGGGTAATCGGTCGTCGAAGCAGACGCAGCAGGGTCCTCGGGCTCGGTGTCGGAAATCTCCACGTAAGTCTCCTCGGCGGTCTCAGGTGCTAACGTAAGGTACCGGCAAGGAAAAGGCACACAAGTAAGGAACGGTACAATGCACAGGCAAGGATGATATGATCGAGTTTAATTTACATGAGGTGACCCTATCTAGTCAAATTTAAATGAAGGTGGTGACGACACGTCATCAACTTCATATGCAATTTATTTACGTGAAGATGGCTTTGGTCTTAGCCTTATTTTTGGTGTAAGTAGCAAGTCAACATGGCATGATCAACAAAGCAATTAACGAAACAAGTACAACGTGGAAAGTAAACATCGATTCCGGAGACGGAGTAGTGTCGGTGAATTTGACACCAAGGGAGTATCAAGAGAACCACATGGGTTGCAAGTGTCAAGATGGTGCGAGGAAAAGGGATGCATTGAGGGTGCCAACTAGTGGGCCTCAAGCAAAGTTTCAAAGAGTTGAAAAGGAAGACAAGGGAAAAACAAAGAAAAAGGACGGCACATGGTGTCATGCACACCCCTTTCATAGTGGTGTTGCACAAACACAACTTGAAAGGTTACATCCATCCCTGGATTACTTCTGTCCCAAGTTACACGTGGCAAAGACCATCAAGGGGAGCAAAAGCAACGACAAGAAAAACAAGAAAGAAAGGACAGGGTGCTGCATGTGACATGTGTCACATCCCATTTTTATACTTTCTCAAGGTACAACCATAGGCACCATAATGCTCAACTCCTTACATGACAGATCCTCAGCTCACAAACATAGGTGCAAACCCCCTTGAGCAAGACGATTCCAAGATCAAGTTGCATCACGTGGATAACCAGGGGTGCCCTAGGGTGAAGCATATCTCAAGCTACCAAAGGTGCACTGCTCAAACCATATAATGGATTACACCAGCAGCTAAAATGGATTTTTCTGATGCAGAAACATATAAAATATGCCCCCACATGAACGTGCACTAAAAAGATATGGAAATTCAAACCAAGATTTGAATTTGGAAAAATAAAAGGGTTCGCTGCTAGAAAAAAAAATAGGACAGGGGTTCCTGGGCTGGATTCAGCATTCTAGGCCCAGGTGGCGAGCCAGACAGGCCGGCCCGCTCGGGCAGCGCGGCAGCCCGCTCACGCGCACGAAGAGAGGACTCCTCTCTGAAGCCGGTGTTTACTGAACATGCAAAGGAGGCGCGGCGCAGAGCTTTTCCGACGGGGATTGCGGCGGCTAGAGGGATCCGGCGACGTCGGGCTCGGGACGGAGCTATAGAGGGCACATCCGTGAGCAGATCCCGGCCACCGGCGACGTACTACGAGCTTCAGCAACGACGCGGGCCTCTCCCGAAGACGACGGCGGCGCACGGATTCGACAGCCTGCAGACGGGCGCCGCTACTTCCTACGCGGGCTAGGCATGCGAAAGGAGGCACCTTGGCGTGCCATAAGCGTGCGCTAGCCAGCTGCGGGGCGCCAGGGACGTGAACCGGCCATGCTCCGGCTTGGCAGCCACGGCGGACTTCCAGCAACTCCGGCGGCGATGCGCGACTCACAGCGGCTATCTATGCGAGGAAAACGGAACGGGGAGAAGGAGATGAGCTCACAGAGGGGGGCTCGAGGACGAGGTCGGGCCTGCCGTGGAGGAAGACGTCACCTTCGTTGACGAAGACGACCGAGGCGGGGAAGAGGGGGTCGCGGCTCGGCCTTGGTCCTTGCGGCGAAGCTGCTGCTGGGGACGGTGGAGGCGATGGGGAGGAAGGCCTCCACGAGCTCCTGGTCGAAGTCGACCGCAGGCAGCGGCGAATTCCTGCCGACTTCAGGCGGAACAGGGGAGGAAGAGGGCGTCCATGGAGGCGGCGGCGCGAGCAAAATTGGGGAAGGAAATTGGGACTAGGGTTCCAGGGGGAGCCCTCGGCGCGCTTAAAAGGAAGGGGGGTCGCAGACGCTGGCCATGGGGCTCCATGCCGTCGTGGCGCTCGGCGTGTGAGAGGAGGAGGGGAAAAGCGTGTGTCCACGCTGGAAAGGAGGAAGACGACGCCGCGTAACGATTCGGAGGGGCTGGGCCGAGGTGCGAACGGGCCTAGGTGGGCTAGGCCTGGCCTGGGAGGAGAAGAGAAGAAAGGAAGCCCCTTTGCTATTTAAAAAACAGCAGAAATAAAGAAAGAAGAAAAAGCAGAAAGGAAAAGGAGGATAAAATACATTGCAATATATTTTTAGGCTCCTTGCTCCATGATTGGGTATCCAAAATTGGTTGGCCAATTTTTGGATGCAAAGAAAAAAATCCACAAAGGCAAACAGAGCCCTTTCCAATTAAAATAAATAGAAAAGGGGGTTTTGGGAAATTTGAGAAGAAAAATACAAGGTATAAAATTCTATGAACTTGAGAATCTTGATCCCTGCATTTTACTGGATTTTTCAAAATTGGTTTGACCAATTTTGGAAACAACAAAAATTTGGCCTTTTTTGAAATTCAAAACCATTTGAACTAGATCCACTGTTTTTGAATATTGTAAAAAGAAGATTTTACAAGATAAGAATCCTTGGGAAAACAAAAGATGAGACTAACCCAAAGATGAGGTTGAGGAGAGGTGACCTGTGGACAGAACAAAAGCAAGATCATGCCACTTGAACCTCATTGGTCACCTTTGATCCCAAGGAAAATGGACCCCAATCTCAATGCAACTTAAGATCACCACATGAAAAGTCATGAACATACACCATGAGAAGTTACAAGTCCAACAGAGAAAGTACAAAACATGGTGTAACATATGGGCATTACATGTGGGCTGTTACAGCACTCCCCCACCAACACAGGATCTCGTCCCGAGATCTAAGCCTGAAACAACTCAGGATACTCAGAACGGAGATGATCTTCATGCTCCCACGTTGCTTCCTTCTCCAAATGATGTGCCCACTGAACTTTCATGAACTTGACGGTCTTGTTGCGAGTCTTGCGCTCGGACGTCTCAAGAACATGGACTGGACGCTCTGAGTAGGAAAGGTCCACACTCAGCTGGATCTCGCCCAAGTCAACAGCCTGCTCTGGCTGCTTGAAGCACTGCTTTAGCTGGGACACATGGAAAACGTTATGCACCATAGACAGACTCTCTGGAAGCTCGAGCCGAAAGGCAAGAGGTCCTCTAGTCTCAAGGATGCGGAAAGGTCCCACAAATCTTGGAGCGAGCTTTCCTTTGATGCCAAAGCGGTGATTTCCCCTCAATGGAGACACTCTCAGGTACGCCCAATCACCTACCTAAAATGCCACACCACGGTGCCTTTTGTCATAATAGGCCTTCTGCCTAGACTGTGCTGCCTTTAGGTGCTCTCGGACAATCTTCACTTTGTCCTCTGCCTCTTGGATCACATCTGGACCGAACAGCTGCCTCTCACCTGTCTCGGACCAGTTCAAAGGTGTCCTGCACTTGCGGCCATACAAGACTTCAAACGGCGCTGCCTGCAGACTTGCCTGATAGCTGTTGTTGTAAGAGAACTCAGCATACGGCAAGCACTCTTCCCACTTCATGCCAAACGAGATGACACATGCCCGAAGCATGTCCTCGAGGATTTGGTTCACGCGCTCGACTTGCCCACTTGTCTGCGGGTGATAAGCAGTACTGAACAACACTGTCGTACCAATCGCCTTTTGAAAGGCCTGCCAGAACTTAGAGGTGAAAAGGCTGCCTCTATCTGAACTGATCTTCTTGGGAATGCCATGCAAAGATACAACTCTTGCGGTGTACAAATCCGCCAACTGAGCTGCTGAAATGGAGTCCTTCACTGGAAAGAAGTGGGCAACTTTGGAAAGATTGTCAATCACAACAAAGATGGCATTGTTCTTCTTCTGCAACAAGGGGAAGCCTGTGATGAAATCCATCTCTATGTGATCCCATTTCCACTCCGGAATCTCAAGTGGCTGAAGCAACCCTGCAGGCTTCTGGTGCTGTGCCTTCACTCTCCTTCACACATCACACTGAGACACGTAACGGGCAACATCCCGCTTCATACGAGTCCACCAAAAACTTTGCTTGAGATCTTGATACATCTTTGTACTGCCAGGGTGAATCGATAGCTTGGAATCATGGGCTTCCTTCATGATGACCTCTCTGAGATCTCCCTCCTTGGGAACAACAACTCGCTCTTCGAATAACACGGTGCCGTCATTATGCACTGAAAAGCAACCGTAATTTGGAACTGAGGCGGCAATACCCTGTTTGATCTTCTGTATCATTGAGCTGCCAGACTGAGCTTCACGAATCTTCTCATGGATAGTGGGCTCTACCACAAGGTTGGCAAGATAGCCTGCTGGAACTAGCTCGAGATTGAGCCTTCGAAAGGACTCGCACAAATCAGGGTGGATCTTCTGCACCTGGATATTATTGCAATCGCCCTTGCGGCTCAGCGCATCAGCTATGACATTCTCCTTCCCAGGCGTGTACGGAATATCAACTGTGTACTCAGTAATGGTCTCAAGACATCTTCTTTGCCTCAAGTTCAGATTTGGCTGAGTGAATAAGTACTTCAGACTCTTGTGGTCCGTGAACACATCCACCTTCCTCCCTAAGAGGAGGTGTCGCCAAGTGACCAAAGCGTGCACAACTGCTGCAAGCTCCAAGTCGTGCATGGGATAATTCCTCTCACTCGTCTTCAACTGCCGTGAGGTATAAGCCACAATATTCCTGCCTTGCATCAAAACTCCGCCCAAACCTTGCAAAGAGGCATCACAAAACACCTGAAAAGGCTGTGACTCATCTGGCGGCGTGAGAATTGGAGCTGTGGTCAACTTCTCTTTCAACTCCTCGAAGGCTGACTGGCAAGCTGGTGACCAAGTGTACCGCTTGTCCTTGCACAGCAATTCAGTCATTGGCTTCGCTATTTTGGAGAAATTCTGCACAAACCTCCTGCAATAACTTGCGAGGCCGAGAAAACTCCTCAGCTGCTTCACATTCTTCGGCGGAGCCCACTCTTCAATAGTGCGGACTCGCTCTGGGTCAACCGCAATTCCCTCAGCGGCGATAACATGGCCCAGAAAATTGACCTTGTCCAGCCAAAACTCACACTTGGAGAACTTGGCGTAATACCGGTGCTCTCTCAACTTCTGCAGCACCAAGCGCAAATGTTCCTCATGTTCAGCCTCTGACTTGGAATAGACAAGAATTTCGTCGAGGTAAAGGATCACAAACACATCAAGCCAATCTTGGAACAAATACTTCATAGCTCTCATGAATGTCGGAGGGGCATTTGAGAACCCAAAAGTCATGACTGTGAACTCGTACAGCCCATAACGTGTGCTGAACGCGGTCTTGGGGATATCCTCTTCACGAACACGGATTTGGTGATACCCCATCCTCAAGTCAAGCTTGGAAAACACCTTAGCCCCATTTAACTGCTCGAACAGATCATTGATGCGGGGTAAAGGGTACTTGTTCTTGATGGTCTTCTTGTTGATACCGCGATAGTCCTGGACCAAGTGGCTAGTCCCATCCTTCTTCTGGACAAACAAAGCTGGTGCACCCCAAGGAGAAGTGCTGGCGCGGATAAAACCGCCTGCCTCCAACTCTGTCAACTGCTTCTTGAGCTCGATCAACTCCTTCGAACACATCTTGTACGGATGCCGAGAAATCGGCTGGGTTCCAGGCTCTAGCTCAATAACGAACTCAATAGCTCGAACTGGGGGAATTCCTGGCAACTCCTCCGGAAAGACGTCTGGGAACTCACAGACAACTCTGACCTCTTCGAGCAAAGGTGCAACTCCTGCATTCAAAGCGTACAATTGTGCTGCTCCTGCCGCTGAACCCCAAGTGTACAAGACTTCTGCGCCTGAATCGTGTGTCAACTTCACGGATCTGGTCGGACAATCAATATTGGCCTTGCGTTGCACAAGCCAATCCATGCCCAAGATGACATCAATGTCGGAACGCGGAAGCAAGATCAAAGAAGCTGGAAACATGCAGCCTTGGATATCAATCCTCACAAACGGAGCACGAACTGCAGAGCCAAACTTGGAACCAGGAGAGACGATAGACAACAGGGTTGGAAAATCCTCCAAGACGATAGGCACCATAATGCTCAACTCCTTACATGACAGATCCTCAGCTCACAAACATAGGTGCAAACCCCCTTGAGCAAGACGATTCCAAGATCAAGTTGCATCACGTGGATAACCAGGGGTGCCCTAGGGTGAAGCATATCTCAAGCTACCAAAGGTGCACTGCTCAAACCATATAATGGATTACACCAGCAGCTAAAATGGATTTTTCTGATGCAGAAACATATAAAATATGCCCCCACATGAACGTGCACTCAAAAGATATGGAAATTCAAACCAAGATTTGAATTTGGAAAAAGAAAAGGGCCAGCTGCTAGAAAAAAACAGGACAGGGGTTCCTGGGCTGGATTCGGCATTCCAGGCCCAGGTGGCGAGCCAGACAGGCCGGCCCGCTCGGGCAGCGCGGCAGCCCGCTCACGCGCACGAAGAGAGGACTCCCTCTGAAGCCGGTGTTTACTGAACATGAAAAGGAGGCGCGGCGCAGAGCTTTTCCGGTGAGGATTGAGGCTGCTAGAGGGATCCGGCGACGTCGGGCTCGGGATTGAGCTATAGAGGGCACATCCGTGAGTAGATCCCGGCCACCGACGACGTACTATGGGCTTCAGCGACGACGCGGGCCTCTCCTGAAGACGACGGCGGCGCACAAATTCGACAGCCTGCAGACGGGCGCCGCTACTTCCTACGCGGGCTAGGCATGCGAAAGGAGGCACCTTGGCGTGCCATAAGCGTGCGCTAGCCCGCTGCGGGGCGCCAGGGACGTGAACCGGCCGTGCTCCGACTTGGCAGCCACGGCGGTCTTCTAGCAACTCCGGCGGCGACGCGCGACTCACAGTGGCTATCTACGCGAGGAAAACGGAACAGGGAGAAGGAGGTGAGATCACAGAGGGGGGCTCAAGGACGAGGTCGGGCCTGCCATGGAGGAAGACGTCGCCTTCGTTGACGAAGACGACCGAGGCGGGGAAGAGGGGGTCGCAGCTCGGCCTTGGTCCTTGCGGCGAAGCTGCTGCTGGGGACAACGGAGGCGATGGGGAGGAAGGCCTCCACGAGCTCCTGGTCGAATTCGACCGCAGGCAGCGGCGAATTCCTGCCGTCTTCAGGCGGAACAGGGGAGGAAGAGGGCGTCCATGGAGGCGGCGGCGCGAGCAAAATTGGGGAAGGAAATTGGGACTAGGGTTCCAGGGGGAGCCCTCGGCGCGCTTAAAAGGAAGGGGGGTCGCAGACGCTGGCCATGGGGCTCCTTGCCGTCGTGGTACTCGGCGTGTGAGAGGAGGAGGGGAAAAGCGTGCATCCACGCTGGAAAGGAGGAAGACGACGCCGCGTAACGGTTCGGAGGGGCTGGGCCGAGGTGCGAACGGGCCCAGGTGGGCTAGGCCTGGCCTGGGAGGAGAAGAGAAGAAAGGAAGCCCCTTTGCTATTTAAAAAACAGCAGAAATAAAGAAAGAAGAAAAAGCAGAAAGGAAAAGGAGGATAAAATACATTGCAATATATGTTTAGGCTCCTTGCTGCATGATTGGGTATCCAAAATTGGTTGGCCAATTTTTGGATGCAAAGAAAAAAAATCCACGAAGGCAAACAAAGCCCTTTCCAATTAAAATAAATAGAAAAGGGGGTTTTGGGAAATTTGAGAAGAAAAATACAAGGTACAAAATTCTATGAACTTGAGAATCTTGATTTACTGGATTTTTCAAAATTGGTTTGACCAATTTTGGAAACAACAAAAATTTGGCCTTTTTTGAAATTCAAAACAATTTGAACTAGAGCCACTGTTTTTGAATGTTGTAAAAAAAGATTTGACAAGATAAGAATCCTTGGGAAAACAAAAGATGTGACTAACCCAAAGATGAGGTTGAGGAGAGGTGACCTGTGGACAGAACAAAAGCAAGATCATGCCACTTGAACCTCATTGGTCACCTTTGATCCCAAGGCAAATGGACCCCAATCTCAATGCAACTTAAGATCACCACATGAAAAGTCATGAACATACACCATGAGAAGTTACAAGTCCAACAGAGAAAGTACAAAACATGGTGTGACATATGTGTCGGGACCCGAGGTTAGCGTATGCAAGTACAGTTAAGACATAGTCATATGGAGAGCCGAGAACCGCACCCACTTGTCTAAGCAGACAAGGCCAAGCACTGAACATTCTCGAAGAGCATCGTACGTGAGGGGCATCCCATCCAGGCCGGATGATCAACTGTAATGGGTCCTCATCGTACGCACACAAGTCTACTGATATGGGTGGTGAACTCCCATATTCAAAGACAAGTCGCCTCAACCATACTATCGACTATCTCTAGACTCTTACATCGACTTACTCCAGCCCGATCACTTAGTCGGGGTCTAGGGCGGGCTCGATCATACCACAAAGTGTGCCCGAGACCGAGTCTCGAACAATCGCATCGCGATGCCCCAAGCTGCGCACATCTAAGGGCCACTTGGTGTATGAAAGACCGCCAGCCAGAACACAACTAAGGTCTCGAAAACCCATACAAAGACATGCATGTTATAAACATACACGCAGCACACATGCCTTGTATGAACAGCAGGTACCATTGCAATTCTCTACAAAGTGTACATTTTATTTATAACTCTTATAGAGTACACACAGAGATCACATACATGTGATCCAACATTACAACGCAGAACGGAAGTAAATTATGTCTGAGTACAGACAAGTTTAACAAATGGCTTAAGAAGCCTTATTCAAACACAAAGCCCTCCACGAGGGAACCAGTCTGCTGACTGGGACTAGACTAGCTTAACTTCAGTCGTCCAGCTCGATGAAGAAGCCACCTTCGGGGTCAGTGGCGTCATCTAAAACATAGATTAAGCAAACGTGAGTACAAAGTCGTACTCAGCAAGACTTACATAGGAGCTATACTACTCATGCACATGTATCAAGGTAAAGGGAGGTGGGGTTCACTTGCAGAAGTGTCAGCTTTGACTTGGCTAGTCCTGAACTACGAGTACCAGACTTGGGGTAAGAAGCGTACACGAGTCCACTACTTTCACCAACCAATACACCACTATGGTGCCTTCCTCGACTTCCCCACGAGGAAGCACGCCATAGCACTCACACTTATCTTGGTGTGTTTTACAAGTATCCGGTTCAAGTTATCTAATAATCAAGCTAAGTTTTCCAAGTAGTCCATAACCGCGGACGCGGCTATTCGAATAGTTTTGATAACCTTGCAAGGGGGTACCGCTACACACACATGATCATCATTTACCGCCTTTGATCTCGACACCATTCAAGGGGTGCCAGCGAGGATGCTCACCACAACTGTTGCCTCATAGCCTATCTAGTCCAAGAAAGCCGCCTACTTGGGTTGGCTACCACAATCGTGAACCCGGCCGGTTTACCGAAGTGGACCCAAGCGATGTGTGCGTGGTGCATAAGCCGGTCTCGGGTGAGCTGTTCTCTCACTTAGCATCCAGGCCACAAGCCTACCAGAACTCCGAACTACTGCGACATCTGGACATCGAAAGGGATGAGTTAATAAGTTGAGAGGGGTCAGTGAGCCCAATGTGTGGTTGTACTCTTCATCTTGGATCACCACACAAGAACTCGGACTTAGGGCGGTGTTCAACGAGACAACCCACTGTGTACTCCTACACAGCCTCTCATCGTTCACCTTGTATTAGGGTCGATTCACCAACACTTTTCTACCATCATCAACATGATCATTCCCATCCCGACTCACACCACAGTAACAACATGGTATCATACTAAGCATGCAATAAGCGATAACATTTGCAGGGGCCACATGATATCATTCAACTCCTACAGTTGCTAGGATTGTGGTTTGCTTACTACTGTGACAAAAGATAGGTCATGCAAAGGAATGGGTTCATCTATGCGGTAGAATCGTAACATGGTGATCATCCTAAACAATGCATAAGCGAGACATGAGAGGGAAGTGGGATTTTATCGACATGATCAATGGGGGTTTGCTTGCCTTGCTGACGAGATTCGGGTTCTGGATCTTCAGCGAAGGGGGTGACCTCTTGCTCCGGTTCCACCTCTACTCGACAAACAAAGCATGAAGTAGCAATCAATATGAATGCAATGCTCAAGCACATGATGGAATGTTTAAGCTTGAAGTACAAGTTTGATGTGTGAGGCAATTCCATTTAAGTGGAATATATTGCATTTTTAAATGCAAATTCAAATTCCACATTTGAATTCAACCTTAACCAAGTTATATATGATATAGCTTGATCAATTTGAATTAAATTCAAATGTGTATGATATGCCTCTGAAGTGTGGTTGATTTGTAACATAAATCCATGGTCCAAGTGGCAAAATCATTTGGTTTGAATTTGAAATAAATTCAAATAAAGCAAATGATATATGCTACTGGTCCCATTTTAAATTCAACTCAAACAGAGTTGAAAGTTGCATATTTGGAAAAATAATTTTCTCCTGATCATTTTTCATATATTATTTGTCCAATTTGGAGTTAATATGAATTTTCTATGAATTTCCAAAGTTTGGGGTATTTTTTGGATTTTCTGGAATTCTTTTTAAACAATTTTGATTTATTGCGTCAGCAGGGGAGTTTGACCAGTCAAACTGACAAAGGGGTCCCACCTGTCATCCACAGTGGGGGTTAATCCCCTGATTAAAATTAACCCGAAGGGTTAATTAGTGGCTGGCCCCACCTGTCAGTGGCCCAATGGCCTAATTAAACAGGGGTTAGCCCCCCTAATTAACCTAGCCTACCGGCGGCTAATCGCCGGCGGCACTGGACACGGCGGCGTGGTCGCCGGAGTGACCAAACGGCCACGGGAGAGCACGGGGAGGACGGCATCTTGCTCCTTGAGGTCGTCCGCATCGGGTGGAGTCATCAGGGAGCCACGGGGATCACCGGAGCGTCATCGGCGACGAGCGGCGGCGGAAGTCGTGCACTGGACTCGTCGGGTTCTTCAAATTGTGCACGGATTTGGAAACCGAGAGCATGGAAACGAAGCTGGGGTGTGCGCGGAGCTAGTGGAGCCATCCAGGGGTCAAACGGGGGCTCTGGTGCATGACCTCGACGACGAGCGGCGGCGCTTGGTCTCGGACCTCGTCGGAATCACGATTCGGGCACGGATTCAAGCGGCAAGATGAGGGAAAAAGCGCGTCTACTCACCCTGGTTGCAGAGACGGACTCGTGGAAGCCGGAGGAGCTGTGGCTGCGGCGGAATCGACGACGAGCTCTTGCGGGTTCAGCGGCGGCTCGGTGAAGAGGACGACGTGCTCGGGGCTCCTGGCTTCGATTGCTTGCACACGGCGATGAAGACGACGACGGCGCGCGTCCTGGACAAGGTGGCAGCGGCTTAGGAGGAAGGTGGCCACGGGTTTCCACGGCGGTGCGCTCCGGTGAGCTCTCGGACGTCGATGAACTCGCGAAGAGGAGAGGGGGAGGAGGTTTCTCCACGTCGCTAGAAGGCGGCCGGGGAGGCAGGTGGAGGGCTGCGGGGCGTCGCGGTGGCGTCGGTGGCGTCGGTGGCTTTCCACCGAGCACCTTGGGGGCGCGGGGAGGAAGACGACAGGGGAGGGTCCAGGTGGGCTGGGCCGGCTGGAGAGGTGGGCCTCGCCCCTGGGCGACAGGTAAGCTGTTCCTTTTATTTTCTGTTTAATCTTTCCTTTCTTTTTCTGTAATTTGTTTTGGCTCTGATAAAAATACCAAACCATTTTATTAAATGCTGAAAACTTTTATGTGGCCTCATAATAATATAGACTAGCCACTCATAAACTTTCAACATTTTTAAAATTCAAATGATTTGAATTTTAAATCAAAAAGGGGTATTTCTTTAATTCCAAGGTACTGTTTGAATATTTGAAAAATCTATGAGCATGGGGTGGGTCCCACATCACTTGATATGTGATCACACTCATTTATAAGACTTTTCAAAACTCTAACATGAATTTTTGGAAAATATTTTTATCTGGCCTTTTGAATTAATTCATCTGGGGGGTGTTCCTTCTCCCATTTGGATTTTGAAAATGATTTTCAAGGTTTCTTTTTGAAACTTTTGCATGATGCAAAGGTACTAGCGAACCCTAGCACATACCTAATAGAGGGATCTGACAATATGGGTATTACATGTGGGCTGTTACACTGAGGAAGTTGAATCTCGCAAGTTTTCAAGTCCAAGCTCGCGACACTTGCTGAATCGAGGAGAATTCAGAAAGATAACATCGCTGCTGTCAATGACAAGGTCGGACAGATTGTGACCGACATGTGCAGATCACAATGTTACCCTCGCCGAGCGACAATCTCGAAAGAGAAAGTCCACCGAGAAGAATGATGCCCCATCCTCTGGGCATGGGACGCCAGAGACGGCGAAGAAGAAGAAGACTGTCCAAGTCATTTCTACACCAGCACGACAAGAAACTGCAACCCCTGCCAAACAATCCACTCCACCTCGCCAACCAACACCATCAAAAGCTCCATCTCTACCACCCGCCCCTTCACTACCTCGACAAGTTATTCCCTCATCCACCCCAGCTGCTGAACCCCAGGCTCATGTTGAGACCGAGCAGAATGCTCAGGTTGAGCACGAAGTTCCTGCTCCACCCCCATCAGTACAGAAGGATTATTCCTCTGCCCACACCTTGCACTAAGAAGAAGAAAATGTGGATGTAACCACAATTTCCTCTCGCCAAGAGGCACCGTCTGCAACTGCTGAGGCCGATGCCGAAGAAGATGGGTTAGGCGACGAGAGTCTCATCTACTTCCTCGAACGAAGAGATGGTGGATGCTACAGACCAGCTTGATGAAGACCTTGCAGACATGGAAACAGAAGAGGTTGAGCTAGCCTAGAATGCCGACGAAGGAGATGCCGTCGAAGAACACGGGGAGGAAAATTCTCCTGCTTCTATCCTAGCTCAGGATGTTATCAATGTTCCATCATCCCAACCTCGTGCTGTTGTTCCAAACCTGCAATTGCCAGAGAATGCAGATGAAGTTTTCCCTATCGATGAGTTGCTGCATTCAGCTCATCCGAGAGAAATGCTTCCCCTGTTCCGCCCAGATATTCCTCGAGGAGGTACTATATTCAAGCGGCGAGAACACAAACCATTTTTCTTTAGGCCCAATCCCTACGAGAAACCAAGAAATGCTTATTCTCTTCGGTTTTGGACCCAAGAATAGGCAGTATATTACACTTGTGTACTCTACAACAAGGCAAGAGTCTTCCAACATCAGTATCTTGATCTGCCTTCGGTGTATGCCACAACGTTCTTAGAGAATGTTGCCGAAACAATTGATGGTCTTCATGCCCACAAGATGTTTACTCTCAACAATGGCTATAATCCTAAGCTCATCAAATAGTTCTATGCCACATTATATGTCATAGGCGATCACAATGATTCAAGCACTTGGAAATTTGACTTCATGATTCAAGGCCAAGTTTTTCACATGACTGTCGATGAATTTCTGGCAGTGATAAATTTTCCTCGTTTCAAAGGTTTACCCCACAAGCTGCATGATCTTCCTACACCGACTCCTGCTGAATTTTCTACACAGATGAATCCAGATGTCGTAGGAGATCACTACCCTGCTGATCCGAAGCAAAAGCAATTAATCTTCGAAGCAAGAACTTGGTTCTATATTCTGTCGAAGACTTTGATGCCCATTCTTGATGTGCATGATGACTTTGTCATTCCCACTTATGTGCAACTCACATTTATGAAGCTAGTCCACGGTCATCCCTTCAATTTTGAGGACTACTTCATCCACACAATGGTCTCATGTGCTGATGATCACAACGCTCACAAGCCTTATGCACCTTGGCTCATGGCTATCTGCAATTACTCTCAGGACGTTCCATTCCCTGTGTCAATTTACCCGAAGATTTTCACTCCACCTGTTAGAGAGGTCTTGCAGATCGTTGCTCGACAAAATGATCGCTTTTCTAAGAACACTGGCATAAGGGAACATATGACTGAACGCAATAATCGCTCAAAGTTCATCAAGCCAGTGCCTCACATGGAGATTTCCCTTCGCACGCAGCAAATGTTTCAGCACTACATCGACCAAGCTCTCGTGCAGAAACAAAAGATGATGACTAAGATCAACCACCTGCGCAACATCACCATGAACAACAATCAACTTCTTCATGAATGTCTTCGCAGCGAATGGAGGATTGCGCAAGTTAAATTCTCTCGGTTAGCTGCAGTGTTGCGGATTCGAAGAACTTCCCCCGCATCTGCAAAGGCAATGGACAAATTATGATCGGGTTGATCGCCCAGATTCAAACAAACCAATGCTGCCAAGAACATGGATGTCCTTAGCGTCAATGACTATTATCATACACTTTGGACACTTTCTCCTCCGACTCCGACCCCGAAGAAGAAGCAAGGCGTTCAGCGAGAGTTTACTCGCCTTTACCTCGAAGCCCCAAGACCCCTCCAGAATCGCAATTGGAATCTTCTGGTGCTCAACACTCCTTCAGGACGAAGATAACTCCTCCTGGCGGTCGCCCCATCTGACGTCCTCCTTCAATCAAGGCTCGCGCTTCACACATGGAATATTCTCGACGTCGTCAGCGGCGCACCAGCGAGTAGTATTTCTGTCGACCCTATTCTCTTTCTTTTTGTTCGTTGTGAAAAAAAGGGAGATGTAGTGGCATCGAAGAAATAGTTCGTCTGCGGGGTTTAGGGATTTGATTTTTGATCGTTGAACTTTGAGTTTCCGTGTAGTTTCAACAAACATATTATTCATATTCGATCTGGTTGTAACTAACTCTAAGTAGGTCTATGAACTGCTACTTTTATCGTAAGATGTCTATCTGCTATGCTTGCAATACTTAACCTTTTGTAGGAATTTATCTATCATATAAGTTCACAGGTTAATCGAGGAGCATATTACTCATCGGATATCTTTTGGACTGCAATCTTGCTCTCTAAGATTATGATGTTTTTCCCTCGACTCAATCCTTATCAAATATGCACTTCACTGAAAATTTACATCTTATGTGCATACATCAATGGGGAGAACATCATCGATCTTACCTCTGGTTTATCATCAAAAACTCAAAACTTTGCAATTATTTATCGATGCCTGTTTTGTCAACAATCGTCCAAAAAGGGGGAGATTGTAAGAGCAAGTTTTTCCCCTGAAGGTTTTCGAGATTTTTTGTCAAAGCAGTAGAGGAACTAATATTGTTTTCGAGTATAAATAGATACTTAGGTTCCTGAAGAATGGACTTTGCAAGTAGAAGGTCGAAGGACAACTCACTGCAGCAAAGCTGAAGTCCTATACCGAAGCCTTTGAAGGAAGATGACCCCTAAAAATGTCATCGAGAAAGAAGTAGCTCTCGAGTAAATGCGCAACGAGGAGAAAACTAAAGATGGACGAAGACTTGGTCTTTTTAGTAGTTTCTCTTTATTTTCTTGAGTCGTAGAAAAAACCGTACTATCAAGAGGGGTTTTTTAGTTGAAATCTTAGTCAAAGTGAATTTTCTCTACTCAACCTGAAACCCACAGATAGCCTACTGAGAGAAATCTTACTGAGTCGATTAATAGCTCGAAGGCAAAGTCATCGCACTTGGTGCCTTCGAGAGAGAACTCGTTCGGTAAGCCAGCTTACTTGCTCAGCATGAAAAGTTGCGCAGTGATTGAAAATCCGACCGTTCTAGACACGCGTCAAGCAGTTTCATCGGGTCACTTCAGTCATTTCACCCATCGGGATCGCCACCTATAAATACCTCGCACCTACCCGCCATTTGCGGTTAGCTGCTCCACTGAATATTCTAGGACAAAAGAGCTGTGAGATTCCTGAGAAAGAATTCGAGAAAAAATCAAAACCCTAGTCCAAACTGTGTTGAGCTATTCACTAAGAATTAGGTTGATATTAGCCAATCTTTTTTATCTTGGAGAACTTTAAGTCTCCTAGAAGGTTAGGCGTCGCCTGTCAAGCAGTCGAAGAGTAATTGTCACTGCTGAAGGAAGTATGTAAAGGTTTCAGAGTTGTCTTGAATCATCTACCCCGAGTAAAAACTGGACAACCTCGAGGAGTTCGTTGCAGTGGAGAATAGGACAGAGAGTGTTTTGGTCCAGGTGTTCAATCACCAGTCCCTCCAACCAGACGTAGCTCTTTGCAGAGTGTGAACTGGTTTACCAAACATCAAAGTGTCGGGCTCGTATTCTTACTCGTACTTACATTATGTATTTTACTCTATTGCTTTCTTTCCTTCGATGTTTCCCCTCGTCCCCATTCCTTTGACTTAGACATGTCCTTTTATGTCGCAACTCCTTCGAGATTGTTTCTGTCTTTCGAAGTTTGCATGAATTCCTTCTAAGTTCCGTTGTTTTTTTAGAAGTGATCATTCACCCCCTCCCCCTCTGCTTATTCTTGAGCTTTCAGGTCTCCTTCGGGATATTATTTTGACTCATCCCCAAACCACTAGTCAAGTACAAGTCAAAATTATCCTCTCCCTTTCGACTTTGAGCACTCATGCAATGGATGAGCGCGAGCAAGATACGTTGGCACTTAGAATGGCAAAGAGAGATATGATGGGGAAGGAAGACAAAAAGGTCTGAAAGGCTCACATCAATGAGGACAATCATAGCCGAGAGAAAGCCAAATGATAGCTATGATGTGAGGAGTAGGGATTTCCATGCAACGGATGCACATATGAGCTAAGGTAAGCTGTCCAAAGGAACTAGTGGGGGTGCATCCAACTTGCTTGCTCATGAAGACCTAGAGCTCATTTGAGGAGGCTCATCCTTGGAATATGCAAGCCAAGTTCTATAATGTAAGGATCCCCACATAGTTATGCATGAATGATAATCTCTATGGAGTACAAATATAGAAATGGAGTACGAGTGTGGACATTTCAAAATGAATAGTAGTGTTGCCCCCTTCTCTCCTTTTATTTCTTTTTTCTCTTTTTTCTATTTTTTGTATTTTTGTGGCCTCTTTGGCTCTTTCTATTTATCTCTCATTTTTCCTCTTTGGGATCTTTTAATTTATCCTCTTTGGGATCTTTTCCTCACTTAAGGGCAATACTCTATATTTTACAAGAAAATAGAAGATCTTCACACTTTACAAGTACTCAACATAAAGAAGAATGACAACTATCATGATGTATGCAAATGTATGCCTCTCCCAGTGTAGCAGGATATGCAATGATAATAGCGCGGCATGTAGCAATAATAAGGTCAAAGCCCAACTAGCAAGTGGATCCTCGATGAAGCAAAAAGCATGTATGACAAGAAGATCAGTTCATGAGATGGTGGATGTTTCATGGAAATGTATCTTGGAAAGGCTATGGAAATACCTTGATAGGAAGATGTAGGGAGGTTTATGATGACAGAGTGTATCATGCCAAGGGTTTGGATGCACCGGCGAAGTATGCGCCAACTCTCAAGATGAGAAAGGGCAATGCACAGTACCGAAGAGGCTGGAAAAATATGGAAGGTGGAAGTGTCAACAATCGAATACTCGCATTAGTCTGAAGAACTCATGCACTTATTATCAGTAACTCTCTATCTAATCGGGAGTTTCACAAAGAGACAAGTACCCCAAGGAGGATTGTATGGGGGTTTGGTTATCCTTTCGCATCCTCGACCCATGGTACGTGAGGGTACTCTATATATTCCAACCCCTCTAGAGGTTAGCGATCCATCTAGTAGCTAGAGTTCTCAACTAATTTTTGTAGTTTTTGAAAATAAGCACGGATTTCCATAAATACGACACCTATCACTAATAGGCTCAAGCTCTTGGCACCTTAATTTTCAAACGTTACTCTAATCAATACATATAACCAATGCATGTTACTACTACACTTGTAATAGAAACCTTGATTACCTACTTATGCAAGACACACAACTCGGTGCTACAAGACCACTATCTAAACAAGATAAGCATGAAAACTCAAGAGAGTTCCTAGGACAACCTAAACAAAAGCTCTTCAAAATATGAGCATGAAAACTAAGAGCTAAGCATGACAGCAGCTATGAAAAGATAAAGAACAAACAAAAAGATAAGCATGAAAACCTATGTTGTGTTCTAGGGGGGAGTGGAGTGTGTTTCTCTATAAAACAATTAAGGTCTCTACAAAACAATTAAGGCTAGGATCCAACTTGTTATGAACAGCAAGAAAAACTAAAACAAACTAGAAAGTAAAGAGCGAGACGCTCCAAGTTTAGCGCATAACATATGAAGCGATAAAAATATAGCATGGAGAAGGACGAACTGATGATTGTTGATGGAGAAGGGGATGCACGGTGGCATACCCAAGCTTAGATGCTTGAGTCTCCTTGGATATTTCTTGGGGGTGCATGGGGGCATCCCAAGCTTGAGCGCTTGACACTCCCGAATCTTCTTTCATTATCTTTCTTCGCATACTTGAAAACTCCCTTCATACGAAACTCATCATAAGCTGATTAGAGTGGTTAGTACCCATGATAAAAATAATTATTCTCCACTGTAAATAAATATATTCTTCAAGAAATACTGTTTATCAAGATTGGAAAAAAGTTTTTGCAAAGAAAAAGCAAGCTCAAGGTTTGCAAAACGAAGGAAACACTGTCAAAACGAAGGAATCTGTGGAAAACAAACCAGCAGGTAGTAAATAATTTTTTCGGGGTACTTCTCCAACTCAAATCAAAAACCTCGGAATAGATGCATGAAATCCAATTGTATGGACCATGCTGTGAAAAAAATTCAGATCAAATAGATGGTCTGGTGATTTATGGCCAATTTTTTCGTCAAGGGGACAGAATCTATTTCTTGATAGCATGTCACAACTTTTGAACTTTCTTGCAATCGGAGGCTAAAACTTGGCACAAAGCTTGAAAATAAAGATGCAATGACGTTGCTACAGCAGTAACAAGCATCAAGACCACTAAGACTGAAAGTAAAAAACATCTTGGGTTGCCTCCCAACAAGCGCTTTCTTTAATGCCTTTTAGCTAGGCATGATACAAAGATCAAGTTGTAACAATTGACCTATCATCAAGATCATCAAAAAGCTCTTCAATAGTACAACTAGTCTTTTGAGGACTTTCAAATAAAGGCCTAGTGATGACACTTTGTAACAGCCCAGATTTCACAAAAATTAAAAATTTTGTTTTCGGTGAGAATTGTTTGATTGTCTAAATTGTTTGCGGTGTATGCATCCCCGATTTATCGATCGGTGATTATTCCCCCCCCCTCTTATCTCGTACCTGACGGAGACCGACCCTTTCCACCCTGACACTCGACCTTTGCGACACCGGGTTTCACCCGATCACTGACGCGAAAACCGCACGAGACCAGCCGCAGCCAACGGAACGAAAAACCCCGTTTAATAATTAAACGGGATATTTTTATAGCGCGTCGTAAAGTGTTCTCAGAACGGTTCCAGCGTGAGGTGAACGCCGCCGTCTCGACGCGCTGATCGCGCAGTTCAAAGTTTTACCTGAATCAGAGGTCCTGCGGGCCCCCGGCGATCAGAAACGTAAACATCGCGCGCGAGAGAGAAAAACCGGGGATGTTTTTGCAAACTGCGATTCCAATTGCATATTGTTAAGCATCATGTCTACTTCCATTATATGTATTTCATGGTCATGATTTGCTTGCTAGTCATATAGTTATTGAGCTCCAAAGTTGCTATGCTACTGTTTTTGACAGCCACCTCTGTTTTTCTCTAAGTCTGTAACGTTCCGATGCCATGTTGTTTGCTTAATATCTTTTGATCTATGATGCCTATGACCTTTATTCTTTTTTGTACCTGATCACCATCATTTCTAGTTCATGCCCATATATTGCTATGTCATGTTGCTGCACTTTTGCATATAGTTTTGCTCCTGTTTGTACAGCATACAAATAACAGTTTCTGCCATGTTTTCCTGATTTTTACTAAGTCCTAGACCAGTAATGTTTTATTGCTTTTTGCATGAGCTATAATTAGTTGTTCATGATGCCTATTTGCATGATTATTTTTTCCATGCCTTCCCTGTCATGTCTACTTTAGTTGCATATCATTTGTGAGCATGTTTGCATTCGTTATCCTGTTTATGCATTGCTCTAAAGTGTGATTCCTGATGTTGGCAGATTGTGTTCCAAACTTGTTTTGCTTGTACCTTTTTAACCGTAACTCCGTTTGGGGTGTTCTTTATATGTAACTTGATTAGAATTTCATGTAATTTGTGTTTATGCTATTGTTTTCTGTTGTTAACCAACCTAAAATATGGTTTATGGTAGACCAGTACCAAATCTTTTAATTGTCGTGGGGTACTTAGTGATATGCCATGCTTAGGTTGTGCCTCACTTAAATTGACTAGCATAGATAGTTTATCTTATGCTTCACCTCTTGACATGTTTGAGTGCTATGCCATGCTTGAGTGAGATGCCATGTTAATAACCTTTGCTCACATTGTGGAGCTAAACAACTTGAACCTTTCTAAATGTGCGGTATCGTCGTGTGTGATCAGCACTCCACTTAACCTGTTAGTAACCGCTCGCGACAGTAGGTCCGATGTCTCGTGTTTGCTTCATAGTAATAGATGCTTGCTCGTTGATTGCTTTCCAGTGTTTATCATCTTGTATGCTTCCGCGGGTACCTCTCGGAGACGATGCGAGCTTGCGATCAACTACACCTTCGGAACCCGACTTATCAACAGGCAAGGACTATACATTACTTATGATCCATTCTATTTCAACCAGCGGTTTGCATGCTAGTCTAGGTTTGGTTCGATGTTTGATCCTACCACATGTTTACAGCCTCTTTCAAACTGATACAGCCATGTCCCCTCCCAGCAAACCATGTACTGCTATGTTACTATTGCTCGTTGCTCAGCCCCTTCTTAGTATGCATGCTTAGGATGCTACGATGTTACCCCCCTGTTACTCCTTGGTTTGGGATATCACATTATTATATTGTTGTAGATGATATGATTATTATAATGTTGACTATATTCGACGAAGGATGGAAGGTCTAGGCTATCCCGCCCTGATGCTTTGTTCCATTCGAGTCACCTAGGACCCGAGTTCTGGGTATTGGTTTTAAGACTGAGCATGCCTAACCGCGTGTGGGATTCTATGGGGTCCCCTCTTCTTACCTACCTAGCTTCAAACATTTCTAGTGGTGGCCCAAGCTGATTTACCATTTGAAACCGTGTGTGTGCTGGTCGGCCGCCAGTAGTTTTCCAACCAACCCGGACCAGTGAGGACATAGTTCCCTTGCTGGCCCACCTTGTTCAGCTAAGGACCCGGTTTCACATGTGTGATTAACCGGCTATCCAAACCTGCGATAGACGGTAGAGACCGATTCGAGAGCGCGGACGGCTTTTGAGTTGGGTGTCGACTCACCGGGGGCCACCCGGATTTGTTCGTTGTTAGCTAGAGGGACCTGTCGTTTCGGATCTCTTGGAACTAAATCATAAAATGGTTGCCTGTGATGGGTAGCAACTGAGAGAGATGGGCGTGCGTGCGGAGCCTTCTAATGGGCAGTTGGTACACCCCTGCAGGGTTAAATCTTTTCGAGAAGTCGTGTCCACGGTTATGGACGACTTGAGACCTACTCCTTGTTCATAGACAACAACAACTGAGATATCTTAATATAACTTGATCAACGTGTGTTTGTGTGTGCCTTTACTACTTCTTCTTCGCCGGGATGCGAAGAGGAGGACAAGGATATGATAGGTGTTATGTTTGCGTAAGTAGTTGATAGAAAGACTTGTTGGAGGCGATTCCTCGTCGAATGCTTGGCTTCTTATCTTACTCTCTAGATCGTTAGCCACTTCATAAATTCTAGTTTTCCTAGAATGACGAGTGATGAAGTCCTTGCTGGGTCAGTTGACCACTACAGTTGGATGATGAGTACTTCTGTACTCATGATACTACCCCCAAACTCTTTTCAGGGTTCTTGATCGACAACAGGTACGGTGATCGACGTTTCACGTGGAGACTCGATGACGACTAGTTAGGCGGATCCCGGCGGAGGGCCTGGACCCGTGTGGTTATGGGGATCGATGTTTTTCTCTTTTCCACTAGGCATTTTCTTGTAGTCTGTACTCAGTCATGTATCTTCCGCTGTTGTATTGTATTAAGGCAGTTGTATGCCGATTGTATGAGATGTTGTATCTTGTATCTGTAATGTTGTGATATCATGTTGGAAATCCGGGGCATATGGCTATGTCATATGTCGCGGTGGGACCGATATGTGCTTCGTCCCCGGATCTGGATGGAAACATCTAGATCTGGAACAGTACCGCATATCGGGCCATACACACTTCTAGGAATAAAAGCAAGGGTAGTAAGATCAATTGGAATTTCATTTCTAATTCTATTCAAGGGTGGTATCTCTTCCAAAGTTTTCACAGTTTCCACACCCCTAACAATAGATATATTTGATTTGGTTGAGGAACCTTGGGTACGTAGAAGAACTTAGGTTCTTTCTTTGAGGGTGTTTCTACCTTTTTAGATTTTATGGAGGATAAAGTAGTTTCTAAAGTTTCAATGATATCCTCAATCTTGTCAATCCTAGAAGGTTCTAAATCATGGGATTTAAGGGTCTCCAAAAATGTATAAATTTTATGCATGGAGCTATCAAGCCTGTTAAAGTTCCCTTGAATCCTATCATCTAATTCATTTATTTTTCCCATACTTCGCATATCTAGATCTATCTTATCAAGTTTTATCATAATGTGAGCTAAAGTAATGCTCTCTTATCTGCTAGAAATAGGGGGACTTCCAAAAAGTTTTTCCATAACATCAAGAGCTTCCCAAGTTGGGGATTCTAGGAAATTTCCATTGATAGCTATGTCTAAAACAAACCTATTCCAAGAAGTACTACAAACATAAAAGTTTCTAAGCAAGATAGTAGTGGATTGCTTCTTTGTGGCTCTATTTTGGGAATCATTAATTCTATACCAAGCATCTTTCATACTTTCTCCACCTCTTTGTTTGAAGGTGAGAATCTCTCCTTCGCGTGCAAAACCAAAGGCAAAGAACTTTGACATGCTGACTAGACCAAGCAAGGTAACTAAATTATTTGGTGGTTTTTGATAAAGGACACTAAGATAAAAACTGAAAGGTATACTAACAAGACTAAAAAGCAAAGATAAAAGATAGTGTGTAACTCCCCTATCTCGAAGATTGGAGTCCCTGGCAACGGCGCCAGAAATTTGCTTGATGTGATGCGAGATGATAATGGATTCTTGCCCTTCGTTGGTTACCCCAAATGGAAGGTTGAGATGTAGATAGCAGAAAATTTCCCTCGGTGAAGATACCAAGGTTATCGAACCATAGGACTCTGAATGCTGCAAGTAGGTGTCAACGGTGCCAGATAAATAGTTGACGTGGACCTGCACACACAACAACTAACTTTTCTCCCAACGAAGTTCAGAGAGGTTGTCAATCTCTCCAGCCTTGTTGATCAAATGCAAGGGATAATGATAGTGGTGATGATAGAAACTGAAAATAAAAGCAATAAATAAAGTAGAGGTGTAAACAGTGGTGGAAATATCGATCGGGGTCCCATGATGTTCACAAGTGATGTCCCTCTCCAAAAGCTGGGTGAACAAATTACAGTTGGGCAATTGACATTATTATAAACGCATCGCAATGCTAATTATGCTACTTGAAAGTAAGAGGCTCAAAAGTATGAGAAGTACGCCAAGACAAGTAGACCAAAATCCATATGCATCTACTCACTAATCATCCACCTTGAGAGATCTATCCAGAACATCTCGCTGGTATTTAGTTGCGAGCCCCACCCAAAGTGTAAACTCAAAACAACGGACAATTGCATTAACAGTCTATGCGTAAGGTAAACAATCCTTGCAACCTCTTTTACAAGCACCATAGTTTTATCCCTTGTGGAAACAGCATATCCCCTAGTCTCATGTTTCTATCACTCAAGCTAGACATCGGGGGGCATGAACCCACAATCAAGCATAACACTCCCTCTTTGAGTTACTATCTACTACTTGTCCAAAGCAATAAAAATCAACGGAGAACATGCAAGAATTACTCAAGAACAAAATATAAAAGGTAAACCAAATATATAACTCATCATGATCTGAACATCATCTCATAATCCATCGTATCCCAGCATACACAGCATAGCAACAACAGGAAAATTACATAGGTGCCTTCATCATGTAGGGCGGCTCACAAGGACTTTGAAGAACAAGCTTGGAGAGAAGACATCACATAGCTACTGGTCATGGACCCATGGTCCAAAGGGGACTACTCACGGCACATCCGGGAAGCGTCCATGGTGGTGGAGAAGCTCCCGGAGGTCAATCCTCCCTCCGGCAGGGTCCCTGGAAAAGGTCTTCTAGTGCTCCCGATCTTGGAAGAACGGCGGCGGCGGAACAGAGAGGTATTTCATGATGTGGGGTTCTCCCCGAGGGTTTCTGGAACGAAGAGGTAATATAGGCCAAAGGGGGCAGACAGGGGCCACCTGGGGCTCCCATGCGCCCTATTGGCGTGGCCAGGGGTGGGTCGTGCCACCTGGCCGCCTGGGCTCCAGGTGGGGCCCCTGGACCTCTTTCGGGGTTCCGAAAGCTTCCGTCATGCTGATTTTTATTCTGATTTTTATGGAATTTTTGGAGCACTTTTCATTGGGGTAAAATCATTGCAACAAAAAGACATCAGCAGATAGAAACTGGCACTGCGTGCACTGACTTAATAGGTTAGTCCAAATATGTGTAAAATGATATGAAAGTGTAGCAAAACATGTAGCAATGTCACAAAAGTGCATGGAACAAGCAGAAATTATAGATACATTTGGGACATATCACATGGGCCCATGACCAATAGTGATGTGGTGTCTTGTCTCCAATCTTGTGCTTCAATTCTTAGCCCTTCTGAGCTGCCCTAATTGATCAAGGCATCTATGTATTTTCATGTTGTTGTTATGCTGTGTTTGTAGCGATCTAATGGATTATGAGATTATGTTCAGATCGTGATGAGTTATCTATTTTGTTTACCTTTTATATTTTGTTCTTGAGTAATTCTTGCATCTTCTCCGTTACTTTTTATTGCTTTGGCCAAGTAGTAGATAGTAACTCCAAGAGGGAGCATTTATGCATGATTGTGGGTTCATGCCCCCCGGTGTCTAGCTTGAGTGACAGAAACGTGAGACTAGGAGATGTGTTGTTGCCACCAGGAAGAAAACAATGGTGCTTGTAACCGCGGTTTCAAGGTTTGTTTACCTTACGCAAAGTTTGTTAATGCAGTTGTCTGTTGCTTTGAGTTTACACTTTGGGTGGGGCTCGCAACTTAATACCAGCAAGATGTTCTGGATAGATATCTCAACGTGGATGATTAGTGAGTAGATGCAGATGGATTTCGGTCTACTTTCTTGGTGTACTTCCCATAATTTTGAGCCTCTTGCTTTCCAGTAGCATAATTAGCATTGCGGTGCATTTATAATTATGGCAATTGCCCAGCTATAAATTTTTTACCCATCTTAGCTATTTTATCGTCTTTTGGGAGAGAGACATCACTAGTGAACATCATGGGACCCCGGTCATTTTTTTCCCCATTGTTTACACCTGCACTATTTACCATTTTATTTCATTTTGTTGCAATTATCACTATTATCCTCTTGCGTTTGATCCTTTGTAAACGACAAGGCCAGAGGGATTGACAACCCCTCTGTATTCGTTGCGAGAAAAATTATTTCTTGTTGTGTGCAGGTCCAGATCAAGAAAGCAACCTCGATTGTAAACGGCGCCATTGTTTCCTTTCCACATGCTTGCAGAATTCAGAGTCCGCCGGAGACATAAACCTTGGTATCTTGACTAAGGGAAACTTGCTGCTAGGCTACATCTCAACCTTCCACTTGGGATAAGCAACGAGGGGCGAAAAGCCATCAAGCTAATTTATGGCGCCGTTGCCGGGACTCCAATCTTCAAGATAGGGGAGTTGCACACTATCTTTTATCTTTGCTTTTTAGTCTTATTACTTTACCTTTTAGTTTTTATCTTAGTGTCTTTCTCAAAAACCACAAAAAATTAGTTACCTTGTTTTGTTTAGTCAGTATGTCTAAGTCCTTTACCTTTGGTTTTGCACCCGAAGGGGAGATTCTCACCTTCAAGAAAGGTGGTGGAGAAAGTTTGAAAGACGCTTGGTTTAGGATTAATGATTCTCAAAATAGAACCACCAAGAAGCAATCCACCACTATCTTGCTTAGAAATTTTTATGTTGGTGTTACTTCTTGGAATAGGTTTGTTTTACATATTTCTATCAATGGGAATTTCTTAGAATCCCCAATTTGGGAAGCTCTTAATGTTATGGAAAATCTTTTTGGAAGTCCCCCTATTGCTAGTACAAAAGAGAACATTACTTTATCTCACATCATGAGTAAGCTTGATAAAATAGAGCTAGAGATTCCAAGCATGGGAAAGATAAATGAAGTAGATCATAGGGTTCAAGGGAATTTAAATAGGCTTGATAGCTCCATGCACAAAATTCATACCACTTTGGAGACCCTTAAATCCCATGATTTGGACCCGTCTAGGATTGACAAGATTGAGGATATTATTCAAACCTTAGGAAATACTCTATCCTCCATCAAGACTAAAAAGGTAGAAACCCCCTCAAAGAAGGAACCTAATACGTTTACGTACCAAAGGTTCCTCAAACCAAAACAAATATATCTACTTCTAGGGGTGTGGAAACTGTGAAGACCTCAAAAGAGATACCACTCTTGAATAGAATTAGAAATTAAATTCCAATTGGTCTTACTACCTTTGCTTTATTCCTAGAAATGTTACCACTAGGCCTTTATTTGAATGTCCTCTTAAGACTAGTTGTACTATTGAAGATCTTTTTGATGATCTTGATGATGGTTCAATTGTTACAACTTGATATTTTTTGTATCATGCCTAGCTAAAAGGCATAAAAGAAAGCGCTTGTTGGGAGGCAACCCAAGATGTTTTTATTTTCAGTTTTAGTGGTCTTGATGCTTGTTACTACTGTAGCAACATCATTGTATCTTTATTTTAAAGCTTTCTGCCAAGTTTTAGCCTCCGATTGCAAGAAATTTCAAAAGTTGTGACATGTTGTCCAGAAAGAGATGTTGTCCCCTTGACGGAAAACTTAGCCAGGTTGATAGACCATTTCCTTGTGCTTGCGATCATAGTTGCTTTTCTGGCGGGACTGAGCAGCTTTCAAGTGTTCACGAATAACGCGAACCTGATCTTCGGCATGCTGTATAATGTCCGGACCAATGAGGGTTCGTTCTCCAGTTTCTGACCAATTCAGAGGGGTTCGACACTTACGTCCATAGAGAACTTCAAAGGGTGCCATCTTCAGACTAGCTTGATAGCTATTGTTGTACGAGAATTCAGCAAATGGAAGAGATTCCTCCCATTTCTTACCGAATGAGATGACACAAGCTCGGAGCATATCTTCAAGTACTTGGTTTACTCGTTCGACTTGGCCTTGCGACTGGGGGTGATAAGCAGTACTGAAGCTTAGGTGAGTGCCCATAGCTTCTTGGAAACTATCCCAGAACTTTGAGGTGAAAATGCTACCTCGGTCGGAACTGATCTCCAACGGAATGCCATGGAGGGAAACAAGTCTGGAAACATATAAGTCTGCCAACTGACTAGCAGAGATCGTCTCCTTGACAGGCAGAAAGTGGGCAACTTTGGAGAATCGGTCGATGACGACAAAGATGGAATCATGACCTTTCTGTGATCGAGGAAATCCGGTGACGAAGTCCATTTCAATCTTGTCCCATTTCCATTCAGGAATAGAGAGTGGTTGCAGAGTTCCAGCAGGTCTCTGATGTTTGGCTTTCACGCGGCGGAAAACGTCACACTCATCAACATAACGAGCAATGTCTTGTTTCATGTTAGACCACCAGTACCGCTGACGAATGTCTTGGTACATCTTGGTACTACCAGGGTGAATTGACAAAGGAGTATCATGAGCTTCTTTCATGACATCAGAGGCGTAATTCAGGTTGGCCTTGGCTACCGGAACCACTAAACGACCCTTGAAGTACACCGCATTATCATCATTTGCATCAATAGTGAAGAATGAGGGCTCTCCGCGCGCGACACGATGCTTAATCTTCCAAATGTCAGAGTCATAATGTTGTACCGTCTTGATGCGGGTGTCGAGATCTGGTTGGACCACCAGGGAGTTCACATATCCCTGCGGAACAATTTCGATGTTCAGCTTGCGGAGTTCTGCATACAGACGTGGCTGTTGCACTTGAACTTCAAGTTCACTACAATAGGCTTTGCGGCTTAAGGCATCGGCCACCACATTAGCTTTGCCAGGGGTGTAAGAAATTCCCATGTTGTAGTCGGCTATTGTCTCGAGCCATCTCTGTTGGCGGAGATTCAGGTCTGGTTGCGTAAACAGGTACTTTAGGCTTTGGTGGTCGGTGAAGATCTCGCAACGATTACCGACGAGGTAATGTCGCCACAGCTTCAATGCATAAATTACTGCTGCCAATTCAAGATCATGTGTTGGATACTTATCTTCGTGAGCACGCAATTGACGAGAGCCATAAGCAATCACTTTGCACTCTTGCATTAGGACACAGCCTAATCCTTGACGAGATGCGTCGCAATATATCACAAAGTCCTTCTGAGTATCAGGCGGAGAAAGCACTGGGGGAGAAGTGAGCTTGTCCTTGAGGGCCTGGAAACTTTCCTGACATTTATCTGTCCACTCAAACTTAACGCCTTTGTGAAGCAGATTAGTCAGAGGCTTGGCAATCTTGGAGAAATTCTCAACAAAACGGAGGCAATAGCTGGCAAGGCCGAGGAAACTTCGGACTTGCTTGAAAGTCCTGGGCGGAGTCCAGTCAAGAATAGCCTGGATACGTTCTGGGTTGTCGGCAATGCCATCCTTGGAAATCACGTGACCAAGGTAGGTCACTTCAGGAAGCCAGAACTCACACTTAGAGTACTTAGCGTAGAGTTTGTGTTCTCGAAGCTTTTCCAGTATAAGGCGAAGATGTTCAGCATGTTCTGCATCGGTCTTGGAGTAAATCAATATATCATCCAGATAAACCACGACAAACTTGTCGAGATATTCCATGAATATAAAGTTCATCAATCTGGAGAAGGTGGCTGGTGCATTCGTCAAGCCAAAGGACATGACAGTGTACTCGTATGACACATAGCGAGTAATGAATGCAGTCTTCGGGATGTCCTCATCACGGACCCGGATCTGATGGTAACCCACCCTTAAGTCGAGTTTTGAAAACACCGTGGATCCAGCAAGTTGATCATAAAGATCATTGATCCGAGGGAGGGGGTACTTGTTCTGTATCGTGGCCTGGTTGATAGGTCGGTAATCTTGGACCAAACGGTTTGTGCCATCACTCTTCTTGACAAAGAGCGAAGGTGCTCCCCAAGCAGAGGAACTAGGACGGATGAAGCCTTTCTCGAGGGCCGTGTCGATCTCCTTCTTCAATTCAAGGAGGTGGTGAGGTGGCATCTTATACGGGCGCTTGGCAATAGGGACGGTACCAGGCTTCAAGTCGATGACAAATTCAACTTCCCTAATCGGGGGTATCCCCGGCAGTTCTTCTGGGAATACATCGGTAAAATCACAAACGATTGGGACTTTCTCAATCCCTTCGAGAGGTGCGACATTCAAGGCATTCGGAGCATATATACGAGCTTCGGCATTCATCGACACAATGGCAGTGTGACTCACAATCGCGCCAGAAGGATGAAAAAGTTGGATGACCTTGGTGCCACAATAAAGTGCGGCATTGTGGGTTTTTAGCCAATCCATGCCAAGGATAAGGTCGATGGTGGAGGTTTTCAGAATGTGTGGAGAAACCATGAACTCAAATCTCTCGATCTCGACAGTGAGGTTAGGTGCAACCATGTCGACACGATACTGGGTACCGGGAGTCCGGACTATTAAGGGGGTATGCATCTTTTCGTGGTAAATGCCATGCTTAGAAGCAAATGCTCCAGACACAAATGAATATGATGCTCCTGTATCAAATAAAACAGTAGCAGGTATTGATTTAACGAGGAGTGTACCCATCACAGTAGCGGGCTGTTCCTGAGCTGCCTCAACATCAATGTTGTAAGCATGACCACGAGCATGAGGATTTGACCCAGTATTATAGTTGAGGGTCCCATTGTTGCCACGACCATTTCCGCGGCCAGCAGGGTGAACTACCAGTTGATTCTGTCGCCGAGGGCAGTCTCGGGAAATATGGCCTGGCTGACGGCACTTGAAACACAGGCCATCCTGAGGACGGAGGGGTGCAGTCTCAGTCTTCGGCTGTCTCGGCGGGGGCGGAGGCAGACGGGGTGCAACATACGACGGCCTTGCTGCAGGGGCAGTTGGACGCATAAGACTGTGTGGAAGCCAAACGCGTTGCTTCTATGATGTGCCTGAAGATGAGCCAGCATCACGGGGGCGCTTCGACGAACCACCGAACTTAAGCTGAGCGGTCTCCAGAGTGATAGTCTGGTTCACCATGGTGGCGAAGTCGGGGAAGACGTGCAAAGCCAGTTCAAGCTGGAGATCTGGGTTGAGCCCATCACGGAACTTCTCTTGCTTACTTGCATCATTGGGGAGGTCACTTGCAGCATAGCGGGAGAGGCGGAGGAATTCCCTCTGGTATGCCTCGACAGTTTTGTTGCCCTGAACGAGGTTGCAGAACTCGGCCTTCGTAAGGTTCATAATCGCCTGGGGGACATAACGAGCACGGAAGGCAGTCTTGAAGTCATTCCAGGTGACGACAGTCCCTTCAGCTAGCGAGCCCTTGTAAGTGTCCCACCACTGAGCAGCGGGGCCACGCAGTGATGTCACGAAGCCAATCATCAGCATCCAGCGGCTGTTCCGGTTGGTGGAAGAGAGGGGGATTGAGACGCATGAAATCCCGCAGAGTAACCACAGGCGGCTGATGCTGGTGCTGGTTCTGGTTCTGGTTCTGATTCTGGAGCTGATCTATGACTCCTTCCATAAAAACTTGGTTCATCTGAAACTGCTGCATCATCGTGGCCATGTAGTCCGGCGGCGGAGGTGGATCGTTGGCACCACGACCACGACCACGACCACCACGACCAGCCATCCTGCTAGAATTTAACAGGGGTATTTCAGCGATGAACATCTTAACGAAATACCGGAAACGAGTAAGAGGTAAAGCGACAACAAAGAGGAGCCGCGGATATATAGGAGTAGTCATATAAGACATACACATCCACACATAGAATCAATCGAAAATCGGGCAGCGTAACGTCGTAGAAATTAAGGAAAAAGGACACACTAGGCGGCGCGCAGACCGCGGTAAGGATTACACGACGCGACATAGATTCCACTATGTCAATCACGCCGCAAGAAAACTGTTGGCCACAGGAGTTGATGCCAGAGAACGCGCGGCCTGCCCAGAATGAGAATGGGATCCGCGGTCTGGGATCTGGCGTACGACGCCTGCGACACGACTCAATCAATGGGGGAATCACCAAAAACGCCGGGTGGAATCAAGAGAACGTGATCCTAATGTCAGATTTTGTAAAACTTACCAGCAAGGATAAGAGAGCAGATTCCCAGAGCATAGGTAAGGAGAAAAGGATCCTAACACCATAGATATCACACGTAGCGACATCGATGTGGGCCCGTAAGCCAAACATTAAGTTAGCAAAATAGTTTTGCAAAGTCTAGACTCAACTTCGACCAGGTAGTGGTGGGGTGGCTCCCTACAGGCAGTCGGCTCTGATACCAACTTGTGACGCCCCCAAAATCAATCCGTGTACAGTAATCATACACGCAGGGTACACGGCTGAGATTAGGGTGCCACGGTGAGAATATCACAGCACAACACTAAACACAAAAGGATAAACCAATATGTTACAATAAAGGGGGGTCACTCGGACCCGAATACATAAGTCATACAAATCATAATATCTGAGTACAGACATAGTTAGTCAAGTTTTGCCTTAAAATGGCTATCACAAATAACATCAGAGATACAGATCGAAAAGGCAAGGCCTCCTGCCTGGGAGCCTCCGAACCTACTCCTGGTCCTGGTCAGCGGGGGTCTCGACGTAGTAGTATCCGCCTCCGGGGTACTCCTGCTCCTGGGCTCCAACGTCGACTGCAGCGGTCGATCAGGCAAAACAGTAAAGGAAATAAAGCAGGTGAGTATCTAGTATACCCGCGAGTCTTACGTCCGCTAATAAGCATTATGCATTGTATCAACGGAAAGAAGAGGCTGTATATAGTGGACTGCAAGATAGAAATCAGAATAAGGATAAGAAGCTAGGCCTATCGAAGACTAGCATCTTCCGACGATGTCTTGCAGCATGAGGTAAGAATCAGCCAACAGTTCATATAAAGCATAAAGTAACAACGAAGCAGAAGTTGCTGCAACATTGTATAATATAAGTTGTAATGAATAACAATAATGATAATGCCTCCGAGTTCACCTCCTCGACATCCCCGCGAGGAAGAGAACCCGGAACCATACAGTTTAATAATAATAGTTTCTAGTGGTAAGATCCAGCTTCAGCATAAAGCGTCATGTTACCGTGGACACGGCTATTCGAATAGATTAAACTCCCTGCAGGGGTGCACTACTGTTCAGCCTGCACGCTCGGATCTCCAGGATGGCGTGAACCTTGTTAGGGAACGCCCCACCGAGGCTATCCGACACGACACAGCCCATCCTAGGCTCAACAAAGAGGCCATCCGCCGGACTATATCCTATGCGCCAAGGGGTCTAGGTCCCTCACCCTTGCACGCTCCTGCACGGTGCGAGTCTGGCCGGTGAAGCAAAAGCAAATCCAAACACACCTGCTGCAGCAAATAAGACAAGACCACTTCCCGGCGATCAGGCCGCAGTACTGCTGACGTCTGAAGAGCTTTCGGACAAACTATGACGCGGAGGGCCCACACCGTAATCCCACGTGTAGGTAGTGCGTACAGACCAACGGGCCTCTCAAGTCATCCGCCGAACCATTTAGCATTTTAATTAACCTGCGCGACAACCGTTATCGTTGCCTCGACTTAACCGACCCGCGGTCAACGACAGCAGTAAGGACCACCAGTACATCGGTGCCTGCCCTGTCGTCCCACCAAGTCAGTGCGGTTACCAACAAGGTGAACCGTCTCCTTACCTTGTCTCGCATGTGCTCTTGGTAGAGCTCGACTTTCGTGGTTTGGTAACTCTCGCGAGATACGAGCAGGGGCCAAGCACGCCAGTAACGTCGGTCGTACCCTCCCTGTCGTTCCCGACGATATACCTCTCGCGGGCACCGTTGGGTCGCCCGACTTCTTACCTTAAGGACAACCGCTGTTCAGGACCCTATGGCGGCAAGACAAAGTCAGCCTCGAGTGGAGTACAAGGATTACTCCTTGATAGCTCACACCTGAGGTTGACTAGGCATAACCCAGATAGGGGCCTTTGGCGGTGTCTTCTTTGTACCGTACCTGTGCAGTTGTATATATGGTATCCGTGTTCACTCCCCTGAGTGATCACGGCCCGCTATCTAATCCTAGCTAACAATGCGCAGGGCTCACTGCTGAATAATGCATAAGTAATAATAGGCAGCATAGGATAAAGGAAAGGTACATCAAGGGGCGACAAAATCAGGCTATGCAATTGAATAGGAGTATAACGTAGCAGCAGCAGTAACAATGCCTAGTGCAAGAAAGTACGGAAAGATAGGCGATATCTGGGGAAGAGAATGGCTCTGCTTGCCTGGAAGCTCGACGGTAGGGGTCGGGTCGTCGACGAAGTAGTCGTACCCAGCAGCAGTATAGTCGGCGGTAGCAGCGGGGTCTACCGAAGATTAAGGGGGGAGGAAACAGTAAATACACAGCAATGATATACAAACATATGCATGACATGACAGACGAAAAGTTAACGGTGTTCTAACGCAGTGCAATGCACGTTGCTCGGAGCGGGAATTCATCCGGGGATGAATTACCAGCTCCGGGTGATTACCGGACAGGGTGTCCGGGGGGGGGAGGTTTCATGCCGGAGGTGTCGTGGGTACCGGAAAAACATAAGGGGGGTGTATCCGTGTTAGTTGAACCATTCCGGACAACTTTCGTGTTCGAGATTAATTCATCCGGGTACTTTTTATCGGTACTGGGAATTATCGGCAGACAGCCCGGAGGGGGGGAATGTCGATGATCGGTGCGCTAGGGGGGTGTGGTAGACATACGGATAGCGTATCCGTATTCGTTATATTTTTCTGATCAACTTTCATGTATAAAGTTTTTCGATCCGATATACGGATTATTTTATATGAATTTTCAAAGTTTAAATCACTTTTAAATCAATTTATAATCATTTTTGCATTTCTTTTATTTATTAAACAGAACATTATCCATAACAGGGTTGAATGGTCAAACCTGACCAGTGGGACCCACTGGTCAGCCTCACATGCTTAATAAAACATTTAATTAAATCTAATTACAGTGGGCTCCCACATGTCATACACTGCTATCAATTTGATGTAATTTTATTAATTTAAATTACCCTGGACCCGCATGTCATACACTAGCAGTGAATAAATCTATTTATTAAAATCTAACAGGCAGTGGGTCCCAGGTGTCAGCCTAACACTTTAATTAAACAGTTTTCTTATTGTTTTAATCTACTGGTTAATTAATAGGGGGGTTAATTTATTCTTTGATTAACTTAGGGGGGGGGTTAACAGGGGGGTTTAGCCCCAGGCGGTCACGACCATGTCAGCCGGCCGGCGACTCACGCCGGTGGAGGAGCCGCGCCGGGCGGGGGAAGGGGGAAGAACGCGGCGGACACCGGAGGCGCGACCGCGTGTGAGCGTGGCCTAGGGCATGGGCAAAGGGGCCCGTGGGCGTGGCCGCGGGGAGCACGAGCTCCACGGAGCTCGGCCGGCGGCGAGTCCACGGCGGGCAAGGGGACGGGGCGGTCGGGTGAAGCGAGACCCGCATGGCGGAGAGGGGCGGATGGGCGCGACAGGCCGAGGTGAACATGAGCACGCCGCGGGCTCGGCCGAACTCACGGCAATGGCGGCCGGTGGCAATGGCGCCGACGGGAACGACGAACTAGTGCACGGAATCAAGCCTGGAGAGAGGCAAAACGGGGAGGGGCTCACATTGGAGCTCGGGAGCGCGCACACGGAGTCCGGGGCACGGTGAGGACGACATATTCGTCGCCGGAACGTGGCTACCGTGGCGGAGGCGATGTCGTAGCAGGCGAGCGCGCGAGGCCTCCCCGCTCGATTCAGTGCGCGGAGTGATGGGGAGGACGACGCCGGAGCTCCCGGACACGACGGCGGCGGATAACTCGGCGAGTGGTCGCGGCGTTCACGAGCAGCAGGCGCCCATGGCGGCTCGGGATTCACGAGGGGGAAGACCCAGGAGAGCACGAGGGAGCGCGAGGGACGTTCTAGGGTTTCCAGGGCTTGGCGCCGCGGTGCCCTAGGTTGTAGGCGCAGGAGGATTGCCCGATGGCCTCCACGGGGGGGGGGGGTGGGGGGGCTCGTCGCCGTGGCCTCGGCGGATAGCCGCCACGCCCTCCCCGTACGGGAAGAAGACGATGGGGAGGTGGGATGGGCCGGGGTGGGCTGGTTTCGGTGGGGAGTGGGCCGGCCCGATGGAGAGAGGGGAGGTGGTTCTGCCCCCAGCGCTAGATTAGGTTTAATTTTGTTTGTTTTTATTTCCTTTTTCTATTAGATCTTTTAGCAATTATTTTATATACCTAGGAAAATTTTGTAAAATATGGGATGTGTCCCATATTTATTGTTACACCATATATTAATGCCACAAAAAGATTGGGCACTTATAAAAGTCATTTAATATTTTTTTATAATATTAAAGGATTAAATTGGGGTTTTTAGCTACTGTTCTGATTTGTTTGGAATTTTCTATAACTTAATAAATACTCAAGACCACATTGGCATGGTCCAATGAATATTTGGGATTTTATAAAAGTGGTTCCAAGATTTTTGGAAAAGATTTATTCTCACCATATTTGTAATATTCATCAAAAGGCATTTTAGGGTTTAAATTGATTTCAATGCAAAGGTCATTTGAATTGAGCTAGGTATTGGTTTGGTCCAAGTTGACCAAGGTCATGATCACATTGCATTCCAGGATAACAGAGTGGAAATTGAATTTGAACTGATCCAAGTTGATTAAACAAAAGTTTTGAACAGTACAGATGAACAGTAACAGTGATTACTGTTCACTGACAGTGAGGGTGTTACAAACCCACAATCAAGCATAACACTCCCTCTTTGAGTTACTATCTACTACTTGGCCAAAGCAATAAAAATCAACGGAGAACATGCAAGAATTACTCAAGAACAAAATATAAAAGGTAAACCAAATATATAACTCATCATGATCTGAACATAATCTCATAATCCATCGTATCCCAGCATACACAGCATAGCAACAACAGGAAAATTACATAGGTGCCTTCATCATGTAGGGCGGCTCACAAGGACTTTGAAGAACAAGCTTGGAGAGAAGACATCACATAGCTACTGGTCATGGACCCATGGTCCAAAGGGGACTACTCACGGCACATCCGGGAAGCGTCCATGGTGGTGGAGAAGCTCCCGGAGGTCAATCCTCCCTCCGGCAGGGTCCCTGGAAAAGGTCTTCTAGTGCTCCCGATCTTGGAAGAACGGCGGCGGCGGAACAGAGAGGTATTTCATCATGCGGGGTTCTCCCCGAGGGTTTCTGGAACGAAGAGGTCATATAGGCCAAAGGGGGCAGACAGGGGCCACCTGGGGCTCCCATGCGCCCTGGTGGCGCGACCAGGGGTGGGTCGTGCCACCTGGCCGCCTGGGCTCCAGGTGGGGCCCCTGGACCTCTTTCTGGGTTCCGAAAGCTTCCGTCATGCTAATTTTTATTCTGATTTTTATGGAATTTTTGGAGCACTTTTAATTGGGGTAAAATCATTGCAACAAAAAGACATCAGCAGACACAAACTGGCACTGCGTGCACTGACTTAATAGGTTAGTCCAAATATGTGTAAAATGATATGAAAGTGTAGCAAAACATGTAGCAATGTCACAAAAGTGCATGGAACAAGCAGAAATTATAGATACATTTGGGACATATCACATGGGCCCATGACCAATAGTGATGTGGTGTCTTGTCTCCAATCTTGTGCTTCAATTCTTAGCCCTTGTGAGCTGCCCTAATTGATCAAGGCATCTATGTATTTTCATGTTGTTGTTATGCTGCGTTTGTAGCGATCTAATGGATTATGAGATTATGTTCAGATCGTGATGAGTTATCTATTTTGTTTACCTTTTATATTTTGTTCTTGAGTAATTCTTGCATCTTCTCCGTTACTTTTTATTGCTTTGGCCAAGTAGTAGATAGTAACTCCAAGAGGGAGCATTTATGCATGATTGTGGGTTCATGCCCCCCGGTGTCTAGCTTGAGTGACAGAAACGTGAGACTAGGAGATGTGTTGTTGCCACCAGGAAGAAAACAATGGTGCTTGTAACCGCGGTTTCAAGGTTTGTTTACCTTACGCAAAGTTTGTTAATGCAGTTGTCTGTTGCTTTGAGTTTACACTTTGGGTGGGGCTCGCAACTTAATACCAGCAAGATGTTCTGGATAGATATCTCAACGTGGATGATTAGTGAGTAGATGCAGATGGATTTCGGTCTACTTTCTTGGTGTACTTCCCATAATTTTGAGCCTCTTGCTTTCCAGTAGCATAATTAGCATTGCGGTGCATTTATAATTATGGCAATTGCCCAGCTATAAATTTTTTACCCATCTTAGCTATTTTATCGTCTTTTGGGAGAGAGACATCACTAGTGAACATCATGGGACCCCGGTCATTTTTTTCCCCATTGTTTACACCTGCACTATTTACCATTTTATTTCATTTTGTTGCAATTATCACTATTATCCTCTTGCGTTTGATCCTTTGTAAACGACAAGGCCAGAGGGATTGACAACCCCTCTGTATTCGTTGCGAGAAAAATTATTTCTTGTTGTGTGCAGGTCCAGATCAAGAAAGCAACCTCGATTGTAAACGGCGCCATTGTTTCCTTTCCACATGCTTGCAGAATTCAGAGTCCGCCGGAGACATAAACCTTGGTATCTTGACTAAGGGAAACTTGCTGCTAGGCTACATCTCAACCTTCCACTTGGGATAAGCAACGAGGGGCGAAAAGCCATCAAGCTAATTTATGGCGCCGTTGTCGGGACTCCAATCTTCAAGATAGGGGAGTTGCACACTATCTTTTATCTTTGCTTTTTAGTCGTATTACTTTACCTTTTAGTTTTTATCTTAGTGTCTTTCTCAAAAACCACAAAAAATTAGTTACCTTGTTTTGTTTAGTCAGTATGTCTAAGTCCTTTACCTTTGGTTTTGCACCCGAAGGGGAGATTCTCACCTTCAAGAAAAGGGGTGGAGAAAGTTTGAAAGACGCTTGGTTTAGGATTAATGATTCTCAAAATAGAACCACCAAGAAGCAATCCACCACTATCTTGCTTAGAAATTTTTATGTTGGTGTTACTTCTTGGAATAGGTTTGTTTTACATATTTCTATCAATGGGAATTTCTTAGAATCCCCAATTTGGGAAGCTCTTAATGTTATGGAAAATCTTTTTGGAAGTCCCCCTATTGCTAGTACACAAGAGAACATTACTTTATCTCACATCATGAGTAAGCTTGATAAAATAGAGCTAGAGATTCCAAGCATGGGAAAGATAAATGAAGTAGATCATAGGGTTCAAGGGAATTTAAATAGGCTTGATAGCTCCATGCACAAAATTCATACCACTTTGGAGACCCTTAAATCCCATGATTTGGACCCTTCTAGGATTGACAAGATTAAGGATATTATTCAAACCTTAGGAAATACTCTATCCTCCATCAAGACTAAAAAGGTAGAAACCCCCTCAAAGAAGGAACCTAATACGTTTACGTACCAAAGGTTCCTCAAACCAAAACAAATATATCTACTTCTAGGGGTGTTGAAACTGTGAAGACCTCAAAAGAGATACCACTCTTGAATAGAATTAGAAATTAAATTCCAATTGGTCTTACTACCTTTGCTTTATTCCTAGAAATGTTACCACTAGGCCTTTATTTGAATGTCCTCTTAAGACTAGTTGTACTATTGAAGATCTTTTTGACGATCTTGATGATGGTTCAATTGTTACAACTTGATCTTTTTTGTATCATGCCTAGCTAAAAGGCATAAAAGAAAGCGCTTGTTGGGAGGAAACCCAAGATGTTTTTATTTTCAGTTTTAGTGGTCTTGATGCTTGTTACTACTGTAGCAACATCATTGTATCTTTATTTTAAAGCTTTCTGCCAAGTTTTAGCCTCCGATTGCAAGAAATTTCAAAAGTTGTGACATGTTGTCCAGAAAGAGATGTTGTCCCGTTGACGGAAAACTTAGCCAAAAATCACCAGATCATCTTTTTTATCTGAATTTTTTTCTACAGTATGATCTATACAATTAGATTTCGTGCATCTGTTTTGAGTTTTTGATTTGAGTTGCAAAAGTACCCCAAAAAAATTATGTACTACCTGATGGTCTGTTTTTCACAGATTTTGCCACGTTTTGCGTTTTCATCATTTTGCAAATCTTAAGCTTGCTTTTTCTTTGCAAAAACTTTTTGGTAGTCTTGAGAAACAGTAGCTCTTCATTAAAATCTTTATTTCGAGTGGAGGAAAATTATTTTATCATGGGTACTAAGCACTCTAATCAGCTTATGATGAGTTTCGTATGAAGGGAGTTTTCAACTATGCGAAGGAAGATGATGAAAGAAGATTCGGGAGTGTCAGAGGTTCAAGCTTGGGGACGCCCCCATGCACCCCCAACAAATATCCAAGGAGACTCAAGCGTCTACGCTTGGGGATGCCCCCGTGCATCAACTTCTCTATCAGCAATCATCAGCTCGTCCTTCTCCATGCTATATTTTATCACTTTATATGTTATGTGCTTAACGTGGAGCGTCCCGCTCTTTTCTTTTTTGCTAGTTTTAGTTTTCTTTCTATTCATAACAAGTTGGATCCTAGCCTTCATTGTTTGGGAGAGAAACACGCTCCACTCCACCTTAGAACACAACATAGGCTTGCGTGCTTATCATTCATTTTGTTTGTGTTCTTTGTCTTTTCATAGCTGTTGTCACGCTTAGCTCTTAGTTTTAATGCTTATCATTTTAAGAGGTTTTAAATAGATTGACTTGGGAACTCTCCTGAGTTTTCATGCTTATCTTATTTAGAGAGTTGGCTTGTTGCACTGATTTCTATGTCTTGCATGAGTAGGTAATTAAGGTTGTTATTACAAGTGTAGTAGTAACATGCAAAAGTTTTGAGGTATTTATTTGAGTAATGTTTGGACTTTTGGTGCCAAGATCTTGAGACTATTAGTGATAGGTGTTGTATTTTGGGCAATCCGTGCTTATTTTCGAAAACTACAAAAATTAGTTGAGAACTCTAGCTACTAGATGGATTACTAACCTATGGAGGGGTTGGAATATATAGAGTACACTCACGTACCATGGGTCGAGGATACGCAAGGATAACCAAACCCACATACACTCCTCCTCGGGGTACTAGTATCTTTGTGAACCTCCTGATTAGATAGAGAGTTACCGATAATAAGTACATGAGTTCTTCGTACTAATGCGAGTATTCGATTGTTGGCACTTCCACCTTCCATATTTTTCTAGCCTCTTCGGTACCGTGCATTCCCCTCTCTCATCTTGAGAGTTGGTGCATACTTCGCAGGTGCATCCAAACCCTTGGCATGATACGTTCTATCATCATAAACCTCCTTATATCTTCTTCAAAACAGCCATCATACCTACCTATCAAGGCATTTCCATAGCCTTTTCGAGATACATTGCCATGCAACATCCATCATCTCATGACTTGATCTTCATCTCATACATGCTTTTGCTTGATCGAGGAGCTAAATGATAGTTGGGCTTTGCCCTTATTATTGCTACATGGCGTGCTAGTATCATTTCATATCCTGCTACACTAGCAGAGGCATACATTTGCATACACCATGATAGTTTTCAGTTTTGTTTATGTTGAGTACTTATTTTATAGTGTGAAGATCTTCTATATTCTTGTAAAATATAGAGTGTTGCCCTTAAGTGAGGAAAAGATCCCAAAGAGGACAAACTTAAAAGATCTCAAAGAGGACAAATGAGAGATAAATAGAAAGATCCAAAGAGGCCACAAAAATACTAAAAAGGAGAAAAAAGAAATAAAAAGATAGAATGCGGAAACACTACTATTCCTTTTGAAAGATCCAGACTCGTACTCCATTGTCATATTTGTACTCCATAGTGATTATCATTCATGCATAACTATGTGGGGACCCTTACACTATAGAACTTGGCTTGCATATTCCAAGGATGAGCCTCCTCAAATGAACTCTAGGTCTTCATGAGCAAGCAAGTTGGATGCACACCCACTAGTTCCATTGGAGAGCTTACCTTAGCTCATATGTGCATCTGTTGCATGGCAAACCCTACTCCTCACATAATATCTATCATTTGGCTTTCTCTCTCCTATGATTTTCCTCATTAATGTGAGCCTTTAACACCTTTTTATATTCCTTCCCCATCATATTCTCTTTGCCATCCGAAGTGCCAACATATCTTGCTCGCGCTCATCCATTGCATGAGTGCTCAAAGTCAAAAGGAAGAGGATCAGTTTGACTTGTACCTGACTAGTGGTATGGGGACGAGTCAAAATAAGATCCCGAAGGAGACCAAGTGTGAAAATTTAGTAGATTGAGTTCTCAATTAAAATATATAGTATTTTTATGCTCTAAACCCATCTCCCACTTCTTGCACGCAAACACCATTTGGAGACATTTGAGTCACAGACAGCGAGAGCTCTTGCAGCTTCATGTTCATACTTTGCTAGTTTTAATACTAGATATGGACTCTTGCTTGTTATTGTCTTGTCTTGAATTGCACATCTGACTTGCTTTAATTTGAAGTTCTTATATGTGTGTTAGCATGTCACCACAAGAATTATCTGTGTTATCATTTACCTACTCGAGGATGAGCAGGAATTAACCTTGGGGATGTTGATACGTCCCAAACGTATCTATAATTTCTTCTTGCTCCATGCTCTTTTAGGTGACATTGCTATATGTTTTGCTACACTCTTATATCTTTTTACACATATTTGGACTATCCTACTAACTCATTGCACCCAGTGCCAGTTTCTGTCTGCTGATGTCTGTAAGTTGCAGGTTTTTACCCATATTTACAGAGCTCCAAAAATTCCAGAAAAATCATATAAAAAATCAGCGTACAGGAAGATTCAAGAGTGCTGAAGGAGAGCCGAAGGAGAGACAGGAGGGGGTCGTGCCACCTGCCCGCCTAGGAAGTGGGGCCACCCCCTGGTGCCCCCATTCGGCCTATTTTTACCCCTCGCTTCGAAAACCCTCGCAGAGACCCCCGCATCGCGAGTTTCCTCTTTGTTCCTCCACCGCCGCGCTTCCAAAATCGGGAGCACCAGAATACCTCTCTGTTCCGCCGCCGCCGTTCTTCCAAGATCAGGAGCACTAGAAGAACTTTTCTAGGCACCCTGCCGGAGGGAGGATTGACCTCTGGGAGCTTATCCACCACCATGGACGCTTCCCGGATGTACCGTGAATAGTCCTCGTTGGACCATGGGTCCATGTACAGTAGCTATGTGATGTCTTCTCTCTAATCTTGTGTTTAAATTATTAGCCCTTGTGAGTTTCCCTACACGATCAAGGTATCTATGTAATTTTCCTGCTCTTGCTATGATGTGTTTGCTGGGGTCCGATGGATTATGAGATTACATTCAGATCGTGATGAGATATATATTTGGTTTACCTTTTATATTTTTTTTCTTGAGTAATTCTTGCATGTTCTCCGTTACTTTTTATTGTTTTGGCCAAGTAGTAGATGCTAACTCCAAGTGGGATCGTTTATGCATGATTGTGGGTTCATGCCCCCCGATGTCTAGCTTGAGTGACAGAAACATGAGACTAGGGGATGTGTTGTTGCCACCAGGGATAAAACAACGGTGCTTGTAACCGTGGTTGGAAGGCTTTTTTACCTTACGCAAAGTTTATTAATGCAATTGTCTGTTTCTTTGAGTTTACACTTTGGGTGGGGCTCGCAACTTAATACCAGCGAGATGTTCTGGGTAGATATCTCAAGGTGGATGATTAGTGAGTAGATGCAGATGGATTTGGGTTTCCAGTAGCATAATTAGCATTGCGGTGCATTTATAATTCTGTCAATTGCCCAGCTGTAATTTGTTTACCCAACTTAGCTATTTTATCGTCTTTTGGGAGAGAGACATCACTAGTGAACATCATGGGACCCTGGTCCATATTTCCACCACTGTTTACACCTACACTATTTAACGTTTTATTTCCTTGCATTGCAATTATCATTATTATCTTCTTGTGTTTGATCCTTTGTAAACGACAAGGCCGGAGGGATTGACAACCACTCAGTACTCGTTGGGAGCAAAGTTATTTGTTTTTGTGTGCAGGTCCAGGTCAAGTAAGCAACCTCGGTTGTAAACAGCGCCATTGTTTCCTGGCCACCTACTTGTAGAATTCGGAGTCCGCCGGAGACATAAACCTTGGTATCTTCACTAAGGGAAACTTGCTGCTAGGCTACATCTCAACCTTCCACTTGGGGTAACCAACGAGGGGCGAGAAGCCATCAGTAAGTTCAAGAATTGAATAGTTAATCAACCAAAATTAGTGTTTTGTGGGGAAAGACATTTATAACTCGTATATCAAATATACTTTCTTCGTCAATGACTATTCCTGCATTGGTTCTGCATTTAATGTTCACAACTTTAACCATGACCTCATGACAGGTGAACGATTTTCCGTCATGACATAGTCTAGACACGGTCTTTGTAGATGGGAGGAAGCGGAGGCCACTTCCCAGTTATCGCAAAGTAACTAGCCATTCAGTAGTCCAAGTTGTACACAAGGTGTTCATGTATCTTATACGGTTTCCAAGTGACTTTCTCTGTAGGTTGTTCCTTCAACCATGGTTGAAAGAAACCCCGTCCATATACTCATATTCCATTACTCTAATTTGCGACAAAGTGCTTCAAGTTCATCTACCACGTGATACGTGTTGATGTCATTAACACGCACTCGCAATTCGGATTTCATAGAATGAAGTATGGTGTATTGGACATTCATTCATAAGTGATGGTGAGTACGATACTCATCATCATATTCCTTAATTACAGAGTTGTCAGGTTTATCTCCTAGCAGTTCTCGTATTATGTTTAGCAAGTCATTATAAATGAGTATCTCTCTAATGGTGTTGGTACCAACCAATGAAGTAAGACCCATTTATCTTAAGTTCTACATCACACTAAAAATGTCATAGTTTTAAACATTTGGGGTATGACATTATCTACAATGATATTTGCTAAGACATGAAGACTAAGTTCATAATAGGAGTTCATGTTTTAAAACAATTTGGGAACTCCCACTCAGGCAAACATCCCTCATAGTTTATTCTAAGTGATTACACGATCCTTGAGAACTATACCTCCCCTGTGTGTCACGACAATCAGTATATTCTTCCTATTTTAATTATATTTTAATATTTAATTCTGATAATTAAAAAATAAAACATATTTAAACATTGTTAAATAATATTTTGAACCTTTCAAAATATCCGGAACTTCTTCCGGCACCTCTCGGAACAATTTCGGTGTTCTCTCTTATTTTTTCGGTGATCCCGAATCTATCCTTAATGCGTCGAATACCCTTAAGTGTGACACCCTACGGTCTGGTAAACAGCAGACATGATCAAGACACACTCTTGATCAATGACCATCGGTTGGACCTGGTTACAATCCTAGATGGCCCCTGCACTTCCATTGAATGAACTTCATCGTTATTGGATCCGTTAACGTTGAGTCTTGTTCGCTTTGTCGTACGGTACTTTTTTTGTCCAAGGTTTGATCGTCGGTATCCAATATAGCTAGTTCATCCTCGTTACCGACAAAAAATTTTACTCGTTCCCGTGATATTACAACCACGTGACCTAGTCACGTGATTGCGCAATCTTTATGATGTAATATCACAGAGTGGGCCCAAAGTACCTATCCGTCACTCGGATGGACAAATACCGCTTTGATCTATTTTCATACTCATCAACATATCTATTTCGGAATACCCAGAGTACACCTTTATGGCCAGCATATTTCAGTCAGGCGCTGGATGCAAATCAAAGCATCCTAATAGATATAAATTATATATGATCATTACGGTCAAAGGATCTGGTCACTACGTTATAGTTATCACAATGTTGAACTTATGTGACTCGATCACATTGCAACACTTCTAGTGGGTGTATGTACACCATATCATTCTCCCAATGATATGACCCCATTGTCAATAGGCGGTTCGTACCTCGTGATCAGGAAACCTTGATCATCCGATTTTCCAATGGACTAGTATACTAGAGTTAACTAGGGACCTGGTTGTTTTATACCACACGTGTATTAATGTTTCCGCTTGATACAGTTATAGCACATTATAAAACTTATTATGAACTAATGGAATATGCCAATAAACATATTTTATTTGCCTCTAGGGCACATTCCCAACAGTGTCGTGATAGTTATCATCTGCACTTGTGTACTCAAACAAATAGTTCATGAATAAAAATACAACAAATAGTTCAACAAATCAACAAATAGTTCAACAGTGCAACAACTAGTTGTGTTGCCCATTCCATGACAACCACTCCTATACTAAATCCTCTTGAAGTTCATCATGCGCATCGGCACGTCGAATGGCATGATAGGAGGAAACAAAGCGGGCCACTCTATCAGCCCTCCTCCGCACTCGCACGGGATGTCCCATCAACTCATACTGAGAATAGTCTAAACCTTATCCACGCTCATTCTCGATGATCATGTGATGCATGATCAGAAAAACGTTCATGATGTACCAAAGGATCTTTTGATCCCAAAATCTAGTCGGTCATCTCACAATAGCAAATTGGGCTTCCAAAATCCCAAATTCTCTCTCCACATATTTTTGAGCCGCTGCTTTAGTATTGTGGAAATCAAGATTTTTCTTACCTTGTCGTGCCTTCACCGGCATCACAAATGTTTCCACCTTGGGTAGATGCCATCACAAGATAGTATCCATAGTTATATGTATGACCATTTGCTACAAACTCCATCGGTGGAGTTTCACCATTTGCAATCGTATTCATGAGAGGTGACTGTTGAAGAATATTGATATCATTCAATGATCTGGGCATTCCGAAAAAAGCATGTCAAATCCAAGTTCTCTAATCGGCCACCGCTTCAAGGATTATAGTGGAATCTTTTTTATGGCCTGGAAACTGTCCATGCCATGTTGCACGACAGTTCTTCAAACTCCAGTGCATGCAATCTATTGAGCCAAGCATACCTGGAAACCCGCGAGCCGTGATGAACTCCAAAAGTCTTGTGGTGTCTTCAGCATTGGGTGCTCTCAAATATTCCACACCAAAAACTTGCACAATTCCAACTGGAAAGCGCTTGACACGCACGATGGCTTGACTCTGAGCCATGGCCAAGTGGTCATCCACTAGATCCATCGTAATATTGCATGCGAACATACGCAAAGCGGCAGTCACCTTTTGGAAGGTGCCATGCATGAGTTCTCTAGCGGCTTTCCTCCTTTGCTGAAAAAAGCGGTCATGGCTCACTATTTTCTCCGCAATGTGTTTGAACAACGCAATGCTCATCCGAAAACGACGCCGAAAGTAGCTCTCGGGGTATATTGGATTTTCCACAAAATAGTTCCTCATCAATCTGTTGTATCCTTCGATCCTTTCCCTCCATAATTTTTGACGACCAAAAGCCGAACCAGCGTGCTTCGTCCTTTTGTTGATGTGCATAGCTAGGATCAATGCAAGGTCCTCCTCCTTTTGAAGATCAAATTCTTCATTGGAAGAATCATATGACGAAGTCATCTAAAAAATTGTATTTCACAACTAATTTAAAACTACAAACAATGTACACCTTAACTACAAAAATCGATTTTTGTAGCAACATGTATGTAACAGCCCAGATTTCAAAAAAAATAAAAATTTTGTTTTCTGCGTGAATTGTTTGATTTTCTGATTTGTTTGCAGTGTTTGCATCCCCAATTTATCAATAGACGGTTATTTTCCCCCTCTTATCTCGTACCGGACGGAGACCGACCCTTGCCACCCTGACACTCGTCCTTTGTGACACCGGGTTTCACCCGATCACAATCGCGAAAACCGCACGAGACCAGCCGCAGCCAACGGAACAAAAAACCCCCCATTTAATAAGTAAACGGGTTATTTTTATAGCGCGCAGGAAAATGTTCTCGGAACCGTTACAACGCGAGGTGAACGCCGCTGACTCGACGCGCTGATCGCGCAGTTCAAAGTTTTACCCGAATCGGAGGTCTTGCGGACCCCCGGAGGTCAGGAACGTAAACACCGCGCGTGCAAGCGAAAAACCGGGGATGTTTTTGCAAATTTCCAGCCACCTGGGCTATATAAAGACCACCACTCCCCCACCCTTTTCTAGGGTTTCCCTTAAGCCAGAATTGCAGCCACCCCCATCACAATGGCACCAATTTTCGCAATCTAGCCCATTTTTTCCCAAATCCTAGCCTCCCTGCGATCAGGACCGTCGGATCGGCCGATCCAACGGCCCAGATGCGCCCCAGCTTCCACCCTCTCTCTCCTCTCACTCTCCTCCAGCTGTGGACACGCCGCCGCAGCGCCCGGCCACCGCCGTCGCGCCACCCAGCAGCCTAGGCCGCCACCTCTCCTCCTTCCCCTGCACCTCCTCTCTCCTCTCAACCACTCACCGCCGCCCTTCCTTTTTTCCCTCTGCTGCAGGAGCCGCCTGGCCGCGCGCGTCGTCGCCATGGCCACCGGTGCCGTGGAATCCGAGCGGGAAGCTCACCCCACCGCCTCCTTGGAGCACACCGGCGCCCCTCCGACCGGATCCGACGTCGCCCGCCGCCACGGTCCCCCCTTCCCAGCCTCCTCGCGCCACCCTTGCCGGCAAGGCCAGCCGCTGCTCGCCGGCGGGAGGCAGCCACCGTCGCCACCTCCTGGTCGGCCCCGACCAGAGGAGGAGCGGCCACCGCGCCAGGTGGGCCGGCTCACCGCAGTCCAACCAGAGGTGGCCCAAGGCCAGCCATCTACAACACCCAGGCCGGATGGGCCTCTAGAGCCCATGGGTGAGCCTTTTTTATTTTTATTTTTATTCTGTGGATAGCCCCTGTAATTTTTCTAAGTCTGAGTAAATATTGTTGGTGATGTTGTTTTGCGTTGTAGTTTGCGAGTAAACCGTAGCTCGGATCGTGTTGCGCCCAAAAGGAAAATTGCTTAGAATTGTGTGTACTTCAATCCATCTTTTGTGAGAATTTTGATTTGACACCATCTTGATGTTGTTAATCACTATTGAAGTGGGCATCAGACTGTTAACTACTATTATTTTATGTTAGTGTGTTGCTGTTGTTATTTTATTGCATGTTTGATTGATGATTGTGACACATCCATGAGGCCTATTGCATTGATTCTTTTTGCATACTGTTAAGCATCATGTCTACTTCAATACTATGCAATCACTTGTCATGTTTGCATGCTATAGATATATTAATTCTTGCTCCAAAGTGGTGACCCTAATGTTATGTGTTGCTGTTTATATAAAGTTTCTACTTTGCGGCCCTATATCTTTTTAACCGTGCATCCTATTGAGCATTGCAATATGTCATTTTAATCTATGCCATGTCTACTTTCATTATATGTATTGCATTGTCATGTTGACATTCCTGGTCATAGTTATTTTTAGCTGCAAAGTTGCTATGCTGCTGTTATTAAGAGCCACTTCTGTTTTTCTCTAAGTCTGTAACTTTCCGATGCCATGTTGCTTGTTTAATATCTTTTGATCTGTTATGCCTATGACCATGATTCTTGTTTGTACCTGATCACCATCATGCCTACCTCATGCTCATTTATTGTTATGTCATGTTTCTGCACTTTTTGATATAGTTTTACCCCTGTTTATACAGCATGGAAATAACATTTTCTGCCCTGTTTTCCTGATTTTCAGTAAGTCCTAGACCAGTAATGTTGTATTGCTTTTTGCTTGGGCTATAATTCATTGTTCATGATGCCTATTTGCATGATTCCTTTTGCCATGCATTCCTTGTCATGTCTACTGCAATTCCATGTCATTTGGTGCATGTTTACATTCAGTAGCTCGTTGATGCATTGCTCTAAAGTGTGCTTCCAGATGTTGGCAGATTGTACCCGTAACTTGTATTGCTTATATCTTTTTAACCGTAACTCCGTTTGGAGTGTACTTTATATGTAACTTGATTAGAATTTCATGTACTTTGTGTTTATGCTATTGTTTTCTGTTGATAAACAACCTAAAATATGGTTTAGGACAGAACAGTACCAAATGTTTTAATTGTCGTGGGGTACTTAGTGTTATGCCATGTTTCGGTTGTGCCTCACTTAAATTGACTAGCATATGTAGTTTATCTTATGCTTCACCTCTTATCATGTTTGTGTGCTATGCCATGCTTGAGTGAGATGACATGTTAACAACCTTTCTCACCTTGAGTAGCTAAACAACTTGAACCTTTCTAAATGTGCGATATCGTCGTGTGTGACGAGTACTCCACTTAACCTGTTAGTAACCGTTCTCGATGATAGATGTGATACCGTAGTTCGTTGTCTCGTGTTGCCTCCTTGCTTATGCTTGCTCGTGATTGCTTCGTATTAATAGACGCTTGCTTGTCGATTAACTTTTCGAGTGTTTCCTTCTTGTGTGCTTCCGCGGGTACCTCTCGGAGACGATGCGAGCTTGCGATCGACTTCACCTTTGGATCGTTTTCTCATCACGTAAGGGGGAGCATATATCATGCTTATAAATTTCAGCTCACTCGCACCTAGGTGTAAGATAGAACGATTGCTTGATCCTACCACTTTATATGAATGCCTCTCAAATAAACCCAAACAGCCATGTCATCCACATCCCAGCAAACCTTGTTCGGCTATGTTACTTTTGCTTGCTGCTCAGCCACTGCTTAGTATGGATGCTAGGATGTTATCAAATGTTATCCTGTTACTCATTGGATTGGTCTATCACATTATTATATTGTTGTGTATGATATGATTATTATAATGTTGACTATATTCGACGAAGGATGGAAGGTCTAGGCTATCCCGCCCCGACGCTTTGTTCCATTCGAGTCACCTAGGACCCGAGTTCTGGGTATTATGTCTCTTGACGAGCGTGCCTAACCGCGTGTGGGATTTTATGGGATCCCCTTTTCTTACCTACCTAGCTTCAAACATTTCTAGTGGTGGCCCAAGCTGATTTACCATTTGAAAACATGCATATATGTATGTCGGGTCGCTCCTAGCAGATATCATTTAAAATAACTTGGGCCAGCGGAGACATGGTTTCTCTCGTTAGTCCACCCCAGGGAGCTAGGGGGCTGCCCACATTATTTTGGGTAGCTAACCTGACCTCATCCAGACGGTAGAGGCCAATTCGAGAGCGCGGCCGGCTTTTGAGTTGGATGTCGACTCACCGGGGGGAACCCGGATTTGTTCGTTGTTAGCTAGAGGGACCTGTCGTTTCGGATCTCTCGGGACTAAATCATAAAATTGCTGCCTGTGATGGGTAGAAACTGAGAGAGATGGGCGTGCGTGCGGAGCCTGGTAATGGGCAGTTGGTACACCCCTGCAGGGTTAAATCTTTTCGAGAAGCCGTGTCCACGGTTATGGACGACTTGAGACCTACTCCTTTTTCATAGACAACAACAACTGAGATAATCTTAATATAACTTGATCAACGTGTGTGTGCCTTGGCTGCTTCTTCTTCGTTGGGATGCGAGGAGGAGGACAAGGATAGGATAGGTGTTATGCTTGCGTAAGTAGTTGATAGCAAGACTTGTTGGAGGTGATTCCTCATCGAATGTGTGGTTCTAATCTTACTCTAAAACAGACCGTTAGCCACTCACAGATTGCTAGTGCGTCTGCAACCTCACCACTACCGCCATCTTACCCGTGAGAAGTTAGTTACAAGACTTTTGATATATTCTCACCCCTTTCTTTTCATTTCCCTTTTATGTTTTGCCTGATCGGACGCTGCAGTTGATTACCACCTCGACTCTTCTTCTGGACGCCTTCGCGGAGACTCGACGACGACTAGTTAGGCGGATCCTGGCGGAGGGCTTGGACCCGTGTGGTTATGGGGATCGATGATTTTCTCTTTGCCACTAGGCATTTGCTTGTAGTCTGTACCTATACATGTATCTTCCGCTGATGTATTGCATTTAAGGCAGTTGTATGTCGATTGTATGAGATGTTGTATCCATGTAGCTATAATGTTGTGATATCATGTTGGAAATCGGGGGCATATAGCATTGTCATATGTCGCGGTGGGACCGATATGTGCTTCGTCACCGGATATGGATGGAAACATCTAGATCTGGAACAGTATCGCATATCGGGCCTTACAAATTACCTTGCAGGATTTTGATCAAACACCTTGCGAGCGCCGAGGTGGGGGAAGCGGCCACGGCCACCTTGGTGCTGGGGAGAGACGGCGGCGCGGCGGCACGCTGGGGAAAAGTTTGGCGATGCGACAACGCGCTAATGGGTGTAGATAACACCTCCTCGTTGGTTACCCAAAGTGGAAGGTTAAGATGTAGTAGCAGTAAATTTCCCTTACACAAGGACTGTAAGGTTTATCGAACTAGGAGGATTCCTAGCTCAACAAGAAGGTGGCAAGAAAAAAATGGCGACGTTTACAACCTTGAGGGTGCTAACTTGACCTGGACCTACACACAAGACGCAAATAACTTTTCTCCCAACGAGTTCAGAGAGGTTGTCAATCTCTCCGGCATTGCTTTTTACAAAGGATCAAAACACACGGGGGAAATAATATTGGTGCAACTGAAAGGAAAGAAAAGAAATAGATGAGAACAGTGTAAACTATGATGGAAATATGGACCGGGGTGTCGTTACTTTCACTAGTGATGTCTCTCTCCCAAAATATAGTAAACAACTATGCTGGGTGAACAAATTACAGCTGGGCAATTGACAAAATTATAAATGCACTACAATGCTAATTATGCTACTAGAAAGTAAAGAGGCTCAACGTATGGGCATTACACCAAAACAAGTAGACGGATTATTAATCAGCATCTACTCACTAATAATCCACCTTAAGATATCTTTCCAAAACATCTCGTTGTTATTAAGTTTCCAACCCAACCAAATTGTAGGCTCAAAGCAATGGACACCTGCCTTAACACTCTAAGCGTAATGTAAGCAATCCTTACAACATGAAGTCACAAGCACCTCTATTTTATCCCTGGTGGCAACAACACATCCCCTTGTCTCATGTTTCTGTCACTGAAGCTAGATATCGGGGGGCATGAACCCACAATCAAGCATAACGCTCCCTCTTGGAGTTGCAATCTACTACTTGGTCAAAGCAACAAAAGCAACGGGGAACATGAAAAAATAGTCAAGAACTAGAATAAAAAGGTAAACCAAATATATTACTCATCACAAACTGAACATAATCTTATAATCCATCGGATCTCAGCAAACACAGCATAGCAAAAGCAGGAATTAATACAGAGGTGCCATGATCATGATAGGCATCTCACAAGGGCTAAACATTGAAGCACAAGATTGGAGAGAAGAAATCATCTAGCTACTGATCATGGACCCATGGTCCAATGGGGACTACTCACGGCGCATTTCGGAGGCGATCATGGTGATGGAGAAGCCTCCGGATTTCAATCCTCCCTCCGGCAGTGTGCCGGGACAGGTTCTTCTGGCGATCCCGAGATCGGAATCGCCACAGTGGCGGAACAGTAGATGAAATCGCGTGACGGGGTGGCTCTCTCAGGGTTTTCGGAGCACCGTGTAAATATAGGGCAATGGGGGCATGAGGGTGGCCCCCCTGGCCCAGGTGGCCAGGTGGTGCGACCACCCCCTGGACTCGCCACGGAGGCGCCTGGCCAGGGGGTGGCCCTCCTCGGGGCCCCTTCGGGCTTCTGGAGTCTACCGAATTGGATATTTTTTGGTATTTTTTGGAATTTTCCGAGGACTTTTATATTTTTCATTTTTCTGCAATGCAAGGACAATAACAGACGAAAACTGGAACTAGACACTGAATTAGTAGGTTAGTCCAAAATATGTTGTAAATGATATGAAAGTGCATCAAAACATATAGCAATATCACCAAAAGAAGCATGGAGCAAGAAGAAATTATAAATACGTTAGGGACGTATCATGCGCTGGGGAAGAGGTCGGGGAAGCGGTGGCGCGCTGGGAAGAGGTGGGGGGAGTGGTGGCGCACGGTTGTTTCCAGCGCGCTGGAGCGGGCACCCCAAATACACAGCGCCGAGGCCAGCTTTCTCTAGCGCACTGGGCCATTTTTAGTGTGTGTCGTTTTTTACCGCGCCTTGTGGAGCGCTCTTTTTTGGCGAGCGTGTGGCGCTGTTTTAGCACTCCTATTGGAGATTCTCTAAGCAAATAACACAAAGACATATGCCATACTAGGTTTAGTTAGTCGATATGGATAAAACCATACTTTTTGTTTTTCTCTTTCCTTATATATATGAAGAATATAGAAACTTACAATGTAGAGGGAGGGACTTGATGAGTTAGAGAGATTCAGTGAGTTCTTTATGCACAAATAGATCAACGAGCCTGGACCACATCACGCTCCACATCCTACCTCACACTCTATTGTACTTGATAAAACCTAGCCATCTTCTCTCCTTTCGGGTTTGGGATTATCTTCACAAGAATTGACCATTGAGGATAGGTATCATCTATTAGGTAGTATCATTTTCTGCACTGGTGGCCATTGACCTCAAATTTAACCTCGGGCAATGCCCTTCTTCTATCCTAACAAACACCAAAGATCTCTGAAGCACGTTGATTTCATTGTGGGTCTGCAAAAAAAAAGAGTGTCAAATCCAGAGATATTGTGGTGCCACGACCGCAAGTATCACCGTTCAAGCATTCACCTGGCCTTTATTCTATCCCTACCAATAAAATGGAAAGTTATTCCACTCCCAATGCTTACAATCTATGCTAGCAAGCATCCCCAAAAACCCTCTGGCCTCATTGATTGCTAACAATTATGTTGTATCAGGAGCATTTGGTTTCCTCAAGTAGTCCGGGCCAAACACTGCTACCACGGCCTTTGAAAACTTGTATAGTGATGCAATGCATGTGAACTCACTCATACATACATACTCATCTAAAAGATCACCATGAATTCCGTATACAAGCATTTTGTAAGAGCAAGTTTTTCCCTCGTAGGTTTTGGAGATTTTTGGACAAAGCAGTAGAGGAACTAACATTGTTTTCGAGTATAAACAGATGCTTAGATTCCTGAAGAATAGAGTTTTCAAGTAGAAGGTCGAAGGACAACTCACTGCAGCAAAGCTGCAGTCAAATATTGAAGCCTTTGATGGAGGACAACCCCTAAAAATGACGTCCAGAATGTAGGAGTTCTCGAGAAGAATCGCAACAAGGAGAAAGCTGAAGCTGGATGAAGAGTTAGTCATTTTCCTAGTTTCACTTTTACTTTCTTGAGTCATAGGAAAAAACGTACTATCAAGAGGGGTTTGCTAGTTGAAATCTTAATCAAAGTGAATTTGCTCTACTCAACCTAAAACCCAAAGATAGCCTACCGATAGAAATCACATTGAGTCGAGTAATAGCTCAAAGGCAAAGTCGTCGCACTTTGTACCTTTGAGAGAGAACTCGTTCGGTGAGTCGGCTTTCTTGCTCCACTAGGAAAGTTGCGCATTGATTGAAAATTCGACCTTTGTGGACACGCGTCAAGCTGTCGCATTGGGTCACTTCAATCCTTTCGCCATTGGGATCGCCACCTATAAATACCCCGCTTCCACCCGCCATTTGCGGTTGGCTGCTCCACTGAATATTCTGAGATAAAAGTATTTTCATCATCCCAAGGAAGATCTTGAGATAAAAAAAACCCAAGTCCCAAACTGAGTTGAGAAGTTCATAGAGATTTAGGTTGATATTAGCCGGCCTTTTTATCTTGGAGATATGCAAGTTTTTTTTGAAGATTTAATGACAGTAGGGGCACCCCCTACTGACCTTTATTAATCAACAATAACGGGTATTTACAAGGGAATGGTGAATTTACATGGTGGGAGGGGGTGAACTAGGGACTAGAGTGTAGTCAGAAAGCTTCAAAACACTTAAGAAAAGAGCAAGAAATCAGAGATAAAGGGCCATATACCTTCCTTATTCCTGTGTCTGAGAAGGTCAAAGTCAGCCTTGAATCTTTGAGACCAAGAGTCCACCGAAGGCACTACTCCCCAAAAATGCTTGTTATTCCTTTCCTTCCATAAACTCCAAGCACCCACAATAAAGATTTCCATGAACATGGGTTTATTCCACACTCTCTTCCCCTCATGGACAATCTCCAACCTATCGCCTTGCAGAAGCCACACAATACCCAACTTATCCCAGCAGGCACGACTGAAGGGGCGGGTGAAGAAGAGGTGCTCAACAGTTTCCTCGGGAGGGTTGGCACAAAAAAGGCAGCCGTAGTTGTTGTCCTGCAGGGTCATCCCTCTCCTTGTGAGCATGTTGCGGGTATTCAGCCTATCCTCCAACAGAAACTAGGAGAACACCTTCCATTTTTTGGTGCATCTTGATTTCCAAATCCACTTGAAAGCCGGATCAGCTTCCTCATCCCTGAAGCAGTGCATGTAATATGTGCTTGAGGTAAAAAAAACCCACCTTTCCTAATGGTGTTTCACACATCTTTGCTACCAGCCACCATCACTATATCCTCCGCAGCCTTTTGCAGATCATGGAGTTCCTCTCTGGCTTGAACCGACAGAGGCAGATGGAAGCTAGCCCCAATTGAGGGGGCGGTTAGCAGGTTTCGGACCGAAACATCTTCATGTGGGACCCGCAAAAGGACCCGCAGGGTCCAGAAGCATGCGGGACTTCCCTAGCGTAGTGTGAGGACCAAACAAGTTCAACCCAAGGCACGTCGACCTTGTTATAGAACTTGTGAAGTTGCTTGAGAAACAAGCCTTGGTTTTGGCTCTTGAGGTCAATAACCCCAAGCACCCCTTTGGATTTAGGACGGCACACCAGACTCCACGCAGCGGGTGAGCAAGCCCTAGCTGATGGATCATCGTTTTTCGCCTAAAGGAATCGACGACGCAATTTTTCCTAATGCTCGATCAGTTTAGGGGGAGCCGAATGGAGCACATCTCATAGATCTATAGGGACGTGATCACGGAGTTCACTCAAGTCAGCTTAGAGCCGTAGCCAAGAAAGGAAGCAGCAGTAGAAAGCCTCCGCTCCACCGAAGCGATCATGGGCATGAAATCATCAACCGTAGGCTTAGTTGTACCCATCGGCAGGCCAAGATACGTGAAGGGCATGCTGCCAATAGAGCATCCAAGTACACCGGCCAGAGTGGCGGTTGTATCAGTCGGTACATTGATGGGCACTAGGGTGGATTTACAAAAGTTAATCCTCAAACCCACAGTAGTCGCGTAATCCTGCAGCGTCTTTTTGATTTTGAGAACCTGCTCTTGGTCCACAGGCATCACCAAGATGGTGTCGTCGGGGTATTTGATGACGGGGTAGTCTCCCGAGGCGGCAATGGGAGGGGAGAGCTCGCCTGCCCGCATTTGGTCGTTGATCGCCGCCTGCAACAGGTTTGCCTCTAGGACGAACAAAAGCGGGGAAATCGTATCGCCTTGGCGGATGCCACTTTTTCATTTGAACTGACGAACGGGCGCGCCATTGAGCAAGATGTACAACTTATCGAACGAGAAGACGGCCTCCATCCAGCCCAGCCATCGAGAATCAAATCCCATGCATTTCATGATCTCAAGCATCAGTTGATGTTCGATCATGTCAAAAGCTTTGGAAAAGTCTAGTTTCAGCACTACGATCGCTTTCCCAGAGGTCTTGCACTGATGTAGAAACTCAAACGCCCAGGATAAATAGTCCTGGATAGATCTCCCCCTCAATAATCCATATTGGTTGGAGTGCACCAAGCTCAGGACTAATGCTTGCAGCCTGTCATCTAAGATTTTAGTGATGATTTTCAGACAGCAGTTGAGGAGGGTGGTCGGGCGGTAGTCATTTGCTGTTTCCGGAGACTGAATTTTCGGGATCAGCGTGATAAACCGGTGTTGAGGCTTTCGAGGTCTAGCACTCCAGCATGGAAATCCTCGTATAACCTGTAGAAGTCTTGCTTGATAATGTGCCAGTAAGATTTCAAGAAGCCACCACTGAAGTCATCCGTCCCACGTGCTCTGTCCGATGGCATACGCCTGACTACTTCATCAATTTCTGCATAAGTGAAAGGCAAAGACAGAGCCTCCAAACCATCCACGCTCTTGATCAACCGCTGCAAGTCTAGAATTATATCAACAATATTGGAGGTACCCAGCCTGTCTTTATAGGTTTGATAAAGCACAGACTACTTGCCCACATGGTCAGAGACAACTGATCCATTAGGCAAGCTAAGGGTGGAAATTGAGTTCCGACTATATCTCTCAGTGGCAACCCTGTGAAAGAATTTGGTGTTGCTGTCACCAAATTTGAAATATCTCACTGTTCATCTTTTCTTCCAGTAGGATTTTCTCCCTACCAGCAAGGCAAGAAGATGTTTCTTCAGAATCACACGGAAGTTGAGCTCAGGGAAAGAGAGGGGAAGACGATCTTCTAACATATCCAGATCAGCAAGCACCCGATTGGAATTTTCAATCAGCGTAGCAAGGTGAGAGATGCCTTTACTCCACCTTTTCAACTCATACCTGACAATTCAATTTTTTGCAGAGCAACGCAGCAGAGTTGGATGCTGACATAACAGGGTGAATGATCAGAAACGGGTTTACCTAACGGCATGACCAAAGTGTTGGCATATTTAACCGCCCAATCGATGGAGGTAAAGTGCCAATCTAGTTGGACAAGCAAAGGGTCTAACTACATATTACTCCACGTAAACGAGTGCCCCTTGATGGGGAGTTCGACCAAAGATTGCGCATGAATGAAATCATTAAACATTAATATATCATTCACATTCCCCCCACGACGATTTCTATTATCAGGGGCCCTATAGAGGTTAAAGTCTCCTACAAGGAGCCAATCTTCTCCAGCCGGTATATCTAACTCGAACAGCCAGTCAATAAACACCACTCTTTCTGGCCCAGAATATGGACCATAAGTATTCAGTAGAGACCAAGTATCACCAGACTGCGTGGATGTGAAGTTTATAGCGAGGGAAAAAGATTCAACGAACCGCACTGAACCAGAAAAAAACGAACTCATCCAGATCACACAAAGACCACCATATTTACCAACCGAAGGAACAAAGCTAAATTGATCAAACTTTTTTGCGCAACACATTTTAACGAAGTTCAAATCAAAAGATTCCCGTTTAGTTTCTTGCAGACAGATGATCGAACAACCAGATAGTTCAAAGGCATTACTAACAGCCATCTGTTTTTCAGAAGATTTTATCCCGCGAATATTCCAACAAAGAATATTCCAGGCTTTATTGAGCGACATGGAAGTTTAAGCTTGCGGGGGAGGTTTGTCGCGCTTCTGCATGAGCTTCTCCACGCTGAGATCATCAAGGGGGATCCCACAGACCCTGGATTCAATGAGCTTGATGGTGCGAATGGGGGTGTGCGGTGGAGGGGGATCTTCATCCTTGCCCACGGCCACTTGCAGACCTGCAGACGGATTAGTGTCTCTAGAGTGTGAGGTGATCGAAGGAGTCTGTCTAGGTTTAACTTTGGAGGTCAACTTACAAATATTAGTGATCATAGGGACTTTGAATCCGTCGTACTTGGTGGATCGAGTACTCCTCCTGAGCTGGATAGTATCAACGGGGGCCGCTTCATTAGACACCAGGGCAGCCAGTCTTGAGCCAACAGAGATCTCCAAAGTTGCACCAGAGTGAGTTTCAGGTTCAGGTTCAGTGGACCGAAACTTAGTGATCTCATCAGTATTCCCAGGCCCATCAAGCAGGTCAACAACCAGGCTCAGACTGTTATTTGGCTGCATGTCTTCCTGGCCCATATCCACGGATGGAAGCATATCCTCAGATTGGGCTTCCAAAGGATTGGCATAATACAAGTTGCAAGCGAAATCAGCCCAGGTATCCTTGACATAAACAGGGGGAACTACATGAAATCCCCAGCAAAGAGCCTAAAGGATGTGTGCAGCCCAAATGTGCTAGTGTCCCACGCCACCGCCTACATGACCTGATGAAAAAGCTGGCTCAAGTTGGTAGGGAAGCAAACTTCAGTATTCTCGGCCACCGCGGCAGGGGCTGTGATGCGCCTAGTGTACGTCCGCAGATACATATTCCAAATCCATTCAATAAACAGAGGAACTGGGGGCACCATCATGGACTGATTAGTACCATCCGCCCTTATGAACTGCAGCGGAGAGTTATGGGTGTCATGCACGATGTCACTAGCAGCAGAGGAGATATCTGAATACTGAGACCATTCATCCTGAGGATCATCTGACACATTACTCTCAGGTGCAACCCCATCCATCATAGAAGGACCTATATACTGCAGATACTGACGAAGATTCAGACCCTGAAAAGGTTCAGGTAGGACTGGCCAAGCACCCCATCCATCATTTTGCGGCTAGACCTCAAATTCAACCACTGCCTGATTCCATGCCTCATCTGCTTGAGATTGTTTCCACTGTTGTTGATCGAGCGCCCACTGCTGGGCAGCAGTGAGGTAAGGTAACTGGAAAGGATGCGACAATGCATTCATCGGAGGGGGGGCTACTCCGTACCAGTTAACCCCGGAATTGTGTGCCTTCCATTGAGGATATACACTGGCACTGTCCAAGAACGGCCCAGGCTAGGGACAGTATTGCTCCTTATGACCACAAGGTTGTGTGGAAGCAACGCAATGTCACTGATAATCACTTATACAAGAACCCGTTTCTTATTGTGGCCAGAACGATGACACAGATCCAACTTGGCAAAGGTTGAAACAGCTTTGTTGATGTTGTAGTTGGTCTGATAGTCCATTGGAAAAGCTAAAAACAGAATCCAAGCCTGTAAGGCCCCTGATGCGGTACTAACTCTAACTAGTCGCCTTCGCGTCCGGTCGGAGTTAGAAACGCATCAAACGCCACCGGCGCACGACACTCGCACTCGTGTCGCTGCCGGATCCTCGACAACAGGTATGAAAACACAACTCTACAAGAGAGGAAATACATATAGAGATAAATAGAGCAGGGCATACAACGCCACTGTCTAATAATACAACAATAAAAAAAATGTGGCCCTTTAATTTTTCATTCCACTTTGAACCAGGGCACTGTCCTTATTGATGTCAAAATTCTCTTGGCCAACTTGTTAGCCCATGACATCACAAAAGTGAGTGAACCAAGAATGATGAAGGTGATAGGTGCCATGAGGTGAGACATAACCAACAACAGTTGCAAAACATCACCAAGATGAAGCCATGATCACCAACCACATGGCACAAGACAAGACCAACATATGAAGCTCACACACAAAAATCACCATGACCATTACAAGTCCAGTCATAGGAAAGCAAAAATACATGGTGTTTGGCATTATTACATGTGGGCTGTTACAGCTCTCCCCTACCAACACAGGATCTCGTCCGGAGATCTAAGCAAGAAAAAGCTCGGGATACTCAGAACGGAGATGGTCTTCACGCTCCCACGTTGCTTCCTTCTCTGAGTGATGTGCCCATTGCACCTTGAGGAACTTGACGGTCTTGTTGCGAGTCTTGCGCTCGGACGAGTCAAGAACACGGACTGGACGCGCTGAGTAAGAATAATCCGCACTGAGCTGGATCTCGCCCAAGTCCACTGCCTTCTCTGGCTGCTTGAAACACTTCTTCAACTGAGACAGGTGGAACACATCATGCACCATAGCCAAACTGTCTGGAAGCTCGAGGCGGAACGCAAGAGGTCCCCGAGTCTCGAGGATGCGGAACGGACCGACGAACCTGGGAGCCAACTTGCCTTTGATCCCAAAGCGGTGAGTGCCTCGAAGTGGAGACACTTTGAGGTAAGCGAAGTCACCAACTTTGAAGTCAACACCACGGTGCTTCTTGTCATAATAGGCCTTCTACCTAGACTGTGCTGCCTTTAGATGTTCTCGGACAATCTTCACTCTGTCCTCTGCCTCTTGGATCACATCTGGACCGAACAGTTGCCTCTCACCTGTCTCGGACCAGTTCAAAGGTGTCCTGCACTTGCGACCATACAACACTTCAAACGGCGCTGCTTGCAGACTTGCTTGATAGCTGTTGTTGTAAGAGAACTCAGCATACGGCAAGCATTCTTCCCACTTCATGCCAAACGAGATGACACATGCCCGAAGCATGTCTTCGAGGATTTGATTCACACGCTCAACCTGCCCACTGGTCTGAGGGTGATACGCGGTACTGAAGAGAATCTTCGTACCCAATGCCTCTTGAAAGGCCTTCCAGAAGTTTGATGTGAAGATGCTTCCACGATCAGAACTTATCTGTTTGGGAATGCCGTGCAACGAAACAATTCTTGCGGTGTATAGCTCTGCCAACTGGCTAGCTGAGACAGTCTCCTTGACAGGCAGAAAGTGAGCAACCTTGGACAAGTTATCAATGACAACAAAGATAGCATTGTTGCCCTTCTGAGACCTCAGAAAACCCGTGACAAAGTCCATCTCTATGTGATCCCACTTCCACTCCGGAATTTCAAGTGGCTGAAGTAGCCCTGCAGGCTTCTGATGCTGTGCCTTCACTCTCCTGCACACATCACACTGGGAGACAAAACGGGCAACATCCCGCTTCATACGAGTCCACCAAAAGCTCTGCTTGAGGTCCTGATACATCTTGGTGCTACCAGGGTGGATAGACAGCTTTGAGTCATGGGCCTCCTTCAAGATGTCCTCTCTGAGACCTCCCTCTTTGGGAACAACAACTCTCTCTTCGAACATCACGGTGCCGTCATTATGCACTGAATAGCAACCGTACTTCGGAACTGAGGCGGTGATACCCTGCTTGAATTTCTGAATCATCAAGCTACCGGACTGAGCTTCACGAATCTTCTCACGGATAGTGGGCTCTACCAGAAGGTTGGCTAGATAGCCTGCTGGAACTAGCTCAAGATTGAGCCTTCGAAAGGCCTCACACAAATCAGGGTGTATCTTCTGCACCTGGACACTGTTGCAATCACCCTTGCGGCTCAACGCATCAGCTATAACATTCGCCTTGCCAGGCGTATACTGAATATCCACGGAGTACTCAGTAATAGTCTCAAGCCACCTCCTTTGCCTCAAGTTCAAGTTAGGCTGCGTGAACAAGTACTTTAAGCTTTTGTGATCAGTGAACACATCAACCTTCCTCGCTAGGAGGAGGTGTCGCCAAGTAACCAACGCATGAATCACTGCAGCCAGCTCAAGATCGTGGGTCGGATAGTTCCTCTCAACCTGCTTCAACTGTCTGGAGGTGTACGCCACAATACTCTTTCCCTGCATCAATACTCCGCCAAGGCCATTCAACGAGGCATCACAGAAAACTTGAAACGGCTGTGACTCATCTGGCGGCGTAAGGATCGGAGCTGTGGTCAGCCTTATCTTCAACTCATCAAAAGCTGCCTGGCAAGCCTGTGACCACACGTACTTCTTGCCCTTGCACAACAGCTCGGTCATTGGCTTTGTTGTCTTGGAGAAATTCTCGGCAAACTTCCTGCAATAGCTGGCAAGTCCGAGAAAGCTCCTCAACTGCTTGACATTTTTCGGCGGAGTCCAATCTTGAATCGTCCGGACTCTGTCTGGGTCAACAGCAATGCCCTCTGAGGAAATGACATGGCCAAGAAAGTTGACCTTGTTCATCCAGAATTCACACTTGGAGAACTTGGCATAAAACTGGTGATCTCTCAACTTCTGCAACACCAATCTGAGATGCTCCTCATGCTCAGCCTCGGACTTGGAAAAGACAAGGATGTCGTCGAGGTAGAGGAGTACGAACACATCTAGCCACTCTTGGAAGAGATAGTTCATGGCCCTCATGAACGTTGGAGGCGCGTTTGAAAAGCCAAATGTCATGACCGTAAACTCGTACAGGCCATATCGAGTGTGGAAGGCTGTCTTAGGAATGTCCTCCTCACGGACACGAATCTGGTGGTACCCCATCTTTAGATCAAGCTTTGAAAACACCTTTGCTCCATGCAACTGTTCAAACAAGTCATTGATGTTGGGCAAAGGGTATTTGTTTTTGATCGTCTTCTTGTTGATACCACGGTAGTCTTGAACCAACCGACTAGTACCATCTTTATTCTTCACAAAAAGACACGGGGCACCCCAAGGGGAAGTGCTCGGACGAATGAGCCCATCCTTCTCGAGCTTCACCAACTGCTCTTTCAACTCAATCAGCTCTTCCGGACACATCTTGTACGGCTGCCGAGATATCGGCTGTGTACCAGGTTCTAGCTCGATCACGAACTCTATAGCACGCACGGGTGGAATACCTGGCAACTCCTCTGAAAAGACATCTGGGAACTCTCGAACAACTCTGACCTCCTCGATCAATGGAGCAACTCCAGCTTTCAGAGCGTACAACTGTTCTGATCCCACTATCGAGCCACAAGTGTACCAAATCTCTGCGCCTGAATCGTGCGTCAGCAACACGGTCTTGGACGGACAATCAATCTTGGCCTTGTACTTGACAATCCAATCCATGCCCAAGATGACATCAATGTCGGAACGGGGCAAGACAATCAAAGACGAGGAAAAGATGGCTCCTTGGATACCAATCTGCACATCTAGGATGTTGCCCGCTGACTGCATCCTCGAACCTGGAGAAGCAATTGCTAGAGGTATAGGCAACCTCTCACGCGGAAGGTCAAGTGAACTGGAAAAAGCATCGGACATGAAGGAATGGGAAGCTCCGGAATCAAACAAAACTATCGCTGGAACTGAACATACAAGCAACCTACCAAGCACAATCTCAGACGACTGCTGGGCCTCTGCGACGGTCACGTTGTTCACACGGAGTGCTCGTGGCTGGGCCCGCACCATCGCGTTGCTCGGTGTAGAGCGAGGTGGGGGCGGAGGCAGCCTGGCGTAACGAGGGTCGATGCACTGCGGAGACTTGTGGCCCGGCTTGCCACACTTGAAGCACGTGATCTCTGGCCTGGGGTGGCCCTGTGGAGCAGGCGGCCTCGCGTAGGGTGGAGTAGAGCGAGGTCCGTGCTGCACTGGGACGGGAGGGCGGGAAAAAGTGCGGACAACTGCCCCCCTCGCCTGGAACTGCTGACGCTGCGGCTGAGGCTGTGACTCTGTAACCCAGGACTTGGCCTTCTTGTGGACCATCACTGCTGAACTGTGCTCTCTCTGCTTCCTCTTCTCTGCGGAACGCTCTGCCTCAGCTGACTCCTGTCTGATAGCCTGGTCGACGAACTCTGAGAACAGGCTTGGCGTGGACAAGGTGAGCGCATACTTGATGTCCGGGGCAAGACCACCGCGGAACCTGGCAATGCGCTTGGCTTCTGACGAGACCTCCTCTGGAGCGTACCTGGCAAGCCTGACGAAGGCCAGGTTATACTCCTGCACAGACCTGTCCCCCTGCCTCAGAGCTAAGAACTCCTCGCGCTTCCTCTCGATCAGTCCACTGGGAATATGAGCAGCTCTGAAATCCTTGACGAAGTCATCCCACGTGATCTCTGCATCACCCTTGTTCTCCTTGTACGTCGAGAACCAACTGCCTGCGGCACCCTGAAGCTGGAAGGAGGCGAAGGTGACGTAGTCGACGGGTCTGACGGTGTTGGCCTTGAAGTGCTTCTTGATCTCTGCCATCCAGTCATCCGCCTCCAGCGGGTCTCGAGCCTCGGAGAACCTGGGAGGGCTGATCGCAAGGAACTGCTGCAGCGTAGTGTACTGTGGAAGATCATTCCTCTGAGCACCCTGGTTCTGCAGCATCTGAAGGATCGCAGCTGTGCCCTGAGCCACTGCAGCTACAGCCTCCCCAAGGATAGGTTTCTCTGGAGGCGGCATGTTCGCTCTTGGCATCCTGTATACAGGAACACTTATGAGAACATGAACGAATCATTGAAGTAATCAGAAGTTAAAGAAAAATTGTCAACAAAACTTCCTCACGAGGTATGAGCAAGCCGAAGGCTGAAATTCCACCAAGGTTAACCCGGAAAGTCGATAACTAGGTGCTACTGGAATTCCCAAACCAAGAACACCCGAATCCAATATAATAATGTGCTAGCGAGCACACAACAATATATACGAGCGGTTGGAAACCTGCACAATGAGACATCTGCCCTGAGCGGCCCGCCATCACGGTCGTCCATAGGAGAAAGACACCACATCCATATTACCATAGGATGCCCGCCAATCCTGTATGGACGGTTCACCTGGGGTACGCCGTAAGCGAGGTAGAGCAGTCAACCCCAAGTGGCGGCTCAGTGGTCTCAAAGACGCCAATACATCTCGTCGCTAGCAAAACATTATAGAGGAATCGGAGTCTCATGTAAACGAGAACCTAGATTGTTTTTAAAGGGGATAAGTTGCAGAGACAAAACATCGTTTCACTTCCTCACGGAAAAAGGGGTGGGAGGGTGGGATAAGGAGAAAACAGAAAGAGGTCCTACTCTCCGGAATTTTTCCTATATAACTACCAAAATAGTTTCTAGACTCAACTTCGGCCAGTAAAGGGTCCTACAGTCAGTCATGCTCTAATACCAAGTTGTAAGGCCCCTGATGCAGTACTAACTCTAACTAGTCGCCTTCGCGTCCGGTCGGAGTTAGAAACGCATCAAACGCCACCGGCGCACGACACTCGCACTCGTGTCGCTGCCGGATCCTCGACAACAGGTATGAAAACACAACTCTACAAGAGAGGAAATACATATAGAGATAAATAGAGCAGGGCATACAACGCCACTGTCTAATAATACAACAATAAAAAAAATGTGGCCCTTTAATTTTTCATTCCACTTTGAACCAGGGCACTGTCCTTATTGATGTCAAAATTCTCTTGGCCAACTTGTTAGCCCATGACATCACAAAAGTGAGTGAACCAATAATGATGAAGGTGATAGGTGCCATGAGGTCAGACATAACCAACAACAGTTGCAAAACATCACCAAGATGAAGCCATGATCACCAACCACATGGCACAAGACAAGACCAACATATGAAGCTCACACACAAAAATCACCATGACCATTACAAGTCCAGTCATAGGAAAGAAAAAATACATGGTGTTTGGCATTATTACATGTGGGCTGTTACAAAGCCACATATTGAAAAGGGCAAAGACGCATATTGTGTCCCTCATCATGTGGCAAGAAGGAGAAGGTAGTGTGGTCGTCATATTGATGGGGGATTTCCTGGATGTACTGATCCCTGAGCAAAACATCCTCAAAGGCCACCATCCCCACTCCAATGGGGTACACAAAAGAATCAGGCACAACCAACTCAAAGTCTTCCCTCATAATGTGCACTACTTCCTCCAGCACTAAGCGCTTGTGATGATCCTGAATCTCAGGATGTATAGTGACAAGCGCATACCTCTCATGGCTGAGTGGGGGATCATCCACAACAATGGTGGTCTGTACCAGAGGGTTGTCCGGGCCACGCTCAAGCTCCGAGCCCAACGGGATGAACTAGAAGGGCGTGACGGGGAAGTTCGCCATGGCCGCCCTGGTCGAGTTCTCAGGAAGGTCGAGGCTTGTGCGGGGTAAAACTAGTAGGAAGCGGAGGGGGCGTCAAAGGATCATGTGCGGGCACGGGGATTTATTGTGAACCATGCTTTTGTCTCCACACGAGCCATTCAGAAGACATGCAATCCCTCGTTCCAATGTAATTGTAGGAAGGAATCTGTAGAGGATCCAGCCGGGACACAGAATATTTTTCCAATTTATTTTCCCATCTATACCTTGTGGGCCCCCTGCCGATACAGCTTCTAGTATCGTGGCCCAAGAGATTGCATTTGTTGCAATGCCAATCTGCCGAACACAAAATGGAAACATGTGACTTACCATTACAAGTGATGCAACAGGCCTCTCGTCTTGGTGTTTTTTGGCAAGAGCAGGATCTTTGAAATTTCTGACAATCGGCACAAACCAAAGCTCGGCAAAGGGAAGCTACGTGATCATGGGCGCCACAGCGAGAGCCTTGATTGAGGAAAGTAAAGATATCTTCATTACTAGGAAACTCAGATATGTTATGTATCTGACATAATTCTTCGTCTGAGTAATCCGCCTGTCTCAGATCAATAATACGGGCAAGTTCAAAATGATTCAAAACCTTGAATGTCGAGCGCCTAAAATTCCGGCCTCTAAAAGAGGTGACACCTCCAACATTTTTGGAAGGAGCCGGTGGGGGAAACGAACCAAAAAATGAGCGATTGTGTCGGCCCCAACAAGGAAAGATCCGTCTGATGCGATATAGTCATTAAAGGCTGATTGACTCGATTTCCGGCAATAGCGGGATTTGGTTCATCAGAAGATTTAAAAAGTTCATGATGATTAGCTTGCGTATGAACTCTGAATCCAAAAAATTTGAATTCATGGGCTGGACATGAATCTATTGACACATGAACACGTCACGTGTACCCTCGACGCCGGGGGTGATACACCGCAACTCACGTTGAAGGAGACCCGACCGGAAGCGCAGCACGCAAGCAATTCGGCGGGCGCTTTTGTAGACCTGAAACCCCACACTCCCGGGAGGGACCCCGTCAGGGAGCACGGCGGCTATGGGCTTCCCTAGGTCGAACTAATCGCCCCTAGAGCTTCGTGGATCGTTGCCCTGCAAGAACAAGAACGAACGAAGAACGAGAAGAAAAATACAAGGTAGAGAGATAAAATTAGGGTTTGGAAGTGTAGATATGTTTGTTCGATTGTGTGTTGTTTCAATCGGCCGTCACCTCATCTATATATGAGGTGGTTGGGTTTCCGTTGCAACAAAACGAGTCATTTTATATAGCGTTTCCTGGGCCACTGGTGGCCCCCCCTGGTCAGCTCCAGGTGCCTCTGGGTCACTTCCGGCATGGAAAATTTTATTTTTATTTTTCTGGAATTTTTCTGAAAACTTCACTGTTGAAAATTTCTCGGAGTTCAAAAAGCTCCAAAACTTTCTGAAAACTTAAAGTGGTGATTAATATTGTGAAGCTTCAAAAACATAAAAAACTTGGTACAGCAAAGAGAATGAAAGCTAAAGCAAATGAAAACATAACAAGCTTGACTTTTTACCTATATAAAACAAGCTTCACTAGTAAGGTTGATCAAGTCTTACCAACAAACCGGTGATATATAGAACAAGAAGTCTCCCCTCTTATGAAGTAATCATTGCACCTTCACTTTGATGGACATTGTCCCCACCATAATGGTTTTGTATTTGTGGTTCACATGTAGTGGAAAGTCCCATTCTCCAATCTTCACGGTCTCGATATTCTCTATAGAGTTAAGGCCATGCCTCTTGTCGATCTTCTTTGGAAAATAAACCGTGTGTTCTTTATCATCAACGTTGAAGGTGACCTTTCCCTTATTGCAATCAATAATAGCACCTGTGGTGTTGAGAAAAGGTCTACCAAGAATAATGGACATGCTCCCATCCTCGGGCATGTCAAGCAGAACAAAATCTGTAAGGATCAAACAATTAGCAACTTCAACGGGTACATCCTCACAAATACCTATTGGGACAGTTGTTGATTTGTCAGCCATCTGAAGGGAGATATCTTTAGGGATTAGTTTCTCTAAAAAAATCCTTTTGTAAAGTGAGAAAGGCATAACACTCACTCCTGCACCAAGATCACATAAAGTAGTTCTGGCGTAATTATTCTTTATGGAGCAAGGAATGGTGGGTATACCTGGGTCACCGAGCTTTTTAGGAATCTTGCCACTGAAAGAGTAGTTAGCAAGCATAGTAGATATAGCCTCATTAGGAACTTTTATTTTATTAGTGACAATATATTTCATATATTTCGAATTAGGAGGTAACTTAATAGCACCAGTCAAAGGAATTTGAAGAAAAAGAGGCTTCATCCATTCACAAAATTTATTATAATGCTCTTCTTCTTTAGATTTGAGGGACTTACCTAGAAATGGCACGGGTTTCTGTATCCATGGTTCTCTTTCCTTCCCATGTCTCCTTGCGATGAAGTCTTCTTTAGAGTACCTGTTGCGTTTATCGGGTGATTCTTCTTCTCTTACCTTGGGTGGATCATCCTCTTCGGCGTCTTTTTCTTCAGACTCGGCATTGTCTTATGTTTCAGCATCAGAGGTAGATATGCTGTTAGGATCAACAGCTGCCTTTTCACTTGTAATAGGATCATTGGGATTGTCAGCCTCCTTGTGTTTCCTCTTCTTATTTTTCTTCTTTGGAGAGCTAACAGCCTCGTCCTCTTCTTGCACTTGAGAATCTTGCTCGATCCTCTTTGGGTGCCCCTCGGGATAAAGTGGGTCCTGGGTGTGTGTTCCACCCCTTGTTTTAATTCCATAAGCTTGTATGTCCTGTTTGGAATTATTAGCAAGAAAATCTTTTGCACATTAGAAATTTGTTCAAGCTGAGTTTGAACCATATGAAAATTCTTAACAAGACATTTAACATCATTAACTGTTCTCTCTAGAACATCACATAAACTTTTGATAGCAAGAGAATGTCATGCAACTGACTTTGTAACTTCCTATTAAATTGGTCTTGCTTAACAGTAAAATTATCAAGCTCATCTAAGCATTGGTCGGGAGGCTTACCTTTAGGGATGTCACTTTCAGTAAAGTCTAATAGAGAGTGTACCTCTACCAAGGGAGGGTGAGTGGTAAGCTCACACAACTTCTCAATAAGCGGTAAATTCTTCACGTCTTCGGTTTTAATACCTTTCTCCTTTATAGACTTCTTTGCTTCTTGCATATCTTCGGGGTTAAAAACAAGGATGCCCCTCTTTTTCGGTGGTAGATGTGGTTCAGGGACGGACCAATCTTCATAGTTCTTGGCAATTTTGCACATTAGTTCTTCTGCATCGTCCGGTGTTCTTTCCCTGAAAACACAACTAGCACAACTATCCAGATAGGTTCTGGATTCATCGGTTAAACCAGCGTAAAATATATCAAGCAATTCATTCTTAGGGATCCCATGTCCCGGCATAACCTTAAGTAAATCACAAAATCTCCCCCAAGCTTTAGGGAGGTGCTCATCCTGCAGTTGTTTAAAGTTATAGATTCTTTGCAAAGCAGCATGTTGCAGATGAGCTGGGAAATATTTATCAACAAAGAATTTGACTAAGTCCTGAGGACTTTTAATGGAACCATAGGGTAGTGCATCGTACCATGATTTAGCGTCCTCCTTCAAAGAAAAAGGAAAAAGCTTGGCCACATAGAAGTTTCGTATCTTCTCATCAGTAGTGAATAGGTTGATTAACTCAGCGATTTTGGTCAAGTGTGCTATAGCATCATCATTTTCTCTGCCATAAAATGGGTCAGCCTCGACTGTAGATATAAGTGAAAGATCAACAGAGAAATCATAATACGGATGAGTGATGCATATAGGAGATGTGGAAAATTGAGGATCAGGAATAACTTTGTTCTTCATGGAGTGCTTTTTGAGCAGCTCCTCAACAGCTCCAGGGTCAGATTCGACACACTCTCTGAGTTCCCTGCAAAAATCATCATCAAGAGTAACATAATCATCATCAAGGATTCTCTCCCTGAGTTCATCTAAGCTCGGGTAACCAAAGGTTTTGCAGGTAGGAATATAGGTAGTAGGGGTCTCGGTCTTGGATTTTGTTGCAGCCTTAGCAGTCTGAGTTTCAATATGGCGACCAAGAAAAGTAGCATCATCAAGAGTAGTGGAAGCATCATCAAAAGTATCGGACATAGTAACAGACTCAATAGAAGCATCATGTAGTGGTGGTGAAGTAAACTTACTCATAACAGAAGGTGAATCAAGTGTAGCACTAGTGTTCAGAACAGTACCTTTTCTTGTACGGGATGGTAAGATCGGAACCTTGGGGTGTCCTTTCTTACCCATAGCGGATGATATGCAGCAGGCAGGATACTTCAAGTAGACTTGTAAATATTGCTATGATCCCCGGCAACGGCGCCAGAAAACGCTGCTTGATGCCCCACAGGCGTAAGGGATCGAGATAGTCTTCGCGGGTAAGTTAACCCAATTTATTGATTCGACACACGGGGAGCCAAAGAGTATTTATAAGCTTTAACAGTTGAGTTGTCAATTCAACCGCACCTGAAATATACTTGCTTGAAACAATAGATAAGTGGTAACGGTAATATGATAGTGATGATAGCAACAGCAAAAGTAAATAGCAAAAAAGTAACAACTAATAACCAGCAGGATTGAAAACACTGTAGGCTAGGGAGATGGATGGTCGGGCGCTGCATGGATGAGAGTAAACATATAACAGATTATAACACGGGGCAAGGCACACAGAAAAGCAAAGATCATCTAGGCAAATATCAAACATTAGGCATGTATCCCGTAGGTAGTTGTGCGTGCTTGCAATAAGAACTTGCACAACATCTTTTGTCCTACCATCCCGCTACGAACGGAGCCAAAAGGAACTTATGGAGATTAAGGTACTCATGTCAAAGACACCGGAACAAAGCAATAAACTCAATGGATACATGGAATCCTCAAATCATGGACCGTCCCCTTTGGTGTCCCAAGCTGTCACCTTTGGGATCGCCGGTTCTGGACCATAATAGGTGCATACAACTCATAGATAAGATCTAGAACACAAATATACTCATGAAAACACATAGGGTTCAGATCTGAAAACATGGCACTCGGGCCCAAAGTGACAAGCATTAAGAACAACAAGTTGTAGCAAAGAACATAAGCACCATTCTAGATGATAGGCCACATGCCCCCAAAAATCTGACGAACTATTACATCATTAAACTCATCCAATCCCTACCATCCCCTTTGCCTACAGCAGGGAATTACTCACACATGTGAAGAGAAGTCATGGAGGATGGATCGAGTGGTGATGGTGATGACGATGGCGACGATCTCCCCTCTTCGGAGGCCAAATCAACCTCCAGATTAGCCCTCCCGAAGAAGAACAGAGGGTGGCGGCGGGTCCGCGACGGAAACTGGGAAAACGACTTCTGTTCTGGGGTTTTCTCATCACGGGGATAAATAGGAGTCTCGGTAGGGCACCAGAGGAGGGGGAGCAGCCCAGGCGGCCTGAGGGCGCGGCCCCACCCCTGGTCGCGCCAGGGGGGCGCCTGGGGCCCCCAGGGCTCCCCTCTGGTCCCACTTCTGGCTCCTGGCTCCATCGGGTGTGTGGATTTTCTGGTAATTTTCAGGGAATTTTTTGGGATGTCTAAAAATCCATTTTCCTGCTCACAATAAAACCATACAAGCAGCTCTGCTGAAAACAGCGTTAGTCCGGGTTAGTTTCGTTTAAATCATGCAAGAATGAGGTCAAAACAATAGCAAAAGTGTTTGGAAAAGTAGATACGTTTGAGACGTATCAACTCCCCCAAGCTTAGCATATTGCTTGTCCTCAAGAATTCAGTTCAACGAACTGGACGCGACAAAGAAAACTTTGACAAACTCTTTTGCTTCATTAGATGTATATAAGCATGTACTACGAAAAGAGTTTAGCAAGTAATGAAACAATGCTATAAGGACAATGCACGAAGAAATTCTCCTTTCATGTGATCAGTCACAACCAACTAAAAGTAAATAATAAGCTACTGAAAATCAAGACAGGATCACAATGCACATAGCTTGAACATACTTGAGTGGCACTTCGCTAGCCTCCATGAGTGAAGCAAAACATAAATGCAGAAACTCCTCCGGAGTTTTAAAGGTGACTAGAACTCAGTTCTTCAGACTAGCAATAACACAAGCATGCAGAAGACAATGTAATACTTTGGGACAATGCATGTTACACGAAGAATGACAATTATGCTCTCAGAGTTGGTGCTTTGAAGAAAGAAGGGGAGACTCTCGAACCGTGGCTTTTGATGGCAAGGTTGAAAACCCGTGAAAGGAAGCATAGACTAAACATGTGCCAGAGCTCTTGGTTTTGAAAACAGAGATAAAACTCTTTTGAGAGGGGTAACTTTCCAGTCAACGGTGAACGGTAAAGGTCTCTCAATATCTTCCATGCCAACCATATATAATGCCTTTTGCTTACACATATTCCCTTATCCATAAATCCTTCGATGGTCTATGGAACCTTTTATTTTGCCTCAAGGACGGAAGGAGGGCATCGTTCCACCTATCATAAGCATCATTTGGTCCATTTCACTCCATCATCAAGTATGGGGGAGGTGTAACTCTCATATATTTCTTCTTTTCTGTTTTGACTAGTTAAAACTTCCGTCAAAATATTTTTGGCATGAAAGATACTGATTTCCCCTCACCGTACCATGAGCTTGTACGGTTAAAAAAAGGGAAACTTTTGAATAAATTTCGAGATGGCACAAGAAAGTCTAAGTTAGGAGTGGCGGGTAAATACCACATATAGGTAGGTATGGTGGACTCAAATGGAACAACTGGGTTTGAAAAAGGAGTTTGGAAGCACAAGCAGAAATCCGCTTGGTGCGAGCGAAGGCTAGCAAAAGACTGGGAAGCGACCAACTAGAGAGCAATAACTGTCATAATCATGCAGAGCGACAAAGCAACATTGAATCGGGCATGAAAGTGATATAACTATTCTGAAACAAAAAGATCATCAAGGCAAAAGTAGACTTTTTAGTCATAAGCATGTGTGCACATGTGCCAAGTCAATCCAAAAATTCTCCGAAGGGAAATACCACTTCAGTATGCCAAATCATGAACAATGCAATGCATGTAAATCATTTCAACAACACATTATGTACTCTAGCTGTTTGAGACTAGCCACAAGGAAAGCATGAACACTGGGAAAGCATTGTAAACATAGCACTATGTCGCTACAAGCTGGTCTCTAGATCATAAGTGCAGGCATATGTACATAAGTAGAAACAAGAAGAGTTCATACCGGTTTTCCTTGTTGCTTCCTTTTTGTCGATCTTCGTCATTACTGCCTGGTCACTTGCACGATCGAACGTAGGAAATATAATCAAATGCCATCACGGACTCGAGCTGATCTCTGAAAACAAAGCAAACTAAAGAGAGAAAGGAAATCTTTTTGGGTTTTTCAAAGGTTTAAAAGAAAGCAAAAGAAAAGAGGAAATCTTTTTGTTGTTTTTGCAAAGAAAGAAAGAAAGAGAAAACGGGCAAAAGCTTCGAAAAGGATCAAAGCGAATAAAATGGATAATACAATGGAAAAGTGAGAAGGGCACGTACTCCCCCAAGCTTAGGCTTTTGGCCTAAGTTGGTAGTAGCTAATGTCCCCAGGAGCCTCCTGCTCCAGGGTAGTATGGGTGAGTCCAAGGGTCATATGAGGCTTCCGGTGCATACACCGAAGTCCTCGGCTCCTCCCACGAAGAAGGATCCGCACTCCAAGCAGAGGAAGACCCTTCACCAAACTGGGTGACGGTCTCTCCCTGGAAAGGTGGGAACTCACCATGCTCCGCCTCGTCGGGCACAACCCCCTCCATGGGGTTATGAAACTGATGCTGGACCACGAACTCATCGAACTGGATAACATCAAAGTACCATCCGTTCCTGTGAGAAAAATCAAACAAAAGAGGTGCAGGTAGACGGATCTTGCGTTCCGTGGTAGCTCCGAAACGCAAGATATAATCAAGGTTACCAAACTCGGAAGTCATGGTAACAAACTTATGCCTTTTCATAGCAGCAAGATCAAAACTTAAATAAGTAAAAGGCTTATCGTCGGGGTGTGGGGTGCCATTAAGAGACTCTAGGATAAGTGTGGCGTAAACGCCACCAAATAAGTCTCCCTTGTTACCGTTCATAGTAAGGCGTCGAGCAATTAAGGCACCCACATTATAATCAAACCTCCCTAAGAGGGCGGTTGCCAGGATAGCAATATCCGGTGCAGATATGTTGCTCGTGTTGTCACGAGCTAACACCCCTCTAGCAATAAAATACGCAAAATACCTGAGGTGTGGGAATAAGATGGTGGAGATCTTTGACCGATGAATATCCCTTGTATCCATGCTACAGAGCGAGTTGAAGACGGTTCTCAGCTCGGAGGGCTGAGAGCTCATCTTCGCTGTCTGTCCCACGTTCGGCACACCTATTATTTCACAAAACTTTTCCAAAGGCATGGTCAAAAGATCATTGTAAATTTTAAATTCAACAGAACCAGCATCAAGGTTATATCTAAAACTGTTAATGAAACAGGAGGTGAGTTTTTGATACTGGGTAACACGGCACGTTGCGAGCCGCGTCAAACCTGCATTAGCACAAAAATTATAGAACTCCTCCCTAATTCCTGCAGCTTCAAGGAATACATCGCACGGGAAAGTCATTGCACGTGCTTGATTTGTGTTCTCCAACAACTCCAAGGGCACATGATCTTCGTTGTAGCTCACCCTAGCAGTCGAGGGTGAAGCTGCTGCTCTTGTAACTCGATCGGAGCGCTCGGGCCTCTTCTTCCCAAGCCACCCCTTTGCTCTTCCTAGCAAACTCATTTCTGAAATTTTTGAAAAATTACAAAAAACAAGGATTTAAACCAAGTGAGTTAAGGCAAACTACTCAACTCACTTACCTAAGGCATAAACTTGCATCAAAACTTGGAAAATAAAATTCTACACATGCATGAAAGCTCATATAAACAGCACCAAAAGCTACTAAATACTCACAAATGAAGCCACCAATCAAAAATCTAATTGGAGGGGTGAAGGAGTTACATACCAGGGAGTATTTGCTCAAAATTTCAGCTTGAATGGTGGGTTGTAGAGAGAGATCGAAAATTTCCTCCAAGAACATCAAGAACGCAAGAACCAAATGCAGAACTCGTGTTTTTGGAGAGAGAGAGGAAGGAGGAGGAAGAAGACATACCTGGAAGTGGGGCATGTGGGCCCTAGGCGCCCTGTGGGCGCGGCCAGGGGGCAGGCCGCGCCAGCTGGCCGCCTGGGCCACTGGTCCCCCCCCCTGGTCAGCCCCAGGTGCCTCTGGGTCACTCCCGGCATGGAAAATTTTATTTTTATTCTTCTGGAATTTTTCTGAAAACTTCACTGTTGAAAATTTCTCGGAGTTCAAAAAGCTACAAAACTTTCTGAAAACTTAAAGTGGTGATTAATATTGTGAAGCTTCAAAAACATAAAAAACTTGGTACAGCAAAGAGAATGAAAGCTAAAGCAAATGAAAACATAACAAGCTTGACTTTTTACCTATATAAAACAAGCTTCTCTAGTAAGGTTGATCAAGTCTTACCAACAAACCGGTGATATATAGAACAAGAAGTCTCCCCTCTTATGAAGTAATCATTGCACCTTCACTTTGATGGACATTGTCCCCACCATAATGGTTTTGTATTTGTGGTGCACATGTAGTGGACAGTCCCATTCTCCAATCTTCACGGTCTCGATATTCTCTATAGAGTTAAGGCCATGCCTCTTATCGATCTTCTTTGGAGAATAAACTGTGTGTTCTTTATCATCAACGTTGAAGGTGACCTTTCCTTTATTGCAATCAATAATAGCACCTGCGGTGTTGAGAAAAGGTCTACAAAGAATAATGGGCATGCACCCATCCTCGGGCATGTCAAGCACAACAAAATCTGTAAGGATCAAACAATTAGCAACTTCAACGGGTACATCCTCACAAATACCTATTGGGACAGTTGTTGATTTGTCAGCCATCTGAAGGAAGATATCTGTAGGGATTACTTTCTCTAAACAAAGCCTTTTGTAAAGAGAGAAAGGCATAACACTCACTCCTGCACCAAGATCACATAAAGAAGTTCTGACGTAATTATTCTTTATGGAGCAAGGAATGGTGGGTATACCTGGGTCACCGAGCTTTTTAGGAATCTTGCCACTGAAAGAGTAGTTAGCAAGCATAGTAGATATAGCCTCATTAGGAACTTTTCTTTTAGTAGTGACAATATCTTTCATATATTTCGAATAAGGAGGTAACTTAATAGCATCAGTCAAAGGAATTTGAAGAAAAAGAGGCTTCATCCATTCACAAATTTATTATAATGCTCTTCTTCTTTAGATTGGAGGGACTTACCGTGAAAGGGCATGGGTTTCTGTATCCATGGTTCTCTTTCCTTCCCATGTCTCCTTGCGATGAAGTCTTCTTTAGAGTACCTCTTCCGTTTATCGGGTGCTTCTTCTTCTCTTACCTTGGGTGGATCATCCTTTTCGGCGTCTTTTTCTTCAGACTCGGCATTGTCTTCTGTTTCAACATCAGAGATAGATATGCTGTTAGGATCAACAGCTGGCTTTTCACTTGTAATAGGATCATCGGGATTGTTAGCCTCCTTGTGTTTCTTCTTCTTCTTTTTCTTCTTTGGAGAGCTAACAGCCTCGTCCTCTTCTTGCACTTGAGAATCTTGCTCGATCCTCTTTGGGTGCCCCTCAGGATAAAGTGGTTCCTGGGTGCGTGTTCCACCCCTTGTTTTAATTCCATAAGCTTGTATGTCCTGTTTGGCATTATTAGCAAGCAAATCTTTTTGCACATTAGAAATTTCTTCAAGCTGAGTTTGAACCATATGAAAATGCTTAACAAGACATTTAACATCATTAACTATTCTCTCTAGAACATCACATAAACTTTTGATAGCAAGAGAATTATCATGCAACTGACTTTGTAACTTCCTATGAAATTGGTCTTGCTTAACAATAAAATTACCAAGCTCATCTAAGCATTGGTCGGGAGGCTTACCTTTAGGGATGTCACTTTCCGTAAAGTCTAATAGAGAGTGTACCTCTACCAAGGGAGGGTGAGTGGTAAGCTCACACAACTTCTCAATAGGCGGTAAATTCTTCACGTCTTCGATTTTAATACCTTTCTCCTTTATAGACTTCTTTGCTTCTTGCATACCTTCGGGGTTAAAAACAAGGATGCCCCTCTTTTTCGGTGGTAGATGTGGTTCAGGGACGGACCAATCTTCATAGTTCTTGGCAATTTTGCACATTAGTTCTTCTGCATCGTCCGGTGTTCTTTCCCTGAAAACACAACTAGCACAACTATCCAGATAGGTTCTGGATTCATCGGTTAAACCAGCGTAAAATATATCAAGCAATTCATTCTTAGGGATCCCATGTCCCGGCATAACCTTAAGTAAATCACAAAATCTCCCCCAAGCTTTAGGGAGGTGCTCATCCTGCAGTTGTTTAAAGTTATAGATTCTTTGCAAAGCAGCATGTTGCAGATGAGCTGGGAAATATTTATCAACAAAGAATTTGACTAAGTCCTGAGGACTTTTAATGGAACCATAGGGTAGTGCATCGTACCATGATTTAGCGTCCTCCTTCAAAGAAAAAGGAAAAAGCTTGGCCACATAGAAGTTTCGTATCTTCTCATCAGTAGTGAATAGGTTGATTAACTCAGCGAGTTTGGTCAAGTGTGCTATAGCATCATCATTTTCTCTGCCATAAAAGGGGTCAGCCTCGACTGTAGATATAAGTGAAAGATCAACAGAGAAATCATAATCAGGATCATTGATGCATATTGGAGATGTGGCAAATTAAGGATCAGGAATAACTTTGTTCTTCATGGAGTGCTTTTCGAGCAGCTCCTTAATAGCTCCAGGGTCAGAGTCGACACACTCTCTGAGTTCTCTGCAAAAATCATCATCAAGAGTAACATAATCATCATCAAGGATTCTCTCCCTGAGTTCATCTAAGCTCGGGTAACCAAAGGTTTTGCAGGTAGGAATATAGGTAGTAGGGGTCTCGGTCTTGGATTTTGTTGCAGCCTTAGCAGTCTGAGTTTCAATATGGAGACCAAGAAAAGTAGCATCATCAAGAGTAGTGGAAGCATCATCAAAAGTATCGGACATAGTAACAGACTCAATAGAAGCATCATGGAGTGGTGGTGAAGTAAACTTACTCATAACAGAAGGTGAATCAAGTGTAGCACTAGTGTTCAGAACAGTACATTTTCTTGTACGGGATGGTAAGATCGGAACCTTGGGGTCTCCTTTCTTACCCATAGCGGATGATATGCAGCAGGTAGGCTACTTCAAGTAGACTTGTAAATATTGCTATGCTCCCCAGCAACGGCGCTAGAAAACGTTGCTTGATGCCCCACAGGCGTAAGGGATCGAGATAGTCTTCGCGGGTAAGTTAACCCAATTTATTGATTCGACACACGGGGAGCCAAAGAGTATTTCTAAGATTTAACAGTTGAGTTGTCAATTCAACCGCACCTGAAATATACTTGCTTGCAACAATAGATAAGTGGTAACGGTGATATGATAGGGATGATAGCAACAGCAAAAGTAAATAGCAAAAAAGTAACAACTAATAACCAGCAGGATTGAAAACACTGTAGGCTAGGGAGATGGATGGTCGGGCGCTGCATGGATGAGAGTAAACATATAATAGATTATAACACGGGGCAAGGAACACAGAAAAGCAAAGATCATCTAGGCAAATATCAAACATTAGGCATGTATCCCGTAGGTAGTTGTGCGTGCTTGCAATAAGAACTTGCACAACATCTTTTGTCCTACCATCCCTCTACGAACGGGGCCAAAAGGAACTTATGGAGATTAAGGTACTCATGTCAAAGAGCACGGGAACAAAGCAATAAACTCAATGGATACATGGAATCCTCAAATCATGGACCATCCCCTTTGGTGTCCCAAGCTGTCACCTTTGGGATCGCCGGTTCCGGACCATAATAGGTGCATACAACTCATAGATAAGATCTAGAACACAAATATACTCATGAAAACACATAGGGTTCAGATCTGAAAACATGGCACTCGGGCCCAAAGTGAAAAGAATTAAGAACAACAAGTTGTAGCAAAGAAGATAAACACCAATCTATATGATAGGCAACATGCCCCCAACAATCTGACGAACTATTACATGATTAAACTCATCCAATCCCTACCATCCCCTTTGCCTACAGCAGGGAATTACTCACACATGTGAAGAGAAGTCGTGGAGGATGGATGGAGTGGTGATGGTGATGATGATGGCGACGATCTCCCCTCTCCGGAGGCCAAATCAGCCTCCAGATTAGCCCTCCCGAAGAAGAACAGAGGGTGGCGGCGGCTCCGCGACGGAAACTGGGAAAACGACTTCTGTTCTGGGGTTTTCTTGTCACGGGGATAAATAGGAGTCTCGGTAGGGCACCAGAGGAGGGGGGAGCAGCCCAGGCGGCCTGAGGGCGCGGCCCCACCCCTGGCCACGCCAGGGGGCGCCTGGGGCCCCCATGGCTCCCCTTTGGTCCCACTTCTGGCTCCTGGCTCCATCGGGTGCGTGGATTTTCTGGTAATTTTCTGGAAATTTTCCGGGATGTCTAAAAATCCATTTTCCTGCACACAATAAAACCATACAGGAAGCTCTACTGAAAACAGCGTTAGTCTGGGTTAGTTTCGTCCAAATCATGCAAGAATGAGGTCAAAACAATAGCAAAAGTTTTTGGAAAAGTAGATACGTTTGAGACGTATCACCAAGCCGCTTCATGTAGAATATCTTTCCATTTGATGATGTCTTGAAGGCCTAACTGGCAAAATAGTGCTTCGAATGCTAGGATATTACTGCTTCAAATATAGTTTCGGCCTTCGAGATGGAATCGGATGGCAATGGCTTGAACTACAAAGTTGTTCAAATCGACAATACCCAAATTTTTCATGTAGAGCACTTGTTCATTTGAGGTCATCTTATATAGATATATTGGCGTGCCAAAAACCAGTGTCAACACATGCCCCCCTATTTTTCGGCAAAACTTGTGTGCCGAAAAATATTTTGCACCATATAGATTCTAAGGACGATGTCAATTCTCCATCGGTCATGAATATTCTTAGGGCGATACTCATATATCGGTCATGTAGATTAGCAACAAGATCTCAACTAATCAAATGAATAGTAATTCGATAAACCCCTTTCATGATGAGACAAATTGTAATGCACCCATGGATTAAAATAAACCCATGGAGGGCAACCTATCATACCAGAGGATGAATCCATTGGCATGGGCATCAATGGCATATCTGAAGAATGTGGATAGTTCTGGACCAATGATTTGGTAACCTTTGGTTTATTTGTTCATTCTTTAAATTCTTTTCCTTCTTCATCTTTGCCGCACTTTTTGCAATAGAAGCTTGCGCATTATTCCTGTTTAAAGTACTTCCTTTGGGAACCCATGCCATGTTCCTCTTTCCAAGTTCTTGTGCACTAAGCTTTTGCAACTTCTTCTTTTGCCAATACGATAAGCCGAGTGGGTGCCTCAGCTGTGATTCTTGTTCAAGTAATGGCAATTCTTTTCTACCCTTGTGCACTCACAACTTCTTCTCTTCGGATTTTGCATCCTAATGTTGAAGATTTGTTTGCTCCTTTTCTTTGCCTTCAGTAGCCAATTTTAACACTCTAATTGGCTCTTTGTCATTTGAAAGAAAATCTGAAGTGGCACACTTGCAACCATCTTTTATAACTCGATATACTTGCTTGACCACCTCTTTCTTCTTTCTTGAGCTCCGGACCAATTTCTTTTGATTGAAACGGTCTTTGTTATACAATTGTTCATCAAATCTGGACCTTCTTGGAGCTGCATAATATTGATGAGATGTTTCAAAATAATATGGATAATGTGCCCTAGAATTATACTTGTCCCGTGATGGATATTGATTCATATAAGCATAGGGAGGTATCCATGACATCGGTATTGGCGGCCCAAAATAAGGATATGAATATGATGCATTGAAATTTCCCCTCTGCCAATAATGATCTTTAGATTTGCGCCTAGGGGGTGATCTTGATGCTTTTGAACTACTTGGCCGATTATCAATCTTCTCATCACTCATCTTTTGGTATTTTTCCAACAGCTGCGCAAAAGTGACTTTCGGCTTTTTATCTTTCTGTCTACTTCAGCCTTTGCTTTCTTTGGTTGTGATAGCATCGATCATTGGATTTTCTTGTTGCCCCCCAGTGCTTGGCGTCTTCATCGTAACTTCATAGAACCTTCGCCTTGAGGAATATCATCACTGTGCTCATGAATAATCTCTGTACATGAAAGCTTGATCCCATCACTTGAAGTTTTTACCTTCTTATCTTTAAATGGATCGGCTTGAAGCAGCCGATGCAAAAAAAATCTACCATATGTACCAGTAGGAATAGCATGATCATACATTGGTGTTTTAACAAGTTTCAATCGTCCGCTATCAATGGTCGATTTAACTATCCGACGACACATATTGCAGTCCTCAAAATTATGCTTGAACGAATCATGCAACTTACAATACATTCGTCCTTGGATTGATGGCTTGAGATGGTGATCAAGATTTCTAATATAATCATTCTTTAGCAGCAAATCAAAGATATGATTACACATATTTGAATCGAAGGTAGTCTTTTTGTTTTCTAGCCGATCTTTGTGTGAGAACGGCTTTGGAGGTAAGCAAACGAATGATTCGGATTTGGAATCTCCCCATTCGGTTATGTATTGTGTTTTGCACTCCCTCTCCGATACCTTTGGATAAGATATTACAATAGCACCGGTTTTCTCAAAAGAATTCAATCTTGACTTTAAATTTCTGAAACAAAAATAGTTAGAACACACATGCTTCAATTGAGGCCAAGTTTAAGCCAAGTATGAAACAAGAAAAGCTACCCACTCAGATATAAATTTTAGGTAAAGCAACGGGGAAAGCTTTGGCTGCAACAGTAAGTTATTATCAGTCTCTATAAATGGCACAACATGTTGACCGATATGCTTTGCAATGATTTTATTGCTAACAAATAAATTACCCTTCTTCATTGGTCTTTCAAGATTTCTAATGAGAATTTTTCTAATAGATTTATCAACAATAAAATTGCGACCAAATCGGAAAATAGGTAAATCACTAGCTAGACATACCTCTTCAAATATGTTGGGAGAGCATGATGGTTGCATGACCTGAATGATATTAAGCACGACTCCAAACGTTTGACCTCTTCCGAGTTGCCTTTAATTCGGACGCCTCTTCCGAACTAGCTGTAACTCGGACGCGCAACCTTTATTTCCGACCTGGTTAGGACCCGAAACGCGTTGTTCGCCATGCTCCTTCGAGTTATCTGTCGGTTCGATTAATTCACCATGCACGCCCGACTTGTTGTGTAACATCCCAAATTTATTTTTGGATGAGTTACTAGAGAGCATATGCATATCATTTTTTTTTGTGTGCATTTTGGATCTTATTTGAGAGTTTATTTGAATTTATTGAATAAAGTTTTTCTTTAGTATTTTATTTTGTACAAATAACTTATTGAAAATATTATTTATGTTTTTCTAAGATTTTAGAAATTCATTTCGTATTTTTCCGACTTATATTTTATGTTATAAAACTCTTTGAAGTTTAAAGAAAAGTACGTATATATTTATATAAACGTAATTACGTTTTACGTATTTTTATTATTTTAAAAATATAAGATGTTATTTTTTCGGGGCTATTTTTATTATATTAGAAATACCTCTATACTTTTTTTATTTAAAAAAAAGGAATTCGCAAAAAAAAAACTGGACGGGCCGGGCTGCTGGCCGAGCTGGCCAGCCGGGCCAGCCAGGCGCGCGCCCAAGCGGAGCGAGCGGCCGAAAGGCCAGGCCGAGCGGCCAGCCAGCCGGGCGTACCGCACGTGCTCCTTTTTCCTCTCGTTCGTGTTCAACACGAACTGGACAGAGTCCAGAACGCCGGAGACCGACCTCGCTTGGGACTCCGATTCGATTGCCCCCTACCCACGAAATCTTGTCCCTTAAATACCCCATGACCCCCTCCACCGATTCCCCACAAAATTTCGCAGCAAACCGTTCCAAATCGAGCTAATTTCGGGGTAGATCTAGGTCCAACGGAGCTTTATTGTTGGACGAATTTCGTCACCGGTGAGCCTCCCCGTGACCCTAAATTCTGCAGACCGACTCCTCTCTTCGTTGTGCATCTAATTGACATCTTTTTCCCTCTTCTTTTCTTGCGCAAGATTGATCCCCAAATTGTACGCATACCGCGGGAGTTCATTAGAGCGCGCTCAGTTCACCGCGTTGCCACGCCCGTACGGACGACATTCGAGATCATCATCACCACCGTTGTGATCTTCTAATCAAGCCCTACATCCTAGACGTCCTCGTTGACGCCGAAGATCGCCGGAGTTGTTGTCTTCGTCGCGTCTAATCTACACGTCGCGGTTAGTAAAAGCGCCGTATTTTTTTTATTCGTTGCTCCGTTTTAGACGAAACCAGCGGCCAAATCGTTGTTTTGAAACCCTCTAAATATTGTGTACTGTAGATCCAAGTTTTGAGAAAATTATTTTTTCCGTTCGATCAAAAAAAATCCTAAATCCTATGCAAAACTGTTCTTGTAATATCTTTTTACTCGTAGATCCGTTTTGCGTGATTCCAAAGCCCACAGTTTTCTTTCGAATCCCTCTTTTTAGTTCAACCATAAAGTTTGTTTTGGTATTTTCGAAAATATTCAGATCTGAACAGATTTTATTTTCAACTTTAGTTGATCGTAACTTTTGTTTTACAACTCGGATTTGATTGATTCTTTTTGCAAACTAAAACCCTAGCTAAACCCTATATTCTAGACACTTTGCAACCCACTTTTTAAAATCAATCTTGATTTGTTTTGAAAAATCTTTTATTCGGATTTTATTTTGGAGTTCCTGAACATTGTTTTGTTTTTGGTTGTGTATTGATTGTGTGTATCTTTGTTTGCTCACGATAGATTGTCCAGAGTGCGAAGCAGAGTACCAACAATCTTTAGAGTTCTGCAATCAGCAAGGCAAGTCATATCTTTGATCATATTCCCTATTACCTATGTTTTCAATGCATTAGTTCTTCTTCTTTAGATTGCATAGTAGGTTATGTTATGCTATTACACCCAGTAGTTCATTGAGGTAGGTCTGATCCTTACATCTTTGTCACCATCGTATAATAGGATATTGCTATGCTAAGTAGACGTGGATTGGGAAGTGAATCATTATGAGGTATGAGTGATAAAGTAGTAATTAGGACCAAGATAAAGTTAATGAACTACCTGGGTGGGATGGTTGCGAGCATCCTGGGGGTGGCCAGTGATGACTGCGGAAAGCCACCCAGGCTCAAAGGGACTGTTTGTATTGACATACCTAGAAGCTTACGTGTGCAGCCACAAGCTACTATGGGCTCTGGCTTGGTTGATCAGTAGTAGGGACTCTTACTAGGTAGCGCTACGAAAGTAGATGTGAGTAGGTGGGATGGGTGCTACCGGAGTAAGGGAAACTCTTCTGAAAGACCATGTCTCGATCTTCCAGTTGTCATACATCATGCAGTGTGAAGAACTACAAAGGAGGCGATCGAGTCTTGTGGGGAAAAGTGCACAAACCTCTGCAGAGTATAAAACTAATCGATTAGCCGTGTCCCCGGTTATGGACAATTTGAGCGACTAGATGTGGTAATATTGATTTGTCTCATCATCTCTAATTAATTTATTGGGTTAAGCACTTTGGGATAGATTGAGTGGGGTTTCCCATCTCAATCGTATGCTTTTGTAGAACTTAGCTATTATTATTCTATAGGGAAAATTAGCTTTTTGCAAAAATAAATGTAGAAGCTCCACCAGCCAAATTGCATGTATTACAGGGCTTTTACTTCTTTCTGTGATATGGCTGTCCGTACGATCAAAGTACTGACCCCTTTTGGGGCTGTAACTTATTCATGTTGCAGATTGTTCGGACGACGAGTAAGGTGCGAATAGGTCGCTGTCTTATACTCAACTTTTGCCGTGGAGTCGGATGGACTCGCTACTACTACTATTATAGCTTCCGCAAGTATTTGATTAGATGGCCTTAAGCCATATTATTATTGTAATATTTACTTCATTCGATGTAATAAAGACATGTTTTACTTCGGTTATTTCATCGAGTACTGTGTATGCTAGCAAACTGATCCAGGGACTAGCACGTTAAGCACAGAGACTTGGTACCTTCGGATCTGGTCGCTACAAGATGGTATCAGAGCCAGGTTGACTGTAGGACGTGACCTTAGGAATGGAAAAGCCATAGGATGAAAACTTTATTTTAAAACCCTCTACAGTTCTAATGATTCTCATACTCTTTCCTATTCACTTCTAATCTGTTTTCTCCTTACAAATATAGATGCCGATCACCAAGTTCGCTCAGCCTGATGAGACCACACCTTTTGGACAAAGCCTGATGGAGATCGTGAAGTTTTTGAAGATCGCCTTGTCTAGTTTCACCGGGACACTCATGACTACAGGACCAGGAGCAAAGAGCTGGAAGGTCCAAGTTCACATTCCAGGACGCACCTTTGGAAGGAAAATCAAGCCAATTAACTTCTCGGTGCAAGCACCAAACTGGAGCGTGGGAAGAAGTCGTGCCGCAATGATGACCTTAGGACGTATTCGACAGGAGTACCACGCAGATCTTCAAGGGACCCGCTTCGAGATGTATGGACGCCGAGATCATACCGGAGAATTAGTACGCACTGTTGAGGATACATCGATGGCATCCCACATTCAAGACTTGGGGGAACATGTTCAACATGTGGAAGAAGAAATGCTTCATTGCATGGACGTTATTGAGGGTTTGGAGGAGGAAGCTAAGAGAGTCCGTGAACAGTATGAGGAGCAAATCGACGCACTACAAGAAAGGAATGAAGAGTTGAAGCTCATGCTGGAGGAAGCAGAAGAACAACTTGACCAAGGAGAAAACATTCAGGAGGATGACTCCGATGGATTCCTCGTCAGCCAAGATGAGGATTACCAGTCAGAGGAAGAGGAAAATGCAAATGATGTCTTGATGATCGATTCTTCTTCCGACTCAAACTAGTCATAGACCACCATTATAGATTTTTTTTCTTTTAGTTAAACGTTTAGAGTTTCGATCTGAGAGTTTTCTTAGAGTTACCATGTCGACTCTTGTGACATGGCCTATCTTAGTTAATTGTGTGAACCTTGATTTGAATGAGTGATTGATTGAAATTTCTTGCTATCATGTTGCATGCGGGTAGTGTTATCCCCCTTAGGCCTATTTTCTCTCTATAACCTCACCTATTATAACCCGACAGATGCCGCCAAGACGTGCCCCTTCTGCTAGTGGATCAGGGAATGGAATTCCACCTGGCTTAGAGCAGTTGCTTCAGACCCAGAATCAGATGATGCAACTTTTGATGCAGAACATGAACAACAACAACAACAACCACAACAATGCCCCACCACCACCACCACCTTTGGGAGACAGCCTCACCCGTTTCCTAAGGTTGAACCCACCTTTGTTCTCTAGCAGCCCGGAGCCGATTGTTGCAGATGACTGGCTCCGCAATATGGGAAGGAAGCTAGTAACCGCTGGATGCACTGATGAGGAGAAAGTGAGATTTTCCTCGCACCAGCTAGATGGACCTGCAGCCGCATGGTGGGATAATTACACCACCACATACCCCATGGCGAATGTGACTTGGGACCAGTTCCAGCAGGCGTTCCGCACTGCTCATGTTTCAGCTGGAGCTATGAGTCTCAAGAAGAGGGAGTTTCGCAACTTACGCCAGGGATGTCGTTCAGTGGCAGAGTATGTGGAGGAATTCAACAAGTTGTCCCGTTATGCTCCAGGAGATGTGGCCACAGATGCTGCCAAGCAGGAGAAATTTCTGGAGGGACTAAATGATGAGCTTGGAGTTCAGTTGACGGTGGCAACCTTTGCTAACTACCAGGATATGGTGGATAAGGCTATCATTCTTGAAGGTAAGCTTCAGATAATGGAGAATCGCAAGAGGAAGTACGGACAGGGCAAGTATCAATCTGGCACTCAACAGAAGCCCCGTTCCGCACCATTCTCAGGATATGGTGGAACAGGACCCAATAAATTTGGAGGGCACAACCATCATAATCATGGAGGTCATTCTCAGCATGGAGGCAATGGACACAACCATGGAAACCAGAGGAATGGCAATGGAGGAAATGGGAATCAGCAGCGGTCCAACCCATCTCGCCCATGAAGAAGGACCTAAGTCACATCACCTGCTTCAAATGCAACAACAAAGGGCATTACTCCAATGAATGTCCTGAGCTGAAGAATGGCAATGGGAGTTCTGGAAATAAGAAGCCTAACCCTTTTGCTAAGGGACAAGTGAACCATGTCAACGTGGAGGAAGCCTATGAACAACCCGATGCAGTGTTTGGTAAGTTTTTGCTAAACTCTCAACCAGTACTAGTTCTATTTGACACTGGTGCATCACATTCATTCATATCAAGGGTAGTTGTGGATAAGTATGGATTTTCTACCAAGACCCTTAGTGTGCCAATTTTAGTAAGTTCCCCGGGAGCCGAGATGATGGCAGGTTTAGGTTGTCCCCAGTTGAGCCTCGCCATTGGCAATCATGATTTCCCCACAGACCTGTCCCAAGGTTTGGATGTAATCCTAGGTATGGATTGGATGTCGAAGTATAAAGGCAACATTGACTGTGAGGGAAGATCAATCTCTCTCACCACACCCGAGGGGAAGAGGATCAAGTATGTGACCAAGCACAAGTTTAGAAGGACCCAGGTATATTCTCTTAAGGGGGTTAGCCTGGAGGAAGTGCCGATAGTCAAGGAGTACCCTGACGTACTCCCGGAGGAGTTGCCCGGAATGCCACCGGACCTGGATATTGAGTTTTTGATCGAGTTATTGCCAGGCACCGAACCTATATCTAAAAGGCCGTATAGAATGCCCGCAAATGACTTAGAGGAAATTAAGAAGCAAATTAAAGAGTTATTGGAGAAAGGGTATATACGCCCGAGTTCATCACCTTGGGGAGCCCCAGTGCTTTTAGTGGAGAAGAAGGATGGATCTCTAAGGATGGTCGTGGATTATCGCTCGTTGAACGAGGTGACTATCAAGAACAAGTATCCACTACCGATGATCAATGATTTGTTTGACCAGTTGGAAGGAGCTAGTGTGTTTTCCGAGATCGATCTCCGATCGGGATATCACCAGTTGAAGATCCGTGAGAAGGATATACCCAAGACCGCCTTCACCACGAGATATGGACTCTATGAGTACACAGTCATGTCTTTCGGTCTAACCAATGCCCCTGCATACTTTATGAACATGATGAACAAGGTCTTCATGGAGTTTTTGGACAAATTTTTTGTGGTGTTCATTGATGATATTTTGATTTATTCCAAGAATGAAGAGGAGCATGAAGAACACCTATGCTTAGTCTTGGAGAAACTTAGGGAACATCAACTTTATGCCAAGTTTAGTAAGTGTGAGTTTTGGTTGAAGGAAGTGGGATTTCTTGGACATGTTGTGTCAGGCGAAGGAATCGCAGTGGACCCCTCCAAGGTTGAAGCAGTCACAGAATGGTAGGCGCCCACATCCATTGGTGAAATCCGTAGTTTTCTTGGACTTGCGGGTTATTACAGGAGATTTATCGAGATTTTCTCCAAGATTGCCAAACCTATGACGGAATTGTTGAAGAAGGACACCAAGTTCGTCTGGACGGAGGAATGTGAAGCCAGTTTTCAGGAATTGAAGAAGCGTTTGGTTACAGCCCCAGTGCTGATTTTGCCCGATGTGCGCAAGGAGTTTCAAGTGTATTGTGATGCCTCGCGGCAAGGACTCGGAGGCGTTCTCATGCAAGATGGAAAGGTTGTATGTTACACCTCGCGTCAGCTTCGACCTCATGAGTTGAACTATGCCACACATGATTTGGAGTTAGCATCCGTAGTACACGCACTCAAGACTTGGAGGCATTTTCTTATTGGGAACAAGTGTGACGTATACACGGATCATAAGAGTTTAAAGTATATTTTTACGCAAAAGGAGTTGAACCTCAGGCATAGGAGGTGGCTGGAGCTTATCAAAGATTATGATATGAGATTGCATTACCACCCAGGAAAGGCCAATGTAGTGGCAGATGCCCTGAGTCGGAAAAGTTATGTCAATACCCTTATAGCGGGAGGTTTACCTCAGGAGTTGTGTGACGATCTCAGAGATCTTCGCATGGAGATTGTTCCACGAGGATATGTCGCCACACTAGAAATTCAGTCCATATTATTGGGAAAGATCCGAGAAGCTCAGAAGTTGGACAAGGGTATTGCAGAGATCAAGGAGAGAATGGAGAAAGGAAAAGCAGAACGATTTCATGAAGATGAGTACGGAACATTATGGTTTGAGAAGCGTATTTACGTGCCCAATGACCCGGAGATCAGGAAGTCGATTCTCCAAGAAGCTCATGATTCGCCTTACTTAATACACCCGGGAAACACCAAGATGTATTTGGACTTGAAGGAAAGTTTTTGGTGGACAGGGTTGAAAAAGGATATTGCTGAGTATGTGGCTATATGTGATGTATGTCAGAGAGTGAAGGCGGAGCATCAGAAACCGGCCGGATTACTTCAACATTTGCCGATACCTGATTGGAAATGGGACAAACTTGGTATGGATTTTATCACAGGATTACCCAGGACACGATCAGGCTATGACTCTATTTGGGTAGTGGTTGACCGTTTGACCAAAGTGGCTCACTTCATCCCAGTGAAAACCACCTATACTAGCGCTAAGTTGGCCAAGATATACATGACCAGGATCGTATGTCTGCATGGAGTTCCAAATAAGATTGTATCAGATAGAGGCACACAGTTCACCTCAAAGTTTTGGCATCAGTTACATGAAACCTTGGGAACTAGGCTGGAGTTTGGCACAGCTTTTCATCCGCAGACAGATGGTCAGACTGAGAGAGTGAATCAAATTCTGGAGGCCATGTTGAGAGCTTGTGCATTGGATTATGGATCCAGTTGGGATGATAATTTGCCTTATGCGGAGTTCTCGTACAACAACAGTTATCAAGCCAGTTTAAAGATGGCCCCGTTTGAAGCGTTGTATGGAAGAAGGTGTAGAACACCGTTAATGTGGGATGAAGTTGGAGACCGCAAGCTATTCGGACCAGATTTGATCAAGGATTCAGAAGAGAAGGTCAAGTTAATCCGTGATAGGCTGAAGATAGCTCAGTCTAGACAGAAAACTTATGCCGATGCTAAACGAAAGGAAGTAACGTATGAAGTGGGAGATAGAGCATACCTTCGAGTGTCTCCGCTTCGTGGCATTAAGAGATTTGGAGTTAAAGGAAAGTTAGCACCACGATTTGTGGGGCCATATAAAGTCTTGGAACGCAAAGGAGAGGTTGCTTACAAGTTAGAATTGCCCGAAGGTTTGTCTGGAGTTCACGATGTGTTTCATGTGTCCCAGTTGAAGAAGTGTCATGCAGAGATGACAAATATTTCGCTGAGAGACACCGTGCCATTGGAGGCAATTCAGCTGGAGGGTGATTTGACATATGAGGAGAAGCCTGTGAAGATTCTCGATACGGCAGAGAGAGTCACTCGTACCAAGGTTATTAAATTTTGCAAAGTTCAGTGGAGTCACCACACCGAGGAAGAAGCTACTTGGGAGCGAGAAGAGGATCTCAAGCAGGATCACCCACACCTTTTTGCTGACCAATCCGAATCTCGAAGGCGAGATTCACCTTAAGGGGGGTAGGTTTTGTAACATCCCAAATTTATTTTTAGATGAGTTACTAGAGAGCATATGCATATCATTTTTTTTGTGTGTGCATTTTGGATCTTATTTGAGAGTTTATTTGAATTTATTGAATAAAGTTTTTCTTTAGTATTTTATTTTGTATAAATAACTTATTGAAAATATTATTTATGTTTTTCTAAGATTTTAGAAATTTATTTCGTATTTTTCCGACTTATATTTTATGTTATAAAACTCTTTGAAGTTTAAAGAAAAGTACGTATATATTTATATAAACGTAATTACGTTTTACGTATTTTTATTATTTTAAAAATATAAGATGTTATTTTTTCGGGGCTATTTTTATTATATGAAAAATATCTCTATACTTTTTTAAAAAAAAGAATTCGCAAAAAAAAAACTGGACGGGCCGGGCTGCTGGCCGAGCTGGCCAGCCAGGCCAGCCAGCCAGGCGCGCGCCCGAGCGGAGCGAGCGGCCGAAAGGCCAGGCCGAGCGGCCAGCCAGCCAGGCGTACCGCACGTGCTCCTTTTTCCTCTCGTTCGTGTTCAACACGAACTGGACAGAGTCCAGAACGCCGGCGACCGACCTCGCTTGGGACTCCGATTCGATTGCCCCCTACCCACGAAATCTTGTCCCTTAAATACCCCATGACCCCCTCCACCGATTCCCCACAAAATTTCGCAGCAAACCGTTCCAAATCGAGCTAATTTCGGGGTAGATCTAGGTCCAACGGAGCTTTATTGTTGGACGAATTTCGTCACCGGTGAGCCTCCCCTTGACCCCAAATTCTGCAGACCGACTCCTCTCTTCGTTGTGCATCTAATTGACATCTTTTTCCCTCTTCTTTTCTTGCGCAAGATTGATCCCCAAATTGTTCGCATACCGCGGGAGTTCATCAGAGCGCGCTCGGTTCACCGCGTTGCCATGCCCGTACGGACGACATTCGAGATCATCACCACCACCGTTGTGATCTTCTAATCAAGCCCTACATCCTAGACGTCCTCGTTGACGCCGAAGATCGCCGGAGTTGTCGTCTTCGTCGCGTCTAATCTACACGTCGCGGTTAGTAAAAGCGCCGTATTATTTTTATTCGTTGCTCCGTTTTAGACGAAACCAGCGGCCAAATCGTTGTTTTGAAACCCTATAAATATTGTGTACTGTAGATCCAAGTTTTGAGAAAATTATTTTTTCCGTTCGATCAAAAAAAATCCTAAATCCTATGCAAAACTGTTCTTGTAATATCTTTTTACTCGTAGATCCGTTTTGCGTGATTCCAAAGCCCACGGTTTTCTTTCGAAGCCCTCTTTTCAGTTCAACCATAAAGTTTGTTTTGGTATTTTCGAAAATATTCAGATCTGAACAGATTTTATTTTCAACTTTAGTTGATCGTAACTTTTGTTTTACAACTCGGATTTGATTGATTCTTTTTGCAAACTAAAACCCTAGCTAAACCCTATATTCTAGACACTTTGCAACCCACTTTTTAAAATCAATCTTGATTTGTTTTGAAAAATCTTTTATTCGGATTTTATTTTGGAGTTCCTGAACATTGTTTTGTTTTTGGTTGTGTATTGATTGTGTGTATCTTTGTTTGCTCACGATAGATTGTCCAGAGTGCGAAGCAGAGTACCAACAATCTTTAGAGTTCTGCAATCAGCAAGGCAAGTCATATCTTTGATCATATTCCCTATTACCTATGTTTTCAATGCATTAGTTCTTCTTCTTTAGATTGCATAGTAGGTTATGTTATGCTATTACACCCAGTAGTTCATTGAGGTAGGTCTGATCCTTACATCTTTGTCACCATCGTATAATAGGATATTGCTATGCTAAGTAGACGTGGATTGGGAAGTGAATCATTATGAGGTATGAGTGATAAAGTAGTAATTAGGACCAAGATAAAGTTAATGAACTACCTGGGTGGGATGGTTGCGAGCATCCTGGGGGTGGCCAGTGATGACTGCGGAAACCCACCCAGGCTCAAAGGGACTGTTTGTATTGACATACCTAGAAGCTTACGTGTGCAGCCACAAGCTACTATGGGCTCTGGCTTGGTTGATCAGTAGTAGGGACTCTTACTAGGTAGCGCTACGAAAGTAGATGTGAGTAGGTGGGATGGGTGCTACCGGAGTAAGGGAAACTCTTCTGAAAGACCATGTCTCGATCTTCCAGTTGTCATACATCATGCAGTGTGACGAACTACAAAGGAGGCGATCGAGTCTTGTGGGGAAAAGTGCACAAACCTCTGCAGAGTATAAAACTAATCGATTAGCCATGTCCCCGGTTATGGACAATTTGAGCGACTAGATGTGGTAATATTGAGTTGTCTCATCATCTCTAATTAATTTATTGGGTTAATCACTTTGGGATAGATTGAGTGGGGTTTCCCATCTCAATCGTATGCTTTTGTAGAACTTAGCTATTATTATTCTATAGAAAAAAATTAGCTTTTTGCAAAAATAAATGCAAAAATAAATGCATGTATTACAGGGCTTTTACTTCTTTCTGTGAAATGCCTTGCCGTACGATCAAAGTACTAACCCCTTTTGGGGTTGTAACTTATTCATGTTGCAGATTGTTCTGACGAGGAGTAAGGTGCGAATAGGTCGCTGTCTTATACTCAACTTTTGTCGTGGAGTCGGATGGACTCGCTACTACTACTATTATAGCTTCCGCAAGTATTTGATTAGATGGCCTTAAGCCATATTATTATTGTAATATTTACTTCATTCGATGTAATAAAGACATGTTTTACTTCTGGTATTTCATCGAGTACTGTGTGTGCTAGCAAACTGATCCAGGGACTAGCACGTTAAGCACAGAGACTTGGTCCCTTCGGATCTGGTCGCTACATGTTGTTGCCTGAACTGTTTATTCGGCTTCTATAGATCTGATTGTGCTACTCGAGTTGTCCTTCTGTTTAATGGACTCGGTGTTTACCGAATTACTTGACCTGACTTTGTTAGTTGGCTCAATCACAGTAGCCAAATCAACCTTGTCCCAAAACTCAGCAAACATTGCAGCTAGGTCATCTTTGAGCTTTTTTCGCCCAACTTCAACCCAGTCTTCATTGGGTTTCCCCCAAATGCTATTAGACTCTTTCGGCAATGAGATGTCGTCGAAATTATGCAATTGTGTAGGGGCAAGATTATATGCTACAATATTAGGTAAAGGAAGATGTGCTCCTGCAGTATTTCCACTTATTCGGCTATAAGCATGAAGGTACAGAGCCGAGTTGGAATATCTATTGTTGCATATGATGGTGAAGAATTAATATCATAAGGTGTAGCATATGATGGTTGAGGATGACTGGCCGTATAACTTGTAGTACCATGGACAATTCCTCTATCCACCGGCATGTTTTGATTCATATATTGCAAGTTAGTTGCCGGTGAATAAAAAGGTGAAACCCTTTGTTGCATGTTATTGGAAGTTCCTACGTGGGGTGTTTCAACTCTATCAACACAGCTCATCATGTTGTTCATCGGCATATGGATCTATGGGGTTGCCGATGCATGAGAGTTGGGATACATATGTTGCATATTGCTAAAACTATAACTTGTAGCATATAGATTATTATGAACCGCTGTTGCACACAATTAGATGAATAATTGATAAAACTAGGTCTAGCCAATACATCATGCTCATTAGATAATCTAGCAACAACATATGAATTATTTGCATCTACATAGGTGAATTGGGAATTCATACTACCTTCGTAGATTGCAGCAACTTGATGACGATCTCATCGTAGCAAGAACAAAAAGTGTGTTGACACACGAACACGTCACGTGTACCCTCGACTCCGGGGGTGATTCACCGCAACTCACGTCGAAGGAGACCCGACCGGAAGCACGGTACGCAAGCAATCCGGCGGGCGCTTTTGTAGACCCGAAACCCCACAATCCCGGGAGGGACCCCGTCAGGGAGCACGGCGGCTATGGGCTTACCTAGGTCGAACTAATCGCCCCTAGAGCCTCGTGGATCGTTGCCCTGCAAGAACAAGAACGAACGAAGAACGAGAACAAAGATACAAGGGAGAGAGATAAAATTAGGGTTTGGAAGTGTAGATATGTTCGTTCGATTGTGTGTTGTTTCAATCGGCCATCACCTCATCTATATATGAGGGGGTTGGGCTTCCCTTGCAATAAAACGAGTGCTTTTCGCGTTCAATATACCAAAATCCCGAGCAAAATCGGACTCCGCGCGGTCATCCCGGATGGTCTGGACCATAGGCCGGACGGTCCGGATAATTATGGTCAAAAACTGGCCTCGGGTCATACTTATTCGAACAACCCGGGCTTCAGCCCGGACTGTCCGACCTCGGCCCGGACGATCCGGCCCCCAGGTCGGACGGTCCGGACTGACTTTTCAGTGCAGCACTGTTTTGGCCGTAACTTCTTCATACGAACTCGGATTTGGACGTTTCAAATATCAAAATCGACCGTATTGACGATACCAAGCCGCTTCATGTAGAAGATTATTTCATTTGATGATGTCTTGAAGTCCTAACTGGAACAATAGTGCTTCGAGTGCCAGGATATTACTGCTTCAAATATAGTTTTGTCCTTCGAGATGGAATCGGATGGTGATGGCTCGAACTACAAAGTTGTTCACATCGACAATACCCAAATTTTTCATGTAGAGCACTTCTTCATTTGAGGTAATCTTATATAGGTTTATTGGCGTGCCAAAAACCGGTGTCAACAAAATCATTTTGAGCATTATCCATCAGAAAGTCCAAATTTGTATGCACTCGAACGGGAGATCTATTAGAGATCTCCCCCATCTCACGATCAGCCGCCCAAAGATGCTTATTATAGACCAAATTCTGCCAGGTAGTAGAGAACAGATTGAAATGGCAAATGAAGTCCGGCCAAATTTTTTCCTTCAAGTGATAGATGAAATTCCCAACTCTATTTGAAGCAACAGAAAAGCGGTAATTCTGATCACCCAGATGCAACACTTTAAATGCCGAGGCAATTCCACTAATTCAACATTGTAAGGCCAGAGAAACTGAAGAACAAGAGAGAGGGAAAGAATCCGAAGAGAAAGAAGCCATCAAGAAAAATTCCTTGGCACCATTTCCACCCGAGAAGTGAACCGAAGAGCGAAAACGTCGACGAACCTGATCTTCCACCACCAAGCCGGGGTGGAAATCCCAGTGAAGGAGGCTATCCATCGATCACCAGAGGGAGCCATGGTGAGCCGCCGGTGGAGAGTTGGGAGAGGGATAGGTGGTGGAGGGAGCCATAGTTTTTTTTGTCTGTTGTTCTTCTGGAAATCTACAAGTCTACTAGATGGTTAGGCGTTGCCTGTCAAGCAGTCGAAGAGTAATTGTCGCTGTTGAAGGAAGTTTGTAAAGGTTTCGGAGATGTCCTGGATCATCTACCCCGAGTAAGAACTGGACAAGCTCGAGGAGTTTGTTGCAGCGGAGAATAGGACGGAGAGAGTTTTGCTCCAGGTGTTCAATCACCATTCCCTCCAACCAGACATAGCACTTTGTAGAGTGTGAACTGGTTCACCAAACATCGATGTGTCAGGCTCATTTTCTTACTCGTATTTACTTTCATTATTTACTCTGTTGCATGTTTGCCTTCGATGTTTCGTCTCGTCCCATTTACCTTCGTCTTAAGCATGTATTTCGATGATCCAATTCCTTCGTGTTACACTTAGTTCTTTGCATTTTATCTGTATTACTTCTAAGTTTCGCATAAATTTTAGAAGTGGCCATTCACCCCCTCCCCCTCTAATAGCTCTTGAGCTTTCAATTGGTATCAGAGCTAGGCACTCCCTATGCTCTGCGTATTTTGGTCTAACCGCCTGGAGTGTTGTTAAGAATGTCGTTTGCAGCTATTCGCTCGGGTGAACCCATTCCTGTGTACAATGGAAAAGATTACCCATATTGGAAGGACAAAATGATGAAAAACATCATATCCATTGTAAAGGCCGCCTGGGTTGTTGTTAAAAATGGAGTTGATGTTGTTGATGAAGACAATCTTGCTGCTGATGAGATGATGTTGCTGGCCGTTGATTCTCAGGTCTGGGTTTTCATCACAAATCACTTGGTTCCTGAGAAGTATCATGAAGTGAAGAATGTTCCTTCGACCAAAGGTGTCTGGGACTATCTTGGGAAGGTTGGTGAGGGTGTCTCTAATCAGAAAGATGCTCGCATTGACACTCTCCGAAGCAAATTCCATCGGCTCAAGCGACACGAGGGAGAAAACGTTGCATCTATCTACAGCAGACTCACTGCTCTTTCGAATGAGTTGGTTTCCCTCGATGCTACTGATGTCACCAGTCATATTGTCGTGAGAACTTTGCTTCACTCTATGGATGACTCATTCTATCACATAGTGTTGATGACCAAATAGAGAATTGAATTCAGAGACCTTGTACCTGCTAATATTCTCGAGAGACTCACTACCTTTGAGATGGAAGAAGAAGAGAAGCGTGATGTCAATGGAACTCGAAGGAGAACACACGCGCTCAAGGCCAAATCCTCATGCCACTCCTCTCCTGACGCAAGTTCTCACTCTGGTGGTGGCTCAGATGAGCCCGATAACATTGGTAAAGATCTGGCACTGATCATGAAACGATTCAACCGCTTCCAGAGAAAAAAATCCTCTTCACCGAAGAAAAGTTACTCGTCTAGACATTCCTCCCATCACCGCTCATCCTCAAAGAACACATCAGCGAAGGATAACTGTTGCTACAAATGCAAGAAACCAAGTCATTCATCGCTGATTGTCCTCTCTGGGAAATTGAACATAGATCCAAGCATTCACACAGCAACTCGTCGAGCAAGTCAAATAGGTCGAGCAAGAACTATGAGTCAAAGAGACATGAATCAAAGTCCAGAAAAGACAAGAAATATGATTCTGATGATGATAAGAAGAAGAAGTATCACAAGAAGCGCGAGAGTTCTTCCTCGAAGTCTCATTCCTCTCGACGCAAGAATTCTCACCGTGTCAAGGCCTATTTTGGTAAAGAGATGAACTCTGAAGATAATGCCTTTGGGACCGAAGCTAATCAAACTTAGGGTCTGGTTCTGGTTCTGAGTCTGATGGTGTTTTTGTCCTAGCATTTGCTTCGAACAAAGCATTGATCTCATTCTTCCCCGACAAAGCAGTGAAGATGAAACTCAAGCTTACTATTTCATGGCCAAGGCAAAGGTATCCTCTTCTAAGAATTCCTACAATACTTCTGATGGATCTCCTTATGAAACTCACTCTAGAGTAAGCTATGACAAACTTGCTAAAAATGCTTCTATCCAACAAGATAAACTAAATTCTTTGAGTGAAACTATTCAAAAAACTGAAGCTTTGTTGATCGATGAGATTGAGAAAGGCCAATCTTTGACAAATGAGCATGCTAGTCTAAAAGAGAAGTTTGATGAGCTTTCCTCTCGGCATGATCTTCTCTCAGTGGACTATGAGAAGCTGACTTACGAATTCCTTCAAGGGAAATGGCTCTCGAGAAACTAAGAGAGGCTCATGAAGAGTTGGAAAATGTCAATCTCACTCATTTCTCAACAAGGCTCAGGTGCTAAATATGATGTTATTTCACCATGCCTAACTTGTTTGGAACGAAGTAAAATTGAGTCTATTTCTAACCTATCGAAAGGAAAAGACCCTATTATCATTGATGATACTAATCCCTCGGTCGAGGAAAATTCCGCTGTTACCGAGGAACTCCTCAGGTTGAAAGATTTATTTGATACATGAATGTTCAAAAGTGTTCAGGGACACCAGTACCTATGTGATATCCTAACGAAGGCTCTTCTTCATAGGAATCCTCGAAAGGAAGGTGTTGGTTTCGAAAGAAAACTAAACCCTATTGGCATTTATTGGGAGCCCAAACAATATCCTAAAATTGTTTGGGTTCTAGCAAAGGAAAACCCCATTGGTATTGCTAACCTTTCAGGTTTCAGCTGCAAAATTGATAAGGCCATTGTTGATGAATCACTTGATTCTGACTACAAGCTTATCAAAGATCGGGAAGGAAAGGTTTCCTCTGAATTCGTTGGTACTCCTCCAAAGAATGGTTTCTATAAGAGACATATTTGGATTCGCAAATCTCTCGTAGAAAAACTACCAGCTAACCATTCTATGCAGGGAAAATCTACGGTACCATCGAGACACTACTATTCTCTCGAGGATAGAAATGAACCTCTAGTACCTGCATCAAATGTTCCCCAGAAGGAATACTATCGAGTTGATAGAAATGTATATCGCACCCGTGGTAACAATGATAAAATTGCCTATACTTACCAGTACACTAACCCCTCGTCGAGGAATTATATTTATGATGTACTTGATGGTTCCCCTCATTGAAATACTACTATTCGCAATACTTCTGCTGCATCCACTAGTACATCTGCTCCTTCTCTGTCACCTTCTCGTTTGTAGGTGGTTAAGAAGAACTAATTCTTCTGCCGGGCTATGTCTCTGGTGGATCCGAATAGTTCATGAACAGTGGTTGCACTAATCATATGACCGGAAACAAAGAGTCGTTTACCTAAGACAAACTTACACAATCTTCACAGAGATATGTTACCTTCGATGACAACAACAAAGGAAAAGTACTTGGTTTGGGTAAGGTTGCTATATCAAAGGATAAACATATTGAAAAAGTTATGCTTGTTCAATCTCTCGGATATAATCTTATGTCTATATCCAAGCTATGTGCTATGGGTTTGCTTGTATTGTTCTCTGCTTCTCGTTGTGTTGTGTTTTCACAGGATGACTATACCTTTGTCTTCGAAGGATATCCCAAAGCAGATCTTTATATTGTTCATTTTTCTTTGGGGCTCGCTGTATCAACATGTTTAGTGGATAAAGCTACTTCTGGGTGGCTATGGCATAGAAGACTTGGTCATGCAGGAATGAAAAATCTTCAGAATCTTATCTCGAAGAAAAATATCATTGGTCTTGACAACGTAAAATTCGGTAAAGATCGTCTATGCAGTGCCTGTGAAGCTGGAAAGATAACCAAGAAACATCACTCAACGAAGACAATCATGACCACTACTCGTCCTCTTGAATTTCTCCATATGGATTTATTTGGTCCTCAAAATTATGCTAACCTTGGAGGCAACAAGTATGGTCTCGTTATTGTTGATGATTTCTCTCGCTATACTTGGGTTTTCTTTCTAGATGACAAAAGCAAAGTTGTCGAGATCTTCAAAACTTTTGCAAAGAGAGCTCAGACCGAGTATGAACTTACTCTCAAGCCTATCAGAAGTGATAATGGTACTGAGTTCAAAACTACTCATATCGAAGATTTTCTTATGAGTATGGCTTTACTCATGAATTCTCTGGTGCTTACACACCGCAACAAAATGGTGTGGCCGAGAGAAAGAACCAAACTCTTATTGAAATGGCCAGAACTATGCTTGCTGAATCTAAGACTCCTATCAGTTTTTGGGCCGAAGCAATCAACACTGCATGCCATATCATCAACAAGGTTTATCTCCACAAGTTTCTGAAGAAAAATTCACACGAGCTTATCACTGGTAACAAGCCAAATGTATCTTATCTTAGGGTATTTGGTGCTCCATGCTATATCTGAGATATGAATCATAGCTCCAAGTTTGCCCCTAAGGCTCACGAATGTTTTCTGCTAGGTTATGGATTTCTCACACTTACAGAGTGTACAACTCCCATCTTGGTAAAGTTGTAGAAATTGTAAATGTAAGGTTTGATGAAACTAACGGCTCCCAAAAGGAGCATTTACCTCTTAATCTAGATGAACATCCTTTGGATGAAGTGATCAGGTCCATGGAAATTGGAGATATTCGCCCTATCGAAGGAAATGCATGCCAAGTAAACAGGGATGATGATGATCCAATGTTCCCTCACAGAGCCCGGGGCGCTGGATATAAAAATCCTGAAGACAAAGATGGACAGGGCGAAGAAGAACCAATGAACGAAGAAAATGGTGAACCTGAAGGACAAGCTGAACCCGAAGGACAAGCTGAACCCGAAGGCCAAGCAAATCCCGAAGGACAAGCTAATCCTGAAGGAAATCCTGAGCCACAAGAAAACCAATTAGTACTATCTCGAGTATGAAGAAGAGTGGACGTTGATTCAATCCGCAAAGACATGTGTCAACCAGGTCGTCCCACTACTCGCTCTCGTACTCGTTTGGCTAACTTTTATGGAAATTTCTCGTTTGTCTCCATGCTAGAACCGTTGAAATTTGATGAAGCTATGAAGGACTCAAACTGGTTGGTAGCTATGCTCGAAGAACTTAACCAGTTCAAGAGAAACAAAGTATGGTCCCTTGTCGAAAGACCTGATCCCACGAAGCATAATATCATTGGTACAAAGTGGATTTTTTGCAACAAGCAAGATGAAGATGGTATAGTGGTAAGAAATAAAGCTCGAATGGTTGCACAAGGTTACACTCAAATCGTAGGTATTGATTTTGGTGACACTTATGCTCCAGTTGCTCGACTTGAATCCATTCATGTCATGCTTGCTTTTGCAAATTTCAACGGTATATTGCTATATCAAATGGATGTCAAAAGTGCATTTCTTAACGGTGAAATCGAAGAAGAAGTGTAGGTTATGCAGCCACCAGGTTTTGAAGACCTGAAGAATCCATATATGGTGTACAGGTTACACAAGACCCTTTATGGGTTAAAGCAAGCACCTCGTGCTTGGTATGAAACACTCAAAGTTTTTCTTCTGAAGAAGGCTTTCAAAGAAGGAACTAGTGATCCTACAATTTTCACTCATGCATACAAAAATGATCTTTTTGTGTGTCAAATCTATGTTGATGATATTATCTTTGGTTGTACTAACCCTGATATCAGCGAAGAATTTGCTCGAATGATGTCGAAGAAATACGAAATGTCTATGATGGGTGAATTGAAGTTCTTTCTTGGACTTCAAATCCGTCAACAGAAGAATGGGACATTTATCTCACAAGAGAAGTATCTCAGGGATTACCAGAAGAAGTCTGGTCTTGTTGATTGCAAAACTATCAGGACATCAATGCCTACGAATGTGCACTGAGATGCACATGAGAAGGGTAAACCTTTTGATCAGAAGAAATATCGCTCGATGATTGGTTCGCTCCTTTATCTTTCTGCATCTAGACCTGACATAATGCTTTCAGTTTGTATGTGTGCTCGTTTTCATGGAAATCCAAAAGAATCACATCATATTGTTGTCAAGAGAATTCTTCGATATCTTGCACCTACCTTGGGACTTTGGTATCCCAAAGGTGCTCAGTTTGATCTTATTGGATATTCTAATTCTGACTAGGCTGGTGATCCTGTCGACCGAAAATCTACCTCTGGCACATGTCATTTTCTCAGTAGATCTCTGGTATGTTGGGCTTCAAAGAAACGGAATTGTGTATCAATATAAACTGCTCAAGCCGAGTATATTGTTGTTGGATCATGCTGCACTCAAATTCTCTGGCTTAAGCAAACACTGAGAGACTACGGTATTCAGATGACGAAAACTCCTCTGTTATGTGACAACGATAGTGCTATCAAAATTGCTCATAACCATGTGCAACACTCTCGAACAAAGCATATTGATATTCGTCATCATTTTCTTCGAGATCATATTCAGTGAGAAGATATTGTTATCAGCCATGTTCGTACCAAAGATCAATCCGCAGATATCTTTACGAAGCCATTGGATGAGAAAAGGTTATGCGCAATGAGGTGTGAGTTAAATATATTGGACTCACGCAATGTGCAGTAAGATCAAACCCATCTATCCTTTGTATTATATGTATACACTTATTTGCATTAGTTTACTTTTGTTGATATTCTTCTCTGTTTTTTAGTCGAGTTTTCGTTCTTGTTCGCTTTGCCATTTAGTCCTATACACTTGTCACTCTGAGTTTTTCTGTTGTTTGTTTTCCCTCGGATTCATTAAGTATTGGACCCTGTTTTCCCTCTATTATATCCCTATCCACTCTGTGCTTTTCTCTCGTGAAGATGTATATTTTCTCTCGATCGGATTACCTTCAAATCTCATTGATTCAGAAGGAAAATCTATCAAAAATTTATCTATTTTTCACTCGATGTTCGATGAGTTTGTTCTCGGACGTGGAGAAACTATCTTTCGATTCGTTGGGATTTTCCCGAGATTACCGCCACAAAATTCGTCCGTTGAATCCGGAGAGACGCGAGATATGCGTCGTTGGATCGGATTTGACAGTTATGTCAGAGTTCCATTATAAATACCTATCCACCCAACCGGCTCATAACTCACGCATTCCCTCGACTTCTTCGCGTCTCACTCTTCCAAGCTCTAGTGCGCCGCCGTGCTGTTTCGCCGTCGCCGACGACCTCGCCGCTTAACTGTCGAAAGGACGCCGCCTGAGGACTTCCCACCGACGAGGATCTTCATCTGCGTCGCTGTAGCGCTGAAACATCAACGAGTTCGGGTATGTGCGAGGCTAGACTCGAATCCGTTCCTCTCTGTTCTTCGAGTTCTAGATTTGTTCTTTATTTCTCTTCTTTTTATTAGGTCTATTTGATCCGTTTGGATCCTTGCACCGTGGGAAACTTGTTTCTAGCGATTCCCACGTTTTCCTCATCAAATCTAGGTATGAAATTCCTCGTCCATCTAAAATTTCTATCGTAGATCCAATCGCTCATATTCATATCGATAGATTTACTCTCTGTGCACTTTGTTCATACCAGTTCTTTATTAGATTTATACACGATGAAAATCTAGTCTAGCACTCGTATGAAAACCTACAACTAAGTTAAATCTCTCTATATGTTTGCTGTGCTAAAAATGATTTCCTTATCGAAAATATTTCTGGTACACGTTCATATCTTGTCAACTTTTCCCTCGCACCTCTCTTTTCACAGGAAAATGTCTGATAACACAGGAAATATCAGACAACCCAAGCGTGCAGGAGGCCGAACAAATATCACAAACAATTCAGAAGGATTGTCTGAAGATCTGATCATTGAGAAAAATCTTAGAACGCCAAAAAACTCATTAGAAGATGCAAGAACGAGAGATGACAGATTACAAGAGATCCGCAGATTGCAAGCTCTTCGGTGGTATGAGTACAAGGCCATTATTCCACGTTGGGAAATTCTTTTTGCATTGAAGAACCAATGGTCTGATGTGGCAGCTTTGAAGCCAGTGTGGACTCGAGAAAATAGACCTCCTCCACCGAAAGATGCTCACCCTTCAACATTAAAGACTGTTGGACTCGGGATGAACGAGCAGAAAAGAGAAACTTGGCCAAGGCCAGGAAAGTTGTTGCTGCTGCAGGCACCAAATAAGATCAAGGTGAAGGCCTGAGTGCAAACCCCAAGACTGGCAAGAAATCTTCCAAGCGCCTGAAGAAGGCCGGTGTTGTTTCGCTACCAGAAGCAACATCTGAAGATGATGAGGATAGCACCAAGAAAAATGACAAAGGTGCTGATGTCGATGATGAATCTGATCATCCTCCCTCCCCACCGAAGAAGAGAACCCGGAAGAAGAAGCCTGGCTCCAAGAGTGTCTGGATCCAGGAGCCCGTGGAAAATCCGACTCCTCGAGAAACAATAGATAAGACCGACCTGGTCACGGATCCCCCTCTAGTAACTGCTGCTCCAGTTCCCTCTCGTCGAACAAAGCCCACTCCTAATTCCAAGGGCAAGCAATCTGTTGTGCCTGACGATAAATAAACTCTGAGCACAAGGCAAGCCGGGATTGCGAAAGAAAAGACATTTCAAGCCACTGAACTTGAGAAGGAAAAGCTGCTGAATTTCTACGCCACTCCCAAAAACAGAAAGGATGAGGTTGCCAGATAGCTAGGAATCTAGCATTTGGTTTCTAAGAATTATACCACTCAGCGCCTTTTGGCAAAGGATGCCGAAGGAGAACAGCAGGCTGATGCAGCCGCTGCGCAGCTCGAGAAAGTAGTGGCCCCTAGTGGCCCGAAAGAAAAGTCTGCATCTCCCGGTGCTGCAACGGAAAAGGTTGTGGCCGCTAGTGCCTCGAAAGAAAAGCCTCTGACCACAGGTGTCATGAAGAAAAACTTTGCTTCTACCAAGGAGGCCGAGAAGAAATCTAAGGAGGCCAGGCAAAAGCCTCTCGTTGCTCAACTCCCTCGTGCTGCACCTGCACCCGCTGCCCCCGTTGTTCCCCTGTTCAAGGAGCTCGAGAAATGAAGAGAGCTCCAAACGAAGGACATTCCCTCAACAAGACCGAGTGGGATGCAGTTGAGCTAACTGTAGTTCTTTGGAAGATGGCCACCACTCCAAGCGATGTTTCCCTCGAGGACTTTGTCCCGAAGGAAATTCAAGCTCGAGTGTAAAAATATATGACTCGCTGGGCCGAGTATGTTGCCCAGGATCGCAAGGACCGTCACCAAGAGGTCTTCTACGCTGATCAACTGCGAGAAGAAACTGAAGATGAAGTGTCGAAGAAATTCTTCGAGTCAGAACTCACTTCCCTTGCTGAGTCAAGAAGAATTCAACAGCAAAACATCAAAATTGTCCATACCAAGGTCATACACATAGTGGCTGATATCTGCAGAACACACAATGCTGCTCTCGTTGAAAGACAATCTCTAAAGAGAAAGTCTCCCGATAAAGATGATGCCAATACCTCTAGACGTGGGACGTCAGAGAAGTCTCGGAAGAGGAAGAAGAAGACTGTTGAAGTCAAAGTTGCACCAGCTCAACAAGTTTCTGCGCCACCCAATGATCAAACCCCACCCCGTCAAGTTACACCAACTCCAACACCACCCTATGCTCCCTCTCCACCCCGACAAGTTATCCCAACTCCAACCGAACATGTACAAGAAGAAGATGAGCCTAATGCTTCTGTTGCGGTCGAGAAAAATGCTCCGATCAAGAAAGAAGCCTCTTCCCCTCCTCCTCCTCCCGAAACTAAAAAGTACTTTTCCTCGGCCCGCACTGATCAAGAAGAGGAAGATGTGGATGTCTCCATAGTTTCTCCTCGTCGCAACGCACCATCGGTAACTGATGAAGGTGATGCTGCTGAGGATGCCTCTGGGGACGAGAGCTTCGAAGGAAATTCCTCATCCTCCTCTACTTCCTCAAACGAAGAGATGGTGGATGTCGAATAACAACTAGGCGTTGATCTTGAGGCCATGGAAACTGAATAGGCTGAAGAAGAACATAATGCCAATGAAGGAGATGACGTCGAAGCTAATGCCAAGCAAATTACACCTACTACAGCTGCTCCCGCACAGGATGTAGTCAATGTACCATCCTCTCAACCTCGCACTGATGCCCCTAGTCTACAGTTCCTAGACAATGTTGCAGATGATTTTCCCATTGATGACTTGGTGCATTCAGATCATCCCAGAGTGATGTTTCCTTTGTTACGCCATGATGTTCCTCGTGGAGATCCTATCTTCAAGAGGCGTGAACACAAGCCATACTTCTTCGGGACGAGCCCTTAATATTCTCCAACGAATGCTTACTCCTGTCGGGACCCAATAACAGACCGTGTATTATGCACGCGCATTGATGAACAAGGCGAAGATTTTCAAGCACCAGTACCTAGACATGCCTTCGTTGTATGCCAGAACATGTTTCGAGAACATTGCCGAAATGATTGACAGACTTCATGCACATAGAATGTTTGTTCTCGACACTGGCTTCAATCCATTACTCATCAAAAAATTATACGCTACATTATATGTCACTGGAGATCATACTCGGTCGAGCACTTGGAAGTTTGACTTCATGATCCAAGGCCAAGTCTTTCACATGACTGTCGATGAATTTCTGGCAGTGATCAATTTGCCCCGGTTCGAAGGTTTACCTCACAAGTTGCATGACTTGCCTGCAATGACTCCAGCTGAATTTTCTGTGATGATGGACCCAAATGTTGTTGGAGATAATTATCCAGCTGAACCCAAGCCGAAGCATTTGATCTTCGAAGCTAAAGCTTGGTTCTACAGTCGGTCGAAGGCTTTGATGCCCATGCTGGATGTCCATGATGATTTTGTCATTCCAAATGAAGTGCAACATGCTATAATGAAGCTAGTCAATGCACTTACCTTCGATTTTGAAGACTACTTCATTCGCACCATGGTGTCATGTGTAGATGATTATATTGCTCTCAAACCTTTTGCACCATGGTTGATGGCAATCTGCAATTACACTCGGGACGTGCCATTCCCCGTTACTATTTATACCTCGATCTTCACTCCACCAGTCAGGGAAGTATTGCAGGTTGTTGCTCGAGCCAATGATCAATTTTCTAAGCACACTGGAATAAGGGCTCATGTGACTGAACGGAACATTCGCTCGAAGTTTATCCAGCCAGTTCATCACATGGAGGTTTCCCTTCGATCTCAACAAATGTTACAGCACTACATCAATCAAGATCTCGTGCAGAAGCAAGCCATGATGAATGAGATCAACCATCTCCGGAACATAACAATGAACAACAATCAACTTCTTCTTGAATTCCTTCACCGAGATTGGAAAGGTCTTCGAAAATTCAACTCCCTCGGTCAGTTGCAGCATTGCGGTTTCGAAGAAAATACTCTGCATATGCAAAGGCAATAGACCAATGATGATCGTGTGGATCGACCAGATTCTAATGTCCCTCTCCTGCCGAAGAATGGAGATATTCTATGCGTGGACGATTATTATCACATCACATTGGACACCATCTTCTCCGACTCCAACAACAAAGAAGAATGACGCACTCCGAAAGTTTACTCTCCCCTTCCCAGAAGCCCCAAGACTCCTCCATAATCTCAGCTTGATTCGTCTGGTGATCAGCACTCCTTCCGCACGAAGATTACTCCTTGTGGTGGCCACCCCTACCGACGTCTTCCTTCATCAAGTACACAAGCTTCAGCGCCCGTGGAATCTTCTCGACGTCGACACCGCCGCTCCAGCGAGTAGGAAATCTTTTGACCCCGTCTCAATCTTTTTGTTCAATTATTGACAAAAACGGGGAGAATGTGATGCATCGAAGAAATATTTGCCAACGGGGTAAAAGGCTTTGAAGTTTGAACTTTCTGAGTAGTCTCAACAAACCTTTGATTCTTATTCGATCTGGTTGTAACTAACTCTTAATCGTTCATGAACTTCTACTCTATCGTAAGATATCTATCTGCCATGCTTGCAAAATATATATGTCTTGCAGGAAGTTATCTATCATATAAGTTCACAGGTCATTCGAGGAGATTGCATATTTATTATTGGATATTTTCTGGATTGCAATCTTTCTCGCTAAGATATTGGTGATTTCTCTCGATTCATTCCCGATCAAATATGCACTTCACTAAAATTTTCTTCTTCCGTGCATACATCAAGGGGGAGTATATCATCTATCTTGGCACTGGTTTATCATCAAAACTCAAAACTTTTAAAATTTGTATCGATTCTTGTTTTGTCAACAATCGTCTAAAAAGGGGGAGATTGTAAGAGCAAGTTTTGCCACTGTAGGTATTGGGGATTGTTGGACAAAGCAGTAGAGGAACTAACATTGTTTTCGAGTATAAAAAGATGCTTAGGTTCCTGAAGAATGGAGTTTGAAAGTAGAAGGTCGAAGGACAACTCACTGAAGCAAAGCTGCAGTCAAATACCGAAGCCTTTGATGGAGGACGACCCCTAAAAATGTCGTCCAAAATGTAGGAGTTCTCGAGAAGAATCGCAATGAGGAGAAAGCTGAAGTTGGCTGAAGACTTAGTCTTTTTGATAGTTTCTCTTTTACTTTCTTGAGTCGTACGAAAATTTGTACTATCAAGAGGGTTTGCTAGTTGAAATCTTAGTCAAAGTGAATTTTCTGTACTCAACCTAAAACCCAAAGATATCATATCGAGAGAAATTTCACTGAGTCAAGTAATAGCTCGAAGGTAAAGTCATCGCACTTTGTGCCTCCGAGAGAGAACTCGTTCGGTGAGTCAGCTTTCTTGCTCCGCAAGGAAAGTTTTCGCATTGATTGAAAATCCAACCGTTGTGGACACGCGTCAAGCTGTCGCATAGGGGAACTTCAGTCATTTCACCATTGGGATCGCCACCAATAAATACCCCGCTCCCACCCTCCATTTGCGGTTGGCTGCTCCACTGAATATTCTGAGACAGAAGTGATGTGTGCATGCCAAGGAAGATCTCAAGAGAAAACCAACCCAAGTCATAAACTGAGTTGAGTAATTCACAGAGACTTAGGTTGATATTAGCTAGCATTTTTATCTTGGAGATCTGCAAGTCTCCAAGACGGTTAGGCGTCGCCTGTCAAGCAGTCGAAGAGTAATTGTCGCTGCTGAAGGAAGTCTGTAAAGGTTTCGGAGATGTCCTGAATCATCTACCTCGAGTAAGAACTGCAAAAGATCGAGGAGTTTGTTGCAGTGGAGAATAGGATGGAGAGAGTTTTCCTCCAGGTGTTCAATCACATGTCCCTCCAACCAGACGTAACACTTTGCAGAGTGTGAACTGGTTCACCAAACATCGTTGTGTCAGGCTCGTTTTCTTACTCGTCTTTACTTTTAGTATTTACTCTGTTGTCTGTTTGCCTTCGATGTTTCCCCTCGTCCCATTTACCTTCGGCTTAAGCATGTCTTTCCATGATGCAATTCCTTCATGTTACACTTAGTTGTTTGCAGTTTCTCTGTATTACTTCTAAGTTTCACAGAAATTTTAGAAGTGATCATTCACCCCCTCCCCCTCTGATCATTCTTGAGATTTCACATTTGAATAGAAGTAGTGCACTTCTGATAAAAAGAAAATCCAACCTTCCACAAAGCATCTTTTTTGCATCTAAAGTACTCATCAAATGCTACCGCTCCCTCTTGAGTGCGGTTGAACGCAAGCCTTGCCATCTGAAACCGGCAGGAAAATGCTTGGCATTGAACAATGGGGAGCTGCACTAAAAATAATCATCGTAGAGAAGGAGGTGGCCAGTCTCTCGATTTTGGTTCAACCCTGGTGCATGCCTTGAGATCGACCCCATAAACCTTGGTTGCTGCCTAGCAATGTGGTTGTTGACAACCATAGTAACCACCATGAAATCTTCATTATCCGATGAATCATCTGATGAACACAAGAAATTCTCTTGTATTCGTGTTGCATGTCCTCCTGTATCCCAATATTCAGGAATACATGTTAGCGACTTTTTGGACGAATTGACCCAGTCATACCCCGCTCTGACCCTCTATTCGTTGTACCGGTACACCGAGAAAATGGACCAACACATTTCTGAGTAGCTACCCCTGGCTTCACATCAGGACGTGCGGGAACTGAGGGTAACTACAACGGCTTGATCCAAATGGATCCACCTTTGGTTTGCCTTTTGTTTGTTTGGGTCACGAAACAGACCGATGTACAACCCATGTCCGACTTCATCAAGTCGCTACACCAAACTGGGGGAGGGTGTCGCGCATTTGGTTCGCTGCAAGTTTCCCTAGGCCGTCTAGTTCATGCCCCCATGTCGGACAGTTCGCAAATAAAAACGAGGTCGGGACACCCCCAGGCCACGTAGATCACAAATAAAAATTAGTTCAGAACATGCCCAGGCCGCATAGTTTGTTCCCAAAACGAGTCCGGGACACGCCCATGCCACATAGTTTGTGACAAAAAGAGCCCCTGGTCTTGTAGAACATCACTCGTCGCTATCGAGCAACTCCTTTTTCCTTCTCTCGATCCACTTCTTCCTCGTTGGAGTCAATGAGCTCATGTCCATCGTCATTAGCTCGAGATATCCATCTTCTTCTTCTCGACGTCGGTCGTAGTTTTCTTCGCCTCCGTCTTCGTGGCTCGAGCTTGAGAATTGAGCTCATCTATATCTAGCTTATTTCTTACCAACCCAAAGAAATCTTTCTTGACCTTTTCTTTCTCTTGCCTCTTCTTTTCTTCCCTCTCTTCCCTTTTTCTTGAGGATACCTCCTTTTGGGTAATCAAACTCTTCAACGTTTCTTGTATGGTGAGGGAAGATGCATCATGCCTTGCTTCTCTCTTGGAGTTCTGTTCCTCCTTGGCCGTTCACTTGCATTCACTTCCCCTTGACATCTTCTTTCTTTTTTGAGTTACCATAATCCTCTCACATTTTTTATCCTTGAGAACCAACCAACAATGAGACAAGGTGTAGGGCTTATCGTCACTTTATGCACCTTGAAAGTATTCAAAGCTATCCACTCCTACATGTGAGCTATCCAACGTAAACATAAACAAAGATGATGCATGCACATATGAAGATGAAAGATGATGCATGAACAAAGATGAAAGATGATAGAAAATGTACCATATCACCCATGTTTTCACATTTGAATAGAAGTAGTGCACTTCTGGTAAAAAGAAAATCCAACCTTCCAAAGAGCATCTTTTTTTGCATCTAAAGTACTCATCAAATGCTACCGCTCCCTCTTGAATGCGGTTGAACGCAAGCCTTGCCATCCGAACCGGCAGCGAAAATGCTTGGCATTGAACAACGGGGAGGTGCACTGAAATAATCATCGTAGAGAAGGAGGTGGCCAGTCTCTCGATTTTGGTTCAACCCTGGTGCATGCCTTGAGTTCGACCCCATAAGCCTTGGTTGCTGCCTAGCAATGTGGTTGTTGACGACCATAGTAACCACCATGAAATCTTCATCGCCCGATGAATCATCCGATGAACACAAGAAATTCTCGAAAAAATTACTCATCTCCACTATCCATGGTACCTTGTGGGCAAAGTGTCAAAAACCTTGCAGGCGCGGTGGAGCAATGGTCGGAGAATATCCAGCAGGGCGCGTAGGAATGGAGGCGCGACGTCCACAGACGCTGGTGGAGACCTAGAGGCTGGACCACTTGAGGTTGACGGCAAAGATGGAGGTTGCGTAGGGGCGAAGAATGGCGCAGGAACAGATGGAAGCAGCAGCGTCGAGAGGCCACACACAGCCTATGGTGGACCTACCTTGGAAGCATACAGCCAGTCGACAGGCGGTGGCGGTAGCCGCTGCGGCATAGAGGTATGGTGCCCGCTCCTGGAAGGGAGTGTGGGGATGGAGTGGTCGTTTTGCCTATGACTGGTGGGCCAGGGGAGTACAAGGGGATGGGTCACAAACATATGTCGCACGTCCGATGTGACGTAAACGCAACCCAAATTAGCGATGGAAATGGGTCGAGATGGACAAGAAATGAGTGTGAATTCGTTTACCTCGGTGCATTGGACCACAATTCCTATCCATACGGACGCAAACGAATGAAATCGAACACAAACAGACAAAATGTGATTGCGTGTTAGAGTTGCCCTTATGGCAGACGGTCACTAGGTCGGACTTTATCCTGGTCGCTCAAAACACATGTGGATCCTCCTATCTCTTGTATTCGTGTTGCATGTCCTCCTGTATCCCAATATTCAGGAATACATGTCAGCGGCTTTTTGGAAGAATTGACCCAGTCATACCCCGCTCTGACCCTATATTCGTTGTACCGGTACACCGAGCAAATGGACCAACAAATTTCTGAGTAGCTACCCCCTGGCATCACATCAGGACGTGCGGTCACTGAGGGTAACTACAAGGGCTTGATCTAGCTTTGGTTTGCCTTTTGTTCGTTTGGGTCACCAAACAGACCGTTGTACAACCCATGCCTGTCGTAATCAGGTCGCTGTACCAAACCGGGGGAGGGGGTCGCGCATTTGGTTCGCTGGAAGTTTCCCTAGGCCGTCTAGTTCATGCCCCAATGTCGCACAGTTCGCAAATAAAAACGAGGTCGGGACACCCCCAGGCCACGTAGATCACAAATAAAAATTAGGTCAGAACCTGCCTAGGCCGCATAGTTTGCTCCCAGAATAAGTCCGGGACACGCCCATGCCACATAGTTTGTGCCAAAAATAGCCCCTGGTCTTGTAGAACATCACTCGTCGCTATCGAGGAACTCCTTTTGCCTTCTCTCGATCCAGTTATTCCTCCTTAGAGTCAATGAGCTCATGTCCATCGTCATTATCTCGAGATATCCATCTTCTTCTTCTTGACGTCGGTCGTAGTTTTCTTCGCCTCCATCTTCGTGGCTCGAGCTTGAGATTTGAGCTCATCGATATCTAGCTTCTTTCTTACCAACCCAAAGAAATCTTTCTTGCCCTTTCTTTCTCTTGCCTCTACTTTTCTTCCCCCTCTTCCCTTTTTCTTGAGAATACTTCCTTTTTGGTAATCAAACTCTTCAAGGTTTCTTGTATGGCGAGGGAAGATGCATCATGCCTTGCTTCTCTCTTGGAGTTTTGTTCCGCCTTGGCATTTCACTTGCATTCACTTCCCCTTGACCTCTTCTTTCTTTTGTGATTTACCATAATCCTCTCATATTTTTTATCCTTGAGAACAAACCAAGAAGAGACAAGGTGAAGGGCTTATCATCACTTTGCGCACCTTGAAAGTATTCAAAGCTATCCACTCCTACATGTGAGCTATCAAACGTAAAAATAAATAAAGATGATACATGCACATATGAAGATGAAAGATGATGCAGGAACAAAGATGAAAGATGATATGGCAATGTACCATATCACCCACCCTTTCACATTTGAATAGAAGTAGTGCACTTCTGATAAAAAGAAAATCCAACCTTCCGAAGAGCATTTTTTTTGCATCTAAAGTACTCATCAAATGCTACCGCTCCGTCTTGAATGTTGTTGAACGCAAGCCTTGCCATCCAAAACCGGTAGCGAAAATGCTTGGCATTTAAAAACGGGGAGGTGCACTGAAAATAATCATCGTAGAGAAGGAGGTGGCCAGTCTCTCGATTTTGGTTCAACCCTGGTGCATGCCTTGAGATCGACCCCATAAACCTTGGTTGCTGCCTAGAAATGTGGTTGTTGACGACCATAGTAACCACCATGAAATCTTCATCGTTCGATGAATCATCCGATGAACACAAGAAATTCTCGAAAAAAATACTCATCTCCACTATCCATGGTACCTTGTGGGCAAAGTGTCAAAAACCTTGCAGGCGCAGTAGAGCATTGGTCGGCGAATATCCAGTAGGGCGCGTAGGAATGGAAGCGCGACGTCCACGGCCGCGGGTGGAGACCTAGAGGCTGGACCACTTGAGGTTGACGGCAAAGATGGAGGTTGCATAGGGGCGGAGAATGGCGCGGGAACAGATGGAAGCAGCATCGTCGAGAGGCCACACACGGCCTATGGTGGACCTACCTTGCAAGCATATAGCCAGTCGGCAGGCAGTGGCGGTAGCCGCTGCGGTACAGAGGTATGGTGCCTGCTCCTCGAAGGGAGAGTGGGGAGGGAGTGGTCGTTTTGCCTATCACTGGTGTTTCACGTCCAATGTGACGTAAACGCAACCCAAATTTGGGATGGAAATGGGTCGAGATGGACAAGAAATGAGGGTGAATTCGTTTACGTCGGTGCATTGGACCACAATTCCTATCCATACGGACGCAAACGGATGAAATCGAACACAAACAGACAAAATGTGATCGCGCGTTAGAGTTGCCCTTATGGCGGACGGTCGCTAGGTCGGACTTTATCCTGGTCGCTCAAAACACATGTGGATCATCCTATCTCTTGTATTCGTGTTGCATGTCCTCCTGTATCCCAATATTCAGGAATACATGTCAGTGACTTTTTGGACGAATTGACCCAGTCATACCCCGCTCTGACCCTCTATTCTTTGTACCGGTACACCGAGCAAATGGACCAACCCATTTCTGAGTAGCTACCCCCTGGCATCACAACAGGACGTGCGGGCACTAAGAGTAACTACAAGGGCTTGATCCAAATGGATCCAGATTTGGTTTGCCTTTTGTTCGTTTGGGTCACCAAACATACCGATGTACAACCCATGTCCGTCTTCATCAGGTCGTTGCACCAAACCGGGGGAGGGGGTCGCGCATTTGGTTCGCTGCAAGTTTCCCTAGGCCGTCTAGTTCATGACCCCAAGTCGCACAGTTCGCAAATAAAAACGAGGTACGGACACCCCAGGCCCCGTAGATCACAAATAAAAATTAGGTCAGAACATGTCCAGGCCGCATAGTTTGTTCCCAAAACGAGTCCGGGACACGCCCATGCCACATAGTTTGTGCAAAAAGAGCCCCTGGTCTTGTAGAACATCACTCGTCGCTATCGAGCAACTCCTTTTGCCTTCTCTCGAACCACTTCTTCCTCCTTGGAGTCAATGGGATCATGTCCATCGTCATTAGCTCGAGATATTCATCTTCTTCTTCTCGACGTCGGTCGTAGTTTTCTTCGCCTCTGTCTTCGTGGCTCAATTTTGAGAATTGAGCTCATCGATCTCTAGCTTCTTTCTTAACAACCCAAAGAAATCTTTCTTGACCTTTTCTTTCTCTTGCCTCTTCTTTTCTTCCATCTCTTCCCTTTTTCTTGAGGATACCTCCTATTCGGTAATCAAACTCTTCAAGGTTTCTTGTATGGCGAGGGAAGATGCATCATGCCTTTCTTCTCTCTTGGAGTTTTGTTCCGCCTTGGCCTTTCACTTGCATTCACTTCCCCTTGACCTCTTCTTTTTTTGTGAGTTACCATAATCCTCTCACATTTTTTATCCTTGAGAACCAACCAACAATGAGATAAGGTGAAGGGCTTATCGTCACTTTGTGCACCTTGAAAGTATTCAAAGCTATCCACTCCTACATGTGAGCTATCAAACGTAAACATAAATAAAGATGATGCATGCACATATGAAGATGAAAGATTAAAGATGATATGGCAGTGTACCATATCACCCACGCTTTCACATTTGAATAGAAGTAGTGCACTTCTGATAAAAAAAATCCAACCTTCCAAAGAGCATCTTTTTTGCATCTGAAGTACTCATCAAATGCTATCGCTCCCTCTTGAATGTGGTTGAACGCAAGCCTTGCCATCCAAAATCGGTAGCGAAAATGCTTGGCATTTTACAACGGGGAGGTGCACTGAAAATAATCATCGTAGAGAAGGAGGTGGCCAGTCTCTCGATTTTGGTTCAACCCTGGTGCATGCCTTGAGATCGACCCCATAAACCTTGGTTGCTGCCTAGAATTGTGGTTGTTGACGACCATAGTAACCACCATGAAATCTTCATCGTACGATGAATCTTCCGATGAACACAAGAAATTCTCGAAAAAAATACTCATCTCCACTATCCATGGTACCTTGTGGGCAAAGTGTCAAAAACCTTGCAGGCGCGGTGGAGCAGTGGTCGGCGAATATCCAGCAGGGCGCGTAGGAATGGATGCGCGACGTCCACGGCCGCGGGTGGAGACCTAGAGGCTGGACCACTTGAGGTTGACGGCAAAGATGGAGGTTGCGTAGGGGCAGACAATGGCACAGGAACAGATGGAAGCAGCAACGTCGAGAGGCCACACACGGCCTATGGTGGACCTGCCTTGGAAGCATATAGTCAGTCGACAGGCGGTGGCGGTAGCCGCTGCGGAATAGAGGTATGGTGCCCGCTCCTGGAAGGGAGAGTGGGGAGGGAGTGGTTGTTTTGCCTATCTTTGGTGAGCCAGGGGAGGACAAGGGGATGGGTCACGGACATATGTTGCACGTCCGATGTGACGTAAACGCAACCCAAATTTGGGATGGAAATGGGTCGAGATGGACAAGAAATGAGGGTGAATTCGTTTACGTCGGTACATTGGACCACAATTCCTATCCATACGGACGCAAACGGATGAAATCGAACACAGACAGACAAAATGTGATCGCCCGTTAGAGTTGCCCTTATGGAGGACGGTCGCTAGGTCGGACTTTATCCTGGTCGCTCAAAACACATGTGGATCATCCTATCTCTTGTATTCGTGTTGCATGTCCTCCTGTATCCCAATATTCAGGAATACATGTTAGCGACTTTTTGGACGAATTGACCCAGTCATACCCCGCTCTGACCCTCTATTCGTTGTACCGGTACACCGAGAAAATGGACCAACCCATTTCTGAGTAGCTACCCCCTGGCATCACATCAGGACGTGCGGGCACTAAGGGTAACTACAAAGTCTTGATCCAAATGGATCCAGCTTTGGTTTGCCTTTTTTCGTTTGGGTCACCAAACAGACCGATGTACAACCCATGTCCGTCTTCATCAGGTCGTTGCACCAAACCGGGGGAGGGGTCGCGCATTTGGTTCGCTGCGAGTTTCCCTAGGCCGTCTAGTTCATGCCCCCATGTCGCAAAGTTCGCAAATAAAAACGAGGTAGGGACACCCCCGGGCCCCGTATATCACAAATAAAAATTAGTTCAGATCATGCCCAGGTCGCATAGTTTGTTCCCAAAACGAGTCCGGGACACGCCCATGCCACATAGTTTGTGCCAAAAAGAGCCCCTGGTCTTGTAGAACATCACTTGTCTCTATCGAGCAACTCCCTTTTCCTTCTCTCGATCCACTTCTTCCTCCTTGGAGTCAATGGGATCATGTCCATCGTCATTAGCTCAAGATATCCATCTTCTTCTTCTCGACGTCGGTCGAAGTTTTCTTCGCCTCCGTCTTCGTGGCTCGATCTTGAGAATTGAGCTCATCGATCTCTAGCTTCTTTCTTACCAACCCAAATAAATCTTTCTTGACCTTTTCTTTCTCTTGCCTCTTCTTTTCTTCCCTCTCTTCCCTTTTTCTTGAGGATACCTCCTTTTCGGTAATCAAACTCTTGAAGGTTTCTTGTATGGCGAGGGAAGATGCATCATGCCTTGCTTCTCTCTTGGAGTTTTGTTCCGCCTTGGCCTTTCACTTGCATTCACTTCCCCTTTACCTCTTCTTTCTTTTGAGAGTTACCATAATCCTCTTACATTTTTTATCCTTGAGAACCAACTAACAATGAGACAAGGTGAAGGGCTTATCGTCACTTTGTGCACCTTGAAAGTATTCAAAGCTATCCACTCCTACATGTGAGCTATCAAACGTAAACATAAACAAAGATGATGCATGCACATATGAAGATGAAAGATGATGCATGAACAAAGATGAAAGATCATATGTCAATGTACCATATCACCCACGCTTTGTCCACTCACGGGAGGATTGGTGACACTAGCATGCACGCCACAAACCTTATTGCACTCGGATTGGATTGTCCACCACTTCTTTTCTATGGATGTGATACCTCGGTCACTCTCAAAAAAATTTGTCTCCAAATATACAATGATCATGAAATCAATCATGCACCCTCTTGTAGAATGCTTGGCCGCTTTGATCGGCCCCTTTAGAGGCATCAAGGCTAATTGCTAGATAATTTAAGCAAATCGTCTTTTCCTCAACTTCTGTGTACACTTCGATACTTTGTCTTAACTTCCTCTTTTGGCTATGCACTTGTTGAGTGAGCACATTCTCAAACAATGGTTCATCTTCAACGTCCTAGGAGGGTTGCACTTGCGGTCCTTGTGTTGCAGCTTGAGTTTCTTGGCCTTGTTCTTTACCATGAATGAATTCATCATCTTCATAGGCCTCGTCATCATGGTGTCCTTAAGTGTGGGTGTATTCACAATTTATCATAACCGCCATGAGTTCTAGCGGATAGTTGAATAGTTGGGGTTATCGGGCATTGGAGTTGGGGTAGGAAATTCCACAAGAAGATCATGGCCGCGGACAATGGTCATTGGCCCTTCGTTGCATGTTGGGTGAGAAGTCGGCCGTTTGCACCACGTTGAGGTCGATGGGAAACTCCACAGCCATGGATGACATCAAAGTGGCGACCTCTGATGAGCCATCGCAAGGCGAGTTAGGGAAGAGGGGCGTCGGTGGGTCGCTGCCCAGCGACCCATACATGGACGGTAATCTAGAGCGTGTGTCCCCTTAGTGCTAAGTATGCGAGGACATCGAGTTGGTAGTGGAGGCCTCTGCCATGACAACGACCAAGCTCGGCTGTTGGCCAACAAGCATAAGCATGGAGTTTATGAACTCTACGGCGGGAGCTTGCATGGCCACAGTGGCCCCCGCTGCCGCGACGGCCTTATCGTCCTTCTTCGCGGCATAGATCATGGCATCCGTCTTGGACTTCTTCCTCCGGCCATCGCACTTGGCCGACTCAGTGGCCAGGGCCGCCAACTCATGTGGGTGGGTGTTTCTTTGGTTTCCAGGCTCCGGTCGCGATGGAGCGGGGGCAGGGCTAGTTTGGGACATCAGTGGTGGGGGGAGCGTCGGCCATGGTGAGAGCATGGCACGATATTGGGGATTGGAAGGGAACTGAACGAACGGGGCTCGGACATGCGAGCCAGCCCCTCCTGGCTAATTGTTTTCATATGAATCTCAATTGTTCGTATCTTATAACTTTGGAGCAGTAAATCTCAATTGTTTCCTTCTTATCATCTTATAATAATATAATAGACATTTCTTTTCTATCGTCTTAGTAATATAATAGAAGATGTTTATGCTCTATGCTAGAACTACAATATTGTCGAGTCTACAATAACCACGAGGCTTAGAGGAAAACTCATGTGCATGTAGCTCAAGTGTTGCAAGATGGTTCTATTTTCCTGATCATGAGCATGATAATGCCAGCAACTTTGATGATACAATGTTAGAATAACACTTGTGTTGAACAGACTGAATTGATTGTTATTCTATGAGACCATTCGTCAGAAGTTAATGGTTTATAACACAAGGAAAATAACACTTGCATAATTCCTTAGACCATAAGATTATCGAGTTCCTTCATACCATGTGATGCACTATCAGATTTGTCTAATGTCAGCCATAATAGGGTGATCATAACGGCAGCTTACTGGTTCATCGAAAAAGTATGATAAAGGACTAGATAACCCAATACTCGGGTTTTCTCCGTCGATGATGGAAATATGTTATTTGGAACGTCTTGGTGTCACATTATCCATCGTCGTCTTGACAGACACAATGTGATTTGATTGTAGGGATGTCAGAACATGGGGATGAGAAAAGAGAACAAAACCAATAATGAGGAAACTAACATGGTGAATAAGTTATTGACTCACATGGATGCATATAATTCTCACATGTTTTTTTGTAAAATATCGCAAAGTAAAAGGAATAGCACACGAGAAATAATGTTTGACTCAAATTTCATTCGTGTCGGTAGGGGTCAATGGATACCACGATTTCGCTATTGATCATTGACTGGAAGTTGTTCTGGGTCATGTCTATACTTCAGCAAACCTACAGGGTCACAAGCTTAAGGGTCGATCATCCCCATCTGTTGATTACTAGGTTAGAAGCGTGAGAGAAAGTCACCAGAAAAGTTTCAAAGAAACTGGAAATGTTTTGGAGAGAACAAAATACTTTGGACAAAACCAAAAAATGTCTCGCATAAAACCATCAAGCCGAAAAAGTTTCAGCGTACATCTAAAATTTGTGAAAGGTGCCAGAAAGGTTCCAGGAGCTCTTGGAATTTTTCGAGCAGCTCAATGGGCTGCTCCCACTTGGAGGACACCTTCGCCCTTTTCGCGGGAAATATTGGGTGGGGAGCCCCCTTTGGGGGTACCCCCGGTAGAGATATCGTACGTTCGATCTTCTGTTTGAGGGAGGACAAAGTATCGCGGTTGAGAGGTTCTAAAATCCTAGATGCGGGAATCTGCACCGACGATCTTCACTAATTCTTCTTTCGTTGCTGCTACAAGTTGATAATGATCACATCAAACCTTGTATGCATCTTAATAGTGATCATGGGCGTGTACATAGTATAGAATTGTTTTTTTTTGTTGCCCTACAAATTTATGCTTCCAAGCATCCCTAGAAAGTCTCTTGAAGCATTAGTCGGTAACAACCCGCCTGTGTCCGCGGCATTTGGTTATCTCGAGTACTCTAGGCCAAACACCTGAACCGCAACTTTCTCTGGTGGGTATGGATCAGTCTCGGTTGAGCAAATGGGTTAACACCTTGTGCGTGCAGTAGGGCTGGCAAACCCCGCGTCCTTCGATGGTGATTGTGGTGTGCAAACAAGCAAGGGCGGCCGTAGGTAGGGTGCGGATCACGAGCTTTGACGTCAACAACAAGCTTAACCAAGGGCAACAATGGGGGCGACGATAGATGTAACAACAACGCGTGGGTGAAGGCACAGGGGTGGCCAACAAGGCAGAATCTGGATGATAACGACAAGGGCAGCAAGGAAGGGGTGGTCAGACTAGTTTTGTGAACTGGCATGTATGCCATCGGTTAGCGGGCCAGGAAGGAGAACATTGTCGTCTGCGGCGTGTCCACCCCAACACAAGCGTGGTCCAAATTTGGGTCGAAAATGGATCATAGAAAAAAAATGAGCATACATTCGCTTATATCGTGGGTCAAGTTCTTTGTCCATGTGAACCCAAACAAACGCGGGCAAACGAAATGCATCGACTCGTTGAAACTCCCCAAACATTAGCAGTAAACTAGAAAAAAAAATGAACACAGTCAGGGTTCCAAAAATGAATACAAAACCACCTTTGAGGAACATTGATTTTTCTTTCAACCACAGCATTCAAAAGTTTTTGCTCGCGAAACTTATGACTTATGTGAAACACTGTAATGCATGTTATAAAAAAAATCAGAATTTTATTTTAAACTTTTTAGTACTATCCAGTAGAAAATCCGTGTTCACCTCCTATTACGAGAATACGAACCAGCATGCATACAAAATACAAACCAGTAAGTGTAGACAAAATAGAAATAGAATTTGCGAGCATGCGTTCCGAATCAGCACAGACAAGCAACCGTCCCCAGTACGTGACTAAAAATAACACAACAAATTCATGTCATAAGAGCATCTCCAACGGTCGCGCGAAATGCGCCCCCGCACGTGAAAAACCATCATATAGCGCCCGCAGCTCGGAAATGCGCGCTCCAGCAAGCGCGCCAAAAAAATGAGCCCAGGCACGGGGCAAATCAGCATCATGCGCGGAAGATTTCGGGCGCGTCGCCCAGCGCGCGGGCATAAAAGCACGGCTCTGGCGCGAAGCCAACCACCAGTTTCCTTCCCCTTCCGCGCGCGCACTTCCCCTTCCGCCCCGCCGCCTTTCTCCCTTCCCCTTCCGCGCCACCAAGCGCCGCCACCATGCCGCTGCTCCCAGTCGGGCTACTGCGGCGTCCGCCCGCGCCTGAACGGCACTTTCACCGCCGAGATACAGAGCACCGACGAGTGCGCGTCGCTCGGCACCTTCGACACGGCGGAATAGGCCGCCCGCGCGTACGACGCGGCGGCGTGAAGGCTCGCACCCGCGCGCCCAGATGAACTTCGGCGACTGCCGGAATGCGCGAGAGGCGGCTGCCCGGGCGCCGCCGCCGCTCCTCGTCACCGACAAGGAACGCCGCCTCTACCGTCACCGCGCGATTCATCGCCTCGTAGGGGAGCGGGACCAGCACGCCATCGAAGCGTGGTACGCCAGTCATCCTCGCGAAGCAGCGGCAGAGCGAGAGCACTGGGAGACGCAGGAGGCCGAGCGCGCGGAGTGGCGGGCAGAGCGCCATGAATGGCGCGAAGAACGACAGGTCATGAAGGCGACGGCAGAGGAGGAACTAGCGAGGGGCAACGCCAACTAGCCCGCCGACGACCCCCGCTGGAGCGCGTTGAAGGAGGACATCTCCCAACACCGAAGATGATGTCTCCTCCTCCTCCGACGACGAGTAGTTTTTTTATGTTTTTAGCAATAAAATGTTGTAGGCTTGTGCGAGTTTGAATCTCGTGTTTGTTCAAATATTTAATCGTGTTTTTGAATGTGTTTGTGCACGCGCGCTGCATTTTTGGGCGCCTACTGGAGCACGCCAAAATATAGTGCATCTGCTAAACCAAAATTTGGTGCCGACGCGCTATAACGTTATTTCAGCGTGTAGCGTGCCTCTCTTGGAGATGCTCAAGCCTAAACCCCTCACAATTCATCCAATACCGTACAGCTCCTGAGGATTACCCAGACTGAAGCTTCACTTCCAGTTCTGTTTGTTTATTTTTTGAATCAAGCTTTTACTTCGCTTTATAGATAAAGCAATAAACCAATAAAACGGTCAGTTTTGGTTGTCGTGGTGCCCAAACCATTAGGTGTTCCAGTCTTCCCCCTCACCCCGTCCCCTGTGACGCCCCCGCACGGCGGCCCGGGGTGCTGCCACCCCCCCCCCCCCCCCCACCCCACCTCTCCCCTCCCTCGCTACCACCGCCAGTGGACGCTGCCGGGCAAAGCCCATATGCGCGCCGGAGGCGGCGGGGTCACTCCTCCCTTCAAGGCGCTCGAGCGACACGGGACGCCCTGCCTCGTGGTTGGCGGCGGCAGCGTCAAGCAGCTCGGCGGCGGCGCGCGGAGGTGCTGGACGGCGCAGGGCGCAGCGCAAGGGAGGCATGGCCTGGCACAGGCCGGCGGGCGGGGCACGAACGCTAGGTCTTTGCCGCTGCGAGCAGTGATGGTGTCGCGGCGGCGTGCTCATGGGGCGGCGGCCCCATGAGTTTCTCGGAGGGGTTGTGCATCCATGGCTGTGAGGGCAGCGTATGGGCCAGCCGCCAGATGCGCTTGCTTCGGTGGAGGGGGCTCCTGCCGGCGGCCTCCAACGGCGCGACTGGGCGAGTGCGGAGGTGTTGTTGCGTGGTGGGCCTTGACATGGCCGGGATCTGGCGCCTGCGGCTCCGGGTGGTGGTCCTTGGCATTGGAAGCTGGGGCGGCAGCCCCGGAACACCGTGCAACAACGCACGGTGGTGCATGATCTGGATGGAGTGTGGTAGTTGTCGGCAGATTTGTGGCTCGACGGCGACGGCACGCGACTTCCCTCTCCATGGTGATGATCCAAGGTGACAACTTTGCTTCCCCCTTCTCTGTTTACTTTGCTCCGGAGACTTGATGAACATGACCGAGGAGAAATCCGACCGCGACTGTGGTTGCGGGCAACGACGACACCTGCGGGTGTCGTCTCCTCCTTGGAGGCGTTGTCACGGCCATGTTCATTCCCTGATCAAGCACCAGGGAAAACCCTAGACACGGTTCACCGAGCCAAGCAGCGGCGGTGCTACGACGTCGTCCTCTCCTTGGAGACGCTGCGTGGGTGTTTGGGGTGTCTCCTGGAAGAGCGGCTGGAATGGGTTGCCTGGTTTGCCTCGACAACAAGGCTTGGGGCGTAGTGTTGTCACGTGTTGGTTATTGCCGTGGGCATGGGCATCCGGGGTGCAATGTACTCCACCTTCGACGCCTCATTTGAGTTGTCCTCCTCGAGTCCGGCTAGCTCATGTTGTCCACTTGCTGATCTCCTAGGCGTTAAGAGTGGAGGGTGTGTTGATCTAGGTTGGCTTTGAGGTTGTGCTCGAAGGTGCTGGACACGGATGTGAAGCAGTCTGTGTGCTCTATGTCCTATATCTTCGTCATATATGACTTGTAATAGGATAGGGCGAATATCTTCGTCATATATGACTTGTAATAGGATAGGGCGAATTGTGTGTTGGTGCTGGCGTGGTGGACGTGGGTGTTAACCTTTTGGTGTAGCGTTGTACCGAAAGGCATTATATCGGCCATTTTGAGGGGGGTTTTTTATGAATATATGATACCCATGCTTGTGCGTATTTTAGAGAAAAAAATTGGTTGTCAGTTTCTTTACATCGGCATTAGAATGTACATGAAGAGGCAAGACGGTGCCAAAATAAAACATTTCCTGGGAACTGTCCAACCGCTCAAAAATGGGGTATAGATACCATCAAAAGTCTCAGCTTTTGTACAAGCCATTGCATGGATATGGCTATATTATTATTCATCCTCAATCAGTCAATCCACGTGACTGTTACTCAACTATGCTCGCTCCATCTGCAAATAAGTTTACTTCTAGTTTTTGTTTTAAGTCGAAGTTTTCAAATTTTGATTAATTTTATAGGGATGTCAAAGTTTTCAAATTTTGATTACTCAACTATGACACTAAATTAGTATCACTAGATCCATTTTGAAATGTACTTTCATAATATACCAATTTGATGTCATATATGTTACTAATCTCTTCTATTAAAGTTGATCAAAATTTTAAAACTTTAATTTAAGACAAAAGGTAGAAATACACTTATTTGCGGACGGAGGGAGTATAATTTACTGAATGATCTTGGAAGAGAAGTTGATACAGAAAAGTGCACTGATATCCTACTTATGAAGATTATTATGCCACTGTCCACCCTCGTTCTGCAATCACTTTGCGGACATGTGTTGCTACGTCAATAGCATCATTTAAGGGAGGGTAGCTCCAGCTATTTGAAATCTACAAGGAAAAAGTGCAGGTGATGAGCCATGCAAGTACATACTTTCAAAATACATCCAGCTATCGGATGTACCTACTTCAATAGCATAGTTCAGTTGCTTTTTATTATTCTACAGTATATCTGCCAAAATCTTATACAACTACAGGAGAAAATTTAAGGAGGGACCTAAGTGGTTGCTTCTAAGGGCCACAAGGAAAAGAAACCATCAGTTTGAAGCCTGGGTTAAGGCTTTCCCTTAGCTCATTGGAACCCTAAACCTTTTTATGTACTCCCTTTATTCACAAATATAAGATGTTTTGGATATTTTAATACTATATACAGACGAAAATGAGTGAACAAACACACTAAAATGTGTCTATACATCCGGTTCAGAAAAAAGTTAGAACATCTTATAATTGTGAACGGAGGGAATATATATTTGCAGCCCTTTTTGTTCTTTCTTTCTTTAGGTTCTATTGTACAAAAAAAGTAATTTATAAATATACAGTAGAAATTTCCTACTGTTTTAAGTTAAAAAAAACTAATTTAAGGGAAAAGGTCCAGGACTTTATATAAAACATTAAAACATAAGAAAACCAATGATTAGTACTGTAAATACCTAACCATGTTTGCAAGAAAAACAAAGTGTCAGGAGACCAGATAGGATATGCTTTATCAAGTATGGGGCGCTGTTTTAACTTCAGAACTGACAGACTTACATCTTCCAATCCAGTGAAAGGGCGGACAACCCCTCGCTCCTGTAGTGTCTTGTGGAAAGCTGAAAACTTCCATTTACAATGCTCGGTCCCAATAACATAAACAGGCTTCCTGTCAGATGTCACTGTCTTGTCAAGCAACCTAATAAACAGGGTTGGCACATGCCAGTCGCCAGAAGTCATGCTGATAGAAAAGGCTTACCCTGTGCTGCACGCCTCACTTAGCATACTTATCGAGTCTGCTGTTACGACAAAAGCATCGCCCCAAGCAAGATGCCCCAGGTATGGGTTAGATTCTGCACAAATAAATTTTGATCATCATAAGTTGCACAACTTTCTCCAGAAAAATGTACTAGGTGCCATTATTCAAAATGTACCTTCCCCACCACAAATATAGAGCTTAGGATGTTCGGCAAACTCTTTAAGTATAATATCATAGACCTGCCAGAAGACAATTCAATACAACTGTCAAGTTTACCTTCCATTGTACTCCCTCTGTCCCATAATATAAGATGGGAGTAACAAAAAAACAGATCACCTAATGTTCTACCTTTCGTGGTGTTCTCCCAGAGAATGAAATTCTGACACTCCCACAACTATCTAGCACATTATACAGTGAAGTTATGAGCTGCTTGGCAAGGTCTAAACCATATTTGCAGTTCCCTGAGTGTTGAAAACAAAATGTTATATAGCACCGGATCTTAGCATGAAAACCAATCATTTAATCCATGTACAAACTGAAATCAAGAAAACACAAGAAGAAAAGGCCGACATGTATGTTGTTACCATGTTGAAATTAGAAAGGGGGGGATTCCTCCTAGGTAGTGTTATATAGGCCAGCCCATCAAACGTGGAGTCATATCCGTTAATTAGAGTCATAGTAGATTAAGCAAGTTTGTTAGGAGAGTCCAGTCAGTTTAGAGAATGTATTAGATTTGAATAGATTTACCGGCTTGTTGATCAAGTCTTGTCTACTATATCAAAGGGGTCGACCCCTCTCAATAAAGCAGACAAGGATATTGTTGTTTTCTTTTATGTACTTTTCAGTTATTAGGGTTATCGGTTATGTCAGTAGTAGATCCTTTGGTATGAGATCCATCTACGATGGTAAGCAAAGAAAACGAGATCAAGGTTGTGGAGCAGATGAAGATCATCACGAAACAGTTGAAGACCTTCACACGCCAACGTGGGGAGGACCCACCGGCAAACCTCTATCTACTAGGCAGATTGCCTCACCATCCCCTCACTGTTAGTCTCTTGAATCTTACTCTCATCTAGGAAGAGGATGACACTGGGAGTTGGGACAATTTTCTGGTTATTTCTCACACAATGCCATGCCAACCTGAGGGGTTGGGGATACATATTTATAGGAGGCTGCTAGCCAGCCAAGCATATGCTAGATGCTAGTCTAAGATGCTATCCTAACGGCCTAACAGCCACAAGGACACAAGGACTTTGTGCTGCAACCCCACAAAGACTGGAGTACAAAGACTTATCCATCATTCTCCCCCTAAGTCTTGTGCGTCGTCTTGTGGGAAAGTTGGACCATCCCGATCCTGGAGCAAAGTTCGAGGAACTTGATCCTCCCAAGAGGCTTGGTGAGCAGATCCGCGAGCTGGTCCGCGGTTTTGATGTAGCTCGCATTGATGCTTCCTGCTTCCAAGCAGCCTCGGATGAAGTGGTACCTCACCCGGATATGCTTGCTCCGCTCGTGGAAGACGGGGTTCTTTGCCAGAGCCAGAGCAGACTTGCTGTCCACCCTGAGCTGCACCGCTCCGGTGTCTCAGCCGAGGAGATCACCAAGCAATCGAGCGAGCCAGAGGGCCTGAGTGCATGCGGTGGAGGCTGCCATGTACTCAGCCTCGCAGCTGGACATAGCCACCACCTGCTGCTTGACCGACTGCCAGCTCACAAGGCACTTGCCGAGAAAGAAGAGAATCCCGCTGGTGCTCTTGCTGGTGTCGATGTCGCCGGCGTGGTCGCTGTCGCTGTACCCGACGAAGTGTGTCGCCCCAGGACACCTAGGGTAGTGTAGGCCGTGGTCGAGTCCCCACAACATAGCGGATGATCCTCTTCACAGCCTGCTGATGCTCCATCGTCGGTCGCTGCATGAACCGGCTAACGTAGCCGACGGAGAATGCCAAGTCCGGCCGTGTGTGGGCGAGGTAGCGAAGTCTCCCCACAAGACGCCGGTACTGTGTAGCGTCCACCTCCTCCGTCGTGCTGTTGCGGCTCAGTTTCAGCCGCTCATCCATTGGAGTGAGAGCTGTGTGGCAGTCGGTGAGCCCTGCGAGGTCAACAACGCGCTTGGCGTAGACGGTCTGTCGAAGCATGATACCGGAGGCATCCTGGTTCACCTCGATGCACAGATAGAAGGAGAGGAGCCCCGGATCACTCATCTGGAAGGCAGCCTTAACCTTCTCCTTGAACGCCGCCACCTCCGCATCCTTGGTGCCGGTGATCACCAAGTCGTCGACATAGACGCCCACCAGCAGGGTAGTTCCTCCACTGCCCCGTCGGTAGACGCCCGCCTCGTGTGGGTTGAGCTCAAAGCCCATCCCCTTGAGCGTGGTGTCCAACTTGGCATTCCACGCCCTTGGTGCCTGCCTGCAAAAAATTGGTGCCTGCCGCAGGCCGTAGAGGGCCTTGCGCAGGCGGAGTACCTTGCCTTCCTTGTCGGGGATCACAAATCCCGGCGGCTGATGCACGTAGACCTCCTCCTTCAAGTCGCCGTTGAGAAATGCCGACTTGACATCCATGTGACGGACACGCCAGCCCTCCTGGGCAGCTAGCGCAAGGAGGAGTCGCACGGACTCCATCAGTGCCACGGGAGCGAAGGCGTCGTCGAAGTCGACTCCCTCCTGCTGCAAGAAACCTCGTGCCACCAGGCGAACCTTGTGCTTGACGATGACGCCGACTTCATCCCTCTTGAGCTTGAACACCCACTTAAGGGCGATAGCGCGATGACCACGAGGGAGGTCTCTTCTGCAAGCTCCTAGGTGCGGTTCGTCTTGAACGCATCCATCTCCAACTGCATCGCGGCGCGCCAAGCAGCGTATCCCTCGGCCTACGCAAAAGATCAAGGCTCGCCGTCTTCACACACCAGTTGCAGCTGCGCCTCTAGATCACGGGACGCCAGTCCCGGCGTGGGCTGGTCGCCAAGGAGGTCCTCCATCGTACGGTACCGCAGCGGCTCGCCGTCATGATACGCGTCGATGCGCTCCTCGTCGTGAGAGAGCGGGGAAGCAAACTCCACCAGGCTGGGAACTGGCGCTGGAGTAGACGTGCCCGGAGGAGTGGCTATCGGTGTCGGAATACGTGTCGTCGCCGGCTGTGGTGAAGCCGGTGAAGGGCTCGGCGCCGCTGAAGTTGTGGTCGGAGAGCGTGGTGCTGCCGGGGGAGTAAATGCCGGGGTCGATGGAGACTCGGGGGCTGAGGTAGGCAAGCCCGACAAAGAAGGGTTGCCTACTCCCCCATCTTCCTCGAAGTGGACGTACTCGACAGTGAAGTCGTCATACGTCGGAGTCGAACCGTCGTCCACCGCCTTGCCCCATGCCCATCCTCGCCCTTCATTGAACACGACACCGCGCGTTGTGCGCACACGTTGTGTCTTTCGGTCGAGGATGCGGTAGGCCTTCGAGCCCTCCGCGTAGCCGATGAACACTCCCTGAGTGCTCCTGTCGTTGAGCTTGCTGATGTGGCCAAGCTCCTTGGCGAAAGCGAGGCAGCCGAAGACCCGCAAGTGGGGACCGCCGGTTTTCGCCCATGCCAGGCCTCGTATGGCGTCCTACCGTCGAGAGCCTTGGTAGGCAAGCGGTTGAGGATGTAGACGGCCGTCACCACCGCCTCTCCCCAGTAAACGGCCGGCATCCCTCTCTGCTTGAGAAGGGCTCGAGCCATCCCCACAACCGTCTGGTTGCGTCGCTCGACGACGCCGTTCTCCTGCGGGTTGTACGGCGCGGAGTAGTGGCGCTGGATGCCTTCATCAGCGTAGTACGACGCAAATTCAGCTGTCGTGAATTCGCCGCCGTTGTCGGTGCGTAGTACGCGCAGTTTGTGGCCGCACTCCGCCTCCTCAGCCACCTGCGCGCGCCTGATGGCGTCCGCCGCCTCTCCCTTGCTGCCGAGAACCAACACCCACATGTAGCGGGAGAGGTCATCAACGAGCAGCAGGAAGTAGTGTCGTCCTCCCGGTGTGGCCAGCGTCACAGGGCCGCACAAGTCCCCCTGTACGAGCTCGAGCCTCTCCTTGGCTCGGAAACTCATCCGCTTGGGAAAGGGGAGTCACCTCTGCTTCTTCATCACGCAGATGTCGCGGAATTGCTCCACACGGTCGAGGCACAGGAGGCCTCGCACCATCTTCGTGGCACCGAGCCGCTTCAGGGCCTCGAAGTGAAGATGCCCGAAGCGCCCATGCCACTGCCACGCCTCGTCGTCCCGACGAGCTGCGAGACAGAGGGGTTGTGCCACCTACACGTCAAGGACGTAGAGTCGATTTGCACCTCTGGTTACCTTGGCGAGAAGACGTCGGTGGCGATCCCATATGTGTAGGATCCCATGCTCGATCAGCACGCGCGAGCCGTTCTAATACAGCTGTCCCAGGCTGATGATGGAGTTCCTCAGCGCGGGGATGTAGTAGACGCCAGTGAGCAGTCGGTGCTCTCCGATCTTGGCGGCGAAGATGACGGAGCCGACACCCTTGATCTCCACGGCGGAGGCATCCTCGAACTTGACGGAGCCTCGCACGATGGAGTCAAGCTCGGCGAAGAACTCCCGTCGACCGGTCCTGTGATGGGTGGCGCCGGTGTCGAGGCACCACCCGTTGTTCTTATCCTTGCCCAAGTCGTCGCCAAGATGGGCATGAGCTTTTGGCTCGTCGAGGTGAAGGAAAGCCGCTGCGGCCGGGGCCGCTGGAGTTAGCTCGATGCTCGCATGTGCCATGAACAAAGCCGGCTCCTCCTCCGCCGCTTGTGCGACGTGGGCCTGACCGTGGCGCGACTGCCGACAGTCCTTCGCCCAATGGCCAGTCCGGCCACACTTGTGGCAGGTATCTTCTGGCGCTGGCTGGAATCTGCCGGCGACGCCTCCCCAGGTGCCTTCGCGGGGATCACCTCCGGCACGTCCTCGCGCTTGTGGCCGCCTCATGGAAGAGGGCTCCCCCCTCCTCCTGTCACCGTGGCGGGAGTCCCACTGCTCCCGAGTGAGGAGGAGCTTTCCGCCAGTGGTGATGGGCCCCGATAGGGGTTGTGGCTCGTCGGTGTCGATGACCTTGAGGCGACCATCGCCTCCTCGATCGTCATCGTAGAGAGGTCTAGCAGCGATTCGATCGAGAGAGCCGTCTGCTTATACTTCTCGGGGACGCAACGAAGGAGCTTCTCGACAGCCCTCTCCTCATCGTAGGTGTCATCGCCGAACTGCACCATCTTATGTAGAAGAGTATTGAGACGGAGAGCAAAGTCAACAACGTCCTCACCTGGCTTGAAGGCCAGGTTCTCCCATTCCTTGCGAAGGGCCTGCAGAGTGGACTTGTAGGCGCGGTCGCTGCCTATGCGGGCCGCAGCGACGACGTCCCAAGCCTCCTTGGCAGTCCGCTTGTTTGAAAACGAGAACTGCATCTTGGGCGGGACTGTAGCAATGAGTGCGTCCAGCACCCACCGATCCTCATGGTAGTCGACGTTGCCATGCTGGACCGCCTCCCACATGTGCCGCACCTGGAGCCTGATCCTCATGACCGCAGCCCACTCGACGTAGTTGGTTTTGGTGAGGGTAGGCCACCCAGCACCAGGACCAACTTCTCTGACCACAGTCCGGACCCCGTAGAGGCCGCGGTCTTGGTCATCCCGGCCGCCGCCTCCGCGGTGCACTCCTCCGGGAGCGCCGCCACCGTGCACGCCTCCGTGCTCAGCTGCCCACTACGCCATCCGCTCTTGTGTTGCACCATCGCACTCCGCGTTGACGCAGTCAACGGTAGAGACGGAGCGGTTGGTGCTATCACGCAACACCTTGACCTCCGCCGCCGCCTCACGTGCGGCGTCCGCTGCCGCTGCTGCTTCTGCCTCCGCTCTGGCCGCTGCCAGTTCCGCCGCTGCCAGCCTCGATGCCCTTGCTGCCGCCGCAGCGGTTGCTGCAGCCGCTCGCTCACGCTCCTTTGCCGCGGCGAGCTCGGCCTCCTGTCGACGCCGCGTACTCGAGGTAGCCGTGTGCCGAGAGTGGCCTGCTGACATGGCTCGCTGCTGGGGGGCTGCTGCGCGAAGGGCGGGTGGTTGCAGACAAACTGCTGCTCGACCGTGTGGAGGGAGAAGAGTGACCAGGGGCAGCCGGCGCCGCTGCTGCTCTCTTGGCAGTCGGCGCCGCTCCTGCTCTCTTGGCAGCCGGCGCTGCTGCTGCTCTGGGCTGGGGCTGCTCCTTCCCAAGTGAAATGAAATGGGTGAGCAGGAGATGCTCAAGTTGCAGGATAACGAGGCTCTGATACCACTTGTTAGTCGCTTGAATCTTACTCTCATCTAGGAAGAGGATGACACTGGGAGTTGAGGCAATGTTCTGGTTGTTTCTCATACAATGCAATGCCAACCTGAGGGGTTGGGGATACATATTTATAGGAGGTTGCTAGCCAGCCAAGCATATGCTAGATGCTAGTCTAAGATGCTGGTCTAAGATGCTAGTCTAAGATGTTATCCTAACAGCCTAACAGCCACAAGGACACAAAGACCATGTGATGCAGCCAAAGATGCTAACTGCCTAACAGCCACAAGGAGACAAGGACCATGTGCTGCAGCCCCACAAAGACTGGAGTACAGAGACATCCATAACTCACTTCCCCGCCTACTTGTCGTCGCAACACAACCATGTGCGTAACGCCACGACCACTACCGACAACTACCGATTCCCAGTCATTGCGTCTGGGATCTAGACTGTCCTCCTCATGCGCACTTGGGACCAACTTCCTAGTCGGTCACCCACCCCCAAATTGCTCAACGTCAAGCCCGCTTAACTTTGAGGTTCCTTTTTGATGAGTTCCCTAAAAAAGAAGGTGCACCTTGTTGACATGAGTAGTCTATCATTCCTATTGAGCTTGGGATGTCACACACAGTCTATCATTCCTATTGAACCTAGGATGTCACATAACCCCCCTCCCCCCCCTCCCCTAAAGGAACCGGCGTGCTCATCAGCCCAGCAGGAACGTTCCCTTTTGGCACACATTTGTGCGCGTCAGTGCATGCATCCACATGTACCCCATATAAGCATCACTAACCAGCACACACAGGGGCGGACCCACGTTGAACGATGTGGGGGAAGCTGCCCCCACTAGATTTTTTTGATCGCATGTACTAGTCTGGTTGTATACTACGTATGCCCCCACTAGACCCTGTTCTTTGCCCCCACTTGGCCCATCTACTACTCTGGACTTTGAAGAAAAAGTCCACTTTGCAGCGTCCAACTCAATCCTAGCGGCATGAAGTTATACGCATGCGCCGACACACAAGACGGCGAAAGCCCTAACGCCACCCCTGCAGCTCCACCGCGATCACGCAGTTGTCCGCTCGCGGTTGGCAATTGTGGATTTACAATCGGCCATTCTCGCATATATTTGCCGATTTACCATCGCAATTGTTATTTACCATCGATGGATCAACCTGCGTATATATTTACCGATTTGAGTAATTAGATCAGTTCAAACCATTTTTAGCGCATATATTTTAATATGCAAATTTCTACTTAGAATTGAAATTGACTAGTCCAAACTAACAAACAATATTGGTAATGTCTCTTAAACCAAAAATATATATTGGTGATCTGTGACAACAAAGAAGCATTTTGTTTATCCTTCAGTCTATCAATTTAGAGCTACAACCATTGCGAAATGCTTCTCAACTATGAAGACGGTGAAAACTCTTTTCTTTTCTAATACTAGCCTCTTCAATGTTTCCATGCTCCCTGGGTGTGAGAGTATTTACTTTTTTCCATTGCAGTAGATTGCAATTAAAAACATATTTTCATATCCATGTAAGTTATTCTGTCACAAATAATTAGTTTATATGGATGCTTGTCTTGATTGTTCATGAATATGCCCATACTTTATTGCCCCCTCTTATGTTTTTTCCTGGGTCTGCCCCTGAGCACACACCCGTGTAACAGCGAGGGTCAGATTGATACCAATTGTAACGCCCCGACCACTATCAGCAACTATCGATTCTCGGTCGATGCGTCTGGGATCAGACTGTCCTCACATACCAACACTAGTCTTTCATGCGCACTTTGTCCTCACTCGTGCGCACTTGGGACCAACTTTCCAGTCGGTCACCCATCCTCAACTTTGAGTTTCTTTTTGATGGGTCCCGAAAAAGAAGGTGCACCTTGTTGACATGAGTAATCTATCATTCCTATTGAGCATGGGGTATCACACTATGCCTTTACACAAGTCAGTCCCACCAAGTGGTTTCAGTCGATCCCACCGAAATGTGCAAAAGGTGTGTAACAGTTGGATCTTTGTGAAGCCTATATATACCCTATCCCTCTTCTCCATTCTGTGGAGAAGGCCAACCAGACAACACACACACTTGCAAACCCATTGTCTCAGAGAGAAGAGCTCCTACATTGTGTTGAGATCAAAGGATTCCACTCCAACCATTTACAACTTTGATCTCTCATCCCCTCGATGACTTTCTCTCAAACCATTTAATTCTCCACATAGCCAAAATATGTGAGATGTCTTAAGAGTTGAGGAGGTGATCTTTGGAAGCACAAGAGCGAGGATTTCAACAACCACAATCCCACTTGTTACCTTTTGAAGGGTGGATTTCCTCCTAGCTTGGCTAGGTGTTCCTTGGAAGCTTTCAGCATTGTGAAAGAGCCAAGAAGTTTGTAAGGGCTATGAGATCGCCTACTTCGTGAAGATCTACCCCGATTGAGGCTAGTCCTTCGTGGGCGTACGCCGGTGGGGTAGGCAAGCTTGCTTCTTCGTGGACCCTTTGTGGGTGGAGCCCTGTGTGGACTCTCGTGAACGTTATCTTAAGTGATTGAAGCCTCCACCAACGAGTACGATAGCACCAACTATCGAAACCTCAGGATAAAAATATTCCGCGTCAACTTCATTTGCATCTGCTAAACTTTACTCTGTACTTTGTTACAATTGCTTGTCTTACAATTTCCGCTGCTCATTACTAATAGACATGCATGTGTATGTGACCAAAGATTAGACTAGAAATACTAAAACTTGCTAAACGCTAAAATTGGAAAAAAGACTAAGTTTTATTTTGTCAAGTAGTCTAATCACCACCACCCCTCTAGACCTACTTTTGATCCTACAACATCCCATGGCGTATGCTCTTTGCGGATGATGTGGTGCTACTCGATGATAGTCTGGCGGGGCTTAATAAAAAGTTAAAACTATGAAGACAGACTTTAGAATCAAAAGGTTTTAGACTTAGTACATCTAAAACTGAGTACTCGAGGTGTGGTTTCAATACTACTAGGAATGAGGAAGAGGAGGAAGTTAGCCTTGATGGGCAGATGGTGCCTCAAAAGAACACCTTTCGATATTTTGTGTCAATGTTGCAGAAGGATGGTGATGTTGATGAAGAGTTGAAGTGGCGCCAAGCTTCTGGCGTTCTTTGTGATAAGAGAGTGCCAAAAAAGTTAGAAGGCAAGTTCTATAGAACAACGATTCGACCTGCGATGTTTTATGGCGCTAAATGTTGGCCAACTAAAAGGCAACATATCCAACAACTAGGTGTGGTAGAGATGCGCATGTTCAGATGGAAATGTGGCCACACAAGGAAGGATCGGGTCCGGAATGATGATATACGTGAGAGAGTTGGGGTGGCACCAATTGAGAGAAGCTTGTCCAACATCGTCTAAGATTGTTTGGGCATATTCGGCGCAGGCCTCCTGAAGCACCAGCGCAAAGCGGATGGTTAAGGCATGTTGATAATGTCAAGAGAGGTTGTGCGAGACCAAACTTGACTTGGGAGGAATCTGTGAAGAGAGATCTGAAGGACTGGGTTATCAAAAAAGATTTAGCTCATCTTGTCTCCTTGGGGAGAGATGAGCACGACTCCGGCTCCCAGTCCTTGGACCATCATAGACCCATCAAAATACATCAACCAATATTGTAGGTCAATGTTTTGGGGTATTTCTGAGTCTCAATCCATTCAACAATGAAGTTTGTGAAGGCTTGTGACTTGATAGTTGGGCGCGATTTGTAGGTGATTTCAAAGGGCAAGAGATCGATCACCCACGTTTGCCACCCGGCATGTTTGCTAACCACCGTTGCAGGGTTGTCCTAGAATTAATGCCTCAACTTTTAGGATGCCATAAATACGCCATAAGCAATTTTCTGCTAGTGCGAGTACCGTGTCTTGCATGGGGATAGGACCTCACTTACATAGCAGACCGAATGCTAGACTTTTTGGGCCTTGCCTTGCTCTTCGCTCTGCTTCCATCACAACGCTTACTACTTGCATGGTAGCGAAGATGTACAGTGGCATCAGTTCAACCTCTGCAGGTGAAACTAGAACTGGGTTGGATTGGAGTAGGCTTGGGCAGCGGCGGAGGCAGTGGGGGGGCGAGCGGGGGCCAGACCCCCCCCCTATGGTTCGGCCCCCCCTAATGAGTTCCAACGGGGACTATACTGTTAGTAGCCTATTATTAGGCTTAATTATCCGGCAATTAGCAATTATATGGGCTAAACTCCAAGTGTCAAGCCCAAGATGAACTTGCATCGGCAGATGGACATCATGTTAATTACGTAGTTGATCAGGAAGCCTAAAAAGAGCTAATCGATCAGGATAAACGATCCAACGCACACGCACGCCCTCCTAGACTCCTACGATGCGCTAGGGCTTCGTTGGCCGCCTCTCCGGCTGCCAGGCATCGCGCCGTCATCTCGTCGCTTGGTGATTTGCGAAGCTGCCGGCCTGCCATGCCATGTATCAGTCAGAGTACCCGAGAATAGATTGTACGAGTCGACGGACTACTGACTACGACCAGTCGGATAGCGCCGCCACACCCAGTTCCTAACTTGATCCCGTGAATTAGAGACAAGGTATTATTGTCTACAGATTCATACTATTGTACTTGTCACTTGCCAGTCAGTTTCATACTACGTATTATTCTCCACAGATTCATACCATTATACTTCTCACCTGATGCTGCTAATATTTGCACATCATCGAGGACGCCTCTGGACTCACTTCCCGTTCCTCAACCTTATGGCATGGCTCACACGTACGTTACGCTAACAACATAAGGTAATCATAGCTTAATATCACTAATTACATGCATTGGCCGTAGTTGATTACGAAGTAAATAGTATTAGTGTCTTATTTGTTAGATTGATAATTCCTCTGTACAGAAACATAAAATCGTTTAGATCAGAGATACAAAGGGAGTACAAGCTATTAATAAGAGCAGATGAAAACATGGAATAATCAAGCTTAAATTTTGTATATTTCAAGAATGAAGATAAATAGACACTAAAAAGTTTGGCAGGTAGGGTATCTTATTAGACATAATAGCGGGACCTTAATCTAACTGATATGCAACTGCTAATCAAAATAATATAACACTAGTAAAATTGCAAAAATAGCTACATCTCTTATGCCATTATCTTCCAATTAGTACCTAGATTTTCTATTTCTTCTGTCCGCATCTCATTGTGACAGACTTGGTAATTTCATTAAAAAATAATGAAAAGAGGTTCTATCAAAGGAGAGAAAAAAAATCTCGTGTGTCATTGTCTTCGCCCCCCCTATGTTCAAATCCTGGCTCCGCCCCTGGGCTTGGGGTCAGCTAAGGCGGCTTGCGCTACACTGTCCCAATTGAATTTTTTGGCTTTCCGTAGGAGCCTGTACAGTGGTAGTACTTTGTCACTGAGCGGGATATGAAGTGTCTTAAAGCCACGACACAATGCGCTAGTTTCTAGACCTCTCGTGCCATTTCTGGAGGCTTGAGATTGACAATTGCATTGATATTTTCTGAATTTTCTTCAATGTTGCGTTGAGATATGATGAAACCGAGCAGCTTGCCCAAGGGGACCTCGAAGACACATTTCTTCGGGTTCAGCTTCATTTGAAACCGGCGTAGGTTGGCAAATGTTTGCGAGATCGGCCAGCCGATAAGTGTTGACGCGGGTTTTTGATGACTACATCATCCATGTATGCTTCGACTTTGATTCTGATTTGGTCGTGAAGGCACTTTTGCATGGTACTCTGGTAGGTCACGCCCACGTTCTTCAACCTAAAAGGCATCATCACATAGCAGAACGGTCCAAAGGATGTGATGAATGAGATTTTCTCCTGATCCAAAGCTTTCATTCGCATTTGATGGTAGCCGAAATAGGCGTCCAAAAAGAAGAGCCGCTCGCAACCCGTCATGGAGTCGATTACTTGATCTATGTGTGGTAGCGGGAATGGGTCTTTTGGACAGGATTTATTTAGGTTAGTGTAGTCGATGCACACGCGTCAACTCATGTTTTTTATTTCTGACCATAACTGGATTGGCCAATCACTCGGGGTGGGCTACCTCCCTGGTGAAGTCGGCGGATAGTAGCTAGGCTATTTTTTTCCGATGGCGCATCGTTTTTTAGTGGCGAAGCTCCGTAAAGCTTGTATGACCGGCCTGGCACCGGTCCTTGCGTCGACGTTGTGCTCGGCTATGTCCACCGATACGTCGGCAATGTCGGCGGGTATCTAGGCGAATATGCCCCAATTGTCCTGAATGAACTAGATGAGGTCAAATTCTTGGTCCAGGCTCCGTTCTCCTCCTATTATGAGTGTTTTGAAGGGATCCTCCCAGTGTACTTCGAATTTCTTTGTATCCTCGACTGGCCAAGCCTCCTCCTATTATGACTGTTTTGGATGGATCCTCCGGGTGGATCGGAAGATCATGTGCACAACGTGTGATGTGGCGGGCTAGTGGGTTTTGAGTCCGACTATCGTCAATGTCATTGAAGATGAATCATGCTTGACCTCCGAAAGTAGTAGTGAGAGACGCACTTGGTTTTGTGGATTGTCGCGGCAGCATGATCTGCTGGCCCCGGTAATTCGTCATGTCGATCCTTTGGCTGGAGTGGCGGGTGGCGAGCTGGTGTAGATTCGACCTGTCTTGTCCGCTACTAAGGTGAAGGAGGCAAAGATGAAGCTACGGCACGGCGAGAAGTCGTCAGCTTGAGGTGGAGATCCGGTCTGGATTGGGTCTACGATCGACGCATCCCGTGCCTGGCGCGCCAACTGACGTTAGGAAAACTATAAGTAGTCTCGATAAGATGAAGAGCAAGACCGAAAGTACCAGAAGGGATCGCTCGCAAGGGGTTTACCCAGGTTCGGGCCTTCATGAGCGAGGTGACACCCTACTCCTACTTTGTTATGATTGACTGCGAGAAGAACACCTCACGAGAGGGGGTTACAATATGGTGGATCTAGTGCTACCAAGACGATAACTTGATGTCAGATTGATCTTGATCTGCCCCCTGCCTCACCTTATATAGGGGGACAAGGCCTAGGGTTGCAAGTTTAAACTGACTTGAGTCCCAATCGGACGGGGAGTCCTTGGCATGGCCGCAAAGATAAAGATGCTTCTGGAAGGAGGGGCTCCTTGTACGATGAGAGACTCTGCGTCGAAGCCCAAAATTGGGCCCTGATCTACCCCCAGCCTTGCCTTATCAAGAAGTAAAGTAAATAAATCAATCAAGATATCATTGCTTCTTTTTGTGTGTATCTCCTCCACGTGTGGTTTTCCCTTGGTGCTCATTATAAATTTATAATGCAGCTATTGATGTTTGTCTAGATGTACTTGGCATCCAGCTCAAAACAAGACTAACATGTGCAAACACACATATAATGACATCTGCAATATGAGAGAACGAGAGAGGGAGAAAGAGAGCTACTTGTGGGTCCTCCGATATTGACAATTAGCAATGGCTTAGGTAAAGGAGCAAGTTCATCATGCCATGCTATAGCAGCAAGACGTAGTGCAGCAGAATCAGCTTGGTGCAGTGCACCGACAGTAAGTACCTGAACTTCCAAAGCTTGGAATTAGGATGCCACATCACAGAGCAAGTGATTTTCCATTTATGAGTAATACGGGAGCTGCCTACCACATTCCTGCCTGGCGGCTCTTGTGGAGTAATCCATCTCCGGAGTAGGCGTGGAACTTCCTGTTGCCCACTCGCAGTTAAAGCATAGTAATCATGTCGAGGAGTGACCACCAAATCAAACCTCTCAAGGTGAGATCGGGGGTGCTGTATCTGAAATTCAGACAACAAAACTATTGGAGTTAAATACAGAATTTAGTATCCTTATGACAAGCAGTTGGATGATTTAATTTCTTGTTCTGTGATATAAACATTATAGTGAGACCTTAATAATTCGTCTTGAATTCTACCTGAACGACAAATACATTATCAGAAGCTAAATGCCTTATTGAACTTGAGTATGATATGGTGTCCCAGCCAGAAGCAACAACTAATGTTGGGCCTTCCCTGAAAGAAAAGTAATCGTCAATACGCCATCTTAATAGTTAAAAAAAATGGTGACCAAGAGGCAACAGTACAAGCATGTAAATTACACCAAAAAATCTATATTGCTACCTATGTGGTGTGTAGTTTGCCACTGCCTTAAGTGGCACCCCTAAGTGTAAGTCGCAACAAAACATTAAAGGTGCCGTATGCTAAAAGATTCAGCTCACTAACCTTAATTTGTGAAAATAAAAGTCAATCAACAAATGAACATGTTCCAAGTCGCACTAAGAACAGAAAGTCCTCTTAACCTTCACAGTGTTTCCTTGAACTACATTGCACGCAGTTATAGAAGGGTGTGGGCATTTCATACGTACTGCCATGATACCAATGACAACGTGTAAACGGCTCCAAAGGATGCAAATGTTCAAAATGAAACTGTTACACTAAAAAGACACCATACCGCAAGCAAATTAGGTGACTTCACTCGAATTCCAACATGCTGTAACTTCTAAACAGTCATTAGAACAAAGCCCACTTTTAACTAATTGCCAAAACTGATGGACCATGTACCATTTAAATGATTCGAGGTGACCGATGGAATGAAAAAAATCATCAGCATATGCTACTGCGAACATATAAAAAGAAGAGATTCAAGGCATACAAAGGAAATAAGTCCTTACTTGTCGAATGTATCACGAGCGGTGGCCACGATCTTCTTGGTATTCACCTCCAGAACAGAAGACAACCCAGCGTATCCCCCATTAAAGACATGATAAGGCTTCCTCCTTTGAACCACCAGCGCAAAACTCGTATTACCAAAGAGTTGCCTGATCACTTGGTCTATTAGCTTGTGCACGGAAATTGGGAGGAAGTGCAGCCAGTCGTTAATCCCCCCACTCGGCCTTGTGACACGCTGCAAGCCAAGCCCCAGATAAATTAACAAAAAACTAATTCTGCAACCACCTGATGTCTGGCATAGGCAATTGAACAAAGACCACCGCTGTCCATGAATGGAATTGCGAGGATATGGTAACTTGGTAAGCAATAGAAGAGACGGGTGGTGGTTACTGACGTAGAGGGTGAGGTGGTCGGTGAGGCCGAGGGCGCGGACGAGGCCGAGGCATTGATTCTCGGCGCTGAGCGAGCCGCTACTGATGACGACGGCACGGTGGACAACGTTGGCACCGCCGCCGGTGAAGATATCCGGGGTCTCTATTCCGCTGCCAGGGGGCTCGGGCAGCCGGATCGGCTTCATCGAGCTAGGGTTTGCGGGCAAGTCCGATGCTTAGGAGAGGATCTGCAGTTGGATTGGCGGGAATTGCAGGACCAGGGAGACGAAGCTTCGGTTTGGTGCGGGTTTTGCTTGACCGGTGCTGAACTGGCCGGAGCAGCCAGCGGTACCGTGTGTTTTCGACGGGAATTTTTCAGACGAACCGCTGTCTCTTTTCCATCCGGATGAACAGCCGATATAGGGAGCCCAGACGTAAATGAACGCAGGTTTTATTTATACTAGTAAGTTTGTATGCACGATTTCTATTATTAGTGGTTAAAATATACTTACAATTCATAGAAGGACAAAATTAGAGTATAATTTGCAATTTGACATGTATATTTAAGATAAGTTGATAGTAGTTTAAAATATTGCAAACTTGTACTTAAAATAAGATCCAAAAAATCTATAATCCAACATCATGTGCAATAATTATCATGCCAATTTCTATCTTATAATGCTCTCTATTGATCGGCGCCCGTTGAGGCGATGTCGATCCCATCACCAGTTTTGCTTTTCATAGTATTCACATCAAGCATCAAGTTATCCAGCTTAAATGTATATTGTTTGTCCAGATACTTAGCAAGGGAAGCGGTGCGTTCCAAACCGATTTTCATAGTGTGTGAGCCGCAGTCCTTTGATCTCGTGGATCATCATATCCACGGTCTTGCAACCAAGAAATCAGCACAAGCACAAAAAACAAATCATCTTATGGAGTCTATCTGAAGTAACTAAAGAAGACTGCGGTGAAATTGATTATGATCCACCAATCTCTACTACTATTAAAAGAGAGAACACAAATTCTTCTAAACCTACCCGGATTAGTGTACATAGAACAATTAGCACCCTAGGATCTAATCTATACAATTAAATCTAATGGTGCATATTTCTTCGGTGGTCTGCCAGCCAATCCATCGGCTTAGATTCAATGTTTTGCCCCCGACAAACAGATCCTACAAGTTTTGCCATTCAGTATCCACCGAAACTCACGGGAGCCTTACCTTCCATCCCGAAACTCACGGCTCAATCTCCCTACCTCGTGCTCCCCTCCCTGCATCGCCCTACAATTTCGCCGCCCGAACTGGCGTCGCGATGCCACATCGAGCGCATTGCAACGACGCTAACCAACCCGGCAACCCCTCTGCCCCGCATGTCGGCTCTTGTGCCCCCCGCCTCGCGCCCCCACCTCTCCTCGCATGTCGCCTCACGCTAGCGCCGCCGTCCCATTGGCACCACCAAAGCCTCGCCTCACGTCGGCAGCCAAAGCCTCGCCCCCGGATCATGGTCTACTGTCCTTCCACCCCTGCAGCGATCGTCCTTTGTGTTTTCTTATGCAGCACTATCTCTCCCACTTCACCATCCCCATGATCCAAGTGTTTTTTAATGTGCTCATCTTTCTAAGGTCCCCGTTGGAGGAAAGACACTACGAAAATACCATGATTGTACAAGCTTTTTATGTTGAGGCATAGAGGTTAATTTCTTTGCATAATCTCTTTGTCCCTTTATGCATTTCCTAAACTATTTTTTAATATGTTGAATCACACAAAGATAGTTTCCAGACATGTCTACGAACTCATCTCCAAGTTAAATTTGAGGAGAGGCTGCTGATTTCTATATTATTTTGTCCAGTGCATGATGCAAGCCTGTACAGTTTGTCAAATTTTGATCTGAATAATATTGATTGGCTAAAAGCATGACCGTTCAAGGCTCCTGCAGCTGTACATTTGACATGGCTTTCTTTTACCTTCAAGATGTGGTGATGATTTTTTGTAAGATTAGACCATATTTGGGAGAGACTAGGTGGTATGCCTAACTATGACCAGAGTATGAACGAGAAAGATCTTAAGTAGCACCATGGCAAGGCGACTTGAAATCATGGAATTTTACCTGTTATATGCGAGACCGAGGACAAAGCCAAGAATGCCATCAACAAACTATTTCCGTGTATGTTTTATATTTATATTTGTGTTTTTAATCATATTTTTCACTAACGTGTGATCTGTTTTCTCAGGGTGCTCTATCTTAATCATATTAATGTGCATTTTTTCTACTCCGTCCGATTTATTCATGTACGACTGGAAATCATCAAATAATGAAAGCATCAAGAAGAAGAAAACGAGAAGAGCAGCTTAATATTGGCTTAATATCATTTTACGTATCAAACCCTGTAAAATGTTTTCTGTAAGAATTCTCTAGTAATTTGTCACACTTCGGTTGTTTTGTTGATTGACAATACTATTATAAAACTAAATAAGAGCCCAATATGATTCATATATAATGAGTCTCTGTAATTTGGAATTACCACATCATGATTTCAGTGAGTTCCAAAATATATTTCTATTGGTGTACAAGATATAAGGATATGCATATGCTATAAACTATTGATTATGTGTAGAGTTGGCACCAAGATAAATAACCGATGAAGTATACAATTCCATATTACTTTAGCTGCGTCATTTAGTATTTTCTACATGCATATGTACCTATGGTGCCAAGAATGGTATCTTAACACCTTCTCATGATCTGTTCTAATTACCACCATGGTTGTTAACACTAGAATGTGTTGACATTGCTGAACTTGGAGGAGCATACCAAATAGAATTGATGAGAAATATTAAGTTTGATAGATTAAGCCCATCCCAAATCACCATGGCTTGGTGCAGTGACGCTGGAGTAGCAGCAGCAGCTGTTATTTTAGCGCATGTGCCCAATAAAAACATCATTTTCTTCATGTAGTATTTTCTACTGAAATTTCCTACATTCATATATACCTATGGTGCCAAGAATGGTACCTTAACACCTTCTCAAGATCTGTTCTAATTACCACCGTGGTTGTTAACTCTAGAATGTGTTATTTCTGCTGAAATTTGAGGCGCATACCAATTAAAATTGATGAGAAACATTCAGTTCGATAGAATTAAGACCATCCCAAATCACCATGGTCTAGTGCGGTGATGCAGGAGTAGCAGCAGCAACTGTTATTTAGCACATGTGCGTCTCCCTTTAAATATCCATTTTTATATTACATTACAAGTTATCTGATTCTTATGAAGGATATTTGTTTCTTATGATGATCTGGTAGTTTTGGCAACTATGTATCCCTGGTTTCAAGTTGTTGGATGGAGGCAGACTAGCAAGTGGCAACCACATTGAGCATTATTGCCATAACCCAGACTAAGGCGCAGTAATTGCAACCATCAAGGTGATCTCCAACAATCCTAATTATCACCAATCATATAATCTAATTAAATTATGGTAATTCATGTTTTACCACTTATATGATGTTTTTCTCACAGATATGTGAAGGAGATGAGAAATGATGAACGGACATGAGTGAACAGAATATGCATCTTGTGTAATGTTTCTTCCCCTCTCTATTCTCAATTCTTCATTATTATGTAATCTTTTAGACAAGTACAAACCTGGATTCTTAGGATTGATAATACCAAAGTGTTAGTATGATCCTGAAATCGATGGTACCAAGCCTGGTTTTGTGGGAAACATGCTACAACTAATTGTTTACTCCTGTTATGAGATATATAAAACGACTTGTATTCATATATATTTTTCTACAAGGAACTATAGTTCAAAAGTTTATTATCAAGAGTATTGATCCCAAGAACTATATCCAATACATAGTATTTTGAGCTGCATTTTTCAGGTAGATAGGTACTAATTGATTTTGCTCATCGTTGTATGGGCCATTTTTTGTAGTTTGTAATTGTCTAAAAGGATTTTTTTTCTATCCTATGAGTCAATATCAATTCATGTCATGTCTATTACCAACTAGTAAGTTTGCACGTGCAATGCACGATTTCTACTATTAGTGGTCAAAATATACTTACAATTCATAGAAGGACAAAATTAGAGTATAATTTGCAATTTGACATGTATATTTAAGATAAGTTGATAGTAGTTTAAAATATTACAAACTTGTACTTAAAATAAGATCCAAAAAATCTATAATCCAACATCATGTGCAATAATTATCATGCCAATTTCTATCTTCTAATGCTCTTTATTGATAGGCGCCCGTTGAGGCGATGTCGATCCCATCACAAGTTTTGCTCTTCATAATATTCACATCAAGCATCAAGTTATCCAGCTTAAATGTGTATTGTTTGTCCAGATACTTAGCAAGGGAAGCGGTCCGTTCCAAACCGAGTTTCATAGTGTGTGAGCCGCAGTCCTTTGATCTCGTGGATCATCATATCCACGGTCTTGCAACCAAGAAATCAGCACAAGCACAAAAAACAAATCATCTTATGGAGTCTATCTGAAGTAACTAAAGAAGACTGCAGTGAAATTGATTATGATCCACCAATTGGTAATAGACATGACATGAATTGATATTGACTCATAGGATAGAAAAAAAATCTTTTAGATAATTACAAACTACAAAAAATGGCCCATACAACGATGAGCAAAATCAATTAGTACCTATCTACCTGAAAAATGCAGCTCAAAATACTATGTATTGGATATAGTTCTTGGGATCAATACTCTTGATAATAAACTTTTGAACTATAGTTCCTTGTAGAAAAATATATATGAATACAAGTCGTTTTATATATCTCATAACAGGAGTAAGCAATAAGTTGTAGCGTGTTTCCCACAAAACCAGGCTTGGTAGCATCGATTTCAGGATCATACTAACACTTTGGTATTATCAATCCTAAGAATCCAGGTTTGTACTTGTCTAAAAGATTACATAATAATGAAGAATTGAGAATAGAGAGGGGAAGAAACATTACACAAGATGCATATTCTATTCACTCATGTCCATTCCTCATTTCTCATCTCCTTCACATATCTGTGACAAAAACATCATATAAGTGGTAAAACAGGAATTACCATAATTTAATTAGATTATATGATTGGTGATAATTAGGATTGTTGGAGATCACCTTGATGGTTGCAATTACGGCGCCTTAGCCTGGGTTATGGCAATAATGCTCAATGTGGTTGCCACTTGCTGGTCTGCCTCCATCCAACAACTTGAAACCAGGGATACATAGTTTCCAAAACTACCAGATCATCATAAGAAACAAATATCCTTCATAAGAATCAGATAACTTGTAATGTAATATAAAAATGGATATTTAAAGGGAGACGCACATGTGCTAAATAATAGTTGCTGCTGCTACTCCTGCATCACCGCACCAGACCATGGTAATTTGGGATGGGCTTAATTCTATCGAACTGAATGTTTCTCATCAATTTTAATTGGTATGCGCCTCAAATTTCAGCAGAAATAACACATTCTAGAGTTAACAACCACGGTGGTAATTAGAACAGATCTTGAGAAGGTGTTAAGGTACCATTCTTGGCACCATAGGTATATATGAATGTAGGAAATTTTAATAGAAAATACTACATGAAGAAAATGATGTTTTTACTGAGCACATGCGCTAAAATAACAGCTGCTGCTGCTACTCCAGCGTCACTGCACCAGGCCATGGTGATTTGGGATGGGCTTAATCTATCAAACTAAATATTTCTCATCAATTCTATTTGGTATGCTCCTCCAAGTTCAGCAATGTCAACACATTCTAGTGTTAAAAACCATGGTGGTAATTACAACAGATCCTGAGAAGGTGTTAAGGTACCATTCTTGGCACCATAGGTACATATGCATGTAGAAAATACTAAATGACGCAGCTAAAGTAATATGGAATTGTATACTTCATTGGTTATTTATCTTGGTGCCAACTCTACACATAATCAGTAGTTTATAGCATATGCATATCCTTATATCTTGTACACCAATAGAAATATATTTTGGAACTCACTGAAATCATGATGTGGTAATTCCAAATTACAGAGAATCATTATATATGAATCATATTGGGCTCTTATTTAGTTTTATAATAGTATTGTCAATCAACAAAACAACCGAAGTGTGACAAATTACCAGAGAATTCTTACAGAAAACATTTTACAGAGTTTGATAAGTAAAATGATATTAAGCCAATATTAAGCTGCTCTTCTCGTTTTCTTCTTCTTGATGCTTTCATTATTTGATGATTTCCAGTCGTACATGAATAAATCAGACGGAGTAGAAAAATTGCACATTAATATGATCAAGATAGAGCACCCTGAGAAGACAGATCACACGTTAGTGAAAAATATTATTAAAAACACAAATATAAATATAAAACATACACGGAAATAGTTTGTTGATGGCATTCTTGGCTTTGTCCTCGGTCTCGCATATAACAGGTAAAATTCCATGATTTCAAGTCGCCTTGCCATGGTGCTACTTAAGATCTTTCTCGTTCATATTCTGGTCATAGTTAGGCATACCAGCTAGTCTCTCCCAAATATGGTCTAATCGTACAAAAAATCATCACCACATCTTGAAGGTAAAAGAAAGCCATGTCAAATGTACAGCTGCAGGAGCCCTGAACGGTCATGCTTTTAGCCAATCAATATTATTCAGATCAAAATTTGACAAACTGTACAGGCTTGCATCATGCACTAGACAAAATAATATAGAAATCAGCAGCCTCTCCTCAAATTTAACTTGGAGATGAGTTCGTAGACATGTCTGGAAACTACCTTTGTATGATTCAACATATTAAAAAATAGTTGAGGAAATGCATAAAGGGACAAAGAGATTATGCAAAGAAATTAACCTCTATGCCTCAACATAAAAAGCTTGTACAATCATGGTATTTTCGTAGTGTCTTTCCTCCAACGGGGACCTTAGAAAGATGAGCACATTAAAAAACACTTGGATCATGGGGATGGTGAAGTGGGAGAGATAGTGCTGCATAAGACAACACAGAGGACGATCGCTGCAGGGGTGGCAGGACAGTAGACCATGATCCGGGGGCGAGGCTTTGGCTGCCGACGTGAGGCGAGGATTTGGTGGTGCCAATGGGACGGCGGCGCTGGTGTGAGGCGACATGCGAGGAGAGGTGGGGGCGCGAGGCGGGGGCACAAGAGCCGACATGCGGGGCGGAGGGGTTGCCGGGTTGGTTAGCGTCGTTGCAACACGCTCGATGTGGCATCGCGGCGCCAGTTCGGGCGGCGAAACTGTAGGGCGATGCAGGGAGGGGAGCACGAGGCAGGGAGATTGAGCCGTGAGTTTCGGGATGGAAGGTAAGGCTCCCGTGAGTTTCGGTGGATACTGAATGGAAAAACTTGCAGGATCTGTTTGTCGGGGGCAAAACATTGAATCTAAGCCGATGGATTGGCTGGCAGACCACCGAAGAAATATGCATCACTAGATTTAATTGTATAGATTAGATCCTAGGGTGCTAATTGTTCTGTGTACACTAATCCGGGTAGGTTTAGAAGAATTTGTGTTCTCTCTTTTAATAGTAGTAGAGACTAGTGCCAAATGGCGCGTACCATCAGATTAATGGATTATTCTAAAAAAAATCAGATTAATGGATGAATTACGTTAAAAAAATAGTAGTTTTTTCTATTGTTCGTTACAATAAGAATATAGATGTACTCCCTCCGATGCATAATAAGTGTAGCTCATTTTGTACTAAGCTAGTACAAACTTTGTACTAGATGAGCGACACTTATTATGGAACGGAGGAAGTACATTTGATGGCCTAAAAGAATGATAGCTTCGATGCAGGCCAATTATTTCATAAATTATGTATCACAATACCATTTTTATTTTCTATCATCTTTTATCTACTATAGACACTAAGGCAAAATGGTACGCAGCTGTGGGTATTTTTAATATGTAGTTGACTTAACCCATTAGTAAACATTTTTCATGGATAAACGCTTAATTATTATCTTAAATGATAATTGTTACACGTTAGATGAGTGGTACTTCCGCTATGACGTTTCTTTATGGTAATATGAGTTATGAACAATGAAAAAAATAGCATGTTATTTCGCGGTTATTAGCGCGCTATAGCTTAATTTGAGGGCTACGCTATATTTAGCCAAAAGTTACCGCTACAGCGCTAATGCCGTTTTTAACACACTAAATCATGCTAAACTTGGTAGCACGCTATTTTTTATAGCACGCTATTTAAAACCTTGTGTCCGTGTGGTTCTATTAGTTCATTTGAAGATGATGCCAATGATTATGACTAAAAGCTTAATAAATTTTATCTTTTAGAGTTTATTACTTTGTTGTGTGTGGATTTAAGCCTTATATTTGTATTTGTGCCGTGGACTTGGCCTTGACATTTGGACAAATTTTTAATGTTGAAACTTGAAAATCCTAAAATCCTTAATATTTGGGTTAGTTCTCGCCATTTTTTTCATCATGCTATTTTAAATGTAATTTCGCTATATCTTACTATATCTTCTGTAGCTTCTAGAGAAGGGTCACGCTATTTTTGATAGCATGCTATTTAAAACCTTGGTTATGAAAGGATGCCAATTTTTGTAACACATGGTGAATTTCTATTAAGAAAACTGAAGCGTGAAAGTTCTTGTGCTTGATAATTAAATTACCATCTATCAAGGTCCATTATTATATATAGAGAGAGAAGCAAAAAATACTATAGCCTTTCCCTCAAAATTTCAGTAACACGCATGATGGGTTCCTACAACAATACATAGTACAGACTGTTATAGATATATGTTTATACTACCCCGATTGATTATAGATCATACTGTATATGTTTATACTACCCGATTGAAATACAAGGCCAGGCCTCAAAAGAACACAGTAGAACATGCTTGAATCGAAGTTGAGTAAAACCAAAAAGCGAACAGGTGATACAAACACAGAGCGGGGCATGCCACATGTCGCATACGAGGGAAGTACGTACCACCTGTTCGTCTAGACGAGCCATGCGCGGCGCCACGCACACTCGTTAGAAAAAATTGCCTACGCACTCCCAAACTGCATATACTCTCAATCGTCCTAGTTTATGTTTCTCCCGATCCATTACTTTCCCATCCCACCCTTGGACCGGCAGCCGGGGCACTCTGCTTCACTTGCATTCCGCCCGTCGGTCGGTTCCATCGGGGCCATGGTGAAGCTGGCGATGGTAAGAAGGCGCGGTTGTACGGTCCGGTGCTAACGGTGCGCAATAGGAATACATCTACACCTGCGCGTACATGTTCGGGATCCTGCTCCTGGACGCAGGGCTCGAGGCCTTGTGCGCGTGGCTCGATGCCGACGTCGGTGCCAGGGAAGCGGGGTTAGCCGTGGCCGACGTGGCGCTAGCGGTTGTGCGGCCGTGAACACGCACGACAAGGGTGTGCACCTCGTGGGCGTGGACTGCCGCATAGTTCGACCCCCAGCTCGTCCTCGCTCTCCATGCCACCGGCTGCATCCTCGCCATCATTGGCATTACCCTGCAGCTCTTCTCTCAGGTGCGTCTCGACCGTTCGTATGGACGCATACAATATTCGCCGGCGCTGACACTGGTTGTTGCTCTTCGTGATAGCGATGGCCGGAACAGGGAGACGAGCGGGAGAGACGACCAGGAGACGCGATGCTGGCTGGCGCGGGCGGCGGTCTGGCTGGTGGGTGCAGCACTCAGCTCGCGCAGGTCCCCAGATCATGCACCGGCACGGGTAGCACGGTCCCTGTGCAGCCCCCAAGCTAACTTCATAGGGGAATTTGTGCAGCCCCCAAGCTAACTTCATAGGGGAAGCTTGTCAGAGGCCGACTTTATGAGTAGTAGATGGCAGTCCCTGTGCTTAGATCAGTTTTGACCGGTCTTTTAGTAAAGACGGTAAACATTGTTTGAACTAGGCCGGGTCCACTCTTGTTTGCGTTCCCTTTTTTTCAGAAAAACTTGACGACATTTTGTAGAGTCGGCCAATGCGTTTAGACTGAGACGGGTTCACTTTTGTTACGTGTGAATCGACAACTTTTGTCGAATCATAGATAGTTGCAAAGTATAGTCCCCATGAGTCGGTATGATCATCATTGCGTCATGCCGAGTCACAGAGAAATTCGAGCTGTAGTCCCCATGAGTCGGTATGATCATCTTTGCGTCATGCCGAGTCACACAGGTTAATGCTGTTATTGAAATATGTTGGTGTTTCCTTTGACAAAGCTAGTGTTTTAAACGCGCTTTGAAGAAAGCCAGTATTTGTGCTAACTTTCCACGGTTACATCCGAGCCATATTCTTTTTCAAGTCGGCGTGTATGCCATAAGGTTGTCAGGAAAAATGGTAGCAAAAGAAAAAAAATGCTATGATGCTGATGTATGCAAAAAGTAAAGTGCAAAGGCTCATATAGAAGTTGACTCTGGATTGAACATGCCTCATCTTCTCGCGTTGAGAGAGATTATTGGGTTATCCAGGAGTCGAAACCTCTCTGTAAGCCGGCACATATGACTAGTGTTCCATGTGCTTAAACCCAAACTCGATAGGCGTTTCTGTAAGCCCCAAGGTTTTTAGACTTAATTCAGGTTCACGTAGGTCATATGAGCTTGAGCTATCCAGTTCATGTATATGTCGGGATTTCTTCGGATAAGAGTCGATGGATGCCATCGAGCTCCCCTACTTCCCCTGAATAAGCCATACACATGTGGAGTTTTACGTATATATGCCGAGTTCTCAGATAAGAGTCGATGAATGTCATCGAGCCCCCCCCCCCCCCCGATTCCCCTGAATAAGCAATATACATGCTCAGTACCAATAGAGGGGTTCATCAAGCCCCCAGGTCTCTGATATATGAGAATGCAGAAGATGCAATGCATCATGATATGTAGTGTATGATGCAAGATGAGAAGAGAGTAAATTCATAGTGCATAAGATGCAATGTATGGAGAAGTTGGCATGACCAAGGTCGGCGTACCTTAGTGTGGCGAAAGACGGTGCGACGAGAGTCGACTTGTATTTTATATGGCGAAAGCCGATGTGACGAAAGTCGACTTATATTTTGTGCGGCGAGAGATGGTGCGACGAAGGTCGATTTGTATATTTTATGGCGAAATCCGGTGCGACGAATGTCGACTTTATATATTTATTGCGAAAGCCGGTGTTTTGTAATGGTCCTGGATTCATAAAGGAGCCAGAATTTTCGATGACCCGGAATCTCATTGTGGAGCCGAGATTTTCCAATAAACCGGAACTCGAGAAGGGAGCCGGGATTTTTCCGATTATCCAAAACTTAATGAAAGAGCCGGAATTTTTCTATCAAACCGGAATCTGGGCCGGGATTTTACCGATGATCCGGTACTCAATGAAAGAGCCGGAATTTTCCCGATGAACCGGAATCTGAGCCGGGATTTTACCATCGAAAACAATGGACCAAAATTTGTGATGGTCAATTATAATCTGTCGTTGAAACATAATATATCTCAATCTCCGATGGATCCTATAGGAGGCGTAGCCCCCGAGTCTTGAGTCGACTCGAGGAGTCGGCTGGGGACTCCATGTATCTGGCTTGATAAATAAACAAGCATTGATCTGATGATGCAAAGAAAACCCAAAAAACCATGGAAGGCAACCGTGGTGAGGTTGTGGCTGAGCTTCGTAGGAGTCAGCGGTTGATAGTTCGGCCAATATGTCAAGCTGGCAATAGCGAGAGCCAAGCGGTTGTAAGCCGACGCATATGTGTCTATTAAGCACGATGTTGTAAGACGACGTGTATGTTGACGTCGACTGTGGCGTTTTGAGCCGGCATGAAACGAGGCAAACCGGCGTGGCCACAGAAAATAATATATGTCCTGAACCTGCGTGCACAAGATTGCGCAAACTGATAATAAAATTCTTGATAGAATAAATTTGTAGAGCAATGGTGTAGGAGAGATATCACCTGATGACTTGCTCAAAAGGTAGTTGTCCAATATCCGAAGTGCGGACCGGTGATAAGTTGAGCCGAATTTGCGATTGGAATTCGCGATCTCGCGTAGATCAGAAAACACATTGTAGTGCAGGAGTCGGACATGGACTCATCTAATTTGGTGAGTCAGAATTTTTCCGTAGACTCATATCTTTGGTGAGTCGGAATTTTATAGACTCTTCTCTTCGGAGAGTCGGAATTTGTAGACTCTTCTCTTCGGGAGTCGGAATTTTGTAGACTCTTCTCTTCGGAGAGTCGGAATTTTGTAGACTCTTCTCTTCGGAGAATCGGAATTTTGTAGACTCTTCTCTTCGGAGAGTCGGAATTTTGTAGACTCTTCTCTTCGGAGAGTCGGAATTTTGTAGACTCTACAACACAGACGTTCTTATCCTGCAGGTTGTGCGTGAGGGTCAATGTTGAAGTCGAGTTTCGAGTCGCACGCTTGGATTTTTTATTGTTTCCTCCATGAGCTTGATGTAGATCTTGATGCAGATGTTGAAGAAACCGAGGTTGCAATGCACCCGAGTCGGATTGAGTCCTGCCAGAGTCGGTGGACCGTCGATTTGTTGATTTAGATTCGTTCGTGCCGGTTCTTCCTCGTCCGGCCGATCACGAGTTTCTCGATCCCTATGAGTACTTCCTCCAAGATGACAACACCCTTGTGAGTAGGCCCCACGGTGGGCGCCAACTGTCGTGGAAAAGTCACGTCAGATGTCCGTAAAGTCGGACTTGATTATGGGGCCTTTGCTACGAGTGTACGAGGAAGAAGAAAATCACAGAGAGAGAAAACACAATTTATACAGCTTCAGGCCCCGGGAAACATCGTCCGGTAAAGACCCTACATGCTGTTTGTGGCCAAGTCTTATTCCTTTGCTCACGGGGAGTCGTCGGCGTGTCGCCGACTCTCTTACAGTTGTATTTGGGCGAAAGCCTACTTTGGCGAAAGCCTACTCTGGTGGATGCCTACTCTGGTGAAAGCCTACTTTGGCGAAAGCCTACTCTGGCAAAAGCCTACTCTGGCGAAAGTCTACTCTGGCGGAATCCTACTTTCGTATCTGGAGAACTTAGCCTCTATGGGTGCCCTACCCCTCCTTATATAAGTGGAAGGGGGAGGCTTACATGTAGAGTCCTATTCTGATACAAACTAGTCTCATCTTGTATTACAAGTCGGATATCAATCCGAGTCCTACTCTAAGTCTTGTAAACTTCCAAGTTAAGTGGACTCCTGTAGAGGAGAGTCCCCTGTGTGGTCGAATCCTGTATAGGAGAGTACCCTGTCTAACCGACTCCTGTAGAGGAGAGTCCCCTGTCTGGCCGACTCCTATAGAGGAGAGTCCCCATCAGGCCGACTCATGGAGGTGACTCATATCAGCCGACTCATGGAGGTGACTCATGTCAGCCGACTCTAGTCTTCAGGACCTGTCTTTTGGCCGAGTCTTCCTTTTGGGTGCTTATCTTCTGGCCGGGTCTTAGCTGTGAGTAATCCCCCCAACTGGCCCTCGAGGGGAGCCACCCCTAGCCAGGCGCCTCCCTGGCGTGGCCAGGGGGTGATCGCGCCCTCAGGCCGCCTAGGCCAGGGGCACCCCATAGGCTCCTCTTTGGCATATATTTAGTCCCCGGGATAGAGACCCTGAAAGAGATCCCCATTACACGATTTCGTCCGCTGTTCCACCGCCGAAGCGATTCTGATCTCGGGATCACCAGAAGAACCTGTCCCGGCACCCTGACGGAGGAAGGATTGACGTCTGGAGGCCTCTCGATCACCATGATCGCCTCCGGGATGTGCCGTGAGTAGTCCCCCTTGGACCATGGGTCCATGACCAGTAGCTATGTGGTGTCTTCTCTCCAATCTTGTGCTTCAATGTTTAGTCCTTGTGAGCTGCCTATCATGATCAATGCACCTATGTATTAGTTCCTGTTTTGCTATGTTGTGTTTGCTGGGATCCGATGGATTATGAGATTATGTTTAGTTTGTGATGAGTAATATTTTGGTTTACCTTTATATTTTTGTTCTTGAGTATTCTTGCATGTTCTCCATTGTCGTTTGTTACTTTGGTCAAGTAGTAGATTGCAACTCCAAGAGGTAGCGTTATGCATGATTGTGGGTTCATGCCCCCCGATGACTAGCTTGAGTGACAGAAACATGAGACTAGGGGATGTGATGTTGCCACCAGGGAGAAAACCGTGGTTCTTGTAACTGCGGTTGAAAAGATTGCTTACATTACACATAGAGTGCTAAGGAAATTGTTCGTTGGGTTGAGCCTACAATTTGGTTGGGGTTCGCAACATAATACCAGCGAGATGTTCTGGATGGATACCTCAAGGTGGATGATTAGTGAGTAGATGCTGATGGATAAACGGTCTACTTGTTTTGGTGTAATGCCCATACGGTTGAGCCTCTTACTTTCTAGTAGCATGATTAGCATTGCGGTGCGTTTATAATTTAGTCAATTTCCTAGCTGTAATTTGTTCACCCAACATAGTTGTTTATCATCTTTTGGGAGAGAGACATAACTAGTGAAAGTCATGACACCCCTGTCTATATTTCCACCATAGTTTACATTGTTCCTTTTACTACTTTTATTTCCTCTCAGTTGCACCAACTATTATTTCCACCTTTGTGTTTGATCCTATGTAAACAAAAAGGCCGGAGAGATTGACAACCTCTTTAAACTCGTTGGGAGCAAAGTTATTTGCGTTTCTCCCTTGCAACTGCAGTTACAACCGCAGGGAGAAAACATCGGTTCTTGTAACTTTCAATAGTGATGAACCGGGGTGTCATGACTTTCACTAGTGATGTCTCTCTCCCAAAAGACGATAAACAACTATGTTGGGTGAACAAATTACAGCTAGGCAATTGACAGAATTATAAACGCACCGAAATGCTAATCATGATACTAGAAAGTAAGAGGATCAATCATATGGGCATTACACCAAAACAAGTAGATTGTTTATCCATCAACATCTACTCACTAATCATCCACCTTGAGATATCCATCCAGAACATCTCGTTGGTATTATGTTTCGAACCCCAACCAAATTGTAGGCTCAAACCAACGGACAATTGCCTTAACACTTTATGCGTAATGTAAGCAATCTTTGCAGCCGCAGTTACAAGAACCGCAGTTTTCTCCCTGGTGGCAACATCACATCCCCTAGCCTCATGTTTATGTCACTCAATCTAGTCATTGAGGGGCATGAACCCACAATCATGCAGAACGCTCCATCTTGGAGTTGCAATCTACTACTTGGCCAAAGTAACAAATGACAATGGAGAACATGCAAGCATACTCAAGAAAAATATATAAAGGTAAACCAAAATATTACTCATCACAAACAGAACATAATCTCATAGTCCATCGGATCCCAGCAAACACAGCATAGCAAAACATGAGCTAATACATAGGTGCCTTGATCATGATAGGCATCTCGCGAGGACTAAACATTGAAGCATGGTCTAAGGGGGAGTACTCACGACACATCCCAGAGGCGATCATCGTGATAGAGAGGCCTCCAGAGGTCAATCCTTCCTCCGGCAGGGTGCCGGGACAGGTTCTTCTGGCGATCCCGAGATCAGAGTCGCTTCGGCAGCGGAATTGTCGTGCATAGGGATTTACCCAGGTTCGGCCCCTCGATGAGGTAAAGACCTACTCCTGCTTTTCTTATATTATATGTGGGTGATGGTGCTGAAGTAGTGCTCCTCATTGGCTACCCCAAGTGGAAGGTTGAGATGTAGCTAGCGGTAAATTTCCCTCGGTGAAGATACCAAGGTTTGTCTCCAGCGAACTCTGAATGCTGCAAGTAGGTGTCAACGGCGCCAGATATTAAGTTGCCGAATGAGACAAGTTGACGTGAACCTGCACACACAATAGATAACTTTTCTCCCAACGAGTACAGAGAGGTTGTCAATCTCTTCGGCCTTGTTGTTGACAAAGGATTAAACGCAAGGGTAGATAGTAGCGATAATTGCAACGGAAAGTAGAAGCAAAAAATAAAGTGGAGGTATAAATAGTGGTGGAAATATGGACTGTCGTGGTCATACCAAAGATATACCCTTAAGTATTAGAAATCAAGGGGTACCCTTAGTATCGTGATCTCCCAAGGAAAAGAAATAAAACCACCAAGGCATAATTAGTTCAACAAGACACGGGGATCACAACGTCTCTGAGTAACCCGTTACTCGGAAGAAGGAATGATCTCCGAGTAACCAGCTACTCGGAAGAAGGAATGAACTCCGAGTAATCAGTTATTCGACGAAGGCGACCGTCTCCGAGTAATTCGTTACTCGGTGAGCAGATAAGCTCCGGGTAATAGTCTACTTGGAAGAAAGAACCAACGAGCTATTCACTACTCGGAGGAAGGAAGAGCAATGGGCGTGGAGCATTAAAGCCAGAGGCGTTTCTCCTTCTTAATTAGCAGTAATGAGTAGACCATTTCTTGTAATTAGTATAAACGTTTACTCCTGTAATTATGACCCATTTACTGGGGCGTTGAAGGGGCAGAGGCGCACTCTATATAAGCCTCCCCCTCGCCTTGGGAAGGGTTACGCACACTCTATTCTTCAAACCCTGAGAAAGAACACCCCAGTAAGCCTGGGACAGGACTAAGGTTTTTATCTCTAAAGGAGAGGCCTAACCTGTATAATCCCTCTTGCATCAACCTCTCTGCGTACAGATTCATATAGCTCCAATCACACCCCTATATCTATTGTTAGGGTTATATCCATGACAGTTGGCGCCCACTGTGGGGCTGAGTTGATCAGCAATCGCAGAGATGGTTTCCTCTTCGTCTTCCTCGTCGATCCGCGGCCCCGAAGTCATCCACGGCGAGATGTTTTTCTTCGGATCATTGGCCTTTGTGGCCGATGATTCTGCTTGGTTAGCTGACGCGCCACTCCAAACACAATTGTTTCCTATAAGGGACAGCATCCACTTTCGAGCTGATGAGTCGGGGGCTTTACGCCTCCAATTTCCAGCACAACAAAAGGCATATATTCCTCTATCTGTCTACCGCAAGAAGAAGCATTCAGGCCGCCCACGCGCCCCCATCGCCACAAGCAAGTGAGGGTGCAGCAAGTGGCGGTCATCTACTTGGTGGAGTCGGCTCAACGAGCCCTTGATGAATTGATAGCAAGAGAAGGCCCGACAGCGTCCATCTTGCATCTTTTCAACTTGGTTGAAGATGAAGGTATGCATATATCTGACCCAGAGCCTGATGAGGGACAAGAAGGCAACAGTGGCGTCCCAATCGCAGTTGCGGAAGTTTGCATGGCAAAAACACCACCGCCTCAACCGTCACCAGACCGAGTTAATCCAACTCGGAATGAAGCTAATAGCCCATCCGGGGCCGATGGTCGTGAACCAGTTCGGCGTACGTCTGCCTTCTGAAGGTTGGAACTCGGAGGGCCAAGCCGGCAGCCCCGACCTCTTACTCGGGAAGAGCAAGAAGAGGCCGAGGCAGCAGAGCGACCGCTGCACACTCCCATTGACACGACCACCTGATACGGTGAAGAAGATAGTTCTCTCACTTATCGTTGGTTACCCCAAGTGGAAGGTGAGATGTAGCGTAACAGAAGATTTCCCCTATGTGGAGGATAGGGTTTGTCTCCCGTAGGACTCCCAGAGATACAAGAAGGTGGTAAAGTGAACAGTGGCGCCGAGGTTGCTAACTTCGCCTGGACCTGCACACACAGCAAATAACTTTGTTCCCAAAGAGTACAGAGGAGTTGTCAATTCTTCCATCCTTGTTGTTTACAAAGGATCAACTCAAGAGATAATAATAGTGGAAACTGAAAGTAAAGACTGAAAGTAAATTGATGATGTAAACAATGGTGGAAATATGGACCGGGGTCCCATGACGTTCACTAGTGATGTCTCTCTCCCAAAAGACGATAAAAGTGCTAGCGAGGTAAACAAATCACAGCTGGGCAATTGACAGGATTATAAACGCACCGCAATGCTAACTATGCTACAAAAGAAAGGAAGAGGCTCAAAAGCAATGGGCAGTATGCCAAGGTAAGTAGACCGAAATCCATCTGCATCTATTACGAATCATCCACCTTGAGATATCTATCAAGAACATCTCGCTGGTATTAAGTTGCGAATCCCACCCAAAGTGTAAACTCAAAGAAACAGACAACTGCATTAAAGAACTATGCGTAAAGTAAACAATCCTTGCACCCGCAAGTACAAGCACCATTGTTTTATCCCTTGTGGAAACATGACGTTCCCTAGTCTCATGTTTCTGTCACTCAAGCTAGACATCAGCGGGCTGAACCCACAATCAAGCATAATGCTCCCTCTTTGAGTCACTACCTACTACTTGGCCAAAGCAATAAACAACAACGGAGAACATGCAAGAATTACTCAAGAACATAAATATAAAAGATGACAATAAAATATATTACTCAAACACAATCTGAACATAGTCTCATAATCCATCGGATCCCAGCAAACTCAAAATAGAAATAGCAGAAAGATTACATATGTGCCTCGATCATGTAGGGCAGCTCACGAGGTCTAATCCATGACGAACAAAGAGGGGAGGAGAACATCACATAGCTACTGATCATAGACCCATGGTCCAAGGTGGAATACTCACGGTTCATCCGGGAAGCATCCCTGGTGGTGTAGAAGCTCCCGGAGGTGGTTCCTCCCTCCGACAGGGTGCCGGGAAGAGGTCTCCTGGTGCTCCCGATCTTGGAAGCGCGGCGGCGGCAGAACAGAGGAGAGATCGCGAAAAAGGGTTCTCGTTTTGGGCGTTTCGCGTCACGGAGAATATATGGGCGAAGGGGGGCAGCCAGGGGGCCACCAGGGGTCCAGGCGCCCCCTGGCGCGGCCCCACCCTAGGGCGCGCCGGGAGGGCGCTTGGGGCCCTGGTGGGTCCCCTCTGGCCCCTCCTTGGTGATTCCCAAAGCTTCCGAGGCGCTGATTTTTTATTGGATTTTTCCCGAATTTTTGGAGCACTTTTAATATGGGGGAAACCTGAAATAGAAAAATTGCAGAAAACAGGAACTGAGACTGGGGTGCACTGAGTTAATAAGTTAGTCCAAATATGATCAAAAGTGTATGGAAGTTCATCAATAACATAGCAATATCACACAATAGAGGCATGGAGCAAGCAGAAATTATAGATACGTTTTGGACGTATCAGGGGGTTCCTCCTTCCGGCAGGGTGCCGGGGCAGCTTCTCCTGGCAGACCCGATCTTTAAACGGCAGAGGTGGCGGTACAGGGAGGAGAACGGGAATAGCATATCGATCTTAGGGGTTTCTGTCACGGGGGCTAAATATAGGCCAAAGGGGGCACCGAGAGGGGCCACAGGGCAGCCAGGAGGCCTCCTGGCGCGGCCTAGGGTGGGGCCGCGCCAGGGACCCTCCTGGGGCCCTGGTGGGTCCACCCCCTTCCAACTTTAGTTCTTCGGGAAGCTTCCGGGTCGCTGATTTTTTATATAATTTTTCCGGATTTTATTACGCACTTTTAATGGCCGGAAAAAATGAAATACAAAAACAGCAGAAAACAGGAACTGGCAACTGGGTGCACTGAGTTAATAGGTAAGTCCAAATATGATCAAAAGAGTATGAAAGTTCAAGCAAAACATGGCAACGTCACACAAATCATACATGGAGCAAGCAGAAATTATAGATACGTTTGGGACGTATCAACATCCCCAAGCTTAATTCCTGCTCGTCCTCGAGTAGGGAAATGATAACAAGCATAATTTCTGTGGCGACATGCCACACAACCATATAAGGACTTTTAAGTAAAGCAATCAAAGCATGCAATTCAATTCAAGTCTTAGCAAGCAAGAGTCTATATTAGCATTGACACAAGTAACAAAAGAACAAAGGGTGCAATAGATCTTGCTGTCCGTGACTCGAATGTCTCCAGATGGTGTTTGCGTGCAAGAAAGGGGATATGGGAATACGAGATAAAAATAGTTGTTGAGAACTACTATCTAGTAAAGTTTCACACTTAGTCTCCTTTGTATTCTTATCTAGACTCGTCCCCAGACCACTAGTCAGGTACAAGTCAAACTGATCCAGTCCCTTTCGATATTTTGAGCACTCATGCAATGGATGAGCGTGAGCAAGAAAGTTGACACCTAAAAGGAGAAACAGAAAGAAGGTGGATGAGGAAGACAAAAAGGTGTGAAAGGCTCACATCAATGAGGACAATCATAGGCGAGAGAAGGACATATGATAGATATGATGTGAGGAGTAGGGATTGCCATGCAACGGATGCACATGTGAGCTAAAAGCTCTCCAAGGGAACTAGTGGGGGTGCATCCAACTTGCTTGCTCAAGAAGACCTAGAGCTCGTTTGAGGAGGCTCATCATTGGAATATACAAGCCAAGCTCTATAGTGTGAAGGGTCCCCACATAGCTATATGCATATATGATGATCTCTATGGAGTACAAGGGATAGAGGACGAAGTACTAGTGTGGATCTCTCAAAAGGAATAGTAGTGTTCCCCCTTCTCTTTTTTTATTTTTTTTCTATTTTTTTGTATTTTTTAGTGGCCTCGATGGCTCTTTCTATCTCTCTCATTCGACCTCTTTGGGATCTTTTGATTTTGTCCTCTTTGGGATCTTTTACTCACTATAGGGGCAATACCCTATATTTTACAAGTATATAGGAGATCTTTCACACTTTACAAAGGTACTCACATAAAGAAGATGTAACTATCATGACGCTAATGTATGCCTCTGCCAGGGTAGCAGGATATGCAATGATACTAGCGCGTCATGTAGCAATGATTAGGGCAAGGCCCAACTAGAATGCAGCTCATCGATCAAGCAAGTGGCATGTATGACATGAAGATCAAGTCATGAGAAGGTGGATGTTGCATGGCAATATATCTCAGGGCTATGGAAATGCCTTGATAGGTAGGTATGGTGGATGTTTTGAGGAAGGGTATAAGGAGGTTTATGATGACAGAGCGTATCATGCCAAGGGTTTGGATGTACCGGCGAAGGTGGACGCCAACTCTCGGAGTGAGAAGGAGGCAATGCACGACACATAAGAGGATAGAAAAATATAGGAAGGTGGAAGTGTCAACTTTCGAATACTGACATTAGTCTGAAGAACTCATGCACTTATTATCGGTAACTCTCAATCTAATCAGGAGGTTCTCAAAGAGACAAGTACCCCGAGGAGGAGTGTATGGGGGTTGGTTATCCTTGCGCATCCTCGACTCATGGTATGTGAGTGTACTCTAATATTCAAACCCTCCAGAGGTTAGTGATCCATCTAGTAGCTAGAGTTCTCAACAGGGGTTTTGGTTTTCTAAAATCACACGGATTGCCCAAAATATGACATCTATCACTAATAGGCTAAAGCTCTTGACACCATAAGTTCAAAATTACTCACATCAATATCTCAAAACTATTGCAAGTTACTACTACAAAGAGAATAGCAACTTCAACTACCTACTTTCTAGTCAAGACACAAAGCTCATTGCAACAGGCAAACTCTCTAAACAAGATAAAACATGCAACCTATAGAAAGTTCAACCTAAGACAAAAGAAAAGCTCTAGAAGAAAACTAAATCACTTCAATTAAACAGGGCAGCAGCTAAGAAAAGAAAAAGAACAACTCACAACTAAGAAAATAAGCATGCAAATCCTATGAGGAGTTCTAGTTCAAACGGAGCGTGTTTCTCTCCCACACAAAAGAAATCTGGGGTCTAACTTGTTATGAAAAACAAACAAATGAAAAACAAACCTAAGAAAAGTAAAGAGCGAGACGCTCCAAGCATAGCACATAACGCATGAAGTGATAAAAATACAGTGCAACGAGGGACGAACTGATAATTGTTGATGAAGAAGGGGATGCACGGGGGCATCTGATGGTACGATTTCTCGCCCCTTCGTTGGTTACCCAACGTGGAAGGTTGATATGTAGATAGCGGCAATTTCCCATGGCAAAGATACAAATGTTGAGATCGAACAAGTAGGACTCCAAGATCGACAAGTAGGTGGTTCGGCAAGTGATGCGCCGTTTGAAAATAATCACTTGCTTCTCCTGGACCTGCACACACAGCAAATAACTTTTCTTCCCAACGAGTACAGAGGAGTTGTCAATTCCTCCGGCCTTGTTCTTTACAAAGGATAAAACGCACGGGATAATAATGATAGTGAAATCAACAGAAATGTAAAGCAGTAAATTGATAGTGGGAGTAAACAGTATTGGAAAAATGGACCGGGGTCCTATGATGTTCACTAGTGATGTCTCTCTCCCAAAAGACGATAAAATAGCCATGCGAGGTAAACAAATTACAGCTGGGCAATTGACAGGATTACATGCGCAAACCAATGCTAACTATGCTATAAAGAAAGGAAGAGGCTCAAAAGCATGGGCGGTACGCGAAGACAAGTAGACCGAAATCCATCTGCATCTACCTACTAATCATCCACCTTGAGATATCTATCCAGAACATCTCGCTGGTATTAAGTTGCGAATCCCACCCAAAGTGTAAACTCAAAGCAACAAACAACCGCATTAAAGAACTTTGCGTAAAGCAAACAATCCTTGCACCCGCAAGTACAAGCACCGTTGTTTTCCCCCTTGTGGCAATAGCACATCCCCTATACTCATGTTTCTGTCACTCAAGCTAGTCATCAGGGGGCATGAACCCACAATCATGCATAACGCTCCCTCTTGGAGTCACTAACTACTACTTGGCCAAAGCAATAAACAACAACGGAGAACATGCAAGAATTACTCTAGAACATAAATATAAAAGAGGAGAATCAAATATATTACTCAAACACAATCTGAACATAGTCTCATAATCCTTCGGATCCCAGCAAACTCAGCATAGCAACAACAGAAAGATTACATATGTGCCTCGATCATGTAGGGCAGCTCACGAGGTCTAAAACATGAAGAACAAAGAGGGGAGGAGAACATCACATATCTACTGATCATAGACCCATGGTCCAAGGTGGACTACTCACGGTTCATCCGGGAAGAATCCATGGTGGTGGAGAAGCTCCCGGAGGTGGTTCCACCCTCCGGCAGGGTGCCGGGAAGAGGTCTTCTGGTGCTTCCGACCTTGGAAGTGCGGCGGCGGAGGAACAAAGGAGAGATCGCGAAAAAGGGTTCCCGTCACAGGGGTTTCACGTCATGAGGGATATATAGGCGAAGGGGGGCAGCCAGGGGGCCCACCAGGGGTCCAGGCGGCCCCCTGGCGCGCCCCCACCCTAGGGCGTGCCGGGTGGGCGCCTGGGGACCTGGTGGGTCCCCTCTTCCCCCCGCCCCTCGGTGATTCCCGAAGCTTCCGTATGGCTGATTTTTTTATTGGATTTTCCCCCAATTTTTGGAGCAATTTTAATATGGGGGAAACCTAAAATAGAAAAAGAGCAGAAAACAGGAACTGGCATTGGGATGCACTGAGTTAATAGGTTAGTCCAAATATGATCAAAAGTATATGGAAGTTCATCAATATCATAGCAATATCACACAAAAGAGTCATGGAGCAAACAGAAACTATAGATACGTTTTGGACGTATCAACATCCCCAAGCTTAATTCCTGCTCGTCCTCGAGTAGGTAAATGATAAAAGCGTAATTTCTGTGGTGACATGCTAACAATCATATAAGATCTTTTAAGTAAAGAAATCAAGGCATGTAATTCAATTCAAGTCATAACAGGCAAGAGTCTATATTTAGCATTGAAACAAGCAACATAAGAACATAAAGGTGCAAGAGCTCTCACTGTTCGTGACTCGAATGTCTCCAAATGGTGTTTGCGTGCAAGAAAGGGGATATGGATATACGAGAAAAAGTATTTTTGTGTTGAGAACTCAATCTACTAAAGTTTCACACTTAGTCTTCTTTGGAATCTTATCTTGACTCATCCCCAGACCACTAGCCAGGCACAAGTCAAAATGATCCACACCTTTTCGACATTTTGAGCACTCATGCAATGGATGAGCGTAAGCAAGAAAGTTGACACTTAGGATGGAAAAGAGAGAATATGGTGGAGGAGGAAGACAAAAAGGTGTGAAAGGCTCACATCAATGAGGACAATCATAGGCGAGAGAAAGCCAAATGATAGATATGATGTGAGGAGTAGGGATTGCCTTGCAACAGATGCACATGTGAGCTAAGGTAAGCTCTCCAATGGAACTAGTGGGGGTGCATCCAACTTGCTTGCTCAAGAAGACCTAGAGCTCATTTGAGGAGGCTCATCATTGGAATATACAAGCCAAGTTCTATAGTGTGAAGGTCCCCACATAGCTATATGCATAAATAATAATCTCTATGGAGTACAAGATATAAGAGGGAGTACGAGTGTGGATCTCTCAAAAGGAATAGTAGTGTGCCCCCTTCTCTCTCTTTTCTATTTTTTTGTATTTTTTTTGTGGCCTCAATGGCTCTTTCTATTTCTCTCATTTGTCCTCTTTGGGATCTTTTAATTTGTCCTCTTTGAGATCTTTTAATTTGTCCACTTTGGGATCTTTTCCTCACTTTAGGGGCAACACTCTATATATTACAAAAAGTATAGAAGATCTTTCACACTTTACAAAAGTACTCAAATCATTAAGAAGATGTAACTATCATGATGTATGCAAATGTATGCCTCTTCCAGTGTAGCAGGATATGCAATGATACTAGCGCGTCATGTAGCAATGATTAGGGCAAGGCCCAACTAGCATGCGGCTCATCGATCAAGAAAGTAGCATGTATGACATGAAGATCAAGTCATGAGAAGGTGGATGTTGCATGGTAATATATCTCGGAAAGGCTATGGAAATGCCTTGGTAGGTAGATATGGTGGATGTTTTTAGGAAGGATATAACAAGGTTTATGATGACATAGCGTATCATGCCAAGGGTTTGGATGTACCGGCGAAGGTGGACGCCAACTCTCAGAGTGAGAAGAAATCAATGCACGTCACAGGAGAGGCTAGAAAAGTATGGGAAGGTGGAAGTGTCAACTTTCGAATACTCACATTAGTCCGAAGAACTCATGCACTTATTATCGGTAACTCTTAATCTAATAAGGAGGTTCCCAAAGAGAGAAGTACCCCGAGGAGGAGTGTATGGGGGTTTGGTTATCCTTGCGCATCCTCGACTCATGGTACGTGAGTGTACTCTAATATTCGACCCCTCAAAAGAGTAGTGATCCATCTAGTAGCTAAAGTTCTCAAATAATTTTGTAAGTTTTGTAAATAAACACGGATTGCCTAAAATACGACATCTATCACTAATAGGCTAAATCCCTTGACACCAAAAGTCCAAACATTACTCAAAACAATACCTCAAAACTATTGCAAGTTACTACTACAAAAGAATAGCAACCTCAATTACCTACTTCAAGTCAAGACACAAAACTCAGTGCAACAGGCAAACTCTCTAAACAAGATAAACATGAAAACTCAAGAGAGTTCCAGCAACAAACTAAACAAAAGCTCTTTAAAAAGATAAGCATGAAAACTAAGAGCTAAACATGACAGTATCTATGAACAAGATAAAGAACACTCACAACAAAGATATAGGCATGAAAAATCCTATATTGTGTGTTCTAGATTTTGAAAGTGGAGCGTGTTTCTCTCCCACACAAAGAAAGCTGGGTTCTAACTTGTTATGAACAACAAACAAATCTAAATAAAACTAAAAATAAAACCTAAGAGCGAGACGCTCCAAGCATAGCACATAACGCATGAAGTAATAAAAATATAGTGAAACGAGAGACGAACTGATAATTGTTGATGGAGAAGGGGATGCACGGGGGCACCCCCAATCTTAGACGCTTGAGTCTCCTTGAATATTACTTGGGGATGCATGGGGGAATCCCCAAGCTTGAGCGCTTGACACTCCTGAATCTTCTTTCATCATCTTCCCTCGCACACTTGAAAACTCCCTTCATACATAACTCATCATAATCAGATTAGCGAGGTTAGTACCCATAATAAAATAAGTTTTTCTCTACTGGAAACAAGGATATTCTTGAAGATCTACTGTTTCTCAAGATTGCCAAAAAGTTTTTGCAAAGAAAAAGCAAACTTAAGGTTCGCAAAATGAAGGAAATGCAAAACAGGACAGAATATGTGAAAAACAGACCAGCAGGTAGTAAAGAATTTTTTAGGGATACTTCTGCAAATCAAATAAAAAACTTAGAACATACGAAAGTTCCGTAATTGTATAGATCACGCTGTATAAAAATTTGAGCTCAAAAAGATGAACTGGGATTTTTCTTTGATTTTTCTAGTCACGAGGACAAAATCTGTTTTCTGGACAGCGTGTCACAACTTTCACTTCCCTTGTCATATTAGGCTATAAATGGCACAAAGCTTGAAAAGTAAAGATACAATGATGTTGCTACAGTATTAAAAATCATCAAGACCACTAAAAATAGAAGAAAAACAAAAAGGAAATCCTAAATTCGTTGCGGGCTGCCTCTCGAAAGCGCTTCTTTAAAACCATACGCTAGGCTTAATGCAAATAGATCAAGTCTTTTCAACAAAATAACTAGCCCGTGTGATGGACTCAAAAGGCAACTTAATCTTTTTCCTAGGGAAGTGTTCCATCCCTTTCTTGAGAGGGAATTGGAATTTTATAATCCCTTCTTTCATATCAATAATAGCACCCACGGTACGAAGAAAAGGACGTCCCAAAATAATTGGACAAGAAGGTTCACATTCAATGTCCATAATAGTAAAATCAACGGGAACATAATTGTCATTGACAATCATAAGAAGATCATCGATCTTCCCCAAAGGTTTCTTTACGGAAGAGTCGACAAGACGAACACCAAAAGAACAAGAATCCAAAGGTTTCAATTCAAATATATCATACATTCTTTTGGGCATAACGGAGGTACTAGCTCCAACATCACATAAATCATAGCAAGAAAAGTTATTCAACTTAATTTTAATCATAGGATCCCAACCATATTCTAGCTTTCTAGGTATGGAGGCTTCTACCCTAAGCTTCTCCTCCTTAGCTTTAATGAGAGCATTAGTGATATGCTCCGTGAAGGCAAGATTAAGTGTGCTAGTGTGGGGGTCTCTAGACATCTTGTGAAGGAAACGAATAACTTCAGAAAGGGTGCAATTATCAAAATAAGGTCACTACTATCAAGTAAAGCGGTAGTGGTGTCCTTTAGGCTCACTTGTTTGGTAGCTTCTATAGTCATATGAATTTCTTCTTCTACGGTTGAGGTCATAGCATGACCATTAATAGGTCCTATGGTACTAGGGGTGCATTGGGTGCTAAGAGTTTGGATATCCTCAACCACTTGGATAGTAGCAATGATATGGTGTCTAGGAATTCTCTTAATCCTATCTTCTTCCTCCTTTTGTCTAGCCCATCTCTCTTTGAGTTTATCCATCATCCTAATGTTTTCATTAATTTGCATTTGAATAGCACTCATAGGAGTGACCTTCCTCTCCTCAGGAGGAGAAGTTCTAATTTTAAGCAATTCTACTTCATGGGCTAAATTGTATACCTTCGACGAGAGGTTATCTAATTTTTCTAGTTTTTCCTCTACACTCTTGTTGAAGGCTTTTTGGGTAGTGATACAGTCCTTAAGCATACTCTCTAATTCAGAAGTGGAGATTTTGGTGCTAGGATAAGTGTTGTTGTTCCCATAGTTGTTGGAAGGGAACGGTCTACGATTGCTACCAAAATTAATCCTATTAGCATTGTTATTGAAGTTGTTTCTAGAGATAAAGTTCACATCTACTTGATCCTGAGCAATCAAAGAATTTAAAGGGACATTATGAGGATCAATAGGAGATTGCTTGGTAAGTAGAGACATAATCAAGTCAACTTTTTCATTTAGGGAGGAGATCTCCTCGACAGAGTTTACCTTCCTACCCGTTGGAGCTCTTTCGGTGTGCCATTGGGAATAGTTGGTCATCATCTCATCGAGAAGTTTTGTGGCAGCACCAAGTGTAGTTGACATAAAGGTTCCTCCCGCGGCCGAATCTAGCAACTTCCACGAGGTAAAGTTTAAGCTTGCATAAAAAGTTTGGATAACCATCCAATTAGTCAAACCATGCGTAGGGCAATTCTTAACAAGAGATTTCATGCGTTCCCAAGCTTGGGAAACGTGTTCATTATCCAATTGCTTAAAATTAATAATATAGATCCTCAATTGGATAATCTTAGCAGGGGGTAGTAGTTCCCAATAAAATCATCCTTGCTCTTGTCCGAAGAATCTATGCTATTCTTAGGCAAGGATTGAAACTAGATTTTAGCTCCTTCTCTCAAGGAGAAAGGAAAAAGCTTAAGCTTAACAATATCACCATGTACTTCTTTGTACTTTTGCATATCATAGAGCTCTATAAAATTGTTTAAGTGCAAAGCAGCATCATCTCCAGCACTAGATAATTGATCTCTCAAAACAAGGTTCAACAAAGCAGGTTTAATCTCATAAGAAGGTGCTGAAGTAGCAGGTGTAGCAAGAGGAGTGCAGATAAAGTCACTGTTGTTGTGACTAGTGAAGTCACACAACTTGGTGTTCTCGGAGGAACCCATAGTAGCAGCAAGCAAGATAACTATTTTTTTGATTTTTGATAAAGGACACTAAAGCAAAAACTGAAAGGTAAACTAACAAGACTAAAAAGCAAAGATAAAAGATAGTGTGCAACTCCCCTATCTTGAAGAGTGGAGTCCCCGGCAACGGCGCTAGAAATTGCTTTTGATGGTACGATTTCTCGCCCCCCTCGTTGGTTACCCAAAGTGGAAGGTTGAGATGTAGATAGCGGCAATTTCCCTTGGCAAAGATACCAAGGTTGAGATCGAACCAGTAGGACTCCAAGATCGACAAGTAGGTGGTTCGGCAAGTGATGCGCCGTTTGAAAATAATCACTTGCTTCTCCTTGACCCGCACACACAACAAATAACTTTGCTTCCCAACGAGTACAGAGGAGTTGTCAATTCCTCCAGCCTTGTTTTTTACAAAGGATAAAACACACGGGATAATAATGATAGTGATAGCAACGGAAAAGTAAAGAAGTAAGTTGATAGCGGGTGTAAACAGTATTGGAAATATGGACCGGGGTCCTATGATGTTCATTAGTGATGTCTCTCTCCCAAAAGACGATAAAATAGCCATGCGATGTAAACAAATTACAGCTGGGCAATTGACAGGATTATGTGCGCAAACCAATGCTAACTATGCTATAAAGAAAGGAAGAGGCTCAAAAGCATGGGCGGTACGCCAAGACAAGTAGACCGAAATCCATCTGCATCTACCTACTAATCATCCACCTTGAGATATCTATCCAGAACATCTTGCTGGTATTAAGTTGCGAATCCCACCCAAAGTGTAAACTCCAAGCAACAGACAACTGCATTAAAGAACTTTGCGTAAAGTAAACAATCCTTGCAACCGCAACTACAAGCACCGTTGTTTTCCACCTTGTGGCAACAACACATCCCCTAGACTCATGTTTCTGTCACTCAAGCTAGTCATCACGGGGCATGAACCAACAATCATGCATAACTCTCCCTCTTGGAGTCACTACCTAATACTTGGCCAAAGCAATGAACAACAACGGAGAACATGCAAGAATTACTCTAGAACATAAATATAAAAGAGGAGAATCAAATATATTACTCAAACACAATCTGAACATAGTCTCATAATCCACCGTATCCCAGCAAACTCAGCATAACAACAGCAGAAAGATTACATATGTGCCTCGATCATGTAGGGTAGCTCACGAGGTCTAATCCATGAAGAACAAAGAGGGGAGGAGAACATCACATAGCTACTGATCATAGACCCATGGTCCAAGGTGGACTACTCACGGTTCATCCAGGAAGCATCCATGGTGGTGGAGAAGCTCCCGGAGGTGGTTCCTCCCTCCGGCAGGGTGCCGGGAAGAGGTCTTCTGGTGCTCCCATTCTTGGAAGCGCGACGGCGGCAGAACAGAGGAGAGATCGCGAAAAAGGGTTCCTGTCACGGGGGTTTCACATCACGAGGGATATATAGGCGAAGGGGGGCAGCCAGGGGCCCCACCAGGGGTCCAGGCGGCCCCCTGGCGCGGCCCCACCCTAGGGCGCGACGGGAGGGCGCCTGGGGCCCTGGTGGGTCCCCTCTGCCCCCCCTCGGTGATTCCCGAAGCTTCCGTATCGCAGAATTTTTATTGGATTTTTTCCAGAATTTTTGGAGCACTTTTAATATGGGAGAAACCTGAAATAGAAAAACAGCAGAAAACAGGAACAGGCACTGGGGTGCACTGAGTTAATAGGTTAGTCCAAATATGATCAATAGTGTATGAAGTTCATCAATATCATAGCAATATCACACAAAAGAGGCATGGAGCAAGCATAAATTATAGATACATTTTCGACGTATCAGCATCCCCAAGCTTAGAAGCTTGAGTCTCCTTTAATATTTGTTGGGGATGCATGGGGGCATCCCCAAGCTTGAGCGCTTGACACTCCAGGATCTTCTTTCATCATCTTCCATCGCACACTTGAAAACTCCCTTCATACAGAACTCATCATAAGCTGATTAGAGAGGTTAGTACCCTATTAAAATATTTTTTCCCGTACTGGAAATAAAGATATTCTTGAAGAGCTACTGTTTCTCAAGATTGCCAAAAAGTTTTCGCAAAGAAAAAGCAAGCTTAAGGTTTGCAAAAGTTAGGAGAGACAAAACGTGGAAGAATCTGTGAAAAACAGAACATCAGGTAGTGAAGAATTTTTTAGGGGTACTTCTGCAACTCAAATAAAAAACCCCAGAACATGCGAAAGTTCCTTTGATTGTATAGAGCACGCTGTGTAAAACATTCAGCTCAAAAATATGAACTGGTGATTTTCTGTGATTTTTCCCATCACGAGGACAGAATCTGTTTTCTGGACAACATGTCACAACTTTCACTTCCTTTTCATATGAGGCTATAAATGCCACAAAGCTTGAAAAACAAAGATACAATGATGTTGCTACAGTAGTAACAATCATCAAGACCATTAAAAACAGAAGTAAAAACATCTTGGGTTGCCTCCCAACAAGCGCTTTCTTTTACGCCTTTAAGCTAGGCATAAAGAAAAAGATCAAGTTTTATCAAGAAAATAACTAACCCGTGTGACAGACTCAAAAGGCAACTTAATCTTTTTCCTAGGGAAGTGTTCCTTCCCTTTCTTGAGAGGGAATTGGAATTTGATATTCCCCTCTTTCATGTCAATAATAGCACCAACGGTGCGAAGAAAAGGACGTCCCAAAATAATTGGTCAAGAAGGCTCACACTCAATGTCCATAATAGTAAAATCAACGGGAACATAATTGTCACTGACAATGATTAGAACATCATCGATCTTCCCCAAAGGTTTCTTTACGGAAGAATCGACAAGACGAACACCAAAAGAACAAGGATCAAAAGGTTTCAATCCAAGCATTTCATACATTCTTTTGGGCATAACAGAGGTACTAGCTCCAACATCACAAAGATCAAAGCAAGAGAAGTTATTCAATTTGATTTTATCATAGGAACCCAACCATCTTCTAGCTGCCTAGGTATGGAGGCTTCTAGTCTAAGCTTCTCCTCCCTAAATTTGATTAGATCATTGGTGATATGCTGTGTGAAGGCAAGATTAAGTGTGCTAGTGTGGGGGTCTCTAGACATCTTGTGTAGGAAACCAATAACTCCAGGTAAAGTGCAGTTGTCAAAGTCTAAGTCAATACTATCTATCAAGGAGGTAGTGATATCATTAAGGCTCACTTGTTTGAAAGCCTCTATGTTCAAAGAGGTTTCTTCATCTATGGTTGAGGTGGTAGCATCACCATTGATAGGTCCAGGTGGACTAGGGGTGTGATGGGTGCTAATAGTTTGGACATCCTCAACAACTTGGTTAGTATCTACTGTGTGGTAGGTAGGAAGGCTCTTAACTCTCTCTTCTTCCTTGGGGATAACTTCGGGTTTTGCTGCCATCTGGTTTATCAAGGTAGATTGGGTGTGAGACATGTTTGAAACATAGGTCTCAGTGGTAGTGAGTCTAGTTTGGAGACTGGAGATGTCACTGTTCAGGCTCTCAAGTTGTTTGCTAATGTTTTTAAGGATAGAAGAGTGCTCATCTAATTGTTTGGAAAAAGCCTTGTTTTGTTCAAACCGTGTGTATATATAGCTTTTGGTGGCCTTTTCTATTTCTACAAGTTTCTTGTAACTAGGTAGGTTTCTTTCCCTATAAGTCTGGCTGTAGGAGTTGCTATTGCCGTTCCCATAGTTTTTGGATGGGAACGGTCTAGGATTGTTGCTACCAAAATTACTCCTATAAGCATTATTGTTGAAGTTCTGTAACATCCCAAAATTTTCTAAATTATGGAAAGTTATTGAATTAATTATAATAATGATTGTTTGCTTGATATGTTTGATTTTCACTAGGATCTAAAACTTTGGAGTTTATTGAATATTCAAATGAGAGGGAATAAAATGACTTTTCCTAATATTCATTGTTGGTGTTTTGGAATTTAATATTTAAAACAAATCCAACAAATTAAAATGAGGGAAGGTAATATGACTCCTTCAACATATTAAAAGAGTTGGAAGATGTTAACAAAAAAAACTTATTAGATCTTCTAAATATTCAAAACATTTTTCAATTTAAGGCAATTCATTGGAGAGGATATAAAATGACTTATCCCCTTTTAAATAAAGTTGAAAAATATTTAGAATATTGTTTAAAAGTATTTTGAAATTTGTTATGGGTATTATAACTAACTCTAAATTATTTGGGGGATTTTAATAATGCTCAGAAAGTTTTTATTGCATTAAAATGATTTATCAAATATTGCATAATTATTGGAAAAGTATTTTTAGTAATTTTTTTTAATAATTTATTTTGTTTCTGTTGCACTTTTAAAAATATGTTATTATTATTTTATTTTGTTTTCTGTAGTTGGTTGACCATTTAAAATATTTAAAAAATGGCCCAATCGCAGTTGGGACGGAGCCAGCCCATCTAGTTTCCTCGCCCGCGTGCGCACACTGCAGCGCATAAGCCCTAGTCGGGCCAGCCCATTAAGCAATCACCACTTTTTTGTTGTTGTTGTTGTTGTTGTTGTTTGTTTCTTTTCTTTTTCTTTTTCTCCCTGCGGCTGACGAGCCGACCCCACCTGTCAGCCCCTTCCTCAACGTGTTCTTCATGGACTCCACACATAGCCACCGGACTCCCGATTTCCTCGCAAATTCGATCTCGTTTTTGCCCGTTTTGCATGCAATATCAACTATAAATACTGTCCAACTCGTACTCGTCCGATTTTTGCCAAAATCGCCATTTCCCGTGATCCAAGCTCGCCGGAATTTATCGCTAGAGTTCGAGCTCGACCTTTTTCGGCCTAGCGCTGGCGCCCGACCCCGCCTCAACCATTGCACCCCCCATCGCCCGCTTGTGTCGCGCCACCACCGGCTGTCCGCCGTGCGCCACCCGAGGAGGTCGCGCCGCCTCGCTGGAGACAGCGGCGCTGGAGTGCCGCCTGCCCGCGCCACCGGCTGTCCGCCGCGCCGCCCGCTGTGCCCACGGCCACGCCGCGCCTCCCGACCGTCTCCACCTCACCGCCGGCCCTCGTGCCACTCCTCGCCGGACCCGAGCGCCGCCGGAGTCGCGCCGATGTGCTGCGCCGCTGCCACCGGTTCTCGTCGGTGGGCTCCCTCACCTTTGGATCTGGAACCAATGGTCCAGATCGGATCCACAATTAGGGTTTACAAAAAAACGGTTTGGCTATTTGTGGTTTACTCCGGTTTTTCATCGGTTTAAACGGTTAATCGGAGCGGACCGAAAATCCTATCCTGCGAACGTTCGCTGGTTAATTCCAAAGGTGAACCATGTTCCTTCTGTAGCACCAAGGGCCTGTTTGTGATACAAACTTATTTATATTCGCGGATTAGCCCTTTTTCATAGATTTCACCCTAGAATCTTCGTAGCCGTATCTTCTAAACCGTAAGTCGGAATTAGGTGATTCTTTTTCCTATGCACTCTCATTGATCATTAGTTTTTTATAGAATGAACCTTTCACACATTTGTACACTTTTGAATTTGAATTTATTCAAATTCAAATTCAAACTTCTAGAGGCCGTATCTTGTAAACCGTTGATCCAAATCGAGTGATTCTTTTTGCGCTGGATCACTCGTGTCATGTACTTTCCGTGTATATCTTATGTACACAAAAATTCAAATGTTTCTTGATCTGTTTAAAGTCAATTTCAATTCGAATTGTACCCGCTATGACCTGTGTTGTAGTATTCCATTTCACGTGATTCTTTTTGCATATCGGATCATTTGAGACATGTTATCGGTAAGATTCACCCACTTTTCAGGTGGGCATGATATTCGCCTTGAAATCATGATGTCCATAGTCACAAATCTTTACCAATAGTTCTTTATCTGTTGACTCTCTCGAGTTCACCTTCCACCTGCCACCTTCGAGCACATCGACACCTATACCTTTCGACGCCTTTTTGTTTTTGTTTTTTTTGCTAAAACTTTTGTGTTTGATTTGTTAATCTTTTGGTTACTTTATGCGTGATTGCTTATGTGGTATCTTTCCTTTAGTTTAGATTGCTCGGAGTGTGACGAGTAGAGTTATCTGGATTGTGAGAGCGAAGAACTTCATCGAATGTACAAGGCAAGTCATACTTTGACAATTTCACAACCTATATTTTTACTTATGCATGTAGCAAATATCACCGTATGCATGTTTAGGAAGTTTCTTATTATTATCGCTGCAAACCTGGTAGGATAGCCATATGATCTGATCCTGTATTCTTTGTCGCCCTAGCTTGTGTTTGTTATTTATATGCTATGCTTGTAGACGGGGATTGGTTGAGATTACATTGAGTTATGTGAGGATTTATTGACTTGATTAGAAAACATTAAATAGAATTCACCTCTAGACGTGCGGCATGCATCCTTGAGGTTGCGCCTTCTTAAAGGGCAGGTTCAGGGTTAAATGCTCCCAATGGTTGTGAATGGTTTGGAGGGAAGGCATCATGGGGTCGTGCACCTTATCTAAAACAATGCACCCATGAGAGTGCACCCTAAGTGGACGCCGTCCAGGCTCAAAAAGATCGGACAGACTTATTGACTAGTAGCTTCCATGTACGACCACTGGCTATATGGGCTCTGGGTTAGTCGAGTAGGTTGTAGGGAGCCTGGCTCTGGTAGCTAGAAGATGTAGATGTGATAGGTGTATCGGCTACCAAAGGGTGGAGGTGACCTCTTCTGAAAGACTTTGTCTCAATCTTCGGGTTGAGTCCAGTGGGGAAAGTGTACAAACCTCTGCAGAGCGTACAAACTGATCATGATTAGTCGTGTCCCCGGTTATGGACAACTTTGAGCAACTAGGCATTACTGTTGTTGGATGGTCTTGACAGATGAAACACTTTAATAAAAATTGAGTGGGCAAGATTTAATAAAGGGTGTGGATTGGAACTGGTGTGCCCAGTTTGATCTTAAGTAGTAAGTTAAACTAAAATTTTGACTAGGTAGATTGGAAAAAATCAGCTTTCTGCAAAATGAAACCATAAGCCTTTCCTTTGACTTATCCTTCATGTTGATGTAGGTCTGTTATATACTTTTTCGTGTGACTTGCCGTACAAATCAGATGTACTGACCCGTTGTCGGGCTGTAACCTTCGGTGTTGCAGGATTGTATACGACGAGTAAGTGATGCGGTGTAGGGTTACGATGTCTATACTCAACTATGCCGGTGGAGTTGATGGACGCGACGAAGATCTTTATTGTTTTTCCGCTGTATTCTATTTGTAAGCTAGCCTTGAGCTATGCAGGTATGCTTTATTGTAATGCTGGACTATTTCTTGGGGGTGCATGGGGGCATCCACAAGCTTGAGCGTTTGACACACCCGATATCTTCTTTCATCATCTTCCCTCGCACACTTGAAAACTCCCTTCATACATAACTCATCATAATCTGATTAGAGAGGTTATTACCCACAATAAAACAATTTGCCTCTACTAGAAATAAATATTTTGTTTAAGGGATACTGTTTCTCAAGACCTCCAAAAAGTATTTGCAAAGAAAAATCTATCGCAAGACTTGCAAAATTGAGGAAAGGAAAAACGTGGCAGAATCTGTGAAAAACAGACCAGCAAGTAGTAAATAATTTTTTTGGGGTACTTCTGCAACTCAAATAAAAAACTCAGAACAGACGCCCGAAAGCTAATTGTATAGAGCATTCTGTCAAAAAAAACTCAGATAAAAAAGATGATCTGGTGATTTATCGTGAATTTTTCCGTCCAAGGACAAAATCTGTTTTCTGGACAGCATGTCACAACTTTTGAACTTTCTTGCAATCGGCGGCTAAACTTGGCACAAAGCTTGAAAATAAAGATACAATGATGTTGCTACAGTAGTAACAATCATCAAGACCACTAAAAACAGAAGTAAAAACATCTTGGGTTGCCTCCCAACAAGCGCTTTATTTTATGCCTCTTAGCTACGCATGAAGATAATAAAAGGTGCTCTCACAAGAATAAGAATTTGAAGCAAAGGAGAGCATCAAGAAGCAAATATGAAACACATTTAAGCCTCACCCACTTCCTATGCCTAGGAAACTTGTAAAAAAATAAATCAAAGAAGCACAAAGTGACATGCATAGGAAAGTGGAACAAGAGCAACTTCAAAAGTTTCAACTTAGAGAGAGGTTTCTTTGTGACATGGAAGTTTCTATAACCAAACTTTCTCTCTCAGAGTAATTTTCAGTAGTATAATGAACAACATCAATAATATAAGTATCACATAAATCACGTTGTTCATGACCTACAAGAACACGTGTAATGTTTGATGTCGCGAGAGTTTCTCGCCCCTCGTTGGTTACCCAAAGTGGAAGGTTTGAGATGCAGACAGCGGAAATTTCCCTCGGGAAGATACCAAGGTTTGTCTCCAGTAGGACTCCGGCAACGACAGGAAGGTGACGACGGCGCCAGAGATTAGCGGTTGACATGGACCTGCACACACAACAGATAACTTTGCTCCCAACGAGTACAAAGGGGTTTTCAATCCCTCCGGCCTTGTTGTTTACAAAGGATAAAACACACGGGATAATAATGATAGTGATAGCAACGGAAAAGTAAATAAAGCAGTAAATTGATAGTGGGTGTAAACAGTATTGGAAATATGGACCGGGGGTCCTATGATGTTCACTAGTGATGTCTCTCTCCCAAAAGACGATAAAATAGCCATGCGAGGTAAACAAATTACAGCTGGGAAATTGACAGGATTATGTGCGCAAACCAATGCTAATTATGCTATAAAGAAAGAAAGAGGATCAATAGCATGGGCGGTACGCCAAGACAAGTAGACCAAAATCCATTTGCATCTACCTACTAATCATCCACCTTGAGATATCTATCCAGAACATCTCGCTGGTATTAAGTTGCGAATCCCACCCAAAGTGTAAACTCAAAGCAACAGACAACTGCATTAAAGAACTTTGCGTAAAGTAAAAAATCCTTGCACCCGCAAGTACAAGCACCGTTGTTTCCCCCTTGTGGCAACAACACATCCCCTAGACTCATGTTTCTGTCACTCAAGCTAGTCATCGGGGGGCATGAACCCACAATCATGCATAATGCTCCCTCTTGGAGTCACTACCTACTACTTGGCCAAAGCAATAAACAGCAACGGAGAACATGCAAGAATTACTTTAGAACATAAATATAAAAGAGGAGAATCAAATATATTACTCAAACACAATCTGAACATAATCTCATAATCCATCGGATCCCAGCAAACTCAGCATAGCAACAGTAGAAATATTACATATGTGCCTCAATCATGTAGGCCAGCTCACGAGGTCTAATCCATGAAGAACAAAGAGGGGAGGAGAACATCACATAGCTACATATCATAGACCCATGGTCCAAGGTGGACTACTCACGGTTTATTCGGGAAGCATCCATGGTGGTGGAGAAGCTCCCCGAGGTGGTTCCTCCCTCCGACAGGGTGCCGAGAAGAGGTCTTCTGGTGCTCCCGATCTTCGAAGCGCGGCGGCGGTGGAACAGAGGAGAGATCGCGAAAAAGGGTTCCTGTGTCGGGATTTTTGCGTCATGGGGAATAAATAGGCGGCCCCTTGGCGTGGCCCCACCCTAGGGCGCGCCGGGAGGTCTCCTTGGGCCCTGGTGAGTCCCCTCTACCCCCCCTCGGTGATTCCCGAAGCTTCTTGTGAGCTGATTTTTTATTGGATTTTTCCCGAATTTTTGGAGCACTTTTTATATGGGGGAAACCTGAAATAGAAAAACAACAGAAAACAGGAACTGACACTGGGGTGCACTGAGTTAATAGGTTAGTCCAAATATGATCAAAAGTGTATGGAAGTTCATCAATATCATAGCAATATCACACAAAAGAGGCATGGAGCAAGAAGAAATTATAGATACGTTTTGGACGTATCAACATCTCCAAGCTTAATTCATGCTCGTCCTCGAGTAGGTAAATGATAAAAGCATAATATCTGTGGTGACATGCTAACAACCATATAAGAACTTTTAAGTAAAGCAGTCAAGGCATGTAATTCAATTCAAGTCATAACAAGCAAGAGTCTATATTTAGCATTGAAACAAGCAGCATAAGAACATAAAGGTGCAAGTGCTCTCGCTGTCCGTGACTCGAATGTCTCCAAATGGTGTTTGCGTGCAAGAAAGGGGATAGGGATATATGAGAAAACATATTTTTTGTGTTGAGAACTCAATCTACTAAAGTTTCACACTTTTTCTTCTTTGGAATCTTATCTTGACTCATCCCCAGACCACTAGCCAGGTACAAGTCAAAATGATCCACTCCTTTTCGATATTTTGAGCACTCATGCAATGCATGAGCGTATGCAAGAAAGTTGACACTTAGGATGACAAAGAGAGAATATAGTGGAGGGCGGAGACAAAAAGGTGTGAAAGTCTCATATCAATGAGGACAATCATAGGCGAGAGAAAGCCAAATGATAGATATGATGTGAGGAGTAGAGATTGCCATGCAACGGATGCACATATGAGCTAAGGTAAGCTCTACAATGGAACTAGTGGGGGTGCATCCAACTTGCTTGCTCAAGAAGACCTAGAGCTCATTTGAGGAGGCTCATCATTGGAATATACAAGCCTAGTTCTATAGTGTGAAGGTCCCCACATAGTTATATGCATAAATGATAATCTCTATGGAGTACAAGATATAAGAGGGAGTACGAGTGTGGATCTCTCAAAAGGAATAGTAGTGTGCCCCCTTCTCTCTTTTTATTTCTTTTTCTATTTTTTTTATTTTTTTGGTGGCCTCATTGTCTCTTTCTATTTCTCTCATTTTTCCTCTTTGGGATCTTTTAATTTTGTCCTCTTTGGGATCTTTTAATTTTTTCCTCGTTGGGATCTTTTCCTCACTTTAGGGGCAACACTCTATATATTACAAAAAGTATAGAAGATCTTTCACACTTTACAAAAGTACTCAAATCATAAAGAAGATGAAACTATCATGATGTATGCAAATGTATGAATCTGCCAGTGTAGCAGGATATGCAATGATACTAGCGCGTCATGTAGCAATGATTTGGGCAAGGCCCAACTAGCATGCGGCTCATCGATCAAGCAAGTAGCATGTATGACTGATACGTCCAAAACGTATCTATAATTTATGCTTGCTCCATGCCTCTTTTGTGTGATATTGCTATGATATTGATGAACTTCCATACACTTTTGATCATATTTGGACTAACCTATTAACTCAGTGCACCCCAGTGCCAGTTCCTGTTTTCTGCTGTTTTTCTATTTCAGGTTTCCCCCATATTAAAAGTGCTCCATAAATTCGGCAAAATCCAATAAAAAATCAGCGTAGAAGAAGCTTCAGGAATCACCGAGGGGGGGACAGAGGGGACCCACCAGGGCCCCAGGCGCCCTCCCGGCGCACAATAGGGTGGGCCGCGCCAGGGGGCCGCCTAGAACCCTGGTGGCCACCCTGGCTGCCCCCCTTCGCCCATATAATCCTCGTGACGTGAAACCCCCATGAAGGGAACCCTTTTTCGCGATATCTCCTTTGTTCCGCCACCGCGCTTCCAAGATCGGGAGCACCAGAAGACCTCTTCCCGGCACCCTGCCGGAGGGAGGAACCACTTCCGGGAGTTTCTCCACCACCATGGATGCCTCCCGGATGAACCGTGAGTAGTCCACCTTGGACCATGGTTCTATGATTAGTAGCTATGTGATGTTCTCCTTCCCTCTTTGTTCTTCATGGATTAGACCTCGTGAGCTGCCCTACATGATCGAGGCACATATGTAATATTTCTGCTGTTGCTATGCTAAGTTTGCTCGGATCCGATGGATTATGAGATTATGTTCAGATTGTGTTTGAGTAATATATTTGATTCTCCTCTTTTATATTTATGTTCTAGAATAATTCCTGCATGTTCTCCGTTGCTGTTTATTGCTTTGGCCAAGTAGTAGGTAGTGAATCCAAGAGGGAGCGTTATGCATGATTATGGGTTCATGCCCCCCGATGACTAGCTTGAGTGACAGAAACATGAGTCTAGGGGGTGTGATGTTGCCACAAGGGGGAAAACAATGGTGCTTGTACTTGCGGGTGCAAGGATTGTTTACTTTACGCAAAGTTATTTAATGCAGTTGTCCGTTGCTTTGAGTTTACACTTTGGGTGGGATTCACAACTTAATACCAGCGAGATGTTCTGGATAGATATCTCAAGGTGGATGATTAGTAGGTAGATGCAGATGGATTTCGGTCAACTTGTCTTGGCGTACCGCCGATGCTTTTGAGCCTCTTCCTTTCTTCATAGCATAATTAGAATTGGTTTGCGCACATAATCCTGTTAATTGCCCAACTGTAATTTGTTTACCTCGAATGGTTAATTTATCGTCTTTTGGGAGATAGACATCACTAGTGAACATCATAGGACCCCGGTCCATATTTCCAACACTGTTTACACTCGCTATCAATTTACTGCTTTATTTACTTTTCCGTTGCTATCATTATCATTATTATCCCGTGCGTTTTATCCTTTGTAAACAACAAGGCCGGAGGAATTGACAAATCCTCTGTACTCATTGGGAAGCAAAGTTATTTGCTGTGTGTGCAGGTCCAGGTGATGTTAGCAACCTTGTGTTATGAACGACGCCATTGTTCACTTCACCACCTTCTTGTATCTGTTGGAGTCCTATTGGTTAGACATTCAACCTTAGCATCTTTGCTAAGGGAAACTTTCTGCTGTCTACATCTCAACCTTCCACTTTGGGTAACCAACGAGGGGGCGTTAATTCGTACCATCAAAAGCAATTTCTGGCGCCGTTGCCGGGGACTCCACTCTTCAAGATCAGGGAGTTGCACACTATCTTTTACCTTTGCTTTTTAGTCTTGTTAGTTTACCTTTCAGTTTTTGCTTTAGTGTCCTTTATAAAAAATCAAAAAAATAGTTATCTTGCTTGCTGCTACTATGGGTTCCTCCGAGAACACCAAGTTGTGTGACTTCACTAGTCACAACAACAGTGACTTTATCTACACTCCTATTGCTACACCTGCTATTTCAGCACCTTCTTATGAGATTAAACCTGCTTTGTTGAACCTTGTTATGAAAGATCAATTCTCCGGTCTAGAGATGATGCTGCTTTGCACTTAAATAATTTTATTGAGCTTTGTGATATGCAAAAGTACAAAGAAGTAGATGGTGATATTGTTAAGTTTAAGCTTTTTCCTTTCTCCTTGAGAGATGAAGCTAAAATCTGGTTTCAATCCTTGCCTAGGAATAGCATAGATTCTTGGGATAAGTGCAAGGATGCTTTTATTGGGAAGTACTACCCCCTGCTAAGATTATCCAATTGAGGAGTTTTATTATGAATTTTAAACAATTGGATAATGAACACGTTGCCCAAGCTTTGGAACGCATGAAATCTCTTGTTAATAATTGCCCTATGCATGGTTTGACTACTTGGATGGTTATCCAAACTTTTTATGCAGGCTTGAATTTTACCTCACGGAACTTGCTATATTCGACCGCAGGAGGAACCTTTATGTCTACTACACTTGGTGCTGCCACAAAACTTCTCGATGAGATGATGACACACTATTCCCAATGGCACACCAAAAGAGCTCCAACAGGTAGGAAGGTAAACTCTGTCGAGGAGATCTCCTCCCTAAATTAAAAAGTTGACTTGATTATGTCTCTACTTACCAAGCAATCTCCTATTGATCCTCATGATGTACCTTTAAATTCTTTGATTGCTCAAGATCAAGTAGATGTGAACTTTATCTCTAGAAACAACTTCAATAACAATGCTTATAGGAGTAATTTTGGTAGCAATCCTAGACCGTTCCCCTCCAACACCTACGGGAACAACAACAATTATCCTAGCACCAAAAAGTCCACTTCTGAATTAGCCCATGAAGTAGATTTTCTTAAAATTAGAACTTCTCCACTTGAGGAGAGGAAGGTCACTCCTATGAATGCCATCCAAGTGCAAATTAATGAAAACATTAGGATGATGGCTAAACTTAAAGAGAGATGGGATAATGAAATGGAGGAAGAAGATAGAATTAAGAGCCTTCCTACACACCATACCGTTGCTACTATCCAAGTGGTTGAGGATATACAAACTCTTAGCACCCAATGCACCCATAGTCCCATATAACCTATTAATGGTGATGCTATGACCTCAACCGTAGAAGAAGAAATTCCTATGACTATAGAAGCTACCAAACAAGTGAGCCTAAATGACACCACTACCACTTTACTTGATAGTAGTGACCTTGATTTTGATAATTGCACCCTTTCTGAAGTTATTCATTTCCTTCACAAGATGTCTAGAGACCCCCACACTAGCACACTTAATCTTGCCTTCACAGAGCATATCACTAATGCTCTCATCAAATCTAGGGAGGAGAAGCTTAGGGTAGAAGCCTCCATACCTAGAAAGCTAGAAGATGGTTGGGATCCTATGATTAAAATTAAGTTGAATAACTTTTCTTTCTATGCTTTATGTGATGTTGGAGCTAGTACCTTCGTTATGCCCAAAAGAATGTATGATATATTTGAATTGAAACCTTTTGATCCTTGTTCTTTTGGTGTTCGTCTTGTCGATTCTTCCGTAAAGAAACCTTTGGGTAAGATCGACGATGTTCTCATCATTGTCAATGACAATTATGTTCCCGTTGATTTTACTATTATGGACATTGAATGTGAACCTTCTTGTCCAATTATTTTGGGACGTCCTTTTCTTTGCACCGTGGGTGCTGTTATTGATATGAAAGAAGGGACTATAAAATTCCAATTCCCTCTCAATAAAGGGATGGAACACTTCCCTAGGAAAAATATTAAGTTGCCTTTTGAGTCCGTCACACGGGCTAGTTATTTTCTTGAAAAGACTTGATCTATTTGCATTAAGCCTAGCTAATGGCTTTAAAGAAGCGCTTTCGGGAGGCAGCCCGCAACGAATTTAGGATTTCCCTTTTGTTTTTCTTCTGTTTTTAGTGGTCTTGATGATTATTACTATTGTTGCAACATCATTGTATCTTTACTTTTCAAGATTTGTGCCATTTATAGCCTCATATGACAAGGGAAGTGAAAGTTGTGACATGCTGTCCAGAAAACAGATTCTATCCTTGTGACTAGAAAAATCACAGAAAAATCCGAGTTCATCTTTTTGAGCTGAGTTTTTTACACAACGTGCTCTATAAAATTACGGAATTTTCGTATGTTCTGATTTTTTTATTTGAGTTGCAGAAGTATCCCTAAAAAATTCTTTACTACCTGCTGGTCTGTTTTTCACAGATTCTGACCTGTTTTGCCTTTTCTTCGTTTTCCAAACCTTAAGCTTGCTTTTTCTTTGCAAAAACTTTTTGGCAATCTTGACAAACAGTAGCTCTTCAAGAATATCTTTATTTCCAGTAGAGGAAAAATTATTTTGTTATGGGTACTAACCTCGCTAATCAGATTATGATGAGTTCTGTATGAAGGGAGTTTTCAAGTGTGCGAGGGAAGATGATGAAAGAAGATTCAGGAGTGTCAAGCGCTCAAGCTTGGGGGTTCCCCCATGCATCCCCAAGAAATATTCAACGAGACTCAAGCGTCTAAGCTTGGGGATGCCCCCGTGCATCCCCTTCTCCATCAACAATTATCAGTTCGTCTCTCGTTTCACTATATTTTTCTCACTTCATGCGTTATGTGCTATGCTTGGAGCATCTCGCTCTTAGGTTTTATTTTTATTTTTCTTTTGCTTTGCTTGCTGTTCATAACAAGTTAGAACCCAACTTTCTTTGTGTGGGAGAGAAACACGCTCCACTTCCAAAATCTAGAACACAACATAGGATTTTTCATGCTTACCTTTGCTATGTGTGTTCTTTATCTTTTTTTTTCATAGCTACTGCCATGTTTAGCTCTTAGTTTTCATGCTTATCTTTCACAGAGTTTTTTTAGTTTGTTGCTAGAACTCTCTTTATTTTTCATGTTTATCTTGTTTAGAGAGTTTGACTGTTGCACTGAGTTTTGTGTCTTCACTTGAAGTAGGTAATTGAGGTTGCTATTATTTTGTAGTAGTAACTTGCAATAGTTTTGAGGTATTGTTTTGAGTAATGTTTGGACTTTTGGCGTCAAGAGCTTTAGCCTATTAGTGATAGATGTCATATTTCGGGCAGTCCGTGTTTATTTTCAAAACCTACAAAATTAGTTGAGAACTCTAGCTACTAGATGGATCACTACTCTTCTGAGGGGTCGAATATTAGAGTACACTCACGTACCATGAGTCGAGGATGCGCAAGGATAACCAAACCCCCATACACTCCTCCTCGGGGTACTTTTCTCTTTGTGAAACCTCCTTATTAGATTGAGAGTTACCGATAATAAGTGCATGAGTTCTTCAGACTAATGTGAGTATTCGAAAGTTGACACTTCCACCTTCCCATATTTTTCTAGCCTCTCCGGTGCCGTGCATTGCTTTCTTCTCACTCCGAGAGTTGGCGTCCACCTTCGCCGGTACACCCAAACCCTTGGCATGATACGCTCTGTCATCATAAACCTCCTTATATCCTTCCTCAAAACAGTCACCATACCTACCTACCAAGGCATTTCCATAGACTTTCCGAGATATATTTCCATGCAACATCCACCTTCTCATGACTTGATCTTCATGTCATACATGCTACTTGCTTGATCGATGAGCCGCATGCTAGTTTGGCCTTGCCCTAATCATTGCTACATGACGTGCTAGTATCATTGCATATCTTGCTACACTGGCAGAGGCATACATTTGCATACATCATGATAGTTACATCTTCTTTATGATTTGAGTACTTTGTAAAGTGTGAAAGATCTTCTATACTTTTTGTAATATATAGAGTGTTGCCCCTAAAGTGAGGAAAAGATCCCAAAGTGGACAAATTAAAATATCCCAAAGAGGACAAATTAAAAGATCCCAAAGAGGACAAATTAAAAGATCCCAAAGACGACAAATGAGAGAAATAGAAAGAGCCATTGAGGCCACCAAAAAAATAAAAAAAATAGAAAAAAGAGAGAAGGGGGCACACTACTATTCCTTTTGAGAGATCCACACTCGTACTCCCTCTTGTATCTTGTACTCCATAGAGATTATCATTTAGATATATAACTATGTGGGGACCTTCACATTATAGAACTAGGCTTGTATATTCCAATGATGAGCCTCCTCAAATGAGCTCTAGGTCTTCTTGAGCAAGAAATTTGGATGCACCCCCACTAGTTCCATTGGAGAGCTTACCTTAGCTCATATGTGCATCCGTTGCATGGCAATCTCTACTCCTCACATCATATCTATCATTTGGCTTTCTCTCGCCTATGATTTTCCTCATTGATGTGAGACCTTCACACCTTTTTGTCTTCCTCCTCCACCATTTTCTATCTTTGCCATCCTAAGTGTCAACTTTCTTGCTTACGCTCATCCATTGCATGAGTGCTCAAAATGTCGAAAAGGAGTGGATCATTTTGACTTGTACCTGGCTAGTGGTCTGGGGATGAGTCAAGATAAGATTCCAAAGAAGACCAAGTGTGAAACTTTAGTATATTGAGTTGTCAACACAAAAAATACTTTTTTCTCGTATATCCCTATCCCCTTTCTTGCACGCAAACACCATTTGGAGACATTCGAGTCACGGACAGCGAGAGCTCTTGCACCTTTATGTTCTTATGTTGCTTGTTTCAATGCTAAATATAGACTCTTGTATGCTATGACTAGAATTGAATTACATGCATTGATTGCTTTACTTAAAAAGTTCTTATATGGTTGTTAGCATTTCACCACAGAAATTATGCTTTTATCATTTACCTACTCGAGGACGAGTAGGAATTAAGCTTGGGATGTTGATACGTCCAAAACGTATCTATAATTTCTGCTTGCTCCATGCCTCTTTTGTGTGATATTGCTATGATATTGATGAACTTCCATACACTTTTGATCATATTTGGACTAACCTATTAACTCAGTGCACCCCAGTGCCATTTCCTGTTTTCTGCTGTTTTTCTATTTCAGGTTTCCCCCATATTAAAAGTTCTCCAAAAATTCGGGAAAAATCCAATAAAAAATCAGCGTAGAAGAAGCTTCGGGAATCACCGAGGGGGGGGGGGGGGTGGCAGAGGGGACCCACCAGGGCCCCAGGCGCTCCTTAGGGTGGGGCCGCGCCAGGGGGCCGCCTAGACCCCTGGTGGCCCCCCTTCCTGCCCCCCTTCGCCCATATAATCCTCGTGACATGAAACCCCCGTGACGGGAACCCTTTTTCGCGATCTCTCCTCTGTTCTGCCGCCGCCACGCTTCCAGGATCGGGAGCACCAGAAGACCGCTTCCCGGCACCCTGCCGGAGAGAGGAACCACCTCTGGGAGCTTCTCCACCACCATGGATGCCTCCCGGATGAACCGTGAGTAGTCCACCTTGGACCATGGGTCTATGATCATTTGTTATGTGATGTTCTCCTCCCCTCTTTGTTCTTAGTGGATTAGACCTCGTGAGCTGCCCTACATGATCGTGGCACATATGTAATATTTCTGTTGTTGCTATGCTGAGTTTGCTGGGATCCGATGGATTATGAGATTATGTTTAGATTGTGTTTGAGTAATATATTTGATTCTCGTCTTTTATATTTATGTTCTAGAGTAATTCTTGTTTGTTCTCCGTTGCTGTTTATTGCTTTGGACAAGTAGTAGGTAGTGACTCCAAGAGGGAGCGTTATGCATGATTGTGGGTTGATGCCCCCCGATGACTAGCTTGACTAACAGAAACATGCAAGTTATTTGCTGTGTGTGCAGGTCCAGGTGAAGTTAGCAACCTTGTGTTGTGAACGGCGCCATTGTTCACTTCACCACCTTCTTGTATCTGTTGGAGTCCTATTGGTTCGAAATTCAACCTTAGCATCTTCGCTAAGGGAAACTTGCTGCTGTCTACATCTCAACCTTCCACTTTGGGTAACCAACGAGGGGGCGTTAATTCGTACCATCAATGACATGAAGATCAAGTCATGAGAAGATGGATGTTGCATGGAAATATATCTCGGAAAGGATATGGAAATGCCTTGGTAGGTAGGTATGGTGGCTGTTTTGAGGAAGGATATAAGGAGGTTTATGATGACAGAGCGTATCATGCCAAGGGTTTGGATGTACCGGCGAAGGTGGAAGCCAACTCTCGGAGTAAGACAGAGGCAATGCACGACACAAGAGAGGCTAGAAAAACATGGGAAGGTGGAAGTGTCAACTTTCGAATACTCACATTAGTCCGAAGAACTCATGCACTTATTATTGGTAATTCTCAATCTAATAAGGAGGTTTCACAAAGAGACAAGTACCCCGAGGAGGAGTGTATGGGGGTTTGGTTATCCTTGCGCATCCTCGACTCATGGTACGTGAGTGTACTCTATTATTCGACCCCTCAGAAGAGTAGTGATCCATCTAGTAGCTAAAGTTCTCAACTAATTTTGTAAGTTTTGAAAATAAACACGGATTGCCAAAAATACGACATCTATCACTAATAGGATAAATCTCTTGACACCAAAAGTCCAAACATTACTCAAAACAATACCTCAAAACTGTTGCAAGTTACTACTACAAAATAATAGCAACCTCAATTACCTACTCCAAGTCAAGACACAAAACTCAGTGCAACAGGCAAACTCTCTAAAAAACATAAACATGAAAACTCAAGAGAGTTCCAGCAAAAAACTAAACAAAAGCTCTTTAAAAAGATAAGCATGAAAACTAAGAGCTAAACATGACAGTAGCTATGAAAAAGATAAAGAACACACACAATAAAGATAAGCATGAAAAATCCTATGTTGTGTTCTAGATTTTGAAAGTGGAGCGTGTTTCTCTCCCACACAAAGAAAGCTGGGTTCTAACTTGTTATGAACAGCAAGCAAATCTAAAGAAAACTAAAAATAAAACCTAAGAGCGAGCCGCTCCAAGCATAGCACATAACGCATGAAGTGATAAAAATATAGTGAAACGAGAGACGAACTGATAATTGTTGATGGAGCAGGGGATGCACTGGGGCATCCCCAAGCTTAGACGCTTGAGTCTCCTTGAATATTTATCAGGGATGCATGGGGGCATCCGCAAGCTTGAGAGCTTGACACTCCTGAATCTTCTTTCGTCATCTTCCCTCGCACGCTTGAAAACTCCCTTCATACATAACTCATCATAATCTGATTAGCGAGGTTAGTACCCATAATAAAATAACTTTTCCCTTACTGGAAATAAATATATTTTTGAAGAGCTACTGTTTCTCAAGATTTCCTAAATATTTTTACAAAAAAAAGCAAGCTTAAGGTTCACAAAATGAAGGAAAGGCAAAACAGGACAGAATCTGTGAAAAACAGACCAGCAGGTAGTAAAGAATTTTTTAGGGATACTTCTGCAACTCGAATAAGAAAACTCATAACATACGAAAGTTCCGTAATTGTATAGAGCACTCTGTGTAAAAAATTTAGCTCAAAATGACGAACTGGGATTTTTATGTGATTTTTCTATTCACGAGGACAGAATCTGTTTTCTGGACAGCATGTCACAACTTTCACTTCCCTTGTCATATGAGGCTATAAATGGCACAAAGCTTGAAAAGTAAAGATACAATGATGTTACTATGGTAGTAAAAATTATCAAGACCACTAAAAACAGAAGAAAAACAAAAAGGAAATCCTAAACTCGTTGCGGGCTGCCTCCCGAAAGCGCTTCTTTAAAGCCATTAGCTAGGCTTAATGCGAGTAGATCAAGTCTTTTCAAGAAAATAACTAGCCCGTGTGACGGACTCAAAAGGCAACTTAATCTTTTTCCTAGGGAAGTGTTCCATCCCTTTCTTGATAGGGAATTGGAATTTTATAATCCCTTCTTTCATATCAATAACAGCACCCACGGTGCGAAGAAAAGGACGTCCCAAAATAATTGGACAAGAAGGTTCACATTCAATGTCCATAATAGTAAAATCAACGGGAAAATAATTGTCATTGACAATGATAAGAACATCATCGATCTTCCCCAAAGTTTTCTTCACGGAAGAATTGACAAGACAGACACCAAAAGAACAAGGATCAAAAGGTTTTAATTCAAATATATCGTACATTCTTTTGGGCATAACGGAGGTACTAGCTCCAACATCACATAAAGCATAGCAAGAAAAGTTATTCAACTTAATTTTAATCATAGGATCCCAACCATTTTCTAGCTTTCTAGGTATGGAGGCTTCTACCCTAAGCTTCTCCTCCCTAGCTTTAATGAGAGCATTAGTGATATGCTCTGTGAAGGCAATATTAAGTGTGCTAGTGTGGGGGTCTCTAGACATCTTGTGAAGGAAACGAATAACTTCAGAAAGGGTGCAATTATCAAAATCAAGGTCACTACTATCAATTAAAGTGGTAGTGGTGTCCTTTAGGCTCACTTGTTTGTTAGCTTCTATAGTCATAGGAATTTCTTCTTCTACGGTTGAGGTCATAGCATCACCATTAATAGGTCCTATGGGACTAGGGGTGCATTGGGTGCTAAGAGTTTGGATATCCTCAACCACTTGGATAGTAGCAATGGTATGGTGTGTAGGAAGGATCTTAATTCCATCTTATTCCTCCTTTTCTCTAGCCCATCTCTCTTTGAGTTTAGCCATCATCCTAATGTTTTCATTAATTTGCACTTGGATAGCAGTCATAGGAGTGACCTTCCTCTCCTCAAGAGGAGAAGTTCTAATTTTAAGCAATTCTACTTCATGGGCTAAATTGTCTACCTTCGACGAGAGTTTATCTAATTTTTCTATTTTTTCCTCTACACTCTTGTTGAAGGGCTTTTGGGTAGTGATAAAGTCTTTAAGCATACTCTCTAATTCAGAAGTGGAGTTTTTGGTGCTAGGATAAGTGTTGTTGTTCCCATAGTTGTTGGAGGGGAACGGTCTAGGGTTGCTACAAAAATTACTCCTATAAGCATTGTTATTGAAGTTGTTTCTAGAGATAAAGTTCACATCTACTTGATCTTGAGCAATCAAAGAATTTAAAGGAACATCATGAGGATCAATAGGAGATTTCTTGGTAAGTAGAGACATAATCAAGTCAACTTTTTCATTTAGGGAGGAGATCTCCTCGACGGATTTTACCTTCCTACCTGTTGGAGCTCTTTCGGTGTGCCATTGGGAATAGTTGGTCATCATCTCATCGAGAAGTTTTGTGGCAGCACCAAGTGTAGTTTTGATGTGCCAGGTGATGATAGTGATTTCTCGCCCTTCGTTGGTAAACCCCAAGAGGAAGGTGTGATGTAGCACAGCAGAAAATTTCCCTCAGTAAAGATACCAAGGTTTGTCTCAAGTAGGACTTCGGAGATGATAAGTAGGTGTCAGCGGCGCAACTGACGCGGACCTGCACACAGACGCAAATAACTTTGTTCCCAACGAAGTTCAGAGAGGTTGTCAATCTCTCCGGTCTTGTTGTTCACAAAGGATCAAACACAAGGGATAATGATAGCAACTGAAAGTAAAAGCAGAAAAGTAAATGAGTGTGGAAACAGTGATGAGGATATGGACCGGGATACGTGATGTTCACTAGTGATGTCTCTCTCCCAAAAGACGATAAAACTGCTATGCGAGGTGAACAAATTACAGAAGGGCAATTGACAGGATTATGAACGCACCGCAATGCTAACTATGCTACAAAACAAAGGAAGAGGCTCAAAAGCATGGGCAGAACGCAAAAATAAGTAGACCGAAATCCAACTGCATCTACTACTAATCATCCACCATGAGATATCTATCCTGAACATCTCGCTGGTATTAAGTTGCGAGCCCCACCCAAAGTGTAAACCCAAAGCAACAGCCAACTGCATTAAAAAGCACTTTGCGTAAAGTAAACAATCCTTGCAACCGCGGTTACAAGCACCGTTGTTTTCCCCCTTGTGGCAAAAACACATCCCCTAGACTCATGTTTCTGTCACTCAAGCGAGTCATCAGGGGGCATGAACCCACAATCGAGCATAACGTTCCCTCTTGGGGTTACTACCTACTACTTGGCCAAAGCAATAAACAGCAAAGGAGAACATGCAAGAATTACTTAAGAACAAAAATATAAAATATAAGAACCATATATATTACTCAATCACAATCTGAACATAATCTCATAATCCATCAGATCCCATCAAACTCAGCATAGCAACAGCAAAAATATTACAAAAGTGCCTCGATCATGTAGGGCAGCTCACGACGTCTAAACCATGAAGAACAAAGAGGGGAGGAGAACATCACATAGCTACTGATCACGGACCCATGGTCCAAAGGAAACTACTCACGATACATCCGGGAAGCATCCATGGTGGAGAGGAGACTCCCAGAGGTCGGCCCTCCCTCCGGCAGGGTGCCGGGAAGAGGTCTGCTGGTGCTCCCGATCTCGGAAGCGCGGCGGCGGCGGAACAGAGGCGAAATCGCGAAAAAGGGTACTTCTTCTGAGGGTTTCTCATCACGGAGAATATATAGGGGAAGGGGGGCAGCCAGGGGGGCCACCAGGGGTCCAGGAGGCCCCCCTGGCGCGGCCAGCCCCTGGGGCGCGCCACCAGGGCGCCTGGGCCCCTGGTGGTGGCCCTCTGGCCCCACTCAGGTTCTTCTGCGCTGATTTTTTATCTGATTTTTCCCGAATTTTTGGAGCACTTTTTATATGGGGGAAAACTGAAATAGAAAAACAGCAGAAAACAGGAACTGGCACTCTAGTGCACTGAGTTATTAGGTTAGTCCAAATATGATCAAAAGTGTATGAAAGTGTATCTAGATCATAGCAATATCACACAAAATATGCACGGAGCTAGCAGAAATTATAGATACGTTTTGGACGCATCAACATCCCCAAGCTTAATTCCTGCTCGTCCTCGAGTACGTAAATGATAACAACATAATTTCTGTGGTGACATGCTAGCAACAAGAACTTTAAAAAGTAAAGCAATCAAGGTTAGAGATTCAATTCAAGTCATAACATGCAAGAGTCTATATTAGCATTGATACAAGTAACAAAAGAACATTAGGTGCAAGAGCTCTCGCTGTCCGTGACTCGAATGTCTCCAAATGGCGTTTGCGTGCAAGAAGGGGGATAGTGAATACGAGAAAAATATTTATTTGTTGAGAACTCAATCTACTAAAGTTTCACACTTGGTCTTTTTCTGGAATCTTATCTTGACTCGTACCCAGACCACTAGCAAGATACAAGTCAATTTGATCCACTCATTTTTCAATATTTTGAGCACTCATGCAATGGATGAGCGTAAGCACGAGAGTTGACTCTTAGGATGGCAAAGAGAGAAGTACGGAGGAGGAGGAAGACAAAAGGGAATGAGAAAGGCTCACATCAATGAGGACAATCATAGGCAAGAGATGCCAAATGATAGATATGATGTGAGGAGTAGGGATTGCCATGCAACGGATGCACATATGAGCTAGGAAGCTCTCCAATGAAACTAGTGGGGGTGCATCTAACTTGCTCTCTCATGAAGACCTAGAGCTCGTTTGAGGAGGCTCATCCTTGGAATATGCAAGCCAAGTTCTATAGTGTGAAGGTCCCCACATAGCTATATGCATAATGATCATCTCTATGGAGTACAAGGATATAAAGGGAGTAGTAGTGTGGATCTCTCAAAAGGATAGTAGTGTTGCCCTTTCTCTCTTTTTTTTCTCTTTTTCTATTTTTTTGTATTTTTTTTGTGGCCTCAATGGCTCTTTCTATTTAACTCTCATTTGTCCTCTTTGGGATCTTTTATTGTGTCCACTTTGGGATCTTTTCCTCACTTAAGGGCAACACTCTATTTTACAAGAAGGTATAGGAAATCTTTCACACTTTACAAGGTACTCAAAATCATAAAGAAGATGTAACTATCATGATGTATGCAATGTATGTCGCTGCCAGTGTAGCAGGAACATGTATGACATGAAGATCAAGTCATGAAGAGGTGGAAGTTGCATGGCAATATATCTCGGAAAGGCTATGGAAATGCCTTGATAGGTAGGTATGGTGGCTGTTTTGAGGAAAGATATAAGGAGGCTTATGATTACAGAGCGTATCATGCCAAGGGTTTGGATGTACCGGCGAAGGTGGACACCAACTCTCGGAGTGAGAAGAAGGCAATGCACGGCACGGGAGAGGCTAGCAAAATATGGGAAGGTGGAAGTGTCAACTTTCAATACTTACATTAGTCCAAAGAACTCATGCACTTATTATCGGTAACTCTCAATCTAATAAGGAGGTTCACAAAGAGACAAGTACCCCGAGGAGGAGTGTATGGGGGTTTGGTTATCCTTGCGCATCCTCGACTCATGGTACGTGAGTGTACTCTAATATTCGATCCCTCCAAAGATTAGTGATCCATCTAGTAGTTAGAGTTCTCAACTAGTTTTTGTAGGTTTTTAAAATACACACGGATTGCCCAAAATACGACACCTATCACTAATAGGCTAAAGCTCTTGACACCAAAAGTTCAGACATTACTCACATCAATACCTCAAAAATATTGCAAGTTAGTACTAGAATTAAATAGCAACCTCAATTACCTACTTCCAAGACAAAACACAACTCAGTGCAACAACCAACTCTCTTAACAAGATAAAAATGAAAACTAAAGAGAGTTCCAGCAACAAACTAAACAAAAGCCAAGGCTCTTGCTAAAGACAAACTAAGACTAAAACTAAACATGGCAGAAGCTACGAAAGATAAAGAACACACAACAACAAAAAGATAAGCAGGAAAAATCCTATGACGTGTTGTAGATTGGAGTGGAGCGTGTTTCTCTCCCACACAAAGTAATATGGGGTCTAACTTGTTATGACCAGCAAGCAAAACTAAAGAAAACTAAAAATAAAACCTAAGAGCGAGACGCTCCAAGCATAACACATAATGCATGAAGTGATAAAAATATAGTGAGACGAAGGACGAACTGATGATTGTTGATGGAGAAGGGGATGCACGGGGGCATCCCCAAGTTTAGAGGCTTGAGTATCCTTGAATATTTATTGGGGATGCATGGGGGCCTCCCAAAGCTTGAGCGCTTGACACTCCTGGATCTTCTTTCATCATCTTCCATCGCACACTTGAAAACTCCCTTCATACATAACGCATCATAAGCTGATTAGAGAGGTTAGTACCCTTAATAAAATAATTTTTCCCCACTGGATATAAAGATATTCTTGAAGATCTAATGTTTCTCGAGAGTGCCAAAAAAAATTTGCAAAGAAAAAGAAAGCTTAAGATTTGCAAAAGTGAAGAGAGGCAAAACGTGGCAGAATCTGTGAAAAACAGAACAACAGGTAGTAGAGAATTTTTTTGGGGCACTTCTGAAACTAAAATCAAAAAACTCAGAACATACGAAAGTTTCACAATTGTATAGAGCATGCTGTCAAAAAAATTCAGATCAAAAAGATGATCTGGTGATTTTATTCGAATTTTTCTGTCCAGGGACAGAATCTGTTTTCTGGACAGCATGTCACAACTTTTGCTTCCCTTATCATAAGAGGCTATAACTTGGCACAAAGCTGAAAAATAAAGATGCAATGATGTTGCTAAAGTAGTAACAAACATCAAGACACAACAAAATAAAAAAGAAACCTAATTCGTTGTGGGCTGCCTCCCAAAAGCGCTTCTTTAGAGCCATTAGCTAGGCTTAAAGATTATAAAAGATGCTCTCACAAGAGAATGAGAATTTTAGCAAAAGAGAGCATCAAGAAGCAAATTTGAAACACATTTAAGCCTAACCCACTTCCTATGCATATGCATCTTGTAAGAAAATAAATCAAAGAAGCACAAAGTGACATGCATAGGAAGGTGGAACAAGAACATCTTCAAAACTTTCAACATAAAGAGAGTAGTTTTAGTAATATGGAAGTTTCTACAACCAAACTTTCCTCTCTCAAAATAATTTTCAGTAGTATCATGAACAACATCAAGAATATAAATATCACAGAAATCATATTGTTCATGACCTACGAGCACACGTGCATTATTTTCAACACGGTTTTTAGGATCATAAGATAAATGCAACCCAACATATTGAGATTTGATAAGAGGAAAATTCTCCGGAGTTGGAGATTTCAAAAGGATAATAGGACAATCAAGTGTGGGTGCAATAGCAACAATTTCATGCTTAACATAAGGAACTATAGAGAGTTCATTTTTGTCAGCATCATCCATAGTGGCATCTTGGCCATCAACAAAGCAAGTATCAAAATTTTCAGAAAGGGATATTTGAAGTGAGTCCTCGGAATCATGGGATTCCTCCTCAAAGAAATCATTGGCCTCTTCTTGGGCAGCAAACATTTTATTTTTAAAATCCTCAAATATAAGAATTGGAAGTATAATTCTCGAAGCAATAAGCAAGAACTGCAAAGTTTTCAGACTCGAAAATAGTATCGTGATATTTTTCAATCAAAGAAGCAATCTCATAGGCACATTTAAAAGCAACAAACTCTACAATCTTTTCAACATCAAAGTAATCATAAACACCTTTAGCATAAGAAGATAAGATCTCATTTTCATTAAACTCACATTGGAAAGGGAGGTGTTTATGATCTATATTAGAACAACAAGTAAAATCATAAACGTGGCACAAAAGTTTAGCATGGCAATAAGAAACATGTATTTGATCCCATAAGTGTTTCCCTTTCTGAGATAGGCGGTGCCGCGTATAATGAGCATGCTCATCCAATGATTTTCCCTCAACCAAGTCGGTTGGGTTTTTAGCGCGAGCACAAATTGATCGAAGACGATCCAAGTGAAACATGTCCATCCTACCAGACTTGGGTGGTTCATCACCCATGGTGAGGATAGCATAAATAGGCAAAGCAAGACAAAGGCGAAAGGTAGCAACTATTTTTGTGTTTTTTCATAAAGGACACTGAGATAAAAACTGAAGGGTAAACTAACAAGACTAAAAAACAAAGGTAAAGGGTAGTGTGCAACTCCCCTATCTTAGCACTCGGAGTCCCCGGCAACGGCGCCAGAAATTCTTTGCTTGATGTGCGAGGTGATGATAGTGATTTCTCGCCCTTCGTTGGTAAACCCCAAGAGGAAGGTGTGATGTAGCACAGCAGAAAATTTCCCTCAGTAAAGATACCAAGGTTTGTCTCCAATAGGACTCCGGAGATGATAAGTAGGTGTCAGCGGCGCAACTGACGCGGACCTGCACACAGACGCAAATAACTTTGTTCCCAACGAAGTTCCGAGAGGTTGTCAATCTCTCTGGTCTTGTTGTTCACAAAGGATCAAACACAAGGGAGAATGATAGCAACTGAAAGTAAAAGCAGAAAAGTAAATGAGTGTGGAAACAGTGATGAGGATATGGACCGGGATACGTGATGTTCACTAGTGATGTCTCTCTCCCAAAAGACGATAAAACTGCTATGCGAGGTGAACAAATTACAGAAGGGAAATTGACTGGATTATGAACGCACCGCAATGCTAACTATGCTACAAAATAAAGGAAGAGGCTCAAAAGCATGGGCAGAACGCCAAAATAAGTAGACCGAAATCCAACTGCATCTACTACTAATCATCCACCTTGAGATATCTATCCAGAACATCTCGCTGGTATTAAGTTGCGAGCCCCACCCAAAGTCTAAACCCAAAGCAACAGACAACTGCATTAAAAAGCACTTTGCGTAAAGTAAACAATCCTTGCTACCGCGGTTACAAGCACCATTGTTTTCCCCCTTGTGGCAACAACACATCCCCTAGACTCATGTTTCTGTCACTCAAGCGTGTAATCAGGGGGCATGAACCCACAGTCGAGCATAACGTTCCCTCTTGGGGTTACTACCTACTACTTGGCCAAAGCAATAAACAGCAACGGAGAACATGCAAGAATTACTTAAGAACAAAAATATAAAAGATAAGAACCAAATATATTACTCAATCACAATCTGAACATAATCTCATAATCCATCAGATCCCATCAAACTCAGCATAGCAACAGCAGAAAGATTACAAAAGTGCATCGATCATGTAGGGTAGCTCACGAGGTCTAAACCATGAAGAACAAAGAGGGGAGGAGAACATCACATAGCTACTGATCACAGACCCATGGTCCAAAGGAAACTACTCACGATACATCCTGGAAGCATCCATGGTGGAGAGGAGACTCCCGGAGGTCGGCCTTCCCTCCGGCAGGGTGCCGGGAAGAGGTCTGCTGGTGCTCCCGATCTCGGAAGCGCGGTGGCGGAGGAACAAAGGCGAGATCGCGAAAAAGGGTTCTTCTTCTTAGGGTTTCTCATCACGGAGAATATATAGGCGAAGGGGGGCAGCCAGGGGGGCCACCAGGGGTCCAGGTGGCCCCCTGGCGCGGCCAGCCCCTGGGGCGCGCCACCAGGGCGCCTGGGCCCCTGGTGGTGGCCCTCTGTCCCACTCAGGTTCTTCCGGAAGGTTCTTCTGCGCTGATTTTTATCTGATTTTCCCGAATTTTTCGAGCACTTTTTATATGGGGGAAAACTGAAATAGAAAAACAGCAGAAAACAGGAACTGGCACTATGGTGCACTGAGTTAATAGGTTAGTCCAAATATGATCAAAAGTGTATGAAAGTGTATCTAGATCATAGCAATATCACACAAAATATTCATGGAGCAAGCAGAAATTATAGATACGTTTTGGACGTATCAAATTTACATAAAGGTTCCTCCCGTGGCCGAATCTAGCAAGTTCCGCGAGGTAAAGTTCAAGCCTGCATAAAAAGTTTGGATAACCATCCAAGTAGTCAAACCATGCGTAGGGCAATTCTTAACAAGAGATTTCATGCGTTCCCAAGCTTGGGCAACGTGTTCATTATCCAATTGCTTAAAATTCATAGTATAGCTCCTCAGTTGGATAATTTTAGCAGGGGGTAGTACTTCCCAATAAAAGCATTCTTGCACTTATCCCAAGAATGTATGCTTCTCCTAGGCAAGGATTGAAACCATATTTTAGCTCCTTCTCTCAAGGAGAAAGGAAAAAGCTTAAGCTTAACAATATCACCATCTACTTCTTTGTACTTTCGCATATCGCATAGCTCAATAAAATTATTTAAGTGCAAAGCAGCATCATCTCCAGCACCGGATAATTGATCTTTCATAACAAGGTTCAGCAAAGCAGGTTTAATCTCATAAGAAGGTGCTGAAGTAGCAGGTGTAGCAATAGGAGTGCAGATAAAGTCACTGTTGTTGTGACTAGTGAAGTCACACAACTTGCTGTTCTCGGAGGAACCCATAGTAGCAGCAAGCAAGATAACTATTTTTTTGATTTTTGATAAAGGACGCTAAAGCAAAAACTGAAAGGTAAACTAACAAGAGTAAAATCAAAGATAAAATATAGTGTGCAACTCCCCTATCTTGAAGAGTGAAGTCCCCGGCAACGGCGCCAGAAATTGCTTTGATGTTACGAGAGTTTACTTCTCGCCCCTCGTTGGTTAACCCAAAATGGAAGGTGAGATGTAGCGTAGCGGCAAATTTCCCTTAGCGAAGATGCTAAGGTTGAATGTCGAACCAATAGGTCTCCAACAGATACAAGAAGGTGGTGAAGTGAACAATGGCGCCGTTTACAACCGAGGTTGCTAACTTCACCTGGACCTGCACAAACAGCAAATAACTTTGCTTCCCAACGAGTACAGAGGAGTTGTCAATTCCTCCGGCCTTGTTGTTTACAAAGGATAAAACACACAGGATAATAATGATAGTGATAGCAACGAAAAAGTAAATAAAGCAGTAAATTGGTAGCGGGTGTAAACAGTATTGGAAATATGGACCGAGGTCCTATGATGTTCACTTGTGTTGTCTCTCTCCCCAAAAGACTATAAAATAGCCATGCGAGATAAACAAATTACAGCTGGGCAATTGAAAGGATTATGTGCGCAAACTAATGCTAACTATGCTACAAAGAGAGGAAGAGGCTCAAAAGCATGGGCAGTACGCCAAGACAAGTAGACCGAAATCCATCTGCATCTACCTACTAATCATCCACCTTGAGATATCTATCCAGAACATCTCGCTGGTATGAAGTTGTGAATCCCACCCAAAGTGTAAACTCAAAGCAACAGACAAGTGCATTAAAGAACGTTCCGTAAAGTAAACAATCGTTGCACCCGCAAGTACAAGCACCATTGTTTTCTCCCTTGTGGCAACAGCACATCCCCTAGACTCATGTTTCTGTCACAAAATCTAGTCATCGGGGGGCATGAACCCACAATCATGCATAACGCTCTCTCTTGGAGTCACTACCGATTACTTGGCCAAAGCAATAAACAGCAATGGAGAACATGCAAGAATTACTCTAGAACATATATATAAAAGAGGAGAATCAAATATATTACTCAAAGACAATCTGAACATAATCTCATAATCCATCGGATCCCAGCAAACTCAGCATAGCAACATCAGAAATATTACATATGTGCCTTGATCATGTAGGGCAGCTCACGAGGTCTAATCCATGAAGTACAAAGAGGGGAGGAGAACATCACATAGCTACTGATCATAGACCCATGGTCCAAGGTGGACTACTCACGGTTCATCCGGGAAGCATCCATGGTGGTGGAGAAGCTCCTGGAGGTGGTTCCTCCCTCCGGTAGGGTGCCGGGAAGAGGTCTTCTGGTGCTCCCAATCTTGGAAGCGCGGCGGCGGCGGAACAGAGGAGAGATCGCAAAAAGGGTTCCCGTCACGAGGATTATATGGGCGAAGGGGGGCAGCCAGGGGGGCCACCAGGGGTCCAGGCGGCCCCTGGCGCGGCCCCACCCTAGGACGCGTCGGGAGGGCGCCTGGGGCCCTGGCGGGTTCCCTCTGCCCACCCCCCCCCTCGGTGATTCTCGAAGCTTCCGTATCGCTGATTTTTTTGTATTGGATTTTTCCCGAATTATTGGAGCACGTTTAATATGGGGGAAACCTGAAATAGAAAAACAACAGATAACAGGAACTGGCACTGGGGTGCACTGAGTTAATAGGTTAGTCCAAATATGATCAAAAGTGTATGGAAGTTCATCAATATCATAGCAATATCACACAAAAGAGGCATTGAGCAAGCATAAATTATAGATACGTTTTGGACGTATCACCGACAGGGGGAAACTTTAGCATGGCTTTGGCGGCAATCAAGGCTTTCCGATGTCCGTGCGGGGAGAGGGGCACCGTTGGGTCACCCTTCTGGTCGCACATGATGTGAATGGCGCGACGACAGTAGGCCGCGTGGAGCCAGCGAAGCCTGGCTTTGGCATGTTTTATGGGCGGCTCCTTTCTTCGCGGCGCAGTGTCCTGGGACCTAGAAATGAGCGCTCTGCACAAACCTGATGACCCTCAACTATAGGTGATCGAGATAGTCTTCGTGGGTAAGATAACCCAATTTATTGATTCAACACAAGGGGAGCCAAAGAATATTTATAAGATTTAATAGTTGAGTTGTCAATTCAATCGCACCTGGAATATACTTGCTTGCAACAAAATAGAAACGGTGATAGTGGCGGTGAAACAGTGAAAGTAAAACAGCAAAAGCAAACTACTAGTAACCAGCAGGATTGAAACACTATAGGCTAGGGAGATGGATGGTTGGGCGCTGCTTGGATGAGAGTGAACATGTAATAGATTCTAACACGGGGCAAGGCACACAAAAAAGAAAGGATCATCTAGGCAATATCAAACATTAGGCATGCATCCCATAGGTAGTTGTACGTGATTGCAATAAGAACTTGCACAACATCTTTTGTCCTACCATCCCGCTACGAACGGGGCCAAAAGGAACTTATGGAGATTACGGTGCTCCTATCAAAGAGCACCGGAACAAAGCATTAACACTCAATGCATACATGAAATCATCAAATTATATACCATCTCTTTGGTGTCCCAAGCTGTCACCTTTGGGATCGCCGGTTCCGGACCATAATAGGTGCATACAACTCATAGATAGGATCAAGAACACACATAAACTCATGAAAACACAAGTGGTTCAGATCTGAAATCATGGCACTCGGGCCCAAAGTGACAATCATTAAGAGCAACAAGTTGTAGCAAAGATGATCAACACCAAAGTAGATGATAGGCAACTGATACGTCCAAAATGCATCACTATTTTACATCGTAATTTATCCTTATTCATTGATATATTTCACATTACGATGATGTTCTTATGTTGTTTTGGCTTGTTTTACACAGTTTGCAACTTTCCGGTGCCGAAGCAGCAGACGCAGGATTCAGCGGTAAAAAGTGGACATTGAGTTGCTGAAGAAGAACACCTCCAAATTACCTGAAAATCGACGGGGGGTGTTTTTTGGAGGATTAACGGAGACACGTAAAAGAGGGACTAGAGGGGGCCACAGGGGCCCCAGGCGGCCACCTGGTGCGGCCCCCACCCTGGCCGCGTCGGGGGGGGGGGGGGGGGCGCCTGGAGCCCTGGGGCCACTCCCGGCTCCCCCTCTGGCTTATATACTCTTCGTCATACGAAAACCCTAAAAAGAGGAGTTTTTATGGAGTTCCGCCGCCTCTCCGTGGCGGAAACCTACAGAGAAGAAAAGGGATCTCCGGCGGGCAGATTCCGCCGAGGAGATCACCTCCCGGAAGGGGAGATCATCGCCATCGTCATCACCATCGTCACGGGAATCATCGAGAACATCATCAACATCATCCCCAACATCAGCACCATCTTCATCTTCTTCCAATCTCATCTCACAATTGCAACTTGCGTTGTAACTCGTACTATCTATCCTCTCTACTCTACCGGTGTTGATTACTATTTTTGTGGTGAATGCTATTGAGTTTTGTTGGAGAAATATCATTATTTCCAGATTGTTTACCACCTATTTATCACCTCTGATCATGATCTATTTTATGTCTTGTGAGTAGTTACTTTAGTTCTTGAGGACATGAGAGAAGTCTAGTTGTTAGTAGTCATATGATGTGGAAGTAATATGTGTTGTTTGATATTTAAGTTGTGTTGTTATATTCCTAGTGGTGTTGTGTGAGTCGAACACTCAACACTTCGCCTTATTAAGGACCTAGGGGAATACATTGTGTATAAAGAATGCTTACGGTGGGTTGCCGGAGTGACAGAAACCTGAACCCCAGTTTGCACACTTTTGCACAAGGGAATAATGGATCCTGGATCTTATTGCTCTGGTTAGGCTTCGCCTTAATTTCTATCTTGTATTTGCGGATGCTTGCAAGTTGTTTAATCATAAGAGTGCACTTATCTTAGTCTAGAAGGTGTGCTAGCATAGATCCACCCACTCAACACTTATCAACACGAAACATGTTATCAATACGGAGTATGGCGAAAGCACGTGACTACCTCTCCCGTGTGTCATCAAGAACGCTTTAGTCTTTCTAAGTTCAGTTGCCAGGCTTATCCTTTTCTCAAAAGGATTGGGCCACTTTCTGCTCCTCATCACTATTTACTTTGCTTGCTTTCGTCTTATTGTTGCCTATATCGAAAACCCCTTAAAGTTATCTTTCATTTCTTGCAGTTATTCCTTGTGCAAAATCACTTATCAATACCTTTCGCTCCTCGTTGGGTTCGACACTCTTACTTATCGAAAACGCTGCAATAGATCCCTTACGGTTGTGGGGCGCTGCAATAGATCCCTTACGGTTGTGGGTCATCAAGTACCATTTTCTGGCGTCGTTGCCGGGGAGCATAGCGCTATTGGTAAGTGAAGCTGTTAAGGAAATTTTTATATTGTTGTTTTTATTTTGTTGTTGCTGCTCTTTGTCCGTATGGACAACCTAGCTATTGGATCGTTGCTTATGGGGAAACGCCCCACATCTGTGGTGGTTGTCCCTCCCCCTACTGAAATTTTGCCTTATGAAATACCAACTGGTATTATCAATTGTGTTTTGGCTAATCGTTATGCAGGAGACAGACATCCCAGTGAACACTTACTATATTTGTCACAACTATGTTCACTATTTAAGCTTGCAGGTGTATCAATGGAGTTTGTCATGAGGAAATTGTTCTCCATATCGCTTATAGATAAAGCTTCAGATTGGTATAAGCTTCTCGATAACTCTCATTTGCTTGATTGGCAAGAGCTTATGTCTCTCTTTTATACCAAGTTTTATCCTCTTCATGAAATTCATCGAGACAGAAATTATATCTATAACTTTAGGTCTCGTGACGGATAAAGCATCGCTCAAGCTTGGGGGAGATTGAAATCCCTAATGCTCAAATGTCCTATTCATGAGCTCCCCAAGGACATTATACTTACAAATTTTTATGCTCGACTTTCTCGTCAGGATAAGGAGATGCTGAATGCCTCCTCTAGTGGGGTATTCTAGACAAAAAGAGTTGAAGAAAGATGGGATCTCATTGAAAGGATCCAGAAGAATACCGAAGACTGGGAAATAGATAAAGGTATTGAACCCATTATAAATTATGAGCATGATTACACAGAGAGCTATGTGAAAACTGATTACTTTAATACTTTTTTCTCTAAGATTGGTCTGGATTCCCATCTAATGATTGATTTTTGTAAGGACTTTTCCTCTCATATTGACTCTTCTAAGAAGGAGAAGGATCAGCATCATAAACCCTTCAAAGAATTACCTATTGATATTCATGTTGCTGACCCTATTTTTTCTGCAGTTATATATGAAAACCCCCCCTTTTCCCGCAAGGATAAGGGAGCACTCTTTTGTGACAGGCATAATAAATAAAAGTGAGAGAAGAATTGAAGAACCTGAGGACCAGATCAAGGTCGATCCTCAAGTTGCATTGGTTAAGGATCTTGTTACTAATAATGCTTTAGATTCCAATATAAACTTTTGCGCTGTTTCCACTAACCTTGTCACAGCCAAGAATAAAGGCCCAATTTCAGGTACTTCAGTAGTATCCGTTAAAATAGGAGATCACAATTATTATGGGCTATGTGATTTGGGATCGAGTGCTAGTATTATCCCGTATTCACTTTATCAAGAGATCATGGGTGAGATTTCACCTTGTGAACTTGAAGAATTTGATGTTACTATTCATCTTGCAAACAGAGCAACTATCTCTCCTATCGGGATTGTGAGAGACGTTGAAGTATTATGTGGAAAGGTAAAATATCCTACCGACTTTCTAGTACTTGGTTCAATAAGGGATAATTTTGTCCTATTATTTTCGGTAGACCTTTTCTCAGAACTTGTGGAGCTATAATAGATTGCAAGAAAGGTAAAGTTTCTGTTGAATTCAATGGTGAGCCATATGAATTTAATTTTTCTAAGTTCTCTAAGCAGCCTCGTGGTACTAACTTGCCTAATAACGATAAGATTATTGAAGATATTGCTTCCATTGCTATTCCTCCTAATGATCCTTTGCAGCAATATATGGAGGACCACGAGAATGATTTGCATATGCAGGAGAGAAATGAGTTGGACGAAATATTCTTAAGACAACCTGCTATCCTAAAGCACAACCTTCCAGTTGAGCCTTTGGGAATTTTATCGAAACCAAAATAAGATCCAGTGTTTGATCTTAAACCTCTTCCTGATACGCTCAGATATGCTTATTTAGATGAAAAGCAAGTATATCCTGTTATTATCAATTCTATCCTTTCAGGGTATGAAGAAGAGCTACTACTGGAAGTACTTCGCAAACATCGAGGTGCAATTGTCTATACCCTTGATGACCTTAAGGGGATCAGTCCATCTATTTGCCAACATACCATCAACCTTGAGCCAGATGCTAAACCAGTTGTTGATCATCAACGACGGTTGAATCCGAAGATGATGGATGTTGTAAGGACTGAGATTCTCAAGCTTCTAGCCGCAGGTATTATCTACCCTATAGCTGATAGTAAGTGGGTAAGCCCGGTTCATTGTGTTCCGAAGAAAGGAGGTACAACTGTGGTTCCTAATGATAAGAATGAACTAATACCTCAGAGAATTATTATTGGATACAGAATGTGTATTGATTACAGGAAGCTGAACAAGGCAACCAGGAAGTACCATTACCCGTTGTCGTTCATCGACCAAATGCTTGAAAGGTTATCCAAAAATACTCACTTTTGTTATGTTGATGGTTATTCTGGCTTCTCTCAAATTCATGTTAACACAGCGGATCAAGAGAAGACCACTTTTACTTGTCCCTATGGTACTTATGCTTACAGGCGTATGCCTTTTGGTTTATGTAATGCCCCTGCTACTTTTCAAAGGTGTATGTCTGCTATCTTTCATGGTTTTGCGAAGAAATTGTGGAGGTATTCATGGACGATTTCTCCGTCTATAGAACCTCTTTTGACCATTGTCTCCACAACCTTAATAAAGTTTTGCAGAGACGTGAGGAGAAAAATTTGGTGCTTAACTGGGAGAAGTGCCACTTTATGGTCAACGAGGGAAATGTTCTTGGCCACAAGATTTCTGAGAGGGGAATTGAGGTGGACAGAGCCAAGATCAAAGCAATTGAAAGGATGCCCTATCCAAGGGAAATCAAAGGTATTCATACTTTTCTCGGTCATGCTGGTTTCTATAGAAGATTTATTAAAGACTTTTCTAAGACTTCAAGACCCCTCACTAATCTTCTCCAGAGGATGTTCCTTTTGTTTTTGATGAAGATTGTAAGGAAGCCTTTGAAGTTCTTAAGAAAGCTTTAATAACCGCTCCTATAGTACAACCACCTGATTGGAATTTACCTTTTGAAATTATGTGTGATGCTAGTGATTTTACTGTTGGAGCTGTTTTAGGGAAAAGGGTTGATAAGAAATTGAATGTTATATATTATGCGAGCAAAACCCTTGATAGTGCTCAAAACAATTATGCTACTACTGAGAAGGAATTCTTAGCAGTAGTGTTTGCTTGTGATAAGTTTAGGAAGTATATTGTTGATTCTAAGATTATTATTCATACTGACCATGCTTCCATTAAGTATCTTATGGAGAAGAAGGATGTTAAACCAAGACTCATCCGATGGGTACTCCTTCTTCAAGAATTTGATGTGCAGATTGTCGATAGGAAAGGAGCAGACAATCCGGTGGCGGATAATCTTTCAAGGATGGAAGATATACCGCATGATCCCATTCCAGTCAACGGCAGTTTTCCAGATGAACAACTAGCTGTTGTAAAAGTACAATCTCTCTCCAATCCTTGGTTTCCAGATTATGCTAACTTTATCGTTGCAAAGTTTTTGCCTCCAGGTTTAACATTTCAGCAAAGGAATAAGTTCTTCCACGATTTGAGGAATTACTTTTGGGATGACCCACATCTTTTCAAAGAAGGTCCAGATGGGATCGTGTGGAGATGCATACCGGAACATGAGCAGAGGGACATTCTCAAACAATGTCACGATAGTCCATATGGAGGACATCATGCCGGTGAGAGGACCGCACATAAGGTTCTTCAATCAGGTTTTTATTGGCCTACTCTCTTTAAGGATGCTAGAAATTATGTCTTATCATGTGATAAGTGCCAGAGAGTTGGTAATATTAGTAGAAGGAATGATATGCCTATGAATTACTCTCTAGTGATTGAGCCTTTTGATTGCTGGGGTTTTGATTTTATGGGTCCTTTTCCTCCCTCGCACAAGTACACTCACATTTTAGTTTTTGTTGATTATGTAACCAAGTGGGTAGAGGCAATCCCCACTGAAAGTGCTGATCACAAGACATCTTTGAAAATGCTCAAGGATGTAATTTTTCCTAGGTTTGGGGTACCCAGGTATCTCATGACTGATGGGGGTTCACACTTTACGCAAGGAGCTTTTAGAAAAGCTTTAGCCAAGTACGATGTCAATCATAGAATTGCTTCACCGTACCACCCTCAAACTAGTGGGAAAGTTGAGCTCACCAATAGAGAGATCAAGTTGATCTTATAGAAGACAGTTAATAGAAATAGAAAAGATTGGTCGAATAAGTTAGGAGATGCTCTGTGGGCGTATAGAATTGCTTACAAAAACCCCATGGGCATGTCTCCCTATAAGATGGTCTATGGCAAAGCTTGCCATTTGGCATTAGAATTAGAACACAAAGCTTTCTGGGCTATTAGAGAGCTTAATGCTGACCCGAAATTAGCTGGTGAAAAGCGTCTTATGAACTTGACTTCTCTAGATGAGTGGAGAAGTGAAGCTTACGAGAGCGCTAAAATGTTCAAGGAAAAGGTAAAAAGTGGCACGATAGGAGGATTCTGAAACGTGAATTTAATGTTGGTGATAAAGTTTTGTTTTTTAGATCCCGTTTCAGGTTTTCTCCAGGTAAAATACTTTCCAGGTGGGAAGGGCCATTTCATATTGAGGAAGTCTACCGCTCGGGTGCAATCAAGATTAAAAATTTCGAAGGCACCAAACCTCAAGTTGTGAATGGGAAAAAACTTAAGCATTACATAGCAGGAGACCCTGTCAATGTTGATGTGGATTTTGTATACACAACAACTCATGAAGAACATGTTGCACCCCTGTTTCAGACACCAGCAGAAGCAGAATAAGGAAAGGTATGTATTACGGTAAGGCAACATCGCGAACCGCCATAAAAATCCCATATTACGAGTTTTTGAAAAATTAGGAAAATATGAGGCCGAAGTGGAGCCGGAGACAAGCTCTAGGGGGCCCAGGCGTCCTCCCGGCGCGGCCTCCCCTGGCCGCACCGGGAGGCCGCCTGGGCACCCAGGAGTCCGTCTTCGACCCCGCTTTGGCTCGTTACCTTCCTTTTTGTGCAAAATTTTTTGCTATATATTTGCCCGGATTGTTCCGGCAACGTATCTCGCGACTTCGTGTGTTTTATTTTCGCTCTGTTTCTTCCAGAAAATATTTCAGCTATACCTAGGTGCCATGGCTTCCCTAAGTTCCCCCAAGGACAAGTTCATCGTCAACATCATCAACCCTTACCTCGCTGAGGTGAAGAAGCACCCCCAGATTCTTCGTGTGGAGGGCGGTGACCTCCACAAGGAGGATATGAAGGGACTAGTCAAGGAAGGGAGCATCGAGGAGCGGCTTAAGGAGATGGAACATGAGGTCTTCAAGTTCAAGAAGATGGTCGAGCGTGGTTTTGAAGCTAACTTTGACATCATGAACGAAATAGAGGCTTCCCACAAGAAGGAGATGTGGTCAAGTTTGGACGCACTAGAAGAAAAACTTTATGAGCTTCAAGCACAGATCTATGATCTGCAGAACCAAAACTGTGAGTATGAACTAAAGTTTCTGCGCATGGGTTTGGGTGCTGAGTGCAGGATCCTAGAGACGGGAATGTCCTTTGAGACTGGAGAACAGCTGCCATGGAAGCACTTCGCCAAGGAGTATGTGGTCAACAAGAACAAGGATGTGGAGTGAAATCTCCTTGGGTAATGGCATCCCCTTAGCTTGTTCCAAGCTTTGGGGAGTGCCCGGTATCTTTATCTTCATCTTTTTCTTTTAGAGTCAAGTAGAGTCGTATCATGTCTAGGGAAATTATCTTATAAAATAGGTGTTTGCATTGAGGTCTATCACTCCTTTTTGGAGAGTTATGTATCCGTGAGTGTGGAGTCATCTATGATGGAATATTAATGAGAAGTCTATTGATTCCTTCGCTGCACTCGGTATTCTCTTCACACAATCGACCTTATGATGATTCTTATGGGGAGTATTGAACTTATATCAGGTATGGCTTTGAAAACTTTATTTAATCTTGGCAAACATAGCTTTGGTCATAACAACAAGCATGATTTTCTCAAAGTAGCGACATAGCCAAACCCTTTATGTTATTATTCTTGAAGTGTTATGTTGACAAGGAAGACAACTTGATGTGCTATGCTTATTTTAATGTTTATGCTTTATATTGCCTTGCATCTAAGTCATCATCAATTGTATGTTCTCTCAAAGCCTTCGCTAGCCAAACCTCTGTACTAAGAGGAATTTTGCTTGTGCATCCTTACCCTAAAACCAATATCTTCCATATGAGTCCACCATACCTTCCTATTCGTGGTATTCCACTACCACTCTTAAAGTATAGAATTTATGTGTTACCCTTAAATGTTCAAAATCTTCTATTTTGTGCCCTTGTTTTAGCTCATGAGGAAGTAGTAGTTAATTCATGATCTTCTTAAGTTGGACAAGTTTTATTCCGGGATTGCATGTCTATCTGCAAACCCTTAATACGAGGAGGAATTGGCATGAGTGCGCCCAGCTCACAAAAGATAATACAACAAACAAACCCTCCTTCACGCTTTGTTCATGAGAAATCAGAAAACTTTGGCAGTGATAAACAAAGGAGATTGTGGGGATGTGATCGTCCCCGTGTGGGAGCTGTTCCTCGAAACTTTTCCAATCTGAGGAGTAATTGAGTTATCTATTAGCATTCGTTGACAAATCATGCACCTCTCAAAACTTGTTTTCATTTTGTTTGATTTAAGGATAGCACTTGAGTTTTCCCTACTTCTCTAGAGCATGGCCTATCTATTAGTTTAGGGTTGAGTCAGTTATTCCTACTTCTTTCTATTCTTAAAAGAGAGCAGACACTTGATGTGACAAGGATTCATTCATATAAAGGTGCATTAAGATCTCTCTTACCGCATCCTTATTGATATTATCATTTGATAAGTAAGTTGTTGTTAAGCCTGGTTGAAGCAAACATTTTCCTTTGTGTTAACATTTTCACTTCATGCCTAACAGCATGTTCTTTCAAAAGCTTCAATTGATCTCATCAAAATATAAAAGCAAAGAGCAAAAGTAAAAGCTATTAATTGTTCTTTGACCAAAGGACATGTTTGCCTTGATTTGATGAGTTTCCTTAGCCCTACTCTTGGTTATAATTGTTATTACTCTTTTATAAGGGCCTTATGAGTTGAAGATTGCTGTTGAGGATGTTTGAGTTTGGTGAAGAAATCATGATGCTTCTTGTTTGTATTCTATTTATCGACACTTCACTCTCTAAACTTGTGGACAAGTTTACCGAGCTCAGTTTTCGCTTGAGGACAAGCGAGGTCTAAGCTTGGGGAGTTGATACGTCCAAAATGCATCACTATTTTACATCGTAATTTATCCTTATTCATTGATATATTTCAAATTACGATGATGTTCTTATGTTTTCTTGGCTTGTTTTACACAGTTTGCAACTTTCCGGTACCGAAGCAGCAGACGCAGGATTCAGCGGTAAAAAGTGGACGCTGAGTTGCTGAAGAAGAACACCTCCAAATTACCTGAAAATCGACGGGGGGTGTTTTTGGGAGGATTGACGGAGACACGCAAAAGAGGGACCAGAGGGGGGCCACAGGGGCCCCAGGCGGCCACCTGGCGCGGCCCCCACCCTGGCCGCGCCGGGTGGGCGCCTGGAGCCCTGGGGCCACTCCCGTCTCCCCCCTCTGGCCTATATACTCTTCGTCATCCGAAAACCCTAAAAAGAGGAGTTTTTACGGAGTTCCGCCGCCGCTCCGTGGCGGAAACCTACAGAGAAGAAAAGGGCTCTCCAGCGGGCAGATTCCACCGAGGAGATCACCTCCCGGAAGGGGAGATCATCGCCATCGTCATCACCATCGTCACGGGCATCATCGAGATCATCATCAACATCATCCCCAACATCAGCACCATCTTCATCTTCATCCAATCTCATCTCACAATTGCCACTTGCGTTGTAACTCATACTATCTATCCTCTCTACTCTACCAGTGTTGATTACTACTTTGTGGTGAATGCTATTGATTTTTGTTGAAGAAAGATCATTATGTCCAGATTGTTTACCACCTATTTATGACCTCTGATCATGATCTCTTTTATGTCTTGTGAGTAGTTACTTTAGTTCTTGAGGACATGGGAGAAGTCTAGTTGTTAGTAGTCATATGATGTTGAAGTAATATGTGTTGTTCGATATTTAAGTTGTGTTGTTATTTTCCTAGTGGTGTTGTGTGAGTCGAACACTCAACACTTCGCCTTATTAAGGACCTAGGGGAATACATTGTGTATAAAGAATGCTTACGCTGGGTTGCCGGAGTGACAGAAACCCGAACCCCAGTTTGCACACTTTTGCACAAGGGAATAATGGATCCTTGATCTTGTTGCTGTGGTTAGGCTTCGCCTTAATTTCTATCTTGTATTTGCGGATGCTTGCAAGTTTTTTAATCATAAGAGTGCACTTATCTTAGTCTAGATGGTGTGCTAGCATAGATCCACCCACTCAACACTTATCAACATGAAACATGTTATCAATATGGAGTATGGCGAAAGCACGTGATTACCTCTCCATGTGTCCTCAAGAACGCTTTAGTCTTTATAAGTTCAGTTGCCAGGCTTATCCTTTGCACAAAAGGATTGGGCCACATGCTGCTCCTCAGCACTATTTACTTTGCTTGCTTTGGTCTTATTGTTGCTTATATCGAAAACCCCTTAAAAATCATCTTTCATTGCTTGCAGTTATTCCTTGTCCAAAATCACTTATCAATACCTTTCGCTCCTCGTTGGGTTCGACACTCTTACTTATCGAAAACGCTGCAATAGATCCCTTACGGTTGTGGGTCATCAGCAACATGCCCCCAACAATCTGACGAACTATACATGATCTAACTCATCCAATCCCTACCACCCCCTTTGCCTAAAGGGAATTACTCACACATGAAAGGAGAAGTCATGGAGGGTTTATGGAGTGGCGATGGTGATGACGATGGCGATAATCTCTCCTCACCAGAGGCCAAAATAGCCTCCAGATTAGCCCTCCCGGAGAAGAACAGAGGGTGGCGGCGGATCCGCGACGGGAATCGGAAAAGCTACTTCTATTGTGGGGTTTCCTCGCAACGGGTAAAAATAGGGGCCAAGGTAGGGCACTAGAGGGGGGAGGACCCACCCAGTCGCACTCCCGACGCGGCTAGGGGTGGGGCTGCACCAGCAGGGCGCCTGGGCCCCCCTAGCTGCCCTCTAGCCCCACTTTTGGCTCTGGGTCCCTCCGTGTGTGTGGATTTTCCGTGATTTTTCCTGGAATTTTCTGAGACACCTAAAAATCCATTTTCCTGCACATAAGAAAACCATACAGGCAGCTCTGCTGAAAAAAATGTCAGTCCGGGTTAGTTTCGTTCAAATCATGCAAGAATGAGGCCAAAACAATAGCAAAAGTTTTTGGAAAAGTAGATACACTTGAGAAGTATCAACTCCCCCAAGCTTAGCATATTGCTTGTCCTCAAGCAATTCAGTTCAACGAACTGGACGCGACAAAGAAAACTTTGACAAACTCTTTTGCTTCATTAGATGTATATAAGCATGTACTACGAAAAGAGTTTATCAAGTATTGAAATAATGCTACAAGGACAATGCACGAAGCAATCCTTCTTTCAAGTGATCAATCACAAACAACCAAAAGTAAACAATAGGCTGCTGAAAATCAAGACAAGATCACAGTGCACATAGCTTGAACATACTAGAGTGGTATCTCGCTAGCCTCCATGAGTGAAGCAAAACATAAATGTAGAAACTCCTTCGGAGTTTTAAAGGAGACTAGAACTAAGAATTTCAGAACAAGTAATATCACAATCATACAGAAGAAAATTTGGTACTTTGGGACAATGCACATTACACTTAGAATGACAATTATGCTCTCAATAGTTGGTGCTTTGAATAAAGAAGGGGAGACTCTCGAACCGTGGATTTTGATGGCAAGGTTGAAAACCCGTGGCTGGAAGCAAAGACTAAACATGTATCAGATCTCGTGGTTTTTTAAAACAGAGATCAAATTCTTTTGGGAAGTGCAACTTTCCATTCAACGGTAGACAGTAGAGGTCTCTCAATATCTCCCATACCAACCACATTAATGTCGGTTCCCGTGCTTTTTTTCTTACACTTATGTTCCCTTATCCATCTATCCTTTGACGGTCTATGGTGCCTTTTATTTTGCCTCAAGTATGGAAGGAAAGTTTCTCATTCCATCTATCATTAGCAGCATTTGGTCCATTTCATTCCATCATCAAGTATGGGGGAAGTGTAATTTTTTATAAAATGTGAAACAAGTGAGAACTGGGCATTCTCCAGACCGGACTCTGCCTTATAAATTTGACTAGTTAAAACTTTGTCAAGGAGTAAAACATTTTTGGCATGGAAGATACTGATTTTCCCTCACCGCACCATGAGCTTGTACGGTGATAAAAAGGAAACTTTTGAATGAATTTTGAGATGGTACAAGAAAGTTTTCGTTAGGGATGGAAAGTAAATACCATATATAGGAAAGTATGGTGGACTAAAGTGGAATAACTGGTTTGAATAGGAATTTGTATGCACAAGAAGAATTCCGCTTAGTGCGAGCGAAGGCTAGCAAAAGACTAGGAAGCGACCAACTAGAGAGCAATAACGTTCATAATCATGCAGAGTGACAAAACAACATCGAATCGGGCATGAAAGTGATATAACTATTCTGAAATAAAAAGATCATCCAGGCATGATAGACTTTTTAGTCATAAACATGTGTGAACATGTGCCAAGTCAATCCAAGAATTCTTCGAAGGGAAATACCACTTCAATATGCCAAACCATGAACAATGCAATGCATGTAAATCATTTCAACAACACATTATGCACTCTAGCTATTTGAGATTAGCCACGAAGAAAGCATGAACCACTGGGAAAGCATTGTAAACATAGCACTATGTCGCTACAAGCTGGTCTTTAGATCATAAGTACATGCATATGTACAAAACTAGAAACAAAAAGAGTTCATATCGGTTTTCCTTGTTGCATCCCTTCCGTCGATCTTCGTCATTACTCCCTTTTCACTTGCACGATCGAACGTGGGAAATATAATCAAATGCCATCATGGACTCGAGCTGAACTCTGCAAACAAAGAAAACTAAAAAGAGAAAGGAAATCTTTTGGGGTTTTTCGAAGGTTTAATGAAAGCAAAAGACAGGAGAAATCTTTTTGTTTTTTTTTGCAAATTAACAGATAACAAAGAAGAGAAGCAAAAACTTTGAAAAGATCAAGCGAACAAAATAAAACGGATAATAAAATGGAAAAGGGAGAAGGACACGTACTCCCCCAAGCTTAGGCTGTTGGCCTAAGTTGGTAACGACTACTGCGGTCCCCAGGAGCCTCTGGCTCTAGGGTAGTATGGGTGAGTCCAAGGGTCGTACGAGGCTTCAGGTGCGTACACCAAAGTTCTGGGATCCTCCCCCGAAGAAGGCTCCACGCTCCAAGAAGAAGAAGACCCTTCACCCCACTAGGTAATGGTCTCCCCCTGGAAAGGTGGAAACTCGCCGTTCTCCTCCTCATCGGGCACAACCCCCTCCATGGGGTTATGAAACTGCTGCAGGACCTTGAACTCATCGAGCTAGGTAACGTTGAAGAACCATTCGCTCCTGCGAGTATAATAAAAAAAAAGACGTGCAGGTAGACGAATCTCCCGAATAGTGGTCAGTCCAAATCTCAAAATATAATTAAGGTTACCAAACTCGGAAGTCCTGGTAACAAACTCATGCCTCTTCATAGCTGCAAGGTCAAAGCTTATAAAATTAAAAGGCTCATCATCAGGATGTGCGGTACACTCAAGAGACTCAAGAATATGTGTGGCGTAAACGCCACAAAAGATATCTCCCTTGTTGCCATTAGCAGCAAGGCGGCGAGAAATCAAGGCACCCACAATATACTTACTTTCCCCTGAGAGGGCGTTCGCCAGGATAGCAGCATCCGGTGCAGAACTATTGCTCGTTGATACGTCCCAAACGTATATATAATTTCTGCTTGCTCCATGCATGTTTTGTGTGATATTGCTATGTTTTAGATACACTTTCATACACTTTTGATCATATTTGGACTAACTTATTAACTCATGCACCCCAGTGCCAGTTCCTATTTTCTGTTGTTTTTCTATTTCAGGTTTCCGCCGTATTAAAAATGCTCCAAAAATTCCGGAAAAATACAATAAAGATCAGCATACCAGAAGCTTCCGGAATAACTAAGGTGCCAGAGGGCCACCACCAGGGCCCCAGGCACCCTCCTGGCGCGCCCTAGGGTGGGTCCGCGCCAGGGGGCCGCCTGGACCCCTGGTGGCCCCCCTGGCTTCCCCCCTTCGCCTATATATTCTCCGTGACGGGAAACCTTGAAAGACAGAACCCTTTTTCGCGATCTCGCCTCTGTTTCACCGCCACCACGCTTCCAAGATTGGGAGCGCTAGCAGACCTCTTCTCAGCACCTTGCTGGAGGGAGGATTGACCTCCGGGGGCCTCTCCTCCACCATGGACGCTTCCCGGATGATCCGTGAGTAGTCTACCTTGGACCATGGGTCTGTGATCAGTAGCTATGTGATGTTCTCCTCCCCTCATTGTTCTTCATGGATTAGACCTTGTGAGCTGCCCTACATGATCAAGGCACATATGTAATTCTTTCTGATGTTGCTATGCTGAGTTTGCTAGGATCTGTAGGATTACGAGACTATGTTCAGTTTGTCATTGAGTAATATATTTGGTTCTTATCTTTTATATTTTTGTTTTTGTGTAATTCTTGCATGTTCTCCGTTGTTGTTTATTGCTTTGGCCAAGTAGTAGGTAGTGACTCCAAGAGGGAACATTATGGTCGATTGTGGGTTCATGCCCCCTGATGACTAGCTTGAGTGACTGAAACATGAGTCTAGGGGATGTGCTATTGCCACAAGGGGGAAAACAGCGGTGCTTGTAACCGCGGTTGCAAGGATTGTTTACTTTATGCAAAATCCTTTTAATGCAGTTGTCTGTTGCTTTGGGTTTACACTTTGGGTGGGATCGCAACTTAATACCAGCGAGATGTTCTGGATAGATATGTCAAGGTGGATGATTACTAGTAGATGCAGTTGGATTTCGGTCTACTTATTTTGGCGTACCGCCCATTGTTTTGAGCCTCTTCCTTTCTTTGTAGCATAGTTAGCATTGCGGTGCGTTTTTAACCCTATCAATTGCCCAGCTATGATTTTTTGACCTTGCATAGCAGTTTTATCGTCTTTTGGGAGAGAGACATCACTAGTGAACATCACGGGACTCCGGTCCATATTCTCATCATTGTTTACACGCTCAATTTATTTTCTTTATTTTACTTTCCAGTTGCAATTATCATTATACTTTATCCCTTGCGTTTGATCCTTTGTAAACAACAAGGTCGGAGAGATTGACAACCTCTCTGAACTTCGTTGGGAGAAAAGTTATTTGTGTCTATGTGCAGGTTCACGTCAACCACCTAATTTCTAGCGATGTTCTCAGCTACTTGTCGCTTTCGAAGTCCTACGGGAGACAAACCCTATCCTCTATGTTTGGGGAAATTTGCTGCTATCCTACATCTCACCTTCCACTTGGGGTAACCAACGAAGGGCGAGAAGCAAATTTCTGGCGCCGTTGCCGGGGACTCCAATCTACAAGATAGGGGAGTTGCACACTATCTTTTACCTTTGCTTTTTAGTCTTGTTAGTTTACCTTTCAGTTTTTATCGTAGTGTCCTATATCAAAAATTACAAAAATATTATTTACCTTTCTTTTAGTAGTCCTTCTTGTTTAGTTGAACATGTTAGGACTTGGTGCTTTGAGGGAATCGGAAGATCTAGATTTCCATCAGAGGGATGGAGAAAATATGAAGAAGGCATGGGACAGAATTTCTGAAGCACATAGGAGAATTATGCCTTGGATACCTATAAAAATTGTGCTTAGAAATTTTTACCATGGTCTTTTTAAGTGGTGTAAATACTCTCTTGATATTATAGCTGAAGGAGACTTTTTAGAGTGTGATGAAGCTAGAGCTCTTGATATTTTGCATGGTCTATATAGTTATTTTGTTTATGATCGTAGCATTGATACTGTTATAGATAGACTTTCCACTATTGAAAAGAGGATGGATGCTCTAGACTTGAGAAATGTAGAGGAACTAAAGGCCAACAAGAAAGAAATTTTGGAGATAGATGATGACCAACTATTCCCAATGGCAAAACGAACGCGCTCCAACGGGTAGGAAGGTAAACTATGTCGAGGAGATTTCCTCCCTAAATGAAAAAGTTGACTTGATTATGTCTCTACTTACCAAGCAATCTCCTATCGATCATCATTATGTCCCTTTAAATTCTTTGGTTGCTCAAGAACAAGTAGATGTGAACTTTATATCTAGAAACAACTTAAACAATAATGCTTATAGGGGTAATTTTGCTAGGAATCCTAGACCGTTCCCATCCAACTATGGGAAGAACAACACTTATCCTGGCAACAACTCCTATAATCATACTTATAAGGAAAGAGATTTACCTAGCTATGAGAAAGTGGTAGAAATAGAGAAGGCTACTAAGAATTATATGCACACCCATTTTGAACAAAACAAAGCCTTCTCTAGACAATTAGGTGAGCACACCTCCATTTTTCAAAACATTAGTAAGCAACTTGAGAGCCTGAACAGTGAGATCTCTAATCTCCAAACTAAACTTACCACCACTGAAACCTATGTTTCAAACATGTCTCACACCCAATCTACTTTGATAAATCAGATGTCGTACAAACCAGAAATTATCCCTATGGAAGAAGATAGAATTAAGAGCCTTCTTACACACCACACCATTGCTACTATCCAATTTGTTGAGGGTACACAAACTTTTAGCACCCAACACAGTCCTAGTCCCATTGGACCTATTAATTGTGATGCTACTACCTCAACCATAGAAGAAGAAACTTCTATGAACATAGAGGCTTTCAAAAAAGTAAGCCTAGATGACACCACTACCACCTTTGATAGTAGTGACATTGATTTGTATAGTTGTACCCTTTCAGAAGTTATTAGCTTGCTACACAAAATGTCTAGAGACCCCCACGCTAGCACACTAAATCTTTCCTTCAGAAAGCATATCACTAATGCTCTCATTAAAGCTAGGGAGGAGAAGCTTAGAGTAGAAGCCTCCATACCTAGGAAGCTAGAGGATGGTTGGGATCTTATGATTAAAATTAAATTGAATAACTTCTCTTGCTATGCTTTATGTGATGTTGGAGCTAGTACCTCCGTTATGCCCAACAGAATGTATGATATGTTTGAATTGAAACCTTTTCATCCTTGTTCCTTTGGTGTTCGTCTCGTTGATTCTTTCATAAAAAAACTTTGGGGAAGATCGACGATGTTCTTATCATTGTCAATGACAATTATGTCCCCGTTGATTTTACTATTATGGACATAGAGTGTGAACCTTTATTTCCAATTATTTTGGGTCGTCCTTTTCTTCGCACCATTGGTGTTGTTATTGACATGAAAGAGGGGAATATTAAATTTCAATTCCCTCTTAAAAAGGGGATGGAACACTTCCCTAGAAAAAAGATTAAGTTACCTTTTGAGTCCGTTACGCGGCCTAGCTATTCTCTCTCTCTCTCTTGATAAAACTTGATCTTTTTGCTTTATGCCTAGCTTAAAGGCGTAAAAGAAAGCGCTTGTTGGGAGGCAACCCAAGATGTTTTTACTTCTGTTTTTAGTGGTCTTGATGATTGTTACTACTGTAGCAACATCATTGTATCTTTATTTTCAAGTTGTGTGCAAGTTTAGCCTCCAATTGCAAGAAAGTTCAAAAGTTGTGACATGTTGTCCAGAAAACAGATTTTGTCCTTGGACGAAAATATTAGCCTAAAATCACTAGATCATCTTTTTTATCTGAATTGTTTTGACAGCATGCTCCATATAATTGACTTTCGAGTGTCAGTTCGGAGTTTTTTATTTGAGTTGCAGAAGTACCCCGAATTTTTTTTACTACCCCTTGTTCTGTTTTTCACAGATTCTGCCACGTTTTGCCTTTCCTTACTTTTGCAAACCTTAAGCTTGATTTTTTTTCGCAAATTTTTTTTGGCAATCTTGAGAAACAGTAGCTCTTCAAGAATATATTTATTTCCAGTAGAGGAAAATTATTTTATTAAGGGTAATAACCTCTCTAATAAGCTTATGATGAGTTACGTATGAAGGGAGTTTTCAAGTGTGCGAGGGAAGATGATGAAAGAAGATCCGGGAGTGTCAAACGCTAAATCTTGGGGATGCCCCCATGCATCCCAAATAAATATTCAAGGAGACTCAAGCGTCTAAGCTTGGGGATGCCCCCGTGCATCCCCTTCTCCATCGACAATCATCAGTTCATCGTCCGTCTCACTATTTTTATTACTTCTTGCGTTATGTGCTATTCTTGGAGCGTCTCGCTCTTAGGTTTCTGTAAGAGCAAGTTTTTCCCCCGAAGGTTTTGGAGATTGTTGGACAAAGAAGTAGTGGAACTAATATTGTTTTCGAGTATGAACAGATACTTAGGTTCCGAAAGAATGGAGTTTGCAAGTGGAAGGTCGAAGGGCAACTCACTGCAGCGAAGCTGCAGTCAACTACCGAAACATTTGAAGGAAGACGACCCCCAAAAAATGTCGTCGAGAAAGATTATGCTCTCGAGTAAAAGCGGAATGAGGAGAAAGCTGAAGCTGATCGAACACTTAGTCTTTTTACTAGTTTCTCTTTATTTTCTTGAGTCGTAGGAATAACCGTACTATCAAGAGGGGTTTGCTAGTTGAGATCTTTGTCGAAGTGAATTTGCTCTGCTCAACCTAAACCCACAAAAAGCCTACCGAGAGAAATCTTACTGAGTCGAGTGAATAGCTCGAAGGAAAATTCATCGCACTTCGTGCCTTCGAGAGAGAACTCGTTCGGTAAGTCATCTTACTTGTTCCTTAAGTAAAGTTGCGCACTGATTCAAATCCAACCGTTGTGGACACGTGTCAAGCGGTCGCATCGGGTCACTTCAGTCATTTTACCCATCGGTATCGCCACCTATTAATACCCCGCACCTACCCACCATTTCGGGTTGGCTTCTCCACTGAAGATTCTAAGACAGAAACCATGTGAGCATCCCAAAAGAAGTCAAGAGAAAACCAAAACCCAAGTCTGAGATGAGTTGAGCAATTCACATAGACTTGGGTCGAGATTAGCCAATCTTTTTATCTTGGAGAACTGCAAGTCTCCTAGATGGTTAGGCGTCGCCTGCCAAGCAGTCGAAGAGAAATTGTCGCTGCTGAAGGAAGTTTGTAAAGGTCTCGGAGATGTCCTAAATCATCTACCACGAGTGAAAACTGGACAAGCTCGAGGAGTTTGTTGCAGTGGAGAAAAGGACGGAGATAGTTTTTCTCCAGGTGTTCAATCACCAGTCCCTCCAACCGGACGTAGCACTTTGCAGAGTGTGAACTGGTTTACCAAACATCGTCGTGTTAGGCTCGTTTTCCTTCTTGTATTTACATTCAGTATTTACTCATTGCCTATTTGCCTTCGATGTTTTCCTTCGCTCCCAATCCTTTTGACTCATGCATGTCTTTCGATATTGTATTTCCTTCGAGATGCCTTTAGTCCTTCGCAGTTTGCATGAATTCCTTCTAAGTTCCTTAGCATTTTTAGAAGTGATCATTCACCCCCTCCCCCTCTGATCATTCTTGAGCTTTCAATTGGTATCAGAGCTAGGCACTCCCTACGGTCTGCGTATTTTGGTCTAACCACCTGGAGTGTTGTCAAGAATGTTGTTTGCAGCTGTTCGCTCAGGGGAACCGATTCCTATCTACAATGGGAAGGATTATCCTTATTGGAAGGACAAAATGAAGAGGAACATCATGGCCATCAACGCTGTCGCTTGGGAAGTTGTCAAGGATGGTGTAAATGTCAAAGACAAGAGTGCTATCACCCCTGAAGAGGCAAAGAAGATGTCCCTCGATTCTGAAGTCTGGGTGTTCATCACAAACCATCTTACTCCAGAAAAAATATCATGAGGTCGATAATATTTCTACGGTCAAAGGTGTCTGGGACTATCTCGAGAAGATTGGTGAAGGTGTCTGTACTCAGAAAGATGCTCGTATTGACACCCTTCGAAGCAAATTCTATCGATTCAAGAGGCACGAGGGAGAGAAAATTAACTCCATATACAGCAGACTCACTGCTCTATCAAATGAACTGATTTCCCTCGGTGCCAAAGACATTACCAGTCGGATAATCGTCAGAACTTTTCTCTGTTCTCTTGATGATTCCTTCGATCACATTGTGCTGATGATCAAGGAAACGACTGATTTCAAAGATCTTGTTGCCGCTGACATTCTTGAGAGACTCAACACCTTCGAGATGGAAGAAGAAGAAACACGTGATGTCAATTGAAATCAAAGAAAATCTCATGCACTCAAGGCCAAAGCTTCACATCACTCCTCTCCTGAAGCCAGTTCTGAATCTGGAGGTGCCTCAGATGAGACCCGAGAATATTGGAAAAGATCTGGCACTGGTAATGAAAAGATTCAACCGCTTCCAGAGAAGGAATTCCTCTTCACCGAAGAAAAACTACTCCTCCAGACATTCGAGCAATTGATCACAGCATCGATCATCATACAGAAACTCTTCAGCGAAAGATAATTGCTGCTACAAGTGCAAGAAGCCATGTCACTTCATTGCTGATTGTCCCCTCTGGGAAATTGAGCATAGATCCAAGCATTCACACAACAACTTTTCGAGCAAGTCACACAGATCGAGCAAAAACTATGAGTCGAAGAGATATGATTCAAAGTCTAGAAAAGCATAGAAAGATGGTTCTGATGATGACAAGAAAAAGAAGTATCACAAGCATCGAGAGAGTTCTTCCTCGAGATCACATTCCTCTCGACGCAATAATTCTCACCGTGCCAAGGACTATCTGGGTAAAGAGATGAACTCTGAAGATGAACCCTCTGGTTCCGAAGCTGAATCAAACTCTAGATCTGGTTCTGGTTCTGGTTCTGAATTCGATGGTGTTGCTAGTCTAGCTTTCGCTTCGAACAAGACTTCAAGTTCATTCTTCTCCAACCAAAGCAGTGAAGATGAATCTCCAGCTTACTGCTTCATGGCCAAGGCTAAGGTATCCTCTTCTAAGAATTCCTATGATACTTCTGATGGATCTTCTTATGAAAGTCACTCTAGGATAAGCTATGCCAAACTTGCTAAAATTGCTTCTATCCAACAAGATGAACTAGATTCCCTAAGTGAAACTATTCAAAAATCTGAGATCTTGTTGATCAATGAGATTGAGAAAGGTCAAATTTTGACGAATGAGCATGCTGCTCTGAAGGAAAAGTATGATGAATTTTCCTCTCGGTGGACTATGAGAAGTTAACCTATGAATTCCTTCAAAGGAAAATGGCTCTCGAGAAACTGAGAGAGGCTCATGAAGAGTTGGAGAATGTCCATCTCACGCTCATTGCTCAACAGGGCTCAGAAGCTAAAAATGAATCTACTTCACCTTGCTTGACTTGTTTGGAACGAAGTAAAATTGAGACTATTTCTGATAAATCGAAAGGAAAATAACCTATTGTCATTGATGATGCTAACCCCTCGAACGAGGAAACTGTTACCAAGGAACTCCTCAGGTTGAAATATCTATTTGATACAGGCATGTTCAAAAGTGTTCAGGGACACCAGTACCTATGTGATATCCTAAAGAAGGATCTTCTTCATAGGAATTCTCGAAAGGTAGGTGTTGGTTTCGAAAGGAAACTCAACCATGATGGCACCTACTGGGAGCCCGAGCAGTAACCTAAGACTGTCTAGGTTCTGACGAAAGAAAAGCCCATTGATATTGCTAACCTTTCAGGTTTCAACAGCAAAATTGATAAGGCTATTGTCGATGAATCACTTGATTCTGACTACAAGCTTATCAAAGATCAGGAAGGAAAAGTGTCTGCTGAATTCGTTGGTACTCCTCCGAAGAATGGTTTCTATAAGCGACAGATTTGGGTTCGCAAATCTCTCGTAGAAAAACTGCCCCCTAACAATTCTATGCAGGGAAAGTCTTCGGTGCCACTGAAACACTACTATTCTCTCGAGGATAGAAATGAACCCTTGGTGCCTGCTTCAAATGTTCCCCAGAAGGAATACTATCTAGTTGATAGAAATGTTTATCGTCATCGTGACAATAACGATAAAATTTCTTTTACCTACCAGTACTCTAACCCCTCTCCGATGAATTAAGTTTATGGTGTGCTTGATGGTCCCCCTCGCCAATATGATCTTGTTCGCTATAATACCGCTGCTTCATCTAGCACTTCCATGCCTTCTCAGTCACCTGCTCGTTTGTGGGTGGTTAAGAAGAACTAATTCTTCTGCAGGGTATGTCTCCAGTGGATCCTAATGGGTCATGGATAGTGGTTGTACAAATCATATGACCGGAGACAAAGATTTCTTCACCGAAGACAAACTTACTGAATCTTCTCAGAGATATATTACCTTCGGTGACAACAACAAAGGAAAAGTACTTGGTTCGGGTAAGTTTGCTATATCGAAGGATAAGCATATCGACAAAGTTATGCTTGTTCAATCTCTAGGATACAATCTCATGTCTATCTCAAAACTTTGTGATATGGGTATGCTTGTACTGTTTTCTACTTCTCGTTGTGTTGTCTTTTCACAGGATGATTATTCCTTCGTGTTTGAAGGATATCGCAAAGGTGATCTTTATATTGTCGATTTCTCTTTGGGGCCTGCAGTGTCCACATGATTAATGGCTAAAGCCACATCTGGTTGGTTATGGCATCAAAGACTTGGTCATGCAGGAATGAAAAATCATCAGACTCTTATCTCGAAGAAGAATATCGTTGGAATTGATAATGTGAAATTCCACAAAGATCGTCTATGTAGTGCCTGTTAAGATGGAAAGATTGCCAAAAAACATCACTCAGCAAAGACTATAATGACTACTACTCGTCCTCTGGAATTATTTCATATGGATTTATTCGGTCCTCAAAATTATGCTAGTCTTGGAAGTAACAAGTATGGTCTGGTTATTGTTGATGATTTCTCTCGATATACTTGGGTTTTCTTTCTAGATGACAAGAGCAAGGTTGTTGAAATTTTCGAAACTTTCGCAAAGAGAGCTCAGACTGAATATGAATTATCTCTCAAGCATATCAGAAGTGATAATGGTACATAATTCAAAAACACTCATATCGAAGAATTTCTTGATGAATATGGCTTTACTCATGAATTATCGACTGCTTATACACCACAACAAAATGGTGTGGTCGAGAGAAAGAACCGAACTCTTATTGAAATGGCCAGAACAATGCTTGTTGAATATAAGACTCCCATTAGGTTCTGGGCCGAAGCAATTAACAATGCATGTCATATCATCAACAAGGTTTATCTGCACAAATTTCTGAAGAAAACTTCACATGAGCTTATCGCTGGTTAAAAGACAAATGTTTCATATCTTAGGGTTTTTGGTGCTCCATGTTATATCAGAGATATGAATCACAGCTCCAAGTTTTCCCCAAAGGCACACGAAGGTTTTCTCCTAGGTTATGGTTCGAATTCTCACACTTACAGAGTTTACAACTCTCATCTTGGCAAAGTTTTCGAAACTTTAAATGTTCGATTTGATGAAACTAACGACTCTCAAAAGGAGCAATTACATCTTAACCTAGATGAACCACCTTTGGATGAAGTTATCAGGTACATGGCTATTAGAGATATTCGGCCTGTCGAAGGAAATGCACATCAATTCAACAAGGATGATGATGGTACAATGTTCCCACACATAGCCCAGGGCGCTGGAGATCAACATCCTGAAGTTAATGATGTATAGGTCGAAGGGGAACGCATAAACGAAGAAAATTCTCAACCCGAAGGAAATGATCCCGAAGGACAACATGATCCTGAAGGACAAGCTGATCCCGAAAAATAACCGGATCCTCAAGTTGTCGAAGGAGCTTTATCTCGTGTTCGAAGGAGAGTGGACGTCGACTCAATACTCGAAGAGATTCGTCTACCAGGTCGTCCTACCACTCGCTCTTGCACTCGTTTAGCTAACTTCTGTGGAAATTTCTCGTTTGTATCCATGCTAGAACCATCAAAATTCGATGAAGCCATGAAGGACTCAGACTGGATGACTGCAATGCTCGAAGAACTTAACCAGTTCGAGATAAATAAAGTCTAGTCCCTTGTCGATAGACCTGATCCCAAGAAGCATAATATCATTGGTACGAAGTGGATTTTCCGCAACAAGCAAGATGAAGATGGTATAGTTATCAGGAATAAAGCTCGACTGGTTGCACAAGGTTACACCCAAATCGAAGGTATTGATTTCGATGAGACTTATGCTCCAGTTGCTCGACTTGAATCCATTCGTGTCATGCTTGCTTTTGCCAATTACAATGGTATATTTCTATATCAAATGGATGTCAAAAGTACATTTCTTAACGGTGAAATCGAAGAAGAAGTATATGTTATGCAGCCACCAGGTTTTGAAGACCCGAAGAATCCTGATAAGGTGTACAGGTTGCACAAGGCCCTATATCGGTTAAAGCAAGCACCTCGTGCTTGCTATGAAACACCGAAGGATTTCCTTCTGAAGAAGAGCTTCAAACCAGGAACAACTGACCTGACTCTTTTTACTCGTGCATACAAAATGATCTTTTTGTGTGTCAAATTTATGTCGATGATATTATTTTTGGCGAAGCACATATCGACATAAATTTCAAACCAGGAACAACTAACCCTGATATCAGCGAAGAATTTTCTCGTATGATGTCGAAGAAATATGAAATGTCTATGATGGGTGAATTGTAGTTCTTTCTCGGACTTCAAATCCGTCAACAGAAGAATGGGACATTTATCTCTCAAGAGAAGTATCTCAGAGATTGCCTGAAGAAGTTTGATCTTGTCAATTGCAAAACTATCAAGACTCCAATGCCTACGAATGTTCACCTAGATGCAGATGAGAAGGGCAAACCTTTCGATAAGAAGAAATATCGCTCGATGATCAGTTCGCTTCTTTACTTATGTGAATCTAGACCTGACATTATGCTATCAGTTTGTATGTGTGCTCTTTTTCAGGCAAACCCGAAAGAATCACATCATATTGTTGTCAAGCGAATTCTTCGATATCTGGCTCATACACCTACTTTGGGACTTTGGTATCCTAAAGGTGCCTAGTTTGATCTCGTTGGATATTCTGATTCTGACTGGGCTGGTGATCGCGTCGACAGGAAATCTACCTCAGGCACATGTCATTTTCACTGTAGATCTCTTGTCTGTTGGGCTTCAAAGAAACAGAATTGTGTATCTATTTCTACGGCTGAAGCCGAGTATATTGTTGCCGGTTCATGCTGCACTCAAATTCTGTGGCTCAAGAAAACGCTGAAAGATTATGGTATTCTCGTGAATAAAATTCCATTGCTATGTGATAACGAGAGTGCTATCAAAATTGCCCATAATCCTGTGCAACACTCTCGAACGAAGCATATTGATATTCGTCATCATTTTCTTCGAGATCATGTTCAGTGAGAAGATATTGTTATCAGCCATGTTCGCACCGAAGATCAATTGGCCGATATCTTTACGAAGCTCCTGGATGAGAATAGGTTTTGTGAACTTAGGTGTGAGTTAAACATACTGGACTCACGCTGTAAGGCCCGATATGCGGTACTGTTCCAGATCTAGATGTTTCCATCCAGATCCGGGGAAGAAGCACATACCGGTCCCACCGCGACATATCACAATGCCATATGCCCCGGATTTCCAACATGATATCAAAACATTACATCTACAAGGATACAACATCCCATACAAGTCGGCATACAACTGCCTTAATACATTACATCAGCAGAAGGTACATGTCTGAGTACAGACTACATTCAAATGCCTAGTGGCAAAGGTAAAACACACCATTCCTGTAACCACACGGGTCCAGGCTCTCCGCCGGGATCCACCTAACTAGTCGTCGTCGAGTCTCCACGAAGCCGTCCAGAAGAAGAGTCGAGGTAGAAATCAACTGCAGTGGCCGATCAGGAAAAACATAAAAGGGAAAAGAAAAGAAAGGGTGAGAATATATCAAAGTCTTGTAACTAACTTCTCACGGGTAAGACGGGGGTAGTGGTGAGGTTGCAGATGAACTAGCAATATATGAGTGGCTAACGGTCTATTTTAGAGTAAGATGAGATCCAAGCATTCAATGAGGCATCGCCTCCAACAAATCTTGATATAAACTACTTACACAATCATAACACCTATCCTATCCTTGTCCTCCTCTTCGCATCCCGATGAAGAAGAAGCAGTCAAGGCACACACACGTTGATCAAGTTATAGTTATGATTCAGTTGATGTTATCGATGAACAAGACGTAGGTTCCAAGTCGTCCATAACCGTGGACACGGCTTCTCGAAAATATTTAACCCTATAGGGGTGTACCAACTACCCATTACAAGCCTCCGCACGCACGCCCATCTCTCTCAGTTTCTACCCATCACAGGCGGCCATTTTATGATTTAGTCCCGAGAGATCCGAAACGACAGGTCCCTCTAGCTAACAACGAACAAATCCGGGCGGCCCCCGCGGAGTCGACACCCAAACCAAAAGCCGGCCACGCTCTCGGATCAGACTCTTCCGTATGATGCAGGTCGAATTGCCGGTAATTCTCACATGAGGCCGGGTCCTAGCTGATCAGGTGGACCAACATGAAAACCATGTTCCCACTGGCCCGGTTTGTTTTAAAGAACATCTGCTAGGAGCGACACGACAGATACACACACGGTTTTCAAATGGTAAATCAGCTTGGGCCACCACTAGAAATGTTTGAAGCTAGGTAGGTAAGAAAAGGGGACCCCATAGAATCCCACACACGATTAGGCACGCTCAGTCTTAGAACCAATACCCGGAACTCGGATCCTAGGTGACTCAAATGGAACAAAGCGTTGGGGCGGGATAGCCTAGACCTTCCATCCTTTGTCAAATATAGTCAACATTATAATAACCACATCATCCACAACAATATAATAATGTGATATCCCAAACCAAGGAGTAACATGATAACAGATGATAACATCCTAGCAAGCATATTAAGCAGTGGCTGAGCAGCGAGCAATAGTAACATAGCCGAACAAGGTTTGCTGGGATGTGGAGGGACATGCCTGCTTGGGTTTATTTGAGAGGCATGAATATAAAGTGGTAGAATCAAGCAATCGTTCTATGCTACACCTAGGCGCGAGTGAGATGAAAGTAATAAGCATGATATATGCTCCCCCTTACCCGATGAGAAGAAGAAACGGAAGGTGAAGTCGATCGCAAGCTCGCAACGTCTCCGAGAGGTACCCGTGGAAGCACACAAGAAGGAAACACTGGAAAAGGCAATCGACGAGAAAGCATCTATTACTACGAAGCAATCACGAGCAAGCAACAACAAGAAGGCAACACGAGACATTGCTATTGTTTTGCCCTCATTCTTGCATGATTTGGACGAAACTAACCCGGACTAACGATGTTGTCAGTAGAGTTGTCTGTATGGTTTTATTGTGGGCAGGAAAATGGATTTTTAGGTGTCTCAGAAAATTCCAGGAAAAAACACAGAAAATCCACGCACCTGAAGGACCAATATACCAGAAGTGGGGCCAGAGGGCAGCCAGGGGGGCCCAGGCGCCCTGCTGGTGCGGCCCCACCCCTGGTCGCGCCAGGACGCCTCCTGGCAGGGTCCTCCCCCCTCTGATGCCATACTTTCCCTCCTATTTATTCCCGTGGCGAGAAACCCCAGAACAGAAGTCGTTTTCCCAATTCTCGTCGCGGAGCCGCCGCCACCCTCTGTTCTTCTCCGGTAGGGCTAATCTGGAGGTTGTTTTGGCCTCCGGTGAGGGGAGATCATCGCCATCATCATCACCACTCCATCCTCCCTCCATGACTTCTCCTTTCATGTGTGAGTAATTCCCTGCTATAGGCAAAGGGGATAGTAGGGATTGGATGAGCTAGATCATGTAATAGTTTATCAGATTGTTGGGGGCATGTTGTCTATCATCTAGATTGGTGTTTATCATCTTTGCTTCAACTTGTTACTCTTAATGCTTGTCACTTTGGTCCCGAGTGCCATGTTTTCAGATCTGAACCCTATGTGTTTGCATGAATATATTTGTGTTCTTGATCCTATCTACGAGTTGTATGCAGTTGTTATAGTCCGGAACCGGCGATCCCAATGGTGACAGCTTGGGACACCAAAGGGGATGGACTACAGTTTGAGGATTCCTTGTATCCATTGATTGTTAATTCTTTGTTCCGGTACTCTTTGACAGGAGCACCTTAATCTCCATAAGTTCCTTTTGGCCCCGTTCGTAGCGGGATGGTAGGACAATAGATGTTGTGCAAGTTCTTGTTGCAAGCACGTACAACTACCTGTGGGGTACATGCCTAATGTTTGATATATGCCTAAATGATCATTGCTTTTCTGTGTGCCTTGCCCCAAGTTAAATACATGATGTATCTCATCCATGCAGCACCAAACCATCCATCTCCCTAGCCTACAGTGTTTTTAATTCTGCTGGTTACTAGTTGTTTGCTTTTGTTGTTTTACTTTCGCTGTTTCACCACCACTATTTCCGTTGCCACCATCACTTCCATATCGCAGTTACTATTAATATCTTGTTGCAAGTAAGTGTATCTAAGGTGCGGTTGAATTGACGACTCCACTGTCAAAGCTTGTGGGTATTCTTTCGCTCCCCTTGAGTCAAATCTATAAATTGGTTTATTCTTACCCGCGAATACTATCTCGATCCCCTGCAGTTTTGGGTTATCAATATCGCATCTACCTTCGAGAGCGGTTACTAACAGGTTAAGTGGAGTACTCGTCACACACGACGATACCGCACGTTTACGATGGTTCAAGTTGTTTAGCTACACAAGATTAGCAAAGGTTGTTAACATGGCATCTCACTCAAGCATGGCATAGCACACAAACATTTCAAGAGGTGATGCATATAGTAAACTATCTATGCTAGTCAATTTAAGTGAGGCACAATCCTAAACATGGCATTCCACTAAGTGCTCCACGATAATTTAAGTGTTGGTACTGTTCTGCCCTAAACCATATTTTAGGTTGGTTAGCAACGACAAACAATAGCATAAACAAAAATTACATGAAATTCTAATCAAGATACATATAAAGAACACTCCAAACGGAGTTACGGTTAAAAAGGTACAAGCAAAACAAGTTTGGAACACAATTTGCCAACATCAGGAAGCACACTTTAGAGCAATGCATAAAAAGGATAATGAATGCAAACATGCTCACAAATGATATGCAACTAAAGTAGACATGGCAGGGAAGGCATGGCAAAAGGAATCATGCAAAAAGGCATCATGAACAACTAATTATAGCCCAAGCAAAATGCAACAAAACATTACTGGTCTAGGACTTAGTGAAACTCAGGAAAACAGGATAGAAACAATTATTTTCATGCTGTATAAATAGGGGCAAAACTATATGTAAAATTGCAGCAACATGACATAGCAATATATGAGCATGGAGTAGGCATGATGGTGATCAGGTACAAACAAGAATCAAGGTCATAAGCATCACAGATCAAAAGATATTAAGCAAGCAACATGGCATCGGAAAGTTACAGACTTGGCGAAAAAAAGAGGTGGTTGTCAAAAACTGTGGCATAGCAACTTTGGAGCTAAACATATCTATGACCAGGAATGTAAACATGACAATGCAATACATATAATGGAAGTAGACATGGCATAGATCAAAATGACATATTGCAATGCGCAATAGGATGCACGGTTAAAAAGATATAGGGCAGCAAAGTAGCAACTTTATATAAACAGCAACACATGTCATCAGGGTCACCACTTTGGAGCAAGAAATAATATAGCTATGGCAGGCAAACATGACAAGTGAATGTATATGATTGAAGTAGACATGATTCTTAACAGTATGCAACAAGAATTAATAGCATATGCCTCATGGATGTGTCATAACCATCAATCAAACTTGCAATAAATTAACAGCAGCAACATACTAACAGAAAATAATAGCAGTTAACAGTATGATGCCCACTTCAACACTGATTAGCAACATCAAGATGGCCTCAAATCAAAAATCTCACAAAATATGGATTGAAGTACACACAATTCTAAACAATTTTCCTTTTGGGCGCATATTCATACGAGCTACGGATTACTCGCAACGGTCGTCGCAAAATAGCATCAGCAGCAATAATTCTCCATACTTAGCAAAATTCAGGCTTTGGAGAAAAACATGGAAGAAAAAAATAAAAAGAAAAGGGCCTCACCCTTAGTGAGCTCGGCCCAACTAGCAACCTGGCAGTGGCTGGCGGCCTGGGCCTCGGAGCGTTGGGCCGTGGGAGCTGGCGCGACCCACCCGACGGTTGGGGCGACCGGCCAGTCCCGAACGGGACGAGACGACGACGGCGGCGGCCGGCTCGACTCCGTCGAGGGGAGCAGCGGCGCATGGCGGATCTGGGACGAGGAGGGGAGGCGGTGAGGAAGAGAGAGGAAGGGGCCCGGCGGCGACAAGGCTTACCGGGGCGCGGCGAAGTGCGGCGATTGCCGTTGGTGGCGGCGACTCAGGCGAGGTGCTCGGGCTAGAGAGAGAGGAGAGAGAAGGTGGGAGAGATGGGGTGACGTGGCCGCTTCCTGGCCATCGGACCGGCCGATCTGACGGTCCAGAACCCATTGGGCTGGATCTCAGATCTGGACTTGGGTTTGGTGCGAAAATGGGGCTCATTTTGGGGCAAAGTGGAGGGGGTGGCTGCAATTTTTTGGCTAGGGAAACCCAAGAAAGGGGTGGGAGAGTGGTGGTTTTTTTATAGCCCAGGTGGCTGGCAGTTTGCAAAAACATCCCCGGTTTTTCTCTCGCACGCGAGGTGTTTACATTTCTGACTGCCGGAGGTCCGCAAGACCTCCGATTCGGGTAAAACTTCGAACTGCGCGGTCAGCGCATCGAGCCAGCGGCGTTCACCTCGCGCTGGAACCGTTCCGAGAACACTTTCCGGCGCGCTATAAAAATATCCCGTTTACTCATTAAACGGGGTTTTCGTTCCGTTGGCTACGGCTGGTCTCGTGCGGTTTTCGCGACGGTGATCGGGTGAAACCCGGTGTCGCAAAGGTCGAGTGTCAGGGTGACAAGGGTCGGTCTCCGTCCGGTACGAGATAATAGGGGGGAATAATCGCCGATCGATAAATCGGGGATGCAAACACCACAAACAAATCAGACAATCAAACAATTCACACCGAAAACAAAAATTTTAATTTTTGTGAAATCTGGGCTATTACACACGCAACATGCAGTAAGATCATAACTATCGATACTTTGTATTATATGATTACTTTCTAGTAGTAGTTTACTTTCGTTGGTTTTTTATTGTGTTTCTTTTTCGTTTGTTTCTTTTTGTTCGTTTGGTGTTTTCCTATACACTTATCACTCCGAGTCTTCTTATTCTTTGTTTTCTCTCAGATTGATTAAGTATCGGACCCTGTTTTCCCTCTATTCTATACCTAGCCCATCTCTGTTTTTATCTCGTGAACATGTATATTTGTACTCGATTAAAATTTCCTTCGAATGTCATTGATTCCGAAGGAGTTTCTATCGAACTTTTATCTACTTTTATACTCGATGTTCGATGAGTTTGGTCTCGGACGTGGAGCAACTTTCTTTCGGTTTGTTGGGATTTTCCCGTGACTACCGCCACAGAATCCGTCCATTGAATTCGGAGAGACGCGAGATCTGCGTCGTTCGATTGGATTTGACGGTTACATCAGAACCCACCTCTATAAATACCGATCCACCCCACCGGCACGGACCTCGCATTCCCTCGACTTCGTCTCTCCCACTTCGCACCCAAGCTCTCGCGCGCCGCCGTGCCGACTTCGTCGCCGTCGACTCCCTCGCCGCTTCACTGCCGGAAGGAAGTCATCGTAATCTTTCCCTGTCGACAAGGATCTTCATCCGCGCCGCCGTAGCCGCCGCACATCACCAAGTTAGGGTATGTGAGGCTCTAGACTCGATTTTCTTCCGATCTTTTCAACGAGCCCTAGATTTTTTTTCTTTATTTTCTCTTGTTTTATTAGGTTTGTTTGATCCGTTCGGATCGTTGAACATCGGGAATCTATTTCTAGCGTTCTCTGTCGATTTCCCATCCGATCTAGGTAAGAAATCCCTAGGAATTTCTCACTTAGGCAAATCTCACAAATTCATATCGATAGATTTACGCTTTGAGCAATTCTTTCATACCAGCCCTTCGTTAGATTTTTACCCGATGAAAATCTAGCCTAGCACTTCCATGAAAATTTGCTTCAAGATAAATCCCTCTATATGTTTACTGCGCTCAAAATGTTTTTCCTCGAAAGCGCTTGGTAAATGTTCACAACTTTCCTATATTTCCCTCGTACCTATCTTTTTCGCAGGAAAATGTCTGAGAACGAAAGAAACTTCAGGGAACCCAAGCGTGTTGGAGGCCGTACTAAAATCACCAACAATTCTGAAGGCCTTCTTGAGGATTTGATCATTGAGAAAAACCTGAGAACGCCTGAAGGCTCAGTGGAAGATGCTCGTTCGAGAGAAAACAGACTACAAGATATTCGAAGGCTTAAAGCTCTTTGATGGTATGAATACAAGGCTATTATCCCTCATTGGAAGACACTATTTGCGCTGAAGAACCCATGGTATTATTTCAAGACATTGAAGCCCAAGTGGACGAAAGCAAATAGACCTCCTCCTCCGCCCAATGCTCATCCATCCACTCTCAAAACCCCTGCGGATTATAAAGAGTTGGTTTTTGCTCGAGCTGCACGAGCACAAAACGTAAGGAAGCCAAGGCCAGGAAGGCCACTGCTGCTGCTGCTGAGGGCAACGAAGGAGTTGCCGAGGATGTTGGTCCTAGTACCAAGTCGAAGGCTGGCAATAAATCTGCCAAGTGGAAGAAAAAGTTCGTTGTTGTTTCTCCACCAGAGGCAACTTCTAACGAAGAAGAAGCCAGCACCGAAAGACAAGACCTTGGCACAGAGGCAGATGTCGAGGACATTCCTCTGAAGAAGAATCCGAGCAAGAAGGGCATCAGGATCCAGGAGCCAGCTATTGAGGCTCCGTGAGCAACAATCAACATGACTAATTTAGTCACTGATCCACCAATTTCCTCTGCTCCCCCAGTGCCAACTCACAGACAAAAACCCTCGGCCAGGTCCAAGGGAAAGCAAGCCCAAGTGGCCGAAGATAATGAGACCCTGATCCAGCAAAAGGAAAGACTAGACAAGCAACAAGAACTTGAAGCACAAGACTTAATTAAATCCAAGCTTCTTAACTTTCATAGTCAGCCCGAGGATAAGAAGGAAAAAGTTGCACAGCAGTTGGGCATATTGCATCTGGTCAATGAGAGATACAGACGCCAAATCGAAGGTATTCTGGCCCCCAGTGCCCCGAAGGAAAAGGTCGTGGCCCCCAGTGCAACCGAGAAAGTGGTGACTCCCACAGTCACGAAGGCAAAGGATGCAGCCTCCAGTGCTGCAAATAAAGTTGCTGAGGCCACTAGTGCCTCGAAGGAGAAAGTTGTGGCCCCAAGTGCCGTTACAAAACATGTCGCTGCTACAAAGGCCACCAAGGAGGTCGAAAGGAAAGATAAGGAAGCTCGCCAGAAAACCCAAGCAGCGCCAATCCCTCGTGCTGCTCCAGCACCCGCGGCCCCTGCTGCACCTGCTGTCTCCGGCCCTCGTGCCGATGAAGAAAGCTCCAACAAAGGAGATTCTGCTGCCATTGCTGCATGGGATGCAGCTCATATCTCAAACGTTCTTTGGCGAATGGACACCAGCCCGAGCAAAGTGACTCCCGAGGATGATGTTCCTCCTGAAATCCAAGAATGCGTAGCTCGCTACATGATTCGATGGGATGGATATCTTTCCCAGGATCGCAAGCATAACACCTATCCTATCCTTGTCTTCCTCTTCGCATCTCGACGAAGAAGAATTAGTCAAGGCACACACACGTTGATCAAGTTATTAAGATTATCTCAGTTGTTGTTGTCTATGAACAAGGAGTAGGTCTCAAGTCATCCATAACCGTGAACACGGCTTCTCGAAAAGATTTAACCCTGCAGGGGTGTACCAACTGCTGATAGGGCAAGTTTTCTCTTGATTGGTTTTAGTGATTAATGACAATACATTTGCGAACTAACCGGGTGCAATGAGCATTTCAGATAACGACATTATTGGCACAAGACGGTTATTGTCCCCTCGGTGTATGAAACGTGAAGACGGAGTTTTTCTTTCGATCTCCTTTTGTGTTAATTGAGTCGTAGGAAAACCGTACTATGAAGAGGGGATCCGCTTTGGAAATGGTGGGTGGAATCATCACACGGTCTGACTTTCTGCACCCACATATTTAATTTGCGTCGTGGAGGTGTGGGGACTCTTGGATGTGGCTCTCTGTCTCTGCCAGAGCGGTAATACCGCTCTAGGAGCGGTAGTACCGCTCCACGGTAGTACCATGGACCAGTACCGCATCCACTACCGGATTCCCACTGGACTCTGCGGTAGTGGAGGCGGCACTGGGGCTCGGTAGTACCGTGGAGCGGTAGTACCGCTCCCAGAGCAGTAGTACCGTGACCCAGTACCACATCCATTACCGGATTCCACTGGACTTTGCGGTAGTGGAGGCGGCACTGGGGCTCGGTAGTACCGTGAACCAGTACCGCATCCACTACCGGATTCCCACTGGACTCTGCGGTAGTGGGGGCGGCACTGGGGCTCGGTAGTACCGTGGAGCGGTAGTACCGCTTCTGAAGCGGTACTACCGTGGTTGGTGGACAGCCAACGGCTGCATTTAAGGGCACTTATAAAAGGGGGTCTTCTTCCTCGTTGAGAGGCACCTCATTTATTGCTCTCACCTACATTGATGCCCAAGCTCCATTCTTGCCCGATCTCCCTCCATAGCCATCAAAACTTGTTGATTCTCTAGGGTTTGGAAGAGGAGCCCCCATCTACATTTCCACCAAAGGATATTTGATTCCCCCCACTAATCCCGTGTGGATCTTGTTACTCTTGGGTGCTTTGGTGCCCTAGACGGAAGAGGTCACCTCGAAGCCACATTCCATTGTGGTGAAGATTCGTGGTTTCGTTCGGAGCCTCCAATTCAGTTGTGGAGTTTGCCCCAACCTTGTTTGTAATGGTTTGGTTGCCACCTTCAAGGCCGCCTCGTAGTGGATCACGGCATCTTACATCGGTAAGGGCGTGAGGAGAAATAGGGTGGCCCTCGTTGGCTTCGTGTGATCATTGTGCTCCTCACCCTCTCCAAACGGAGACGTACTTCTTGAAATAGGAGGAACTTTGGAAACATATCTTGTCTCCCGTGTTCCCCTTTACCTTTACTTTGCGCAAGTTACTTTCCTTGCTTATTTATTGCTTTCTTGTTATATCATAGTTGTTGGCATATAGGTTGCTCACATAGTTGCATATCTAGACAGCCTATATCCCTTGTTAAGCCTAAATTGTTAAGAAAAGTTTAAAAAGTGTTAGTCTCCTATTCACCCCCCCCCCTCTAGTCGACATTCCGATCCTTTCAATTGGTATCAGAGCCTCGTCTCTTATTAAGGGCTTTACCGCCTCTTAAGAGGATGTCGCAAGAGGATAAACCGGTAGAGGTTGAGCTTCCAGGAGCTACTCCGAACCCTTCTCTTTTGGAAGGGAATCCAAGTATCGAGGGCTTCACGAATATGCTCACGAAGGACGACTCATCATCTATCTCTCGACATGAGTACAATGAAGGCATGTCCGCCATTAAGGCTCACATGAACAAAGTCACCGATATGCTTGGTAGTCTCATGTCAAGGATGCCCTCGGAGACCAACCCCACCATCATCCCCAATATTCCAACGTTGGGTGGAGGAGATGTCATCTCCCAATCTAATGATGATGGTAGGAATGATATCCGATCCATTCCTCGTATAGGTAATGGATCGGGTATCCATTCCGCGGTGGATCCTCCTGTTACTTATAACTCTCTACCTCTACCCGAACCCCATTTTGCACATGCAGGAACTATTCCCATTCTTAACAAAGATTCTTATCCGGTTTGGGCTCATCGCATGAAGAGACACTTGAAGGGGTCCTCTGTGGAACTTTGGTGCATCGTTGAGGAGGGATTTACTCCTCGTGACCGCCACAACATGACCCCAAGAGAATATCGGGACAACACCATCAACAGTCATGCTATGCTCGTCATAGGAAATGGGTTGAAGGAAGAGCAATACAATCCTGTCCTAAAGTGTGAAATGGCCAAAGAGATGTGGGATATTCTCGAGAGGACTCTCATGGGAAGCACTAGCATACGGTGCTCAAAGTTTGACAAGATTCAAGATCAAGCCGATCACTTTGTCCGGAGTGAAGGGGAGTCTTCCGAGGATGTTCATCAAAGGTTGGTGGCTCTCGCAAATTCCATGACGGACCATGGGAGCATGGACACCGATGACGGATGGATAAAGAGAAAGTTCATCACGGCTATGTTCCTACACAAGAAGCATATCACCAAGGTCATTCGTCAAAGGCCCGACTTTCGCGAGTTGATTTCAAACCAAGTCTTGGATGAATTCGTTGCCATGGAAATCTTGGACTCCACGGCCGAGTTAAAATTGGCTCGCCAAAGCGGCTCCAACATGCCATCTCTTGCCTTGAAGGCCAAGGAGGTTCAAGTTGAGGAAGATGAAGATGAAGAGGATGTGGGTCCGGAAGACATCAAGTATGCTTACAATGAGCACATGGCTCTAGCCTCAAGACAATTTTGGGGAAACAAGAAGAACTTCAAGTCCAACTCAAGTAGCTTCAAGCCAAAGGGCCAAAGAATAAGAACTTGCTTCAATTGTGGCAATGTGAGTCACTTTGTTGCGGATTGTCCGTATGAGAAGAGAGAAGACCACGGTGGAAAGCTCATCCGTAAGGACAAGAACAAGCCACCATTGAACAAGACCTTTGTGAAGAAGAAGCCACAACGTGTGTTGGTGGCTCAAGAAGAATACTATTCCGATGATGAGGAGGATGAAGGAAGTGATGAGATTGTGGCAACCGCCACCGTTGCCATCGCCTTTGAATCCCCCTCATCAACGTCTCTCTTCAACTCCCCCAACGAGAACCCTCACATCCTCCACAAGTGTCTTATGGCCAAGACTACCTCGGTAACTCCTCACTCTAAACCATTTACTCCCACTAAACCCTCTTTGTTGGATTGTGTGGAGGAAAATGAGGAGCCCAAAGCACATGAGGAGAATGAATTCGAACTATTCATATCCAAGCTCAAAGGTGTTGCAAAGGGACATTTTGTGGCTCTCTTGGAACAACTAGGAGAAGCACATGCTCACATTGAGCAACTTGATGAGACTATCATCGAGTTGCAAGGTCATAGTCACGACTATGCGGATGAGATAGGGGAGCTATCTCATTCTCTCGAAGAAGAGCGTGAGCTTAAGTTGTCTCTTGATGAGACGTATGCTATTGATATCTCTAAGCTAAAACTTGACCTTAAACATTCTAATGCTATTGCTTGTGATCTCAAGACTAAAAATGATGAACTTGTTGAGGCTCATGAAAGACTTCTTGTGGATCATGAGAAAGTTGAAAAGGACCACAAGTCCTTAAAAAACGAACTCATGGCTCTCAAGAAGGCTCATGATGAAACAAGTATGCAACTCACTAAAGAAATTACTACCTTTTCTCCTATTATTGTGGTAGAGAAACCTAGTTCCTCTAACTCTTGTTGTGAGCATGCTCCTCTCATTGAGGAAAACACTAGGTTGAAGGCACAACTTGAGAAGGGACTTGTCTCGTGCATTCAAGGAGAAAAGAACCTTAATGATCTCTTGAGTTCCCAAAAGGAGGTCATTGGCAAGGAAGGCATTGGTTTTGGTACAAAGTCATCAAAGAGGAAGAACAAGAAGAGGAAGAACAAAAGGAAGAAAGGCAAGGCACCACCTCCTTCAAAGGAAGTCACATTTGTGAAGGAAGGGGGGAAGCCTCAAGAAAAAGTGGCAAAGTCCATTGAGGGTGGAATGACCAAGAGGAGTGACGCCACTCCCAATGACTTTGACAGATCAACTAACCCCTCTTATGTTCTTTGTTGCACTAATGATGGGCATGTTTATGCCAAATTTGTTGGTTCCTTTGATGAGTATATTGCATGGTCCATTTGGGTGCCTAAGACCCTTGTTACTAACGCGAGAGGACCCATTCATGAATGGGTACCTAAATCCAAGCATTGATCTCATGTAGGTGGCGGCTTCCGGTGGGGGTTCATGGATACTTGATAGCGGGGCTACAAGTCATATGACCGGAAGCAAGGACATGTTGGTGGACATTGATTTCGGACCATCTAGAACCACCCGTGTCCAATTTGGAGATGCAAACACGTCAAAGGTATTAGGTCTTGGCAAAGTAATAATTTCTCCGGACTCGTCCATTGAGAAAGTATTGCTAGTTGAGACTTGTGCCTTTAATTTACTTCCCGTTCGTCAACTTGCCATGATGGGCCTTTGTACCTTCTTTGACAAAGACATGTTCACCCTAATGTGGAGCAAAACTCTTAAAGTAGCCTTTGTTGGACACGTGGAGGATGGTATGTACGTGGTGGACTTCTCAAAAGTCCCCACCAACACCGCCATGTGTTTAATGGCTAAAGTTGATGTGGGATGGCTTTGGCACCGCCGACTAGCCCATGTCAATATGAGGTCTTTGCAAACACTTCTCAAGGGTGAGCATGTCATTGGACTAATAAATGTTAGCTTTGCCGAAGATCATGCTTGTAGGGCATGCATTGAAAGGAAACTTCATGAGAAGAAACACCCCGTCAAGAATATCATCTCCACCAAGAGGCCTTTGGAGCTCCTTCACATGGATATTTTTGGGCCTCCCTCATATGATAGTCTTGGCGGGAAGAAGTATTGCTTGGTTATTGTTGATGATTATTCAAGATATATACTTAGGTTTATTTCTTCAAGAAGAAAAGTGAGACCCAAAAAACCGTCATCAAGTTTGCCAATGAAGCTCAACGTCAACACAATTCAAAGATTTTGGCAATTAGGAGTGACAACGGCACCGAGTTCAAGAACTACACCCTGGATGAATTCCTTGGAGATGAGGGGATCAAACATCAATATTCCGCTGCTTATACCCCTCAACAAAATGGCGTTGCAGAGAGGAAGAATCGCACTCTGATTGATGCAGCAAGAACAATGATGGCGGAGTTCAAGAGTCCATATAATTTCTGGGCAGAAGCCATCAACACTGCTTGTCATGCAACTAACCGTCTTTATCTCCGCAAGATCTTGAACAAAACTCCGTATGAAATCATCACCGGGAAGAAGCCCAACATCAAGTATTTTCTGGTCTTCGGGTGTAAGTGTTTCATTCTTAAGAAAGGTGCTCGTTTGTCTAAGTTCGAGGCTAAGACAAATGAGGGCATATTTGTTGGTTATGCTTCGAACTCTCACGCCTATAGAGTCTACAACAAGTCTTCTGGACTCGTTGAAGATTCTAGTAACGTGGAGTTCGATGAACATAATGGTTCGCAAGTGGGGCAAAGTGATCTTAATGTTGTAGGTGATGAAATTCCTCCTCAAGCCATAAGAAGAATGGGTGTGGGTCATTTCCTACCCATTGAGGAACCCCTTGTGGTGGAAGGAGAAGGACAATTCTCTACGCACGTGGAGCCATCACCTCCTCAAGATTCACAAGAAAACCAAGAACAAGACGAAGGCCCTCTCTCGCCCATACGAGATCAAGGTCAAGATCAAATCATTGAAGATGGTGGTGCACCAAATGATGACCAAGATCATGTTCTCGTTCAAGGGCAAGCTCAATATGATGAGAAAGTCCTTGAGGATGCTCCTTCTTCCGAAGATGGTCCTCTAGCTTCTCCTCAAGAAACTTTGGAAGAAGAGAGAGTTCGTCGAGCACTCAAGATTGCATCCCGGTTAAAATCACAAGATCTTTCGGTGGATCAAGTGCTCGGAAGCATCCAAAAGGGGGTAACAACTCGTAGTCAATTGGGAAACTTTTGTGCCCATAATGCATTTGTTTCTTGTGTTGAACCCCAAAAGGTAGGTGAGGCGCTTGAAGATCCAGATTGGCTTGAGGCCATGCATGATGAACTCAATAACTTCAAGCGCAACAAGGTGTGGACATTAATGGAGAGACCCAAAGGTGATCATAATGTTATTGGGACCAAGTGGATTTTCAAGAACAAGCAAGATGCACTTGGTATTGTCATCCGGAACAAGGCATGGTTGGTGGCTCAAGGTTTTTCCCAAGTCGAAGGTATTGACTTTGGTGAAACTTTTGCCCCCGTGGCTCGTCTTGAGTCCATTCGTATTGCTCTTGCTTATGCCTCTCATCACAACTTCAAGTTATATCAAATGGATGTGAAGAGTGCTTTTCTTAATGGTCCCATTAATGAGTTGGTATATGTCAAGCAACCCCCCCCCCCCGGTTCCAGGACCACAATTTCCCCAATCATGTCTATAAACTTGACAAGGCGCTCTATGGCCTTAAGCAAGCACCACGCGCTTGGTATGAGCACGTTACCGAGTTCTTAGTTGATTATGGGTTGAAATTGGGAAAATCGATCCCACTCTTTTTACCAAGAGGGTTGGTGGGCAATTGTTCATATGCCAACTATATGTTGATGATATTATCTTTGGCTCGATTAACAAATCTTTTAATGAGGAGTTTGCTAAGCTAATGACCAACAAGTTTGAGATGTCTATGATGGGAGAGTTGGAGTTCTTTCTCGGTTTTGAAGTCAAGCAATTGTCAAGAGGAACTTTCATTAATCAAGCCAAATATACTCAAGACATGCTCAAGAGGTTCAAGTATGATGGTCTTAAAGGATCCAAGACCCCCATGCCACTCAAGTGTCAACTTGACCTCGACCCGAACGGTAAAGAGGTAGACCAAAGGGAGTATCGTTCTATGATTGGCTCCTTGTTGTATCTTTGTGCATCTAGGCCGGATATCATGTTGAGTGTGGGCATGTGTGCAAGATTTCAATCCGCACCAAAAGAGAGTCACGTAGTGGCTATCAAAAGAATCTTTCGATATTTGGTTCATACCCCAAACTTTGGATTGTGGTATCCTAAAGGCTCAAGCTTCAACCTCGTCGGGTACACGGATTCGGATTGGGCGGGAGAAAAAGTGGAGAGGAAGTCCACTTCCGGAGGATGCCAATTCCTTGGTAGGTCTTTGGTGAGTTGGTCATCCAAGAAGAAAAATTTTGTTTCCCTCTCTACCACCCAAGTCGAGTACATTACCGCCGCAAGTTGTTGTGCACAATTATTATGGATGAGGCAAACTTTGAAGGATTACGGTGTCATTTGTGACAAAGTGCCTCTTTTATGTGACAATGAAAGTGCTATCAAGATTGCTTACAACCCCGTTCAACATAGCAAGACGAAGCATATTGAGATTCTTCATCACTTTATTCGAGATCATGTGAAGCGGGGTGATATTGACCTTTCATATGTGGGCACCGGAGATCAACTTGCGGATATCTTCACCAAGCCTTTAGATGAAGCAAGATTTGGAGAGTTAAGGCATGAGCTAAATATCATTTATTCAAGTAATGTTGTTTGAGGACTTGCCCACACTTCCCATCTCAACATGAGGTCTAGCTTGGATGTAGGCATGGACATAGGGAGAGTGTTGCTTAGTTCATAGGCAACCACTCCACCTATTATGCGGAAAGAGACAAAATTCTTTCACTATGGTCATGTTCGGCGGCCGTCATGGTCACCCAAGGTGACAACGGTGCTTCAAAGAAGAGCATTGGCAATGAACCCAAGATACATCTTTGTGGTGTCATACCAAATAAGCTCAAACATGGTGGCTTCGGCCACCGCCCCTCTCATTGGGAGGATTGGTTCGTCTTTGTGCTTCTTTCTTGTGTTCATGTAGTTTTGTTGCATCTTGATCACTCCGAGTTTGATCTTGCATTTTCTCGTTGTTGTTTTTTCTCGAAGTGCTTTCCTTCCAGCTGCCGTGTTTCGAGTCATCCCAAGCCCTTCCCCCTAAGACATTCGATGCAATACCCCCCCTCATCGTTGTCCTTGGTGGACGTTTCTGCTGCCAGCGGTACTACCGCAACAGTCACGGTACTACTGCTCTCGCGGTACTACCGTGCCTGGTGCGGTACTACCGCGGTCCCGAGGAATCTTATAACTGAAGGGGTACGGGGAGTTCCTCCCCATTCCCCCTTTCAGTTTTGTTTTTCTCTCCTCTGCAGCAGCGGCGCCCACCCCGGCGCCCCCTCCCGGTGTGCCGCATCCGTGTCGTCCTTCCTTGTTCTTCTCCGGTGGGATCATTCCCTATCCCCCCCAGGTGCCATGGATACCGGTATTGCCCCCGTTCTCTTCTCCTTTGGTTCAGTTTTGTTGAACTTTGTTGCTAGGGAAATACTTGTAGATCCACTAGGTTTTTGGCTATGCCTAGGCACTTTGAGAACATGGATAGACTGCTAGATAGGAATGGAGTAGATGTGTTGGAGTGGTTTGAGTTTTTGGAACCCCGGTAGTACCGGATCTCAGATCCGTGTCCTCTGCTCCAGGGCGGTACTACCGCTGGTCCTGTTGCGGTACTACCGCTTGCGCGGTACTACCGCACGGTCAGCGGTACTACCGTGCCTCGTCCGGTACTACCGGGGTCCCTCAATCTGAAACCTCCCCAACAGACCTGCCTTGTTCACTTGTGTCCGGCTTTTGCATCTCATGTGGTTTGTTTTTCCGTTTCTCTCTGTTGGTGTTGGTCAGGTGATGGCTCTCGTCGGAATCCCAAGCGCAAGGCCTCGGGTCCTCCCGGTAGCAACTTCCAGAAGGTTGCTCACAAGAAGAAGGAACCGGTCAAGCAGGTGGCAGAGCTTTCTCTTCCCGAGTACAGGACCTACCGTTGTGTCAACCCTTACCGTGAAGAGCAAGACCCAGAGTTAGTTGGCACTCAGTTCTGGAATAATACTCAGAGGGATGTGTTCCACAAGGTTATGATGCACAGGAAGAACAAGTTTGTTCCACACGTGAAGTCTGTTCAGCTGAGGCACATGCGGGCTCACCCCGATTACTTTGGAGAGGCATATGCTCTTTGCGAGAAGTTTGGGATTCTAGACATCATCTCCTTCAACAACCGGTTCGATGTCGAGCTTCTTGCCCAGTTCTTTGCTACACTGTACTTCACCAGTAACGCTGATCGGACCATCGTTTGGATGTGCAAGGACGAGCAAGTCAGATGCACATGGGGAGAGTTCATGACAGCTTTGCACATTCCCGTCTCCACGTCAGAGGCGCCCGTTGGTGTCAGCCCATATGCTTCAGCAACTGCCAAGCCCAAGAGCATGCTAGGGCCCTATCAGAAGTCAATTCCTTATATAGATGCCAAGGAACGGCAGAAGTACAGAGCGGTCCTCTGCCCGTTCTTGGACATCATGCATCGCATTTTCCGGACTTCTCTGTTTCCCCGTGTGGGCAATCTGGACATGGTTCACGGGCATTTGGTGGACATGATTCTCCTCTGTGAGGAGTGCAAGGGCACCACGCAGACCTTGGATGTCTGTGACATCATGTGGGAGGAGCTTCATGCTGCTGTGATGGAATGTAAGATCCCATATATGGCCCTTATCTTCAGGTCCTCTTCGAGATCACGTGGGCAGCTACCTTTGCTGTTGAGCGCCTTCCCGTTGGGCCTCTGACTGCTCACGAGGAGGTTCAGCTGCGCATCAAGCACAACTGGGCTGGAGGTCATGGTCCTGCGCATGGTTCCCCTCCTCCTGCCGGGTCTGATGAGGAGATTCAGGAGGAGCAGGAGGCTGGTGGAGGCAGTGTTCCCCGCACACGCTCTAGTGCGAGTTTTGGTGCTGGTGGTTCGTCTTCTGCACAGGGTCCGGAGCAGCCCGGATGGGCTGCCAAGCTCACCAGGAAGGTGAAGCGGCTCTTCTGCCTTCAGACTGATGTTCAGCACCGCCTGTATGAGGCCCACGAGAGGGAGAAGAAGAACAGGAGACTGCAGAAGGCTTTCTACAGACAACAGGGCATGCACGTCTCGAGTGGGTCCGAGCGGAGCATCACTCCCGAGGACAAGTGGATCTCCCAGTTCAGCGCGTGGGACCTCACCGATGACATGCCTGGCCCTTCGTGCACTGCTCAGCAGCCTGCTACTGATGACACAGAGGCAGCAGTGGAGTCCGAGGAGTCTGACGATGACGAGGACTACGACCAGGACGACGAGTAGTTCATCACCTTGGGACGCTAGGTCATTCTCTGCCTTTTTGGCGTCTCGATGCCAAAGGGGGAGAGAGGTCTAGGATTCCGATTTGCATCTTCTCAGGGTTGGGCGAGTCACAAGCGTGTTTTATTTGTCTCATATGCTCCGCTTGTGAACTCCGTTTATTTGCTTTGGTTTTTAGTCCGTCTTGTGAGACTTCCGTGATATATGGTGTGAGACATATGCTATCTTATGTTCGTACTCTTATTGTCTTCTTATGTGGTGCTATGTTATGACATGTTATCCTTATGCTCACATACTTGTTTTGTCTAACTTAGTATGGCCTAGTTTATAAAATATAGGGGGAGTGTCCTCCTTATGTGTGTGTCCTGCATTCCAGAGGCATATCTATAATGATGCACACATCAAGGGGGAGCCTGTCTATACTTTATAAACTAATGGCATGTTGTTTTAAAATTCCCTATTTTTATTGTGCAAATCTTGTGTTGTCATCAATACACCAAAAAGGGGGAGATTGATAGGGCATGTTTTCCCTTGATTGGTTTTAGTGATTGATGACAATACATTTGCGGACTAAACGGGTGCAATGAGCATTTCAGATAACGACATTATTGGCAAAAGACGGTTATTGTCCCCTCGGTGTACGAAACGTGAAGACGGAGTTTTACTTTCGATCTCCTTTTGTGTTAATTGAGTCGTAGAAAAACCGTACTATGAAGAGGGTATCCGCTTTGGAAATGGTGGGTGGAATCATCACACGGTCTCACTTTCTGCACCCACATATTTCTTTTGCGTCGTGGAGGTGTGGGGACTCTTGGATGTGGCTCTCTGGCTCTGCCATAGCGGTAGTACTGCTCTAGGAGCGGTAGTACCGCTCCACAGTAGTACCGTGGACCAGTACCGCATCCACTACCGGATTCCCACTGGACTCTGCGGTAGTGGAGGCGGCACTGGAGCTCGGTAGTACCGTGGAGCGGTAGTACCGTGACCCAGTTCCGCATCCATTACCGGATTCCCACTGGACTTTGCGGTAGTGGAGGCGGCACTGGGGCTCGGTAGTACCGTAGAGCGGTAGTACCGTGAACCAGTACCGCATCCACTACCGGATTCCCACTGGACTCTGCGGTAGTGGGGGAGGCACTGGGGCTCGGTAGTACCGTGGAGCGGTAGTACCGCTCTCGGTACGGTAGTCCCGCTTCTAAAGCGGTACTACCGTGGTTGGTGGACAGCCAACGGCTGCATTTAAGGGCACCTATAAAAGGGGGTCTTCTTCCCCGTTGAGAGGCACCTCATTTATTGCTCTCACCTCCATTGACACCCAAGCTCCATTCTTGCCCGATCTCCCTCCCTAGCCATCAAAACTTGTTGATTCTCTAGGGTTTGGAAGAGGAGGCCCCGATCTACACTTCCACCAAATGATATTTGATTCCACCCACTAATCCTGTGTGGATCTTGTTACTCTTGGGTGCTTTGGTGCCCTAGACGGAAGAGTTCACCTCGAAGCCACATTCCATTGTGGTGAAGCTTCGTGGTTTCGTTGGGAGCCTCCAATTCAGTTGTGGAGTTTGCCCCAACCTTGTTTGTAAAGGTTTGGTTGCCACCTTCAAGGCCGCCTCGTAGTGGATCACGGCATCTTACATCGGTAAGAGCGTGAGGAGAAATAGGGTGGCCCTCGTTGGCTTCGTGTGAGCATTGTGCTCCTCACCCTCTCCAAACGGAGACGTACTTCTCGAAAGAGAAGGAACTTTGGAAACATATCCTTGTCTCCCGTGTTCCCCTTTACCTTTACTTTGCGCAAGTTACTTTCCTTGCTTATTTATTGCTTGCTTGTTATATCATAGTTGTTGGCATATAGGTTGCATATCTAGACAACCTATATCCCTTGTTAAGCCTAAATTGCTAAGAAAATTTAAAAAGTGTTAGTCGCCTATTCACCCCCCCCCTCTAGTCGACATTCCGATCCTTTCAACTGCCCATTACAAGGCTCCGCACACACGCCCATCTCTCTTAGTTTCTACCCATCATATGCAACCATTTTATGATTTAGTTCCGAGATATCCGAAACGACAGGTCCCTCTAGCTAACAACTAACAAATCCGGGTGGCCCCGAGGGAGTCGACACCCAATCCAAAAGCCGTCCGCACTCTCGGATCGGACTCTTCCGGCTGGCCAAGGTCGAGGTAACTGGTCCCCTCACATGTGGGCAGGACTCTAGCTCACCATTGTGGACCAACAGAGGAACTATGTCTCCGCTGGCCCGGGTTATTTTAAAGGATATCTGCTAGGAGCGACCCGACATACATATATGCATGTTTTGCAAATGGTAAAATCAGCTTGGGCCACCTCTAGAAATGTTTGAAGCTAGATAGGTAAGAAAAGGGGACCCCATAAAATCCCACACGCGGTTAGGCACGCTCATTCTTAAAACCAATACCCGGAACTCGGATCCTAGGTGACTCGAATGGAACAAAGCGTCAGGGCGAGATAGCCTAGACCTTCCATCCTTCGTCGAATATAGTCACCATTATAATAATCATATCATCCATAACAATATAAAAATGTGATATCCCAAACCAAGGAGTAACAGGAGGTAACATCGTAGCATCCTAAGCATGCATACTAAGCAGGGGTTGAGCAACGAGCAATAGTAACATAGAGTACAAGGTTTGCTGGGAGGGGACATGGTTGTATCAGTTTGAAAGAGGCTGTAAACATGTGGTAGGATCAAACATCAAACCTAACCTAGACTAGCATGCAAACCGCTGGTTGAAATAGAATGGATCATAAGTAATGTATAGTCCTTGCCTGTTGATAAGTCGGGTTCCGAAGGTGTAGTTGATCGCAAGCTCGCATCGTCTCCGAGAGGTACCCGCGGAAGCACACAAGAGGGTAAACACTGGAAAGCAATCAACGATCAAGCATCTATTACTATGAAGCAAACACGAGCAAGCATCACCAAGAAGGCAACACGAGACATCGCACCTACCGTCGAGAGCGGTTACTAACAGGTTAAGTCGAGTACTCGTCACAAACGACGATACCGCACGTTTACGATGGTTCAAGTTGTTTAGCTACACAAGGTGAGCAAAGGTTGTTAACATGGCATCTCACTCAAGCATGGCATAGCACACAAACATGACAAGAGGTGAAGCATAAGGTAAACTATCTATGCTAGTCAATTTAAGTGAGGCACAACCTAAACATGGCATACCACTAAGTACCCCACGATAATTTAAGCATTTGGTACTGTTCTGCGCTAAACCATATTTTAGGTTGGTTAATAACAGAAAAAAATAGCATAAACACAAAGTACACGAAAAACTAATCAAGTTACATATAAAGTACACTCCAAACGGAGTTACGGTTAAAAAGATATAAGCAAAACAAATTACGGGCACAATCTGCCAACATCAGGTAGCACACTTTAGAGCAATGCATAAATAGGATAATGAATGCAAACATGCTCACAAATGATATGAAAATAAAGTAGACATGGCAGGGAAGGCATGGCAAAAGGAATCATGCAAAAAGGCATCATGGACAAGTAATTATAGCTCATGCAAAATGCAATAAAACATTACTGGCCTATGACTTAGTGAAAATCAGGAAAAACAGGGCAGAAACTGTTATAATCATGCTGTATAAACATGAGCAAAGCTATATGCAAAAGTGCAGAAACATGACATAGCAATACATGGGCATGAAGTAGACATGATGGTGATCAGGTACAAACAAGAATCAAGGTCATAGGCATAACAGATCAAAAGATATTAAGCATGCAAACTTGGCATTGGAAAGTTACAGACTTAGAGAAAAACAGAGGTGGCTGTCAAAAACAGTGGCATAGCAACTTTGGAGCTAAACATATCTATGACCAGGAATGTAAACATGACATTGCAATACATATAATGGAAGTAGACATGATCCTTAACAGTATGCAACAAGAATCAATGCAATAGGCCTCGTGGATGTGTCACAATCATCATGCAAACTTCAAAAAAATAACAGCAGCAGCACATAACAGAAATTAGCAGCAGTTAACAATCTGATGCCCACTTCAACAGAGATTAACAACATCAAGATGGCCTCAAATCAAAATTCTCACAAAAGATGAACTGAAGTACACACAATTCTAAACAACTTTCCTTTTGGGCGGAACGTCATACGAGCTACGGTTTGATCGCAATCTACTGCGCAAAACAGCAATCAGCAGCAGTAATATTCCAAACTTAGAAAAAATAACAGGGCAGAGGGAAAAAGAGAAAAAAAAAGAACTCACCCAGTGGGCTCGGCCCAGCTGCGGTGGTGGGCGGAAGATACGAGGGCCTCGCTCAGGGCGAGAGGAAGCGGGCCAACGAGGGGAGGAGCCGGGCTGGGCCTTGGCGCGATTGGGCCGCAACGATCGGGCTCGAGGCGCTGGCCCAGCTGGCAGGCCGACCCGATCCAGATCGGGACCATGGCGGCGGCCGGCGGCCTCCTCCGGCGAGGGGCTCGGCTCCGGCGACAAGGCATAGGAGGCGCTGGCGTTGGGCGGCGAGGCCGACTTGCTGGCGGCGCGGGGAGGTCGGCAAGCGGGCGACGAGGCGGCGGGCGACGAGGCGGCTGGAGACGAGCTCCTAGCCGCGGATCCATGGCGGCTGCGACGCTCCGGCTCATCGGCCATGGCACGCGGCGGCGCCGGCGTGGTGACCTGCGGCAAGGGGAGGAGATAGATCAGGGGAGAGAGGAGGGGCTAGGAGGAGAGGAGGCGCGTGGAGAGGAAGGAGGGTGGCGCAGTGGCGGCTCCAACGAGCGCGGCGGGTGATGCGGGCGTGAGAGAGAGGAGAGAGGTGGGTGGAGGCTGGGCGTGTCTGGGCCGTTCGATTGGGCGATCCGACGGTCCAGATCGCCTGGGATTGATTTTCCAAATCTGGCAAGGGTTTGGTGCGAAAATGGGGTATTTTTGGGGGCAATTGTGATGGGGTGGCTGCAATTTTTAGGCTAGGGAAACCCTAGAAAGGGGTGGGAGTGTGGTGGTCTTTATATAGCCCAGGTGGCTGGCAGTTTGCAAAAATATCCCCGGTTTTTCTCTCGCGCGCACGGTGTTTACGTTTCTGACCGCCGGGGGTCCACAGGACCTCCGATTCGGGTAAAACTTCGAACTGCGCGATCAGCACGTCGAGCCGGCAGCGTTCACCTCAAGTTGGAACCGTTTCGAGAACACTTTCTGGCGCGCTATAAAAATAACCCGTTTAATTATTAAACGGGGTTTTTCGTTCCGTTGGCTGCGGCTGGTCTCGTGCGGTTTTCGCGACGGTGATCGGGTGAAACCCGGTTTCGCAAAGGTCGAGTGTCAGGGTGGCAAGGGTCGGTCTCCGTCTGGTACGAGATAAGAGAGGGGAAAATAATCGTCGATCGATAAATCGGGGATGCAAACACCGCAAACAAATCAAACAATCAAACCATTCACACCGAAAACAAAAATTTTAATTTTTGTGAAATCTGGGCTGTTACATACTGGTAGAAACCTCAGCCCCGAGGAGGAACTACTCCCGCATCATGGAGGGAGTAAGCAACGTCGGAGATGAATCCGGGGGCACTTCCTCGTCCCGGCAGGGTGCCGGCACAGGAATTCTGGTCCCCCGAAGCTTGTTGGCGATGGCGGCGGAGATCGGAATTGCTTCTGGAGAAAAGGGTTCTGGAATTAGGGTTTTGCGACGCGAGTATAAATAAGAGACAAAGGGAGGCACCGAGGGGCCACGAGGATTCCAGGTGGCCTCCCGGCGCGGCCCCACTCTAGGCCGCGCTAGGAGGGCGCCTGGGGGCTGTGGGCCACCCCTTGACCCCATCCTCCGGCTGTAGGACTCTTCTAGAACGCTGATTTTTATATATTTTTCCCGGAATTTTCTGAGCACTTTTAATAAGGAGAAAACCGAAAATACAAAAACAGCAGAAAAAAGAAACTGGCACTGGGGTGCACTGAGTTAATAGGTTAGTCCAAATATGATCAAAAGTGTATCAAAAGCATAGCAATATCCGCCAACACATGCATGGAGCAAGCAGAAATTATAGATACGTTTGGGACATATCAGCTTGCAATAAGAACTTGCACAACATCTTTTGTCCTACCATCCCGCTACGAACGGGGCCAAAAGGAACTTATGGAGATTAAGGTGCTCCTGTCAAAGAGCACCGGAACAAAGCATTAACACTCAATGGATACATGAAATCCTCAAATTATAGTCCATCCCTTTGGTGTCCCAAGTTGTCACCTTTGGGATCGCCAGTTCCGGACCATAATAGGTGCATACAACTCATAGATAGGATCAAGAACACAAATAAACTCATGAAAACACAAGTGGTTCAGATCTGAAATCATGGCACTCGGGCCCAAAGTGACAAGCATTAAGAGCAACAAGTTGTATCAAAGATGATAAACACCAAAGTAGATGATAGGCAACATGCCCCAACAATCTGACGAACTATTACATGATCTATCTCATCCAATCCCTACCATCCGCTTTTCTTACAGCAGGGAATTACTCACACATGGAAGGAGAAGTCATAGAGGGATGATGGAGTGGCAATGGTGATGACGATTGTGATAATCTCCCCTCACCGGAGGCCAAAACAACCTCTAGATTAGCCCTCTCGGAGAAGAACAGAGGGTGGAGGCGGCTCCGTGATGGTAATTGGAAAAGCAACTTCTGTTCCGGGGTTTCCTCGCAACGGTAAATATAGGGGCCAAGGTAGGGCACCAGAGGGGGGAGGACCCACCCAGGCGGCCTCCCGGCGCGGCCCGGGGTGGGGCCGCGCCAGCAGGGCGCCTGGGGGCCCCTTGGCTGCCCTCGGGCCCCACTTCTGGCTCTGGGTCCCTCCGGTGCATGGATTTTCCGTGATTTTTGCTAGAATTTTCTGAGACACCTGCACACAAGAAAACCACACAGGCATCTCTGCTGAAAACTGTGTCAGTCCGGGTTAGTTTCGTTCAAATCATGCAAGAATGAGGCCAAAACAATAGCAAAAGTGTTTGGAAAAGTAGATACGTTTGAGACGTATCAGAACCCAAAAATGAGGGTTCCCGCTCAGGTCACGCTTGGCCTTCCTGCGAGCCCCCTTGCTTCCTCTGGCCATGGATGAACGACCGGTGTTGATGACGATGAATCTGGCGATGAGGATGCCGCTCGAGTAAAGAACCACTATGCCTCCCTACCTGGCGTGCCAAATGTCGAGCTAAAAACTCAGTCACCCGGGAAGGTTGCTACCCCCCGTTTTAGAGATTCGGTAGTGGGGCGATCAATGGTTCAGGAGCTCGAATCCATCTTGTGGAAACACACGATATACCCAGGTTCAGATCGCCCGGAGGCTAACATCCCTACTCCTGCTTGTCTACTCTGTATTGCTCTCTTGGATATCGGATTACAAGGATCCCGAGAAGGAATGCTTCTAGCTGGGAAGTCCTGGCAAGGCCAGAAGCTATCTTCTCCTCCTAACTCTCTAGAGCTAGGGTTTCTCTTCTGATGTCTCTTCCTATTGCTGATCCCAGGGCCTCCTTATATAGTTCAAGGGGTCACCACAAGGGATGTCGGCAACCACCTATCTAGGGGTATGCTCGGTATTATGTCTATTGTACAACCAAGGTTACGGGGGAAGCGCGTCGGGGTGCTTGGTCCTCACTCCAGAACAAAGCCTTCGTCCTTTCCAGCGTGGTGATATGTCCTTGCTCCCTTGGCCGGTGTCACCCTAGGTCCCGCCCCAGTTCATCCTTCACCTCTTGAGCGTAACTCGGTGGCCATCTTTCTCCCCACTTGCCCTGCACTTCAAACACAAGAAGAGGATGTTCATTCTGGTGACCATCTGTGTGCTCCCTGTCTTGGCCGATGATAAGGCAGGACGACCAAGGACTGGATCGAGCGGTCCTCAGCCTCCCGGATGACGTGTCGGCGCCGAGTGACTTCCTTGGTCGGACTCCCAGGGCGCTTGCCGGGTACTTTGACTGGTCAAGGCCTCCTTCCATAGGGCGTTCACCGGGTCGCGTAGACGACCATGGGGACCATGGTTCCTAGAACGTCGATAGGTTGTCTCTCCGTAGAGAAGCACACGTATTCAACTAGTCATGCATAACATATTAACATGCATGCAAAATGCTGATGTGTTAGTGCAATTAATGATAAAATAGGTGATAGTGGTATCATAGATAGATAAAGACATACGATATCATACCATGTAAGAACTAGAAAAAATAATGTCAAATAACTTTTAAGCTCAATTTTGCATTGAGATTCTACAAAATAAATAAATAAATGATACTAATACATGATACCATGTATCATGAAGATACCATCATACACTAACATCAAATGCACGAATATGTGATACTATCCATTATGAATAGTTTTCGCGAGAAAAAGGGGCTAGATAAACCAGAATAACTAGTGGAGTATGACTCGGGAAAAAGGTAAGGATGCATCCGGGTGAGCCTAAGTGTCTAACCCATTCATGTTTCATTTGTTCCATGTTGAGGGCCTGTTTGATTCGTAGGATAGGAGAAAATGTAGGAATATGAACAATGTAGGAGTGCAAGAGCATGTCCATTCCAATCCTATAGAAATTTATATGAAACAGAGTTTGTTTGATTCTATCAAAAGAAAAGCAAAGGAATCTGAAAAATAGGATTGAGTGGATGTTTAATTTTCTATGAAATCTAGTGCAAAGGAATCCTTAGGAAAAATCCTGTGGGAATAATCAAATGGCCAATGTAGATTTCCTATAAGATTAAATCCTACAAGTTTCCTATACAATTCCTTTGAATCAAACATGCCCTGAAGGGCGAGTGGCGAGCGATCGATGCGGAGGATACCTTCGGAAGTTAACATCACTTTTCATAGAACACATGAAAAAAGGTAAAATAAATAAAGGATTCTAAAGGCTGGCTCACCTTTTAGGACGGTCCACTTTTCGCCGCGCGTGGGCAGCGGTGGTGGTCCGATAAGCGACTCAGTGGGTCGTATAGGAAACTAGCATAATACCCGTGTGTTGCTACGGGCCGATAAATATATAAAAATTGATTAATAATCAATGAAACATTAATTTTACTTTGCAAATTCTTACCACAATACATGTACAAGTTTCATAGATTTTTTTTCAGAAAATGTCAATCTGAGTAGAAAATAGATATAATACTGATATCTTAATCTTCAATACAAAACATCCATATCGCTAACACCGGCAGAATTCCTCAATCTGTTGTGTTGCGTTTCCACTGATAATGATAACTTAAAAACCATGAGGCTCGGGTGCGAGCGCATCTAGGAGGCAAAGGCGCAAACACGCTGCCGGGAATTTGAGGATCTGCGGTTTCATGCGGATCCGTACCGGTGAGTCGATAGAAGAATTCTTGATCGGACTGACGGGAATCGTAAGCGATCTGGAGCTGCTAGGGGATCTAGTTGATGAGTACAGAGCCATTCTCAAGTTCCTGTCGTTGACTATTCCCTAGGTAACCATCGATCCCTCAATCTGTGGATATAATATGAATAGTTTCTCTCTTGCATATGAGAGAAACATAGTCGACGAAACAAAATAAGAGCAAGAGGTAAGAAATTTATTCTGACATCCATCTAAACAATCAATCAAAAAGGCATATGCTCCAAACAAATTTTTGAGCATACATTAGAAAGATGGTGAGAACACTGATACTAAATTTAGATAAACTTTGGTATAAATCAATTATACGAAGGGCTTCAATTTTAAGTACTAGCATCATGCCGCTTTTGACAATTGAATCCCCCAACTAATTAGATTATTGCATTTGTATGCAGCCTGCCGGGTAGAATACAACATCAGTGAGTGCAATTTAATTCCATCGGAGAAAAACCTTTTTTATCTTCCCATGCATAAGCTAATACTCGGAATATAAGGAAAGAAGAGTTCATAATAATATTGAGACATTGTGATGATTACCAGTTGACATCGAACAACTTCTTATCCTCGGAGCTTTAATGTCTGGTAATATGAACACTAAAATACAAAAACGAAACGGTTTTGCTATTTCCTATGTACATGCGCGTTTTAACTAAGTCACATGCAAGTCCAAAACCGTCCGATCTGTTTGTGCTTTATTTTTCGCGCGCAGCAATCCGAAGCGTTTTTTGTGACCATGCGAACAGTTTTTCGGCCCGATTTGTTTTTTTTTCGCGCGCGGACGACGGGCTGCTCCATTGAACTCCGCCCGATTATGTCCGTGGGCAGTTTTGTTCGGTTTTGTTTTAACTGCATCTCGCGTGGAGTTGTGTAAGTGCAGCAGGTTGGGTTTGCTAAATGCCTTTTTCTAAAATATATATGCTAAATGCCTAATTCACATGTACATTTGTTTCTAAGTATTGTCACATGCAAGTTATCAATTGTATGATTTCGTCCTTTTTATTGTTTTTTCTTTTCTTTCCTTTTTTCCTTTATTTTTAAGATTTATGAATATAATTTTTAAATGTTTTTATAAATTTTGGAACATTTTTTTATTGATAAATGTTGTCTTTTTTAACGTATTGATACATGGTGTCGTTATATATTTGTTGTCACGAATCGAGTTGTCTTATTTTCAAAATTGATCTTTTCCTTTTTCGTTCTCGCTTTATTTATTTATTTGATTAGAATTTATGAATTTTTTAAGAAGTTTGAGTTTTAAAAATATAAGTTTTATTTTTGTTATTTTTATTATTTTAATATTTTTTAAACCCAGTTGCAAATCATTCATTAACTCGTAATCAGTATTTTTTGCCAATCTATTTGCAAGTCGCACATCGTTTCGCAATTAGATTTTATTTTTTTGTAAAATCCAGTTGCAAGTAGCTAAACCACTCGTAACAGAATTTTTTTGCCAACAAATTTGCAAGTCACCCATCGACTCGAATTAGATTTTTTATCAACTCAGTTGCAAGTCGCCTCTCGATTCACAACTGGACGTTCTTGTGAACAAGTTGTAATTCACCTCTCGATTCACAACTGGAATTTTTTTGACAACCCAGTTTCAAATCGTCCATCGACTCGCAACTCGACTTTTCTGCAAAACTCAGTTCAAGTCGTTCATCGACTCACAATTGAACTTTCTTTGCCACCCGGTTGCAAGTCGCTCATCGAAACGCAACTGGACTTTTTCAACCGAGTTGCATGTCACCCATCGACTCGCAAATAAACATTTTTAGAAAATTTAGTTGCAAGTCGTCCATCGACTCGCAGCTGAACTTTTTTGCCAATTCAATTGCAAGTCGCTAATCGACTCGCAACTGAATTTTTTTTGTCATCAAGTTGCAAGTCGTACATCGATTCGTAATTGGACTTTTTTTGCAAAACTTAGTTGCAAGTCATTCAACGACTCGCAACTGAACTTTTGTTTGCCACCCAACTACAAGTCAATCGAGTTGCAAGTCACCCATTGACTCGCAACTAATGGTCGACCTTTTCATTTTTTTCTGTTACAGTTACAAGTGGACCACCGACTCGCAAATGGGGGTTAACTTTTCATTTTCTGCTCCAGTTGCAAGTCGACCATCGACTCGCAACTGAGGATTCGTTTTTTATTTTCCAGCCCAGTTGCAAGTCGACCATCGACTCGCAATTAGGGAAGTTATTTTTCATTTTTCACACCCAGTTGCAAGTTAATCATCAACTCGCAACTAGCGGGTCGACCTTTTCATTTCCATCCCAGCTGCAAGTCAACTACAGACTCGCAACTAGCGGGTGACTTTTTTATTTTTCACTTCAGTTGCAAGTTGACTATTAACTCGCAACTGAGGGGTTGAATTTTCATTTTTCGATTTTTTTTCTCAATTCAAGTGCACCAACGAGTCGTAACTAGGTCCAACTTATTTTTCTCAATTGCAAGTCCACCAACGAGTCGCGACTAGCTCCAATTTTTTTCTCAGTTGCAAGTCCACCAAAGAGTCGCAACTAGATCCGATTTTTTTTTCTCAGTTGCAAGTCAACCAACGAGTCGCAACTGGGTCTGACTTTTTTTCAGTTACAAGTCCACCAACGAGTCACAATCAATTCCGATGTTTTTCTCAGTTGAAGTCCACCAACAAATCGCAACTAGGTCCAAATTATTTTTCTAAGTTGCAAGTCCACCAACGAGTCGCAACCGGGTACGATTTTTTTCTCAGTTGCAAGTCCACCAACGAGTCGCAACTGACTTCGAATTTTTTCTCCGTTGCAAGTGTCGCGACTCGATCTGGTTTTTTTCTCAGTTGCAAGCCCACCAACGAGTCAGAACTGGTTTCGACTTTTTTTCTCATTTGCAAGTCCATCATCGAGTCGCAACTGGGTTAGATTTTTTACTCAGTTGCAAGCCCACCAACGAGTCACAACTGGGTCCGTCATTTTTTTCTTAGTTGCAAGTCCACTAACGAGTCGTAACTGGGTCTGATTTTCATCTTCTCAGTTGCAAGTCCACCAACGAGTCGCAATTGGATCTGACATTCTTTTTCTCAGTTTGAAGTCCACCAATAAGTCGCAACTGGGTCTGACATTTTTTTTTCAGTTGCAAGTCCACCAACAAGTCGCAACTGGTTCCGATTTTTTTTCTCAGTTGAAGTTCACCAATGAGTCGCAATTAGGTCCAACTTATTTTTCCCAGTTGCAAGTCCACCAATGAGTCGCAACTAAGTTCGATTTTTTCTCAGTTGCAAGTCCACCAAGAAGTCGCAACTAGGTCCGATTTTTTTTCAGTTGCAAGTCCACCAACGAGTCGCAACTGGTCCGGCATGTATTTATAATTTTTAAAATTGATTTTTTTGTATTTATTGTAATAATTGTTTTGATTTTTTTCTTAAATTTTGCATATGTTTTTTCTGTCCGTAATGTTAAATTTTCAATAAAAATATAGAAAGAATTAATTTTTTATTATTTATCTTGTCAAAAAGATAAATTGATTTTTTTTCAAAATATATACAAACTAATACGCGACTGCACACACAGCAAAACCCAATCCAAATTAAAAAATATTGCGACTACACGCACCTCTTTTTTTTCTATCCATTAGAGCTCAGTAGACAATCTATCAGCCTCAAACAAACAAACAAAGATTCAATTAAAAAAAACATACGAACTGACGCGCATGTGACTTAACTAAGTCACATGCACACGTGCCCTAATCACTCCCAAAACGAAATATCTCATAATATGTTAACACCCTTGTTTTCTCATTCATTCTACTGCACCAAAGCACTTTCAGGCGCTCTAATTATATTTAGAGAAATATAATTACCAAACACGCAGGGCAGCGCCACTCAAAGATTTCATTAAGGTCAGCGATAATTCTACTCCCTTCGATCCATATTAATGTACTTAAGTTTGTCTAGATACACATGCATCTAGTCTAAATACTTAACTAGATACATACGAATCTAGACAAAGTTGAGTACATTAATATGGGTCGGAGGTAATAACATTATGCAACTGCCAAAAAATAATAGCTGAAACGAATGTACCAGACGCGCAGGCGCAGCGCCGAGAGCCGCCAGGTTGCAGTTAGCCCTTCTTCCTTCGATCATCAGCGTCGGGTCCTCCAGCGCCTGGGCCGTAGCCTCGGGTCCCTGAACGTCACCTGGGAAAGACACCAACAATGAGCTTTTCTAGCAATGGGGCATATATATACTACATGGCACACAGACTGAAGCTTACAGATCCAGGTCCTTGATGCTCTCACTGGTGCTTCTCTGCCTCGAGCTCCTGATGATGTTGGTCATCCACTGCACCTGCTACTGGTGCCTGAGCCTGCCTCCGCTGGTGAGACCAGTGGCGGAGCCACGTAGAGAGCTGTGTGGTCAATTGACCACACAGGTTTGTGGCAAATCCTTTGTATACAAGTAGAAATCGTGTAATTTTTTATATAAAATCAATGAAAACACATGTATTTGACATCACAGATTTGAAATGACATCACAGACTTCTGATCCTGGCTCCGCCACTGGGTGAGACCATGCTGCTGTAAATTCAGTTAACTGTCAAATTCAGTGTATTGTCTAATCCTACAAACTGAAATCATATCATATTCACTTAAGTTTAAATTTATGTGGTCAAGGGAGTACTGGATAGTGCATAAAATTTGAATAGTGTTTTCACCTCTAGTCTGCTGCTCTGTGGCACGATATATTGCATGTTGCTCCCCTACTCGATCTTACTGCTGCCCAAATCCAAACCAGAAGAAAACAACTGAGCTGACTGCCTCCAGTCTAGCTAGTTGGAGCAACTGAGCAACACTTGTGGTTCATTCATCAGAAAAGCAATGTCAATGGCGATGAAATGCTACCTGCAGATGGACCGGCACCGAGTGGAAGCCAAGCCAGTTACCGAATCCGAGGAAATGGACGACGCGATTTTCTGAAGAACTGGACATTTGCACATGGAACATACCGTCAATAAATAAGTAAAGTTATAGGTGCAGAACTTTTGGGAATTAATATTCTGACTGTGTGCATTTGTGCTCCCATTTTCTTATTGCTAGGAACCCAACACAGGGTGTGCATTTGCTTCCTGTTTGACTGCTAGGCAGTGTTAGGCAACATTGACCTGATCATGGAGAAGGACCAAAAAGGTTTATACCTAGATATGTACAGGAACAAACTGAAGATTGCAAATAAAGTCATGACGCAGAGCAGTAATAGGGAGGGATAAAGTAAAATAAATACTGAAGATTAAAATGGATACACAACCAGAATGGAGGCATAGTGTTGAACAACAAGTAAAATGAACACTGAAGATTAATTGTGGCAGTGACTCTGAATGATCCTGCTTGCAAACCTGTGATTGTTAAGAAATGTTGCAATGCTGATACAAAAAAAAGGAGTGGATAACATAATTATTTACCAGTCTGGAGAGATGTATGCACAAACAGAGGTCCAAGGAAGCTACCACCAATTCAAGTCTGTAGTGCTATTTATCTGAAAAACAAATCAATCCAACCAAGTCAACTGAGACATGTATTCCATTCATTTCAAATGATATGTTTATGAACGGTACAGTAACAAATGGAGTACTGAACAGGTGTTGGAGTAGACATGAATACAAGATGTGAATTTATTTAGTGTGCACAATCTAGACGATAGAGTTTGATCAATTGTTTTGGTGCTTCTGACAACATGTTACTGAAACAATGGGGTTCCAAAAGAAACTGAAACTGGGGACCTGAATATTTTTTTGAATTGTCGCGGGGGAGGGGGGGGGAGAACTCCCCCACCTGAATTGTATTCATTTTTGCCTATTTAAGATTTGCAGCCTATTTGCAAGATAGGTTCAAGTGAACCAGAAGTACAGGGGGCACAGAGAGAAGAAATAAAGAGAAAAACACACTCCACAACAGAGAACACTCGATTGCATGCTCGTGACCAATTGACCAAGACATTGGCGGGCTTCAGCTTCATCCTCATCTAACACAACGCGGCGGACGCCAAGGCCGCTGGTTGTCTGGTCGCCACCAGTCGGAGCCACTCAAGAGAGGGAGAGGCGTCGATCGGAACGAGGAGATCCAAGGATGGATCGGGGGCTCGCTAACCCGGCTTCCAACGAAGACCTCGGCACCTCCAAGACTTGGACAATCTTCAAGAGCAATCAGCAGAATTGAACGGAGAGTGGCACCGGCCGCACCGAGGCATCGAACAACAAATGTAGAGTTGGTGCCACAAAACGACGCCGCAAAGGGGGGCACGACGTCACAGACACCGTTGTCGTTCGATCCAGAGTTGAATCTGAGCTTTCGCCCGGGAAACACACACGATGTGAATGGACTGCGGAGACTCCCCGACAACGCCTCCAACGAGGGATGCGGCGCCCATCGGCGTCGCTGTTGTCGCACCGGCCAGGACCGATAGAGGGTTTTCACCCGGAGCCGCGCGACCACCACATCTACAACTCCACAGTAAGTGTTGACATGGCCATACCGAATCGGGAAGGAGCGGAGGCGGAGGAACGGACTGCCGGCATGGAAGTGCTGACGGAGAGGCGTTGACGGACACCAGCGGAGAGGCGGGGTGGAGGGCGCCCTCCACACGGTGGACGGCGGGGGGGGGGGGGGGAAAGAACTCACCAGATCCGACCAGGAGGGTGACGGGGACGATGGCACGCGGGAGGGGCGCGCCCGGCGGCGACCCAGGGGGGCAGCGCTAGATCCGCGCGGGGGGGTTGACGGGCGATGGGGGATGGCCAGGCAGGCAGCCGGAGGAAGGGGACGTGGGGAGGACGACGAGCCCCCCCCCCCGCGCCGCCAGCGGGACCAGCAAAGGGGGCGAGAGGCACCGCGCCGAGTGCAGGAGCGTGGCGGGGCTCGGCGCCGCGGTGGAGCAGGAGGCGGCGACGCCCCCGATTGGATCTGGGGAGGGGGTGAGGGTGCAGCGGCGGACCGACGAGGGAGAGCCCTGCCGCCACCATTCCGGGGCATGCGCGGCTTAGTCCGCGTCCTCCGGTGGCGGCGAGACGGGGAGGTGTGGGGGGAGGGGCGTGCTTCTTTTGGTCGGACACAGTGATCCAAGAGAACTCAGGGGATGGTGAATCGTCGTGGGCGGACGGCGCGCGCGATGTGGGAGCGATAGGGGCATGTCTTCACCCCCTTGGCGCCGTGTCTAGCTAGTTGGAGCGAATCCAAACCAGAAGAAAGTCGGGATTTGGGTTCCGGTGGAGGACCTCAACGGCATCGTCCTCACCAGTCACCTCGCCGACGTTCGGTGGCTGGAAAAAAATCGGGAGAGGGAGGGGAAGAGTGTGCTGATGATGGGCGACGAGCAGCGGGAGGTTCGAAACAATGGGGATTTTGGGAACTGGGGTCGGTGGAAGGAAGGAGAGGAGCACACCGCCGGCTTTATATGAGCACTGAGAAGCCACCGCCGGGTGTCTAGATCGATCGAGGGTGGAGAAGGAAGAGATGTTAGGGCTGTTGGGAAACGTTGTTGGGAAACGTAGTAGAAAACAAAAAATTTCGTCCTACGAATCAAGAACCCAAGATCATCCAAGAAGATTGCATACAAGGTTTTAGGTCATGGCTCACCAACCGATGTAGCGGAAGTAGAGTTGGTGAAGCTCATGGACGTAGTGGAAGTAGATCTCGCAAGTTCTCCCACGAACAGTCCCTCGAAGAAGGGTCGAAGGTACGACCCCTCCATTAGTATCCACACATCCCGTAGCAGAAATCCAGCAGCGCTCCGCCGTCCAGAGATGAACGCCACCGAGAAAACTAGAGGGAGAAAACCCTAACGGATTCCGATCTAGAACAGCGTCTAAATCGGGGTCTAATTGTGGAGCAACGGGGTTTAGAGGAGGGAGGGTGGCGCATAGGCCTTGGGGATTGATTGTCTGTGTCTTCCCCCACCCTTGGCTCACCTTATATAGGTGGCCAAGGGGCCTAGGGCGCAGCTCAAGGAGGTTTGGGAGTCCAACTTGGACTCCCAAGCCTTCCAAACCTACACATACCTTCCCACCGGAAACCTTCCATAATGGTATTTGGAAATCCCACCTGGAGGATCTCCCACCCCTTTTTGGTGCGCCCCCACCACCTGGCCGGCCAGGGCAGCCTAGGTGGCTTGCCCCCCAAGGCCAGGGGCGCAGGGCAGTGGGTGGTACTGCCCGGAACCTTCCGGAACCTTCTAGAAGCTTCCAGGACCTTCCGGGACCTACCGGGACTGTTTCGGGACATTCCGGACACTTTTGGAGCACTTCCAATACCTTCCGGAACCTCTAACGAATGTTCTGGAGCCATCTAAATGGGTTTAGGAGCCATCCGGGCAAAGGTTATTATGTCCGGTGAACACAACATATTGTTTAAGCTGTCCACCGATCACCGAAACTATTCCGGTTGATCGTAAACTTTCCCATTACCATTTTCATATGTTCCGGAACTACCTGGGACTACTCCAGAGTGATCCGGACATATCCTTAAATACCCAAAACTACTTTTGGTGCCCTTATGAACTATTTCATAAATCCCCGGAACTACTTCCGGTACCCGTATGAACTATTCTGCTTTGCTTCCACTAAACCTTCTACCATACTAGTATTCTAACAGACTACTGCTCGTTAAGTGTGTGACCCAATAGGTTCGGTATAATGCGGACATGACTCAGAACATCTTCCGGACATAGGTCAACAGCCTTTTGTCAATAGCCAATAATCAACAGCGGAGCCATGGACACCCATGTTGACTCCCGCACATACACGAAGAAACTTCGAGTGAACCATTATGTTTAGTCATGTACCATTCCCTTTGCTTCGCGATATATGACAAAGTTAGAGGAGAGAAGTTTGGCACCGATGTGTAACAACTTTTGAACACAAGCCACTCGTTATCCTCTTTGCTCGTTTGTCCCTTTTCTCGTTATCGTATTCCGGTATCCCCGTGACTGAATCACAATGCGTCTGGCCAGACTATAATGGATACCGTCATACCGAGTGGGCCCGAAGTGAATATCTTCTTCATCGTGAAGGAGCAAATCCCATTCTTGAACTATCACAGTCACTAGCCACACCATCTGACATACCCAGAACTTATTTTACTACTTCCCATTTACGGGAGGATTCATCTAAGAACCAAAGCATGTCTTCCTGTGTGAAGCAACTCGATACTCTCATGGTCTAAGGAATTACGTATATGAAAACATTTCATGATATGACTTATAACGTAGTTACGATGTGATCTCTAAGTATATCATTCAATACTGGGGTCGGTTCAACATCATTGTTCTGCTAACAATATGTTCCCATTGCTACTGACATCCTTGTTACAAGAACAATTTCCATGATTAAGAAAACGTAATCATCAGTTAGCACATGAGCTGGTCTTAGAGGCTAAACCAGGAACTCTTGGTGTTTACATTTCCACACATGCAAATGAGTTTTCTTCTGAATCTCACAGTCAGGGTCATTGCAATTATAGCACAGAAATATAAACATTAATTATGAACGTGGAAATATATATATAATAACATTTTATTATTGCCTCTAGGGCATATTTCCAACAGTCTCCCACTTGCACTAGAGTCAATAATATTGTCAGTGCTTGAGCACTTTACACCTATGGCATACCGGTGTAATAAATGCCTCATTTGTGGTATAGACCTCATCTTCGGATCTGACGTTCCAGGCCCGTTTGTATCTTGCATATCTTCGCGTTTTCACGCTATCATAAAATTCACTAATTTTATCAGTTTAGCTTTGTATATGTTTGAATCATTTGGTAGGACCTTGGTTCCTTAGAATAAGTCATGAAATCATTCATCAATGTTCCATGAGCTTCAAGCATCTAGGAAACCATACCATGTTCATAAATGAACTGATGATTCAAAATACCCTCCCTTGTTACTTCTTTAAGCAACAATATACTTAGCCTCTGTTATAGAATTCGCCACAGTATCTAACTTTAACGCAGTTCCTTCATACTGTGCCACCCTTATGTGTGAAACACATAATCCCAATTAAAATCGAAAATCGATCGGAGTAAGTATGAAGACTGAATTGGTGTAACTGTTTACATCAAAATTCAGCTGGTGTAACTTGTTACAACGAGCTCTTCATTATCTCCATTTTCCGAGAAACATATCTTATCTATCATAAGTTTAACTTTTCACTGTTTGTCCAATGATCAACATATTGATCACTTTGGTATCTTGCTCATAACCTTTTGAAGCACTGGACATATCTGGTCATTTTACATATTATGGTGTACATGATTAATCCAAACACACGGGTGAGTGGAATTCAATTCACGTGTTTTTGCTTATCTGTGTTCATCAACACCGATTTCTGCAAACAACTTTTCACCACGACTTCGGCAAGAACATGTTTCTTGGCATTTCATACTAAACTACTTTAGTATCATGTCAATATGTAGTGTTGGCTTTAGCATGATCAGGCACTTACTATCTTCATAGATAACTATGCTCAATACTAATGCTATATCAGCCCAAGTTCTTCAACTGAAAACTATTTCCAATGAAGTCCTTATTCGTGTCAAGAAATTTATATCATTTCTAATCAACAATATGTCATCTACATAAGGTTTTAGAAATATTATTCAGCTCCCACTTACTTTTTTGAATATTCAAGCATCTTCGTTATTCCTGATGAAAACAAACTCTTTTGGCAATTTCATCACAACGAAAATTCCAACTCCATTATGCTAGCTCTAGTCCATCACTGGATATCCAAGGCTTGCATCTATTTTAGCATCCTTTGAATCGACAAAACATTCCGGTCGTATCACATATACGTCCTTTGTTATATTTCCGTGTAGGAACTTTGTTTTGACGTCCATTCTACCATATCCTATAAATGAGATATGTAGTAATTGCTAATATAACCCGAACTGACTAAAGCATCTCTACGGTCAAAACTACTTCGCCGTAGTCAACCTTTGAACTTGCTAGAAAACAATTTTCCAACGAGTTGAGCTTTATGGATAAAACAATTTCATCCGAATCAATTATAGATCCACATATATATATTCTTCAGACTTTTAGTCTTTCGGAGGGTCTACCAAGTTCAAAACTTGACTTACTTCCATGGATACTATCTCGGATTATTTGGCATTTAGCCAAATCCCGGAGTCAGGGCCCATCAACGCTTCTTTGTATATCACAGGTTTATCATTGTCGAACAACAATATCTCGTTTTACATATCATGAATGTTTGTACGATTTTTGTCTAACCTGTGTGGTTCAGCTGCGCACTTCTCTGAAGATTCAACAATCTTTGACAAGTTGCACTGTCCTCCCACTCACTCTTTTGTAAGAAACTATTTTTCTTCAAAATACATTGTTCTTAACAGCAAACAGTTTTGCTTTTGTGTAGTGATAGAGGAATACCAAAACTTTTGGCATAACCTTAACAAAGTAGCACTTATCTGATTTGGGGTTTTGAGTATGTCAAACATATGCCTCATATACCCAAATTTTAAGAAAAGACAACATGGTTTTAACAGTCCATACCACATCTAATATGGTGTCATTTCAACAGATTTGATGGTGCTCTTTTCAATGTAAAAGCTGTAGTCACTAACGCATAACTTTAATAAGTATAATGGAAAATTGATAAACGTCATATTTGATCTTACCGTGTCATACATGGATTGATTACATCTCTCGAACACTTTACTCATAGTGGTGTTCCGGGAGACGCAAGTTATGACACTTCTTCACAACTCATCAGACGTTCGCTAAACTTGTAACTCAAATATTAATTTCTACAATCTAATTTGCAGAAGCTTTATTTTCTTGTTACAATGAATTTCTATTTCACTCTAAAATTCCTTGAACATTTCAAAGATTTCAGACGTATGTCTCTATTGAACAGATATCCACATATCTACTTCAACTCATGAGTGAAGATAGGGAATCCACTGCACACAACTACACTTATTGGACTACACACATCATCATGTATGATTACCAATGGTTTAGTTGCCCGTTCATGTATGGCCTATTAACGGTGTTTTAGTCACATTAATTCGAGACAAAGATCGCAAGCGTCAAGTGATTCATAATCATAGGACTCGAAAGTCCATCACTTATGGAAATTCTTCATGCATGTTATGTCACTTGTGATAAACGGCAGTGCCACATCTATGTGGTATTTCTGTTAGTCTTGCGACGTTTAGCGTCAGTGTTATGAATGTTTAGTATTATTATCAAGATTCATAACATACACCCTATTCATAATGGAAGTATGGCCTTTACGTTATTCATAGCTTTGAACAACTCTCATGCAACAAACATGATTCAAAATGATGTTTTGCAACAAGGCTAAAGTGTAGTAACAATTTACTCAACTCTAAAATGAATTATGAAGATAATCATAGAGTCAACACACGGTATAGTAAACCTTTTATCGTGTTCCCGAGCGTGTCAAAACTCATCATTAGCTAGTCATAAAGGCCATAGTATTTCTTGCATCGAGTTGCAACAATATGCAATCGATGTGATATTCCGGTGATCAACAGTTTAATCACAATATACAGAATCCACAATTAACTGCTTAATCATGATTCCCAAGAATTACATCTCTTGACCAGCAATGAATTCATCTATAACTCCGTATGACTTTCATTTCTGAGCTGGTTATTCCAGTCTTCTTTCGTTTTGCCTTTATACGTATCATAGTTCTATTTCCAATGTCACTCCTACTCATAGAAGATCACACATGATCAAGGGTGGCGTAGGCCATGGACTTTCCGGCGTGTAAGTCTTACTAACACCCTATGGAACTTCCTTTCCCTTAATCCTCATCATCATATGATCATTGTTCTTCTGGATCCCACACATCAGTTTTGTTTAGAGCACAATGAACATTTTCACTAATGCTTACAATCATACATTGTACTAGATATCTTATATCCAACATTAATTGTCTTACTACTGAAAACTTATTTTTCAGTTCCATGAATATAACATAACTATCCCAAACTTTTCGAAGTTCGGGTTTCATGATGGTGAAGACAATGCACTTAGCTGTCGTGGAATTCTAGCATTTTGGATTATGGACATAAGTCACATCATCCATAGTATCAGCGGGAGAGCATCAAAAATTTGCGATAGGACAAGCTCCTTCTCGACACTATTGAGGATAGTCCTCACAATACGGTACCAATCGTAAAGTTTTTACCAGATAAAACAGTTAATCAAAATCAATTGGGAAGGTGGTAACGCGAGCCATTATTCTACAACGATAATGCAAATACTAAGACTTTGTTCATAATTAAGTTGTACTTGTGATTAATCAATTTAATTACTTAGTGCGCTCCCACTCAGATCAATATCTCTCGTAATTGATGCTGGAGTGATTCAAGATCCAACCCAATCGTCCGCCATTGATGTGACATCACTGATGACTTAGACTGGACCGGTAGGCCAACTTGCCAATCACGCCAAAGGTGATTCTTGTTCATCTTTCGATGGGCGTGTTCCGGTAGCAAAATTTTATCCAAACCGTCAAGATAACCAAGTGTAATGTGATGTGTGTTCTTTTAACACACCCGTCTTTTATGCGTCACACCGTGTGCACCCATGTGACATGACCTGCTCCGATGTGAAACATAGTATAGACGGTGCTACAGTTGGAAGAACACTATCAACTTGATATTGTTTTGCGAGAGATCACCCTAATAAAATACGACTATCGCGCATCAAACAAGGGTGCATCAAAGGGATAAACATCACAGGCAGTTCATAAAATTTTGTGATATAGTATAGCCCTTTGCTTAGTGAAGTCTTCATTGTCTTCACGTCGTCGTGGTTGAAGTCACCGTGTCCAACAACTTTGTCCTTGGCGCCGGGAACATCACCACGGCTTCCGGCATGTGCGTCGGGGTCCACCTCCGCATCGTAGATCATCACCTTTGCATCTATCTATTGCTTTGCCTCGAGCTAATAAACAGTTCTGGCACGCAGGCCATAATTAAGTGACAATCATATGACTCCAGTCATTATGCCGTACCACGACACGCAGGTCGCGAATAAATATTACATAACATATAGCATCTCATACAAACACATTGCAAATCTTGAAGGCTATACCACATCACATGCATTCTCTGCAAAAACGAGTTAGATCGCTATCTATACGGGTTGTTGCAAATTTTATCGTGGTTGTTAAGCAGGTTTACAAGGCAAACGAGAAACCCTAGACAAAACAAAAACACGATACTTCTTTTGTTGCTAGTTTAACATACGGGGTGCGTGTAGCAACTAATGCCACAAGCCAAACTTCGTTAAACGCGTGACCCCCGTGTGGATTTGAGTTCATAAAATCCACAAGCCCGTTCATGTAAATTTTTCTATAGCAAGACTAGGATGAGATCCAAGGAATTTTATGTAGTCCATGATCAAGGCAACCAGCATACTAAGAGCAGCATAGAGGGATCATGGAAAAACTCAAACCTTGTAGAAAAATCACATCATGCCGTCGAGCAAAGAAAAGATCACATGATAGGGAAGCAAACAAGAAAATCAATGCCTCATATCAACATATGATCTACCTAAACATGCATCTAATCAAGGATCGCTCATGATACCACTGTTGGGAAACGTAGTAGAAAACAAAAAAATTCGTCCTACGAATCAAGAACCCAAGATCATCCAAGAAGATTGCATACAAGGTTTTAGGTCATGGCTCACCAACCGATGTAGCGGAAGTAGAGTTGGTGAAGCTCGTGGAAGTAGTGGAAGTAGATCTCGCAAGTTCTCCCATGAACAGTCCCTCGAAGAAGGGTCGAAGGTACGACCCCTCCATTAGTATCCACACATCCCGTAGCAGCAATCCAGCAGCGCTCCGCCGTCCAGAGATGAACGCCACCGAGAAAACTAGAGGGAGAAAACCCTAACGGATTCCGATCTAGAACAGCGTCTAAATCGGGGTCTAATTGTGGAGCAACGGGGTTTAGAGGAGGGAGGGTGGCGCATAGGCCTTGGGGATTGATTGTCTGTGTCTTCCCCCACCCTTGGCTCACCTTATATAGGTGGCCAAGGGGCCTAGGGCGCAGCTCAAGGAGGTTTGGGAGTCCAACTTGGACTCCCAAGCCTTCCAAACCTACACATACCTTCCCACCGGAAACCTTCCATAATGGTATTTGGAAATCCCACCTGGAGGATCTCCCACCCCTTTTTTGTGCGCTCCCACCACCTGGCCGGCTAGGGCAGCCTAGGTGGCTTGACCCCCAAGGCCAGGGGCGCAGGGCAGTGGGTGGTACTGCCCGGAACCTTCCGGAACCTTCTAGAAGCTTCCAGGACCTTCCGGGACCTACCGGGACTGTTTCGGGACATTCCGGACACTTTTGGAGCACTTCCAATACCTTCCGGAACCTCTAACGAATGTTCCGGAGCCATATAAATGGGTTTCGGAGCCATCCGGGCAAAGGTTATTATGTCCGGTGAACACAACATATTGTTTAAGTTGTCCACCGATCACCGAAACTATTCCGGTTGATCGTAAACTTTCCCATTACCATTTTCATATGTTCCGGAACTACCTGGGACTACTCCAGAGTGATCCGGACATATCCTTAAATACCCAAAACTACTTTTGGTGCCCTTATGAACTATTTCATAAATCCCCGGAACTACTTCCGGTACCCGTATGAACTATTCTGCTTTGCTTCCACTAAACCTTCTACCATACTAGTATTCTAACAGACTACTGCTCGTTAAGTGTGTGACCCAATAGGTTCGGTATAATGCGGACATGACTCAGAACATCTTCCGGACATAGGTCAACAGCCTTTTGTCAATAGCCAATAATCAACAGCGGAGCCATGGACACCCATGTTGACTCCCGCACATACACGAAGAAACTTCGAGTGAACCATTATGTTTAGTCATGTACCATTCCCTTTGCTTCGCGATATATGACAAAGTTAGAGGAGAGAAGTTTGGCACCCATGTGTAACAACTTTTGAACACAAGCCACTCGTTATCCTCTTTGCTCGTTTGTCCCTTTTCTCGTTATCGTATTCCGGTATCCCCGTGACTGAATCACAATGCGTCTGGCCAGACTATAATGGATACCGTCATACCGAGTGGGCCCGAAGTGAATATCTTCTTCATCGTGAAGGAGCAAATCCCATTCTTGAACTATCACAGTCACTAGCCACACCATCTGACATACCCAGAACTTATTTTACTACTTCCCATTTACGGGAGAATTCATCTAAGAACCAAAGCATGTCTTCCTGTGTGAAGCAACTCGATACTCTCATGGTCTAAGGAATTACGTATATGAAAACATTTCATGATATGACTTATAACGTAGTTACGATGTGATCTTTAAGTATATCATTCAATACTGGGGTCGGTTCAACATCATTGTTCTGCTAACAATATGTTCCCATTGCTACTGACATCCTTGTTACAAGAACAATGTCCATGATTAAGAAAACGTAATCATCAGTTAGCACATGAGCTGGTCTTAGAGGCTAAACCAGGAACTCTTGGTGTTTACATTTCCACACATGCAAATGAGTTTTCTTCTGAATCTCACAGTCAGGGTCATTGCAATTATAGCACATAAATATAAACATTAATTATGAACGTGGAAATATATATATAATAACATTTTATTATTGCCTCTAGGGCATATTTCCAACAAGGGCATGTACAATGGTTAATAAGACTCTAACACCGCCACATAATTTAAACATGACAAAAAAAAAGTGATATATAATGGGTTCTATCTTAGCTTAGTTAGAGATTCCTAAATTTGTGGTGAGAGAATAATTGCTAAGAGGTGATCTCTTAGCTAAGAGAAGGCAAAGCCTTTTTTTAGTTTCTCTCTCCTCCACATCAGCATGATAAGACTAAGATAGCACCATTGTACATGCCCTTAGGGACAGAGAGAATTACGGAGGGAGGTAAGTGGCGAGCAGCTTGGTTTTTCTCTCAATCGTCTTTTGACAGAAAAATCAATGGGAGGGAGTGGGGGTTAGCGATCGAGGGACTGTCAACGAGACCACGTTCGAAGCACCATCACCAACCGCAGGCTCCTCCTTTAGGAGTAGAGATGTCACCTATTTGTTGACCCCTAAAAAAACATATCTATTCGTTGGTAGAGACCGAGGAAGATTAAGAGACCGAATCTTCTCGTCTTGCCCGAACATCACTAACAGCAAGAATTCCCCCAAAATCCCTTCCCAGTCACTCGCTGTTAGAGCATGGTTAATAATATAGCCAAGTGCTGGCTATAACCCATTTTATAGCTTATTTTATAGTTAGCTTGTACAATAGTTAGCTACAAAAGAGTACTACTTTTAGCATATCGGCCCTGTTTGGATCCATGGGTTAGAGTTAGAGTTGGTTAGATTGTACCAAACTAACCCCAAAACATCCAAATAAGAGGGTTAGAGTTAGTTTGGGGTTAGTCTAGAGTTAGAATCTAACTCTAACCTCTAACCGAGTTAGAGTATCCAAACTCTAATCATTCTCACAAAGCACCTAGGAGCACGTGCTAGAGCTGGCGTCTCTCTCCTCTTCTCTCTCATTCAACTCAGCAAAAATATAATATTTTAATTCTTATAGCCTGCTGACTATACCTTATTGTCCTGCTGATTGTACCTTAATGTACTTGCTCTTACGGCGGCCGACGTCTCCTCGTTCAAATCTCCGGTGCAGCCTGACTATGAGGGCAGCGGCATGGCTGAGGCCAACAATTCGTCTCTTTTCTCCACAAGGGCCGGCTTCCGCGTCTCTTCCCCATCCACGTCGCCTCCTCCATCAGTTTCACGTCGGCATCGTCAGGTTCGTGGCAGCGGTCGGCAACATGTATAGCTCGGTTTTCTTCCCTTCATGTTCCAGCCAGATCCAACCAAGGAGGGTCTAGTTGGTATCGCCGGGCGACGACGAAGCGGCATCTGTACGTGGTGCTAGATGACCACCTCGAGAACGGATTCAAAATCCACAAGCTGGACATTGATGAGGACGATCTGGACGGCAACTACGGATCTACAGGAACCCTGCTGCAGCGCCTCCCTGAGCCTCCGGTCGCCCGCGTAGGGCCTCCGGTAATCGGAAGACGTATGCAGTTCGCCGCTCTAGGCAGCAGCATCATCGCCATCGGTCCCTACCAAGAAACCCCACCGGTCTATAATGGCGTGACAGTTATCTACGACACCAAGACGGCGGAGCTGACCGCCTCAAATATTCTTCCGAGTGCACTGTACTGCGGCCACGGCTGTGATTTAGCCGTGGCCGTCGGAATAAGCTTTATACTTTCGAATCATATTCGCAGAACTTCAAATGCCCACGCTGCACTGTCTGTTTTTCAGGAGGCCTGCACTGCCTTTGGGCAGCAGATCATCCAAATGCTGCCACCGCTGCCGCTGATGACAAGCAGTGGAAATGGCGGCCCTTGCCCAACTCGCCGCAGTTCTCTTGGAGATGGAACGACAGCTGGCCTCCCGAGCTCCCGTTCGACGCCCAGAGCATCACTGCGCACGCTGTCCATCCACGGGGGTGCACCATCTTTGTGTCTGCAGGTGGGTGGAGGGTGGACGTGGGCACCTTCACCTACGGCACAAGGAGCGGCAAGTGGAAGCGCCGTGGCAACTAGGTGCTCCCGTTCAGAGGCCCTGCACACTATAACTGCGACCTGGATGCTTGGGTTGGGCTCCATCGCCTGGAAGCCTCCAAGAATGACTGGAATGGAAGTGAAACCATCGACGGCCATCTGTGTGCATGCCGTGTCACATCTGCCGCCTGGGCGAGCCGCCAGCCACCGGAATGGAAGGTCAGCAGGGAGCCGCTCTTTCAGGTGGACCCTGACTGGAGGCGCATCAATGTCCAGCTCGTGTACATGGTTGAGCGCAAGGAGTATTGCCTAGTGGAGCATATGAGACAAGTCGAAGCAGGAGTTGTCAAGATGAAGTGCATGCTTCGCCTCACCGTGTTCCGTGTCAACTGTCAAGTATGGCGATGATGGGGAGCTCATTATGACAATGGCTCACCGGCCAGCTCGATTGTACGAGGTGCCTTTCTATGACAAGCGTTTTGATACCAAAGTGTTCTGGATGTAACAAATGCACCCTCAAGTTCCCTGACTATCACTGTGTCACACTATGAGGTGGATTACAGCGATTCAGTTTTTTCAATCAATTTTATCTATTTTCCGTATGGTTAGTCATTTTTTGTTTTTGCCATTGTGTCTATTTTCACAGCCAACACAGTTCATCAAACCGGGAACCAAACCTTAGTTTACACAAAGCCGAAGCTAAGCTACCACGTGTGACTGTTGAGGGAAATGTCAGGTCAAAACTTCAATAGAATTCTCCCATAGCCTACACTTTCTGAACTCGGTTACTCATTTGACATAAAACACCTAATTACTTTCCAACTCTGAAATTACTGAATGACTGCCTTCATAAACGATTAAAAACAATCCATTTTGTATGCGCCGCGGTTCCGTTCTCGTTCTCTTTAGTCATGTTTCTTTACCTCTACTGTGAGTCCACTCTGCCAAGTCATTGTAGTTGCTGAAGCTGGCGTGAACCTGGTTGTTGAAGGGTTTACTTTTACGGCTCTTGTATGTTCTAGTGTGTGTGAGTTGGAAAACTGAAAGATATAAGACAGTAACTCAAGAGACCAAGAGGGGAATTATGTTCTGCACTGAAATTAATGGTGTCATAACATGTGTTAGAATAAGTCCGAAGCGCGTAGTAAATCATCCGAGGATCAAGCAATCATCACGAGGCACGACACCGAGATTTGTTAACGAAGTTCACCGAACATCGGCTACATCTCCGGGGCTTGACTATGGGCGCTCCTACCCATGACACCTCTACAATACCGCACACCGGCCACCTGGGCGCCGGCACACGCCGCCGGCTCCCCATGCGTGCCTGTGCTATTATGTTGGCATAGGTTACAACCGTGGGGTGCCCCTCATTATATGAGAGCCCAAGGATACAACGTGTCCGACTCCAACTCTACACGTATCCTACCCACACTACAACTCCAAGTCCAATGTAACCCAACTAGTACACATATTCGACACAAACTCAACAAACTCCACCTTGGCGAATATTCTCCACCACCTTGAATTTGTCCATGCGTCAAACTTCCATGTACTCCGGACTTGGGTAGTCTTCTTCGTAGCTTACTGAGAGCTACTCGACGAGTCTGTCGCAGACCCGCCGCCTCCGTGAGATCCTTCCGCTATTCCTGCAACTCCAGTCTCCGTGACTCCACCTGCAATAGTGCTCCCTTGCAACCTGTAAAGATGCGAAGCCGTCCTCTCTCCAATCATCACGGCCACCTCATCTTCCATGATATTCAAGGTATTCCTATCCCGATCATAACGGAATTCCATACCACCATCATGAAGAACTCCAAGAGAAATTCGATTCCTTCTTAGCCCTGGCACATGCCGGACTCCCCGAAGCATCCGCTCAACTCCGTCAAACATCTTGATTTTGATGTCACCTACTCCAGCAACACGATAACCTATGTCATCGCGCACATAGGCTGAACCAAACTCACCAGACTTGTACGAAGAGAACCACTCCCTGTTGGGTGTCGCATGAAAAGAGCTAGCTGAATCCAACATCCACGCTTCACCTTTGGTTGACCGCCTGTCTGATACTACGAGAACATCACTACTGCTATTTGATTTATCACCACGAGTTGCCACATTAGCACTAGATCCACCACACAGATCTTCTTCGGCAAATTATCTTCCATCACATGATACATAACTGCGTCCATCTTAGCTGGCATAGCATCCCGCCACGCCTTCAAGCATCCATGTTGTGCCAATAAATCTTTCACCCGTGTCTGCCATAACCCAAAGTTTCCAGTTCCGTTGAACTTCTCCACCTCAAATCTGGTACCCGTTGGCACCATGATTCTTCGTATAGCTGACACTGCGAAAAATTATTTGAGCTTCTCTTCACATGATAGTCAAGTACATGAGCTAAACCTTATGTGGTACACCCTCGTATACTAATTACAAAATCTCAGCTAAACCAGCTTTTGATCTTCACGTGGATTAGCTCCCATACACTGTGGGGTTCACCCCTTTCTTCGATGCTTGCATGTAGCATTGATAGTTATTAGCTAGGTAGATGCATGTCGGCAGCAATGAAAATGAAAAATGACTGCAGCTGTTGTAGCATAGTAGCTAAGAAAAAGAAGCAGCCGTGACTTACTTGTGTAGTACTAGTCTTTGGTCTAGTACGTTGTACCAGCAACAACTGTGTAGTAGTCTCTAGGTCTAGAGACAGCTAGATGTGTGCAGGTACATGAATTAGTTGATATTTTCTAGTTTTGGTCGGTTCAATACTCCTATATACGGAGCTGCCCCCGGTTGTAACATTCCATCCAATGTAGTGAAAGAATTTCATTCGAGCACAAGAAAGTTAGCTTAGTAGTTCTACCTAGTGTCTCCGTGGGCTCTATCTCTCTCTGCTCCATTCGTGTGTGTGTGTGTCCTACGTTCGTGTGTGTGCCAACATATTGCGAGAGGAGTGGAGTTGAGTGCTAGCTACTTTGTAGTTTGGGGCTAACAATTGGCACCAGAGCTAGGTTTCACCAGCCATGACAGGTGATGAAAAGGGGCGTTCCGTTTCGGGCGGCTCCAAGACGCTGCCGGAGACGCAGCTGCGGACCGCGACGGGCGGCTCCAAGTCACCACCTCCACTGGAGGATCGCCGTCGCTCGTTAAGTCGAGGCCGCAGCCCGGTACGGCGCGGCAACCGTGGTGACATCGTGGTAAGGGAAGTTGTGCGCGAAACCGTTGGAGGCGGTGTCGGCACAAATATTTCCTTCCCGATGCTCACCCGCTCGAACTACAACGAGTGGGCGTTGATCATGGAGTGCAAGCTACAGGCGGCAAACCTATGGTATCCAATGGAGGATGATTCCGTCTCCAGGAGGGAGGACAGGCAAGCGGTGGCGGCGCTGATCAACTCTACCCCGCCGGAGATGCACGGCATGCTTGCGGCGAAGGCGAGTGCCAAGGAGGCATGGGCGTCCATCAGGACCCAGCGCCTCGGCAGCGACCGTGTGCGCGAGGCGAACGCACAGAAGCTGCGGGCGGACTTCGAGAACATCGCCTTCAAGGATGGCGACCTTGTCGACGACTTCGCCATGAGTATCGATGGCCTCGCGACGCAGATGCGCTTGCTCAGCGACACCGTCAACGACGAGAGGATCGTCCAGAAGTTCCTGCGCGTCGTCCCCTCCCGCTTTGCGCAGGTAGCGATGTCTATCGAAACTCTGCTAGATGTACGTACACTCTCCATCGAGGAGCTCACAGGCAGGTTGCGGGTGGCCGAGGACCGCCTCGACAAAAACCGCGACAGCTCCAGCAGCGGACGCCTACTTCTCACTCAGGAGGAGTGGGAGGCCAGGAAGAGGCAACCGCGCGGCGACGGAGCCTCGAGCAGCGGCAGTGGCCGTAACCTTGGTCGCGGAGGCCGCGCCCAGCGCGGTGGCGGTAACCGCGGGCGGAAGCCTGGGCAGCCCCAACAACAAGGCGGTCCAGCGCGCGGTCCCGGCAAAAACGACGACCGGGACAAGTGCCGGTATTGTGGCATCAAGGGCCACTAGGCCCGCGATTGCCGCAAGAAGCAACGCGACGAGGCTGCAGCAGTTGCGAACCTCGTCGAGGCTGACGTAGATGGTGGGCCAGCAATGATGATGGCTACGGTTGAGTCCGTGCAGGAGGCACGGAGCTCGTCCACGGAATCCATCCCTACGGTGGTAGGAAATTCCTCGACAACATCGTTCTCTGGGCCTATCGACTGGGAGGCGATGAAGGCGCGGGCGTGGGGAAGCCACGCCCGAGCAACGACGACACTCGACGAGACCGTCCAAGAGGGCATACCGCATCTGGTGGGCCGCGTCCCGACCGTGATGGTGGCGACCGTTGAGTCCGTACTGGAGGTGCGGAGCTCTCTGGTCGGCTACAACCCGGCCACAAAATGCTCCGGGTCGGTCCAGTGCGTGCAGGAGGGCACAACACGATTAATCCACCATGGCTCATCCACGGAGTGTTCGGGCGGCCACGTCTTCCTCAACGAGAAGAAAGCTACGATCTCGCCCACGCACGACAACGACAAGCGTGGCGAGATATGGTTCCTCGACACGGGAGCGACGAACCATATGATTGTATCGGTCGATGCGTTCGCCGAGCTGGATCGCTCGGTCTCCGGCAAGGTGCGATTTGCGGACGGCTCGGTGGTGGACATCCACGGCCGGGGAACCGTTGTCCTTGCCGATGACGAGGGAGACCACAGGGCGTTCACGGACGTCTTTTTCATCCCGGCGCTCAAGAGCAGCGTCATCAGCATCGGCCAGCTTGATGAGAACTGGTACGACATCGCCATCCGACGAGGAGTTCTCACCGTGCGCGATCAGCGCAACCGACTTCTCATCAAGGTAACACGAGCACCAAATCGTCTATATAAGCTTTCGTTTTTCCCTGTTCGGCCGATGTGCCTTGCCGTGGGTCATGTCTCCGACGCATGGCGTTGGCATGCTCGGCTTGGGCATCTTCACTTCGACGGCATGCGAAGGATGGCGCGTGCTGGTCTCGTACGGGGTCTTCCACACATCGAGCACGCAGACGAGCTCTGCGAAGCTTGCCTTGCTGGGAAGCAGCACCGACTGCCATTCCCACAAAAGGCAAAGTTCAGGGCAGAGAAGCCCCTGGAGTTGGTCCATGGCGATCTCTGTGGTCCAATCTCGCCAGCAACGCCGGGCAGACGACGGTACATTCTACTACTCGTCGACGACCGCAGCCGTTTCATGTGGACGGTGCTCCTCGCCTCAAAGGATGAGGCGGAGCGAGCCATCGTCAGGTTACAGGCCGCGGCGGAGCTAGAGTGCGGACACAAGTTGTGCGTACTCCGCACTGATCGGGGTGGCGAGTTCACTTCGGCCACCTTCTACGAGCACTGCGTCGAGCAAGGGGTGCAGCGTCACCTCACCGCCCCTTACTCGCCGAAACAGAATGGCATCGTCGAGCGGAGGAACCAGACGGTGCTCGGGATGGCACGCAGCATGCTCAAGGCCAAGCAGGTGCCGAGCATGTTTTGGGGGGAGGCAGTGCTCACCGCAGTCTTCATCCTCAACCGCTCCTTCACACGGACTATCGATGGCATGACACCGTATGAGGCGTGGTATGGGAGGAAGCCCGACGTGCGCTTTCTCCGCATCTTCGGTTGTATCGGGCATGTCAAGGCGACGCGCCCACAGTTGAAGAAACTTGACGACAGGAGCACCCCGATGGTGTTCTTCCGCTACGAGACGGGCTCCAAGGCGTACAAAATGTACGACCCCGTCTCAAAGCGCGTGCACATATCCTGTGACGTCGTCTTCGACGAGGAGGCACGATGGAGCTGGGAGGCGCCAGGAGAGGCGCCAGCGAGCAGCACATTCACCGTGGAGTACACGGTGTGCACAAGGGTTGGTCATGAAGCAATCCCGAGCACAACATCGGCCTCAAGCTCAACGACCCCAGGCACGGCAACCCCAAGCACTCCGTCTCCAAGCCCAGTGGTTCCGAGAACAGAGGTTGCAGCAACCCCGCGCTCAGCAACTCCACAGACCTCTAGCGAGGTCGTGCCGGTTCAGTTTGCGACTCCACCGACTGCGCGGTCGGACATGTTCGACGCCGACGACAGTGCTGGCATCCCACACCGGTACCGACGCATCGACGACCTTCTCGCCGAGACGCCACCATTGGCGAAGACTCTCGACGACGACGATGATGATGATGATGATGATGATGAGGTGTTGCATCTGATTGCCGGCGAAGAGCCGACCACGTTCGCCGAAGCAGAGCGCGAGGACTGTTGGCGCCGCGCGATGCTGGACGAACTGTCATCGATCGACGACAATGCTACCTGGACACTCACCACTTTTCCTGCAGGACATCGTGCTATTGGGCTAAAGTGGGTGTTCAAGGTAAAGAAGGACGAGCACGGCGCCATCGTCAAGCACAAAGCCCGACTCGTTGCAAAAGGGTATGTGCAACGCGCAGGGGTGGACTTCGAGGAAGTCTTCGCACCCGTTAGCAAGGCTCAAGTCCGTGCGACTGATCCTTCCCTTGGCGGCACATCGAGGCTGGGAGGTCTATCACATGGATGTCAAGTCGGCGTTCCTCAACGGCGACCTCGAGGAGGAGGTCTACGTCTCCCAGCCACCTGGCTTCATCGCCAAAGGACGTGAGCAGGGCGTGTACAAGCTACACAAGGCCCTGTACGGTCTACGTCAAGCACCAAGGGCATGGAACGCAAAGATGGACGCGAGCTTAGCCTCACTCGGCTTCACCCGTAGCGCCTCCGAGCACGGCGTGTACGCGCGTGGAACCGGTGACGCGCTGCTCATCATCGGCATCTACGTCGACGACCTCGTCATTACTGGTGTCGAGCGCACCGAGTTGTTGTACTTCAAGGAAGAGATGAAGCGCCTCTTCAGCATGAGCGATCTCGGGCTGCTCCGGTACTACCTCGGGTTGGAGGTGAACCAGGAGAGGGGTCGCACAACGATCACTCAGGCGGCTTACGCAGCTAAGATGCTAGAGCGAGCAGGCATGGCAGATTGTCACGTCGTGCAGTACCCGATGGAAGCACGCTGCAAGCTCAGCAAGGAGAGCAAGGAGAAGCCGGTGGATGCTACTTTCTATCGGAGCATCATCGGCAGCCTAAGGTATCTCGTCCACACCCGACCGGACATCTCGTTCGCTGTCGGGTTCCTGAGCAGGTTCATGGAGGCTCCTGCCAGCGATCATCTTGCGGCGGTCAAGCACCTGCTTCGATACATCGCATGCACGATCACCCACGGTTGTGTATATCACCGTGGAGACGGCGAGAACTTGGTGGGCTACAGCGACTCCGACCACGCTGGTGATGTGGACTCCAGGAAGAGCACCTCTGGTGTGTTGTTCTTCCTCGGGAGAAGTCCCATCAGCTGGCAATCGGTGAGGCAGAAGGTTGTCGCAACTTCCTCGTGCGAGGCGGAGTACATTGCGGCAGCTACAGCGGCATGACAGGGGATATGGATGGCTCGCCTCCTCGGCGAGATGCTGAACGAAGACACCGCTCCTGCGCTCAACTTCGTCGACAACAAGTCGGCAATTTCCCTCTGCAAGAACCCAGTGCTTCATGACCGCAACAAGCACATTGATCTTCGCTACCACTTCATACGAGACTGCTTCGAGAAGGGTATGGTGATCGTGGAGTTCATCAAGACTGGTGAGAAGAAGGCTGACATTCTCACAAAGGCTCTTGGCCGCGTCCGGTTCCAGGAGCTGCGGGAAAAAGTGGGGATCATCATCATCAAGCATCTCCGACAAGGTTGAGGGGGAGATTGTGGAGTTCACCCCTGTCTTCGATGCTTGCATGTAGCATTGATAGTTATTAGCTAGGTAGATGCATGTCGGCAGCAGTGAAAATGAAAAATGACTGCAACTGTTGTAGCTTAGTAGCTAAGAAAAAGAAGCAGCCGTGACTTACTTGTGTAGTACTAGTCTTTGGTCTAGTACGTTGTACCAGCAACAACTGTTTAGTAGTCTCTAGGTCTACAGATAGCTAGATGTGTGCAGGTACATGCATCAGTTCATATTTTCTAGTTTAGGTCGGTTCAATACTCCTATATAAGGAGCTGCCCCCGGTTGTAACATTCCATCCAATGTAGTGAAAGAATTTCATTCGAGCACAAGCAAGTTAGCTTAGTGGTTCTACCTAGTGTCTCCATGGGCTCTCTCTCTCTCTGCTCCATTCGTGTGTGTGTGTGTCCTACGTTCGTGTGTGCGCCAACACATTGCGAGAGGAGTGGAGTTGAGTGCTAGCTACTTTGTAGTTTGGGGCTAACATACACAACTTCCAACACTAGCAATCGCTTTGCCCAAACTTTGCTTTCCTGATACACGCACACGTATAGTATCCTGATGGATTTCCTTCTCGCTGACTTGATCTACTCTGCTTCTGCGTCCTTCCGTATCGTCCACTGCTGCTGCTATTTAACGCGTCTGTGTACGCTTTAGCTATCTGGCTCGAGCACAAAGACACCACGAATCCGTCAATGACTCGTTCCTTTTGTTTCCAATAAAAATTCGCTGTCGATTCCGCCTCAACCTGGAGCTTCCTCGTACGCCACGCCTGGCCCAAGCCCCCGCTTCCTACGCTCGCCCAATCGACCTGTATTATCGACTGCCGTACGTTTCGCCGGTCTTGATCTTCAACCTTGCTCTGATACCACTTGTTAGAATAAGTTCAAAGAGCGTAGTAAATCATCCGAGGATCAAGCAATCATCACGAGATACGACACCGAGATTTGTTAACGAAGTTCACCGAACATCGGCTACATCTTCGGGGCTTGACTATGGGCGCTCCTACCCATGACACCTCTACAATACCGCACACCGGCCACCCGGGCGCCGGCACACGCCGCCGGCTCCCCATGCGTGCCTGTGCTATTATGTTGACATAGGTTACAACCGTGGGGTGCCCCTCATTATATGAGAGCCCAAGGATACAACGTGTCCGACTCCAACACTACACGTATCCTACCCACACTACAACTCCAAGTCCAATGTAACCCAACTAGTACACATATTCGACACAAACTCAACAAACTCCACCTTGGCGAATATTCTCCACCACCTTGAATTTGTCCATGCGTCAAACTTCCATGTACTACAGACTTGGGTAGTCTTCTTCGTAGCTTACTGAGAGCTACTCGACGAGTCTGCCGCAGACCCGCCGCCTCCGTGAGATCCTTCCGCTATTCCTGCAACTCCAGTCTCCGTGACTCCACCTGCAAATGTGCTCCCTTGCAACCTGTAAAGATGTGAAGCCGTCCTCTCTCCAATCATCACGGCCACCTCATCTTCCATGATATTCAAGGTATTCCTATCCCGATCACAACGGAATTCCATACCACCATCATGAAGAACTCCAAGAGAAATTAGATTCCTTATTAGCCCTGGCACATGCCGGACTCCCCGAAGCATCCGCTCAACTCCGTCAAACATCTTGATTTTGATGTCACCTACTCCAGCAACACGATAACCTATGTCATCGCCCACATAGGCTGAACCAAACTCACCAGACTTGTACGAAGAGAACCACTCCCTGTTGGGTGTCGCATGAAAAGAGCTAGCTGAATCCAACATCCACGCTTCACCTTTGGTTGACCGCCTGTCTGATACTACGAGAACATCACTACTGCTATTTGATTTATCACCACGAGTTGCCACATTAGCACTAGATCCACCACACAGATCTTCTTCGGCAAATTATCTTCCATCACATGATACATAACTGCGTCCATCTTAGCTGGCATAGCATCCCGCCACGCCTTCAAGCATCCATGTTGTGCCAATAAATCTTTCACCCGTGTCTGCCATAACCCAAAGTTTCCAGTTCCGTTGAACTTCTCCACCTCAAATCTGGTACCCGTTGGCACCATGATTATTCGTATAGCTGACACTGCGAAAAATTATTTGAGCTTCTCTTCACATGATAGTCAAGTACATGAGCTAAACCTTATGTGGTACACCCTCGTATACTAATTACAAAATCTCAGCTAAACCAGCTTTTGATCTTCACGTGGATTAGCTCCCATACACTGTGGGGTTCACCCCTTTCTTCGATGCTTGCATGTAGCATTGATAGTTATTAGCTAGGTAGATGCATGTCGGCAGCAATGAAAATGAAAAATGACTGCAGCTGTTGTAGCATAGTAGCTAAGAAAAAGAAGCAGCCGTGACTTACTTGTGTAGTACTAGTCTTTGGTCTAGTACGTTGTACCAGCAACAACTGTGTAGTAGTCTCTAGGTCTAGAGACAGCTAGATGTGTGCAGGTACATGAATTAGTTGATATTTTCTAGTTTTGGTTGGTTCAATACTCCTATATACGGAGCTGCCCCCGGTTGTAACATTCCATCCAATGTAGTGAAAGAATTTCATTCGAGCACAAGAAAGTTAGCTTAGTAGTTCTACCTAGTGTCTCCGTGGGCTCTATCTCTCTCTGCTCCATTCGTGTGTGTGTGTGTCCTACGTTCGTGTGTGTGCCAACATATTGCGAGAGGAGTGGAGTTGAGTGCTAGCTACTTTGTAGTTTGGGGCTAACAATTGGCACCAGAGCTAGGTTTCACCAGCCATGACAGGTGATGAAAAGGGGCGTTCCGTTTCGGGCGGCTCCAAGACGCTGCCGGAGACGCAGCTGCGGACCGCGACGGGCGGCTCCAAGTCACCACCTCCACTGGAGGATCGCCGTCGCTCGTTAAGTCGAGGCCGCAGCCCGGTACGGCGCGGCAACCGTGGTGACATCGTGGTAAGGGAAGTTGTGCGCGAAACCGTTGGAGGCGGTGTCGGCACAAATATTTCCTTCCCGATGCTCACCCGCTCGAACTACAGCGAGTGGGCGTTGATCATGGAGTGCAAGCTACAGGCGGCAAACCTATGGTATCCAATGGAGGATGATTCCGTCTCCAGGAGGGAGGACAGGCAAGCGGTGGCGGCGCTGATCAACTCTACCCCGCCGGAGATGCACGGCATGCTTGCGGCGAAGGCGAGTGCCAAGGAGGCATGGGCGTCCATCAGGACCCAGCGCCTCGGCAGCGACCGTGTGCGCGAGGCGAACGCACAGAAGCTGCGGGCGGACTTCGAGAACATCGCCTTCAAGGATGGCGAGCATGTCGACGACTTCTCCATGAGGATCGATGGCCTCGCGACGCAGATGCGCTTGCTCGGCGACACCGTCAACGACGAGAGGATCGTCCAGAAGTTCCTGCGCGTCGTCCCCTCCCTCTTTGCACAGGTAGCAATGTCTATCGAAACTCTGCTAGATGTACGCACACTCTCCATCGAGGAGCTCACAGGAAGGTTGCGGGTGGCCGAGGACCGCCTCGACAACAACCGCGACAGCTCCAGCAGCGGACGCCTGCTTCTCACTCAGGAGGAGTGGGAGGCCAGGAAGAGGCAGCCGCGCGGCGACGGAGCCTCGAGCAGCGGCGGTGGCCGTAACCTTGGTCGCGGAGGCCGCGCCCAGCGCGGTGGCGGTAACCGCGGGCGGAAGCCTGGGCAGCCCCAACAACAAGGCGGTCCAGCGCGCGGTCCCGGCAAAAACGACGACCGGGACAAGTGCCGGTATTGTGGCATCAAGGGCCACTGGGCCCACGATTGCCGCAAGAAGCAACGCGACGAGGCTGCAGCAGTTGCAAACCTCGTCGAGGCTGAGGTAGACGGTGGGCCAGCAATGATGATGGCAACGGTTGGGTCTGTGCAGGAGGCACGGAGCTCGTCCACGGAATCCATCCCTACGGTGGTAGGAAATTCCTCGACAACATCGTTCTCTGGGCCTATCGACTGGGAGGCGATGAAGGCGCGGGCGTGGGGAAGCCAGGCCCGAGCAACGACGACACTCGACGAGACCGTCCAAGAGGGCATACCGCATCTGGTGGGCCACATCCCGACCGTGATGGTGGCGACCGTTGAGTCCGTACTGGAGGTGCGGAGCTCTCTGGTCGGCTACAACCCGGCCACAAAATGCTCCGGGTCAGTCCAGTTCGTGCAGGAGGGCACAACACGATTAATCCACCACGGCTCATCCACGGAGTGTTCGGGCGGCTACGTCTTCCTCAACGAGGAGAAAGCTATGATCTCACCCACGCACGACAACGAAAAGCGTGGCGAGATATGGTTCCTCGACACGGGAGCGACAAACCATATGACTGGATCGATCGATGCGTTCGCCGAGCTGGATCGCTCGGTCTCCGGCAAGGTGCGATTTGCGGACGGCTCGGTGGTGGACATCCACGGCCGGGGAACCGTTGTCTTTGCCGATGACGAGGGAGACCACAGGGCGTTCACGGACGTCTTTTTCATCCCGGCGGTCAAGAGCAGCATCATCAGCATCGGCCAGCTTGATGAGAACTGGTACGACATCGCCATCTGACGAGGAGTTCTCACCGTGCGCGATCAGCGCAACCGGCTTCTCATCAAGGTAACACGAGCACCAAATCATCTATATAAGCTTTCGTTTTTCCCTGTTCGGCCGGTGTGCCTTGTCGTGGGTCATGTCTCCGACGCATTGCGTTGGGCATCTTCACTTCGACGGCATGCGAAGGATGGCGCGTGCTGGTCTCGTACGGGGTCTTCCACACATCGAGCACGCAGACGAGCTCTGCGAAGCTTGCCTTGCTGGGAAGCAGCGCCGACTGCCATTCCCACAAAAGGCAAAGTTCAGGGCAGAGAAGCCCCTGGAGTTGGTCAATGGCGATCTCTGTGGTCCAATCTCGCCAGGAACGCCGGGCAGACGACGGTACATTTTACTACTCGTCGACGACCGCAGCCGTTTCATGTCGACGGTGCTCCTCGCCTCAAAGGATGAGGCGGAGCGAGCCATCGTCAAGTTCCAGGCCTTGGCGGAGCTAGAGTGCGGACACAAGTTGTGCGTACTACGCACCGATCGGGGTGGCGAGTTCACTTCGGCCACCTTCTATGTGCACTGCGTTGAGCAAGGGGTGCAGCGTCACCTCACCGCCCCTTACTCGCCGCAACAGAATGGCGTCGTCGAGCGGAGGAACCAGACGGTGCTCGGGATGGCACGCAGCATGCTCAAGGCCAAGAAGGTGCCGAGCATGTTTTGGGGGGAGGCAGTGCTCACCGCAGTCTTCATCCTCAACCGCTCCTTCACACGGAGTGTCGATGGCATGACACCGTATGAGGCGTGGTACGGGAGGAAGCCCGACGTGCGCTTTCTCCGCATCTTCGGTTGTATCGGGCATGTCAAGGCGACGTGCCCACAGTTGAAGAAACTTGACGACAGGAGCACCCCGATGGTGTTCTTCGGCTACGAGACGGGCTCCAAGGCGTACAAAATGTACGGCCCCGTCTCAAAGCGCGTGCACATATCCCGTGATATCGTCTTCGACGAGGAGGCACGATGGAGCTGGGAGGCGCCAGGAGAGGCGCCAGCGAGCAGCACATTCACCGTGGAGTACACAGTATGCACAAGGGTTGGTCATCAACCAATCCCGAGCACAACAGCGGCCTCAAGCTCAACGACCCCAGGCACGGCAACCCCAAGCACTCCGTCTCCAAGCCCAGTGGTTCCGAGCACAGAGGGTGCAGCAACCCCGCGCTCAGCAACTCCACAGACCTCTAGCGAGGTCGTGCCGGTTCAGTTTGCGACTCCACCGACTGCGCGGTCGGACATGTTTGACACCGACGACAGTGCTGGCAGCCCACACCGGTACCGACGCATCGACGACCTTCTCGCCGAGACGCCATCATTGGCGAAGACTCTCGACGACGATGATGATGATGATGATGAGGTGTTGCATCTGATTGTCGGCGAAGAGCCGACCACATTCGCCGAAGCAGAGCGCGAGGACTGTTGGCGCCGCGCGATGCTAGACGAACTGTCATCGATCGACGACAATGCTACCTCGAACTCACCAGTTTTCCTGCAGGACATCGTGCTATTGGGCTAAAGTGGGTGTTCAAGGTAAAGAAGGACGAGCACGACGCCATCGTCAAGCACAAAGCCCGACTCATTGCAAAAGGGTATGTGCAACGCGCAGGGGTGGACTTCGAGGAAGTCTTCGCACCCGTGGCAAGGCTCGAGTCCGTGCGACTGATCCTTGCCTTGGCGGCACATCGAGGCTGGGAGGTCCATCACATGGACGTCAAGTCGGCGTTCCTCAATGGCGACCTCGAGGAGGAGGTCTACGTCTCCCAGCCACCTGGCTTCATCGCCAAAGGACGTGAGCAGGGCGTGTACAAGCTACACAAGGCCCTGTATGGTCTACGTCAAGCACCAAGGGCATGGAACGCAAAGCTAGACGCGAGCTCAGCCTCACTCGGCTTCACCCGTAGCGCCTCCGAGCACGGCGTGTACGCACGTGGAACCGGTGATGCGCTTCTCATCATCGGCATCTACGTCGACGACCTCGTCATTACTGGTGCCGAGCGCACCGAGCTGCTGTACTTCAAGGAAGAGATGAAGCGCCTCTTCAGCATGAGCGATCTCGGGCTGCTCCGGTACTACCTCGGGTTGGAGGTGAACCAGGAGAGGGGTCGCACAACGATCACTCAGGCGGCTTACGCAGCTAAGATGCTAGAGCGAGAAGGCATGGCAGATTGTCACGTCGTGCACTACCCGATGGAAGCACGGTGCAAGCTCAGCAAGGAGAACAAGGAGAAGCCGGTGGATGCTACTTTCTACCGGAGCATCATCGGCAGCCTTAGGTATCTCGTCCACACCCGACCGGACATCTCGTTCGCCGTCGGGTTCCTGAGCAGGTTCATGGAGGCTCCTGCCAGCGATCATCTTGCGGCGTTCAAGCACCTGCTTCGATACATCGCAGGCACGATCACCCACGGTTGTGTATATCACCGTGGAGACGGCGAGAATTGGTGGGCTACAGCGACTCCGACCACGCTGGTGATGTGGACTCCAGGAAGAGCACCTCTGGTGTGTTGTTCTTCCTCGGGAGCAGTCCCATCAGCTGGCAATCGGTGAGGCAGAAGGTTGTCGCAACTTCCTCGTGCGAGGCGGAGTTCATTGCGGCAGCTACAACGGCATGTCAGGGGATATGGATGGATCGCCTCCTCGGCGAGATGCTGAACGAAGACACCGCTCCTGCGCTCATATTCGTCGACAACAAGTCGGCAATTTCCCTCTGCAAGAACCCAGTGCATCATGACCGCAGCAAGCACATTGATCTTCGCTACCACTTCATACGAGACTGCGTCGAGAAGGGTATGGTGATCGTGGAGTTCATCAAGACTGGTGAGCAGAAGGCTGACATTCTCACAAAGGCTCTTGGCCGCGTCCGGTTCCAGGAGCTGCGGGAAAAAGTGGGGATCATCAACATCAAGCATCTCCGACAAGGTTGAGGGGGAGATTGTGGGGTTCACCCCTGTCTTCGATGCTTGCATGTAGCATTGATAGTTATTAGCTAGGTAAATGCATGTCGGCGGCAGTGAAAATGAAAAATGACTGCAACTGTTGTAGCTTAGTAGCTAAGAAAAAGAAGCAGCCGTGACTTACTTGTGTAGTACTAGTCTTTGGTCTAGTACGTTGTACCAGCAACAGCTGTGTAGTAGTCTCTAGGTCTAGAGACAGCTAGATGTGTGCAGGTACGTGCATCATATGATATTTTCTAGCTTAGGTCGGTTCAATACTCCTATATAAGGAGCTGCCCCCGGTTGTAACATTCCATCCAATGTAGTGAAATAATTTCATTCGAGCACAAGAAAGTTAGCTTAGTGGTTCTACCTAGTGTCTCCGTGGGCTCTCTCTCTCTCTGCTCCATTCGTGTGTGTGTGTGTCCTACGTTTGTTTGTGCGCCAACACATTGCGAGAGGAGTGGAGTTGAGTGCTAGTTAATTTGTAGTTTGGGGCTAATATACACAACTTCCAACACTAGCAATCGCTTTGCCCAAACTTTGCTTTCCTGATGCACGCACACGTATAGTATCCTGATGGATTTCCTTCTCGCTGACTTGATCTGCTCTGCTTCTGCGTCCTTCCGTATCGGCCACTTCTGCTGCTATTTAACGCATCTGTGTACGCTGTAGCTATCTGGCTCGACCACAAAGACACCACGAATCCGTCAAGGACTCGTTCCTTTTGTTTCCAAAACAAATTCGCTGCTGATTCTGCCTCAACCTGGAGCTTCCTCGTACGCGACGCCTGGCCCAAGCCCCCGCTTCCTACGCTCGCCCAATCAACCTGTATTATCGACTGCCGTACGTTTCGCCGGTCTTGATCTTCAACCTTGCTCTGATACCACTTGTTAGAATAAGTTCGAAGCGCGTAGTAAATCATCCGAGGATCAAGCAATCATCACGAGGCACGACACCGAGATTTGTTAACGAAGTTCACCGAACATCGGCTACAACTCCGGGGCTTGACTATGGGCGCTCCTACCCATGACACCTCTACAATACCGCACACCGGCCACCCGGGCGTCGGCACACGCCGCCGGCTCCCCATGCGTCCCTGTGCTATTATGTTGACAGAGGTTACAACCATGGGGTGCCCCTCATTATATGAGAGCCCAAGGATACAACGTGTCCGACTCCAACACTACACGTATCCTACCCACACTACAACTCCAAGTCCAATGTAACCCAACTAGTACACATATTTGACACAAACTCAACAACATGACGATAATCATTACTAGTATAGTACCAAGCACAGATACGACGAACCACTGATTTGTCGTAAGTCTACTCTGGAAGAAGCAGCTGAACACAGAAAAAGATAACTCCCAGTTCTACCTGTAAAGTATGGATGCACACACACAGGCTCATTGCAGGCTTCTCTAACTCATGGAGCACAGTGCGTTGCTACTCCTCCATGCACTGAAGCACTTGCCTGATGCCATGTTTCAGCTTGACTTGCTTGAGGTAGACGAGAGAAGGCACTATGTTCGGTTTAGCCTGTTCCGCACGGGCATCACCCAAGCTGACCCATACCGAGTCGACGCAAGGATTCCCCTGAGCCACTCTTCCCACCTCCAGATCACCCCTTGCTCCTTCTCCTCCTCCCACGAGGCCAGCTGATGAGACAGTTGGAGCTGGTGATGCAGAAGTCAGAGTTCTATCCTTCACCCCACAGCCTTGATGATTTGCAGTACTCTGCTTGAGCCGAGCTAATACCATCCATGTAGCTGGTTTGAACTGAGTTGCCTATATTAATGTACTAACCTTTGGATATAGGACGCGTTTTTCAGTATGCTCTTTTCCATAACTTCCATGTACAAAAACACATCAAGAGAATAGATCATTATTTTGAAAACTTGGCACAAGTCGAGAGAACTAAAACACAGTGGGAAGCAATTAATATAAAAATTGAGAGTCAAGAAACCTTTCTAAACAAGCTTGGTAGTAACTAAGAGTGAATTAGCGATGGTATGATTCACAAAATCCAGCGGAGCTCAAAAAGGTCTAGTTGCCATCTTTAAGGATCATATATCTTATTGCATCAAATTCATAATACAAACTTCAGTATTTCCAATTGGCCATAGCTTCAAGATCTGCATTACTCTTCTGTAAAAAGTGATATTGCAACACATGCAGCTTCTAACACAAAGGAAATAAAAATAACAGAAAGGAGTATATTTCTTAAGAATTGGCAATCTCACACTATTCTATTTGAAAACTAATTTACTAATTCTTGATCAACCAAATGCCCGCTGTCCTTTAAATGTCAAATGGTGCATCTGCACGTACCCAGGCACTCGAAGCAGAAACGAATAACATGCACATGAATTTTGGCGGCGGATGCCCGACATGATACTTTGTGGGGACGTATCAGGTGGAAATGGCCAGATCCTGAAAATCTGAAAATTTTCACTATGGACCATAGGATCATGTACCAGTGGTTCAGATGCCTGTTTGAGTGTCCTCTTGGTCATTTTACAGAAAACCGCCCGCGGCCACACTTTACAGTTTGCAGTGAGGTCCTGGGCAGATCTTTGTCTTGAAAAATCAGGCACGCTAGTACATGTTGTGCCTTACGTTCCTAGACCTTCATGTGCCACTTTACTTGTTCCTGGACCTTCCTGTGCGCTTAACTTTTTCGTTGTTCTGAAATTTTGGGCTGAAAAGGATGGCCAGATTTTTTTATGTGCGTGATGAAATATGTGCTTCAGTTATAGTGTGCAAATATTTTAGTTAAATTAGCACTAGTGTGCTTGGCAAGTAAAAAGGAGAACTAAATAATCAAACTGCATAATCTAGGTATTTTACAAACTGCAACCATAAGTAAAAATGTATCAATTAAGCATATCTACGTTTTTTGAGACCACCGTGTAAATCATGAGACATGGCATTAGCCATCAGGTGGCCAGTACAAAGTTTGCATTCATATTAGTTAGGAAGTATGTGACGCCCCCAAAATCAGACCGTGTACAGTAATCATACACGCAAGGTACACGATCGAGATCAGGGACTCACGGTGAGATATCACAACACAACTCTACAAATAAAATAATACAAGCTATTCAATACAAGTCAGGGGCCACGAGGGCTCGAATACAACAACTCGAAAGCACAAAGTTAGCGAAAGCAATAGTATCTGAGTACAGACACAAGGATACAAGGTTGCCTTAAGAAGGCAAGCACAAAATCAACACTCGATCGAAAAGGCAAGGCCTCCTGCCTGGGAACCTCCAAACTACTCCTGGTCAAAGGAGAACTCGACGTCGTAGAAGGCATCGGGGATCTTCATGTTGCGGTGGTCGACATCAGGGGATCTCCGGCTCCTGGACTCCAAGGATCCAACGTCGACTGCAGCAGCCGATCAGGCAAAACAAAAAGGGGGAAATAAAGCAAAGGTGAGTATCTAGCATACCCGCGAGTCTTACGTCCACTACTAAGCATTTATGCATTTGTATCAAATAGAAAGGGGAGGCTGTATATAGTGGACTGCAAGGTAGAAATGAGAACAAGGATAAGAAGCTAGGCCTATCGAAGACTAGCATCTTTCGACGAGTCTTGCAGCATGAGGAGAGAATAAGCCAACAGTTCATATAAAGCATAAAGTAACAATGCATCAGAAGTTGCTGCAGCATTGTATAATAGTAAGTTGTAATAATTAACAATAATATATGCCTCTGAGTTCCCCTCCTCGACTACCCTGCGAGGAAGAAAACCCGGAACCAATAGTTTAATAGTAGTAGTTTGTAGTGGTAAGATCCAGCTTCAGCATAAAGCGTCCTGTTACCGTGGACACGACTATTCGAATAGATTAAACTCCCTGCAGGGGTGCACTACTGTTCAGCCTGCACGCTCGGATCTCCAAGGTGGAGGGCACCTTGTTAGGGAACGCTCCACCAAAGCTATCCGACACGCCGCAGCCCAACCTAGGCTCAACAGAGAGGCCATCCGCCGGACTATATCCTAGGCGAAAAGGGGTCTAGGTCCCTCACCCTTGCACGCTCCTGAACGGTGCGAGGTTGGCCGGTGAAGCAAAAGAAAATCCAAATACACCGCTCGAGCGAAGAAGACACACCGCTTCCCGGCAATCAGACCGCGATACTGCTGACGTCTGAAGAGCTTTGGGACAAACTACGACGCAGGGGATCCCATAAATCCTTATCCCATGTGAAGGTAGTGCGTACAGACCAACGGGCCTCTCAAGTCATCCACCAAACCATTTAGCATTTTATTATTACCTGTCGGGACAACCGCTATCGTTGCCCCTATCCGGGTGAGTCGCGGACAACGACAGCAGCCAGGTCCACCAGTAACATCGGTGCCTTCCCTGACGTCCCACCTACTCTTGCAGTTACCAACAAGGTGAACCGTCTCCTTACCTTATCTCGCGTGTGCTCTTGGAGGAGCTCGACTTTCGTACTACAGGGTATCTCACGGCCAACGAGCAAGGACCAGGCCCACGATGGTATCCCCCTGTCCTGCCGTCCCGATACAATCTCTGTGCGGGCACCGTTGGGTCACCCGACTCCTTACCTTTAAGGACACCAGTTGATTCGAGTGCCTACCATCAAGTGAAACCAGGAGGAATCACCCTCGATGGTACACTTGAAGAGGTTCGACAGAGACATCAGCGGAATGAACTAAAGAGGAATATTCTCGTATCACCCCGGTGGTGCCGAGACACCAGCGGAACGAACTAAAGAGGAATACCCTCGTATCATCCCAGTGATGCTACGCTACTGAGCCGACGAGAGTGAAATACGAGTTCGTCCACTCGTAAGTCAAACTCGAAGCGACTCGGCAGAGTCTCGCCGTTGTAGGTTCCCTAGGGCGTCTGCATTGATTCGTACCTGGTGCAGTTATAATATTTTTTACCCGTGTTCACTCACCAGAGTGATCACGGCCCGCTATTCTATACCTAGCTAACAAAGCGCAGGGCTCACTTCTGAATATTATATATATTTATAAGGCAGCATAGGACAAAGGAGGGTACAACAAGGGGCGTCAAAAATAGGCTATGCAATTGAATAGGATTGTAACGTAGCAGTAGCAGTAACAATGCCTAGTGCAAGAAAAGTACGGAAAGGTAGGCGATACCTGGGGAAGAGGATGGCTCTGCTTGCCTGTAAGCTCGGTAGTGGCGGTACGGTCGTCGACGAAGTAGTCGATCACAGGGGCATCGGCAGCGGACGTCGAGACTATCGGACAATAAGAGAGGGGAAAGAAACAATAAATACATGGCAATAATAGCAATACAAATTCAAGACATGGCAAACGCAGTGTTGGCGGTGTTCTAACGCAGTGTTAAGTATTTTAGTCGGAGCGGAAATTTATCCGGGGTTGACTCATCGGTACCGGTTCATACCGAACCGATGATCCAAAGGGGGAAGGTTCCATGTCTGCATTTTTAGAGACATCTGACATACATGTGGATAGTGTATCCGTGTTAATTGATCTATTCTGAGCAACTTTTATGTTCGGAACATTTTCATCCGGTAAGTTTTACCGGCTCCGGGTGATTACCGGACAGTGCAATCGGAGGGGGAATGTCCCGTGTTCGGTATGTTAGAGGGGGTGGTGGGTGTAAGGGTGGCGTATCCGTATTCGTTATATTTTTCTAATCAACTTTCATGTATAAAGTTTTTCCATCTGACATGCGGTTTAAAAGATATTGAATTTCCAAATTTAAATCATTTTAAAAGAATTTTTGAATTTCTTTTATGATTTTAATTTCAACATTATCCAAAATCTTATCCACAACAATACACTGACAGGGTGGACCCACATGTCATAGACAATGGCTAATTAAATCAATTCTATTTATTTTAAAAGAGAAGAGGGCCCACATGTCATTGTCACATGATTTATTAAGCAAGTCAATTAATCCAGTAAACTAACTAATGGCTTGGGGGCCACTGTCATACATACATGGGGGTTTTATTTCTTTTATCTATTTTAAAAGGCAATTAGGGGGGGTTGGGCCCCACTGGTCATAGAGATGGAGGGGGTTATTAGCAAAGGGGGGGCTTAATGTAATAGCCCAGATTTCACAAAAATTAAAATTTTTGTTTTCAGTGTGAATTGTTTGATTGTCTGATTTGTTTGCGGTGTTTGCATCCCGATTTATCGATCGACGATTATTTTCCCCCCTCTTATATCGTACCAGACGGAGACCGACCCTTGCCACCCTGACACTCGACCTTTGCGACACCGGGTTTCACCCGATCACCGTCGTGAAAACCGCACGAGACCAGCCACAACCAATGGAACTAAAAACCCCGTTTAATAAGTAAATGGGATATTTTATAGCGCGCCGGAAAATGTTCTCGGAACGGTTCCAACGCGAGGTGAACGCCTCCGGCTCGACGCGCTCATCGCGCAGTTCGAAGTTTTACCCGAATCGGAGGTCCTGCGGACCCCCGGCGGTTAGAAACGTAAACACCGCGCGCGATAGAGAAAACCCGGGGATGTTTTTGCAAACTGCCAGCCACCTGGGCTATATAAAGACCACCACACTCCCACCCCTTTATAGGGTTTCCCTAGCCACAAAATTGCAGCCACCCCCTCAGATCTGCCTCCAAATTTGCCCAATTGCCCCCAGATTTGCGAAACCCTAGCCCCAGCCCTCGATCTGGACCGTTAGATCCAGATCGGAGGGTTCCCAGCGCCCCGACGTAGCCCCAACAGCAGCTCCAGCCGGTTCAGGCCGCCGCCGTCGGCCGCACTCCGGCGAGCCCAGCCGTCGGCTGCCACCCCTCTTCCCCTCTCCTTCCCTCTCCTTCCCTCTCCTCCCCCTCTCCTCTCACCCCGTCGCCTCCCTCTCTCTGCAGGTTCGCCGTCGACGACCACCATGGCCGCCCAAGCTCGGGCCGTGGCACCAAGCTCCGCCCGCGCCGCCCCAAGAGCTCCACCGGCGACCAGCACCAGATCGGGTCCGCCACGCCTGGATCCGGCGAGCTCGCCCTGCCCCACTCCACCCTGGACCGCGCCGCCCCTCGCCGGAAGACCCCAGCCGCGGCCGCTGGAACCACCGCCGGCCCCGATCCGATCTAGATCGGGTGAGCCAGGCCGGCCACCGTGCTACGTGGGCCCACGACACACCTCCTCACCGCCGACCTGCCATCCCGAGGCCCAGCCGGCCTCCCTCTCGCCACCTTGGGCCGAGCCCATCTGGGTGAGGCCCAGTCTGGAATATTATTGCTGCTGTTTCAGTTTCGCGACGTAGTTTGCGGGTAATCTGTAGCTCGGATCGCGTTGCGCCCAAAAGGAATTTTGTTTAGAATTGTGTGTACTTCAGTTCATCTTTTGTGAGCATTTTGCTTTGAGGCCGTCTTGATGTTGTTAAACACTGTTGAAGTGGGCATCAGGCCGTTAACTGCTACTAATTGCTGTTAAGTGTTGTTGCTGTTATTTTATTGCAAGTTTGATTGATGATTGTGACACACCCATGAGGCCTATTGCATTGATTCTTTTTGCATATTGGTAAGCATCATGTCTAATTTCATTATATGTATTGCATTGTCATGATATGCTTGTTGGTCATCTAGTTATTGAGCTCCAAAGTTGTTATGCCACTGTTTTTTACAGCCACCTCTGTTTTTCTCTAAGTCTGTAACGTTCCGATGCCATGTTGCATGCTTAATATCTTTTGATCTGTGATGCCTATGACCTTGATTCTTTTTTGTACCTGATCATCATCATGACTACTCCATGCTCATATATTGCTATGTCATGTTGCTGAAATTTTACATATAGTTTTTCTCCTGTTTGTACAGCATAAAAGTAACAGTTTCTGCCTTGTTTTCATTATTTTCACTAAGTCCTAGACCAGTAATGTTTTATTGCATTTTGCATGGGCTATAACTAGTTGTTCATGATGCCTTTTTGCATGATTCTTTTTGCCATGCCTTCCTTGTCATGTCTACTTTAGTTGCATATCATTTGTGAGAATGTTTGCATTCATTACCCTGTTTATGCATTTCTCTAAAGTGTGCTTCCTGATGTTGGCAGATTGTGTTCCAAACGTGTTTTGCTTGTACCTTTTTAACCGTAACTCCGTTTGGAGTGTTCTTTATATGTATCTTGATTAGAATTTCATGTAATTTGTGTTTATGCTATTGTTTGTCGTTGCTAACCAACCTAAAATATGGTTTAGGGCAGAAAAGTACCAACACTTAAATTATCATGGAGCACTTAGTGGAATGCCATGTTTAGGATTGTGCCTCACTTAAATTGACTAGCATAGATAGTTTCCTATATGCATCACCTCTTGAAATGTTTGTGTGCTATGCCATGCTTGAGTGAGATGCCATGTTAATAACCTTTGCTCACCTTGTGTAGCTAAACAACTTGAACCTTTCTAAATGCGCGGTATCGTCGTGTGTGACGAGTACTCCACTTAACCTGTTAGTAACCGCTCTCGACGGTAGGTGCGAAGTCTCGTGTTGCCTTCTTGTTGATGCTTGCTCGTGTTTGCTTCGTAGTAATAGATGATTGCTCGTTGATTGCTTTCTAGTGTTTACCGTTTTGAGTGCTTCCGGGTTTACCTTTGGAGACGATGCGAGCTTGCGATCAACTACACCTTCGGAACTCGACTTATCAACAGGCAAGGACTATGCATTACTTATGATCCATTATATTTCAACCAGCAGTTTGCATGCTAGTATAGGATAGGTTCGATGTTTGATCTTACCACATGTTTACAACCTCTTTCAAACCGATACAGCCATGTCCCCTCCCAGCAAACCATGTACTGCTATGTTACTATTGCTCGTTGCTCAGCCCCTGCTTAGTATGCATTCATAGGATGCTACGATGTTACCCTGTTACTCCTTGGTTTGTGTTATCACATTATTATATTGTTGTTGATGATATGATTATTATAATGTTGACTATACTCGACGAAGGATGGAAGGTCTAGGCTATCCCGCCCCGACGCTTTGTTCCATTCGAGTCACCTAGGATCCGAGTTCCAGGTATTTGTTTTAAGACTAAGCGTGCCTAACCGCGTGTGGGATTTTATGGGGTCCCCTTTTCTTACTACCTAGCTCCAAACATTTCTAGAGGTGGCCCAAGCTGATTTACCATTTGAAAACCGTGTGTGTGCTTGGTTGGGCCCCCTGCAGTTTTAAAACAACTCGGGCCAGCGGAGACAGAGTTCCTCTGCTGGTCCACACTAGTGAGCTAGGGAAGTCCCCTGCTATTTAGGTGAGACTAAACCCGACCTTAGCCATACGGAAGAGTCCGATCCGAGGGCGCAGCCGGCTCTTGAATTGGGTGTCGACTCCCCGGGGGCCACCCGGATTTGTGCGTTGTTAGTTAGAGGGACCTGTCGTTTCGGATCTCTCGGGACTAAATCATAAAATGGCTACATGTGATGGGTAGAAACTGAGAGAGATGGGCGTGCGTGCGGAGCCTTGTAATGGGCAGTTGGTACACCCCTGCAGGGTTAAATATTTTCGAGAAGCCGTGTCCACGGTTATGGACGACTTGAGACCTACTCCTTGTTCATAGACAACAACAACTGAGATAATCTTAATATAACTTGATCAATGTGTGCGTGCCTTGACTACTTCCTCTTCGTCGGGATGCGAAGAGGAGGACAAGGATAGGATAGGTGTTATATTTGCGTAAGTAGTTGATAGCAAGACTTGTTGGAGGCGATTCCTCATCGAATGCTTGGCTTCTTACCTTACTCTCTAGATCGTTAGCCACTTCATAAATGCTAGTGCGGCAGTAACCTCACCACTTACCCCATCCTTACCGTAAACTACTAGTTGTCCTAGAATGACGAGTGCTGAAGTCCTTGATGGGTCAGTTGACCACTACAGTTGGACGCTGAGTACTTCTGTACTCATGATACTACCCCCAAACTCTTTTCAGGGTTCTTGATCGACAACAGGTATGGTGATCGACGTTTCACGTGGAGACTCGACGACGACTAGCTAGGCGGATCCCGGCGGAGGGCCTGGACCCGTGTGGTTATGGGGATCGATGTTTTTCTCTTTGCCAGTAGGCATTTGATTGCAGTCTGTACTCAGACATGTACCTTCCGCTAATGTATTATATTTAAGGCAGTTGTATGCCGATTGTATGAGATGTTGTATCCTTGTATTTGTAATGTTGTGATATCATGTTGGAAATCCGGGGCATATGGCTTTGTCATATGTCGCGGTGGGACCGATATGTGCTTCGTCCCCGGATCTGGGTGGAAACACCTAGATCTGGAACAGTACCGCATATCGGGCCTTACACTTAACCCACGGCACCAGCCGAGCCAGCCGGCGGTGAGGTGCCGGCGCGGCGGCGAGGTTCCAGGCGAGGGGGCATGGCAGGGGGCGTGGCGTGGAAACGGCACGCGCGGGGCGCGCGCACAGCGGGCAGGGCGTGGCCAGGGTAGGCCATGCGCAGGCAGAACGCCACCGGTTTGGGCTGCGGCCATGGAGTGGCTCGGCCATGGCAGGCCACAACGGGAGCCAGCAAGGCGAGCGGGGCGAGGAACGGGTCGGCGCAGAGGAGAGGCGTCGCAGCGGGCCCGTGGCCACGGGAGCCGCACGCCCGCGAGCGTGGCAGCATGCCATGGTGAGCTCACCCGGGGAGCTCGAGCCTCGACCATGGTGGCCACGGCCCGTGCAGGTGACCAAACAGCGGCAAATCGTAAGGGGAAAGGGGGGAATCGATCTGGATGCTCACGGGGATGCTCAAGGACGTCTCGGGAGGTCGAAGGGGCTCGGACGGCGACGCAATCGTTGTCGGAGCACGGCGGCCGCGGCGCAGGAGATGACCCGATTCGCGGCCTCCGGGGAGCTCCTGTTGGAATTGTCGCGCGGGGTGATGAAGAAGAGGGTGGGGAACCTCCTGGACACGCCGAAGCAGCCGGAGGTGGCCGTTGGCCACGAGCACGACGGCGCGGCACCCACGGGCGAGCAGCGAGAGAGGCAGAGGGGTTGAGGGGGAAAGATGGGGGGCTCGATCTAGGGTTTGGTAGGGGGCCAGGGTTCTTATCCACGTGAGGGCGGGTCACTGTAGCGGCTCGGGCGACATGGCTCGACGGGGACAGAGGGCGCGGTCGCCATGTCCACCAGGTGGAGCAGAGGAACAGGACGAGGGAGGAGGAAGGTGGAGTGGGCTGGGCCCGATGGGGAGCCGCCCAGGGCGTTAGATTAGGATTTTTTTTTCCTTTTCTTTATTTTTTCTATTTATTCTTTTCTGTATTTCCTTCTTGCATTTGTTTTGTTTACATTTCCAAATTTTAAAAAATGTGTTAGGTGTTTCTAAATTAAAGTTATACCCCACAGTAGTGATAAAAAATGTTTGAGGGATATATAAACTCACTTAATATTTTGTTTTATTTAAAAGTTATTAAATGCCACCGTTTTGCTACTGTTATGATTTATTTAAATTGTTTAACATCATAATAAAAAACCCCATTACAGTTTTTATGTGATCTACTGATTATTAGTAATTATATAAAAGTGGTTTCACAATTTTAGGAGAAAGTTTTATTTCAACTTGGTTTTTAATTTCAATCAAAAGAATTTTGAATTTGTCTTTGAATTTCAAAGATGATCAAGGCAAGGATCAAGCACAGTGATTTGAACTTAAGCAATGTGATTACTGTTCCAACAACAATGATTATTGTTACAAGACCTGAGGGTGTTACAAAGTACCATTAATACATAACCTCCAGATAATATACATGTTTCTAATAGTAAGAGGCAGCTGGCCAACTTCTATCATGCGGCAAGCTTCTGAATGGACCCAAGGGAGTGCGTTGTTGTGCTTGTGCTTCAAATATCTGCAAAATAAAATTCACAAGTTTCCTGAGAAGACAATGAGAGGACAACAGAAAAGTTCTTTAAATTCCAGGAAATTATGAATGTAAGCACAAAAGTATTTCCCAATTATGTATGCACAAGTTTTTGTGTAGCCCAGAAACAAGAAGTATTTAGCATTGAGAGACTGTAGATCAATTCCTGTACGATCTGTGTACACATTCAGTAGGAACATTCTACATCAAGTCACCACTCTCCCATTTTTTGTAGTACTACATGTGTATGCCCTGTTGTAAAATAACACTTACAATGGTGAAGACCAATTCACTCAGAATTCAGGGAACAACCAATATACAGACGTGTCCAGACTCCAGAACTTGAAGAGAAAATAGATAGGCAGACAACATCGAGACCTACCGAAAGAACAAACCAAACCAACACCAATGCCGTTTCATTATAAATTAAAAGGTAGTCATGTGGTTGTAGGTCCCGTTATCTAGGATCAAAATAATGAGGCTCCAGTAAATGCAAAAAGTCTTTTGTTTGCACAAATTGTGAATAGCACATTGTACATAGAGATCTCTTGTACATATAGGAGCTAAGAAACAAAAAAGTTTGCAACAGAAAATTTGTATCTAAATAAAGTAATAGTTAGAATAGAAGTCTATTCTTATTCTGAATCTACAACACAAATTTGTAATACAATTATCATCATATTAACATAGAGTGTTTCTGAATGTAATAAGGTTACTCGCTGCATAATTGAACTCCGTACATCTATATATCCAAATTGCTGAAAATTCCTGAATGACTGACTGCATTTTCAGGGCTTTCAAAAAACATCGCATGAAGTTCCGTTAAATAAATACTGCTAGAGATATAGGCAGATATGAAGTAGAATCCTCCATATAGCAAACCGTGTGTCAACTTGAAGAGCAAAGAATCAGACTCATTCCTGGCACATGCAGGCAGCGTTCATTGTTGGCATCAACTCGCCACAGCAATAAAAAAAAGTAAGCTAACTTGACTTCTGGCTAAACCTACTCTGACCCAGCAGCTAGCTTGCCAAAACTAACTAGCCTGACCTGGACTAAGCTAATTACATGTGTGATTTTTTTTCTTCTTTCTTTTAAACCTGTGCCTACCAAGATAAAATCACTAAATTTCTTTCAGATAATTTCAATCATCATCAATAAATAAAATTGCATGCCGAATTTAGCTAGCACATGAATTCGGGAATGAATAGCGACTTGATATACTCGTGAACATACATAGGAATCACTTTTGAGATGGTTAAACTCAAACTAATTACTTGATATACCATCGTTTATCATAAATTAAAGGTGGTTCGAGAGTTTAGGTCCCTTCATCTGGGATCAAAATAATATAGATCTATTATCATCTGGTACTAGTGCAAACTTATAGAAGACAACTCTCCATTCAGAGAGTAATAAACAAAAAACTCATGTAGTTGGCATTTTTTACTGCACTTGTCTTCACAAGGTACACGCAGAAAATTAAACATACCTCGTCGTAGTCTCGGGTACGAACTGAAGTAAGAAACCCTAGATTCAATTGCTTGAACGGAGAGTGTCTTGGTGTTTGATGCAAATGGACCCCCTGCTTCCTAAGCTGGGTGTATCTAGGCAGGAGGCGGCTGCGTTGTGGACCAAGTGTGCTCGGGCGGTACAAGGACGAAGCGCTGAACGACGTCGAGTTCGAGCCTGGCGACGCAAAGATCCGCACAGATCGAGCTGCGTGCGAGCAAGAACGGCGTAGCTGGGCGGTGGCGTGCTGGATTAAGTCAGCTCGGGCGCCGTAGCCATGGAGCTATCCTGCTCGATCTCCGATGCGGGATGGGGAGCAAAGAGATGGAGAAGAAGGGGATTTCGTGGTTGTGTATACTGTACTGCTGCTGTACCAGCCAGGCTGCAAGTGGGACTGTCCGCGGGACGCCCACATAATGCCGCATTGTCCACATAACTTAAGTGGGATTACGTGGGCAGTCCACTTAGCGTTAATTTTTGTTCGCGGCTACCGCATACCCACATATTAGTGCCTGTATACACAGAAGACATCCTCGCTACAGGAAATTACTACTGATATGAATATCAAACAATCCCATGATGAGATGGGGTTGCCGCCGAGGTACAGCGAGGTAAGCACGCCGCTGCCCGACGACGAACCGAGGCTGTCCAGGATGGCGCCGGTGAGATGGTTCTCCGAGAGATCGACGTCGGCGAGCCCGGCGAGAGACCAGACCGACGGAGGGACGGGCCCGGACAGCCGGTTCCGGCTGAGTAGCGCGCGGCTGAGCAGGCGCCTTCGACGGCGGACACCTCCGGCGACCTTGCCACCGTGTGCGACGCCGACGCCACCGCGTACTCGGCGAGGCCGCCGCCGCTCTGCACACGCCACGTACCAGTTGGCGCAGCAGTCAGCACCCTTCCACGTCGAGAACACGCCGAGGTGCGCCTCCGACAGCGCCGTGCGGATCGATATAAGCGCGTGCCTGTCGGACTCTGAGCACGCCGGGCCGGCTATGGTGGTGGACACCAGCACGACGAAGATGGCGATAGCAAAGAGCAGCGTGGCCGGGCTTGGAGCGGGAGATGCCATGGCTTTGCCTCGAGTGGAGTGGACAGTGCGCTGAGTGGAGCAGGTGATCGCGGCCTGGAAGAGGTGGACGATGGCGCTGCCATGGCGGAGGTGGACGGAATGACATGGCGATGGCGTAGGTATGAGGCGGCGATCTCTGATCCTCTCGTGCTCTAATCCTCACAGCGGCGTTAAATAGGTGGGTTTAATGTGGGTACCGTGGGATAACCCACATATTCCACTTGTTCGGAAGTTCTACCCGTGGGTGCCCACGAAGAAGAATTAAGCGGGCTATTAAGTGGGCACCGTGGGCGACCCACGTCCACTTGCAGCCTGATGTACCAGACAAAGTGGACAGGGATAGAAGAGGCAAATAATAGATATGTGGGGGCTTTCCACAAACGGCCTTGCTAGGTCTCAGTCGACTGAGACTGTCTCAGTCAATGCTATATCCGTGAGATTTTACATTGAGATCGATGCAAAAAATTTGATTTTTTCTTATTCTTTCTTGCATGTTATGTGATATGACTGAGACTTAGTTAAATCTGAGTCGACTAAGACCTAGCCACACCCTTCTACATACTACAGGTGGTGGAACAGAACTTGAGATTTGAGCGTTCGTATCAAATCCGACGGCACCGACGAGAATTTGCTGATTTACAGGATCTAGTCCATTTTTAGGTGATACGTTCCCATGATACTTTACACACGCTGTCATGTATTTGGTCTCAATTTACTCACTCTTGAAAATTCCATCCTTTTTAATAGAGAATACTTTAAATGGGAAGCCCTCTTCTGCCCCCTTTTTTGGACCTAAAGAGATACCAGAACATGGCTAGATGACTGATTTCATATTCCATATGCAATGCAGGTACCAATATCATACGCCAATATCAGTTCTGTTCAGATTCAGGTTCCAATATCAGTTCGGTTCTATATGCAATTCAGATACGGACATGGCTAGAAAGAATGCAGTTGTACTACAATCTATTCCATATGCAATTCAGGTACCAATATCAGGTTTGTTCAGAATATGAAATTCAGGTACCTTGAAATTTGATGTGAATCTGTGTGCAGGCATGCGAACCTGCCGCCTTGGCGAGGCAGTTGGACTTGGCAGGTACATGGCGGTGGTATCCTTGCTGGTGGCTGGTGGCGTCTGCGAAGGCCATGCGTCGACGGTCCGCGCTGGTGGCGGCGACAACTGTGTTTTGGCGACTGGGTTTTAGCGATGTAGTGTGATTAGCAGATGGACTTGGCAGGTGCAGGGCGATGGTGTCCTCTCTAGTCGCGGTGGCGAAGGCCGGCGGCCACAATCCGTGCTTGTGTGGGAGGTGGCGTTGTGCTGCCGACTGTTGGAGGCGACTTCTCTTTAGCGATGCAGTGTGATTAGCGATCGAGTTGTCCGTCCGGGCTGTTTTAGAGTTAAGGATTGGGGATATTTGGACTTGATATGCGAATTGGTTGGCTGGGATTCTATGGATATGCACCCCTCTGGGCCTTTTTATATTGCTATAGACTTGGAATATGCCCATTCGCTGCTACGGATTGATTTTATTGAATAACTTTTATCTCCTTTTATCATCTCCTTGAGCAATCAATCAATTATAATTATCAACATATGTAAGAATGGATTACACGTATCAGCATACTTTAGTAACAAGGAAGAAATAACAACATTTGATCAATTCTTAACTTGCCCACAACCGATGAATCAAACATATTTACGATCATATACAGTAATCATACACGTAATGAACACGATCAAGATCTGGGGCTCACGGTAAGATATCACAACACAATTCTACAAATAAAATAATACAAATTGTATAATATAAGTCAGGAGCCACGAAGGCTCGAATACAACAGCTCGAGAGCACAAAGTTAGCGGAAGAAATAGTATCTAAGTACAGACATGAATCACATGGTTGCCTTAAGAAGGCTAGCACAAATATCAACAACGATCAAAAAGGCGAGACCTCCTGCCTGGGAACCTCCAAACTACTCCAGGTCGACGGGGAACTCGACGTCGTAGTAGGCGCCTCCTGGGGTACTCCTATTCCTGGGCGCCAACGTCTGGTTGCAGCAATCCGGGTATATAAAAAAAGGGGAAATAAAGCAAGGGGTGAGTATCTAGCATACTCAGCGAGACTTAAATCCAGACTACTAAGCATTTATGCATTGGTATCAAATGAAGAAGAGGCTGTATAGTGAACTGTAAGACAGAAATACCAGGGTAAGGGGGAATACGCTAGGCTTATCGAAGATTAGCATCTTCCGACGATTCTTGCAGCATGAGAAGAGGATAGACAATAGTTATACATAAAGCATAAAGTAACAATGCAGCGGAAGTTGCTGCAAAATTGTATAATAATAAGTTCTAATAATTATCAATGCCTTCGAGATCACTTCCTCGACTTCCCTGCGAGGAAGAAAACCCGGAACCAATAGTTTAGTAATGTAGTAGTAGGCCCTGGCTTCAGCATAAAGCGTCCTGTTACCGTGGACACGGCTATTCGAATAGATTAAACTCCCTGCAGGGGTGCACTACTATTAAGCCTGCACGCTCGGATCTCCAGGGTGGCGTACACCTTGTTAGGGAATGCCCCACCGAGGCTATCCGACACGCTGCAGCCCATCCTAGGCTCAACAGAGAGGCCATCCGCCGGACTAAATCCTATGCGCTCAGGGGTTTACGACCCTCACCCTTCACGCTCCTGCACGGTGCGAGGCTAGCGGGGAAAGGAAAAGCAAATACCACAACTCGAGCAAAGAAGACACCGCTTCTCGGCAATCAGACCGCGGTACCGCTGACGTCTAAAGAGCTTTCAGACGGAACTACAACGTAGGGGAGCCCATAACTCCTTATCCCTCTCTCTCCCCCAAAAGACGATAAACAACCATGGTGGCTAAACAAATTACAGCTAGGCAATTGACAGAATTATAAACGCACCGCAATGCTAATTATGCTACAAGAAAGTTAGGAGACTCAATCGTATGGGCAGTACGCCAAAACAAGTAGACCGTTTATTCATCAACATCTACTCACTAATCGTCCACCTTGAGATATCTATCCTGAACATCTTGCTAGTATTAAGTTGTGCGCCCCACCCAAAGTGTAAACTCAAAGCAACACACAACTACATTAACAAACTATGCATAAGGTAAACAATCCTTGCAACCGCAGTTAAGGAACAGGGGTGCGAGGTCGACGACTTTTTCCCGCCTACTTCCTGTAACATCCCCAGGTGTCAGCTATAGTGATCACCTCGTTTAAATGCCAAGTCACTGTGATTTTCCACTGTTAATCACCCTTGATCATGCCCAAATTCAAAGTCAAATCCATTTGGAAACTCAAAACAATGTGGGAAATAAAGTTAAACCAAAAGTTATACAGATAATTTTATAAAATGCCTAATAATCAGTAGGTCATATTAAAAACGAAACAAGAATTTATTAAATGTTTTACTAATATAAACAATTCAAAGCAGTAGCACATCAGTAGCATTTAATCCCTTTTAAATAAATCAATGATCCAAATGATTCTATACAATGCCCATACTTTTTGTGGCACTGCTATAAGGAGCAACACTAATATTGGCACAAGCCTCACCTTTTTCAAAAAATAAAATACTATCAAATAAAGTAAAACAGAGCAATACTGCACATCACAATTACCAGAAAAAGGCTAAATGTCTATTTCTCGCCCTGTGCAACTCGAGCTGGCCCAGCCCATCTTCGCCGTCGTCCTCCCCCTCCCTCCTCTACGTGTCAATGGCGACCCAGTGCAGCGCCTCGTCCCCGCCGGGCCAGTTCGTGCCTGTGTCGCTACAGGAGCGCTGGAGAAGATAAGAACAGGACCGAGCCTTTCCTCCGTAGCCCTAGATCCAGATCCCCCTCGCCCTCGTCGTCTTCCACCTCCCGCCCGAGCCACCATGGACGACCGTTGTGAATCCATGCAAACACCGCCCACTACAACCCTCGCCGTTGTGTCCAGGAGCACCGCCGACGTCGACTACATCTACACGCGCAAGGAGTCAAGCCTGGCGCGACCACACGCTGGACATCATCGCTGTTCCCCATTTTCTGCCCTGCCGCCGTCGCAGTCAAAATTTGTCACAACCCCAAGTTAGGTATGTGCTAGGGTAAGCATAGGCCCTTGCATCATGCAAAAAATTTCAAAAAGAAATCAAAATGGGAGAGAGAGAACACCCCCCAGTTGAATTAATTCAAAAGGCCAGATAAAAAGTTGCTCCAAAAATTCCTTTTGTATTTTTGAAAACTCCCATAAATGAGTGTGATGACATATCAAGTGATGTGGGACCAACCCCATGCTCATGGATTTTTCAAATATTCAAACAGGAGCATGGAATTAAATTTAAAACCCCATTTGAATTAAAGTTCAAATGATTTGATTTTTAAAAAGTGCCAAACTTTATAAGTGGCTACTATATTATAATATGAGGCCATATAAAAAGTTTCAGCATTTTTAAAAATGCCTAGCTATTTATTTTAGCATGGCCAACATATTACAAAAAAAAGAAAAGAAGAAAAGAAAAGAGAAAGGAGAGACTTACCTGGCCCACCTGGCCGACCCAGCAGACTGGCCCAGCCCAAAGGGGCAGGGTTGTCTTCTTCAGGGCGCCAGGCAGGCACACGGCCACGTGCCGCGCATGTCGTGGCCATAGCCACGTCCTGCTTCGCCGTGGCAGGACCTCCCCTGCCTCCACCTCCTCGCCACCACGCGTCTGGAGACGCCATCTCCATTCTCCCCCCCTCGCTCTGGCCTTCCCCTTCCTCCCCGGCGAAGAACCTCAGCCACCCGTAACCCTAGCCAGAGCATGGCCAAGCTTCGACGCGCCCACTGGACGAGCTATCATGCACCGCCGTGTCTAATCGCATCGTCGGAGACGTCTACATCGATCTGAGGCGCCAATTTGGACCGGGAGCTACAGGACGCGACGCCAACTCCAAGACCTCGTCGCCGGCTACAGAAGCTCCGGCGCCAAATTAAGCTTCGCCCGCTCCTACTCTAGCCTTGCTTCGGCCTCCATCGCGCTTGGGTGAGCACGCACCTCGTTTCCCCCTAGCTGTAGCTCTCCCCGTGCTTTGTTTCGCCTCACCGTCGAAGTCCGAGCTCCGGCCGCCGCCTCCGTTGAAACTGTCGTCGCCACATAGCCCCCCCTTGACCCCTGCCTGCTCCATCTGTTGCGGACGACCAAGAGCTACCTCCCAGTGCTCCCCGCTCTTTTTCCCGTGCCCCGGAGCCCATTCCCGACGAGCACCGTGCTTCGGCCGCCGCCGATGTTGAAGTTGCCGTGACCAGAGGCCTCCCGGCGAGCCCCAGCTAGCCCTAGCCGATGAGGACGAGCCCCAGCTACTCGCCCGTGCCCTCCAGAACCCCTCCTGTGCCCAAAGCCCCTACTCCGGCGAGACTCCGGCGAGTCCCGAGCCGCCGCCGCCATTAACCCTCTCCTCTCTCACTGTTCCGTGGGCCCAAGGCCATTAGCCTAATCCCCCTCCCCTTTCACTGACATGCGGGCCAGAGGCCACTAACCCCCAATTTAAATTAATCCACTAGATTAATCAACCAGTGACACTGACTACAGGGACCCACTAGTCAGCCCCCTGCTGAGGTCATGCTGAGGTCAGCATGACGCAGTAAACATTTTTCCAAAAAATTAAAAATCCAGAAAATTCCAGAAAATAGCTTACACTTCAATAATTCATAGAAAATTCATTTTAACTCCAAATTGGACAAATAATATGTCTAAAATTATCAGAAAAATACAAGGATTATGAATATGCAACTTTCTTCTATGTTTGACCATTTTAAAATGGGTGAACAGTAGCAAACATGCATATGGATCCTTTTTGAATTCAAATTTGGAGTGAATTTGCAAATGACATTGCAACACATTTATTTTAGATGGATTCGTCCACACATCAGAAGCTTTACCTCACCTTTACAACATCACTTCATGATCAACCTTTCAAATGAACTTTCATGCATTCAAATGCATTTGAAATTCATCGATATATCAAATGGAGTTTGAATTTGCATTTCAAATGCAATATACTCCTCTTAAATAGAATGCTCAACACATCAGTACCATGAACATCACCATTACAATCTTATTCATGTGATTGTGCATTGTACATTATGTTGATTCTATGATTGTCATGTTGCTGATAGAAGTGGAGCCGAAACCCGAGTTCACCCCCTTCGTTGAAGACCCCGTGACTGAACCCCGTCAGCAAGGCAAGCAAACCCACATTGATCATGTCGATAAGATCCCATTTCCCTCTCATGTCTCGCTTATGCATTGTATAGGATGATTACCATGCTACGTTTCTACCGCATAGATGAACCCATTCCTTTGCATGACCTATCATTTGTCACAGTAGTAGGCAAACCACAATCCTAGCAACTGTAGGAGTTGATTGATATCATGTGGCCCCTGCAATTGTTACTGCTTATTGCATGCTTAGAATGATACCATGTTGATACTGTTATGTGAGTCGGGATGGTAGTGATCATGATGATGATGGTAGAAAGGTGTTGGTGAATCTACCCTAATACAAGGTGAACGATGAGAGGCTGTGTAGGAGTACACGGTGGGTTGTCTCGTTGAACACCGCCCTAAGTCCGAGTTCTTGTGTGGTGATCCAAGATGAAGAGTACAACCACACATTGGGCTCACTGACCCCTCTCAGCTTACTAACTCATCCCCTTCGATGTCCAGATGTCGCAGTAGTTCGGATTTCTGTAGGTATTGTGGCCTGGTAGCCAAGTGAGAGAACGGCTCATCCGAGACCGGCTTTCGCACCACGCACACATCGTCTGGGTCCACTTCGGTAAACCGGCCGGGTTCACGATAGTGGAAGACAACCCAGATAGGCGGCTTTCTTGGACTAGATCGGCTATGAGGTAACAGTTGTGGTGGCATCCTCGCTGTCATCTCGTGAACGGTGACACGCAAAAGGCGGTAACTGATGACACATGTGTGTAGCGGTACACCCCTGCAGGGTTAACGAAACTATTCGAATAGCCGCGTCCGCGGTTAAGGACTGCTTGGAAAGCTTAGCTTGATTATTAGACAATTGAACTGGATACTTCTAAAATACACCAAGATAAGTGTGAGTGCTATGGCGTGCTTTCTCGTGGGGAATTCGAGGAAGGCACCATAGTGATGTAATTGGTTGGAGAAAGTAGTGGACTCGTGTACGCTTCTTACCTCAAGTCTGGTACTCGTAGTTCAGGACTAGCCAAGTCAAAGCTGGCACTTCTGCAAGTGAAACCCCACCTCCCTTTACCTTGATACATGTGCATGAGTAGTATAGCTCCTATGTAAGTCTTGCTGAGTACGACTTTGTACTCACGTTTTCTTAATCTATGTTTTAGATGAACCCACTGACCCCGAAGGTGGCTTCTTCATCGAGCTGGACGACTGAAGATCAAGCTAGTCTAGTCCCAGTCAGACGACTGGTTCCCTCGTGGAGGGATTGTGTTTAAATAAGGCTTCTTAAGCCATTTGTTAAACTTGTCTGTACTCAGACATACTTTGCTTCCGCTTGTGTTGTAATGTTGGATCACATACTTGTGATCTCTGTGTGCACTCTGTAAGAGTTATCAATAAAATGTATACTTTGTAGAGAATTGCAATGATACCTACTGTTCATACAAGGCATGTGTGCTGCGTGTATGTTTATAACATGCATGTCTTTGTATGGGTTTTCGAGACCTTAGTTGTGATCTGGCTGGCGGTCTTTCATACACCAAGTGGCCCTTAGATGTGCGCAGCTTGGGGCATCGCGATGCGATTGCTCGAGACTCCGTCTCGTGCACACTTTGTGGTATGATCGAGCCCGCCCTAGACCCCGACTAAGTGATCGGGCTGGAGTAAGTCTATGTAACAGTTATGAGATAGTCGATAGTATGGTTGAGGCGACTTGTCTTTGAATATGGGGGTTCATCACCCATATCATTAGACTTGTGTGCGGACGATGAGGACCCATCTCAGTTGATCATCCGGCCTGGATGGGATGCCCCTCACGTACGATGCTTTCCGAGAACGTTCTGTGCTTGGCCTTGTCTGCTTAGACAAGTGGGTACGGTTCTCGGCTCTCCATATGACTATGTCGTAGCGGGACTTGCATACGCTAACCCCGGGTCCCGACAGACTTGGTATCAGAGGAGGACTGACTGTAGGACTAGTAGCCTTGGCCGAAGTCGAGTCTAGCTTGCTATAGTTATATAGTTACTCTGGGTATATAAGGGAACAACGTAAGGCTTCTTTTTTCTCCTTACCCCATTCGTTCTGAGTTCTGATTCAACCTCATCTTATTCTATGGGAAGATAGGACTAGGCTCTCCTCTGTCTGATTAGAACATCTCGTTGTTTGCTTCCTTATAGCCGTAGGAAAGTTGTGTCCAGTTTTCCTAGCATTGTTGTAATGCTGATTTCTTACAATTACAACCGTTATGCTGTCCGAGTCATTCCAGGTTTCTTCATAATCTGATGCATTTGCAAAAATCCTTCTCCCCCTTTCGGTTGTCTTTCCATTAGAATTCTAGGTGGCATGCCCGACAGTTCCATAGAGTTTGATGTAGGTTTTCTTCTAGAAACCTATAGTGTTTCATTTGCAGCTCTTTCTCCCACTTTAGATGTCTTCTAGCCAGAAGAACCACACTAACCATCGTGTTGGGGTACTTTGCTACTCTGACATATCTGTTTTAGCCCCTAGTAAACCTTGGTCATCCTCTAGGAAGCTATCCAGAGATCCAACCCCTTAAACCTAGCCAACCGATAGATGTGTAGAGTTTATAGTGGATCTTGTGCCAGGAACCGCACCAATTTCTAGACGCCCATACAAAATGGCCCCACGTGAGTTAGCTGAGCTTAAAACCCAACTGGAAGCTTTGTTGGAAAAAAGCTTCATCCGCCCTAGCTCATCGCCATGGGGTTGTACTGTTCTATTCGTAACGAAGAAAGATGGAACAGAAAGGATGTGCGTAGACTATCGCCCGCTAAATTTAGCGACGATAAAGAACGAGTACCCATTGCCCAGGATCAATGATCTTTATGATCAACTTGCAGGATCCTCTGTCTTCTCCAAGATGGATTTGAGATTAGGTTATCATCAAATCAAAATCCGAAACAAGGACATTCCCAAAACGGCTTTTACTACTCGTTATGCTCTTTACGAGTACACCGTCATGTCCTTTGGTTTAACCAATGCCCCCGCCACTTTCTCACGCATGATGAATTCGATCTTCATGGAGTACTTAGATAAATTTGTTGTGGTTTATCTCGATGACATTCTCATCTACTCGAAGAACGAAGAAGAACATGCCGAACACCTAAGGCTGGTATTGATGAAAATTAGAGAGCACCGCCTGTATGCTAAATTCTCCAAGTGTGAATTTTGGCTACCATAAGTGACCTACTTAGGCCACGTGATTTCTGCAAAAGGCATTGCTGTGAATCCCGAGAGAGTTCAGGCCGTCCTTGACTGGACTCCACCTGAATCGGTTAAGCAAGTTAGGAGTTTTCTTGGCCTAGCCAACTATTGCCGTCGCTTCGTCGAGAACTTTTCCAAAGTTGCAAAGCCTCTAACTGAACTCCTCAAGAAAGATAAGAAATTCCTATGGACTCCCAAGTGCGAGGAAAGCTTTCAAGAGATAAAAAGAAGACTGACTTCTGCACCCGCACTTGCACCTCCAGACACTAAAAAGGATTTCGAGATCTATTGTGACGCATCACGGCAAGGGTTAGGATGCATACTTCTGCAAGATCGACATGTGGTAGCTTATGCTTCACGCCAGTTGCGGCCACATGAAGAGAACTATCCTACCCATGACCTTGAACTCGCTGCCGTAGTTCATGCCCTAACAACTTGGCGACATTACCTCCTTGGTAATCGTTGTGAGATCTATTCCGACCACCAAAGCCTCAAATACATTTTCACCCAGCCAGATCTTAATCTCAGGCAAAGACGCTGGATTGAGTTGATAAAAGATTACGACGTAGGAATTTCTTACACCCCAGGCAAAGCTAATGTCATGGCTGATGCACTAAGTCGTAAGTCGTATTGTAACAACCTCATGTTACAACAGTATCAACCACTTCTTCATGAGGAATTTCGCAAGCTTAACCTTGAGATTGTTCCTCATGGCTATCTTTCTACCTTGGTGGCGAAACCAACTCTTGAGGATCAAATAATAGTTTCCCAAAGGCGTGCACGAGGTGTTCGCCGGATCAAGGAGAACATTGTTAGCGGAGTTGCTAAATGTTTCTCCACAGATAGCAAGGGAACGGTATTCTTTGGAAATCGTTTGGTAGTACCTAAGAATAGGGAACTAAGGCAACTCATCCTCAAGGAAGCCCATGACACACCCCTCTCAATTCATCCCGGTAGCACAAAAATGTACCGAGATCTACGCCAGAGATTTTGGTGGACTAGGATGAAGAGAGACATTGCTCAATTTGTTGCCGAATGTGATGTTTGTCGTCGCATTAAGGCAGAACATCAAAGACCTGCTGGTACACTTCAACCTTTGCCTATTCCAGAGTGGAAATGGGACAAAGTCGGTATGGAATTCATCACCGGCTTTCCAAAAACCCAGAAAGGAAACAATGCCATCTTCGTTGTCATAGATAGGCTTTCCAAAGTTGCTCACTTCCTTCTAGTTCGCGAGTCTATAACTGCTAGCCAGTTAGCGGACTTGCACGTCTCTAGAATTGTATCCCTTCACGGTGTTCCTTTGGAAATCAATTCTGATCGATGTAGCCTTTTTACCTCTAGATTTTGGGGAAGCTTTAGAAATGCTATGGGAACTCATCTCTCCTTTAGTACAACTTTCCATCCTCAGTCTAGCGGTCAAGTCGAAAGGGTTAACCATATTCTTGAAGACATGCTCAGATCTTGTGTTATCTCATTCGGAAAGAATTGGGAGAAGTCTCTTCCATTCGCCGAATTTGCTTATAACAATAGTTTTCAATCTAGTCTGAACATGGCTCCTTTTGAACTCCTATATGGACGACGATGTCGAACACCTCTAAACTGGTCAAAAACCGGTGAAAGACAATTCTTTGGACCGGATATGATCATGGAAGCAGAAGAGCAAGTTCGCATTGTTCGTGATTAATTGAAAGCCGCCCAGTCTCGTCAGAAAAGCTACTATGATCGTCATCATAGGCAAGAGAGCTACAATCTGGATGAGAAGGCTTACCTTCGGGTTACTCCTCTGAAGGGAACCCAAAGATTTGGTATCAAAGGCAAGTTGGCCCCACGTTACATCGGACCTTTCCGCATTCTTGCTAAACGTGGAGAAATTGCCTACCAACTTGAACTACGCCCGCACCTTTCCCGAGTACATGATGTATTCCATGTGTCACAACTCAGGCGTTGCTTCAAGGACCCCATCCGCGAAGTCGACCATGAAACGCTTGATCTCCAAGATGACCTTTCTTATCGAGAATACCCCGTTCGTATTCTTGATTCCGCAGAGCGTGTCACTCGTCGTCAGAAGATTAAGTTTCTGAAAGTTCAGTGGTCACACCACTCCGAGAAAGAAGCCACCTGGGAAAGAGAAGACCGTCTCAGTGCCGAGTACCCTCCTTCCTCCCGCAGACTTCTGAATCTCGGGACGAGATTCCTTTGAGTGGGGGCAAGTTGTCACAACCCCAAGTTAGGTATGTGCTAGGGTAAGCATAGGCCCTTGCATCATGCAAAAAATTTCAAAAAGAAATCAAAATGGGAGAGAGAACACCCCCCAGTTGAATTAATTCAAAAGGCCAGATAAAAAGTTTCTCCAAAAATTCCTTTTGTATTTTTGAAAACTCCCATAAATGAGTGTGATCACATATCAAGTGATGTGGGACCAACCCCATGCTCATGGATTTTTCAAATATTCAAACAGGAGCATGGAATTAAATTTAAAACCCCATTTGAATTAAAGTTCAAATGATTTGATTTTTAAAAAGTGCCAAACTTTATAAGTGGCTACTATATTATAATATGAGGCCATATAAAAAGTTTCAGCATTTTAAAAAACGCCTAGCTATTTATTTTAGCATGGCCAACATATTACAAAAAAAAGAAAAGAAGAAAAGAAAAGAGAAAGGAGAGCCTTACCTGGCCCACCTGGCCGGCCCAGCAGACTGGCCCAGCCCAAAGGGGCAGGGTCGTCTTCTTCAGGGCGCCAGGAAGGCACACGGCTGCGTGCCGCGCATGCTGTGGCCATAGCCACGTCCTGCTTCGCCGTGGCAGGACCTCCCCTGCCTCCACCTCCTTGCCACCACGCGTCTGGAGATGCCATCTCCATTCTCCCCCCTCGCTCTGGCCTTCCCCTTCCTCCCCGGCGAAGAACCTCAGCCACCCGTAACCCTAGCCAGAGCGTGGTCAAGCTTCGACGCGCCCACTGGACGAGCTATCATGCACCGCCGTGTCTAATCGCATCCTCGGAGACGTCTACATCGATCTAAGGCGCCAATTTGGACCGGGAGCTACAGGACGCGACGCCAGCTCCAAGACCTCGTCGCCGGCCACAGAAGCTCCGGCGCCAAATTAAGCTTCGCCCGCTCCTACTCCAGCCTTGCTTCGGCCTCCATCGCGCTTGGGTGAGCACGCACCTCGTTTCCCCCTAGCTGTAGCTCTCCCCGTGCTTTGTTTCGCCTCGCCGTCGAAGTCTGAGCTCCGACCGCCGCCTCCGTTGAAACTGTCGTCGCCACATAGCCCCCCCTTGACCCCTGCCTGCTCCATCCGTTGCGAACGACCAAGAGCTACCTCCCAGTGCTCCCCGCTCTTTTTCCCGTGCCCCGGAGCCCATTCCCGACGAGCACCGTGCTCCGGCCGCCGCCGATGTTGAAGTTGCCGTGACCAGAGGCCTCCCGGCGAGCCCCAGCTAGCCCTAGCCGATGAGGACGAGCCCCAGCTACTCGCGCGTGCCCTCCAGAACCCCTCCTGTGCCCAAAGCCCCTACTCCGGCGAGACTCCGGCGAGTCCCGAGCCGCCGTCGCCATTAACCCTCTCCTCTCTCACTGTTCCGTGGGCCCAAGGCCATTAGCCTAATCCCCCTCCCCTTTCACTGACATGTGGGCCAGAGGCCACTAACCCCCCAATTTAAATTAATCCACTGGATTAATCAACCAGTGACACTGACTACAGGGACCCACTAGTCTGCCCCCTGCTGAGGTCATGCTGAGGTCAGCATGACGCAGTAAACATTTTTCCAAAAAATTAAAAATCCAGAAAATTCCAGAAAATAGCTTACACTTCAATAATTCATAGAAAATTCATTTTAACTCCAAATTGGACAAATAATATGTCTAAAATTATCAGAAAAATACAAGGATTATGAATATGCAACTTGCTTCTATGTTTGACCATTTTAAAATGGGTGAACAGTAGCAAACATGCATATGGATCCTTTTTGAATTCAAATTTGGAGTGAATTTGCAAATGACATTGCAACACATTTATTTTAGATGGATTCGTCCACACATCAGAAGCTTTACCTCACCTTTACAACATCACTTCATGATCAACCTTTCAAATGAACTTTCATGCATTTAAATGCATTTGAAATTCATCGATATATCAAATGGAGTTTGAATTTGCATTTCAAATGCAATATACTCCTCTTAAATAGAATGCTCAACACATCAGTACCATGAACATCACCATTACAATCTTATTCATGTGATTGTGCATTGTACATTATGTTGATTCCATGATTGTCATGTTGCTGATAGAAGTGGAGCCGAAACCCGAGTTCACCCCCTTCGTTGAAGACCCCGTGACTGAACCCCGTCAGCAAGGCAAGAAAACCCCCATTGATCATGTCGATAAGACCCCCCTTCCTTCTCATGTCTCGCTTATGCATTGTATAGGATGATTACAATGCTACGTTTCTACCGCATAGATGAACCCATTCCTTTGCATGACCTATCATTTGTCACAATAGTAGGCAAACCACAATCCTAGCAACTGTAGGAGTTGATTGATATCATGTGTCCCCTGCAATTGTTACTGCTTATTGCATGCTTAGAATGATACCATGTTGATACTGTTATGTGAGTCGGGATGGTAGTGATCATGATGATGATGGTAGAAAGGTGTTGGTGAATCTACCCTAATACAAGGTGAACGATGAGAGGCTGTGTAGGAGTACACGGTGGGTTGTCTCGTTGAACACCGCCCTAAGTCCGAGTTCTTGTGTGGTGATCCAAGATGAAGAGTACAACCACACATTGGGCTCACTAACCCCTCTCAGCTTACTAACTCATCCCATTCGATGTCCAGATGTCGCAGTAGTTCGGATTTCTGTAGGTATTGTGGCCTGGTAGCCAAGTGAGAGAACGGCTCATCCGAGACCGGCTTTCGCACCACGCACACATCGTCTGGGTCCACTACGGTAAACCGGCCGGGTTCACGATAGTGGAAGACAACCCAGATAGGCGGCTTTCTTGGACTAGATCGGCTATGAGGTAACAGTTGTGGTGGCATCCTCGCTGTCATCTCTTGAATGGTGACACGCAAAAGGCGGTAACTGATGACACGTGTGTGTAGCCGTACACCCCTGTAGGGTTAACGAAACTATTCGAATAGCCGCGTCCGCGGTTAAGGACTGCTTGGAAAGCTTAGCTTGATTATTAGACAATTGAACTGGATACTTCTAAAATACACCAAGATAAGTGTGAGTGCTATGGCGTGCTTTCTCGTGGGGAAGTCGAGGAAGGCACCATAGTGGTGTAATTGGTTGGAGAAAGTAGTGGACTCGTGTACGCTTCTTACCTCAAGTCTGGTACTCGTAGTTCAGGACTAGCCAAGTCAAAGCTGGCACTTCTGCAAGTGAAACCCCACCTCCCTTTACCTTGATACATGTGCATGAGTAGTATAGCTCCTATGTAAGTCTTGCTGAGTACGACTTTGTACTCACGTTTTCTTAATCTATGTTTTAGATGAACCCACTGAACCCGAAGGTGGCTTCTTCATCGAGCTGGACGACTGAAGATCAAGCTAGTCTAGTCCCAGTCAGACGACTGGTTCCCTCGTGGAGGGCTTGTGTTTAAATAAGGCTTCTTAAGCCATTTGTTAAACTTGTCTGTACTCAGACATACTTTGCTTCCGCTTGTGTTGTAATGTTGGATCACATACTTGTGATCTCTGTGTGCACTCTGTAAGAGTTATCAATACAATGTATACTTTGTAGAGAATTGCAATGATACCTACTGTTCATACAAGGCATGTGTGTTGCGTGTATGTTTATAACATGCATGTCTTTGTATGGGTTTTCGAGACCTTAGTTGTGATCTGGCTGGCGGTCTTTCATACACCAGGTGGCCCTTAGATGTGCGCAGCTTGGGGCATCGCGATGCGATTGCTCGAGACTCCGTCTCGTGCACACTTTGTGGTATGATCGAGCCCGCGCTAGACCCCGACTAAGTGATCGGGCTGGAGTAAGTCGATGTAAGAGTTATGAGATAGTCGATAGTTTGGTTGAGGCGACTTGTCTGTGAATATGGGGGTTCATCACCCATATCTTAGACTTGTGTGCGGACGATGAGGACCCATCTCAGTTGATCATCCGGCCTGGATGGGATGCCCCTCACGTACGATGCTTTCCGAGAACGTTCTGTGCTTGGCCTTGTCTGCTTAGACAAGTGGGTACGGTTCTCGGCTCTCCATATGACTATGTCGTAGCGGGACTTGCATACGCTAACCCCGGGTCCCAACAAAATTCCTCCTTCGTGCGGTGCTACTAAGCTCCCACCGGCCACCGTGCGCCTCTCGGTGAGCTTCCTCATCGTCCCCAACCTCCCCCGTTGCTTTTCTCTCGCCGTAGTTGTCGCCACCATTGATGTCGTGGCCTCGACACCGCGGAAGCACTTGCCATCGTGGCCTAGCGCACGCGTTTGGCGCGCTTGGTGTGTCAACGTGCTCCACATGCTCGTAGTAGTCGAGCACGCTAACTTAGGATCGTGGAAACGCCCCCAGCACATCGTCTCCGTCGTCGCCGTTTTCTGACCGTCGCCGCGCTTGTCGCCCTCAACGACTCCGGCCAACTCCGACGACGCCACCCCCTCTAATTGAACGAACAAGACACCAGGAACCCGTAGAAAAAAACGACGCCCCAAACCGTGCTCGGAATCGAGCGCAAGCTCAACCTTGCCGGAGTTCTGACGCCGAGGAGCCTCCGGTGAGGCTGCCATGTGGGACCTCGCGATCAGATTTTTAATTAGCCACTAACCCCCTGGGTCACTTACATGTGGGCCCTACCCTCTGATTAATCAGCTGCTTAAAATAAATGGAGAAAACCCTTTGAGTGTATGACAGGTGGGCCCAGGAAATTAAATTATTCTCTAGATTAACTAAAATATTTAGTTAGATCTGTCTCTATGACAGCTCGGCCCCTCTGCTTTTAAATTAAATTAAATTTTTATTTAAAACTGTGTGTATGACATGTGCGTCCCCCATGTCAGTTCACTATTCTCTATAATGTTGATTTAAATAATAATAGAAATTCCAAAAATTGTTTTAAATTGAATAAAACTTTGAAAAGCAATATCTTTTAAACCGTAAGTCGGATGAAAATACTTTATACATGAAAGTTGATCAGAAAAATACAATGAGTAAGACTACGCTATTTACACACCTATCAGATGTCTACAAAACTACATATATGGAACCTTCCCCCTTCGGGTCATTTGCCGATGATCACCCGGAGCTGGCAATTAATCCCCGGATGAATTCCCACTCCGAGCCAAGCACTTTGCACTGCGTTATAGCACCATTAACATCACATCTATCATGCCATGCCTCTGTGTTGCATATTGTTTGCATTATATTTACTGTTTCTCCCCCCTTCCTTCCGATAGACCCCGCTGCCACTGCCGGGTACGACTACTTCGTCGACGACTAGTCCATTGCTACTAATCTTCCAGGCAAGCAGTGTGCCTTCACCTCTCCCATATATCGCCTATATGTCTATATTTTTCTATTGCATTAGGCATTGCTGCTGTTTCTATGATGGATTCCTATTCTGCTGCATAGCCTCTTTTTGTCACCCCTTGATATACCTTTCTTTATCCTGTGCTGCCTATTATATTTATGAAATTTTCAGCAGTTGGCCCTGCGCATTGTTAGTCAATTAGGTTTAGATAGCGAGTCGTGATCACTCTGGGGAGTGAACGCAGATACAATTTATTTTACTGCAACTACAACGATATCGAGAAGACACCGCCAAGGCCCCTACAATGGTGAGACTCTGCCGAGCCATCTCAAGTTTGACTTACGAAGGGGATGGCCTCGTATTTCACTCTCATTGCCGGCTCTGTAGCGTAGCCTTCTCGGTGTGATCTTATTGAGGGTAGCTCCCTCGTAGTTCACCCCTGTGATGTCTCTATCAAAACCGACAATCAAGTGTGACCATCGAGAGTGACTCCTCCTGGTTTCACTTGATGGTAGGGACCTTCACCCCGGTTTTCCACAAGGTAAGTAGTCGGGTGACCCGACGGTGCCCGCAAGAGGTATTGCGAAGGGACGACAGGGAGGGTTCAACCAGTGTGCGGTGTGCTTGGCCCCTGATCGTAGTCCACGAGAGTTACCCCCTGACCACGAAATTCGAGTGACTCCCTGGTTGCTCGAGAGATAAGGTAAGTAGACAGAGCTACCCCTAAGGGTACCCACAAGATCTGACGGGACAACAGGGCAGGCGGATATGCCTGGAGAGAGAGGTGGCCTGGACTCTGTTCATTGTACGTTATGTTACCCAGTCGGAGTGACGATAATGGTTATCTCCGTGAGTTAATAATAATGCACTTAATGGATCGGTGACAGTGATATGAGTGGCTATATGCTTATACGCGCTACCTCTACGTGGGATTAGGAGTATGGGCTCCCCGACACCGTACATTCTATCGAAAGCTCTTCAGATTTCAGCAGTGTTGCGGCTTGATTGCCAGGATTGGATGGTCTCTGCCTCGCTCTGGTAATGGGGAGGTGGGTATGCTTCACCGGCCACGCTCGCACCGTGCAGGAGTACAAAGGGAAAGGGTCCAAAGTCCCTTTGTACTTAGGATTTAGACCGACGGGGGGCCTCTCTGTTGATCCTAGGTAGGACTACGTCGTGTCGAATTTCCTTGGTCGGACATGCATGAATAAGGTGTACGAGACCCAGGGTTTAGAGCGTGTAGGGTAATAGTAGTGCAACCCCTGCAGGGATGAAATCCATTCGAATGGCCGTGTCCACGGTAAGAAGATGCTCGGTGTTGTACCCGTGTCTACAACTTGAACCATTATTATTATAATATGAACTGTTATATTGTTTCGGGATTGCTTTCTTGCTGGGTTGTCGAGAAGGGATCTCGGAACTTGTTATTATTACTGCTATAAATATTATATTATTATTAATATAACCCCATAAATGTTGTCTATTTTGATACAAATGCATAACTGCTTAGAATGCCTGGGTTTAAGTCTCGCTGAGTATGCTAGATACTCAGAAAACACTTTTATGCCTGAGTTTCTCACCATTATGATATTGTTTGTGCAGGTTCAGAAACACTTCAAACCTGAGTTCCTCAACAGGCTGAGTGAGATTGTGGTATTTGAGCCGCTTGAATGAAAAACTAAAGGATATTGTGAAAATCCAAACGAAGAGCGTCATTTCCAGGGTAAAAAACAAGGGAAATTATCTAGACACCGTTGTATGGGTAATATCATGAATCTCCTCGCTCCCTTTATCTAAATGATTTTTGAACTTGCTTCCTTGTCATGTATAACATGCTCTACTTTCCGTGGGCAGGATATACACCTAATGCTTGTGTGTAATTACATTTTCCTTTCCATGGGTCTGTTTGATCAGACAATCACATTTTACTTTCCATTGGTCTGTTTAACCTTTCTTATGATCATTATAACCTAAGAAGTGATAATTCCCCTGCTTATGTAAACACCTCGGTGTACAATCTCGTCAGTAACATCTTGTTGCCATTGTTGATGACATTTCAGTAACCACCGGGATGAGAACTTTGCCAATTGTTTCGCCTCGTATTAACGAGCAGTAAAATGGTTCTCTTTGTCCATTGCCCCTGGTACCGATGTTGTTGCCTACATAGCAGACAAGCTATTCTCTGACAATCCTTGCATCGTGATCGTGTAACATGCCACCACTCCAAGCCACGGTTCCACAGGACCGAAACCTGACTCTTTTGTACATCCTAGTTCCCAAGGTTATTCCTCGTGCTTGACCTCGTATGCAATTCACGAGTCACCTACCTTATGGTATTCAGTCCGATACCAGATCGGCGCTTATGCCTGATGCCCTGGACCCCTTGCGTCATCCGTCATCGACTTCGGATGCATGCCTGTTCGCTTGAAACTTCTCATACATTCTTTTGTTTGTCTTGATGTATTCCCCTGAGTTTGAACTCAGAAGATACTTTGTACCCCATACCCTTGGACAACCTCGGTTGATTAACCTTCTATCGATCCAACCCCCTTAAGTTTTTCCTCCTAGCCTATTCGTAAGTACGATGAAGACCCCGAAGGAAGGATGAAAACTCGTTGAGGTGCACTGATGCAGAGGAATGAAGACATCAACGAAATGGATCAACTTCTTCGTGAAGGTCAACAAGAAATAAAAGATTCGTTAGATGAAGAAACCAAATCTTTAACCCGTACACTACCTTTTAAATCTTAGGACGAGATTTCTTGTAGTGGGGGAGATTTGTAACATCCCCAGGTGTCCGCTACAGTGATCACCTCTTTTGAATGCCAAGTCATTTTGATTTGCCATTGTTAATCACCCTTGATCATGCCCAAATTCAAAGTCAAACTCATTTGGAAATTCAAAACAATGTGGGTGATAAAGTTAGACCAAAAATTGTACAAACAATTTTATAAAATGCCTAATAATCAGTAGGTCATATTAAAAATGAAATAGGAATTTATTAAAATGTTTTACTAATATAAACAATTCAAAGCTGTAGCATTTAATCCCTTTTAAATTAATCAATGGTCTAGATGATTTTATACAATGCCCATTCTTTTTGTGGCACTGCTATAAACACTAATATTGGCACAAGTCTCGCCTTTTTTTAAAAATCAAATACTATCAAATAAAGTAAAACAGAGCAATACTGCACAACACAATTACCAGAAAAAGGCTAAATGTCTTCTCCACGCTATATTTTTATCACTTCATATGTTATGTGCTATGCTTGGAGCGTCTCACTCTTCACTTTTTAGTTTATTTAGTTTTTCTTGCTGTTCATAACAAGTTGGACCCTAGCCTTCAATGTTTGGGAGAGAAAACACGCTCCACTTCACCCTAGAAAACAACATAGATTTCATGCTTATCCTTGTTTTGTGTTCTTTATCTCTTCGTAGCTACTATCATGCTTAGCTCTTGTTTTCATGTTTATCGGTTTAAGATCTTTTATTTAGGTTGTTGCTTTTGGAACTCTCTTGAGTTTGCATGATTATATTGTTTAGAGAGTTGGCCTATTGCACTGAGTTTTGTGTCTTGACTTGAGTAGGTAATTGAGATTGCTATTTAAGTATAGTAGTAACTTGCAGTAGTTTTGAGATATTGATTTGAGTAATGTTTGGACTTCCGTGTGTCAAGAGATCGAGCCTATTAGTGATAGGTGTCATATTTTGGTCAATCCATGTTTATTTTCAAAAACTACAAAAAAATAGTTGAGAACTCTAGCTACTGGATGGATCAATAACCTCTAGAGGGGTTGTAATATATAGAGTACCCTCACGTATCGTAGGTCGAGGATGCGCAAGGATAACCGAACCCCCATACACTCCTCCTCAGGGTACTTGTCTATTTGTGAACCTCCTGATTAGATAGAGAGTTACCGATAATAAGTTGTCGGAGAGCAGGAGCTCGCTTCATCAATCCGGAAAGCCTTGTCGCCCGTCCAGAAAAGATCTCGTGTCAAGCGTCCCAAGCTCGTCCGGAAAGGCCCTACTACGGCACCTCCCGGAGGAAGTCCATGTTGCAGTACGCGCAGAAAACAAAAAAAATTCTAACCTACAAAACCGAACCCAAGATCGAAAGAGGGAAACGTTCTATGGCGATGTAAAGTAACGGAGGGAATCAGTGTTCATAGCTTTGAAGACCGAAAGAGGGAAACATTTTACAAACGTGGTTGGCATAGACTCTGAACCTACGACCTCCCTGTCGTGTAGAAGACCACCGGAGATGAAGACTCATGGAGACCTCCGGCGATGAAGTAGCACCACAAGTGTAGTGCCTCGAGGAGATTACACACATACAGTGCAACCGATGTTCCCTCCGGGCTCCGAACCAGGCGAGCAGCAGAAAGAAGACGGATTCGGATCCCGACTCCGGTAGAGAGACGACGTGCTTTGGTGGAGAACTCCAAATCAGGTGCAAACTCCAAACACGGGGAGTCTGCTCGAGGTAGGAGAAAGAGAGAGAGAGATAAACTCAAGTTGTATGGAAAAGGGGGGGGGTCTACCCCCTCCTTATATAGGCCAAGGGGGTGTGATCCTCCTCCCCTCCCCCATGTGGGACTAAATCCCCAAGGAGGGAGGTGCACCGACCAAGGGGGGGATGGGCCCCACCCTTGGCGCCAAGCCCAAGGGGGAAAACCCCCTCCTCCCCTAATGGGCCCTAATTGGCTCATTAGCCATTTTCCATTATTTTAATCAATTGAAATATTTTTTATATTTATTTCAGATAATTAAGTAATAAAACATTATTAAATATAATTAAACTTTATTTTGAACCTTTCAAAATATTCAGAACAACTTCCGACACTTCCCGGAACAATTCCGGTGCTCTATTCTTTTTCACCGATGATCCCGAATCAATCCTAATGTATGGATTGTACCTTAAGTGTGACACCCTACGGTCCGGGAAAACACAAACATGATCAATACATTCTTTTAGATCAATGGCTAACCAATTGGACCTGGTTACAATCCTTGATAGTCACTACGCTTCCATCGAATGAACTTCAATCGCTTTTGGAAACCGTTAACGATAAGACATAATCCCTTTGTACTGCGGTACTTTCTTTGTCCGGTTTTTGATCCTCGGTATCCTTATACCTTAGTTCACACCTCGTTCTCAACAAACAAGTTTTCTCATCCATGCCTATTGCATCTCTTGTGACCTAGTCACGTGCTTGCAAGCTGTTGATGCAACATCATCGAGTGGGCCCAGAGTACCTGTCCGTCACTCGGACTGACAAATCCCGCTTTGATCTATTTGCATACTCATCAACATATCTATTTCAGAATGCACAAAGTACACCTTTATGGCCAGCATATTTCAGTCGGGCGGTGGATGCAAATGAAAGCCTCCTAGTAGATAGCAATTACGTATGATCATTACGGTCTAAGGACTAAGTCATATGTTACAAAGTCATCGCAATGTTGAACCATGTGACTCGATCACATCGCAATGCTTTAGGTGGGTGCGTGTCCATCACATCATTCTCCTAATGATATGACCTCATTGTCTAGAGGCAGTTCATACCTCATGATCAGGAAACCATGATCATCGATTGCTCAATGAGCTAGTACACCTGAGTATAACTAGGGACCAGTGTTTATACTACTCGTGTATTAGTGTTTTTGAGTAATATAGTTCTAGCATAGTATAAAGAGTATTATGAAAAAATGAATATGTGACAAATATCTTTATTAATTTGCCTCTAGGGCACATATCCAACAGTCTCCCACTTGAACTAGAGTACAAATTAGACTAGTTTACATCCGGCATGTATCTAACACATATAGTCTCTCGGTGTTCTTAAAATTTTCTTTGTGGAAGAGGTTTAGTCATTGGATCTACCGCGTTCGGATCCGTATGTATTTTGTGAATCTTAGTATGACCATCCCTGACGTAATCCCGCGTCTGATACGTCCCAAACGTATCTATAATTTCTTCTTGCTCCATGCATGTTTTGTGTGATATTGCTATGATCTAGATACACTTTCATACACTTTTGATCATATTTGGACTAACCTATTAACTCACTGCACCCCAGTGTCAGTTTCTATTTTCTGCTGTTTTTCTATTTCAGTTTTCCCCCATATTAAAAGTGCTCCAAAAATCCAGGAAAAATCAGATAAAAATCAGCGCAATGGAAGCTTCTAGAGTCCCGAAGGAGGGCTGGAGGGGCCCCACCTAGTGCCTAGGCGTCCACGTGGCGTGGCCAAGGGTGGGGCCGCGACGGGTGGCCGCCTGGACACCTGGTGGCCCCACTGGCTGCCCCCCTTCGCCTATTTAATCTCCGTGACGTGAAACCCCCAAAAATTGAACCCTTTTTCGCGATCTCGCCTATGTTCCGCCGCCGCCGTGCTTCCAAGATCGGGAGCGCCAGCAGACTTCTTCCGAGCACCCTGCCGGAGGGAGGATCGACCTCCAGGAGGTTCCCCTCCACCATGGATGCTTCCCGGATGTGGGGTGAGTAGTTTTCTTTGGACCATGGGTCCATGATCAGAAGCTATGTGATGTTCTCCTCCCCTCTTTGTTCTTCATGGTTTAGTCCTCATGAGCTGCCCTACATGATTGAGGCACATATGTAATCTTTCTGCTGTTGCTATGCTGAGTTTGCCGGGATCTGATGGATTATGAGATTATGTTTAGATTGTGATAGAGTAATATATTTGGTTCTTATCTTTATATTTGTGTTCCTAAGTAATTCTTGCATGTTCTTCGTTGCTATTTATTGCTTTGGCCAAGTAGTAGGTAGTAACTCCAAGAGGGAACATTATGCTCGATTGTGGGTTCATGCCGCCCGATGACACACTTGAGTGACAGAAACATGAGTCTAGGGGATGTGTTGTTGCCACAAGGGGGAAACAACGGTGCTTGTAACCGCGGTTGCATGGATTGTTTACTTTACGCAAAGTGCTTTTTAATGAAGTTGTCTGTTGCTTTGGGTTTCCACTTTGGGTGGGGCCCTCAACTTAATACCAGCGAGATGTTCTGGATAGATATCTCAAGGTGGATGATTAGTAGTAGATGCAGTTGGATTTTGGTCTACTTATTTTGACGTAGTGCTTATGATTTTGAGCCTCTTCCTTTCTTTGTAGCATAGTTAGCATTGCGGTGCGTTTATACTCCTGTCAATTGCCCAGCTGTAATTTGTTTACCTCGCATAGCAGTTTTATCGTATTTTGGGAGAGGGACGTCACTAGTGAACATCACGGGACCCCGGTCCATATTCTCATCATTGTTTACACGCTCATTTAATTTCTTGCTTTTACTTCCAGCTGCTATCATTATCATTATCCCTTGCGTTTGATCCTTTGTAAACAACAAGACCGGAGAGATTGAAAACCTCTCTGAACTTCGTTGGGAGCAAAGTTATTTGTGTTGTGTGCAGGTTCAGGTCAAGGAAGCAACCCACGGTGCCATTGTTCCCTCTCCACCTACTTATCATTATCTGAGTCCTACTGGATTGAACTCAACTTCGGTATCTTCACCGAGGGAAATTTGTTGTTGTCCTACATCTCACCTTCCACATGGGGTAACCAACTATGGGCGAGAAACCATTATCAACTCTCTCGTCATCAAGCGAATTTCTCGCGCCATTGTCGGGGACCCCGAGTGCTAAGATTGGGGAGTTGCCCACTACCTTTTACCTTTGCTTTTTAGTTTTGTTAGTTTACCTTTCAGTTTTTATCTTTGTGTCTTATATCAAAAATCACAAAAAAATATATTTATCTTGCTTTTAGTAGTCCTCCTTGTTTAGATGAACATGTTAGGACTTGGTGCTTTGCGGGAATCGGAAGTTCTCGATTTCCGTCAAAGGGACGGAGAAAATATGAAGAAGGCATGGGACAAAATTTTTGAAGAACATAAAATAATTATGCCTTGGATACCTATAAAAAAATTTCTCAGAAATTTTGACCATGGTATTTTTAAGTGGTGTAAACACTCTCTTGATATTATAGCTGAATTAGACTTTTTAGAGTGTGATGAAGCTAGAGCCCTTGATATTTTGCATAGTCTATCTATTTATTTTGTTTATGATCGTAGTATTGATGTTGTAGATAGACTTGCTACTATTGAAAAGAGGATGGATGCTCTAGACTTGAGGAAGGTAGAGACTCCGGCAAGAAAGGAACCTAAGTTCAATGTTCCTAAGGTTCCCCGACCTAAAAATAATCCACCCATTGCCAAGGAAGTTGAAACCGTGAAAACTTTGGAAGAAATACCTCTTTTTGATAAATTTATAAATGAAACTCCCATTGATTTTCCGCCTTTTGGTTTTCTTCCTAGAAGTATCTTCACTAGGCCTTTTTTTGAAAGACCTCTTGAGACTAGTTGTACAATTGAAGATCTTTTTGATGATCTTGATGACGATTCGATTGATACTATTTGATCTTTTGCCTTATGCCTAGCTTAAAGGCGTAAAACAAAGCGCTTGTTGGGAGGCAACCCAAGATGTTTTTATTTCTGTTTTTAGTGGTCTTGATGATTTTTACAACTGTAGCAACATCATTGTATCTTTATTTTTTTTCAAGCTTTGTGCCAAGTTATAGCCTCTTATGATAAGGGAAGCAAAAGTTGTGACATGTTGTCCAAAAACAGATTCTGTCTTCTTGACGAAAAAATATCGGTACAAATCACCAGTTCATCTTTTTGAGCTGACTTTTTTACACATCATGATCTATACAATTTTGAAACTTTTGTATGTTCTGAGTTTTCTTATTTGAGTTGCAGAAGTGCCCCGAAAAAATTCTCTACTACCTGCTGTTCTGTTTTTCATAGATTCTGCCAAATTTTGCCTCTCCTTACTTTCGCAAACCTTGAGCTTGCTTTTTCTTTGCGAAAACCTTTTGGAAATCTTGAGAAATAGTAGTTCTTCAATAATATCTTTATAACCAGTGGGGAAAAATTATTTTATTAAGGGTACTAACCTCTCTAATCAGCTTATGATGAGTTATTAATGAAGGGAGTTTTCAAGTGTGCGAGGGAAGATGATGAAAGAAGATACGGGAGTGTCAAGCGCTCAAGCTTGGGGATGCCCCCATGAACCCCCAATAAATATTCAAGGAGACTCAAGCGTCTAAGCTTGGGGATGTCCCCGTGCATCCCCTTCTCCATCAACAATCATCAGTTCGTCCTTCGTCTCACTATATTTTTATCACTTCATGCGTTATGTGCTATGCTTGGAGTGTCTCGCTCTTAGGTTTACTTTTTAGTTTCTTTAGCTTTTCTTGCTGTTCATAACAATTTAGACCACAGCTTACTTTGTGTGGGAGAGAAACACTACTATCCTTTTGAAAGATCCACACTAGTACTCTCTCTTATCCTTGTACTCCATAGAGATGATCATTCATTCATATAGCTATGTGGGGGCCTTCACACTATAGAACTTGGCTTGCATATTCCAAGGATTAGCCTCGTCAAATGAGATCTAGGTCTTCATGAGCGAGAAAGTTGGATGCACCCCCACTAGTTCCATTGGAGAGCTTTTCTTAGCTCATATGTGCATCCATTGCATGGCAATCCCTACTCCTCACATCATATCTATCATTTGGCCTTCTCTCCAATGATTGTCCTCATTGATGTGAGTCTTTCTCACCCTTTTTGTCTTCCTCCTCCACCATATTTCTCTCTTTGCCATCCTAAGTGTCAACTCTCGTGCTTACGCTCATCCATTGCATGAGTGCTCAAAATATCGAAAAGGAGTGGATCAAATTGACTTGTACCTGGCTAGTGGTCTGGGGACGAGTCAAGATAAGATTCCAAAGAAGACCAAGTGTGAAACTTTAGTAGATTGAGTTCTCAATTTTTTTCTCGTATTCCCTATCCCCCTTCTTGCACGCAAACACCATTTGGAGACATTCGAGTCACGAACAGCGAGAGCTCTTGCACCTAATGTTATTTTTTTACTTGTTTCAATGCTAATATAGGCTCTTGCATGTTATGACTTGAATTGAATCACATACCTTGATTGTTTTACTTTTCAAAGTTCCTATATGGTTGCTAGAATGTCACCACAGAAATTATGCTTGTTATAATTTACCTACTCGAGGACGAGCAGGAATTAAGCTTGGGGATGTCGATACGTCCCAAACGTATCTATAATTTCTGCTTGCTTCTTGCATGTTTTGTGTGATATTGCTATGATCTAGATACAATTTTGATCATATTTGGACTAACCTATTAACTCAGTGCAGCCCAGTGTCAGTTTCTGTTTTCTATTGTTTTTCTATTTCAGTTTTCCCCCATGTTAAAAGTGCTCCAAGAATCCAGGAAAATCAGATAAAAAAAATCAGCGCAACGGAAGCTTCCAGAGTCCCGAAGGAGGGCCGGAGGGGGCCCACCTGGTGCCCAGGCGGCCAGGTGGCGCGACCTAGGGTGGGGCCGCGCCGGGTGGCCTCCTTGACACCTGGTGGCCCCCCTGGATGCCCCCCTTCGCATATTTAATCTTCGTGATGAGAAACCCCAAAAAATAGAACCCTTTTTCACGATCTCGCCTCTGTTCCTCCGCCACCACGCTTCCAAGATCGGGAGCGCCAACAGACTTCTTCCCGGCACCCTGCCGGAGGGAGGATCTACCTTCAGGAGCTTCCCCTCCACAATGTACGCTTCTCGGATGTGCCGGGAGTAGTTTTATTTGGACCATGGGTCCGTGATCAGTAGCTATGTGATGTTCTCCTCCCCTCTTTGTTATTCACGGTTAAGTCCTCGTGAGCTGCCCTACATGATCGAGGCACATATGTAATCTTTCTGCTGTTGCTATGCTGAGTTTGCTGGGATCTGATGGATTATGAGATTATGTTCAGATTGTGATAGAGTAATATATTTGGTTCTTATCTTTTATATTTTTGTTCCTAAGTAATTCTTGCATGTTCTCCGTTGCTGTTTATTGCTTTGGCCAAGTAGTAGGTAGTAACTCCAAGAGGGAACGTTATGCTGGATTGTGGGTTCATGCCCCCCGATGACACGCTTGAGTGATAGAAACATGAGTCTAGGGGATGTGTTGTTGCCACAAGGGGGAAAACAACGGTGCTTGTAACCGCGGTTGCAAGGATTGTTTACTTTACGCAAAGTGATTTTTAATGCAGTTGTCTGTTGCTTTGGGTTTACACTTTGGGTGGGGCTCGCAACTTAATACCAGCGACATGTTCTGGATAGATATCTCAAGGAGGATGATTAGTAGTAGATGCAGTTAGATCTCGGTCTACTTATTTTGGCGTACTACCCATGCTTTTGAGCCTCTTACTTTCTTTGTAGCATAGTTAGCATTGCGGTGCGTTTATACTCCTGTCAATTGCCCAGCTGTAATTTGTTTACCTCTGCATAGCAGTTTTATCGTCTTTTTGGAGAGAGACATCACTAGAGAACATCACGGGACCCCGGTCTATATTCTCATCATTGTTTACACACTCATTTACTTCATTGCTTTTACTTTCCAGCTGCTATCATTATCATTATCCCTTGCGTTTGACCCTTTGTAAACAACAAGACCAGAGAGATTGACAACTTTTCTGAACTTTGTTGGGAGCAAAGTTACATGTGTTGTGTGCAGGTTCAGGTCAAGGAAGCAACCCACGGTTCCATTGTTTCCTTGCCACCTACTTATCATTATCGGAGTCCTACTGGATTGAACTCAACCTCGGTATCTTCATCGAGGGAAATTTGTTGTTGTCCTACATCTCACCTTCCACTTGGGGTAACCAACGAAGGGCGAGAAACCATTATCAACTCTCTCTTCATCAGCGTCACATGGAAACGCCGGAAAATATGCTTTGTTGTAGAGTGAGTTCTTGGTTCCTTCGCATTAGGAATGGCACCCGTGCTGTCGCAGAAAATGCCAACGGGGTCAGCGCATCTGGGAAAGACACAAAGCTCGATCACAAACTTCTTCAGCCAATGGGCTTCATTTGACGCTTCGCAAGCGACAATATACTCTGACTCCATAGTAGATTGGGCGACGACTGACTGCTTTCCGCTCCTCCAGCTAATTGCACCACCATTCATCATGAACACATATCCCGTCTGGGATTTTGAGTCATCTGTGTCAGGGTTAAGTCTAGAATCGACGTAACCTTTTACGGCCAACTCCTCTTCACATCCTCCATAGACGAGAAATAGATCCTTCGTCCTTCGTAAGTATTTCAGGATGTTCTTTATTACGGTTCAATGAATCATTCCAGGATTACTCTGGTAGCGATTAGTCATACTAATGGCTGAGGCATAGGGCTTTGAGGACATATCCTCCTTTTCTGTTGCTGTCGTTGGACATTGAGTCACACTTAACTTGACACCTTTTATAACTGGAAATAGGCCTCTCTTGGAGTTATCCATACTGAACCTTTTCAATACTTTCTCAAGGTAAGTTCTTTGACTCAAGGCCAATAGGAGATTTGGTCTATCCTTATAGATCTTAGTGCCTAGTATGTACGTATCTTCACCTAGGTCCTTCATGGAAAATTGTCCATTCAAGTATTCCTTCACTTCTCCTAAGAATTTTGTATCGTTCCCTATCAGTAATATGTCGTCTACATACAACACAAGGAAAGCTACAGAGCTGCCACTCAGTTTCTTATAGACACATAACTCTTAATCCAAACGCTTTGATGACCTCATTAAACCAAAGGTTCCAGCTCCATGATGCTTGCTTCAACCCATAGATGGACCGTTGAAGCTTGCACACTTTACCAGCATTCTGTGGATCAATGAAACCTTCGGTTGTACCATGTACAACTCTTCCTCAATGTTACCATTAAGGAACGCGATTTTCACGTCCATCTGCCATATCTCGTAATCATGGTAGGCAGCTATTGCAAGTCGAATCCGAATAGACTTTATCATCTCTACAGGAGAGAATGTCTCCTCATAGTCAACTCCTTGAATTTGTCGAAACCCTTTCACGACAAGTCGAGCTTTATAGACAGAAACGTTTCCGTTTGCGTCAGACTGTTTCTTGAATATCTATTTATTCTCGACGGACTTTCGGTCCTCGGGAATATCCACCAAAGTCCATACTTTGTTGATATACATAGATTCTATTTCAGATCTCATGGCTTCTAGCTATTTCTCGGACCGAGGTACTTCCATTGCTTCTTTGTAGCTTGTAGGTTCATCAGGTTCATTCAACGTTACTGCATTCACAAGTTGTCCATAAAAATCAGGAGCTTGACGAATTCTTGTTGACCTACGTGGCACAATAGGTTCCTCTTCATTCTCATCATGATCATCATGTATGTCATGATCGTTATGAATGTCGTGTTGAGCATCCTCTTCAGCTCCCACTGTGGAAGATGGTTCCAGAACAATTTATGTTGTCGTATCTTCCATTTGGAGTGTTCGGTCAATAACTTCATCGAGGTCTATGTTCCTCCCACTCAATTCTTTCGAAATAAATTATTTCTCAAGAGAGCTTCCAGTCTTGGCGACAAACTTTTTTCCCTCAGACAGGTTGTAGAAGGTGTATCCAACAGTTTCCTTTGGATAGCCTACAAAGACGCACTTATCCGCCTTAGATTCGAGTTTGTCAGGCTGAAGTTTCCTAACATAAGCCTCACAACCCCAAATCTTCTGGTGAGACAAGGAAGGATTCTTGCCATACCATTCTTCAAATGGGGTTGTCTTTACAGATTTTGATGGTGCCCTACTAAGAACGTAAGCGGTAGTTTCTAATGCATACCCCCATAATGACACAGGTAAGTTGGTATGAGACATCATCGATCGTACGCTATCCAATAGAGTTCGATTACGTCGTTCGGACACACCGTTCCATTGGGGTGTTCCTACCGGCGTAAGTTGTGGTACAATGCCACAAGCCTTCAGATGATTGCCAAACTCGTGACTTAAATACTCGCCTCCTCGATCGTATCAAAGGTGCTTTATTTTCTTCCCGAGTTGATTCTCGACCTCATTCTGAAATTCCTTGAACTTTTCAAAGGTTTCAGACTTATGTTTAATCAAGTAAATATATCCATATCTACTCAAATCATTTGTGAAGGTCACGAAGTAACGAAGACCATTGCGTGTGGGGACGTTCATAGGTCCACATACATCTGAATGTATGATCCCTAATAAGTCCGCCGCACACTCCATTATTCCATTGAATGGAGTCCTTGTCATTTTGCCCATTAGGCATGGTTCACATGTATCAAGGGATCCAAAATCCAATGACTCTAGAAGTCCATCTTTATGAAGCTTCTCCATGCTCTTTATAACCATATGACCAAGTTGATAATGACACATCGTCATGTTCTCTTCGCCACTCGCCTTTAATCTTTTGGCATTTATATAGTTGATATGAAATACATCACAATCGAGATTAAGTATGAATAAACCATTTCTTTCCGGTGCGTGAATATAAAACACATCACTCTTATAAATCGCACAACCAATTGTATCTGATTGAAAAGAATAGTGGTCTTTCTTCAAACAAGAACCAATAACGATGTTCACACTCAACGCGGGTACATAGTAGCATTTATTCAGTATCAAAACTAACCCCGAAGGGAGACTAAGATGCTTCATGCCGACAACCAATATTTCAACTTGAAATCCGTTGCCCACGCGCATCGTCACTTCATCTTTTATCAAGCATCGCTTATTCCTTAGTCCCTGAACGAAATTATAAATATGAGCAACAGATCCTGTATCAAATATCCAGGAAGTGCTCCCAACGCTTGTTAAGAAAAGATCAAAAATATGTATATCAAATATACCTTCGTCTCTCTTGGCAATCTTGCCAGCCTTCTTGTCCTTTAGGTACTTGGGGCAGTTGCGTTTCCAGTGGCCATCACCCTTGCAGTTGAAGCACTCAACTCCAGGCTTGGGTCCAGGTTTAGGTACCTTTGGATGATTGACAACTGACTTGCCATCCTTCTTAGGGCCTCCTTTCTTTCCCTTCTCACTTTTTCCAGACTTCTTGAATTCAGTGTTCTTGTTGACCATGAATACAACGTGCTCCTTCTTGATCTCAACCTCATCACTTTTTAGCATGGAGAACAACTCAGAAGGGGTCTTAGTCATCCCCTGCATGTTGTAGTTCAGCACAAAGCCTTTGTAGCTAGGGGGCAGCGATTGCAGCACCCTATCAACTGCAAGTTCATCCGGAATCTGACATTCAATGGCATTCACGCGTTGAACGTAGCCAGACATTTTGACTTCGTGCTCACTAACACTGATGTGATCATCCATCTTAGCCGAGAAGAAGGCTTCAGAAGCCCCGTATCGTTTAGCCCCTGGCTTGAGGTGCAAAGACGACTTTGAGGTCGGTGATAATCTCATAAGCACCCATCCTCTCAAGTCCTATTATTTGTGCTGCTGATTCGATTCCGCGTTGACGATAGCAAGCAAACCGTAGCTCGGATCGCGATGCGCCAAAAATGAAAGTTGCTTAGTTTCATGTGTACTTTAATTCATATTTTGTGAGCATTTGCATTTGAGCTCATATTGATTGTGTAATTGTGTGCTGAACAGGGCATCAGGCCGTTAAACTGCTACTTTTCCCTGTTAAGTGCTGCTGTTATTATTTTATTGCAACTTTGGTTGATGATTGTAACAAATCCATGAGGCCTATTGCATTGATTCCTTTTGCGTTGCGTTAAGCAATGTTTCTACTTAAGTTTCATGCATTCACATGCCATATTTTCTTGCTGCATCATGTTTAAATCTTGCTCCAAAGTGGTGATCCTGATGTTATTGTGCTGTTGTTGCTGAAACTGTTATTTTGTTGCAACTTCGGTCGACGAGTGTGTCGCGACCGTTTATCGGATTTGAGTGATTCCAATTGCATATTGTTAAGCATAATGTCTACTTTCAGGCCATGTATTGCTATGTCATGTTGCTGCACTGTTGCATATAGTTTTACCCCTGTTTGTACAGCTTGTGCCCGTAACTTGTCTTGCTTATATCTTTTTAACCGTAACTCCGTTTGGAGTGTTCTTTATATGTAACTTGATTAGTTTTTCGTGTTCTTTGTGTTTATGCTATTGTTTGCTGTTGTTATCCAACCTAAAATATGGTTTAGGGCAGAACAGTACCAAAGCTTTTAATCATCATGCGGCACTTAGTGTTATGCCATGTTTAGGTTGTGCCCCACTTAAATTGACTAGCATGGACAGTTTACTTTGTGCTTCACCTCTTGACCTGTTTGTGTGCTATGCCATGCTTGCTTGAGTTGCCATGTTAATAACCGTTGGTTGATCACCTGTAGCTAAGCAACTTGAACCCCCGTAAACGTGCGGTATTCGTCGTGTGTGACCGATACCCCACTTAAACTGTTAGTAACCGTTCTAGACGTTAGATCCGTATCGCGTTGCCGTGCCTTGTGTTGTCTCTTTGATCTTGTATTGCTCCGTAGTAATAGTGGTGCACCGTTGATTGCTTTCTAGTGTTTTCGTCTTGTGTGCTTCCGCGGGTACCTCTCGGAGACGATGCGAGTGTGCGATCGACTACACCTTCGGAACCCGACTTATCAACAGGCAAGGACTATACATTACTTATGATCCATTCTATTTCAACCAGCGGTTTGCATGCTAGTTTAGGTTAGGTTCGATGTTTGATCCTACCACATGTTTACAACCTTTTTCAAACCGATACAGCCATGTCCCTTCCCAGCAAACCTTGTACTGCTATGTTACTTTTGCTCGTTGCTCAGCCCTGCTTAGTATGCATGCTTAGGATGATACGATGTTACCCTGTTACTTTGGTTTGGGATATCACCTTATTATATTGTTGTTGATGATATGATTATTATAATGTTGACTATATTCGACGAAGGATGGAAGGTCTAGGCTATCCCGCCCCGACGCTTTGTTCCATTCGAGTCACCTAGGATCCGAGTTCCGGGTATTGGTTTTAAGACTGAGCGTGCCTAACCGCGTGTGGGATTTTATGGGGTCCCCTTTTCTTACCTACCTAGCTTCAAGCATTTCTAGTGGTGGCCCAAGCTGATTTTACCATTTGAAACCGTGTGTGTGCTGGTCGTACGCCAGTAGTTTTAAACCAACCCGGACCAGTGAGGACTTAGTTCCCTTGCTGGCCCATCATGACCGGCTGAGGACCCGGTTGTCCCATGTGTGATTAACCGGCAATCCAAACCTGGAGTCATACGGTAGAGACCAGATTGAGAGCGCGGCCGGCTCCTGAGCTGGATGTCATCTCACCGGGGGCCACCCGGATTTGTTCGTTGTTAGCTAGAGGGACTTGTCATTTCGGATCTCTTGGAACTAAATCTTAAAATGGCTGCCTGTGATGGGTAGCAACTGAGAGTGATGGACGTGCGTGTGGAGCCTTGTAATGGGCAGTTGGTACACCCCTGCAGGGTTAAATCTTTTCGAGAAGCCGTGTCCACGGTTATGGATGACTTGAGACCTACTCCTTGTTCATAGACAACAACAACTGAGATAATCTTAATATAACTTGATCAACGTGTGCGTGTGCCTTGATTGCTTCTTCTTCGTCGGGATGCGAAGAGGAGGACAAGGATAGGATAGGTGTTATGCTTGCGTAAGTAGTTGATAGCAAGACTTGTTGGAGGCGATTCCTCATCGAATGCTTGTCTTCTTATCTTACTCTCTAGATCGTTAGCCACTTCATAAATGCTAGAGCGGCAGCAACCTCACCACTTACCTCTTCCTTACCGTAAACTACTAGTTGTCCTAGAATGACGAGTGATGAAGTCCTTGCTGGGTCAGATGACCACTACAGTTGGATGCTGAGTACCTCTGTACTCATGATACTACCCCCAAACTCTTTTCAGGGTTCTTGATCGACAACAGGTATGGTGATCGACGTTTCACGTGGAGACTCGACGACGACTAGTTAGGCGGATCCCGGCGAAGAGCCTGGACCCGTGTGGTTATGGGATCGATGTTTTTCTCTTTGCCAGTAGGCTTTCGATTGTAGTCTGTACTCCGACATGTACTTTCCGCTGTTGTATTGTATTTAAGGCAGTTGTATGCCGATTTTATGAGATGTTGTATCCTGTATCTGTAATGTTGTGATATCATGTTGGAATCCGGGGCATATGGCTTTGTCATATGTCGTGGTGGGACCGGTATGTGCTTCGTCCCCGGATCTGGATGGAAACATCTAGATCTGGAACAGTACCGCATATCGGGCCTTACACTATATCGGTTTGAAAGAGGGTGTAAGCATGTGGTAGGATCAAACATCAAACCTATCCTTTACTAGCATGCAAACCACTGGTTGAAATAGAATGGATCATAAGTAATGTATAGTCCTTGCGTGTTCATAAGTCGGGTTCTGAAGGTGTAGTTGATCGCAAGCTCGCATCGTCTCCGAGAGGTACCCGCGGAAGCACACAAGACGATAAACACTGTAAAGCAATCAATGAGAAAGCATATATTACTACGAAGCAAACACGAGCAAGCATCAACAATAAGGCAACACGAGACATCGCACCTACCGTCGAGAGCGGTTACTAACAGGTTAAGTGGAGTACTCATCACACACGACGATACCGCACGTTTACGATGATTCAAGTTGTTTAGCTACAGGTGATCAACAAAGGTTGTTAACATGGCATCTCACTCAAGCATGGCATAGCACACAAACATGTCAAGAGGTGAAGCATAAGATAAACTATCTATTCTAGTCAATTTAAGTGAGGCACAACCTAAACATGGCATAACACTATGTGCTCCACGATAAATTAAGTAATTGGTACTGTTCTTCCCTAAACCATATTTTAGGTTGTCTAACAACAACAAACAATAGCATAAACACAAATTAGACGAAAAACTAATCAAGTTACATATAAAGAACACTCCAAACGAAGTTACGGTTAAAAAGATACAAGCAAAACAAGTTTGGAACACAATCTGCCAACATCGGGAAGCACACTTTAGAGCAATCCATAAACAGGACAATGAATGCAAACATGCTCACAAATGATATGAAACTAAAGTAGACATGGCAGGGAAGGCATGGAAAAAAGAATCATGCAAATATGCATCATGAACAACTAATTATAGCTCATGAAAAATGCAATAAAACATTACTGGTCTACGACTTAGTGAAAATCAGAGAAACATGGCAAAAACTGTTATTTTCATGCTATATAAACAGGATTAAAAGTATATGAAAAAGTGCAGAAACATGACATAGCAATGCATGGGCATGAAGTATACGTGATGAGGATCAGGTACAAACAAGAATCAAGGTCATAGCCATCATAGATCAAAAGATATTAACCATGCAACATGGCATCGGGATGTTACAGACTTAGAGAAAAACTGAGGTGGCTGTCAACAACACCAGCATAGCAACTTTGGAGCTCAATAACTAGATGACAAGCAAGCATATCATGGCAATGCAATACATATAATGGAAGTAGACATGATTCTTAACAGTATGCAAAAAGAATCAATGCAATAGGCCTCATGGATGTGTCGCAATCATCAATCAAACTTGCAATAAAATAACAACAACAACACATAACATCAATTAGTAGCAGTTAACGGCCTGATGCCCACTTCAACACAGATTATCAACATCAAGATGGCCTCAAATCAAAATGCTCACAAAAGATGAACTGAAGTACACACAATTCTAAACAAAATTCCTTTTGGGCGCAACGCGGTCCGGGCTACGGTTTACTCGCAATCTACAGCGCAAAATTGAATCAGCAGCACATGTTCTCCAGACTTAGAAAGTTTACAGGGTGCTAAGGGAAAAAAAATATGGGCCCTCACCCATGGGCTGAAGCCCATCAGGCCGTGGCTGGAGGTGGGCTCGCTGGCGTGGGGCGCCATGGGCCGGCCCAGCTGGGAGCAGCCGGTCGTCCCGATCCACCAGATCGGATCGAGACCGACAAGCGGGAGGAGCACGGTGGCCGGCGGTCATTCCTTCCACGCCGGCGAGGACAGCTCCGGCGCACGGCGACGGCCGGGTGAGCGCGGGAGGACGGCGGTGCGGATCTAGGCGGCGAGGGCGCCGGCGGTGCGGATCCAGTGGCTGCTCGGCGGCTCTTGGAGCTTCGGCTCGAGGCAGCCATGGTGGCTCCTGCTGCGACAAGGAGAGGGTGCAAGGTGAGGGGAGGAGAAAGAGGAGAGGAAAGGGAGAGTAGAGGAGCGGGCGCGAGGGAGAGGAGCTCGCCGAAACGCAGGCGCGGCGGCGGCTCGGGCTGCCGGCGGCGACGGTTGCCCACGGGTGGCGCGGTGGTTCCATGGGAGAGAGAGGAGAGAGGTGGTTGGCTGGGTGAGATATGGGCCGTTGGATCGGCCGATCCGACGGTCCAAATCCGCTGGGAGGCTAGGGTTTGGATTTTGGGGATAAAACTATGAAATTTTGGGCATTTGTGAGGGGGGTGGCTGCAATTTTGTGGCTAGGGAAACCCTAGAAAGGGGTGGGAGTGTGGCGGTCTTTATATAGCCCAGGTGGCTGGCAGTTTGCAAAAACATCCCCTGTTTTTCTCTCGCGCGCGCGGTGTAAAAATTTAAACTGCGCGATCAGCGTGTCGAGCTGGCGGCGTTCACGTCATGCTGGAACCGTTCTGAGAACACTTTCCGACGCGCTATAAAAATATCCCATTTAATTATTAAATGGGGTTTTTCGTTCCGTTGGCTGCGGCTGGTCTCGTGCGTTCTCGCGACGGTGATCGGGTGAAACCCGGTGTCGCAAAGGTCGAGTGTCAGGGTGGCAAGGGTCGGTCTCCATCCGATACGAGATAAGAGGGGGAAAAATAATCGCCGATCGATAAATCGGGGATGCAAACACAGCAAACAAATCAGACAATCAAACAATTCACACCGAAAACAAAATTTTTAATTTTTGTGAAATCTGGGCTGTTACAGTACAACACCACCAACAAGGGATCTCGTCCCGAGATCCAGGACGATCCGGGGGAGAGGGGAAAGGGAAAAGAGAGTCGACAATCTTCAACAACACCAACAAGGGACTCTGCTCCATGTCGACGTCGAACTTCTGTCGAGATAAATTTCCGCAGAGAGACGGCAACGTCGGAAACGAAACCATCGGGAAATCAAGAGGAAGAACGATAGTTGAAACCGACGATCAAGGGAAGCATTTTCACTGAAATCGTGAGGATACTGGGCAAGAGGACTGAAGTCAACAAAAGACCAAGATGATATCCAGAATCGAAGAAAGCTAAAGGTACTACAAGAATTCCCTACCTAAGGTCGGAATCGAGACAATACGCTGGAAGCAAGGCATTGTAACGGTTCCGAAACTCCACACTCTCGAGATCCTAAAGTTTGAAGGGATAAGGCAAGAATTAAAACACATACGACACTTGTCCTGACCAGAGCAAGGGTAAGGAGTAAAAAGATTCCTACTCTCCGATAACTAACTTAATAACTACAAAATAGTTTTTGTCTAAACTCGACTTCGGCCTGAGAGGGGATCCTACGGTCGGTAAGGCTCTGATACCATGTTGTAAGGCCCGATATGCGGTACTAATACATTAGCGGAAGGTACATGTCTGATTACAGACTGCAATCAAATGCCTACTGGCAAAGAGAAAAACATCGATCCCATAACCACACGGGTCCAGGCTCTCCGCCGGGATCCGCCTAACTAGTTGTCGTCGAGTCTCCACGTGAAACGTCGATCACCATACCTGTTGTCGATCAAGAACCCTGAAAAGAGTTTGGAGGTAGTATCATGAGTACAGTGGTACTCAGTATCCAACTGTAGTGGTCAACTGACCCAGCAAGGACTTCATCACCCGTCATTCTAGGACAACTAGTAGTTTACGGTAAGGATGGGGTAAGTGGTGAGGTTGACGCCGCACTAGCATTTATGAAGTGGCTAACGATCTAGAGAGTAAGGTAAGAAGCCAATCATTCGATGAGGAATCGCCTCCAACAAGTCTTACTATCAACTACTTACGCAAGCATAACACCTATCCTATCCTTGTCCTCCTCTTCGCATCCAGACGAAGAAGAAGCAGTCAAGGCACACACACATTGATCAAGTTATATTAAGATTATCTCAGTTGTTGTTGTCTATGAACAAGGAGTAGGTCTCAAGTCGTCCATAACCGTCACTACTAGGGAATACCCTTATGGTGGCGCCCTTTTTTTGTGTTTAGTCGCGCATTAGGGATGCGCCACTAACTACAAGCCACTAATAAGGGCTTAGAGGTGGCGCATTCTGGATGCGCCACCCCTAAGGCCCTTAGGCGTGGCGCATCTCAGAATGCGCCACCTCTAAGCCCTTAGGGGTGGCGCATTCTGATATGCGCCACGCCTAAGGTTCCCTAGGGGTGGCGCATTCACAGTGCGCCACTAAATCCAGACAAAATGTGCCACTAAAGAATTACAGAAAACAAAAAAAAGAATTACAGAAAAGATTAAAAACATTATAGATATTTTTATTATATTACAGAAATGCAAAATACAATATAACAATGAGGCCAACAATTATTGATACAAAAGAATTGCATTATAATTCTTATTACAAAGATTTACAAAGGTTTAGAGGCCAACAAGATTCACAAGATTACATCCATCACAAAATTACAATGAGTCCAACAATTATTGAAAACCGAAAGCTACTTTCGTCATCATATCTTTTTTGCTCTTCAACCTGCACAAAACAAAGCTTTAGAGGTCACATCCATATGAATTCATACCAAAGGAGAACAAAGCAATCCAGCATCTATTCTTATGAACAACTTAAAGCAAGTCGATCAATGGAGAGAAGCATGCACATATGCTTAAAAATGCATATGCAGTGACCTTTATACACAAAGAGCACCAAGAGTATTTGACACTACCATCTACTACACAAAGAGTACATCCAAATTACATGTAGGGCATATATAACATAAATTGTTCAATTGTTCTGACTCGGCTCGGGGAATGGGCGGCATCCTTCTTTCGTCATGAAAGGTCTTGTGTCACGGAGGGCCTTTAGGCGGACTTCTATCTTCCCATTGGAGGTGCAATGTTCGAGTGGAAGATCGCCCCCCTCATTTGTACTTCATGACGGATGATAGTCGCCATCTGCGCTTGGATGTGAAAGAACTCCTCCTTCAGATTTGCATCGGCGATTTCCGCCTTCCTTTCAGCCCACGCTCTGAGATGACTTGGCAGCGTAAGGTTGCGTTGTTCCTGTACAATCTCCCTCATGTGATGAAGGGCGTAGTACGCATCCCTCACACTGCCAGCCGGCTGCTTGACGCACGGGAACTGCGTTACGTGGTTGAACACGTTCACGCCAGACTGATTTTTCCTAAACTTGTGCTTCATGATCTTGCCTCCGGCTTTTATGTAGCCGACGAGAGCATCATCTAAAACTCTCATGATATACTTGTAATCTTTCTTCTTCACACTCCCCGAGTCTAAATACACGGCATGCAAGTGTTGCGGTGAAAAGCAGATGAGCACGCAGTCTTGATCCTCACTGCATAATTAAAACAATCCAAAAGAAATGTTGGAAGATGACAATGGCAGAAAGCTAAGAAAGCATACATGCTACGGCGGTGAGAGAATGACTTACTTGGGAGAGTAAGTCATGAGAAATGAATCCTTGTTGGCGTTCTGTAGCATGAATTCTCTGATGTACCCCGCCGCAAGAGTCGCGTCCTCGTCGTCCATCAAGATGCTTTCACGCATGTAGAAGGGGTACAATATCGCGACGCTTGGGGTCTTATCTCTCCTGATACTCATAGAAAGGCTGAGCGAGAACAGACGGATAAGGCTATGGTCCAGCCGCTTGAGATGGTACAAATTGAAGATCTCCGAAAATCGCAGGATTATCATATCCGCGGGGATAGTGTTGATGAAGCCCATGTTGAGTGGCACCTTGGCCATGAAAACCGGGTACGAGGGATTCTCTTCTCGAAGAAGAATCTTCTCTAATGCCATAATACTATGATGCACACTGTGCATATCCGAAGTTGCAAGGTCCAGCATGTCCTTAGGTAGCATCGCCCTACCAGCTGATACGTCCAAAACGTATCTATAATTTCTGCTTGCTCCATGCATGTTTTGTGTGATATTGCTATGATCTAGATACACTTTCATACACTTTTGATCATATTTGGACTAACCTATTAACTCAGTGCACCCCAGTGCCAGTTCCTGTTTTCTGCTGTTTTTTATTCTAGGTTTCCCCCAGATAAAAATGCTCCAAAAATTTGGAAAAATCGGATAAAAAATCAGCGTGAAGGAACCTTCCGGAATCACCTGGGTGGCGCCAGAGGGCCACCACCAGGGACCTGTTTTCTGCTGTTTTTCTATTTCAGTTTTCCTCCATATAAAAAGTGCCAGAAAAATTCCGGGAAAAATACAGAAAAAATCAGCGTACAGGAAGCTTCGAGAAAAGCCCGGGAGGGGCCAGAGGGGAGCCAGGGGGGCCCAGGCGGCCACCCGGCGCGGCCCACCCCTGGCCGTGCCAGGGGGGCGCCTGGGGCCCCTAGTCCAACTCTGGCTGCCCCCTTCGCCTATTTATTCTCCGTCACGGGGAAACTCCGAAAGAAGAATCCTATTCCGCAAACTCGCCTCTGTTCCGCCGCCGCCGCGCTTCCGAAGATCGGGAGCACCAGAAGACCTCTTCCCGGCACCCTGCCGGAGGGAGGATTGACCTCCGGGAGTCTCCTCTCCACCATGGATGCTCCCCGGATGTCTCGTGAGTAGTTTTCCTTGGACCATGGGTCCGTGATCAGTAGCTATGTGATGTTCTCCTCCCCTCTTTGATCTTCATTGTTTAGACCTCGTGAGATTCCATACATGATCGAGGCACCTTTGTAATATTTCCGCTGTTGCTATGCTGAGTTTGGAGGGATCTGATGGATTATGAGATTATGTTCAGATTGTGATAGAGTAATATATTTGGTTTTTATCTCTTATATTTTTGTTCCTAAGTAATTCTTAAATGTTCTCCGTTGCTGTTTATTGCTTTGGCCAAGTAGTAGGTAGTGACTCCAAGAGGGAACGTTGTGCTAGATTGTGGGTTCATGCCCCCCGATGACACGCTTGAGTGATAGAAACATGAGTCTACGGGATGTGTTGTTGCCACAAGGGGGAAAACAATGATGCTTGTAACCACGGTTACAAGGATTGTTTACTTTACGCAGAGTTCTTTTAATGAAGTTGTCTGTTGCTTTGGGTTTACACTTTGGGTGGGGCTCGCAACTTAATACCAGCGAGATGTTCTGGATAGATATCTCAAGGTGGATGATTAGTAGTAGATGCAGATGGATTTCGGTCTACTTATCTTGGCGTACTGCCCGTGCTTTTGAGCCTCTTCCTTTCTTTTGTAGCATAGTTAGCATTGCGGTGCTTTCTTAATCCTGTCAATTGCCCTTCTGTAATTTGTTTACCTCGCATAGCAGTTTTATCGTCTTTTGGGAGAGAGACATCACTAGTGAACATCACGTATCCCGGTAAATATCCTCATTACTGTTTCCAAGCTTTATTTACTTTACTGCTTTTACTTGCTATCATTATCCCTTGTGTTTTATCCTTTGTAAACAACAAGACCGGAGAGATTGACAACCTCTCTGAACTTCGTTGGGAACAAAGCTATCTGTGTCTGTGTGCAGGTCCGCGTCAGTTGCGCCGCTGACACCTACTTATCATCTATGGAGTCCTACTGGAGACAAACCTTGGTATCTTCACCGAGGGAAAACTGATGCTGCACTACATCTCAACCTTCCACTTGGGGTAACCAACGAAGGGTGAGAAGCCGTCTAGCACCAGCCACATGGATTTCAAACGAGAGATCCTTGGGTATTGGTGGCCCGTCCTGAGCCCGGATCGGCATCGAAGGTTGGCTACTCGAAGTGATGCTCTTCTTTCTTTTCCATCCCTTCTTCTTTTCTTATTTTGAGGGCTCACCGGCCTTTCTCTGCTCAGTGGCCGCCTTTTGGAGTGTGGACGGGCTAAGAATAGATCTCCTTGTGGCATCTGCTTGAGGCTCGGTGAAGGCGCAAGCTGCTGGAGACATGTCCTGAGAAGCAGCGAAGAGACGCGTGGAGCAAGCAGGCTTCGCCGCAGGATCAGCTGGACCGCGAGCTTCCTCGTCATGCTGATAGGCTCCTTCAGCAGGAGGCATGAATAAGACATCAGCATCATACAAAGTATTGATGAACTGGTCGGCGCTGATATCATCATCAAGATCATCGTCTTCTTGTTGTGCGCCGATGGGATCATGTGGCGCCGACACGATGACTAGCGGTGTTGTCCTAGGTGTGGTACCCCTTTCCCCCGTCATTAAACGCATTTGGCTCTTCGGCCATAGGCATATTTGGTTGAAACAGTCACTGAGGACTGTCGGCTCGTCCTCATCGTATCCGGGGGGTTGAATGGGAGGTTCAACTCTCTCGTAGCCCGAAATCACAAGAGAGATTTGAACCCTATGCATCTCCGGTGCCATCGGCATATTGTGCATGATTCGATTTTGTGGTTGAATGATTTTACCTTTGGCAACATCCTTCAACTCGCCGTCCACGACTTGTAATTAAATGCATGGAGTGTCCTCGTGCGAAAGAGATATATATATGCATGTACGGCATCAGAGAGATTCCACTAAAAAAGGCAAGGAGATGAAGTCCTCGTTTGAGTTGTAGACGCTTATAGTTACCTTGAGGGCGTCGAGGTCGGCTAGTGAAGAGACCCCGCCGATGACGGCGGGCATGCAAGAGACGGAAGGCGCGCTGCCTCCCGTGGCGTCGGTCGCCCTATTTGCGCTGCCGCCGGGTGCATTATTGTTATGCCCCGGTTGCTCGATCGTGGCTGGAGGAGTTACCATCACGTCCGGCGCCGCCGCCGCGGTGTTGGCGACCGGAGTCACCAATACGCCGGGAGTCGGTGCGGGAGCCACCACTACGGCGGGAGTCGGGACTGCAGGCGCCGCGGTGCCCGAGTTGCTGCCGACCATGCTGGGGACTGGTATGGGCCCTTGTCCACCACGCGCTTGCCAATTCGCGAGCGACTGCATCATATCTGGAAGGAGAGCGTTCATCGTCTTCGCCACTTCGTCATGGACAAGATGCGGAAGCATGTTCACCTTCTCCTCCAGTCCACGAACATAAGCGGCATCTTCTTCGGTCCTTCTCGCCTTGCGCCCCCTCGAACCGGACTGCTCCGCCGGTTTTCCATAATATTCGGACCAATTTAGGTCCGCACCAAAGCCGACCACACGACCGGCTGACGATGGCTTCGCCGTCACGTCGTCAACCTTCTTGACCTTGTTCAACGCCCTGTTAAAGGCGTTGTCCCACGGGCCGACCGGCTTAACCGACGACTCCTGCGATGAGGCGATTTGCATTTCAAATTGCTGCAAAAAGAATGTGAAACATTAAGAAATTGTGAACTTCACTCGAGAATTCAATCGACAAGGTCGCGTGGTAAACTACTTACCACGGCAGTCGTAAACTCCTGAATCTTAGGATCGATAATTATTTTCGAGGTTGCTTTGTCCTTATAGCTCCGGGCCCTCACAAAGAATTCGTTCTGTGGATCATCTTTGTATTGCTGGAAGGGGTTAGGTATGCCCGCAGCGGCGTACTCGGCATCCTCCTTGTCCCATTTAGGCTTGGAACTTTTGTAACCACCGGCTCCGAGACGGTGGTTACCTATGACCTGCAACCGCATGTCCTTGCCCTTTGCACTCGCGGCCTTGGCTTGCTCGGACTCACACCTAGCCTTGAAAAGGTTGTAGGTAGCTTCGTCGATCAACTACTCTTTCTCCTTGAGCTCCTCCCGGGTTTTGTTCTTTTCAAAAATTGCCCTCTTCACCCGGGTTTTCCAACTGGACAAGGCCTTGCTCATCTTCCTAAGGGGAGATGCTAAAATCTGGTTTCAATCTTTGCCTAGGAATAGCATAGATTCTTGGGATAAGTGCAAAGATGCTTTTATAGGGAAGTACTACCCTCCTGCTAAGATTATCCAATTGAGGAGTAATATTATGAATTTTAAGCAATTGGATAATGAACACGTTGCCCAAGCTTGGGAACGAATGAAATCTCTTGTTAAGAAATGCCCTACACATGGTTTGACTACCTGGATGGTTATCCAAACTTTTTATGCAGGCTTGAACTTTACCTCGCGGAACCTGTTAGATTCGGCAGCGGGAGGAACCTTTATGCAACTACACTTGGTGCTGCCACGAAGTTTCTCGATGAAATTTTGACCAATTATTTCCAATGGCACACCGAACGCGCTCCAACAGGTAGGAAGGTAAATTCTATCGAGGAAATTACCTCCCTCAATGAAAAAGTTGACTTAATTATGTCTCTACTTACCAAGCAACCCTCTATTGTTCCTCATGATGTTCCTTTAAATTCTTCGGTTGCTCAAGAACAAGTAGATGTGAACTTTATTGCTAGAAACAACTTCAACAACAATGCTTATAGGGGAAATTTTGCTAGCAATCCTAGACCGTTTCCATCCAACTATGGGAACAACAACACTTACCCTAGCAACAAGAACCCCTCCTCTGAATTAGAAAGCATGCATAGAGACTTTATCACTACCCAAAAAGCCTTCAACAAAAATGTAGAAGAGAAATTAGCTAAAATAGATAATCTCTCTTTGAAGGTAGAAAGCTTAGCCCTTGATATTGAGATGCTTAAAATTAGAACCTCTCCCCTTGAGGAAAATAAGGCCACTCCTATTAATGCTATCCAGTTACAAATCAATGAAAATATTAGGATGATGGCTAAACTTAAAGAAAGATGGGCTAGAGAAAAAGAGGAAGAGGATAGAATTAAGAGCCTTCCTACACACCACACAGTTGCCACTATCCAAATTGTTGAGGACACCCAAACTATTGGCACCCAATACACTCCTAGTCCCGTTGGACCTATTAATGGTGATGCTAATACCTCAACTATAGAAAAAGAAACTCCTATGAACATAGAGGGTTTCAAACAAGTGAGCCTAGATGACACTACTACCACCTTTGATAGTAGTGATATTTATTTTGATAGTTGCACCCTCTCAGAAGTTATCAGTTTGCTACACAAAATGTCTAGAGACCCCCACACTAGCACGCTTAATCTTGCCTTCACGGAGCATATCACAAATGCTCTCATCAAAGCTAGGGAGGAGAAGCTTAGAGTAGAAGCCTCCATACCTAGGAAGCTAGAGGATGGTTGGGACCCTATGATCAAAATTAAATTAAATAACTTCTCTTGCTTTATGTGATGTTGGAGCTAGTACCTCCGTTATGCCCAAAAGAATATTTGATATGTTTGAATTGAAGCCCTTTGAGCCTTGTTCTTTTGGTGTTCGTCTTGTTGATTCTTCCATAAAGAAACCTTTGGGGAAGATCGACGATGTTCTTATCATTGTCAATGACAACTATGTTCCCGTTGATTTTATTGTTATGGATATAGAGTGTGAACCTTTGTGTCCAATTATTTTGGGACATCCTTTTCTTCGCACCGTTGGTGCGGTTATTGACATGAAAGAGGGGAATATAAAATTCCAATTCCCATTCAAAAATGGGAGGGAACACTTCCCTAGAAAGAAAATCAAGTTACTTTTGAGTCCGTTACACGGGCTAGTTATTCTCTTTCTCTTGATAAAACTTGATTCTTCTTTTGCATTATGCCTAGCTAATGGCTTTAAAGAAGTGCTTTCGGGAGGCAGCCCGCAACGAATTTAGGTGTTTTCTTTTTGCTTTTGTTGTGTCTTGATGATTTTTACTTCTATAGCAACATCATTGTATATTTATTTTTCAGCTTTGTGCCAAGTTATAGCCTCTTACGGCAAGGGAAGTAAAAGTTGTGACATGCTGTCCAGAAAACAGATTCTGTCCTCGTGACCAGAAAAATTCCAGAAAAATCCCAGTTCATCTTTTTGAGCTGAAATTCTTACACAGTATGCTCTATACAATTACGAAACTTCCGTATGTTCTGAGTTTTTTGATTTGAGTTGCAGAAGTGCCCCTAAAAAATTCTTTACTATCTGTTGTTCTGTTTTTCACAGATTCTGCCACGTTTTGTCTCTCCTAACTGTTGCAAACCTTAAGCTTGCTTTTTATTTGCAAAAACTTTTTGGCACTCTTGATAAACAGTATCTCTTCAAGAATATCTTTATATCCAGTGGGAAAAATTATTTATTAAGGGTACTAACCTCTCTAATCAGCTTATGATGAGTTATGTATGAAGGGAGTTTTCAAGTGTGCGATAGAAGATGATGAAAGAAGATCCAGGAGTGTCAAGCGCTCAAGCTTGGGGATGCACCCGTGCATCCCCTTCTCCATCAACAATCATCAGTTCGTCCTTCGTCTCATTATATTTTTATCACTTCATGCGTTATGTGCTATGCTTGGAGCGTCTCGCTCTTAGGTTTTGTTTTTAGTTTTCTTTAGCTTTGCTTGCTATTCATAACAAGTTAGATCCCGTCTTACATTGTTTGGGAGAGAAACACGCTCCACTTTCAAAATTTAGAACACATCATAGGATTCTTCATGCCTATCTTTTTGCTGTTGTGTGTTCTTTATCTTTTCATAGATACTGTCATGTTTAGTTTTAGTCTTAGTTTGTCTTTAACAAGAGCCTTGGATTTTGTTTAGTTTGTTGCTGTAACTCTTTTTAGTTTTCATGTTTATCTTGTTAAAGAGAGTTGGTTGTTGCACTGAGTTGTGTCTTGTTTTGAGAAGTAGGTAATTGAGGTTGCTATTTAATTCTAGTAGTAGCTTGCAATAGTTTTTAGGTATTGATGTGAGTAATGTTTGAACTTTTGGTGTCAAGAGCTCTTGCCTATTAGTGATAGGTGTCGTATTTTGGGCAATCCGTGTGTATTTTCAAAACCTACAAAACTAGTTGAGAACTCTAGCTACTAGATGGATCACTACTCTTCTGAGGGGTCGAATATCAGAGAACACTCACGTACCATGAGTCGAGGATGCGCAAGGATAACCAAAGCCCCATACACTCCTCCTCGGGGTACTTGTCTCTTTGTGAACCTCCTTATTAGATTGAGAGTTACCGATAATAAGTGCATGAGTTCTTCGGACTAATGTAAGTATTGAAAGTTGACACTTCCACCTTCCCATATTTTGCTAGCCTCTCCCGTGCCGTGCATTGCCTTCTTCTCACTCCGAGAGTTGGTGTCCACCTTCGCCGGTACTTCCAAACCCTTGGAATGATACGCTCTGTCATCATAAGCCTCCTTATATCTTTCCTCAAAACAGCCACCATACCTACCTATCAAGACATTTCCATAGCCTTTCCGAGTTACATTGCCATGCAACTTCCACCTCTTCATGACTTGATCTTCATGTCATACATATTCTTGCTACACTGGCAGCGACATACCTTGCATACTTCATGATAGTTACATCTTCTTTATGTTTTGAGTACCTTGTAAAGTGTGAAAGATCTCCTTTACCTTCTTGTAAAATAGAGTGTTGCCCTTAAGTGAGGAAAAGATCCCAAAGTGGACACATTAAAAGATCCCAAAGAGGACAGATGAGAGTTAAATAGAAAGAGCCATTAAGGCCACAAAAAAATACAAAAAAATACAAAAAAAAGAAAAAGAAATAAAAAGAGAGAAAGGGGCAACACTACTATCCTTTTGAGAGATCCACACTAGTACTCCTTTTATATCCTTGTACTGCATAGAAATGATCTTTATGCATATAGCTATGTGGGGACCTTCACACTATAGAACTTGGCTTGCATATTCCAAGGATGAGCCTCCTCAAACGAGCTCTAGGTCTTCATGAGCGAGCAAGTTAGATGCACCCCCACTAGTTTCATTGGAGAGCTTCCTAGCTCATGTGTGCATCCGTTGCATGGCAATCCCTACTCCTCACACCATATCTATCATTTGGCATCTCTTGCCTATGATTGTCCTCATTGATGTGAGCCTTTCTCATCCTTTTTGTCTTCCTCCTCCACCTTATTTCTCTCTTTTCCATCCTAAAGTGTCAACTCTCGTGCTTACGCTCATCCATTGCATGAGTGCTCAAAATATCGAAAAGGAGTGGATCAAATTGAATTGTACCTGGCTAGTGGTCTGGGGATGAGTCAAGATAAGATTCCAAAGAAGACCAAGTGTGAAACTTTAGTAGATTGAGTTCTCAACACAAAATTACTTTTTCTCGTATTCCCTATCCCCCTTCTTGCACGCAAACACCATTTGGAGACATTCGAGTCACGGACAGCAAGAGCTCTTGCACCTTTTGTTCTTTTGTTACTTGTTTCAATGCTAATATAGACTCTTGCATGTTATGACTTGACTTGAATCTCTAACCTTGACTGCTTTACTTTTCGAAGTTCTTATATGGTTGCTAGCATGTCACCACAGAAATTATGTTGTTTTCATTTATCTACTCAAGGACGAGCATGAATTAAGCTTGGGGATGTTGATACGTCCAAAACGTATCTATAATTTCTGCTTGCTCCATGCATGTTTTGTGTGATATTGCTATGATCTAGATACACTTTCATACACTTTTGATCATATTTGGACTAACCTATTAACTCAATGCACCCCAGTGTCAGTTCCTGTTTTCTGCTATTTTTCTATTTCAGTTTTCCCCCATATAAAAAGTGCCAGAAAAATTCCGGGAAAAATACAGAAAAAATCAGCGTACAAGAAGCATCAAGAAAAGCCCGGGAGGGGCCAGAGGGGAGCCAGGGGGCCCCAGGCGGCCACCCGGCACGGCCCCACCCCTGGCCGCACCAGGGGTGCGCCTGGGGCCCCTGGTCCACCTCTGGCTGCCCCCTTCTCCTATTTATTCTCCGTCATGGGGAAACTCCAAAAGAAGAACCCTATTCCGCAAACTCGCCTCTGTTCCGCAGCCGCCGCGCGTCCGAAGATCGGGAGCACCAGAAGACCTCTTCCCGGCACCCTTCCGGAGGGAGGATTGACCTTCGGGAGTCTCCTCTCCACCATGGATGCTCCCCGGATGTCTCGTGAGTAGTTTTCCTTGGACCATGGTTCCGTGATCAGTAGCTATGTGATGTTCTCCTTCCCTCTTTGATCTTCATTGTTTAGACCTCGTGAGCTGCCCTACATGATCGAGGCACCTTTGTAATATTTTTGCTGTTGCTATGCTGAGTTTGGAGGGATCTGATGGATTATGAGATTATGTTCAGATTGTGATAGAGTAAAACCTGTTTATTGCTTTGGCCAAGTAGTCGATATCTGATGGATTATGAGATTATGTTCAGATTGTGAAAGCTGTTTATTGCTTTGGCCAAGTAGTAGGTAGTGACTCCAAGAGGGAACGTTGTGCTAGATTGTGGGTTCATGCCCCCCGATGACACGCTTAAGTGACAAAAACATGAGTCTAGGGGATGTGCTGTTGCCACCAGGGGGAAAACAACGGTGCTTGTAACCGCGGTTACAAGGATTGTTTACTTTACGTAGAGTTCTTTTAATGCAGTTGTCTGTTGCTTTGGGTTTACACTTTGGGTGGGGCTCGCAACTTAATACCAGCGAGATGTTCTGGATAGATATCTCAAGGTGGATGATTAGTAGTAGATGCAGATGGATTTCGGTCTACTTATCTTGGCGTACTGCCCGTGCTTTTGAGCCTCTTCCTTTCTTTTGTAGCATAGTTAGCATTGCGGTGCGTTCTTAATCCTGTCAATTGCCCTTCTGTAATTTGTTTACCTCACATAGCAGTTTTATCGTCTTTTGGGAGAGATACATCACTAGTGAACATCACATATCCCGGTCCATATCCTCATTACTGTTTCCAAGCTTTATTTACTTTACTGCTTTTACTTGCTATTATTATCCCTTGCGTTTTATCCTTTGTAAACAACAAGACCGGAGAGACTGACAACCTCTCTAAACTTCGTTGGGAACAAAGCTATCTGTGTCTGTGTGCAGGTCCGCATCAGTTGCGCCGCTGACACCTACTTATCATCTCTGGAGTCCTACTGGAGACAAACCTTGGTATCTTCACCGAGGGAAAACTGCTGTTGCACTACATCTTAACCTTCCACTTGGGGTAACCAACGAAGGGCGAGAAGCCGTCTAGCACCAGCCACATGGATTTCAAACGAGAGATCCTTGGGTCTTGGTGGCCCGTCCTGAGCCCGGATCGACATTGAAGGTTGGCTACTCGAAGTGATGCTCTTCTTTCTTTTCCATCCCTTCTTCTTTTCTGATTTTGAGGGCTCACCGGCCTTTATCTGCTCAGTGGCCGCCTTATGGAGTGTGGACGGGTTGAGAATAGATCTCCTTGTGGCATCTTCTTGAGGCTCGGTGAAGGCGCAAGCTGCTGGAGACATGTCCTGAGAAGCAGCGAAGAGACGCGTGGAGCAAGCAGGCTTCGCCGCAGGATCAGCTGGACCGCGAGCTTCCTCGTCATGCTGATAGGCTCCTTCCGTAGGAGGCATGAATAAGTCATCAGCATCATACAAAGTATTGATGAACTGGTCGGCGCTGATATCATCATCAAGATCATCGTCTTCTTGTTGTGCGCCGATGGGATCATGTGGCGCCGACACGATGACTAGCGGTGTTGTCCTAGGTGTGGTGCCCCTTTCCCCCGTCATTAAACGCATTTGGCTCTTCGGCCATAGGCATATTTGGTTGAAACAGTCACTGAGGACTGCCGGCTCATCCTCATCGTATCCGGGGGGTTGAATGGGAGGTTCAACTCTCTCGTAGCCCGAAATCACGAGAGAGATTTGAACCCTATGCATCTCCGGTGCCATCGGCATATTGTGCATGATTCGATTTTGTGGTTGAATGACTTTACCTTTGGCAACATCTTTCAACTCGCCGTCCACGACTTGTAATAAAATTCATGGAGTGTCCTCCTGCGAAAGAGATATATATATATGCATGTACGGCATCAGAGAGATTCCACTAAAAAGGCAAGGAGAAGAAGTCCTCATTTGAGTTGCAGACGCTTATAGTTACCTTGAGGGCGTCGAGGTCGGCTAGTGAAGAGACCCCGCCGATGACGGCGGGCATGCAAAAGACGGAGGGCGCTCTGCCTCCCGTGGCGTCGGTCGCCCTATTTGCGCTGCCGCCGGGTGCATTATTGTTATGCCCTGGTTTCTCGATCGTGGCTGGAGGAGTTACCATCACGTCCGGCGCCGCCTCCGCGGTGTTGGCGGCCGGAGTCACCAATACGCCGGGAGTCGGTGCGGGAGCCACCACTACGGCGGGAGTCGGGACTGCAGGCGCCGCGGTGCCCGAGTTGCTGCCGACCATGCTGGGGACTGGTATGGGCCCTTGTCCACCACGCGCTTGCCAATTCGCGAGCGACTGCATCATATCTGGAAGGAGAGCGTTCATCGTCTTCGCCACTTCGTCCTGGACAAGCTGCGGAAGCATGTTCACCTTCTCCTCCAGTCCACGAACATAAGCGGCATCTTCTTCATTCCTTCTCGCCTTGCGCCCCCTCGAACCGGACTGCTCCGCCGGTTTTCCATAATATTCGGACCAATTTAGGTCCGCACCAAAGCCGACCACACGACCGGCTGACGATGGCTTCGCCGTCACGTCGTCAACCTTCTTGACTTTGTTCAACGCCCTGTTAAAGGCGTTGTCCCACGGGCCGGTCGGCTTAACCGACAACTCCTGTGATGAGGCGATTTTCATTTCCGCTTGCTGCAAAAAGAATGTGAAACATTAAGAAATTGTGAACTTCACTCGAGAATTCAATCGACAAGGTCGCGTGGTAAACTACTTACCACGGCAGTCGTAAACTCCTGAATCTTAGGATCGATAATTATTTTCGAGGTTGCTTTGTCCTTATAGCTCCGGGCCCTCACAAAGAATTCGGTCTGCGGATCATCTTTGTATTGCTGGAAGGGGTTAGGTATGCCCGCAGCGGCGTACTCGGCATCCTCCTTGTCCCATTTAGGCTTGGAACTTTTGTAACCACCGGCTCCGAGACGGTGGTTACCTATGACCTGCGACCGCATGTCCTTGCCCTTTGCACTCGCGGCCTTGGCTTGCTCGGACTCACACCTAGCCTTGAAAAGGTTGTAGGTAGCTTCGTCGATCAACGGCTCTTTCTCCTTGAGCTCCTCCCAGGTTTTGTTCTTTTCAAAAATTTCCCTGTTCACCCGGGTTTTCCATCTGGACAAGGCCTTTCTCATCTTCCTGAGGGCCCATGTGTTTACTTTCTTCCCTCTGAGTTTGGTGTTATCGTACGGCTCCAGAAATTTGTATCATCCGTGCAGCTTGTTGATAAGAAGCTGACAATAATGAATATTCTCACGACTCATGAGGTTAATCGTGGTGATCGGCATGGTGTTGCGGAGGATCGCCGCGACTTGACGGCCGTACCCTTCCGAAAAACGTTCGGGCTGTTTAGGAATCCCGACGGAGGTCACAACAGTAAACTCTTGCCTGATGGCGCCGACCTTGGTCGGTTTCCGATTCCTCTTCTTCGACTGGGTACCATCTGTGTTGGAGCCGCCGGTCCCATCATCCTCCCCGATGTTCCTGTCGCCGTCTGTCGTACCGGCCTCCTCCTCCAAGTCATCATCCGATGAGTCGGACTCCGACTCTATCTCCTCCTCATACTCCTCCTCGCCCGGAGGTACTTCCTCTTCTCTCTGCTCCTCGACCTCCTCCTGGGAGTATTCCCAAAATTGCTTCCTTTTTTCTCCCGGCTGAGAAGAAGGACCGGCGTCGGCTCCGGTCGACATGTTTGCACTAGTACAATATTAAGAAATGCAACTACTTAATTAATTAGCACAATAAATAAATGCAAATACTCTCATGTTAAGAAAAATAGCAAAGGTCATGCACGAATTCACGGAAAAATTCGGCATGACCTTTGCTCTTTTTCTTAACATGAGAGTGCCCCATTCTCAACCGAAACGGAAGTTAATCAACATTTCGGGAGAAAGGGGATAATGATTTCTCCCTGCAAAATAAAATGCCTACATATAGGCACAAGCAACATATATATAGTGTAGAAAAAGGCACTAAAATAGATATTCAAACAACATATATATAGGTAAATTTCATATGGTAAACAATGCATTGCACATTCTGTATACTTGCAAGTTCTACTTTGCAACACCTAAAATTCTGTTTTAGTCAAGATCATTTTAAAAAGTGGACAAACATCATGAGATAAACATGATGAGATCATGTAACAATGGCACATCAAAAATATAAAACTATCCAAGAACAGATTCTACACTTGCTGGTTTCATCACATGCTGATTTTATTAACTAAAAATAAAGTATCAGGGATGTGCTAGTTTTTATTAGTTATAATAATAAAAATCACAACAAATCCTAAATCCCAACTTTAAACTGATGTAGGAGTGCTCCTTTTTTAAATCAATTATTTTAAGTCACCTACTAGCACTTGTTTTTAATCCTTTTTTCTCATGTGTACAGCTTCAAGAGATTGCTAACTACACTTTGATTCTCAGTCACCTAAAGCTGAATGGAGGCCATATTCCATCAATTATACCATGACTATCTCTTGCAATCTCTTCACTTAGAATAAAGCTGAATGCATTTTTCAGATTCAGGTGTGCAGTGAATCAGACGTATACAGTTTGAATGAATTTCTCATATTCAAGTCTGTCAGAATTCCCATCCTTATTTGTGATCGTATCTGTATACCAATTGGTTGAAGTAAGTACTAAGAAGTACAAAGTGCTCATGTTCAGAGAGATGCAATACTGGGAAGATGAATCATACTTTCTACAACACATCACAAACGGAGAAATTTTCAATTCTTTTACACCTAAAGCTAGCATAAATATTAATGTCTTTGTACTGCAGTTAATTAAATGATTTATAAACTAACTGTTAGGACTCAATTAGCATACATGGTGTGCGAATCAGAGGCGCGTCCATGGCGACCATGGCGGCCACGGGAGCAGACCGGGGTGATTGGGATTGAGGAGACGCTCACCGGAGCCGTAGGCGTGCTCGACGAGGTCGGAGATGGATGGCTGGGGCGCCGGATGCTGGACGACGGCGACGGCTCGAACGGCGGGGGCAGGGCGACTCCAACGGTGGTGGTGGGCGGCTCCAACGGCGGGTGCAAGGCGGCTCCAATGGCGGCTAGGGCTCCACAGCTCTAGGGCTCGAGGGGGGATCGAATGGTACTGGGCATGGGCAAGGGGAGGTGGCCGTGGAGGTTAAGGCTTAGGGGTGGCGCATCTTGTCCAGATGTGCCACCAAGAAGAAGCAGTCAAGGCACACACACATTGATCAAGTTATATTAACATTATCTCAGTTGTTGTTGTCTATGAACAAGGAATAGGTCTCAAGTCATCCATAACCGTGGACACGGCTTCTCGAAAAGAGTTAACCCTGCAGGGGTGTACCAACTGCCCATTACAAGGCTCCGCACGCACACCCATCTCTCTCACTTGCTACCCATTATAGGCAACCATTTTATGATTTAGTTCAAAGATCCGAAACGACAGGTCCCTCTAACTAACAACGAACAAATCCGGGTGCCCCCGGTGAGTCGACACCCAACTCAAAAGCCGGCCGCGCTCTCGAATCGGTCTCTATCGTCTGTCGCAGGTTTGGATAGCCGGTTAATCACACATGGGAAACCGGGTCCTCAGCCGGACAAGGTGGACCAACAAGGAAACCATGTCCCCGCTGACCCAGGTTGGTTTGAAAACTACTGGCGGCCGACCAACACACACACGGTTTCAAATGGTAATCAGCTTGGGCCACCACTAGAAATGTTTGAAGCTAGGTAGGTAAGAAAAGGGGACCCCATAAAATCCCACACGTGGTTAGGCACGCTCAGTCTTAAAACCAATACCCGGAACTCGGATCCTAGGTGACTCGGATGGAACAAAGCCTCGGGGCGGGATAGCCTAGACCTTCCATCCTTCGTCGAATATAGTCAACATTTATAATAATCAATATCATCAACAACAATATAATAATGTGATATCCCAAACCAAGGAGTAACAGGGTAACACCGTAGCATCCTAAGCATGCATACTAAGCAGGGGCTGAGCAACGAGCAATAGTAACATAGCAGTACATGGTTTGCCGGGAGGGGACATGGCTGTATCGGTTTGAAAGAGGGTGTAAGCATGTGGTAGGATCAAACATCGAACCTATCCTATACTAGCATGCAAACCGCTGGTTGAAATAGCACTACTAGAGAAATGTCTTATGGTGGCGCCCTTTTTTAGCCTTTAGTGGCGCATTATGGATGCGCCACTAAGGACAAGCCACTAATAAGGGCTTACGGGTGGCGCATTATGGATGCGCCACCCCTAAGACCCTTATGGGTGGCGCATTTCAAAATGCGCCACCCCTAAGACCTTATGGGTGGAGCATTCCAGAATGCGCCACCCAAAAGGTTCCTTAGGGGTGGCGCATTTCAGATGCGCCACTAACAGTACAAGAGATGTGTCACCAAATATTTATTACAGAAAACAAAAAAAAATCAATTTACAGAAAAAGAAAACAAAATACAGAAACAATTACATAAATGGAATCACAGAAATTATTACATAAATAGAAGCATTGCAGAACTAGAGAAAGCATTACCTGTTTTCAAGTATTGTTTACAAGTATAGAATACAAGTTATTACAAATGAAATAAAAGAAAACCCTAAAACTAATCTTCGAGTATTGTTTTCTTCACTCCATCTTGATAATGTTGATCATTTTGATCGATCTGTTGCAGCAAACAAGTGAGTGCGAATAACAATGGCATCAATGACCACATTTATCGTTTAAGCATATAGGAAGATACAAACACACAACACAACTTTAATAAGAACTGTTCAGCTAAACTAGTAGCATAGCCAAAATAATGCATGATACATTTATACAAAGATGGAAAAGTGTTTGTGCAATAGAGATAAAGTTATTTAGAACACAAATCATCAATATTGTTCGGAACTAACAACGCTAAGCATTAAACAATGTAGCATGAAATTCACATCGATCGTCATCACTTGAGACCCGGCTCAGGGAATGGGCGGCATCCTTCTTTCGTCATGAAAGGCCTTGTGTCACGCAAGGCCTTTAGGCGGGCTTCTATCTCCCCATTGGATCGTGCAATGTTGCTGTGGAAGATCGACCCCTTCATCTGTACTTCATGACGGATGACAGTCGCCATCTCCCCTTGGATGTGAAAGAACTCCTGCCTAAGATTTGCATCGGTGATTGCCGCCTTCCTTTCGGCCCACGCTTTCAGATGACTTGGCAGCGTAAGGTTTCGCTCTTCCTGTACAATCGCCCCGCATGTGATGGAGGGCGTAGTACGCATCCCTCACACTGCCAGCCGGCTGCTTGACGCACGGGAACTGCGTCATGTGGTTGAACACGCTCACGCCAGGCTGATTCTTCCTGTACTTGTGCTTCACAATCTTGCCTCCGACTTCTTTGTAGCCGGCGAGAGCATCATCCAAAACTCTCATGATATACTTGTAATGTTTCTTCTTCACACTCCCCGAGTCTAAATACACGGCATGCGAGTGTTGCGGTGAAAAGCAGATGAGCACGCAGTCTTGATCCTCACTGCATAATTAAAACAATCCAAAAGGAATGTTGGAAGAGGACAATGGCAGAAAGCTAAGAAAGCATATATGCTACGGCGGCGAGCGAATTACTTACTTGGGAGAGTAGGTCATGATAAATGAATCCTTGTCGGCGTTCTGTAGCATGAATTCTCTGATGTACCCCGCCGCAAGAGTCGTGTCCCCATCGTCCCTCAAGATGCTTTCACGCACCACTCCCGAGCAGGCCATCCAGTTTGATTTTGTCGATGCTCTCCTAGATCTGCGCCAGCGGGAGGTCGAGATGCAGGTTCATCCAGGTTTCTTTTACTACCCCACCCTATGTCAGACAGGGCGAGTCATCTTTCCACCTGATGATACAACATGCGTCCGAGCGGTCATGCACCTTTATCGTTACATGCATGCTGAGTATGAGTTGATCAGCATCCTTGCTGAGGAGCTGGCTCACGCTAGAGAGGCGCTCGCTTTTCTCAGTGCAGTCCAGTATCCACCTCCGTCTCCACCTCCCTCTCCACCTGCCACTTTTGCACCGATGCCGACTCCACCTAATCCACCTTCACTCATACCGAAGGCTTCAAGGGGACATCCTAATGTTCCGCCTGTCACTCGCCGCGAGACCCGAACTGAGTGGGCCGCGTTGACTGCCACCGCTGCTGCTCTGATACTTAGGCGTCGTACTCCTCCTTCTGAGGAAGAGCCTTATTGTCAGCGTCGCCATGTTTCCTTTGACTTTCGTAGCACGATCCATGTCGTTAGTTCTGAGGATGACTCCGACGACTCCGACAGTTCCTCTGAATGCCGTTGTCCGTTTCACCCCCGCGCCTAGAGCAACGTTCGAGTAGCATCATGAGTATGATTCACGTCTATCGTAGTATTATGCATGTTGTCAACTACCGTATGAGCAGTACTAGTCATGCTACCCCCTACTAGTGTGCTATGTATGAGTTGAACCACTATGTATAATTATGTGTGTTCATCTCGCTTTTATTCGGCTATCTTTGATGTCGCCTTTGACTAGTTTTCCCCTGATGATTTTTGACATGGTGTAGGTGACTCGGATGGACCCTTGCTCACTTTCTTTTGGATAATGGCACCATGCCTGGTTCTGAGCTGATTTGTTTTCGGCCGTCCGTGGTGGATGCCTACTTTACATTTCTCTTGTCAATAGTCGGCCCGTGGTCTGAGCTGTTTTCTCGGTCGTCTCGGGCAGTTGTTGAGTTTCTTTTCGCACTGGAGACCCTAAGTTCTGAGTTGCTTTCTCGACCGTCTTAGGGGACCGTTGCATTGTTCTTTTCGACACTGTCTCATGTGCTGAGCTTATTCTTGTTCGGCCGTCTTGAGAATTAGTTGAGTTATTCAAGTTAATGCCCCAGATCAGAGTTGTAAAAACCATTCTGTTGGCTACTGGTTTATTTGCTGGTTTTGAGCAAGGATTCAGAAGGTCATCGACTACCGTTAAAAATTTGCAAACTTTATGTCGAAATGTGTCACCTCGTTTTCCCCCTTATGGTGGTTGCTCATTATATTGGTGCTTTACATTGGGAACATATATAGGATGAGAAGAGGGGAAGGCAGCCGCCATGGTGACGATGACACCCCCGTTCATCGATCTTCCAGGCGAGCCGGTCAGTCGCCAAAACCGCTACAACCTCATCCACAATAGCCACCAACCACAGATCAGATCATGAGGATGTTTGAAGGGAAGAGGAATCAAGATGTCATGGAATTTCTGAAAAGTTTGCAGACAATGGTGGGACAGAATCAGAACCAAGGATCCCGTTCTAAGCTGTCAGACTTTCAGCGAATCCACCCACCAAGTTTTAACCAGACAGATGATCCCTTGGAAGCTGATGACTCGCTAAGGACATTAGAGAAGAAATTGGAGATTACCCGTTGTGAGGAACCCGACAATGTAGCGTTTGCCACCATTATCTCAAAGGATATGCATCTATTTGGTGGGACAACACGAAGGCATTATGGCCCCCGGAAGAAGACATCACTTGGGAAAAATTCAAGGAGAAGTTTCGGACATACCATATCCCCACTGGAGTGATGAAGGTCAAACAGAGGGAATTCCTTGCCCTTGTCCAAGGCAGCTCTTCTGTGACCGAGTACCTGAACAAGTTCAACAATCTCTCAAGGTACTCCATCCATGATGTGGCCACCGAGGAAAGGAAGATAGATTTATTTCTTGGCAGACTCAACGCCACTCTTCATTGCCAACTCAGTATGCTGGATTTCCTGGACTTTCAGACCCTTGTCAAAAAGGACCTCATAGCAGAACGTGAGCACAAATCCGCCAATGCGCACAAGTCTGGGTATGACGACCGCAAGCGCAAATATGAAGCCAAGAAGGTCGACGATGAGCCATTCTCTCAGAAGCAACACACTTGGCAGCCCTCTCAAACCTGTTACAAGCCTGCCTAGAAAAATGGCAACGCCGCAGCTAACAAGCCGGCAGGCCAGGAGAAGACCCACCTCACGAACCAGGTGAGGGAAGATTGCATGCGCAACAACACTTGCTTTACCTGCGGAAAGCCAGTGCACTATTCCAGGCAATGCCCCACCAAGAGGGGAAAACCAGCGCTGCAAGTCAACACCCTTGGGCGTCACCCCAACCCAGGCTATCAGCAAGGTCGATTCCACCACATCTCGGCGAAGAAGCCCGCGAATCCCTCGACGTATTCATTGGTATGTTCCCTATTAATGCCATACCTGCAGTTATATTATTCGATTCCGGGGCTACCCACTCGTTTATTTCGCGGAGTTTCACCACCCTCCACAATTTTTCCATCTCTCTTTTGGATAACATCATGGTGGTACAATACCCTAGAGGTGTGCTCAGAGTGACCCATGAATGCAAGGATCTGTCAATTGAGATATATGGAGTGCAGTTCCCAGCCACCCTCATCCTGCTTGAGTCCACGGGGCTAGATGCAATCCTTGGAGTGAATTGGCTGACAGAACATCAAGTGCACATCCATTTCAAAACCCGGATAGTGGAACTGGTTAATCCCGCTGGGAAGATAGCCGACTTTACTGCCGTTGGAATGCCCCAAAAGCAAGGGATAGTGTGCAAGCTCACCACAAATGACATGGACAATATTCCGATAGTCAGATAATTTCCAGATGTATTTTCGAACGAATTGCCAGGAATGCCACCCGACAGAGAACTGGAGTTTGCCATCGAGATTTTTCCTGGAACATCCCCAATATACAAGAAGTACTATGGAATGCCATCCACATAACTGGTAGAACTGAAGAAGCAATTGGACGAGTTATTACAGAAAGGGTACATTCGTCCCAGCACTTCGCCATGGGGGTCACATGTGCTCTTTGTGAAGAAGAAAGATGGCAGCCCCCGAAAGTGTGTGGACTACCTCCCACTCAATGAAGTGACCATCAAGAACAAATACCCGTTACCTCGCATTGACGATTTGTTCGACCAGTTGAATGGTGCCCGGGTATTTTCCAAGATAGACCTCTACACTGGATATCACCAGCTGAAAATCAATATGGAAGACATACCCAAGACGGCATTCACCACGAGGTATGGCCTATATGAATTCACGGTCATGTCCTTCGGATTGACAAACGCTCCATCCTACTTCATGGGCATGATGAACAAGGTCTTCATGGACTTCTTGGACAAGTTTGTGGTAGTGTTCATCGATGACATCCTCATATACTCCAAGAGTGAAGAAGAACACGAGCGACATATCCATGCCATGTTGGAAAGGCTACAAGCCCACCGCTTATATGCCAAATTCAGCAAGTGTGAGTTTTGGCTGAAGGAAGTTGGATTTCGGGGGCATATCCTATCAGCGCAAGGAGTAGCCGTAGACCCCATTAAAGTGGTTGATGTGCTGAATTAGAAGCCACCAACTATAGTGACAGAACTCCTTAGTTTGTTGGGGTTGGCTGGCTATTTTCGCCGATTTATTGAAGGATTCTCCAAGATAGCCAAGCCGTTGACAAAGCTCTTGAAGAAGAATCAGAAGTTTTTCTGGACCAAGGAATGTGATGAGAGCTTCATGCAATTAAAGACGAGGTTGACCTTCGCACCCGTATTAACCTTGCCAAATATCCACAAGGGATTCGACATATACTGTAATGCTTCCAGACGTGGACTTGGCTGCGTGCTGATGCAAGATGGAAAGGTTGTAGCCTATGCATCCCGACAGCTACGATAGCATGAAGGAAATTACCCCACCCATGACTTGGAACTAGCGGCCATAGTGCACGCATTGAAGATACAGAGACATTACCTCATCGGCCAACGGTGTGAAATATACACAGACCACAAGAGCCTCAAGTATATTTTCACCCAACCATATCTCATCCTCAGACAAAGGAGATGGCTGGAATTGGTCAAGGACTATGACCTTGGTATAAACTACAATCCCGAGAAAGCTAATTTGGTTTCCGATGCCCTTAGCAGAATGCCGAGCATGGTTAATGCACTCTGGGAGAGGATGAACACGGAACTGCAAAGGGAATTCGCTAGCCTCAACCTGGTGCTATGTGGCCCGATGAACGTGAAGAAAATGGAGATTACCCCAACCCTCGTGGAAGAATTCATGGAATCGCAAAAGAAGGATCGAGACATCCAAGATATAAGGGAGAAGGTATGGCAAGGCAAAGCCGCATCCTTCCACATTGATACCCAAGGAACGCTATAGTTCAAGATCCTACGGGAGGCACATGAATCCGCATATTCCATCCACCCAAGAGGTACAAAGATGTACCAGGATCTAAGGGCAACATCTTGGTGGTCCGGAATGAGAAAGGATATTGCGTACTATGTCGCGTGCTGCGATATATGCAATAGAGTCAAGGCTGAACATCAGAAGACAGCTGGATTGCTGCAACCCCTACAAGTCCCTCAGTGGAAATGGGATGACATATGCATGGACTTTGTCGTGGGACTCCCTAAATCAGCCCGAGGACATGATGCCATTTGGGTTATCGTGTACATACTCACCAAGGTAGACCATTTTATCTCGGTAAGGACCACTTACCGAGCGGATCAACTAGCTGAGATATATATATGTCCCGTATTGTTAGCCTCCATGGAGTACCCAAGACGATTACCTCAGATAGGGGATCTATATTCACGTCTGCATTCTGGCTACGCCTACACCAAGCCTTAGGGATCGCGCTGAAGCATAGCACAGCCTACCATCCACAGACCGACGGGCAAACGGAGCGAGTGAATCAGATACTGGAAGATATGCTCAAGGCATGTGCTCTAGCCTATGGCACCAAGTGGGAAGACTGTTTGCCATATGCGGAATTCTCCTACAACAACAGTTATCAGTCTAGTCTCAAGATGTCACCTTTCATGCATTATATGGGCGTATGTGTCGTACCGACTTGATGCTCGAGGCAGAGAAGCAGGTCAAAGAGATTCAGGATCGTCCAGAAGCGGCTAAGTCTCGACAGAAGAGTTACTATGACCCGAAACACCGCGAGGTGAACTTTGAGCCTGGTGAATATGCTTACCTTCGAGTGTCACCAATGAAAGGAGTAAGAAGATATCATACTCGAGGAAAGCTTGCACCACGATACATCGTACCGTTCCCTGTGATAGCCCGGAGGGGAAGAGTATCTTATCAATTGGAATTACCTCAAGAGTTGTCCGATGTTCATGATGTTTTTCACATATCTCAGTTGAGGAAGTGCATTGCACCGCCAGTCAAGTAGGCAGATATGAAAGAGTTAGAGCTGACACAGGATTTGACATATGAGGAGAAACCGGTCAGAATTTTGGATGAGATGGAAAGGACTACCCGCAGTAGGGTAATAAGGTTTTATAAGGTATTGTGGGAGCACCATACAGAGGAAGAAGCTACCTGGGAAAGGGAAGATTTCCTGAAATCCTCATATCCGTATATGTTCCTTGAGCAGCAGTATCTCGAGGACAAGATTCATCCTAAGGGGGGTAGGTTTGTGACGCCCTGGTTTTCAAAAACTTTTCTTTGCAAAATCATTTGGCTTATTTCTGGGATTTGCCTTTTTGCTCGGTGTTTTGCAAACTCTTTTGGCCTTGATCACTTGGGCTTATTTTTAATCCTTGGCCAAGTGATCTCAAATCCATCTCTCTCATTTCCAAGATCAAGCTCTGATCTTTTCCCCCTTGCCACATTTCTATTTCTCCAAAATATTCCTTTTCTATTAAAGGAATAGTCCTTTTTCTCCTTTGCTTGTGAAGCAACCTTCACTTCTGTTGCTTCAATTGACTTGAAACTTTTTGTGCTTAACTCCCTTGACATGCCACATTGATCTATGCAAAAACCTCACCAACTTCAGTACAAATTTTCTCCTCTAGAAATTCTTTTGCATCTCTGGTCAGTGAGGCACTTTGTGAAGCAAGTACCCTTTAGAGTTGGCCATTGCCCTTGCAATTTTTACCATATGGGAACCCTCCTAGATAACCCATGCACACCCATTTTAAGATAAAAAAGCACATCCAAACTCCCTCCAGAAATTCACAAAGTTTCTGTCCAGAAAACATTTTTGAAGCTGCCAAGTGATAGACCCTTCCCCAAGCCATGCCCTTTCTCACACACACTACTGGACGTTTGAGTCGTGCCAGGGACACGTTTGGAACGCCCTGACCACGCTCAGTGCACGCGTGCACAGGGTGAGCACGTGGCCTGCTAGCCATCGGCATTCTCTGGTCGTGCCCGAGACGTCGCCATCATGGCCGTGCCGCGTCCCGAGAGCCCGCAACTGCACGCCCGTGTCCGTAGCCCCTAGAGCATCTCTGTACGCCACATGTCCCCGACCAAAGCCCCGTCGCTTGCCGGAGGACTCGCTGTCTCCGCCACTGTTTTCCCGTGCGCACGCGCAACAACCACTGTGGACGCCTTGACCCCGCGATGCCCGTGGCTCCTTCTATCTCCAGCATCGCCGCATCCACGCTCGTCACCTTTCCCAGCAAAGTCGCGCCGCCTGCCGCATAGCTCTCCGTCGCGGACTGCCGCATTTCCATGGCCACTGTGACCCCGTGCCCCCCCTTAATGCAGAACCTTGCAGGAAGCGCGCACGCGTGCTTGACCACCATTGGACTCCTCTAGAACCAGCGGAGCCATCCCGAGCTCGCCAGAAGGGTGCACTGCTCCGACAGTTTCCCCCTGGCGGCGAACTCGTCGGAATCCTGGCTCCCCCTATTTAAACCCTCGTCCCCTTCCATTTTGAGTACGCAATCTACCCAACACCCCTCTAATCGAGTTTTGCCCCATAGCAGCCCTGCCGGGGAGGCCCCAGGCCTTGGATCCCACCGGAGCGCCGCCGCGAGGTTGCAGCTCCGGCAAACCTCACCTGGTCTTCCCTGAACCTCGAAACCACTTCCCCTAGCTTTGCCTTGCTCCCGTGGTGCTAACGCAGTGCTCACCCAGTAGATTCCTTGCAGGAATCGATAACTACGACGAGCACCGCCGCCGACCACCACTGGAGAAGACCCTAGCCATGTCGTTCGGCCACCGTTCGCCGCACCTCGGGTATGTAGCTGCTCCCCTCGCATTGAACCTGACAAGCAGGCCCCACCTTCCAGACTCTCATTTCTTTCTGAATTGTTTTCAAGTGGAGGCACCCAACTGAAATAGGCCTTCGGCGTGGCCCTCTCTGGATTTTCCAGAAAATTGTATTTAAATCATTTTAAATCAATTATTTGACCCAACTTTGACCACCTATATCTTTTAAACCATAAGGCCAAATGAGTTGATTCTTTTTGCTATGGTTTTTGCTTGAGTTCCTCTTTAATTTTGCAAAGTTTCATAGTTTCCTTTGTTGTCTAGGTGTACTTGACAGAAGGGATGCTTGTTTTAATTTATTTCTTTAATTTATTTCAGAGGGAAACAACTTGATTGTTGAGGCTCAAGAGTTCAGTGACACTCCAACAGACCAAGGCAAGCCACACCATCAATTTTCATGAAGGCATTTCAAGTGCCATGGTTTTCGAAAATCTTGCTCATTTAACTTCATAATATTTTGATGCTATTTGAAATGTTCATGATCTTTATGCCAGGCTTGCATGATGTGATATGGTAGAAGTAATTCATGCTATGTTCATTGGTCATTATCAGGTTCATGCCATTTAGATCATGTTCATGCTCATAGCTTGTTCATGTTGATCCATCCATGATTATGTGTTGAGCATATGCATAGTTCATGCTCTTATCATGTTCATTTGATATCATGCTAGTTGTTGCACATGCTTGGTAGTAGTGGTAGTATCATGTTCATGTTTCTATGATAGATTTATGTTGCTATCGTGTGTGCTAAGGTAATAATGAACATGAGTTAACCGTTGACCAAGTGCCACCGAACCGAGCTTTAATAGTGCAACCACATTTGCCTGTATGGGCAGGCCTTAGCTTGGTCTATCGTAGTGCCTTTTACGGGTATCACCAAAGAGGGGAGTTATGCGCGCGCTACCCTGATCAGGTAGGCGACAATAACCCTAAAATCCAGAGTTGTTATGTTACCCGGGAGTCCCCGTTTGGGACAATGAGTCCCCGTTTGGGATCACATTGTTTGCCATGTGTTGGCTGGTGTCTGGAGGACACAGGGATACCCAAGACGGGATGTAGGTGGTACCGTAGAAAGCTTACGCGATAGACGGGTTTCGTTGGAGTAGTCCTAGTCCGTTGGGCAAGGAGCTCCATGGTGTGGGTAAAGTACACAACCTCTACAGAGTGTACAAATCTATTCGAACAGCTGAGTCCACGGTATTGGGCACAGTCGTATTATGTCACACTATGGGTCAACATGAACCTGGTTTGATGTTTGTGCTAAGTTGGTTGGTCACGCGGTGACTCGTGGAAGTTATTGGTTATACGATGACACGTTTGGTCACGCGATAACCCGTGCAAGTTATTGGTCATGTGATGACCAGATTGGTTGGGTGGCAACGCGATCACACCTAACCCGTTGAATGTTCGTGCCAACCGTTATTATTATCTGTCGGGACAACCGTTATCGTTGCCCCTATCCGGGTGAGTCACGGACAACGACAACAGCCAGGTCCACCAGTAACATCGGTGCCTGCCATGACGTCCCACCTACTCTTGCGGTTACCAACAAGGTGAACCGTCTCCTTACCTTATCTCGCGTGTGCTCTTGGAAGAGCTCGACTTTCGTACTACAGGGTATCTCACGGCCAACGAGCAAGGACCAGGCCCACGATGGTATCTGCCTGTCCTGCCGTCCCGATACAATCCCTGTGCGGGCACCGTTGGGTCACCCGACTCCTTAGCTTTAAGGACACCAGTTGATTCGAGTGCCTACCATCAAGTGAAACCAGGAGGAATCACCCTCAATGTTACACTTGAAGAGGTTCGACAGAGACATCAGCGAAATGAACTAAAGAGGAATATTATCGTATCATCCCGGTGGTGCCGAGACACCAGCGGAACGAACTAAAGAGGAATACCCTCGTATCATCCCAGTGATGCTACCCTACTGAGCCGACGAGAGTGAAATACGAGTTCGTCCACTCGTAAGTTAAACTCGAAGAGACTCGACAGAGTCTCGCCGTTGTAGGTTCCCTAGGGCGTCTGCATTGATCTGTACCTATTGCAGTTATAATATTTTGTACCCGCGTTCACTCACCAGAGTGATCACGGACCACTATTCTAAACCTAGCTAACAAAACGCAGGGCTCACTGCTGAATATTACATATATTTATAAGGCAGCATAGGACAAGGGAGGGTACATCAAGGGGTGACAAAAATAGGCTATGCAATTGAATAGGATTGTAACTTAGCAGTAGCAGTAACAATGCCTAGTGCAAGAAAAGTACGGAAAGGTAGGCGATATCTGGGGAAGAGAATGGCTCTGCTTGCCTGTAAGCTCGGTAGTAGCGGTACGGTCGTCAACGAAGTAGTCGATCACATGAGCATCGGCAGCGGACGTCGAGACTACCGGACAATAAGAGAGGGGGAAGAAACAATAAATAAATGGAAATAATAGCAATACAAATTCAAGACATGGAAAACGTAATGTTGGAGGTGTTCTAACGCAGTGTTAAGTATTTTAGTCGGAGCGGAAATTTATCCGGGGTTGACTCATCGGTACCGGTTGATTACCGAACCGATGATCCAGAGGGGGAAGGTTCCATGTCTGCAGTGTTAGAGACATTTGGCAGACATGTGGATAGTGTATTCGTGTTAATTGATCCATTCTGAGCAACTTTCATGTTCGGAACATTTTCATCCGGTAAGTTTTACCGGCTCCGGGTGATTACCGGACAGTGCAATCGGAGGGGGAATGTCTCGTGTTCGGTATGTTAGAGGGGGTGGTGGGTGTACGGGTGGCGTATCCGTATTCGTTATATTTTTTTGATCAACTTTCATGTATAAAGTTTTTCCAACTGACATGCGGTTTAAAAGATATTGAATTTCCAAATTTAAATCATTTTAAAAGAATTTCTGAATTTCTTTTATTATTTTAATTTCAACATTATCCAAAAGCTTATCCACAACAGTACACTGACAGGGTGGACCCACATGTCATAGACAGTGGCTAATTAAATCAATTCTATTTATTTTAAAAGAGCAGAGGGCCCACATGTCATTGTCACATGATTTATTAAGCAAGTTAATTAATCCAGTAAACTAACTAATGGCCTGGGGCCCACTGTCATACATACATGGGGGTTTTATTTCTTTTATCTATTTTAACAGGCAATTAGGGGGGGGGGGTTGGGCCCCACTAGTCATAGAGATGGAGGGGGTTATTAGCAAAGGGGGGCTTAACCCACGACACTAGCCGAGCCAGCCGGCGGTGAGGTGCCGGCGCGGCGGCGAGGTTCCAGGCGAGGGGGCATGGCAGGGGGCGTGGCGTGGAAACGACACGCGCGGGGCGTGCGCACAGCGGGCAGGGCGTGGCCAGGGTAGGCCATGCGCAGGCAGAGCGCCACCGGTTTGGGCTGCGGCCATGGCGTGGCTCGGCCATGGCAGGCCACAGCGGGAGCCAGCAAGGCGAGCGGGGCGAGGAACGGGTCGGCGCAGAGGAGAGGCGTCGCAGCAGGCTCGTGGCCACGGGAGCCGCACGCCCGCGAGCGTGGCAGCACGCCATGGTGAGCTCACCCCGGGAGCTCGAGCCTCGGCCATGGTGGCCAAGGCCCGTGCAGGTGACCAAATAATGGCAAATCGGAAGGGGAAAGGGGGGAATCGATCTGGATGCTCATGAGGATGCTCAAGGACGTCTCGGGGAGGTCGAAGGGGCTTGGACGGCGACACAATCGTCGTCGGAGCACGGCGGCCGCGGCGGAGGAGATGACCCGATTCGTGGCCTCCGGGGAGCTCCTGCTGGAATTGACGCGCGGGGTGATGAAGAAGAGGGTGGGGAACCTCCTGGACACACCGGAGCAGCCGAAGGTGGCCGTTGGCCACGAGCACGATGGCGCGGCGGCGCTGCACCCACGGGCGAGCAGCGAGAGAGGCAGAGGGGTCGAGGGGGAAAGATGGGGGGCTCGATCTAGGGTTTGGTAGGGGGCCAGGGTTCTTCTTATCAACGTGAGGGCAGGTCACTGTAGCGGCTCGGGCGACATAGCTCAACGGGGACAGAAGGCGCGGTCGCCATGTCCACCAGGTGGAGCAGAGGAGCAGAACGAGGGAGGAGGAAGGTGGAGTGGGCTGGGCCCGATGGGGAGCCGCCCAGGGCGTTAGATTAGGATTTTTTTCCTTTTCTTTTATTTTTCTATTTATTATTTTCTGTATTTCCTTCTTGCATTTGTTTTGTTTACATTTCCAATTTTAAAAAAATGTGTTAGGTGTTTCTAAATTAAAGTTATACCCCAGTAGTGATAAAAAATGTTTGGGGCATATATAAACTCACTTAATATTTTGTTTTATTTAAAAGTTATTAAATGCCACCGTTTTGCTACTGTTATGATTTATTTAAATTGTTTAACATCATAATAAAAAACCCCATTACAGTTTTTATGTGATCTACTGATTATTAGTAATTATATAAAAGTGGTTTCACAATTTTAGGAGAAAGTTTTATTTCAACTTGGTTTTTAATTTCAATCAAAAGAATTTTGAATTTGTCTTTGAATTTCAAAGATGATCAAGGCAAGGATCAAGCACAGTGATTTGAACTTAAGCAATGTGATTACTGTTCCAACAACAATGATTATTGTTACAAGACCTGAGGGTGTTACAAAGTACCATTAATACATAACCTCCAGATAATATACATGTTTCTAATAGTAAGAGGCAGCTGGCCAACTTCTATCATGCGGCAAGCTTCTGAATGGACCCAAGGGAGTGCGTTGTTGTGCTTGTGCTTCAAATATCTGCAAAATAAAATTCACAAGTTTCCTGAGAAGACAATGAGAGGACAACAGAAAAGTTCTTTAAATTCCAGGAAATTATGAATGTAAGTACAAAAGTATTTCCCCAATTATGTATGCACAAGTTTTTGTGTAGCCCAGAAACATGAAGTATTTAGCATTGAGAGACTGTAGATCAATTCCTGTACGATCTGTGTACACATTCAGTAGGAACATTCTACATCAAGTCACCACTCTCCCATTTTTTGTAGTACTACATGTGTATGCCCTGTTGTAAAATAACACTTACAATGGTGAAGACCAATTCACTCAGAATTCAGGGAACAACCAATATACAGACGTGTCCAGACTCCAGAACTTGAAGAGAAAATAGATAGGCAGACAACATCGAGACCTACCGAAACTACAGGTGGTGGAACAGAACTTGAGATTTGAGCGTTCGTATCAAATCCGACGGCACCGACGAGGATTTGCTGATTTACAGGATCTAGTCCATTTTTAGGTGATACGTTCCCATGATACTTTACACAGGCTGTCATGTATTTGGTCTCAATTTACTCACTCTTGAAAATTCCATCTTTTTTAATAGAGAATACTTTAAATGGGAAGCCCTCTTCTGCCCCCTTTTTTGGACCTAAAGAGATACCAGAACATGGCTAGATGACTGATTTCATATTCCATATGCAATGCAGGTACCAATATCATACGCCAATATCAGTTCTGTTCAGATTCAGGTTTCAATATCAGTTCGGTTCTATATGCAATTCAGATACGGACATGGCTAGAAAGAATGCAGTTGTACTACAATCTATTCCATATGCAATTCAGGTACCAATATCAGGTTTGTTCAGAATATGAAATTCAGGTACCTTGAAATTTGATGTGAATCTGTGTGCAGGGATGCGAACCTGTCGCCTTGGCGAGGCAGTTGGACTTGGCAGGTACATGGCAGTGGTATCCTTGCTGGTGGCTGGTGGCGTCTGCGAAGGCCATGCGTCGACGGTCCGCGCTGGTGTCGGCGGCAACTGTGTTTTGGCGACTGGGTTTTAGCGATGTAGTGTGATTAGCAGATGGACTTGGCAGGTGCAGGGCGATGGTGTCCTCTCTAGTCGCGGTGGCGAAGGCCGGCGGCCACAATCCGTGCTTGTGTGGGAGGTGGCGTTGTGCTGTCGACTGTTGGAGGCGACTTCTCTTTAGCGATGCAGTGTGATTAGCGATCGAGTTGTCCGTCCGGGCTGTTTTAGAGTTAAGGATTGGGGATATTTGTGTTGGGAAACCTACTATGTCCCGTGCGGGCCACACCCGGTGAGGGTTTTCTCTCTAGGGTTTGGTTCTTTTCACTTACCCCTTTTCCTTTTATATATAACCATTGTATTGTATAGAGAGAGACACTAATTGATAATAAAGAACAAGTCCACACTATTTATTCGTCTTTCTTTACTTTTCGCATCTGTGATTGTGCCACGTGTACGACTACTTCGACTACGCGCGCGCTCCACGTCCTTGGACCGGACTCGTCGGCAAAGATTATGGAACACGTATCAGCACGAGCTCCACCGATTGATCTGCCTCGAGCCTTCATCAAGCAGGCTCTCGTCGTTCATCGCGGAGGTATAACCACCAATCTAATTGCAAAAACGGATTTGTTGTTGAATCTCCTCTTGTTTTTATTGCGATCTATAAGCTTTTTTGAGATCTCAGTAATCACTTGTTGGATGCATTGTATGGGTGCACACGTGACCCTGTTGGTCCGTTCCATGCACACCATGGAAGTGGCCGTCGCACTGGACGCGCAGCCGAGCCAGGCCGTGCTGCGCATGCAGCGCTGCGTCTGCTTGCGCCGCACACGTCGCCGCACCGCACCAGGCCGCGTACCCGACCGGGTTGCGTCGCATGCCGTGCTGCCGCGCGCCGATCGTCTGACCGCGTCGTACTGCTCGCAACAACAGTTTTATATCTGTTTATGATTTCGTTTTTGCCTTTTTATTTATTTATTTGATTTTAGATGTAGATTTTTCTCGCTTGATCGGAGCAGACCAGATGTCGCCGATATAATACTGATTGATCTTGCATGAAGAGAATTTTTCTAACTACATCATATAAAAAAATCGGTGAATATACATGCTCCAGATGAGCACGACACCGTCGTGATGTACCTGATGTACACATGAATTTTTGCCATCCATGTACCTGACGTACACATGCTCCCGATGAGCATGGCATCGTCGTTGGCTACCATAGAGCCGCTCATCGTGTGTTGCCCGGTCGGCCGAGCCGCCAAGCCACATGTCGAGTTTTGCATTATGTAGCGCCTCGATGCACCGGATGTACACACGTCATGACATGTTTCTATCATTATGATGCTTACTTTTTTTTCATTGCTAGGATTAATTGCTTAACTACTTTTATTCGCTTTGAAATTATTGTTAGCATGTGTTTAAATACTGGAACGTCATGTTAATGAACAAATGTTATCTTCATCGCATTTATGCAAGGGATTACCTGCTGTAATCCGGATTACCTGCTGTAATCTAATACGATTTGCATAAATTGCAGATGGCCGGAATCGCCAACCGTCAGTTTGAAGAGCTTGCCCAGAATGGATTGAACTATCTGACGTGGGCATTGGACGTGGAAATTTTCCTCGGATTCAAGGAGCTGACAAAGGTCATCGGCATAGGGTCCCAGGCGACCATCAATGCCGTTACTCCTGCTCAGAATGCCGAAGCTCTGCATTTTCTGCGTCACCACCTCTGCAGTACCCTAAAAAATGAGTACATGGCTGAACGGAGTGCTTTGGACCTCTGGAATGCTCTCAAGCAGCGTTTCGAGCGACTAAAGTACACTGTTCTCCCACAGGCAGAGGCGGAGTGGACCCGTCTGAAGTTTCAGGACTTCAAGACGGTGGGAGATTATAAACCGGATTTGTACCTCTCTTCTGTTGTGTGGTGTCACCATCACTGACACCCAGAAGATTGAGAAGACTCTCTCTACTTTCCACCCCAATGTCGTACAATCCTCGTGGAATTACCGCCAGGGAAAGTACACGTAGTATGCAGAGCTTGTGGACATACTCCAGGTGGAGGAGGCACATGATTAGGTCTTACGCAAGAACTCTCTCGCCCAACCACTTGGAGCGAGCTCTCGTCAGGAGGCCCATGCTAATGCCTATAAGGCTAGGGCACCTCTCAAGAGGAAGAGGGGCAAGAAGGGCAAGAAGGCACCTCGCCCCCCTCGCCAGGCTCAGCAGCATTAGACAGGCAAAAGGGGCAGAGGGCCCAGGATTGCTATCGTTGCGGCTCTACTGAACACTTCTCACGCCAGTGCCTTGCACCTAAGGAAGTTGTGGAAGCGTACAAGGCTAGTAAGAAGGGACGTGAAACACACCTCGCCTCGATACAACGGGAGGCATCCGCGGCACCCCTAGTGGCGCCCACACTCCTCCCACCACTTCCACCTCTTCCTATGGATGCACCTACAGATGTGCCCATGGAGATAGCCCCGACGGTTACAAATAACGTCGGTGTATCTATGGAGGTCGAGCACCTGGTGCTCCCTTCCGCACCTCGTGTTGGCACTGATGATGATCCTATACTCACTGAGGAGCAGTTTGCCCAGTTGGAGATTGAGTCTGAAGTGAATGGAGCGTTCTATATGCCCCTCTAAGCTTCCACTGATTTATTTATCATGATTCCTTAGGTTATTTTGAGATACACTTGGTTTGTAATAAGCTCTATAAGAGCAATACATGTTCATTATTTCGACGCTTGAATGAAATTTGGTTATCGTTCATTAATTCCTCTATTTAAATATGATGGCTTGTTATGTTCTGATATATATGTGCATTTGTTCTGTAATGTTGCTGTCGGGACCCGGAATATGCGTATGTAATTCCAGTCACAACTCAATCACATGGAGAGCCGAGAGCCGTACCCACTTGTCTAAGCAGACAAGGCCAAGCACAGAACACTCTCGGAAAGCATCGTACTTGAGGGGCATCCCATCCAGGCCGGATGATCAACTGAGATGGGTCCTCATCGCCCGCTCACAAGTCTAAATGATTTTGGTTGGTGAAACACCATACTCATAGACAAGTCGCCTCAACCATGTTATCGATTGAATCATAACCCTTACATAAACAAACTCCATGTCGGGACTCGGGGTTAGCGTATGCATGTCCAGTTAAGACATAGTCATATGGAGAGCCGAGAACCGTACCCACTTGTCTAAGCAGACAAGGCCAAGCACAGAACGTTCTCGGAGAGCATCGTACGTGAGGGGCATCCCATCCAGGCCGGATGATCAACTGAGATGGGTCCTCATCGTCCGCACACAAGTCTAATGATATGGGTGGTGAACTCCCATATTCAAAGACAAGTCGCCTCAACCATACTATCGACTATCTCATAACTCTTACATAAACTTACTCCAGCCCGATCACTTAGTCGGGGTCTAGGGCGGGCTCGATCATACCACAAAGTGTGCACGAGACGGATTCTCGAGCAATCGCATCGCGATGCCCCAAGCTGCGCACATCTAAGGGCCACTTGGTGTATGAAAGACCGCCAGCCAGATCAAAACTAAGGTCTCGAAAACCCATACAAAGACATGCATGTTATAAACATACACGCAGCACACATGCCTTGTATGAACAGTAGGTATCATTGCAATTCTCTACAAAGTATACATTTTTATTGATAACTCTTATAGAGTGCACACAGAGATCACAAACATGTGATCCAACATTACAACACAAGCGGAAGCAAAGTATGTCTGAGTATAGACAAGTTTAACAAATGGCTTAAGAAGCCTTATTTAAACACATTCCCTCCACGAGGGAACCAGTCGTCTGACTGGGACTAGACTAGCTTGATCTTCAGTCGTCCAGCTCGATGAAGAAGCCACCTTCGGGGTCAGTGGTTTCATCTAAAACATAGATTAAGAAAACGTGAGTACAAAGTCGTACTCAGCAAGACTTACGTAGGAGCTATACTACTCATGCATATGTATCAAGGTAAAGGTAGGTGGGGTTTCACTTGCAGAAGTGCCAGCTTTGACTTGGCTAATCCTAAACTACGAGTACCAGACTTTGAGGTAAGAAGCATACACGAGTCCACTACTTTCTCCAACCAATTACACCACTATGGTGCCTTCCTCGACTTCCCCATGAGAAAGCACGCCATAGCACTCACACTTATCTTGGTGTGTTTTAGAAGTATCCAGTTCAAGTTGTCTAATAATCAAGCTAAGCTTTCCAAGCAGTCCATAACCGCGGACGCGGCTATTCGAATAGTTTTGTTAACCCTGCAGGGGTGTACCGCTACACACACATGATCATCATTTACCGCCTTTGATCTCGACACCATTCAAGGGGTGCCAGCGAGGATGCTCACCACAACTGTTACCTCATAGCTTATCTAGTCCGAGAAAGCCGCCTACTTGGGTTGGCTACCACTATCGTGAACCCCGCCGGTTTACCGAAATGGACACAAGTGATGTGTGCGTGGTGCATAAGCCGGTCTCGGGTGAGCCGTTCTCTCACTTAGCATCCCGGCCACAAGTCTACCAGAACTCCGAACTATTGCGACATTTGGACATCGAAAGGGATGAGTTAGTAAGTTGAGAGGGGTCAGTGAGCCCAATGTGTGGTTGTACTCTTCATCTTGGATCACCACACAAGAACTCGGACTTAGGGCGGTGTTCAACGAGACAACCCACCGTGTACTCCTACACAGCCTCTCATCGTTCACCTTGTATTAGGGTAGATTCACCAACACCTTTCTACCAACATCAACATGATCACTACCATCCCGACTCACATAACAGTATCATCATGGTATCACTCTAAGCATGCAATAAGCAGTAACAATTGCAGGGGCCACATGATATCAATCAACTCCTACAGTTGCTAGGATTGTGGTTTGCCTACTACTGTGACAAAATGATAGGTCATGAAAAGGAATGGGTTCATCTATACGGTAGAAACGCATCATGGTAATCATCCTAAACAATGCATAAGCGAGACATGAGAGGGAAGTGGGATTTTATCTACATGATCAATGGGGGTTTGCTTGCCTTGCTGACGAGGTTCGGGTTCGGGGTCTTCATCGAAGGGGGCAGCCTCCTGCTCCGGTTCCACCTCTACTCGACAAACAACAAACAAGGTAGCAAAAGTAAATACAATGCACAATCATATGATGGAAGGTTGAAACTTGATGTATATGCTTTGATGTGTGAAGCAATTCAATTTAAGTGGAGTATATTGCAAATTGAATTGCAAATTCAAACTCCAATTTGAATTCAAACTTAGCCAATTTACATGTGACATTGTTTGATCAATATGAATCATTTTGAAATGTGTATGATATTCCTCTGATGTGCAAGTGAAATGTAGCATGTTGCCATGGTTCAAGTTGCAAAAACTTTTGAATTGAATTTGATTTAATTCCATTTAAATCAAATAGCAAATGCTACTGATAGCAATTTAAATTCAACTCAAACAAAGTTGAAAGTTGGATTTTTGGATAGCTTATTTTCTCCTGATTATTTTTCATATATTATTTGTCCAATTTGGAGTTAATATGAATTTTCTATGAATTTCCAAAGTTTGGGCTATTTTCGGGATTTTCTGGAATTCTTTAATTCATTTAATCTGGAAAAAAGGTTTACTGCGTCAGCACTGCGCCAGCATGGCGTCAGCAGGGGGCTGACGAGTGGGCCAACCCTGTCAGTGGGTCTGGGGTTAATCCCCGTTTTGATTTAAACTGACAGAGGGATTAGGGGTCCAGGGCCCCACCTGTCATCGACTCCAGGGGGTTTAGCGCGTGATTAGGGGCTAACCCACCGGCGGCTTGACGCCGGTGGCCTAGCCACGGCGGCGCCCTTGCCGGAATCGGCTAGAGGCCACGGGAGAGCAAGAGGAGACCACCAACGGGTGCAGCGTCGTCGTCCGCGTCCAGAGGAGGCATCAGGGGGTCACGGGGAGGTCGGGAGTGACGACGACGACGTGCTGGGCGGAAGCAGAACGACAGCGAGGTTGGGGGAAGAGGCTAGCGTGCACGGCTTGGGCTGATCTTGCGTGCGTTCGAAAGATGGAACACCCGCGAGTCAAACGCGCGCACTGGGGTGTCGCGAGGAGCACGATGGCGAGCTCTAGCTCAACCATGACGGCGAGGAGCTCGGTTCTCATGGCGGATTTGGCTAGAGGGGCTACGGGGTGCTAGGAGCTTGGGGGAAAAACTCAGAAGCTCACCGCGGATCGAACAGAAGCAACAGGAAGCTCGGGGAGGCTTCAACGGCGGCGAATCGACGACGGCGAGCTCGCGGGTCCAGCGACTCCTCGATGAAGCTGGCGTCGTCTGCTAAGGCGCTCGGGCTCGATTGATTGAGGGGAACGACGAAGACGCCTGCTGCGGTTCTTCTGGACACGGTGGCACGGCTCGGGGACGATGGTGGCTGCGTGGACTCGGCGGCGTGCTCCACGGCGGTCCTCGGGCGGCGACGAAATCGAGCACGGGAGGAGGAGGAGGAAGCTCTGGAGGGGGGGAATGGATCGGGACGGGAGAGAGACGTCTCCAGGCGTGGCTAGATGGCACGGGGAGGCCTGGAAGGCGCTCGGCGGCGACGTGGCGTCCACGGCTGGCTCGGTGGCATTCCACCGAGCAGCTTGGAGGCGCGGGGCGGGGAAGAAGACCCTGCTGCCCCTCTGGGCCGGGTGGGCTGGATGGGCTGTTCTCGCCTGGGCGCTAGGTAAGCTTTTCTGTTTCTTTTTCTGTTTTTCTTTTCTGCCTTTTTGTTTTGCTGTGCTAAATAAATAGCTAGGCATTTTTTTAAATGCTGAAATTTTTTACATGGCCTCATAATAAAATAGACTAGCCACTTATAAAGTTTCAACATTTTTAGAATTCAAATAATTTGAATCTTAACTCAAATAGGGGTTTTTGATTAAATCCAAGGCACTGTTTGAATATTTGAAAAATCCATGAGCATGGGGTGGGTCCCACATCACTTGATATGTGATCAAACTCATTTATAAGACTTTTCAAAAATCTAACATGAATTTTTGGAGATGATTTTTATCTGGCCTTTTGAATTAATTCATCTGGGGGGGTTTCCTTCTCCCATTTTGCTTTTGAATTTGATTTCAAAGATTTCTTTTGAAATTTTAACATGATGCAAGAGACTTGCTAATCCTAGCACATTACCTAGCAGAGGGTTCTGACACTCCAGCCCAATCACTTAGTCGGGGTCTAGGGCAGGCTCGATCATACAACAAAGTGTGCACTTGACAGAGTCACGAGCAATCGCATCGTGATGCCCCAAGCTGCGCACATCTAAGGGCCACTTGGTGTATAAAAGACCGCCAGCCAGATCACAACTAAGGTCTCGAAAACCCATACTAAGACATGCATGTTATAAACATACACGCAACACACATGCCTAGTATGAACAACAGGTATCATCACATAACTCTACAAAGTACTTCTTTATTGACTTACACATATAGCATACAACGATCACATGTCTGTGATCAACATTACATCATACAACGGAAGCAATTTAGGTCTGAGTACAGACAAGTTTAACAAATGGCTTAGAGAAGCCTTGTTCAACAAACATGCCCTTCCACGAGGGACCAGACTGCTGTCTGGAACTATACTAACAAGGTCAACGTCGAGCTTCACGAAGGTGTCTCAATCGGGGTCCGGGTTCTCATCTAAAACATAGAATAAGCAAACGTGAGTACAAAGTCGTACTCAGCAAGACTTACATCAGAACTACACTAATCATGCTCAAGTTTCAAGGTAAAGGGAGGTGGAGTTCAACATGCAGAAATGCCAGCTTTGACTTGGCTAGTCCTGTACTACGAGTACCAGACTTGAGGTAAGAAGCGTACACGAGTCCACTACCAAGTCTCCAACCAATACACCACTATGGATAGTTCCTCGACTTCCCCACGAGGAAGCACGCCATAGCACTCACTCTTATCTTGCGAGTTTTAGAAGTATCCATTCAAGTTGTCTATGATCAAGTAAAGGTCTCCAAGTAGTCCATAACCGCGGATACGTCTATTCGAATAATTTATTAACCCTGCAAGGGTGTACATCTTCACACACGTGTCATCACTTATCGCCTCGTTCTTTTCACCCTTCAAGCGGGTGTCGGACGTGGATGAAACCAAGGCACTACCCTCACATCACCTTCTCTAATCCAGGAGTCGACTACCTGAGTTTGTCACCGCTCGAGAGTCCGGCCGGTTCTACGAAACGGACTCAGATAATGCAAGGGACCGAGACGCCACCTTTGACAGATGGTTTCGCTGCCTCACAGGTCCACCCACATATCTATGGTTAAGTCAAATGGAAAGCTCGAATCTAGTGTGACTCCTGGATCGGATCGGGTACGTAAAGAGGCCAAACGGGGCTCCCATAAACCCTACATGTGTTCATACTCTTTGTCTTGGATCACAAAACAGGAACTCGGGGCCTAGGGCAGTGTTCAACGAGACAACCCACTGCGTACTCCTACACAGCCTCTCATCGTTCACCTTTGCTTAGGGTGGATTCACCAACACGTTATCATCAGCATCACTGTATTCATTCCATCTCGACTTACAATCATCACATCCTCATTGTATAACTAAGCAGAAATAAGCAGTAACAGTTGAAGAGGGCCACATGCTCATCATTCAACACCTAAATTTGCTAGGATTGTGGTCTGCTTAATACGGTGACAAAATGATAGGTCATGCATCGGAATGGGTTCAACTATGCGAAAGAACGTGTCTCGGTGATCTCCTAAACATGCATAAGCGAGACTGAGAGGGAAGTAGGATTTTATAGACATGATCAATGGGGTTTGCTTGCCTTGCTGACGATACACGGGTCTTAACGGTGGTCTTCTTCTTCGGGGGTGATTACTGTCTCGGAACGTTTGTCATCGGAGGCAATCATCTACAAGGGGGGACAAATTCGGAAGTAAATGCACAAGCACATGATAAGTTGTTCCATGATGTAAAAGGTACTGGTTTGTGGCAAATTCAATTTAATTGAAGTGTATTGCAAAAGATTTGCAAATTCAAACTTCAAATTTGAATTCAAAATATGCCATATGCACATTTGCTATTGTTCACCCATTTTAAAATGGTCAAACATAGAAACAAAGTGCATATTTTTAATCCTTGCATTTTTATGATAATTTTTCATATATTATTTATTAAATTTGGAGTTATAATGAATTTTCTATGATTTATTGAAGTTTTGAACAATTTCTGGATTTTCTGGAATTCTTTTAATTCAATTTTCATTTACTGCTTCAGCATTGCGTCATCATGACGTCAAGGGGGGGGCTGACTGGTGGGGTCGGCTTGTCAGTGGCACAGAGGTTAATTCCCTCTCTGTTTAAAAATAACAGAGGGGTTAGAGTCTTGGAGTCCCACTTGTGAGTGGGTTAGGGTTAGGATTAGGCTAGGGGATTAGTGCTAATGGCATTGGGCCCACTGGACAGAGAGAGAGGAGGGGGTTAGGCTCGGGTTAATGGCACCGGTGTGTCTGGCTCGCCGGAGCTTCGCCGGAATTCCGATTCCGGGCACGGGAGTGAGATCCAAGGGCATGGGCGGTTAGCCCTTTGTCTCGCGCGTCTGTACGTGTAGGAGGGGGTCAAGGGCGCGGCCTGTGGCGACAAAAGCGTCAACCACGGAGGCGGCTGGGCACTGACCACGGTGAGATCCGGCTACGCGACACGTGAGGAGGCAGGGGTTGGAGAAAAATGCAGCGCGGCTCACCCTGAAGACGAAGGTGTTGACGGCCGAGGCGGAGAGGCACCGTGGACGACGAATTTCCCAGCGAGTGCCCGCAGCTCCGGCAACAAATTGTGCAATGTCTCTCTTCATCCGGGTCCACCAAAATCTCTGGCATAGATCTCGGTACATTTTCGTGCTACCGAGATGAATGGAGAGGGGAGTGTCATGAGCTTCCTTAAGGATCAGCTGCCTTAGGTCTTAATTCTCAGGGACTACTAAACGATTTTCAAAGAATATCATTCCTTGATCATTTGTAGAGAAACATTTAGCATCTCCGCTAGCAATGTTCTCCTTGATCTCTCGAATACCACTATCTTGTTTCTGGGCGGCTATGATTTGATCCTCAAGGGTTGGTTTCGCCACCAGGGTAGAAAGAAATCCATGAGGAACTATCTCAAGATTGAGCTTGCGAAATTCCTCATGAAGAAGTGGTTGATACTGTTGTAACATGAAGTTGTTACAATACGACTTACGACTTAGTGCATCAGCCATGACATTGGCTTTGCCTGGGGTGTAAGAAATTCCTAAGTCATAATATTTTATCAACTCAATCCAGCGTCTTTGCCTGAGATTAAGATCTGGCTGGGTGAATATGTATTTGAGGCTTTGGTGGTCAGAATAGATCTCACAACGATTACCAAGGAGGTAATGTCGCCAAGTTTAAGGGCATGAACTACGGCAGCGAGTTCAAAATCATGGGTAGGATAGTTCTCTTCATGTGGACGCAACTGGCGTGAAGCATAAGCTACCACATGTCTATCTTGCATAAGTATGCATCCTAACCCTTGCCGTGAAGCGTCACAATAGATCTCGAAATCCTTTTTGGTGTCTGGAGGTGCAAGTACGGGTGCAGAAGTCAATCTTCTTTTTAGCTCTTGAAAGCTTTCCTCGCACTTGGGGGTCCATTTGAATTTCTTATCTTTCTTGATGAGTTCAGTAAGAGGCTTTGCAACTTTGGAGAAGTTCTCTACGAAGCGGCGACAATAGCTTGCTAAGCCAAAAAAACTCCTAACTTTCTTAACCGATTCAGGTGGAGTCCAGTCAAGGAAGGCCTGAACTCTCTCGGGATTGACAGCAATGCCTTTGGCAGAAATCACGTGGCCTAAGTAGGTCACTTCTGGTAGCCAAAATTCGCACTTAGAGAACTTGGCATAAAGGCGGTGCTCTCGAAGCTTCATCAATACCAACCTAAGATGTTTTGCGTGCTCTTCTTCGTTCTTCGAGTAGATGAGAATGTTATCAAGATAAACCACAACAAATTTATCTAGGTACTCCATGAAGATCGAATTCATCAACCACGAGAATGTGGCGGGGGCATTGGTTAAACCAAAGGACATGACGGTGTACTCGTAAAGACCATATCGAGTAGTGAAAGCCGTCTTTGGAATGTCCTCGTTCTTGATTTTGATTTGATGATAGCCTAATCTCAAATCCATCTTGGAGAAGACAGAGGATCCAGCAAGTTGATCATAAAGATCATTGATCCTGGGCAGTGGGTACTTGTTCTTTATCGTCGCTAGATTTAGCGGACGATAGTCTATGCACATCCTTTCTGTTCCATCTTTCGTCGTTACGAACAGAATGGGGCAACCCCATGGCGATGAGCTAGGGAGGATGAATCCTTTTGCCAACGAAGCATCAAGTTGGGTTTTTAGCTCAGCTAACTCATGTGGGGCCATTCTATATGGGCGTCTGGAAATTGGGGCCGTGCCTGGTATAAGATCTACAATGAATTCTACACATCTTTCAGGGGGCATCCCTGGAAGCTCTTCGGGAAAGACATCCGGGAAGTCACGAACCACCGGAATATCTTCAAGGTCGGGAAGGGGAAGCACATTCAAAGTATGCATCTGGATTCTAGAGCTTGGTGATGTGTAGTCAATTGTCTGGCCTGAAGGATGGGTGATTTTAACTGACTTGGCTTTACAATCAAGGACATCATTCTGTCTTGATAACTAATCCATTCCTAGGATGACATCAATGTCTGAAGACTTGAGGGCTATAAGAGAGGCAAGGAATACTAAACCCTCAATTGCAATTTGATTGCCATGGCTTACTCTATTAGTTTGCCATTTGGAACCAGGAGTTTGAACGATCATTGGAGAAAACATTTCTTCAAAAGTAAACTCATGCTGAAGTGCATAAATCTCCGACATGAATGAATGAGAAGCTCCTGGATCGAAAAGAACGGAGGCGGGAACATGATTGACTAGGAGTGTACCAAGGATGACGTCAGAAGTATCAATAGCTTCCTCAACTGAGATTTGGTTCACATATCCACTACCTGTGACTAAAAGCTTTGCTGGAAAGGCTTTGGTGGTTGATTTCTTTGGAGGCTTGTGTCGAGAATGACGTGGTGTCATCACGACCTGAGGGCACTGACGAAAGTAATGGCCTGACAGACCACACTTGAAACACACCCTGCCTGAATTGCTGGGAGCAGGATTACTTGATTGCACACCATCATTCCTGGGAGGAACAATGTGTTAAGGTGGATGGCACATATTGGATGGTGGTCTCTGAAGAAAGTTTTGATGTATGGCACTAGTTGGAATCCATATTCTGCGTTTTTGAGGGGCTGAACTTGAAGAAGGAGCAAGCTCAAGAGCATGCTTGCGAGACTCTTCGAACACTTCATTGCCATGCTCAGCCCTGAAGGATCTGTTGACTAAATCCTCAAAGGTGGAAAATTCGATGAGGTTGAGATCATGGCGAAGGATGGGGCTAAGTCCCTTACGGAACCTTGCCTGCTTTCTGGCATCGGTGACGATCTGATCTTTGGCATAACGAGCAAGACGGTTGAACACTCTCACATACTCATGAACGGACATCTCTTCTTGAGTCAGATTGCAGAACTCTTCCTTCTTGCGCTCCATTAACTCATCTAGAAGGTGGTACCCTCGAAAGGCATCACGGAACTCCTGCCAAGTCACTAGGTGACCATCAGGCTGCATCGCAACATAGTTGTCCCACCATTCAGCAGCAGCACCTTCCAGAAAGTATGCCGCGAAAATAACTCGATCATTGGGAGCAACATGTGCCGTGTCAAGCTTACGCTCGATGGAACGGAGCCAATCATCGACTTCAAGGGGCTCAGAAGAACATCGGAATACCGGTGGTTTGAGGAGGATGAAGTCCTGAATGCTCACAACCACATTACGCTGACGAGCGGTATTCTGCTCGATGAGCTCGAGAAGGCGTGTTTGATCACGTCGATTCTTCTCAGCTTCCATCATGATTTCCGCCGCAGAAGGCGGTGGTGGAGGTTCATCATTACCTCGATTCCGATTACGGTCTCGATTGCGACGAACAGCACTACGAGTTCCACCTGACATCCTGTGTGATAAAAAAAATCAATAATCAGAACAGGTTGTACGATGGAATCAAAGATAAGAGGACATGATTTTGGAAGAAAAGATCATAATGCAAAGGCAATTATTCATAGAAACACGGGATAAATCGGGCAGCATAACGGCTACACCGGGATGGAAATGAAACAACCTTGAAGAGATTGGACAGAACTTCTTCAAGGAACTCAAAATACGGAAACTCTGGACGACCACAACAATCCTACGGATACAAGGAAGCACTCAACGAGATGTTCTAGTAAGACATTGTCAGAACCCCAACTAGGGTAAGTGCTAGGGTTGCTTGTGCCCTTTGCATCATGTAAAAATTCAAAAGAAATTCAAAAATGGGGAAAAGAAAGCCCTGAGAAATTTTAATTCAAATGGCCAGATAAAAATCTTTTTTCCAAAAATCATTTGAATATTTGGAAAATTCCTATAAATGATGGTGATCATTTTAAAAGTGGTTTGGGTTCATTCCCACACTCAAGGAATTTTCTACAATTCAAACAATGTCTTGGAAAATTAAAATAACCCCTACTTGTATTGAGATTCAACTTTATTGAATTTAAAAAATTCCCAAAAGTCATAAGTGGTTTGCTACTGACCACCTAGGGTTTTTAAAATTAATTGGGCATTTTATTAAATTGCCTAGGTATTTATTTATCAAGGCATAACAAAATTACAGAAAGAAAAAGAGAAGAAAAAAAGGGAAAAGACCCCCTGGCCATTCTGGCCCAACTGAAGCCCCCAGCCTCGACCCAGCCCACCTCTCTTGTCGTCTTCTTCCCCCTCCCCCGATGCTCTCGCTGGAGAGCATGCAGCCGCCGCGCCACGTCCTGCTTCGCCGTGGCAGCCTCCCCTCAGCCCTTGAACCCTCGCCGTGGAGACCCCGTGCATCCCCCTCCTCTTTCCCTCTCTCCCAGGACAGCTCTCCCCCTCTCCCTGTCTCGTTTCTGCGAGCTCCCGAGCACTCGCCGAAGTGAGCCACGTGCACCCGCGTGGCCAACGGCGACGAGAAGCGCCACCGCCGTGTCCAACAGGTCGACCGCCGTCGTCTTCGTCTTCCCGTGCAGTGAATCGAGCCCGGAGGCCCTAGCGGAGACGCCCCCTTCATCGAGCTGCCGCCGTCCGCAGTGGAGCCCGTCGATGATTGCGCCGCCGTGCTGCTTCCCCCGACTCCGCCGTCCTCACCATTCGATCCAGGGTGAGCTCCCGGTTCGAAACCCCCTACTCCCGTTATCCCCCGTGCCCCCGTGCCCGATTTCCTCTTCAACCGTCGCCAGCCGCTGCTGCGCTTCGTCGCCGACCCGCTCCAAGGCCACCCCTTGAGCCCCCGATGGCTCTGCTTGCTGCGCACGAGCCCCAGCTCCACGTAGCTGGTCTCGGCGGGCAAAACGGTGCCCGGAAACGCCACCCCCGAGTGGGCGCCGCCGTGACCCGTGGTCACCGGCGGTTAGCCGCCGGCCACTTTGGCCTAACGACCCTTAATCAACAACTAACCCACCCCGCACCCACTGACAGTGGGGCCCAAACCCCCCTAACCCCTCTGTTAATTAAGCTAACCTAACCCTCACTGACTAGTGGGCCCAGCCACTAATCTAATCCCTGTTTAAACACTAACCGCAGGGAATTAACCCACTGAGGCTGACACCCAGGCCCCACCAGTCAGACCCCCCCCCCCACGTCATGCTGATGTCAGCATGACGCAGTAAATCTTTTCTGACTTAAAAGAATTCCAGAGAAATTACAGAAATTGCAGAAAATCATATAAACTTTGGAAATTCATAGAAAATTCATATTAACTCCAAATTGGACAAATAATATGTCTAAAATTATCAGAAAAATACAAGGATTATGACTATGCAACTTGTTTCTATGTTTGACCGTTTTACAATGGGTGAACAGTAGCAAACATGCATATGGATCCTTTTCAAATTCAAATTTGGAGTAAATTTGCAAATGATTTTGCAACACACTTCATTTAGATGGATTCATCCACACATCAGAGGCTTTACCTCACCTTTACAACATCACTTCATGATCAACCTTTTAAAATGAACTTCATGCATTCAAATGCATTTGAATTTCATCGATAAATCAAATGGAGTTTGAATTTGCATTTCAAATGCAATATACTCCTTTTAAATGGAATGCTCAACACATCAGTACCTTGAACATCACCATTACAATCTTAATCATGTGATTGTGCATTGTACTTTATGTTGATCCTATGATTGTCATGTTGCTGATAGAAGTGGAGCCCGAACCCGAAGCCACCCCCTTCGTTGAAGACATCGTAACGAACCTCGTCAGCAAGGCAAGCAAACCCCATTGATCATGTCTATAAAATCCCAATTCCCTCTCAGTCTCGCTTATGCATGTTTAGGAGATCACCTTGTGTCGATTCTACCGCATAGTTGAACCCATATCCGATGCATGACCTATCATCTTGTCACAGTAGTAAGCAAACCACAATCCTAGCTGACATAGGAGTTGATTGATATCATGTGGCCCCTGCAACTGTTAATGCTTATTGCATGCTTAGTGGTACAATGAGGTTGCTTTTGATGTGAGTCGGGATGGTAGTGAACATGGTGTTGATGAAAGTGAAACTGTGTTGGTGAATCCACCCTAATACAAGGTGAACGATGAGAGGCTGTGTAGGAGTACACAGTGGGTTGTCTCGTTGAACACCGCCTTAAGCACCGAGTTCTTGTATGGTAATCCAAGATGTAACAGCCCAGTTTTCACAAAAATTGAAAATTTTGTTTTCGGTGTGAATTGTTTGATTGCCTGATTTGTTTGCGGTGGTTGCATCTCCGATTTATCGATCGGCGATTATTTTTCCCCCTCTTATCTCGTATCGGACGGAGACCGACCCTTACCACCCTGACACTCGACCTTTGCGACACCGGGTTTCACCCGATCACCGCCGCGAAAACCGCACGAGACCATCCGCAACCAACGGAACGAAAAACCCCGTTTAATAATTAAACGGGATATTTTTATAGCGCGCCGGAAAGTGTTTTCGGAACGGTTCCAGCGCGAGGTGAACGCCTCCGGCTCGACGCACTGATCGCGTAGTTCGAAGTTTTACCCGAATCGGAGGTACTGCGGACGCCCGGCGGTCAGAAACGTGAGCACCGGACGCGCGAGAGAGAAACCGGGGATGTTTTTGCAAACTGCCAGCCACCCATGCTATATAAAGACCACCACACTCCCACCCATTTTTAGGGTTTCCCTAGCCACATTTTGCATCCACCCCCCTCACAAAAGCCCCAATTTTCGCAGCTATTCCCCCCCCCCCAAATCAGCAAACCCTAGCTCAGATCTGTTTGGAGCCGTCGGATCGGGCGATCGGAGGGCTCCGAAGCCGCCACATCAGCGCCCTGGACCCTCTCTCTCTCCTCCAACTCCCTCCGCCTCCATGCCCATAGGCTCACGGCCAGCCGCCGCGGCACCCCGCGCCCTCCTTCCTCCTCCTCTCTCCCTCCCTCACTTCCCTCTCCTCTCTCTCTGACCCGCCTCCCTCTCTTCCTCGCAGAACCAGCCCGCCACCTCGAGCCGCCATGGAGGTCCGCCACCTCGAGCCGCTATGGAGCCTGCGCCGCCCGAGCTTGGTGGCCGCTGCCAGCCGGATCCGGCCGGATCCGAGTTGGCTCCGCCCGCCGCGCCCCTTCCCTGGCCGGCCCGCGCCCGAGGCGCCGCCCCTCGCCGGCGCGGCCAACCGCCCTGCGCCGCCGCCTACGGCACGGCTCGAGGAGGAGCCCGAAGCCATCCTCCAGCTCCGGCTGGGCCTCCCAGTGCAGGTGGGCCACGGCCCAACTCCACCAGCCCGCGCGCCCCAGGCCTGCCAGGCCAGATCCAGCCGGCCAGATGGGCTTGGCCCATTTGGGTGAGCCCCTGTTTTTTTTCTTTTGTTATTTATCTTTTTCTGCTGCCTGTGAAAATTGCTAAGTCCGGAGCAATTGCTGCTGTGCTCTGTTTTGCACCGTTAATAACGCTTAAACCGTAGCTCCGATGAACGTGCCCCCAAAACGAAAGTTGCTCAGAATTGCGTGTACTTTAATTCACCTTTTGTGAGTTTTTGCATTTGAGCTCATCTTGATTGTGCAATTGTGTGCTGAACAGGGCATCAGGACGTTAAACTGCTACTTTTTCCTGTTATGAGCTGCTGTTATTATTTTGTTGCAACTTTGCATGATGATTGTAACAAATCCATGATGCCTATTGCCTTGATTCCTTTTGCGTTGCGTTAAGCAATGTTTCTACTTCATTTTCAGGCATTCACATGCCATATTTGCTTGCTGCATCATGTTTATATCTTGCTCCAAAGTGGTGATCCTGATGTTATTGTGCTGCTGTTGCTGAAACTGTTATTTTGTTGCAACTTCGGTCGACGAGTGTGTCGCGACCGTTTATCGGATTTGAGTGATTCTAATTGCATATTGTTAAGCATCATGTCTACTTTCCTCCCATGTATTGCTATGTCATGTTGCTGCACTTTTGCATATAGATTTACCCCTGTTTATACAGCATGTGTGCATAGCTTGTCTTGCTTATATCTTTTTAACCGTAACTCCGTTTGGGGTGTTCTTTATATGTAACTTGATTAGTTTTTCGTGTACTTTGTGTTTATGCTATTGTTTGCTGTTGTTAACCAACCTAAAATATGGTTTAGGAAAGAACAATACCAAATGTTTTAATCATCGTGCGGCATGTAGTGTTATGCCATGTTTAGGTTGTGCCTCACTTAAATTGACTAGCATAGATAGTTTACTTTGTGCTTCACCTTTTTCCATGCTTGTGTGCTATGCCATGCTTTCTTGAGTTGCCATGTTAATAACAGTTGTTTGCTCACCTGTAGCTAAGCAACTTGAACCACCGTAAACGTGCGGTATTCGTCGTGTGTGACCGATACCCCACTTAAACTGTTAGTAACCGTTCTCGACGATAGATCCGTATCGCGTTGTCGTGCCTTGTGTTGTCTCTTTGATCTTGTATTGCTCCGTAGTAATGGTGGTGCACCGTTGATTTCTTTCCAGTGTTTCCTTCTTGTGTGCTTCCGCGGGTACCTCTCGGAGACGATGCGAGCGTGCGATCAACTACACCTTCGGAACCCGACTTATCAACAGGCAAGGGCTATACAGTACTTATGATCCATTCTATTTCAACCAGCGGTTTGCATGCTAGTTTAGGTTAGCTTCGATGTTTGATCCTACCACATGTTTACAGCCTCTTTCAAACTGATACAGCCATGTCCCTTCCCAGCAAACCTTGTACTGCTATGTTACTATTGCTCGTTGCTCAGCCCCTGCTTAGTATGCATGCTTAGGATGCTACGATGTTACCCTGTTACTCCTTGGTTTGGGATATCATTATTATATTGTTGTTGATGATATGATTATTATAATGTTGACTATATTCGACGAAGGATGGAAGGTCTAGGCTATCCCGCCCCGACGCTTTGTTCCATTTGAGTCACCTAGGATCCGAGTTCCGGGTATTGGTTTTAAGACTGAGCGTGCCTAATCGCGTGTGGGATTTTATGGGGTCCCCTTTTCTTACCTATCTAGCTTCAAACATTTCTAGAGGTGGCCCAAGCTGATTTACCATTTGAAACCGTGTGTGTGCTGGTCAGCTGCCAGTAGTTTTCAAACAACTCGGGCCAGCGGAGACTTAGTTCCTCTGTTGGTCCACACACTGGTGAGCTAGGGAAGTCCCCTTTTATATAGGTGAGACTAAACCCGACCTTGGCCATACAGAAGAGTCCGATCCGAGAGCGTGGCCAGCTTTTGGATTGGGTGTCGACTCCCCGAGGGCCACCCGGATTTGTTCGTTGTTAGTTAGAGGGACCTGTCGTTTCGGATCTCTTGGAACTAAATCATGAAATGGTTGCCTATAATGGGTAGCAACTAAGAGAGATGGGCGAGCATGCGACGCCTCGTAATGGGTAGTTGGTACACCCCTGCAGGGTTAAATCTTTTCGAGAAGCCGTTTCCACGGTTATGGACGACTTGAGACCTACGTCCTGTTCATAGACAACAACAACTGAGATAATCTTAATATAACTAGATCAACGTGTGTGTGTGCCTTGACTGCTTCTTCTTCGTCGGGATGCGAAGAGGAGGACAAGGATAGGATAGGTGTTATGTTTGCGACAGTAGTTGATAGCAGACTTGTTGGAGGCGATTCCTCATCGAATGCTTGGCTTATTATCTTACTCTCTAGATCGTTAGCCACTTCATAAATGCTAGTCCGGCAGCAACCTCACCACTTACCTCTTCCTTACTGTAAACTACTAGTTGTCCTAGAATGATGAGTGATGAAGTCCTTGCTGGGTCAGATGACCACTACAGTTGGATGCTGAGTACCTCTGTACCCATGATACTACCCCCAAACTCTTTTCAGGGTTCTGATCGACAACAGGTTTGGTGATCGACGTTTCACGTGGAGACTCGACGACGACTAGTTAGGCGGATCCCGGCGGAGGGTCGGGACCCGTGTGGTTATGGGATCGATGTTTTCTCTTTGCCAGTAGGCATTTGATTGTAGTCTGTACTCAGACATATATCTTCCGCTGTTGTATTGTATTTGAGACAGTTGTATGCCGATTGTATGAGATATTGTATCCTGTATCTGTAATGCTGTGATATCATGTTGGAAATCCGGGTCATATGGCTTTGTCATATGTCGCGGTGGGACCAATATGTGCTTCGTCCCCGGATCTGGATGGAAACATCTAGATCTGGAACAGTACCACATATCGGGCCTTACACAAGACAAAGAGTACAACCACACATTGGGCTCACTGACCCCTCTCGCCCTAGTACCTTGATCCATGTCGACGTCCAGGAGTCACATTAGTTCGGGCTTTCCATTTGACATGTGCATAGAAAAAGAACGAAGGAAATGGTTGCATCATATAGATATGTGGGTGCACCTGTGAGGCAGGAAAACCATCTGCCAGAGGTGGCGTCTCGGTCACTTACATTGTTTGAGTCCGTTTCGTTGATCCGGCCGGGCTCTCGAGCGGAGGCAAACTCAGATAGTCGACTCCTGGAATAGACCGGTTGTGAGCGAAGTGTCGTGGTGAACATCCTCGCTGTCACCTTTTGAACGGTGGCGAGGCCTGGCGGTAACTGATGGTCATGTGTGTGTAGCTTACACCCTTGCAAGGTTAACAAAACTATTCGAATAGCCGCGTCCGCGGTCATGGACTACTTGGAACCTGTACCTAATTATTAGACAACTTGAATGGATACTTCTAAAACTCGCAAGATAAGCGTGAGTGCTATGGTGTGCTTCCTCGTGGGGAAGTCGAGGAAGGCACCATAGTGGTGTAATTGGTTGGAGATGTAGTGGACTCGTGTACACCTCTTACCTCAAGTCTGGAATTCGTAGTTCAGGATTAGGCAAGTCAAAGCTGGCACTTCTGCATGATGAAACCCCACCTCCTTTACCTTGATACTTGAGCATGACTAGTGTAGTTCTGATGTAAGTCTTGCTAAGTACGATTTTGTACTCACGTTTTCTTATTCTATGTTTTAGATGAGAACCCGGACCCCGATGGAGTCACCTTAGTGAAGCTCGACGTTGACTAAGTTAGCATAGTCCCAGACAGCAGTCTGGTCCCTCGTGGAAGGGCATGTTTGTTTA